>OX438840.1:3750000-5000000 GCA_949315975.1 Eudonia truncicolella | reverse complement strand
CAAGCGATAAAAGTGTTTTGATTCGAGGACATGTTAATCAGAGAAAGACTTTTTGATTAATCGCCAGTGTTCGTAAACCAATAACTTACGAAGCAAGCAAGCGGCGTACATTGTTGTTACAGAGCTAACAAACGTCTTGATAAACGTCTCAAGACAGAGATGGAATAGGGTGTGTCCTTTATCTAAATTCAACTGCCTTGCCTCTGATAATATATTATTCATAAAAATTACAATAACATTGAATTACTTGGAGGAGCCGAGTGAGCAGTTTTATTGCTTAGATTGCAAGTTACTACATACGTCGTACGTAATAAAATATTTATAGATTTTCAGAGACATTGCAAAACGTCGGTTTTATTTATATTAAACTAGGTATGAACCTACTTGGTTGTATTAATATCAGTGGAAAATTGTTTTCTAACTATGACATTAATGGATTGATCCGGACCAGGGAAGGTCAATTCTAATGAATTATACGTCACTATCACCAGTTGTTTAGAAATAAGACCACTTTATTGATAATGACACGCATATAATGCATGCAATTATACAACGCATTCAACATCATTCATTCATTCATTAAACCACATCTTAGGATACAAAGTTCATCTTTAAATGAGGAAATGCATTTTTGTTTGCCATAATATATTCTATAAACTCATAATTAAATAGCTATTGCAATATTAGTTTTTCTTTCTTAATATAAGTAAATAAATTATTTTAATATTTTTTTCATCAATTTGAGTTCATGAACCTTCTTATCATTGACAATACCATCAATATCAATCAATCAATTCCTTTATCTTCAGCAAAGGTAATTGAAACAAAAAACAAACGCCGCTAAACGACATGTGACACGCAACGTGACTTCTAAATTGGGAGTCAGGTTATTTTAAGCAGGTCCTGAAAGTTTCGTCAGTTTAGTCCTTTGTATGTGAACATACCTCCTAACGAAGTATATAACATCTTAGAGTTGTATATTTCGTATGTGTTAAGTTGCTATATTAAAGAGTACTCTCACAGTATTTATTCTAACAAAATAAGCGGTTTTTAATTTTAGAAGTTAAGAAGTCAACACTGTCTAAAACAAAAACAAAAACAGCTCACTAAATTGTAATAATACGTTGCCACATTAAATACAAATGTTTGTAAGCAGCTTTGAGCTGTATAGTGGATAGATTATAATGTTACATTAAAACTACTCCAGTGAATTATCATAATGATCCAGAGATAACGTTGGCGGCGTGTCACCGGGATATCTTTACTGGAATAAATCGATCGTTTCCTTGCGTTGAGTCGCGGTGCAAAGTCCACGCGTGTCGCGTTGGCATGAGGATTGTGTACGACCGTACGCTTTGCTCCTAATGGGTCTTGTTACGAAACGGTTTTAGGTTAGTTGCATCTAAATAAAGACACTCGACGCTTGCTAACAGATGTTCGGAGTAACGTATACTAACTAGTTAAACATAACCTATAATATTGAATGCCTTGATATAAAACAAATAAAGACTTTTCGAAATCGAAGTTGCAGGACAGTGTTTTTGAATGTCAATAGTCTTAATCAAAATAATGGAAGTTATTTCCTTATAGTGTGTGTTATGGAATTGAAAGTGACCTTTAACAAACATTTTGCCTGAAATGTTAAACAACAATCGTATACCTACATCCGTTGACAAAGATACATCAAGAATAGACGATGTTTGTTGACCAAGAATTAAAAAAAAAGTTATGGGAGGGCGCGCCAGCGAAAGGCGTTTTTATTGGTCGCTCTGGCTGTTAGCTATCAGCTGTGTAACCACGCGAGTAGATACGACCCATGCATGACGTCAATGTTTTCGACGGCTGGCGACCGGTTGACATTTAACATCCAGCATAACTACTTTTAGAATACTTGTCAGTCTGCTTCGCTGGATATGTTCAATTTGTAAAAATTGGAAAAATATTGTATATATGTAGTTATATATTTTATTGGAAAAATACACCGATAATAAGCTGATTTCATGAGAATAAATATGAGTCATGAAGGAAACGATTTTACAAGTCGGTAACTATTTGGTAACCTATGACATACTTAACAATTCTTATATTTAGTCTTTAAAGTTGTTAAAAAAATATAAATTAGTGTTTTCAAATTTTTTATTTTTTTTTATAATTATTGCTTTAGATAATTTTTATTTATTTATTAAATACCAACTTGATGTTATAAAGGATGAATCGTCCTCAGACAAATCACCTGGCGTAGGGCTGAGTCTCACATTAACCTTGATTTTTTATAGTAAGTAGATACCTACCCAAAAGTATAAAGAAATACTTAAAATGATATTGTTATCGCCATGACCCGGATAGACTTTGAGACGACAAGGGTTAAGTTAAGTTTATCAATATCTATGGTTTTTTAGGGTTCCGTAGTAGGTAAGTCAGGAATACTAAAGTTTTATTACCGTTTTTCTGTGTGTGTTATCTGTATTTCATAGCCAGGTTACTCTTAGACTAAATCGCGCCATGATTATATATGTAGGTACCTACGTATAATACTAAGAAAATTATAAGACAAAATATTACAAAGTAGTTTTGGTTAATTCCAAGAAAGAAAAGGTTAAGACAACTAACTATTGAGTCCCTATTTCTATTTGCAGTAGCGATGCATACTCGTCGCATCAGCCAGTTCGCTCCGCTCCTGATCGCCTTGGTCGGTCTACCGGCGAGGGGCAAGAGTCAGCTGGCTCACCGTCTTTCGAGGCATCTTAACTGGAACGGAGAGAGCACTAAAGGTATGGAACACACAAGCTTAAAAATTATTAACATTACCTATATATGCCTAAAGCTAGTTCTATATTCGTAGCCGGTTTTTCAAAGGTTTCGATAGCCGAGTGGAGGATAGATGCTGGAACCGGAAGTAAATGTGAGAAATTGTGGTTCAACATCCCCGTAGCTCCGTTGGACTTATGGCTTAAAACTATACCTAATACAAACGAATTAGCTTACCGGATGGATTAATAGGACTATTATTAATGTGATAATAGCGCGCGCATTCATTATAACTAATCTTTGAAAACATGCAATTTTTCAAGTCTCATAAAGTTCTTCCTTTTATGTCGTGTGTAGGGTTACGTAACTCATGTTAAGTGCTATTAGAGCACCATGACCCAGATAAAACAGTAGCTGTTGATCTTGATCTGATTGCTATTTACCGATATATGTATGTATATGTATGTATATGTATGTCAGTTTATTTGTCCTGGATCAATAATGAAGTGATACCGACCGGTGTCTTGTCCAACATAACCTACATTGGAAGTGATAAAAATAACACATAATCTTGTATAAATAAACCTTGGTGATACTGTTATTCTACATCTAGGTAGGTAGATATATAGTAAAAGCACGATTGTTGTCTTATAGTCAATAATAACATAATGATTGTCATATTTCATAATAGTAGAGGATATACATAACTAGATACACGTCATGGGTACTTAGCATAGTATTTAGTCATCATCTCGGTTTCACTTTTAATTTTTTTAAGGAAAATTTTGTCGATTGTAGCTTACCAGATCATCCTTACACTTTTTTTCTTTAAAGCTATAATGTGTCAATTATGCTCGTAAAACGAGATCATTGGACTTGGTCCCGGCATCTTAAAAGAAGGTAGGCAGGCATTGACTTACCTACCTTTGCCAGTAAGTGCGTGAGGTGCGTTATTACTCGACCTACGTTATCCATGTTGAGCCGAGTCTGCAGTCTGAGGTACCTGACAAAATTTTCTCATTTGTTTTTCATTTGTCTTCGATCGGCTAATGGCTGCTTAAGTCTAATCGTATCGTGACTGGTCCTGTGTAGTGTTCGACTGCAGCGAGTATCGCCGACGGCACATGGCCTTCTATGGCAGCCATGACATCTTCCGTGCCGACAACCAGCAGGGCTCCGCGATCCGCCGGCAGAGTGCGAGGGAGGCGGTGCAGGACGCCGTGCTGTGGCTTAAGGAAGGAAACAGTGTTGCTGTAAGTTTCTCTTCCTTAAATTGCTTCAAGCTGGTCGCTATTTACTAAAGTTGACTGAAGAAAATAATGGTGTTTGTTAGACGGCGGTATACATTGTTTCATATAACGTCTCTAGTTCGGAAATTCACTAATCATGGATTAGAACATATTAAAATTTATTTCGCGTTCAGTCAGTGTGAAAATCTAGACGCCTACTATATTTATCTAACTTACTCTAGTTTACTATTTACTATTTAAGTTGCAATATAAAAAGCTTTTAAATAACTAACTGTTTGCAAATTCCTAATAATTTAAACAAGTTGTACAACATATTCATTTTTATTCAAGGATTGTGACTATGATTATCGGAACAAGAACAGTCCATTCTCCTACCCTTGTTAGGTAGACAAAAACATGCCGTTTAGAACTTAACTCCGTTTTCTGGTAGACCAGTCTAAAACTAAGTTGTTTCTTTTCAGATATTTGATGGCACTAACATAACCAAGGAACAGCGTCGAGAGCTCAACGGATACTGCGTCTCAGACATGGGTTTCAGGATTTTATTCATTAAATGTGTCTGCGAGGACCAAGAGTTGCTCGAGAGAAACATCATTGAGATACTGCATTACTCTGCGGATTACAAGGACATGAGTGAGGAGGAGGCAGTGGATGACTTGAGAAAGAAGTTGGAACACTACCTGAGGCAGTACGAGCCAATCGACGCTGGCGTGGAGGACATCAGCTTCGTCCGAGTGGAGAATATGGGAGAGACAGTGACCGCTCACAAAGTCTCCGGTCATAAGGAGTCCGGCATTCTCGGATACTTGTCTGGAATGAGGGCTTTACCGCAGACATTGTATTTCACCAGAGTAAGTCTATCACAGCTTCTTATAAAGTTAGTTCCGTTACGATAAGGGTAAATAGATACTTGGAAATGGTTAAACAAACATGTTATTCATTAGATATTAGGTATTCTAGAGTTAATTTCAACCTAAGATATTAGAAATGTAGATATGTAAACAGTCTATTTGTGGCCTTCTCATTGTATTAACTTGCCTAATCATTCAGAAAAACAAGTGTCTAGGTTTCGCCGAGCTGATAAAGTAAATAGTGCAATTTCATCATTAATTTACAACTGAAGATAACATTTGTATTAACTAGTTAATGTAGGACTTAACCGATTCAATGTCCCGCAAACCAGAAATTTGTTAACCTGTTAAGTTAGCCTATTAATTCAATTGGTTAGGTTTCAAAGAAAATAGAAAAACTTTACAAATATTTGATTATTCTAAAAAAAACTCTGAACCTTATTGATAGTAGGTGCAACAATGCGTACCACTTATAATTTACAGTTTACTTTATAAAAATACTATTATTAGTTCTAGAAATAGTCTATAATAAATAACGAAGAACCTGTAACGAATTCCATAATTTGTGCCAAATACGCCGAGCGTCTGATTTTATTTAGAACCACGTGAGAGATCGTCTGTATCGGACTAATATACCTAGATGTATGTATTTACCTACTAATATATTTGTAACGCTATGAAATGATACCTATCAAATGTAACGACGACTTCATTTGATGCAGGCCTTTGCCCAACAGTGGCTAATTAAGTTACTTTATAGTCGTAAAATAGTTTCGCTACTTTTTTATGACGAGAAAAATATTGCATAATTTTGACAAGTTTTCTTTTGTTTTCTCTTTGCCAGGACGACAAATCGTATTGCCCGTAGAACAATGTCATACATTATGATGGCTACCTCACTTTGGCCTTTTTCACCAGTACATTTTATTAATAACAACATAGTATCTGCAATATGAAAATGTTATTTCATCATCCTCGGCTCGGATAACATCGTGTCAGAAATCACAATAGGTGGCATGGTTGTCTGCTTATCGGTTCGAGAGTTAGATAGTTGTTTTCGTCAATTTCAGCAACATTTTTCATTTTTTTTTTTGGTGCGCGCGCTTGGCGTCTATTTTACAAGACGATAAGGCCGAAGGTTTAAGTGCACTTAACCGGAATATTCATTAACTTAGGAACTAGCTATATCTCAAACTGCCGAAACGCAACACACCTAATGGAGATACTGTTATTATGGAGAGACGTAGTATGGAAGCTAGCCGAGTAGCACTTAATCACCAGCAATCTAAACTTACACAATACGTCCAGTATGAAATATAGATAAATACATTTTACAGTACGGTACCGAATTGGAAAAAAAGAGCAGGTTATTATATCGCCGCACATGTATTTTTAATTTATATTAAATCGTTTTCTTACGCATCTTCTTTTCACAGCACGGTGAGAGCGAGTACAACGTGCTCGGGCGCATCGGCGGCGACGCGTCGCTGTCTGAACGGGGCCAGCTGTATGCGCGTGCGCTGGCCGATCACATGAACGCGGTGGGCAGCCGCGAGCCGCTCACCGTGTGGACGTCCGAGATGCGGCGCACCAAGCAAACTTCAGCTGACAT
Source organism: Eudonia truncicolella (assembly GCA_949315975.1). NCBI lineage: Eukaryota > Metazoa > Arthropoda > Insecta > Lepidoptera > Crambidae > Eudonia > Eudonia truncicolella. The sequence continues at coordinate 4,993,539 of OX438840.1, read as the reverse complement.
CATGGCGCCCAAGTGGGCCCTCAGGGCTCTCAACGAGCTGGACGCTGTAAGTGAACTTATCTACAACCACATGAGCTACCATATGAGCGTGGTGGGCAGCCGCAATCTGTCCACCGTGTGGCCGTCCGAGATACGGCGCACTACAGACAGACCACAGACCTCGGCGTACATTCGGGTGCCAAAGTGGGCCGTCAGGGCGCTCAACAAGTTGGGGGACGACTTTTGAACCGGTGATTAGTTATCAGTCACGCTATGATATCAATTACAAATTATAAATTATTCTCTTATTCAAGGACACTGGTAACTTATCTTATTTTTGACTTTGAAAATTGTTGAATGATATTTATCTTAGTAATCAAATTGTTAATTAAGCAAAACATATGATATTACCTAGTGTAGGTATTCATGTTACTTTTATTTCGATATCGATCGAGTGATATCACCGGCGATATTCAAAAATTGTCCCCCAGGCCGTTGTAAGTTCATTGGTTGGTATTACCTCAATGTGGCTAGCCACATTAACCTTGTGAACATTTGCAATTCGCGAGTTGCTTATCTTGGGGCAGTGGGAGATACGGTGCACCAAGCAGACATCCGGGCGCTAAAATGGGCCGTCACCGTTAGGGCGCTACATTGCTAACATTTACTGAGCATGGCCGACCAGCCCCCGACCGCCTAACCGATTGCTTTGGCTACGTGTATAGTTTATGACTTCATCTTGCCATTTCGTACCGCCTATGAAAGTAATATCGAAAGCTATAGGCTATAGCTATCGATATCAAAGCAATCGGTTAAGCGGTCGGGCCCCTGAGCAGTCCAGAGGCCGCCAGGGATCTCAACAACTTGACGCAACTGTAAGTTCTTAATTTCACATTACTATGTTGATTGCGTTCACGTAGACTGTAGTCAGTCTACGTGAAATACTTTTGAGCCGCTCATCGCGTGGATTCAGTTTTATTTTTTTTTATCTTATCATGGGGCAGCGCTAGGGGTTTACCTTACCTGATGATATGACTGTATTTTACGAACTGTGTTTTTATGAACTTAAAGAGAATATTATCTTCTGAATACAGAACAATCGAGTAAATACGTGACGATAACACTTTAACTTGTCATTGTCTTTACCTAAAGTTATTGCTAAAATTAGATAATATTACATATTGATAATTAAAATAATCGATGGTGTGAGATAAATCACGCCCTCGCGGGATTGATTAACAAGCAGTACAATGTTCAAAAAATTTATTTATACGTGCACTATAATGAGTAACTTGGCTGATATTGAAAAGTTAATATTTTTACTTATAAACACTACGTATGTAATTTAAAATTTATTAGAGCGCATAATTAGTAAACAATTTACCTAAAACAGATATGGAGTCTCTGAAAAAGGGACTTAGTGCAACCCTAATGAGCTTTTACCTATATGTCAGAAGTTCAGACGCAGAACAAGAGTTATAGTGACAAGTAGCATGAAATGCATTTCAGACTATTGTCACAAGAAGCTTTTTATTCGAAAGCTAACTAACGGAGGATCTTCTCAATCAACCGAAGTGATTCTTTCGCCTTTTCTTCACCACAGCTAAAAGACGTCCTGAAAGGGAAACAAATGTTTGACGATTCATAAATATTTGTAACGAATCTACTTGAATAAAGATCTGTTTGAGTTTGAGTTTAATGAAATATAAGCATATCAGAACCAACCTATAAGACTTTTATTTAAATATCAAAAATGCTGTTCATTTTTCGAAATGAGTTTCGAGATAAGAAATATTGTTCTGTTATCGAAACCAATTTTTAAAGAAGAAATATTATTCTTAATTAGAAACTGAAGGCCGAAGCGGAAAATTCTTGTCAAATTGTATGACAACAATGGCAGTTTATCATCTCATTTCATCTAGATAATTGAAGTGCACAAAAAAAAAAACAATAGCTATTGTCGCTGAAATATACGACTACGCACGCATGTAACATGGCGCAGCATGAATTACTTCTGGGACAAGAAGTTGTAATTTTATAACTTCATTCAGTTCGGCGAAATAGCTAATAAATTGCTACGGAGCTCCCGTGGTCTATAAATAGTGTCACAACGTGATTCACTACAGACTGGCGACATTGAAATTATTTTTTACGTTTGCTGAAAGCAAACGGTAGTGCGGCCGCGGTGAATAGTTTTTATAGAAATGTATAAAAAAAAATACTTACGACTCGACGTGCGACTACTAATCTAATATCTCCAGTGACGTTTAACCGACGTTTAAACTCTACTAACTTTATGTGATCAATAGTTATCGAGAACTTAACTGGCAACTTCAGAAACCGGGCATGAATCATGTATTTAGACTCTAACGTAATCTGAATTCTTTATTCTTTAACGTAGTGCGAGTGTAAAAAAATGTGTTGCAATATGCATTACATATCCAATCTTTTACCTTTTAACAAACAAAGCGTTACTGATGAAAAACAAAAGAACAAAGTAAAATGATATGAATAAAATTAATTAGTTAAGCTTCAGTATGATGATTGATCACCAAATTACTTCCACTTATACGTTTTAGCTGGATACTGCACTGAGATGAATAATTAAATATGATTAATGATCCATTTAGTGCCAAGCTAAGTCATGTTTCTTGATTAATTTCGTGACAATTTTATGTCATTGGTATATGTTAATATATTCATTATCTTTTATCAATCATGATAATTAAAACATTTCAAGTAATTAAAGGATTATTACCTTAGTGTGTTGTCTTCAAGTATCTGATTTATCTAATAAACAGTTTGGATTTCGGAGTTCACAGTTTTGCAAAAGTAAATAAAATAAATTAACGACACAAAATGTTTTATAACACAATATTCATAGAGGGAGCCTCGCACTAATAACTAAATTTGGGAGGACTACGGGCCTCGTAGTCCTCGTAGTCCGTAGCACGGGGTCGACCGTGTACTCGTAGCGGTGATTATGATTTGAGGCACGCGAGGTCTGCCCCCATTCAGTGGTATGAATGGGGCAATATCGGGGTGTTGAATTGATATATTCCCATTCGGACAAAGCGGATTATGTGCTATAAGCACCATGCAAAAAAACGTTTTCGATAGCTTTGTTCGCTCTACATTTGGAGCAATCCAACAATAATCCAATAAGTTTGTAAGAGCAATCGAATTGCGCATAAAACGCAATTCGATTGCTCTTACAAATTTCATAGTAAGTATCTATGTTTTTGGAACCAATAGGAACCAATAAGACATTGTAAATTTTAATAAAATTGTCTATGATTAAAGAACATACAGAGATCTAGTAACTATACAAAAAGTAAATTAAAACTAAAACTTTAAAGTTTGTATTAAAAATCGAAATGAATACAGATTCTAAAAAATCGTAGAATAAATGCAAACAATAATGAAGAAAAATAATTATATGTATTTTTATGAGCCTCGTAAAATACAAGTAACGTCCAAATCAGTTCAAAAACATTTTGGAATAAAACTAAAAAATATATAGTATAAAATGTCTCAATACAGTTAACACTTGACTTATTCCTACTCCTTTCAACAGGGCATCTGTGAAGGCCTGACCTATGAGGAGATGCAGGAGCGCTTCCCCCAGGAGTTCGCGTGGCGCGACCAGGACAAGTTGCGCTACCGGTACCCCTGGGGCGAGTCGTACATCGACATCATGACGCGCCTGCGGCCGGTGCTCTCTGCGTTGGGAGACGAGCATAACGTGGTCGTGGTTGGCCACCAGGCCGTCCTGCGCTGCATGCTGGGATACTTCCTCGATGCAAAGCTTGGTGAGTAAATGTAACATCGACATCATGACGCGCCTGCGACGGTGCTCTCTGCGTTGGAAGACGAGCATGACGTGGTCGTGGTTCGCCACCAAGCCTGGCTGCACTGTATACTGGGATACTTCCTCGATGCTAAGCTAGGTGAGGAAATGTAACATCCTTTAACGCTTCTGGCTGCGTGATATCCAATTTACCATAACAGTCTTTCTCGCTTACCCTGGCATCTGGGATAGGTAGTAAACCGTGATATAACATAATTAAATGGTACATTTGGGCCTTTAGCTATATCTGTGCGAAAAATCTATTTGATCCGTTCTTCTGTTTTGCCTGGAGTAGGAACAAACATGGGTCGGCGAGGTTATAGCTCGATCTCCCCTTGAGCATGAGCTCAGCATAGGAAGGTTTATAGGCTGATGATGATGGATTGATGACGCTTAAGTAAGGTCTCGAAACCTGATAGTAGGTAAGTCAAAACCTTAACATGTTTCTACTAAAGCTCCATGAGGATTAAACCTTACCTATACTGTACAACGCTAGATGCTACACTTTTATATTTAGAGTTAAGTAACTCAATTTTCATAGTTTCCTGTTTGAGTAGCTACTTAACCTTGTAGATTACTGCAATTAGATCACTGTCTATGATTTTGCGATTACTAAGATTACCTAGCCCCTTGCTTTATTATGTTAGAACGCAATCTATTTTAAGACTTTGGAACATAATGTATTATCACCGATATAAATTACAATAATAAAAAAATCTTCTTATCTTTCACCAATCATGATTATTTGGAAAAACAATTAATTACATGCCTCTAATAGATCGAACAACTTGATAATATAATGCAATAACAACAATTTATTAGAGGATTAAATTCATGATTCACCTTTGTTTTAACTTCCTGCTGTTAGAGAAGGAAATTAAAACAATGCTTTTATAATCCTTGAAAATACTCTTTTTTTAATTATTAAAAAGTTGTTTATCTATATATTAACACGTGAAGCAAAAACTTTGTACCCCTTTTTACGAAAATTGCGCGGACGGAGGAGTATGAAATTTCGTACACTTATAGTTTATATAGAGAAGGTTATCTGAATGTTATTTTTTTTTAATTTAGCATAAAAATACATTACACCAATAAAACAAACATTACACACACTACCATGTATTTGACACACAGGAGTCAATGGCAAACCAAACACATTCTATTTTTTTAATTTGTCATTGCTTAGGATACAATCCGTGCGGCCTTAATATCTTTTAATAAAAATTACGGTCGAATTCGACCTCTGGGCGACCACTAGTTTAGGTAAAGTCGAGAGCGTTTGCGGATCCGCTATCTATAAGGTTTGCTAAACAAAGCAAAAGCTTGGATAATATTCTGTGTTATGTTGCCGTCATCTAAACTTAATTTCACATTAGAGTAAAAGAGACAAAAACTGAATTAATTAATTCAAAACTTATACTCTCGTTTTTTTAGTCTGGTGCAAAGGTTTCAGTCGCTTGCGCTCCATCTTGAATCAAGTATGCTTACTCAATAACGTCTCAATAGTGTGTCGGTAGCCTGTTTTTGACATTAGCATTACTGACGGATTGTGGAGATTTTAAAATAGCAGCATTGACCTTCTAGTAGCAGTAGACGCTTGCCCCTTTCACAACTCGCATGCGTATGGTATGCGCTGGTTCCGCACTTACCGAGATCTGTTAAAAGCAGCCTATAAATTATGGTTGGAAAATGCATTACAGATGATTTTCTATAAAGCGACGCCTGATTCTATTCATGACTTTTTGCTAAATACCTAATGTGTTTTCAGACGAACTTCCCTACATGAATGTGCCGCTGCACACCATAGTGAAGCTCACTGCGTACGGGTACAAGTACAATGTGGAAATGATCAAGATGCCCGTCGACTGCGTGGACACTCACCGCGTGCAGCCCAAGGTGAGGCCACTGACAAACACACATTTTTTTACCAACGACCAGAAACCACCACCAACTGCCACTTTGTTCCCACTTTTTTTATTTCTTTTGGGTTTTAGTATATGGCCTTTATCTCATCTGATGTTAAGTGATGAAAAGGCCGAAGTTGGAAGCGCACTTTCGGAGTCCTCAACTACTGAGTCAAATGGCTATCTTATCTTTAAATGTCGAAACACAACAATGCTATTAACACTGATTATTGTGGTGCTATTGAGATAAGATTGTGGAAGATATGCAGGAGGACTTAAAACAAGACCTAACATCATCAAATCAAGTACAATCATGTACCTGGGAATCAGGAGCCTCTGAACGGTAGTCTTAACTACTTAGACTACTTAGGGTAGTCTTAGCCCACAGAGGTGGTTAAAACGCTTTTTTAACCTACGTGCCCCTAAACCACTTTTTTATGCCCGCTAATTCCGTAACTCTTTACGGATAAAAGCCCCGCCCGGAGATAAGGCGGTTATGTGGAACTCACCTGCTGACTTCTGGGATACAGCGAAAGCAGTTTCAATCGTGTACTAATCTCCGCAGCCCGCCCGTCATTAATGCTCATAAATCACCTCGACACATCTTAGTATATAAAGTTTTTAATTAACTCGATTATAAATAAACAATTAAAGCGATGATAAACGTATACACGCGACAGATTTGAAATTTTCCATCGCCTAGTTTGGGATGTGCTTAGCCATTATATCTTTATTTGTTTGAACATTACAGACAGCTAAGTGGGTATCTTAATATTAATTGCTGCGCATTAGCTAAGTCAGTCACACGCTAATACCGTACATGTTTTATTATCTGCGAGATTGTTAATTCCTTAGTTGCCTAAGATTGTTGTATCACGATTTTGGGGTTTCGTACGCCAGACTACTGAGAGATAGCTTATTTCAATATTGGTCTTTCTTAGTGCCTTTCTGTTTGTCATATGCCATTTTAAAGGAAACAGTTTGATTGATAGCCTCAAAGCTACAGATATACCTAGTTCAGAAGCGGGCTGTGTAGATTTTAGTTTTGTGTATATTTTTAATATCGGAGTCATAACCACACATGACTAACGAAAACATGCGCTGTTTCAGAACTGCTCCATCACCAGGACCGCGTCGGATGCTCTAGTGACAGTGCCATCCCACTACGACACCCTCCCATCGAACCTGTGGCAGAACTCAGCCGAGGCACAACTTTAGGCCTCACTGCGGGGCCTCCGTCCTGGAGCACCCTAGCACCACATCAGCATTACCAGGGCTACGCCCTCGAAGTAATCACAGCCCATTGGGGCGGCGTCCACGGCTGTGAAACGCCTTGGACTAAAGTTGACGCCACGCCAAGTTTCGGGAGAGTTTGCGATCCTGTGAGGAATTACTTTGGTGTGTGACACTCGTGTGTTGACCGATTCAGACTTGCCGTTGACTTAAAGATTAATTCTCCGCGAGCGAGTTTCTCGTATAATAAGCGTTAGTCTCGCTGTGCCACTTAAAACAAATTATGTATTTGTAATAGTTGAATTTGAAACGTTTAATGTGGTAATAAAAATATAATATTACTACCGCTAGATGCGTTGGGAATTCTTGTATGTTTGGTGAACTTTATGGCCCCTGTAAGAATACTGCTGCTACTGCCCGCACAGAGGGACAAAACAATGTCGGCGGACCACGCTACGAGAATTACCGTTGGGGGATATTCATTAAGCAGCACCATCGTTCGCAAAGAAAATGTTATTAGAAAACATGATTAGGAATGTACAAAAATAAAATATAAACACGACAATATCATCGCAATGGAGCGGGAAGTAGTATTCCATGAATAAAAATAAATTCTAAATTTCAGTTTATGGAGGCATTTTAAAGTCCTTTAACTCACTTACGAAGCGATGTGCACTGTTTCATTATCATCGCGAGGAAGTCGCACGTGGAGACAATAAAATCCCTTAGCGTATTCTTATCCATTTAATTACCTAGATTATTTTAATCCTAGATACGGGTGTTGAGCGTCTGCCATTGATCTGCGATCACCCGAATAGCTCAATTATTTGTACAAATTTAGGATTTTGACACTGCTAGCTTCCAACCATGTACTATAAGACTGAAAAACAACTATCCATGATCAAATTGAGTCAAATTCATCATCATCATCATCATCATCAGCCTATACTAGTCCACTGCTGGACATAGGCCTCTCCAAGTGCACGCCACCGAGCACGATCCGCGGCTACTCTCATCCAGCTCTTGCCAGCCACCTTGCGACGATCGTCGCTCCAACGTTCACTCATAATAAATTTGTTCACTATACTATAGCGTTTGCTCTTATTTGAAGTAGGTAGGTAATGGAGATAGCACTCCCTAATCTTATCTTAACTAATATACCTATTTTAGTTGAAACATTGTTTAGAATAAGCACTTTTGATTACAACCACGTAATTATTTAAACTATAGTTTTGATTTATGTTAGAGTTAAAGTAAGTTCATTTGTTTGTAAGCACTTTAATATTATTCAATAAAAAATGGTATTTTTCTAAAATTAAGTGTCTCAAGTTACGCCTACATTACGAAAACTCTTATGTTTAGATTAAAACTTAGTTATGATACGAATAATTAGTTCTTTGTGCTCGATAATTATATTTTTTGGATTTTAAGTGTTTTAACCCTAAAACGGGGATATATTTCGCAATGTCGTTACTTCGACAGGTGCTTCTAAAGCTATCAACTTACTTGCTTATGCAATCTATGATTGTAACAGTATCTGCGATACTGGTCAATTACATTTAAGACTTACGTACTAATGTTAGCTTACTCTACGTACTTATCATCCTTTTAATAGGAAAAAAATATTTTATGGTGTGACTGAACAAGAATATTGAGAGAATTGGTAGTATTAAACTAGTTATTGCAACACAATCTAAAATGACTACTTTGGACAATTTATGTTACGATTTGACTACAATGCGGTTAATTTCAATCGTAGAACAGTCACTTGTTTACAATCGTTAATTATATTCGTATTTTGCAATTCATCTGTTTGACAAGATTCTATGGACGTTTCGGTAAACTTGAATTACAATTTTATTATGTCATAAAGCAGAATCATTATTATACTCAAGAGAAACCATCTTTAATTTATAGTCAATGTTTGTAAACAAAATGGTTGTTTTTACAAGAGAGGAGTTCTTTTGTGAAATGTGGCCATTTTAGAACTACTGTTGAATATTTAATTTATATCCGCTTTTGCTCTGATTACATAATTAGGAAAACGATGTTATACAATTGTCAAAAAAGTTTGACTCAACTTACGGTTTAGATTTGAAATGAAGACTCAGGGATTCTCAACACAATCGATTAGCGTTTGTAATAATGTTGTCGCAACATCATTATTGATGCGCGCAATCATAATGTCATGTCTTTTATAAATAAACGTAGTTTTAATAAACGATCTTTGATTTGACCTATCATCGTCATCATCATCATTTTAGCCAAAAGACGTCCACGTCCACTCAACAACCGGTTTTGTGCTGTTGCATCCAGCGACATATCATTAAGGTCATTTTAAAATTTTATTCAAGTACACTTCATCCCGAATCCTAACTTGTTCGCCTATTTTTATCTAACCGTCAGGCCATAAGAATAACCTGCTAACTGTCTTGTTGTTTGGCATCAGACTTAGATTAGACCCGCTCGGAATTGATCGCGGGACTTACGGGTCTGAGATCGATGTTTAAACCACTACTACACCACGGGCCTGGACAGGTCCGTGTACTTCACCAAATAAAATAAAGGCTAAAAGAGATTCTCATTATTTTGACGTAATTTTTTTGCTATTTTATGTTATAATATTAAACATAATAATATACTTACTCTTACGTACGTAATAGAATCAATTGAAGAAGAGTAATTTAAAAAAAAAGATAATAATATGGTAGGTAAGTAGTAGTAGCCTATACAACGGTCCCACTGCTGGGCAAAGGTCTCCATCATTAAAATCAAGTTATCGCTACAATTGATGGGTATTGGCTTAATCACCACGCTTGCCAAAAAACCCAGGCTATGCATCGAAAAATTCAGAACACACTGCCCGACCTAAGAATTGAACCCCGGACATTCGGGTATCGGGCCGAGCGCTTTGCCACTCGGCGACCGTGACGCAATCTTATTAATAGGGCACAAACTTTTAATTTAATACTTTTGTTTCATAAATTTAGTGCGATCCCTTAAATTATTATCATGTTCCTTTGGGTCCACAATGACTTGTCTTTAATGTCTTTAAAATATGTGACGTAAGTCGGTCCCGATTTTCGGAAATTGATATTTAGGTATACTTATATGTATGTAAGTACCTACTATACTATAGCCAAATTCGATAAAGAATGTTTACCAACAAAGCGTTGCTAAGCAACCAGTGACAGGCATATATTGACAACCTTTTTTCTTTCTTTTAGTTGATGGCTTCGTGCGATTAGCACATTTAGCCAGTGTCAAAGTAATTTTTCTTACAAGTAATACAAAAATATACAATATGATAATGATGAATGATAACAGAAATGAGAAGTGAGAAATGATATACCCCCAACCCCTCGAGTATCTCAGTAAAGATGTGGGGCTTTACTAAGTCCTCACGCAACTTCTTGAGAGAATTTGAAAAGTGACGTTGCACTGTTTTGTTTTATTTACCAACACTTATGCACACTCACGAACACTTAACGGTTAATATTCCACCAATATTTCACATTAATATTCGACATAACACAAATTTTAGAAAATAAAACAAAACCGCAGACATGACTCTTCACTTTCCCGCCAAGAAGTCTTGACAACCTTTTCCGGTTGGCAACAGGAAAGATTTTACGTAAAAGATTTATTTATATTAAGAAAAATTTAAAAACCAAAAACCATAATACAATCATAGCTTAGTTTTAACCTATGTGAGTGAATAAAGTAGCTACCTTGAAATAATTAAAAAACTACACTTGAAGATTCAATAATTTATTTATTACATAAATTAATCAACTGCTGTTACAATCCAATTTTATTTAACGTCAATTCAATTTGTTCATGAATGTTTGTTTTGCATTGCAAATGCACTGTTTACGCTGCAAACTTCAGAGGTAGTGAAGATAATCGTCCTCATATGGATACTAGTGTCATCTTCATTTGGAATGTTAGTTTATAATAACGGAATTGTTTAAAATACCTCAATTTTAGTAATGACATTTATTATATTTATATTATATTTATAGGGTTAACAAGTGAAAATAGTTAACGTTTTTTTTACGTTCTTCGTATTATAACGTTTTTACCGAGCGACGTTGAGCGACTGATTTAAGTGAGATGTGTAGTGAGAATAATAAGTCTTTTATCTTCTTATAATAATATAATTTAAATAATAATATAATATAATATAAATATATATTTTTATGTAAAATGCAGTAATCAAGTAATAATACGAAAAATACAAAAACATTTTTGCCCAGATTTGTGATGGATGACCCTAATTTGGTTTGTTTACATATTTAAATTCTTTATCGAGTTTGGCTAGAGTACAGTTACGTGCCAAAATTAATATTAGAAAAAATTATAAGTAACCAGAGTAGACACACGTTATAGAGTTTCACTCCTATCATCAAAGATCAAAATATTAAATATATCTACAGCATTAGATAATAAACAACTTCGTGGATAATAATTATACAAATGTCACGTTTTAAAATATAGAAACGTGATTGAGTACACCATCATGACAGCCAGAGAAAAAGCCCCGCATAACATTAATCCATTTTTAGCCCATCATCATCATTGATCACCTTCATCACCAGTTCATATTATGTCCCCACTGCTGGGGCACGAGCCTTCCCTATGGATGGATAGGGAGAACGGGCCATAAACCACCACGCGGACCCAGTGTGGATTGGTGGTTGTTAACGACAGCTAATGCAGCCGGGACCAACGTCTTTACGTGCCTTCCGAAGTATGGATTTTTGGTCACCCATCCGATGACTGGCTATTGCGAAAGTTGTTTTCTTACTTACTTACATTTCCTGGTGGTGGGATTTTGCCCAGTCTTACAACAGGGCAACCACCCTAAAATATATTGCTGCTGCCAAGCAGTTGTACCTATTGATTTAGTAAGATCCAGTGAAATCACAGGATATGGAAGTAGGTAGATATAAGAACTGAAGCTTCAGAATCGGCATCACGCGCTCTTAGTTGCAAGCGCCCGTGGTCGCTTTACATCAGGGGCCATTGAGCTCTTAAGTGGTATTGCAGCACTGTTGGTGCAGTAATAGGTACTGCTCTAAGGATATATTTGCCTAATTGTGTTATTGACGTTTTAACTATGGAGGAAACGTCAACACCAGGCAACCGTAACACAATTGAGACGTTATTAAAAGTAAACTTGCATGAGGGCCAGGCGGGAGGTATGCTCGTTTACCAGAACGTAAAAGGTAGGTACTGCATCGTTTATTTTTTTATTTTGAAAGTTCGTCATGGGCGTAATCGTGACGAGGAACCCGTTTGTCTGGTCGTTGCGACCGAGCACGAGATGGCGGCGGCGAACCAGACCGAAGGTTGCAATCGTGATCAGCCACAGATAAATATCTAAAGCCATTGTTTGAATGTGTTGAATGAACACCCGCCATCACGACTGCGACGGGTAACGGTTACAAATGATACGATGATGATGATTGATAATGATTAGCAAAAAATTTACTGTAATACGAGTTACACTAAGTATTTAAGTATAGCACCTACATGTGTTATAATAATCCTATTAATAAGGTAAGAATATATTATATAAGAGAAATCTTACGTTAGTGAATATTGACCATGATACTTTTAAAAGTTATACAGAATATATTGTTAACGGGTTAGCAACAATTGATAAGAATTAATTATTTAGAAAAAGTTATTAATTGTTAAATTAGAAGACTAGAAGATTCTCATTTTATAATTTATTATTGAATACTAAAAAAAACTAAACGAGGCCTCACAAAACTGCATATATACGGTTAAACAGCGAAGTTGTTTTGCATTATATAAAAAATATATGACTAGAAAATAGAACTACTAAAACTTGAAATACAGGACCTATTGATCTACGAAGTTTTCCCTTCATAGTAAACCTTTGTGTCTAAGCCTCTTAGTCTGTAAACAGCAAATTCACCACTAATGAAGCAGAAAGCTTATGCTGAGACAGGGTCTGTTAGTTTCACACTCTTCGTTTTCTTTTTTACTCTTATTCTTTTATTTTGTTCTATGTATTGTCTGCTTTATTTCTGTTGTTTATTATGTGTGTGTTTGCTAACATAGTGTTTCTTCCATCATTTCTTTTCAAATTAATAATTGTAAAAGACGCTGGCATCTACACGTAATGAATACGTAAACCTCTACTAAAATTGCTCGATTAATCACGTCAAGATAACTTGATTGATACCGATCACTCGCTGGCGCGTATGTAGGTTGTAAGCGGGCGCGAACAGCTGTCCATTGATAGGAGGCGAGTGAGAGGTTCCACACACATGACCGTGACTTACTTCATTGACGGATTCTCGTAGGCTCGACCCGCGACCGACCCCCGAGCTATATCGGCGCAGGCGCATTGTCATACAAATCGTTAAGACGCGCACACGCAGTTTCCGAATTGCATCGCATCGCAGGTCGGTGTGTGTTCTATCGGGATCGTACTAGCCAATGAACCTGTGATCCAGAGTGTTACAAGTGGTTATGAAGTGTTTGTGATTGTTGTGTAAAAAGTATAAATTTTCTACGTGAGTCAACTTTTAATTATCTACTTATATATAGCTTTTTATGCACACCTGATATTTCGTTGCTAATAAGTAGTTAGTTGGATTATACTGAATATGTACCGATGTATATCAGATACATCATAATAAGATGGAAAAAGTACTTATACATCGCAGCGCAGTAATATTAAAAATGTGTTTTACTTAATCACTAGAAAAATTGTAAACAGTGACATAAAGAGTCTATAAGCAACTATGGTAAAGATTCAAAATCTTCACTTCAAAATCTGGCAAAGCAATGTTTACTTTTCATACTTACCTTACAATTTTCCTTGTGTCATAATTTCATAAAACTCGTAGGTAGGTAATATCTTAGCTTTACTTAACACTTAGGTACACTTACAGCGACATTATATACCTACATTATATACTTACCTACATCATAAAAAGTACCAAAATCTAAATTAAAAAAGAGGTAAAATTTTATTTGTATGTTATTGGTACTCAGTATACGGAAATACTAAACAAAAAGTGGAAACTGTTAAGCTAATATGCTAACACATAGTATATTAATGTATGATTATGTTATTTAAGAAAGCAGTTGGTTCCGTTAACGAGTGTTCGTCTTCTTGCCTTATTTAAATGTTTTAATCTTTCAAATCTATTTCTCGAACCCACTAGAATAACTTCACATTCGGCCACTTGTCTAGATAATATTTTTACAGACTATGACCCTGTTTCTAAGTCACTCATTAGTAATCTTACGTCTGACCATTGCGGTTTGAAGGTGACCTATGATTTTGATATTAGGGATGAACCAAAAATAGTGAACTGTAAACCAGTTACAAAAGAGCGAATGGAGTGTTTCAAAAATAGTATAGCTTGTAAAATTGATGCATTACCCTTTGTACAAGATGATCCAGATGTACTTTATAGTAATCTTTTTAATTTAATTAAGACCGAATACAACCATGTGTTTACACCAAAAACAATAAAAATTACTCATAAACTTAAGTTCTGTGACTGGGCCACAACTGGTGTTAGCGATGCGAATGTTATTTATTTGTTTAATTTTATATATATATTTTATGTCATTAACGGTAGCTATTTAAACTTACGAAAGTGTTTGCAATACGGAAAAAGTTTGTAAAAAGGCCGCGCGACGGCGCGGCGGTCGCTTACTTGATGTACTTCTATGCTTTAGGAGGCGCGCGACGTATGAAGTGCGGGGTTCGATCCTCGCCCCATTTTGAGATAGTACACTCACAGCTCCACGTACAACGCACGGCTCCTATGCTCACAATTTTTTACTGTATCGAAGTACCTACATTTTGGAAATAAACTCTTTTGGTGCAATTTTGGATTTTTACTCAAAATAGTTTCACCGTGACCCCCTACAAGTGGTCTTTCGAGACGGATCTTCATGTTTAATACTCCGCCAGCGAAGAAAACCATGGTGAACACCCGCAGTACTACGAGTAAGCAGCTAGACACCGAGAGAGAGAAGGAACTTCAAGCAAAGTTACTAATGGATACCAGAGCACAGGAAACGCCACAGCCTACACCTGCAACAAAGAATGATGACTATAAGATGAACAAATTATGTGACGGTAGTGTTGTGAAATCGGAACGATATGTTTGTGACAAACCGAGTTCGCATGCATCGCGCCAGTCGAAGAAATCTTCATCGTCTTCTATTCACGCACAGAAGAAGAAGCTGGAATTAGAGGCAGCTAAGGCGAAAGCACGCATTGAAATGGAGCTGATTGACAAGAAATTGGCGGCGGACCTCGCCGAACTTGATGGAAAATACAGTCCACCATCGGAAACATCGGAGCAGAAACTTGGTGCTGGAAGTGATATAGAGAGGTGGGTGGAGCGCAGTCAACAGGAGCTGGAGCTGCAGCATGCTACTATGCTTGGACAAGACAAGAGCAAACTGCACACGTCGGGTTTCGCCGACACAGATGGTCCAGTTCAACAGCTAGCGGCCGCACTTAAAGATATGGTCACCTCCTCCACTATCCAGCAGAATAATAATCTTTTAAGTCGTCTTAGTACACCTAGAGATCTACCTACTTTTTACGGAGAACCAATGCAATGGCTTCAGTTTAAACACGCATATGAAGAATCAACCGAAGTGTGTACATTTACTGAGAAAGAAAACCTTTGGCGGTTACGCAAGTGCTTACGTGGTCCCGCTCATGATGCTGTAGCAGCCTTACTTATGAGTGGTACGTCACCTGCAATAGTGATGTCAACTTTGGAGCTGCAGTTCGGGAACGCCGAAGTCATATTGTCACGCATCACGATCGACATAAAGAAGATGTGTAACCTATCACCTGATTACCACCGAGAAATAGTACCTTTCTCCATTAAAGTAAAGAACTATGTGGCGGCGGTACGAGCACTTGGCCATGAAGAGTACTTACAAGGCATGGGGGTAGCTTCTATTGTATTATCCAAGTTACCTACTACCCTGGTCTCCAAGTGGGCAGACTACAGTTACCCGCTCATCTCCGTCAACTCGCCTAAGTCAAGATTGGATTTGCTATCAGATTTCCTCACTGAAGAAGCCGTGAAGATATCTACATGCAGTGCTAGTTTGTTGCAACCGAAAACAGACACTAATTCTAAACGTAAACAATATGATAACGGGAACAATACATATACAGTTTTAGTGCAAAACGAACAAAGTGACGCGAAGTGCCGTTATTGTCGTACGTCTAATCACAAGTTAACCGAGTGTAAAAGGTTTAAAAAATCGATGCGCAAAGACAGATGGCTACACGTTAAGCGGTTCGGTATTTGCTATAAGTGTTTACTAACGCATCACCGTAGGGAAACGTGTACCGCTCCTAACTGCGATGTTGACAATTGTGGGCAGCCTCATCACCGTTTGTTGCACTACATACCGCGTCAGGACCCTAGTGTATCTGTGCCCGTGTTAGAAACTGAAATTCCATCTGAAACAGTAACTAATGTAAACTATAGCGGCTCCGTATTGTTAAAAGTCATGCCTATAGACATTCGCGGACCGAACGGAATCGTAAATGCTACTGCTCTGCTTGACGACGGGTCAACTGTCTCGCTGATAAGCTCCGCCCTAGCCGCACAGGTGGGGCTGAGCGGCCGGCGGGAGTCCCTTTGTGTGCGTGGTGCATGGAACAATACTACACTGGTATGCGAATCTCAGATTGTAAACTTAACTCTAAGCGGTGTTGATAATTCTTTGTTTACTATTAATGCACGCGTTGTGGATGATCTTAATTTGCCTAAGCAAAATGTAACTTCTATAAATTGTAAAAACTTTAAACACTTACATAACATTTGCCATAACTTTTGTAGTGAACAATTAAAACCTCAAGTTTTAATTGGACAAGACAATTACCATCTTCTCTTACCTTTGGAAACTAGGGTGGGTAGCTCTAATGAACCCTGTGCCACCCGGACTCCTCTGGGTTGGTGCCTGCATGGAAGGGTACCTGCCCACTTACCTAGCCCCATACGTCACTCCGCACTGTTTGTTACTAGTGACGACATGGAAACTGAAAGTATCCTACGTGAGATTCATGAAGATGTACGGAGGTCGTTCTCTATTGAGTCAATGGGCGTATCAGCTAAACCTAGACAGAACTCGGAAGACTTGCGCGCTGAAAGCATCCTAGAACGAACGTCCACTCTTATTGATGGCCAATGGCATGTTGGCTTACCGTGGAAGGATGAGAGGTGTGTGATGCCAGACTCTTTCCCAACTGCTATCTCTAGACTCAAGGGAGTAGAAAATAAGATGAAGAAAAATAACGAGTATGCACAGAGGTACACAGAACGCATACAACATTTATTTGAGAACAAATACGCAAAGAAATTAAGTAACTTAGACGTTACACCTAGAACATGGTATTTGCCACACTTCGGAGTCGACAACCCGAATAAGGAAAAACTAAGGTTGGTTTTCGACGCAGCGGCTAAGACTAGCGGCGTGTCACTAAATGATTACTTAATAAAAGGGCCCGATCTACTCACGTCTTTGTTCGGCATAATGTTGAGATTTAGAGAAAACCGAATAGCCGTTTCAGGCGACATAAAAGATATGTTTCTCAGGGTTAAGATAATACCAGAAGATCAAAATGCCTTCCGATTTATATACAGCGAAGAACCTGGACAGATTTGTACATACGTCATGACCTCGTTAATCTTTGGTGCCAATTGTTCACCCTTCATCGCTCAATATATAAAAAATAGAAATGCAAAGCGGTTTGAGACGTCTATGCCTTCTGCAGCAGCTGCTATATATACTCAACATTACATGGATGACTACATAGACAGTTTACCCGATGAACAAACTGCAATAAAATTAGTCCATGACGTTATATCCATTCATAAGGAGGGCGGCTTCGAGATACGCAACTTTACCAGCAATAGTAAAAGCGTATTGGATAGTCTACCGAAGGACAAACTTGGCGAGGCGGCTGTACACTTTAAAATCGGACAACAGTATGAGGGCGAACGCACGCTGGGTTTAATATGGGATCCAAGCGACGATACATTGAGATTCGACGTGTCCTTTAAACGTATTCCGGAGAGTATAATTAATGGAACACAAAGGCCTACTAAAAGGGACATGCTAAGAGTTATAATGTCAATATTTGACGTATACGGCTTCCTATCACCATATACTGTAAACGGGAAAATCATATTGCAAGAAACCTGGAAATTAAAAATCAGCTGGGACGGTTACGTAACCGACACAATATTTGCTAAGTGGTGTAAATGGATCACACTACTACAAACGTTACGTCACGTGCGCCTGCCCAGATACTATGCGAATGCAAGCACGAGCGAGACAGATAGTAAAGCAAAACCGGTTCCCATTCAGCCTGCCGCGCAGCCACAGCGCGGAGCTCCCGTAGCTGCGATAACAGCTAATGGTTATAGATGCCTACAGTTGCACATATATACGGATGCATCTACGAAGGCGATGTGCGCCGTCGCGTATTGGCGTTGGCTATGCAATAATGATTGTGTACAAGTAGCATTTATATCAAGTCGATGCCGCGTCGCGCCTGTCAAGCCCGTATCAGTACCGCGCTTAGAGCTTCAGGCTGCTGTGTTGGGTGCTAGACTGGCTGAAAGTATAATAAAAGAACATAAAATAAAACCTATAAGAAAAATCTTTTGGTGCGATTCCAGTACTGTACTGGCATGGATTCGTAACGACGCGCGCAACTATAAACAATATGTCGCGCATCGTCTTGGCGAAATAGACGAACTTACAGATATAAATGAGTGGAGATACATACCAACGAAACTTAACGTAGCCGATGTCGCTACTAGAGAATCCTACGATAGTTCCATTTTAGAAAAGGAATGGACACATGGACCTACCTTTCTGCGCAGCGATGAAAACCAGTGGCCCAGCGACTTGAAGTTTGTCGATTCTGAAAGAAAAGAAATAGAATCAGAAACGGTATACGTAAACACTACACAAATAGAAAACAGAGTAGATAACTTACCTGTACCTGACGTCACTAGATTTTCTTCTTGGCTTCGCTTACTCCGGGTGACTTCCGCTGTACTGAAATTTATAAATATGTGTAAGAAACTAAATTACGAATGTGATAATATTATGGAGAGGGCTGAAGTACTATTACTGAAGCAGTCACAGGCGCTGTCATTCGCCAAGGAAATAATGGAAATAAAAAACAATAGATGTGTATCAAAAACCAGTAAAATACTTACCTTATCGCCTTACCTTGACGAACATGAAGTCCTGCGCGTTGGTGGCCGCATTGGTGCTGCAGCTGGAGTACTGCCTGAAACAAAAAACCCTATAATATTAGACGGGAGCAGTTACATTGCTAGATTGTTAGTTCGATATTATCACCACTACTATGCTCACGGCAACCAGGAGACGGTGGTAAACGAAGTAAGGCAAAAGTACTGGATAACAAGATTGAGACCTGTAGTTAAAACCATAGCATCTCAATGCATGACGTGTAGAATAAAGAAGACTAAACCGGAAGTACCAAGAATGGGTGACCTACCCGACGCACGGATGGCCCATCACCAACGTCCCTTCACTTACTGCGGCGTAGACCTCTTTGGCCCTATGGAAGTCACAGTGGGAAGACGGAGAGAAAAGAGATACGGCGTTCTCTTTACTTGTTTAACCGTGCGAGCCATCCACCTAGAAGTTGTGGTTACACTTACCTCCGACTCCTTTATAATGGCACTAAGACGGATGGCAGCGAGACGCGGCTGGCCTCAGTATTTATACTCGGACAACGGAACAAATCTGAGAGGAGCAGATGCGGAATTGAAAAGGTCAGTGCAATGTTTAGATGAAGAGGTCCTGAAAAACGAAGCTTTAAACCACGGCACTATATGGAAATTTATACCGCCTGTGAGTCCACATTGGGGTGGAGCTTGGGAAAGGCTTATTAGGAGTGTGAAAAACAGCTTGAAAGTTGTACTGAAAGAACGCGCTCCGAAAGACGAGACTCTAAACACGCTCCTAGCTGAAATAGAAAACATAGTTAACAGCCGGCCATTGACTCATGTCTCCGTAGACCATAAAGACCCTGAAACTTTAACCCCTAATCACTTCCTGGTGGGTTCATCTTCCAGTTTACCCCACATTGGAAGTTTTGATGACTCTGATTTGTACTTGCGGAAGCAATGGCGAATTTCACAAAAGCTGGCAGACATGTACTGGCGCAGATGGATAAAAGAGATTTTACCAGACATGCTGCCGCGCACTAAATGGCAAAAAGAAGAGCGAAAGTTACAAGTGGGCGATCTAGTACTAGTGGTAGACCCAGATAGTCCCCGCAACATGTGGCCGAAAGGTTTAGTACAGGAAGTACTCCCCGGCAAAGACGGCCGAGTACGGATGGCTAAAATAAAAACAAAAACAGGAGTTCTTACTAGATCTATTACGCGCATCGCTCGAATTCCAATTGATGAATAGTACTGCTGAGGCAGCACTAGGGTGGGGGATGTTAGCGATGCGAATGTTATTTATTTGTTTAATTTTATATATATATTTTATGTCATTAACGGTAGCTATTTAAACTTACGAAAGTGTTTGCAATACGGAAAAAGTTTGTAAAAAGGCCGCGCGACGGCGCGGCGGTCGCTTACTTGATGTACTTCTATGCTTTAGGAGGCGCGCGACGTATGAAGTGCGGGGTTCGATCCTCGCCCCATTTTGAGATAGTACACTCACAGCTCCACGTACAACGCACGGCTCCTATGCTCACAATTTTTTACTGTATCGAAGTACCTACATTTTGGAAATAAACTCTTTTGGTGCAATTTTGGATTTTTACTCAAAATAGTTTCACCGTGACCCCCTACAACTGGTATATATAAGAGTAGAAATAAATTATATGATTTATATAGTTTAAAACAATATAACCAAAATGTTAATTTTACGCAATATGTAAAGAATTACTCGAAAATGTTTAAAAAAGTGTGCACAGTAGCAAAATCTAATTACCTTAAAGAAAAAATTAAAAAGTCTAACAATAAAATTAAAGCCACTTGGGACATTATAAACCGTGAAACAGGTAAATTTAAACCACGGGATAATACTTTCACTTTAAAAGTAAACGACAACTTAGTCAATTCAGATTCACAAATTGCTAATATTTTTGATGATTTTTTTGTAAATATACCTGTAATAACAACGTCAAATTTAGATTCATCACCAGAAGCTGCACAAACTTTACTCCAAAAATATGTACCAAAATGTAATCTTTCCTTTCAATTTAAATACATTGATTCAATGAATATTATTAAAACATTTAAATCACTTAAAATGAAAAACACGAGTGATTTGTGGGGTATATCTATTAAAGTAATTAAGAATATTATTCATTCTATTGCACCGTATCTTGCTGAAATTTTTAATAACTGTGTCGATAAAGGAATCTTTCCTGATCTTATGAAGTTTAGTAAAGTTATACCTTTATTCAAATCAGGGAACAAAGAAGATCCCAGTAACTATCGGCCCATTTCAATATTACCAGCGCTAAGTAAAATTTATGAAAAAATCATACTCGAACAGTTGATGTCATATTTTAACACAAACAACCTTTTACATAGTAAGCAATATGGCTTTACTAAGGGTCGTTCTACTACTGATGCAGGTGTTGCTCTAATAAAACATATATTTGATGCCTGGGAGAAGTCTCAAAACGCTCTTGGTGTTTTTTGCGACTTGTCCAAGGCTTTCGATTGCGTTGAGCACCGGACTCTGGTGATGAAGCTTCATTATTACGGTCTCAAAGATTTTGCACTAAATTTAATACAGTCATATCTCAGCTCTAGAACACAAACTGTTGATATAAATGGTACTAAATCATCTGGTTCACATGTAAAAATGGGAGTTCCACAAGGGTCGATTCTTGGTCCTTTCCTTTTCTTGATTTATATTAATGACTTGCCATTCTTTGTAGAGAACTTTTGTGAAATTGTATTATTTGCAGATGATACTTCACTCATTTTTAATGTAACTAGGTGTAGGACTAATTATGAAAATGTAAATAAAGCTCTTTCAGAGGTACTCCGTTGGTTTACTATTAATAATTTACAGCTTAACGCTAAGAAAACAAAATGTATTAAATTTATATTACCAAATGTCAAATATGAACCAACCGATATTAAAATAAACGGTGATCAATTAGATTTGGTAGATTCTACAGTCTTTTTAGGCATAACCCTTGACTCAAAGCTTCAATGGAATCCTCATATATCGAAATTGGCCGGTAAACTCAGCTCTGCTGCTTATGCCATTAGAAAAATTAGGCAGTTAACAGACGTTGAAACTGCTAGAATGGTCTATTTTAGTTATTTTCACAGTGTCATGTCGTATGGCGTCCTACTGTGGGGAACAGCGGCTGATATTGAAACTATATTCATTTTACAGAAACGAGCAATAAGATCAATCTATAGACTCGGATCACGAACTTCCTTAAGAAATCTTTTTAAGGAGATTGGTGTCCTGACAGTTGCATCTCAATATATTTATAATTGTATAATTTTTGTACGTTGCAATATCAACTCCTATACTAAACATGGTGACGTACACAATTTCAATACTAGGAATAAGACAAAACTTGTAATGCCACTGTTCAGGTTACAGAAGGTTCTTGGTTCTTTCTTGGGGCAAGGTATACACTATTACAATAAAATACCAAGTACTGTACTAGATTTACCTTTAGATAAGTTTAAAAAACATGTGAAATCTATATTACTTTTAAAAGGTTATTATACAGTCAAAGAATATTTAGATGATAAAACAGCTTGGTTATAATGAAAAACATATACTCTATTTGAATTAATATAATAAAATTAATTTATATAATTTTTATACTGATATGATAGCCTTTATCAGCAGTGTCCTACAGATAACAAACAGCGTTGTGTTAAATAGATCATTAAGTTTTTATTTAGAGTATCTTGAGTATGTCATGCTCTCTTTATTTGTCTCTGCGGTGGTGGCGTGTGCGTCGGGTCGTTACGTTCCCTAAAATATGGTTGAGCGAAGCGATGGCTGATTCATATGTCATACTCGTGAACGGGTGCTGCCTGTGGAGGCTGGTCTGCTCTTGCATACTTATCTTATTTTTAATATTATTTACTGTAGTTTGACTTGGTTTTTCTTAACCAATTTTTTTTTTTTTTTTGAGTACTGTAGTGGTACTGTATGACATTGTGGAAATTGAAACTTTTACCTGATGTAAATTTGTTAACTTAGTTTTTTATTTTTTTATTTTTATTTTGTGATATTTTTGTTTTTTATTTACATGTTGTGGTTGTCTTCTATAATTTTGTGTTTATTTGTAATGGAAAGTGTCCTGCTATGATAGGGCATTTTCCAATATTTTTGACGCTGTAAGGGAGAAAAGAGCTGGACACTTGCTGAGTTTCTTGCCGGTTCTTCTCAGTACAAGATCTCCCGCCCAGAGTAGACTTACGAACCGATGGCATAGTGACATTCACAAGAGCTACTTGTAGCCTAAACTGAATAAATGATTTTGAATTTTGAATTTTTTGAATTTTCCTGAATAAAGAAAAGAAAAAAAAAGAATCAAATAAATATTGTATAAAAAAATCTGCTCTGTTCCTGAACGATATAGGCTACCTACCTTTCAACCCATTGATCGAAGATTCAAATAGAGAGAAAAACGGTTATTTGGTAAAAATAATATTAGTGCAATGTGATTTTATGACAGGCAAATAAAACACTTACCTGCTACGCGTATACAAGTGCTTACTACACAACTGGTTTTGAACATCCAACTAAATAATGTTTACTTATAGCCATTATGTCATACAAGTTGAATAGCATCGTCTTACTAATAAACTCTTGTTCTATAGAAAAGCTCCATACCTATACTGATGGGATACCTACATGAGTGCGAAAGCCGTTTCATCGAATTTTGTTTCTTCGAAAACCTTTCAACGACATTTCTTCAGTAAAAGTGAAACTCCAGTAGGAAGTGCCACTAAATGATTAATTTGCCATCCATGTCATCCTTAAAATTTAAATTGATTATTATTATTTAAAAAAACGGAAAACATAACGTACCTATTTCTAAAATATAAAACACATTACTACTAAAACAACATGAGTTTAATTAAGTTGCCTTGCCAGTTATCTCAGAAAATGCTAAATATTTTTTTTAAAGTTTAATTAAATAAATAAAGATGCATTTTTACTACGTTATTAAATCAAGAAAAAAAATATTGCAAACGTTTAAAGAGCCCTAATATTCTCTAATAATATGTAATATCTACGATTTATATGTAGTTTTTAAACCAGTAACGTTGTAACGCGTTGTAACGCTCTTTCTTTAGACAATTTATATGTAACAAATTTATATTTTTATTAATGTTCACAAATTCATTTAAAAAAAAGCAGAAATTAACGCAAAATTATCTATTAATTTCTAGATGCACACATTACATTAATATTATACAATTTACATTGCAAGCATTACTTTCTAAAAGTTCTAGACCGATTACAAAGATTGTATTGTGCTTTATGTTTATAAAAAAATGCACGTAACGTAAGCGAGCGACATACTGTCCTATCCTATATGCCTATGAGAGATCAACTATTTTATTGTTAGTCAATTATGTCATTTGACCTGATATATTGTTATCGTAATCAATTACGTGGTGGCTACCGACTGCCATATCCAATTTCGTATAAGCAGGTAATTAGTGTAAAGCATACGAGCCCTATGGCATTTAGTTTCGTGGACATTTTCCACTACTATGCGCCTGTCTAATAACGTAATGGCTTCAATAAATCGATACATTTAGGAGGTGTGTGTTTGTTTAAAACATATAATAATAATAATAACAAAGAGTTATTAAAAAATGTTTTTGTTTTGTTTATATAATTTTAACGCAAATTTTGTTGCGTAACAAATTTCGGCGGACTGGTTAAAACCACGATAGCGTTTACATTTACATCTAAACTTACAGAAAGATTGGAAAAAGACAACTAAACAATAATACTCTGATGGGACATCATTAAGAACACATTTCTCACTTTCTGATTTGTGATTTGTGATTTCTGATCATATATTCTGTCGTAAATCAAAGAATATATTTTTACAAACGCCAAAACAAATCGCAGATTTTAAAAATCCAATGTTGTACCGGTTGTACTGAGTAGGCTTTGTCTGAAGCCCACAAGCATTTCTAAAAACGCATCCGAACCGATCTTGTAACTGTAGTTAGTACTTAGTACTATGCACCCATATGCTTAAAGAAATCTAATTTTTTTTAATGGTAACAAATGGCAAATGCCAGGTATAGCGTAGGTACTGCTCTTTCTTCTGTGGTGTAGGTAGGTCTGGTAGGGTCTGGTGGTAGATCTGGTATGTATGAAGGTCAGTCTTTAAAATGTCTTGGCACACAATTACACTTTTCTTATTTCCTATTGACGAAAATCTGTAAAGCAAAGCGTTCAGTGATATGGTGGTCAAGAGAAACCACTAACGCCTAAAAGTAAATAATTGATAGACGTATTTGTAAAATGTTTTTGTTTTGTTTATATAATTTTAACGCAAATTTTTGTTGCGTAACAAATTACAAAACACAAATGTTGAAAAAATTTCCACAAAACAAAAACATTTTAAAAATAGCTTGCCTACTTCCTTACTGATCTTTAGTATTTGTAAAAATATTATGATCAGATGTTAATGACGGTAGTTGTTGACATTGAATTGGCGCCTTTGACTTTCAAAGTTAAAAAGTACCTAAATAGTGTTGAATAATTTCGGCGGGCTGGTTAGAACCACGATAGCTCAATTGGAAGAGCACCTGGTATTTGGAAGTTGGTATTTACTTTAGGAATCTCAAGCGTCTTTGTTATACAAGCATGTCTTGAGCGGCAAGGTGGGGGCAGGAGTTGGAAACGGGAACGAAGGTAAGAAGGAGAATTAGGGTCGTTAAGGATGTTATAGAGTTTGGAAAGGATGTGCACATTACGGCAATGTCTGATCGGTAGCCAATTTAATTCACTACGAAAGTGAGAAACATGGTCATACTTTCGTAAGCCAAAGATAAAACGTATGGCCAGATTTTGCAGACGTTCTAGTTTCAGCAGTTGCTCCTCAATCACATCCAAGTAACAGACGTCGGCGTAGTCTAGTATAGGGAGAAGAAGGGATTGCGCGAGCATAATTTTGGTTTGAAAGGGGAGAAAGTATTGAAGTCGCTTGAGGGAGTGGAAACTAAAATGTAGGTGCTTACTAATTTCACTAATGTGAGCTAACCAGGACATGTTACAGTCCAACTTCAAGCCAAGATTCCTTACTCTGTCGGCGTACTTTATGGGAACGCTGTGGTAAAGAAGCGCACGTATAGAACTCCAATCCAGCCTGCCTCTTAACCTACCGCTGCCCACAATCATGGCTTGTGATTTTGCGGGGTTTACAATAAGACCGAAAGATTTAGCCCATGCTTGGACAGCAGATAAGTCTTGATTTAGGACTTGAATCGTTTCCACGATCTCCGAAGGCATAAAATGAAGTTGTAAATCTGGAGATCATCGGCTTAAAGATGGAATGGAGAAGAAATAACAGATGAGATTAAGACAGAGAAAAGAAGTAGTGATCAAGACAAGGCCGCACGGACCGGCTCCGCGGCCACGGAAGAGGCGCGCGGGGGAACGCGGGCTTGTCGGGTCGAATTTGTATGTTTGCAAAATACACCAGCACTTAATATACAGTCCACTTGCCTTTTACTGGACAATTATCCCAAGCTAACATAGTTAGGGCCTTGGCCAGTACAAGTAGTGACAGCACACCACCCTGAGGCACACCGGCGGACAAGCTAATCCAGTTCGAGGACACATCATGATGCTTCACACACTGCATACGGTCATAAAGGTATGAGCGAAACCAGTCTAACACCGGTTCAGAAATGTTGACAGAACGAAGAGTGGCAAGGAGAAGGCCAAAATCAACAGAATTGAATGCACTTCTGAAGTCCAACAAGACCATTGCCGTGAGTTAGGTTTTATCCATAGCCCACCGAATGTCCTTCGTTATATTCAACAGTGCTCCAACAGTGCTATGGGAAGATCGAACGCCGGACTGGAAAGGACATAAGAGGGAGTTGGATGCAAGAAAGGACTATAATTGCTTGTGTGTGATGGATTCTAAAACCTTAGACAGGATTGGAAGTATGGATATAGGATGATATTGGGAAAAAGCCGAAGGGTTTGGATTGTTAGGGAGGGGAATGACATATGCTTTCTTTCACAAAACTGGAAAAAAATTGCGGGTAAGTGAAAAGTTTATTATGAATGTGACTACTGGCGCAATGTCCTCCAGTACAGGAAGAATCATGTCCATACTGAGACCATCACTTCCCACGGCCTTAGTGGTGATGGAGCAAATACTCCTCTTGATGTCGTCCTCAGAGACTTTGCGAATGAAAAGGAGGGGCAATCAGGTGGAACAAGACTTAAAAGGAAAGCAAGAGAAGCAGACTTAGTAGCTCTATCTAAAATTAAGGGAGGAGTTAAAAAATAGCTGTTTAGAGCATTAAGATCCACTGAGTTCTGGCAAGAGACAGTAGGTTTGCCCACGCCCAGGGTTTTCAAGAAGCTCCAACACTTTCAATCTTTATATAAATATATTTCCGTTTAGCGTCCCTACACATTCTGTTACAAATGTTGCGAAGTTTCTTGTAGGCTTGTAAGTTATCAGGAGTCAGAGTTTTTTTATTCTGACTTTTGGCTTTGTCACGTTTTGCCATCACCCTCCTAATAACCGGTGTAAGCCAAGGTGCAGGAATGTGCTTAATACGTACAAGTCGTACCGGCGCATGAATATCAAAAATGTTGGTCAATTTAACAGTAAGGTCAGTCTTAGTCAGGTCAGCCAGGTTAGTCATGAAGTCGATATCATCCGACAAAAAAATTGGTGACCAATCCACACATCTGATATCCTCTCTCAAGCGGTCCAAGTCCATATGCCGAAGATCAGGTCGTGGTAGGACAATGGAGCAGTCATATGCCCATGAGAAACAACAAAGTTAGGATTTTAAACAATCATCAGGTCGAGAAGAGAGGGCCTTATTACAATGATTATAGCGAAAAAGCGCGATCACTGATTCCTATTGAACATTGGTGCAATTTTTTTTTTTGAGAGTTTGCTGGTTTTTTGAGACGGCATTTTCAGCTTTACCGAGCTTTTTTGGCGGCGGCGGGTTACTTAAAGTGTTCCTCAAGCCCTGTGAAACGAATCACCTTCGGAGGTTTTCTTTAGGGATTGGCATCACGCACTAAGGCGTGTCCCCGTGCCCTACTAGATTCTCCGAGCGGTTTGGATCGGATCGGTTTGGTGCACTACTACGATTAGTGCGTACGTATCGGTATTCGGAAACCTTGAAGCCATTGTTTAAGTAAGTTACTTGTAAATAAAAAGAATATTAAAGGGCATGGTAA
This sequence comes from Eudonia truncicolella, assembly GCA_949315975.1. Classification (NCBI taxonomy): domain Eukaryota; kingdom Metazoa; phylum Arthropoda; class Insecta; order Lepidoptera; family Crambidae; genus Eudonia; species Eudonia truncicolella. The sequence goes on along the minus strand of OX438840.1, from coordinate 4,965,057 downwards.
AGGTGCATGGCAGCACACGATACAGTACGTTAAGGAGACGCTCACCTTGAAAACTGGATCTCAATAAATTTTTATTTAGATGCCAACGCCAAACGATAAATAGGTACTTAGATGGCAATTACTATTTATGTACTCATAAGTAAAGTCCAAAGTATATGAAAATTTAATTTGTGAACGGACACACAAAGCGCGACATTGAAGAAATAGGTAGTATGAAAATTTGAAAATTGAATAATGCTAATCCAGCTTTTTCTTCATCACAAGAACAAGAGAAAGAATTCAAGCAACCGTTTTCTTGCTGTACATCTAAAAAACAGAACCCAGCACATGTAGGATGGAGTACCCAGTGTGTTCCCTTCCTCCTGAAGTATTGAGTCTTTCAAACGAGACGTTAAAAGGTATCATGCGCTCACCACGCTATATTAAATAAATAAATAAATTAGCATAAAGCAGGTGTCACAAATCTTTATTCTATATACACTGTGTGGACACGCTTTTAAAGCAAATTAACCTCTTATTTTTTATCGGTTCGTGACGTCTTGATCGAAATGCTTGTCTTAAATTATATTTTTTGATTATAAGTGAAAGTGAACTAAGTAGCTATAGTATAGGGTTGTTGGTACTCCCAAGAATTGAAATTGGCACTAGTGAGTTTTTTTGATTTTTTCATATTTTTCTTTGCTTACTTACGGGGAAGCTTTGCCCTTTATCTCCCCTGATGTTAAGTGATGATAAGGCCGAAGGTGAAAGTTTGCTTCACCCGGAATCAGACAGGCAGAAAAACAAAGCCCTACCAAACTGAGTACACAAACATGTACCCTCCGCTGGGTATCGAACCAGGCACCTCTGTGTCTTAAGTTTTAAGCGCTAGACCACAGAAGTAGTAGTTTGATTTAATTTTGCAATACATTAACGTTTACTAAGTAGTTAGTTAGTACTTACTGATGAAGGTAATACCCTTAAGTTTTGTTACCACTTAGCAAATAAAGAATTGAGCAATGATTTGAGATTTGGGCTAGATATTCTACTATAGGTGTATCTGACTTGTGCCAAAGTCACTACCACCCACTAATACTGTCGCCAGACAAAGTGAGCCTGATTCAATAACAATAACTACGTCATTAATGAGCTCATCAACATCTGAATCTGATCCTAACATTTTACAAATGTCAAGGATCATATGCAAATTCTACGCTAACTGAGATTCTATGCTAATTTTAAAAAATATATATTTTGATTCAGTAATATGAATTACAGACAATATTTTTTTTTTTTTGCCTAGGGAAATATCTGCACGCAGATTCCGTAGATCCGGGGATTGCCGTGTCCTTTTTCTAAAAAAGGATTAAGACAGACCCGGTAAAAACCCTGGGGTTCGCCTTTAGCCTTTAAAAGTACTGTCTTCAATTTATTAGAAAAAAATATTTCATGTATGAGAAGTATGTGGTCACCATAGAGTAACACAGGCCTCCGGCGGACCGGAGGGTGTTGCTCTATGGTGGTCACGGTCACCATTTTAATTTTATTGTAAACGTTTTTTTATTCGCAGGATGAACGAGCAGGATTTAATGGTCGCACGTGCGATGGCCGCGGAGTCTCGGGAAAGTTCTCCGGGAGGATCGCCGGGACCACTAAGAAAAACCCACCTTACCAAAGTTGCCGATAAGCTTAACACCTTTCGGTAAGTTCATGCACAAAAATATGAAAAAAAAGCTATTTGACTGCGAATAGAAAAAAATACATTGACAGTAATTTAACTGAAAATAGTTACGAGTCGCTTATTTTTAGCTATTTGAAACAATCTTTCACTCTTTGCATATTATAACCATGCATATTTATTTATTTATTTGTTTAAATTTCTTGTAGCTTACAGATTTACATCCAAGATGCTTACAATATTATATAATTACGATTACATAATTTTAAAAAATCAATACAACAATAAAATTCACTCATGCAATTATGAAATTTCATAAAATAATAAAAAAATCAGTTAATAACCGGTCTCTTAACTGAATATTGGAACAAAGAACTGCTAAAGGCAAAATCGTATATTGTTGGCTTTTCTGGTCAGATAATTAATTCATGATTTAAGATAACAGCTTCAATCATGACATGAATTATCCAAGATATTATAATTATCTACTTTACATACATTATAAATAAAGGAAACTGAAGATTAGGCAGTATGAGCTAGATCTTATGGTTTTCACAAACATAAAAAAATACAATGTCACTGTCTTGTATTGTCATTCATTAACATGCGAGAGGTAGGTAGGAAATATCCTATTTTTTTGAGATTCTAAATAATTGCGAATGTCTATATAGTTAGTGAGTTATTATTGTAGAATAAATAAGATAGATAATGTATTATAATTATTTTATAAAACGAAAAGCATGAAAATGGCGAGTAAAAATAAAGGGAAAACTGCAAGTACGAGTAAAGACACAGATGATGAAGAAGAACGGTAAGTTTTTATCATTAAATACATGATTTACAAACTATTAATTCTTGAACTATAAGTCGTATTTGGCCAGCTCTTTGATAGTTCCTTGTAAAATCTTCTTTCTTTTTAGTTTTCCCAGACTTCGTGCGATACACTTTTATAAGACTTTAATCAAGTTCTTTTAGTATTTAGTGTTTAGACAAATTAAATATACGTATAATAGAAGCCGTGTAATGTACGTACTTACCTAGATCGATCCATTCGCTAAACGTTTACGAAAAGGAAATTAACTTTGAAGGGCCTAACATAATATAGTTACGCAAAGCATCGATGTAAAGCAAGTACTATAGAAAGATAGCGCAATGTACTTTATTCATCTGTCAGAAGGCTCGGAATCCAATATTTATTACGTATAAACACTAAACCGTAAACATAAAATAATGTCAGTTTCCGATTAAACTAGATAAATAATACAAAATAAAATTACACTACTATTTGCGGCCTGCCCACGTCTTTGTATTATAGATACGTATCATCTTCATATTCTGTGATCGCTGAAAACTTATTACAGGTCTTTACTTTGTCGTTTAATCTTCAATTTTGTAGGTTTTATAATGTATTGAACTTTAAAATAAAGATAAATATAAAAATAAACAAAATGATTACTTAACATTTGAGGCTGTATGAACTAGATCTCTTCGACTATTTCAAATAAGAGGAGAAAATTTTATCAAATCAAAATCAAAACCAAAACAAAAAGTTAGTTGTTTTGTTTTACTTTTATCAAACCGCATCGTAAAGGATTATTTATTTATTGGAGATCCGCGATATATTAGGTACTGTAACAAGAAACTTTTCTGTTTTTGTCACTTTGTTTTCATTCAATACTCTATATCAAAGAAGGCATAGGTTCTAAGAAGAAAATGGATTCCCTGGCGGACTTGTTAAAAAGAATTTCAATTAATAATTTAGATGTCGGCACTGCGCACTGGGTGGACATCACTCACATTAATAATCCACACAGTTTTTACGTGCGCCCAACTCTATACCGAAGGTATATGCCAATATTGCACTCATACGGAGATCGATTGCTCTCTGCGAACTTGCAGTTGCGACAAAACGTGATTTATAAGTCGAAGTTATTGCAGTGTTTTGTGAGAGGCCAAGTACTTTACATTGAGACGAATGATGGAGAGTTCTCCTGTGATCTTTATGCACCAGATTATGGATGCTTAGAAAAATCAGTTCCATTGAAGAGACTACGTAAACCATTCCAGAATATAACTGTTCCACCACTAGCCATACATTGTCAGTTGGCTGATTGTAAACCACATGGTGAAACATGGAGCAGAAAAGTTATAGAGTGCATGAAGTTTTATGTGGGCAAAGAGCGAGCTAGAATGGTTATAAGGGCTAAAACAACAGAATCACTCATAGTGGAGCTGAACAATTCATGTCCAGATGACATTGCTACTATGTTGGCCCTGTGTGGCTACACCACACTTGGGTATGGTGATAATGTAATCAGTAGATTCACATCAACAACACCAGAGAAACATTATTTTACTTTTAAAGAATTGAATGTTGGTGACGAATTGAATGTCCGTGTTCAGTCTGGTGATTCGTTACAATCATTTTATGTAGCAAAAGTTGGTGATTACAAACACTATTTAAATGAAAGAGATAATTTTACTTATTCATCAAAAAAACAAAACATGATGAAAGCTGTTGATGTCAAAGAGGGTGTAGCCGTGGGAGTGCTCATTGACACTTACACAAAATATGAAAGAGCTATTATTAAAGAGATTACAGTTCCCGGCAGTAGGGTTAAAGTACAGTTGATTGATTGGGGCAAAATATTAGAAGTGCCATATACTAGATTAAAACCAATGTCTGTACAGTTTTTCACTTTCCCTGCTATAGCCATATACTGTTCTACTGAAGAAAGCCAAGCCTGGAATAATGGCCTTCAAAAGTTTCTGTACCCAGGCTACGAGTTCAAAATTGGTGTGGTTAATGTTGGAGATAAATTTGACTCACCAAATGTTGTTTCTCTATCACCAATAACTTCAACATAATTAAAAATATAGAAATAGGTTAATAAGGCTAATTTTTTAAATATAAAATAATACAATTTTATTCATACTAAAGAAGTTTAAAACATTTGATGTGATTGTTGTATGTTGTACCACATGTTATATGATACCAAAGTGTTATAAATAGTTACTTACTAAACTGATGCATAGAACTTTATTTATCTAGGTCAATCCATAGAAATTATATTTTTAGAAAACACAAACATGAATTCACTTAGTAAATATAAAAAATGCTAAAATTGCTTTAATGAAACTGACACAGCATTGTATATTTTTTTACATTTAAATGTTACCATAATAATTCAAAATATCAAGCTTATCAAGCTTAACAATTAGTGTTAATTAATTAATTATCTTAATTAATGGCTTCGCGTTTAGCATTTAGCCAATTTCAAGTGTTTTTATTATTAGTGGTAAGGGTACAATTATTGTACGGTAGAAAGAAATTAAAATGGAGTCTCACAACATGTGTTATTACCGGAAGAACTCGGGTGAAACTCCCAGGGGTTAACACTATTTTATAATTACATATTGTAGTAATTATAAAACAAAATCTATGTTAAGAACATATGTATTAATTTTAATGATGATTGAAAGGATAAGTATCTTGTATTCTGTCTACACTTTAAGAATGAACAAGGTACTCAATTATTAGCAATTGATGACAATATTACTACAAAAATAAAAGAAAGAAAGACTGGTATGATGTTTGTGAGCTAATAAATCTTTTGTTTTATTTGTTGCCAATAAAACCCTATATTCAAGCTGTCCATTAGCACAGAATAAAGGTTCCCGCCTAACCACGTGCGATAATCGGCGACCGATATTTTTTTTTATTTCGCACACGTCCTATAAAGCGGGTCTAAACAAAAATCGGTGCATTCCGGCAGATCCAATTGCCGCTGGAAAAATTAATCGTTCGGAAATGAAGGTGCTAACGGACAAGCACTCACCAACAGTCTGCCGCATGCACTTGTTAGGGTAGGACAACGCCACCGACAAAGTGACGGGCGTTGAATCTGTCACAAAATCGAAAAAATCGGTCAGATTATGTCTTATACAAAATTAGTCGTTGGGCGGGTACTGTAAGCCATTACTGTAAGGTTTGTTGCCACTTCTTGTGAGCAATACCTACAGCCTCCTCAGGGAGTGCGTGGGTGCATCAATGAAAGTCACTTTAACTTTATAATTTATATTTTACAGACTGGTATACACGTTACATATAAAAGGTATGAGTTAGATGGTTGCAAGTGTACCAAAGGCGCGACGGGGAACGACTGCCGATATTTGGCAGCCACGTACGCTTGGGGCTCGGGTTTGCTTACGCAGCAAACGCTACATTGTGTCCTTACATATATCCTCCGCAAAATTTTTGTTATACTAACAAACCCAAAAAATTTAAAAAATTACACACTAAACAAAAATCTATTTTTTACACCTATGCAGCTACACTGCTTTATAAAACCATTTTTAACAAATAAATAAAAACTTCACTAGTCGACTAAATAAATCGCATTTAGACATAAGTCCACCGTATGGTGCCAGCCAAGCAGTAGGAATGGATCAGTAACCATACAACATTACGTCTCCGCTCGGATATTATCGTGCGGCCAAACTTAAACTGCGCTGTCTGCATTCCTATTGCTTGCTCGTTGCGACTGCGACACACTGTCAACCAAATACACTGTACAACATAGGCTTCTCTTTCGGAGCTTGCTTCATAACATTACTTTTACACTATCAAATTATTATTAATGAATATTTATCAAAACATTGACTTTGTATTATTTCGAAGGTAAAATGTTCTGAGAAACAATCGTAAGTAGTTACATAACTTACAATCAACACAACAAAAAAAAAAAGAATACATTGCGTTACCAATTTTTTTTTAATGATTTTATATCAAACAACCGTTTGATGATTTTATATAAAATTTCGGTATCCCATACAAATATCAAAGACATAACCGGGAATCAAACCTGCTCAGATCTCTTGAAATAACAGCAAATTGTTTAATACAGTAGTTCTACACTATGAACAACTGATGATAAGGCCAATTGATGGAAGCGCACTTACCCCGGAGTCCTCACTAGTGAGGCACTGGCTATCTTATCTTTGACTGCCGGAACACAACAATGCTACGAACATTTATGTTATGGCGACATATTTAATAAGATGGTGGTAGCTAGCCAGGCGGACAAATAAGTCCTTCCACCAACCAAACCGAGTACTTACACAAACATGTACCCCCCGCTGGGAATCGAACCCGGGACCTCTGGGTTTAAACCGGTGGTCTTAACGACTAGACCACAGAGGCGGTTAAGTGCTGCAATAAAAAACAACAGCCTTCAACATACATTTGGATATTGAACCCCGTTTGCCCGTTTCAGTTAATTAGGTTTTAGAAAAATATGTCTAATGGTTTATTATAGCTTAGTATATTTGCAATTTGATTATGTAATTCGTTGTGAATTTCTTTATTTTTTATGAAAATCGCCATTAAAATTCAAATAAATAAAATAGCCGCCAAAACGCTGAAGACGCCATACATGCAGGTCACGTGATGTCGTGACGTCACCTGCTTGTAAACAAACTTTTAGCTGTCAAATCACACCGTACAAAACTTCGAATGCTGTAGACACAAAACATGCCTTATATATAAATAAAAGAAGAAGAAGAAGAAGACATTTTCTGTAAACAAGCAGGTGACGTCACTCCAGATTCAGCCAAATCCCGTGCGTTTTCGATCACGTGGTCAATCATAAAAATTTAATTATTTTATTAATGTTTTTTTTATAAAAATCATACTTATTTTAAAATTATGTGCTGGCTAATTTGGTTTAAAAAAACGTTTACTGTTAAGTTAACAACAGTTTGATCTATATTTTCATTGTAGTCAAATACCCTAATGCGAGTCTTTGAACCTTCCCATACCGACTTATTTTGATTGCTCAACCTGTATAACCGTAAGGTTGGTGGGGGGTGTCAGTATAAACTTTAAATAAAGTCGTGTGTAGCAGGGTACTCACCCAGTATACAGTGCGAGTCTTTTTTAAAGTGTAGGTAGTTGTTGTTTCATTTCCAAATAAAAAGTATTAGGGTCAAATATCTTGTTAAATGTTAAGTTCCGTTGGTAGTGTTTCTAATTATATGCCCACCACTGTATATTAAATGTATATATTATGTATGGGGTTACACAAAAGATCCCGATGGGTCGAAGTGTTACTGGGAGAGGGAAACCTCACCAGACCCCACTAAGATAAGAATAGATACCTAGGTATATTAGACGTTGAATACTATATTTATGGGTTTGCATAGAGAATATGAAGCCAGATTATGATGATAGTATACCTATCTGTCTTTAACATAAAAGACTAAAAACATTTTATAAAAGACTATGCCCACGCGTTCACTCCTGTGACACGGTTTCATTCACTACGATATACCCGGCAGGCTGCGTATTTCCATTGTATATTGGCTAGTAAGTATTACGTCTGTTTATGTTTTATCTCTCGTCATTATCATCTTTATAACACATAGAAGGAAATAAAGTCTGGTATCTCAAATATTTATTAGTAAAGGATCTTAAATATTAATAAATCTTAATTATACTATTGGTCAATCCTTGATTACAATATATAATAAATATATATATATATATAAACTGACTGCTGACCCGGCGGACTTCGTACCGCTTTGACAGTTTCCATGACAACAAAACAAACAAATCATTTTGTATTGGAAAATTAAATCGTTTTTATTATTTTCTGTTACTTATTATTATGTTTCTCACCGTTTAAACCTTCCCTGAACTTTCACAAATATTTCAAAATCAAAATTAGCCAAATTTGTCCAGCCATCCTCGAGTTTTAGCGAGACAAACGAACAGTTTTAATGAAATTCATTCTCATTTGAAGGATTTTATGGTTAATCCGTTTAGAAAGGATTTTCCGAATTTCTATCCTTACTATTTTAAATTTCGCACTCTTCGTCCCTATGAGGCCGTGTCCTAAAAGTGTATAACCTCTTTAAACCTAAAACCTTCAAATGAGGTACCTACTAATATAGTACGGTGATTTTCGAGACATTCCAATTTGAAAGGGTATTTGCGTTTTTAAATGAGTTTAACCTTTTTTTGAATAAAATTGGATTGAGTTTTCAAACATGTGTCAAAATAAAATGTCATTAAATCAAAAGCACTAAGGAGTATTGATATCAACTTCAAAGCAAATCACCGCCAAAATAACTTTCTATCCCGTTAAGGGATGAATTACAATAAACTACGAAACACGTCTTCCATCAATTCTGTTAAAAAGGTTTATGCAAAATTTGAAGTACATTGGACCAAGGAATCACGTTGTTCCATACAAACTTTGCCCCCCTTTTTCACCCCCTTAGGAGTAGAATTTCGGAAAATCCTTTCTTATCGGATGCCTACGTCATACAAAGAACAAACCCTCCAAGTTTCAGATCTCTACAATCAGCGGTTTAGGCTGTGCGTTGATCCGTCAGTCATTTAGGACAAAGCATTTTATATATAGATAACTACTCCGTGCTTCGGAAGGCACGTAAATCCGTTGGTCCCGGCTGCATTAGCAGTCGTTAACACCCACCAATCCGCACTGGGCCCGCGTGGAGGTTTATGGCCCGTTCTCCCTAACCATCCATAGGGAAGGCTCGTGTCCCAGCAGTGGGGACATAAAAATGAGCTGATGATGATGACGATGATAAAACTGATAATTGCTAATTGATTTCCTAATAAAAATAAATAAAAGCGGCCAAGTGCGTGTCGGGTCACGCGCAGTGTAGGGTTCCTTAGCCCATCTCAATAATGCGGACTCTGGAATAGGGCTTTTATGAACGTTTATTTAACGATGGCTCATATACTTAAATGTAGATACTACCAGTTTCACACACCTGACAACGTTTTTTAAGTAGTTCCCAATGAGGAATTTGTACTGCGCCAAGCACATTTTATAAGTTGGTCGACTGTTACTCGTATACTTGTAAAAGACTACTTAGCTGTGATAGTTTTCCTTTTAACTTCGTCATATATACAACTACCGTGAATATTTTCACGTATCCAAAAACAACCATTTGACTGGCAGGAGGGGGGGGGGGGGGGGGGGACACACTTTACTCATCAAAACTTTAAAGCTTAATAGCTCACAAACGGATGCCTCAATCAAAAAACTGTTTTCACAAACCCGCTATATTTTTTAAATTGCTATCCAAACGACACCCCACACTTAAGGGTAAACAAGAAAAAAAAATTACATCCTCACTTCACGTGTAGGGGAGGTAACCTAAAAATAATATTTTTCAAAATTTAACTTTACCACTGTCGGCGTGATTAATATGTATATCCATGCCAAATTACAGCTTTCTAGTACTAAGAGTCTATGAGCTAGACTGGGGTCAGACAGACAGACGGACATGGCGAAACTATAAGGGTTCCTTGTTGACTACGGAACCCTAAAAACGTTGATTGTACCCATTGAAGAGGCAGGAAATCACAAAAAATAATAGAAATAGCGTTTAATTTATTTTTTTATAATGAAAAACTGCTGACCAATCTAACCCCAGAGATTATCTGGGGTCGTCATCACTGGAGCGTGTTCTTTACCTTATTAGATTACTCGGGACATCAGCAACATTTCTGATGTTGCTGGTGTCCATGGGCGGCGGTGACCGCTCACCAATTAGGCAGGCCGCCTGCTCGTATGCAGACTGTAACAATACAATATATGAAAAAAAACGGGAGTGGGGACGCGTTCATCACAGATAAAATAATTACCGTTCGTGTCGTGCTGTAAGCTGAGAGAGACCCCTATCAGTTAAATCACTTTTTTCTGTGAAAATTTGTTAAGATCAGCCCCGAAATAATAGACGCGGAAGTATTAGTCTTTTGTATGAATAAGGTTTACGCATCAAAACTAACGTGTACTGTAGGAAGCACCTAATATTAATATATATCTATGTAGACGCTTGCACATCAACCTATCCATATCTGTCAAATTTCTACAATGCATTTTCCACCATAGGCATAAAATTCAAAGTCTCTTGAGGAAAGTTGACAGTTTGTGGTAGGTTGATGTGCAGGCGTGTGTACTTATGTGCAATCAATCTATATTAATTCAGTGTCTACTAACGTCCTTACAAACGAACCAGGTGCCGATAATGCGATGTGGTGAATGGGTAAATGAGATGTCAGACACCAAGAGTGTCAGAGCAGTGTAGGGCGCACAAAAAAAGCTAAAGCGCCTGAACTAGTGAACCTGACGTTTCATACCATTTCTTGGATTTGCCAAAAGTTACAAAAAGACTTCCTCTCTCCCATAGTTTTGTTTAGGTATATATATGTTAATTTGGTACCTACACAAATACTTAAATAATACATGCGTCTTTTCTTCTGAATCTGAATGTACGTTTAATCACAATTGTATAGGTAATATTAGTTATTTTGGTGGTACTTGAAGGTCTCCGCTCACTCAACATTGTTTACGCGACAGAACATCACAACGCTTATTTTCAATAGGTAAATTATATTATTATTATACTCTTTATTTATTTTCTTTCTTAAAACTAGATTTTTACAATATTTTAATAAAAAAACAATAAAACATTATAAAAAACTAATTCTAGAGTACCACCAGCAGCGGGGCAGGGCCCAAGCTACCGGTGGTCAGGGCTGCAGAGTGAGGAACCTCCTGACAATACGTGCCGTGTCAAGGAGTACTGCCTTCTGAATCTGACCCTTGATCCAACCATCAAGCGAGAGCCTCTTAAGATGTTGGTCGAGGCTCTTCGCTATCAGACCGTTCGCTGAAACGACTATCGGGACAATAATGGTTGAATCAACATCCCACATGGCGGTCACCTCGTGAGCTAAGTCAAGGTACTTACTGAGCTTGTCCTTCTCGGCTTTCACGAGGTTCTCATCATGAGGTATGGTGATATCAACCAGTATTGCCCGGCGCTGGGATCGGTCAACCACCACGATATCAGGCTTATTGGCGACAATAGTCCTGTCCGTAATGATAGAGCGATCCCAGTAGAGCGTTGCATGACCATTTTCGAGTACTGGCGCAGGTGCATATTTATAGTACGGCACCTCCGATTCAACAAGGCCATATCCAAGAGCATGTTGCTGGTGAATTATTCTGGCTACTTGGTTGTGTCTGTGCAAATACTCTCCGTTAGCAAGATGAGAACAACCAGAAATAATATGTCGGAGTGATTCTCCTGGACGGCGGCATGCCCGACAGATGTCGACCGTACCGTCCCTCATAATATATTTCCGGTAGTTATTCGTCTTGATAACTTCATCTTCAATGGCACAGACAAAACCTTCGGTTTCCCCAAAGAGGTCACCAAAACGTAATATTATTATTATTATTTTCCAAAAATCAACAATTTTGTTCACTTTATTCCGTAAGACAATGCGAACGGCACCGGCATGCAGCACGTCACGGCGGCGCGCGGCGGTTGGCGGGGCGGCCGCGCCTGGAATGTAACAGTTGTAGGACGATGCCTTTTGACATTATTTGCTGACCGTACCGTAACGTACCGCGCCTACTTTACTTTCCAAAATTGTTTGACCTGTATGAGAATATTTCACCTTTTCCATATCGACTGATCAACAGCCACATATTTTGACCCGAATGAAAATGGTGTAGGCAGGCCTCCAACAAGGTGGAACGACGATCTGGTGAACGTCGCGGGAATGCGCTGGATGCGAGCAGCCCAAAACCGGTCGTTGTGGAGATCCTTGGTCCAGCTATGGACGTCTTTCGGCTGAGGTGATAATGATAAAAATAGTACTTATACCTTTTTCTTAACGTGCGATCAATCTGGTAAATCAATTTATACCACAAATGTACTCGTAGAGACATTTTTGAAAATGCTTGCTTCTGTTCCCTGTATATTCATTTTTATCTAGCAAGACATAATGTTGGTAAGTTTTCTTTAAGCAAAACTAAAAGAAAGAAGAAAAGTTGACATAATGAGTAGGTAATCAAGCATTGTAAAGTAAAATTTTGATTGATTCACAGTTACATAAAAGTCCCCCCATAATAAAACCAAAACAAAGTGAAATGTTATGTGGATGATTGTATAACTCATTAACTAGTTTTGTCCGTCAATTAGTAAACCACTTTCATTTGCTATCCACTATAGATTCGTTGCACAATTAGCATCGTTAGTTTCACAATCACAAGTATGCATTGAAGCAGCAACATTTGTTAATGCTCATCTCATTACAATACTTCTAATGTAGATAGTAAAAGTTATTCATTACCATATCGCATTGATAGGCAATTTAGCATTTTAGAAAATGAAAGTGAATTGTTTGTAAAGTGTTTTGTTTTGTCTCTTCGCTGCTTTGCAACTACCGCGAATAAATTCTATATTTTTGAAAAGATTACTTATTGTCTGTCTGCTATACGTATTAACAATAAATTGAATTAAAGTGCCATCCCGATTATAAATTTACAAGAATGTTGAAAGAGTGCCTAATTAGTAAAGCATTTTATAATGTTAATGTATATTATGATAATAATAATTAATTGATTAGGCATGCATGAATATTTATTATTAGTAATAATAATAATAATAAATATTAGCGAAGAGTCTCGACCAACACCTTAAGAGACTCTCGCTCAATGGTTGGATCAAGGGTCAGATACAGAAGGCGGTACTCTTGGACACGGCGCGGATAGTCCGGAGGTTCCTGTCTCTGCAGCCCTAACCACCGGCAACTTGAGCCTTGCCCCGTTGCCGGCGGCACCCTAGGCTAGGTTTTTTATAATGTTTTTATGTTTTGTATTTGCTTTTGTATTTTATTTTTATATTAATATTATAACAAACCTAGGCTAAGAAAGAAAATAAATAAAGAGTATAATAATAATTAAAATTGAAATAGATAAATTTATGAATTAATAATAATAAAAATAATTAAGAATAATTAATTTGTTTGTAATGTATAATAATGAAATGTGAGTGAAATTGTTTAATTTAAAATTATTCTATTGTTAAGTTAATTTTCTATTGTTTGCCCGTTAAGGGTAACTGTTCTTACTTTAATGCAATGTAACCTAGCAAACAAAAATGTAACAGTAATGCAATAAAGTTTTATTGTATTCTATTCTATTCTATTCTATTCTATTGTACCTACTCAACTTACTGCAATGAGTAGGTAATTAGAGAGAAAAGTAACAATACGTTGGATTATGTTACGACATCATAATGAATCCGCTTTTAAAAAAATCATGTACCTATACCTTAATAACCGTAGCCACTTCTGTGGTATTGTGGTTAAACCACTGGTCTCACCGGTCATTGTCCTAGGTTTTCTTGATGGCTAAGGCCTGTCTAAGTCCACTTGGCTAGTTACCACCAATTTATGTAAATCAGTCGCCATAACAAGCATTATAGTTATTCTGTGATTATAGTCAGTTCTTTAGTGCTTAGGCTTCCAATTTAGGTACCGTCATTAACCAAGAAGAAAGAAGAAGGCACTTCTCCGTAATTACTGTAAATAAAAAAAGAAAGAGAAACCAAAGCCAACTGCCGATGTCATTGAGCATACAATTTAGACAGTGCAACAAAAACATGCAGTATCCGATAACGAACGCGTCGGAGCACGCGATTCGCACTCAGATCGGCGTTTGATCCACGCCTTGATCATTATTTAAAAGGCCAGGAATTCCGGATTGCTAAAGGAAAACTTAGTTTAGTATCTACTATGTTTATGCAATCATTATATGCCGTAGTCTCGTTATTTATCCTGTTTCAGTCGATTATTATATATATCCCGTAATTTTTTCAATTCGTGTCATGGAATAAAAATATAATTTGATTTATAATTAGATTACCATTACTACCTGAAAATTACGTTCTTGTTATTAAAAGAAGTGCACCTCTTTCGTATCAGGAATTCGGCGATTAAATCGCTTGTGTTATGATTGCGACCAGTTTTATTGCGGATAACGGGGCGTCCAGACAGCTCTTGTTTGCGATTTTGGAACGCTGCGCGGCGTCGTGTTTCGCTTTAGTTAGCGTACTCATCGTCAGATAGTTGATAGTTAGCGCACATACAACACACCTGCAGTCGGTCGGGCGCTCCACGCGAGCTATCACGCACGCTCGTTTATCGAGCCCGCCAACAAATCGGTTAACGTTCCCGTTGAAACTCGATAATTCGCGAATTGCAACTCCCGCGTAGCCTTGTGAATTGTGATATACTTGCATCCATTCGAACATATTTCATTCTTAATTTCACAACGCGTCTCTGAAAGGTTGCTGTGCCCAAAAATTGACAGTTTTCAACTTTTGAAAAACTCACCTAGCTATTTCGATTGGTAGTTTCATAAAACTTGTGTATGATATTGAATTGACACTTCGACAACTTTCAAGTGATGTGTTAAAGTTCCTGTGGTAATGCTGTCCATGGAATCGTTGTGGTGTGGCTCTGAAGGCGAGCTGTCGACTTTGAGGATGGGCAAAAGTGCTGCGGAGAGGTCTGAGTACCGGCTTTGCAGACGCAAACTGTCAAAGAGCCTGATCCCTCAAGGGTTACTCCATGCCCTGTCAGAGCCGCAGCCCAAGGCTATCAGGCGGCGGAGATCTGGCACTTGGCCGTAAGTGAATCTTCCACTAACATTTTAAATTCAATTTCTTTTATTTTTTTATTTTTAAATGCTAATTGCTGCACTGAAGCTTCAATTTCTTGCCGAAAATATTATAATCATCATCATCATTCAGTGCCATCTTCATACTGAAGTTTGGAGATCAGTATACAAAATTTTCTGCGATCCCATATAGCTTGTTTTAACTGGCGATAACTAAGGCCAGTCCCCTTTTTGATGTCGTCCAGCCGTTAGCGTCGCGGACGTCCCGGAGCTCTCTTTCCCGGAATTTTGCCTTTGAGGATAATATAATTATTTAATAGCACATTATAATAATTAATATTAATATTATAATGTGCTACTAAAACATTGATATTACTCCTGATACCCCATCCAAAAACCTTAATGCGCTTGTGTTAAGTATAGGTTCACGTCAGTAGTCTATCTAACGTAGCTATGGGGATCGAAGCACGATTTCTCGCATTCAACCCGAGCATATATTTTCAGAAACGCTTCAGACGCTTTTTTCAGAAACGCAAAACCAAAGTCATCAATAACTTACTGTTTTTATCAAATTATGCGTTGTTAACATGATTAATGTATTCTGTCCATTTGATTTTTCGGTAATAATATAGCGATACAGTAAGCCATCCATAAAGCCACTTTTTCTTATGGATGATGAATGGTATGCCCTACTCGTTACAATGTTTAGTGACGAAAACATGAATCTTTCATTAATATACGTTGCTTCTTCACGCATTTACATGCATTTACATGATAACCCAAAAAAATAATTTGTCTAACATAAAAATCAAGCTTTATTGCTTATGTGTGAATATGTTTTTTTAAAATTCAAATGGGGAAACCCTTCATATCCTTATTATCACCTGATGGTAAGTTATGATGAAAAGTGAAGCGTACTGCGCCTCAACCACTGTGAAACTGGCTTTTATTTTTCATTCTGAACCGCTTTTCTGCAGGTTCAGTACAATATCTGTAGTTAAAAAGCTACTCCCAGGAATTATTCTGTGTCCCAGGTTATGAAAACTTCATCTGAGCACTAAACTTTATCAGAGAGTATGCAAACGTAAAAAAATGTTTAATGTACTTTTTGATAAGTTAACTTTAACGATTTAATGGTTATTGACAATGTCTTATCGCGAAAATTGTCGTGAATACGCTGCTTATAATCTCAACTATAGTAAATAGTTATTAAAAAAATGAACTACCTACTTCTGAGGTATACAATAAAAATTGCAAACAATATCCCGAACTTACTACGACTTTGAAATGGAAAATAAACTTTGGTGTAATTTCAACTCTTGAGCAAACGCTTCAGTAACTCATTTGTCTATTTATGTATGTGTCTGTCTGTTGTTGATAAATGTTTTTCTATAACTGACTTTTTGCTTTTGTTCGCATTTGAAAAAGGGTTACGTATTTTTTAATTTTTAACTTTAAAAAATTAAAATTTTAAACCTTCCTTTTTTATATTTTTACCTTCAAGTTAGGAACTGTATCGTAATCATTGTACATGCATATCGTTTCCGCTTACATTATGTTCGTTTAGGTTTCTATATTTCTACCCTATGCATTATCCTGTTTTAGTTTAAATACGTTTTTCCTAATTTTAATCGTCACGTATTCATTATAATTATAACAATACCGGCCACAATCGTACTCTTCCTTTTAATTTCTTGGCTTGTTGCATTAGGGTAGGGTCGTATTATCGGATATCTAAAGCACAACGATCCGACCTTTATACAAATTTTAATCATTTACGTATTTATTCTCATGACAATATGGACCACAACCTTTTCCCTAATTTCAAGCATCACGGTAATCATTGTAATGACAATACCGGCCACAATTTAAGTCTTGTGCATCAGGTTTATTATCACAAATTTGATGATCTGATGACATTTCAACGGTATGAGTCACCATTACATGCAGAATGCCGTTAATGTGATTCCAGTTTTGCCAACACGTTGCACCCAAGCCGGTCTAGTTTGAGCACATCCTCTTTCGAATCATAATTAATTTAACCTTTTTATACCTACTTGTAATTTGCATTCAGAGATCGCGCTCGGAGTCCCATCTGTAAATTATATTAATTAGGTAGGTAGCGTGGTATATAATTAACTAGGTATATGATGATAATATGTGATTTTCCTGTTTTCAGAGATATATTAGTATGTCCAAGAAACAGAAAAATAATATTTTTATTGTATCATAAAGTAATATAAAAATTATTTATTCTGTAATAGTTGATTACCTGATGAATTTTGTCTACATAAATCTTACATTACAAAACTAACCGAGAAACAACCCCAGGTAGGTAATCGTAAAATACTCGTGTTGGTTGCTTCGCTCCGACCTTTGTGACGTGCTATTAATGTAATTTTAATTATATATACTTACTTTCACTTCGGAAGTCGAACAAATATATTATATTTTTCTGTGGGTCATCGGTGCCTTACAAGAAGTCTCTTGTAAGGTTTCGCTGGGGTTATAATATTTCTCCATAAACACATTACCGAAGACTACCGACGACCTAGATAGCTTGCGAAGCGCGACTGAAACCTTCGCGCAAAAAGATATAGTCTAAGGTGCGCTTACACGGGCAACTTCAATTGCTCAATTCTGGACAATATTTTAATATATTTTTTCTGACCAAGTATCACGTCAAATTATATAAATAAAAAACTTATTAGAAGTTTCTTGACTTCGTATTTAGACTGACAGCTTACTTTATCTCTTTTATATTTATATCAGAACAAAATCATATTAAAACTTATAAAAAAATCGTAATACTGTCCCTTAACTAAGACTTCTGTAGATATATGTCTAGCCTACTACCTAACCAAAGGTTACTAGTTGATAAGTGAAATCTGGAAGTTAACACTAAAGCTAGTTTACTTAGACGGCAGTTTTCAATCACCGAGAAAAGTAGACCCCAGCGCGCGTGACAGGTTTCTGAGAAAAGTATCTAGGGCCTGTTATTTATTATCTCAGCAGTGTTAATTACCCAACTGTCAACAATCGAATTCATTAAGAAAGTAAAGAAAAATTTTGTTAGCTTAAATTGTAAAGTTTGTTTGAAACTGACACCGCCTGTAAAAAAAATTAGAAAAGCACAGACAAAAGATAGTGATTTTTATTTTTTGCAATCCATTCGTGCCAGATTGGGCGATGGTTAGTAGGTCATAGAGCGTTGTCTCAGAATTATTGATAAACCTCCTGGCTAACTATCAAATAACTTTCTCAATGCATAGGAAAACGCCAATTAAAACCCGTTTCAGATTGACCAGTACCATCTGTATTGCCAACTGTGATACGTTTCTGGTTCTGTGTACAGCGATTAATGTCGCATGCATTTAATTGCTAATTGCTACTGGGCAATAACGACCTTTATGTATCAATCAAATATTTAAATTTGCGACTGGAAAGCTCGCAGCCGGATGCACCGAAGTGGCAAAATTCTTCCAGTTTTATTTTAAACTTTACGTTTTATGATAACACAATATCGGAAGTTGAGAAAATAGTTTTTAAAATCGTAAAACATAGCATCGGCCCCTCTTACTTTTCTTTAATTTAGAGGGGCCGTTGCTTTATGTTAAACAATTTTAAGCTCCATTATTTTGTTTACACGAGTTGAAAAAGTAATTAATTAAGAACAAAAAGTGTAATTGTAGTTTAACACATAGCTCAGTACTTTAGTAGAGTTATCTTTGACATACCTTTTTAGCACCTACGTTTCAACCGAGTTACATCGGGCGTTGTCAACACGCAGTTATTAAGAATGCAAAAGATTTAACGTGCATCTACTTTGTAGTAAGCCTATATAGGCTACAAAAAACTTCAAAGTTGTTCTTTTTAAATAATAAAATCTTTATTGAATAAACATATTTCACAATATAATAACTAGCATATTTATGGAGAACAAATAACACCATGGGCCTGGACTATAATATTCCTAAGTTGGATGTCCGTCGGCTGTTTAAGAATTGAACCGAGGGAAAGTTACATTGGTTTGTAGCTAGTCGCCGTCAAGAGTTCGTCTAGACTCTAGTGTAAATATTGTAGATCTAAAAAGGCCACTTTAGACAATCAAATTATGTTTGTCATTATGATTCAAATTTTGCAATGGATGGCGCAGCGGCTAGCGTGTTCCTATAAGTTTGCATAAAGATAAATAACTTTATTAACTTTCGCAATGGCCGCAGAGGTCACCCATCCGGTGACCCGACTCAAACTAGGTATTTGTTCCGGTTGAGTAAGATGACAGTTGATCTACCAACCCGTCTTGAGCCTGGGTGGTGAGTTATGACCTGTTCTCCATATATACCTATAGCAGTAGCATCAGCAGTGAGACGTTTAAAGGCGTCATCATCATCATCATCATCATCGTCATCATCTCAGCCAAAAGACGTCCACTGCTGGACAAAGGCCTCCCCCAAGGATCTCCACAACGATCGGTTTTGTGCTGATTCTAATAATATCGCTTAATAGTCTACTTGTTGGATTCCTACTTCTCGAATTCGTATTATGAAATTAAATACATTTGTTAGATAGCAGAAGTCAGTACGTGACCATACCGTACAGTATAGTAAATATATTAGCTAATATAGTATATTTAATGTAGTCGGTCAGATACTTAAAGTCACAGTCAAATCATTTATTCAACATAAACCTTTACAGGCACTTATTGACGTCAAAACTATAAAATCCAAATAATAATAAAAAACGAAAAAAATACTTTAGACTAAACTACTGAATCTACCACCAGTTCAGACTTTATATATTTTATTTAAAAAAGGTAAGCCTGCAATACTTCAAATATGTATACTACGAACTTTGCACATTTTATTTGTGCCCAAATGTTTAAAGGTCTACATAAAAGTTACCCAAGAGCAACATTCAACTAATTCATTTAGTAAAATGTTTTTAAAAATGTTGTTTTTATATCCTTAATGTGGCCTTTTTAGACCCACCACCGCTGTTGTTTGTGCAATATTGTCCTGTGCCAGTTCTCATACTCGCAGTGGGTAATCCACACAAAGTGACACGCAATATGCGCTTACTTGTATGATTGCGCAACTTTTTTTTTTGAATTATCATTATGTTATCTATCACTTATCATCGTCCATTATGGCAAATATTTTTCCAGCAAGTAGAGAAAGCTTAAAATTTTTGCGGTTCCGCTTAGTTAATCATTGCATAATATAAGAGTTGTAGGTACCTACTTACTTAAGGGCGTGAGCAATAATATTTTCTGGATAGATTAATATACAAATCAAATGGTTATAAATTTACGAAAAATATGATAAAATGTTTTTGGTTTGTTTATATAATTTTAACGCAAATTTTGTTGCGAAATAAATTACAAAAACCCTGCTCGTGGAAATTTTTTCAACATTTGTATTTTGAACTGAATTTAAGAATATTTTAATGTGCTTAAATGAAAATAAAAAAATGAATTCAAGCGTTTATTTTTTATAAATGTAAAATAAATAAAAATGCGTACTTTTTCCAGTATTTTCGTAAATCTAGATTGGTTACAGATGTGCCGTTTTCACGCATTTTAGTACTTTTTGTTGCCTCCGTAAGCGCGCAATACTGCTGTTATGCGATTTGGCATACTTTCGTGATTAGCGTATTTCGTATTTCGGCATAGCGTGATTGGCGGCGGATTCCGCTGACGTACACGTCGTCCCACTTCGTCCCATACATGCGTTTAAGTCGGGGCTGCATGCTGGCCAATTCATGTGTGTGATACAGACTTCTTGAAAATAGTCAAACGCTATCTGACCTGTATGCGGTCGGGCAATGTCTTGCATAAAAACAGTATTCTCGCCCATGTCCACTAACAATAGACCAACGTAGTCATTCAGAATTTCTGTGACATATCTTACTGCAGTTAAAGTGGCATTTTCTATCACCAAGAGCTCAGTGCGGCTTTCGGGAAAAATCCTAGCCCACATGTGAACAGAGCGTCCGCCGTATGGTACTTTTTCCTCTATACAGGCTTGGTTATAGCGCTCTCCCGGCCTTCTGTACACTCTTTTCCTCCCGTCGTACTTGAATAAACAGAATCTAGACTCATCTGAAAACATAACTTTTGACCAGTCATCCAGAGTCAATTCTCATGTTCCTTACCATAACTCAACCTTGAGTTTCTATAGTGTCTTTCTAGTTCTGGGCCATTTGCAGGTCGTAATGACTTTAAATGTGCTTCAGCCAGACGCCGCCTTTCTGTAAGATTGTTTCCTCCAGCTCGTAAATGATGATTCTTTACTTCAACAGCCGTAAGAAAGCGATTTCTCAAAATTGTTGACACCATATAACGATTCTCCCGCGCCGTCGTGCACCTTGTTCAGCCTGTTCCGGGGGCCCGACCGCCGAACCGATCGCTATAAATATAGATAGCTATAGGCTATAGCTTTCGATATTGCTTTCATAGGCGGTACGAAATGACAAGATGACGTCATAAACTATATACGTAGCCAAAGCGATCGGTTAGGCGGGGGGCTGGTCTTCGAAGATTGGATCCAGTTTCAAGGAAACGCTAGAGTACTCATTGAACTGTTGAAAGAGTCACACCAACCGTTCTCGCTGTATTTCGCTGACTGCGCCCATCTTCAAGCATTGACAGGATCCTGGTACATTCTTCAGGGGTTAACGACATGATGACTTCAGAATAATAAAATTTATAAGGCAGAGACACCATATTTATAGCATTTTTTTAAGTCAAAACTAAAACAAATGCTAAACAATTAATTTGAATTGTTTGATACTAAATTCAAAAAAGACCATTATTTTCAATGTTCAGTTTTTTATACAATTATCCAAAAAAAAATTATTTTATATATTATTTTATGTGGCATTAAATATTCTTTAATTTAGTCTTTATTTCATAAAGCTAGGTCAGGTGCTTTTGAAGATATTGAAGATTTTCTAACCGACCTTTTTTCTTTGCGGTCCAGTGTATATTAGCATTGTCAATTATAAAAATAATATAACTAAAGTAAATTGTTGAAAATAAGGTAGTTAAAGTTTTGAAAAACAGAAAAAAATACTTGCTTTTTCACAGTTTAGTTACAAAATTATTAAAAATTCTACGAATACACATTATCTTGTGAAATTTCTACATATTTTATACACTTTATAATGGCAATGCCTACTGAACTTTCTAAAATTCAGGTTAGTCTAGATTTTTATTCTTTGAATGTTTTATTAACACTCGTTGGAAAATGTGTTTTCGTCTGGCTATTTATTGTTCAGTCAACATCATCATCATCATCAAAATCATCATCATTTTCATCAGCTTATAATTATCCAACTGTCTCAAGAGTCTATGGAAGGGTCTCTTGGCGGGAAAGTGAAGAGTCATGTCTGCGGTTTTGTTTTCTTTTCTAAAATTTGTGTTATGTTGAATATTAATGTGAAATAATTGTGGATTATTAACCGTTAAGTGTTCGTGAGTGTGTGCATGAGTGTTGGCAAATGAAAAAAAAACAGTGCAACGTCACTTTTCAAATTCTCTCAAAAAGTCTTCGTGAGGACTTAGTAAAGCCCCACATCTTTACTGAGATGCTCGAGGGGTTGGGGGGTATATCATTTCTCACTTCTCATTTTTATTATCATTTATCATCATCATAGTGGAAGGAAATATTGTTTATGTATTACTTGTAAGAAAAATTACTTTGACACTGGCTAAATGCGCTAATAGCAAGAAGCCATCAACTAATAAAAAACTGTCTCAAAACTTCCCATATGGACAGCCCTGCTATCAACATCATCATCATCATCCATCTTCATATTAAAGTTACCCTGCTATACACGACTTGAAAGTTTATAGGTACTGACTTCGCCTACCAACCAAAGTTAGGTTACAAATAGGTGTCAGACGACCCTGCGCAAGCAAACTACTCGCACAAGGGCTTGCTACGGATTGGTGGGTGCCATAGACTAACAATCTCCGATCCGAACGCCTCGGAGAATCTGGTACTCCACAGAGAAACGTTTGCGTGATGCTATCCCCTTTAGAAACCCTCTGAGGATTCGATCACCACGGCTTGAGGAACCTTTAGTTTCCCCGCCCACAAAAGTCCAATCACGCTGTAAAGGCTACCAAGGGCCAACGTAATCTTTAGTTTAGTGTAGGTACCTATTATCAAATAAATAAATAAATAACCGAGGCCAACGACTAGCACGAAGCTATTCAATGTTGGTTAGCAAATACAATTTCTATTTGGAAGACCTATTTGGAACATTAGTCATTGTAGACCAATAAGTTGATAGCTGGTGAACCTTTGTCGTGTAACGTGGTGTTACCAATATAGCTTATATCGGTACCAATATAGCGTATTACATTATATACCGTTTAGGTACATGTTTATATACAACAACTATTGCTCGTGGAATTGATAAACGTATACAATTGAACTGTGTTACTTTCGAATCAACCGTAACATAAGTCAGAGGTCCTGTTTTTTTGAAGTTCTCTTGTACACATACGGTATATATGATTCTAGGGACGCATTTGACTCTTTATAATGTCGTGGGACAACCATTTTAGCAGTTACTGATGGAACTCTAGTTGCGATGATTTTTACTCTTGATTCAATTGTAACTTCTTTTCATGGTATGGGAAGTCACAGTCGATCGCAATCGCATACCTCATGCATCGGGGATTTTTCTTAACAGTAGTACCATTAATATAACGTCCAGGAAGAAAAACCGCCATTCAACCAGAAGTCCCAGCAAGGGACAACTTTAACGGGACTAAGGAATACACTGAAATAGGTATGGGAAGTAGGGTAGTAGCTACCCAGGCGTGTTCTGTGTGGAACCTACATTAAAATTCACCTACCGATTTACCTGATTGTGTTATTGTATCAATTAAAATATTTATTACATGTTACCGTTTGCCGTCCTTGGGTAGGCGGGTATATGAACCTATGTTTATTAAGGTCACTACAAAAAACAATTTGTTTACGCCTGTCGGTTGTCATGGCAAACAGGACGGACGTCACGCGCCTCCAATTTACTTCTACCCAGTTATTTTTCTTTTTGTTTTCACTATAAAGCATGACTTGCTAAAAGTGCTAAAAGAACATTTTGTGCCTAGGTATTACTTGTTAGGTCACAATCGACGGATTTATATGTAGGTACTAAATAAATGTTGTGCAAAAATAGCTTACGTACAACTTGTGTGCGTATGCTCATTATACCTACCATGTTTTAATTTTTACAAAAGGGTACAGTTCTTACTTATGTTTTATATGAACTTTACTCACGTAGCTCCTTTGTCGATCTTTTGCTATAACATTTTTTATATATTCCAGTTTATGGTCACTTATTTGTAATTAGATGAAAAGTTACATTACTTAAAATAAAACTTATAAACGTATTGATTTATATACCTATTAAGATTCCAGCAACAGTTTTTTCTAATTTTTTTTTCCAAAGTAGGTACCTAACCTATAAGTTTTTAGCCTCCTTTGAAAAACGTTTCAGGTTTTAGCCATAGCATTCTATTGTTTACTGGGGAACTCCCAAAGACGGACACACCCAACTTGTATACTAGACAGTGAAAGTTATATCGTCCAGTCCTAAGCATAAACTTGATGTCACACCATAATAATACAAGCTAATCTCAACTTTATTCGGAGAGAATTAAATTTTGCAGTTGTTAAAATAAGGTAACCATAAAATGTGCATAGTCACTTTCTTTGTCATCATAGATCATAGATTTTGAATTTAAAATGGTAACCTAACCTTTCACAATTACCCATTAGTTTTAAACACAAAATGTAATATTCTGCCTTATTAACTTTGCTAAGTATTTCTTTTAAAGTTTAGTTATTGCCACAATTACAATAAAGGCCTACTTCGGTTTTAAATTAATTGAGTCGACATAGAGTATAGAGAAAATAATAAAAAACTAATATATTTATCTCTATTTAATTATTCCTATATAAATGTAATTCAGAGTTAGTTATTTTTTGGTTACTTTGCCTTTTAGATTGTAAAACATTCTGATATATCGTACACAATCTGAGCTTTGTTTTGTTCCCATTATCAGCTACAATGTCAATTTTATATATTAAGTTTTATTGGTGCTGACCGACTGCTGATAAGTACAATCGTATTATCAGAAATATTATTTTAACAAACTGATGGCTCTTGTTTTTTCGAGGTTAGGAGTTATCACTATGATGATAATACTGCGACTCGGTATCAGGTAATCGATATATTTGTGGTAGGGCGTTTCCGAGTATTCTTGTAGTTCCTTGGTACTTTAAAGTGTTGAAGAATGCACCACTAGCCGGCTTCATGTACCCATCAATAGGACGGGCGGGCGGTTTCAAAATTTTCCTTAATTAAAAACATTGAGGAGACCAAAGAACCAAAACTTGACGTCAGGCAGAGCAGAGTCATTAGACGACCTCCGTAGCCGAGTGGCTTGCACGCCGGACTTTGGGCGGTGCTAACTCTGAGGACCCGGGTCTTTTTTAAATCGGTGCAGTTATCGAGTTAGGGCGTGAAAGCGAAAATGCACTTCCGCCCATCTTTAATTGCCATCCCCCCCCCCATCCTCTCCACCACTTTGGCACTCTACGACCGATAGTTCCGTGTTCTGGACAATCCGAAATCCAACTCTGCCAATGCTCTGGAATCCAACGATCCCAGTACCAGTAGGTATATCCAGGAAGTGCAAATGAAAAGTTCTATGTTAGTTCGAAGATAAACTGTACTATACCAAATGTTCAGCAATTCAGGTACCTTCAAGGATTTATGAAAAACGCCGCCTCGTCATGAATAAATATTTATCTTTCGTCAACACTTACTTCCCGCGATATCGTATGTTTACCAAAAAAGTTGTGCCAAATAAAAATATGTATAATCGTCCTTGGCCTTCATCTCGCATGATGCTAAGTGACGATAAGGAAGCACACTTTATCATGAACTACTGACATTGAAACTGTTAATTTTTTTGTTATGGCAGTCTTGCATACCTATGGTGGTAATTAGTTTTAGCCAGGTGTAGAACACCTACTTAAACAACCAAAAACCCACTGGGGTGGATTATTCCTGACACAGATCATATAGGTCTGTGTTCCCGGATTATCATAGACCACAGAAGGAGTTATATCTTTATATACATAACTAGCACTTTGAGTTCGTCCGCGTGGATATGAGATTAAAAAAGAAACTTTTTTTAAATAAAATATGTTTGTTGTTACCGTATGTTACCCGCAAGGAATGTAGTATTCTACCAGGGAAAGAATTTTTGGAATTGGACCCGTAGTTCCAGAGCAGAGATAACCCTCTGCAAACAAAGAAACAATCAAACAAATAAACAAAATTACAAACTTTATCTCTTTATTAATAGTATAGATATATAAAACAGAATTCTTAAAAACAAACCGCTTACACTGCTGAAGTTTTGCACGCTACCTTTTATGGGACTTTAGGACCATAATGTCCACTTCTTAAAATGACCACATCCCAGAATGACCATTCCCAGATCGTTCACTTCCCGTAAGGACTACTTTCTCAGATGGACCACCTCCCATAGTGTCAACTTCCCATAACGACCACTTCCCAATATGGCCATTTCCCATAATGACCACTTAATAAAAACTATTAAATTTTAAGATTTGCATATAACAAAATAGAACATCCTCGTTTTCTGAATTTAGTCGCTTACATTTCATTGTTCACTTCTGTTGCGTTAACCTAACAGTAAATGAAACAACATAACTTTCTATAATCGAAATATATATTTTATTATAATCAATATAATTTACATTTTTTACTAACGTATCGTAGCGTGGTGATTAAGCCATTGCCCATTAATTGTAGCGATGTCTTGATTTCAATGATGGAGGCCTTTGCCCAGCGGTGGGACAGTTATAGGCTGTTTACTTTCTAACGTATCACTATAACTAAAAAAATCACTTGTTTCCCAACTGAAAAATTATACTCAGACTAACAAAAATTATGCACTTAACAAAAGTTTTACACAAATATACAAAATATACAATTTGTAAAAAAAAACCCTGTCCGATCGGAAAGGGGTACATATGTATACAAATAACTATAACAAAAAAAATAAAAATAAAAATAAAAAAAAAAATAAAAAAATATTATTCATGAAAATAAAAGAGTTATCTTAATTTAAAACGCTAGTTTTTTGTACCGAAATTGCTTAAATTACCCCAAAATTATGCTAATTCTATGTATAAATGTGACCACACTCTCCATCAATGGCGGCGGCGCCAAAGGTCCTACCTACCGAGGTGCCGACAAAAGTATTGCCATGTAAGTTTTATCATTTAACAAATTATTTTTCGGTGTAAATTTTTTTCACTTATTATTTTAAAACCTACCTAAATAGAACTGAATCTCGATACCTAATAACACCTTTACGGATTGGACAGAATTTTTGTTACATATGGTATATATAATTATTTTATTTTTTAAACAAGTATTAAAGAACTTTTAAATTTTAGCTTTTTATAAGTAGCTTGAAAAGTGGACGTTTTGGGAAGTGGTCGTCATGGGGTGGACGATCTGGGAAGAGGTCGTTTTAGGAATAGTCATTACGGGAAGTGGACGATCTGGGAATGGTCATTGTGGGATGTGATCCTTTTGGGAAGTGGTCATTTTAAAAAAGTCCTAAAGGTTTATGGGGTAGGAAATTCCCTCGGTGAAGTCACAAGCGGTCGCGAGTTCTTAA
The DNA here is from genome assembly GCA_949315975.1 of Eudonia truncicolella. Classification (NCBI taxonomy): domain Eukaryota; kingdom Metazoa; phylum Arthropoda; class Insecta; order Lepidoptera; family Crambidae; genus Eudonia; species Eudonia truncicolella. The sequence continues at coordinate 4,937,135 of OX438840.1, read as the reverse complement.
TTAGTAGTTCATAATACTTAATGTACTTTTCTTTTGTTGACGTCGTGTCGTATACATGTAGACATGACAAGCATGTGCCGCCATTATCGCGCACCTGTTAGATAATGGGTGTCCTCGTGCAAAGAGGCACGGCCCGGCCACCCGCCACCCTCGTGCTTGATTACCGAGACTAATGAACTTTTACCGGGTCAAGCTTTTACTCATATTATATTTTATGTTTATTGACAGTTGCTAGGTTAATTTCCCTTTAACAGATATCAGTTTTGCATTCGCAATAATGTGAACTAAGTATGAAATGAAGCGTTACTAAAATGGCGAATGATTAGGTCTTCGCTTTTATCTTTTTTCGTTGTAATATAATATTTAAAAAAAAACGAATATGTACAGACGCCAGCACATCAACCTTTCCAAAACTGTCAAATTTCTTCAATAAATATTCAACCATATGTGCGACTAAATTAAGTTCAAGGTCTGATGAGCAGGCGTGTGTGGGCTTGCACATTGAAGTTAAAACTTGGGGCCTTACAAATAAGCAAAGAATAATTACGGATATACATAGTATAACGTTTGTTTTAGCCTGACGTTAAACCTTTTACAGGGCTTTAGTCACAGAAAGACTAACCGTCAGATCTATGAGCTAGTGTGGAGTGAGTATTATGTGTTTTTAGCGTGCGGAAAATCAACCATGACATGGCAAGTTTACTGATTTCTAATAGGAAGACCTGACGCATATTATGGTTACGGAAAGGTTTATGTAACATTTAGCTATTATTACCACCTACTGTAAATCGTTAACACAGCAATAAACTACGGTGGAGTCATTACAGAACCACGTTTAGAGAGTTATTAAAAAAACCATTAGCTATAGCTAATTATGACTTTCCAATTAAAAATATTACGTTTTAGGGCTAACAAAGAATTGAGAATATACTAGTAGAACTTTTATAAAATACTCACGTTAAATTTGCCGTTGGTTTGGGCTCTACGTTTAACGTTTTCTAAAGAGACTAACTACACACAAACAACTGCATAATTATTATGTAACAAAAAGCATAACAACGCAACGGAATTTCAATCTTTATAAATAAAAATGAATCGCTAAATATGTTGCTAATCGCAAAACTCGAGAACGGCTAAACCGATTTGGCTGATTTTTTTTTTGTTGTGTTTGATGAAGTCTGAGGAAGGTTCTTATGGAGAAAAAGAAAAAACGTAAAAAAATATGAGGAAAATAGTAAAAACAAAAATTTTCTTGTCCCATACAAACCACACTCTACTGGACCAATAAAAAAAATCTTTCACCATTAGAATGCTACATTAGCGCTGAGTAACATAGACTATATAAAAAAATAAAAAAATTGTCCACCCGTGCGAAGCAGGGACGGGCAGCTAGTTGGATATAGACTTCTCGCATTTTTGTAGTTTAATTCTTTGAGACGTAGTTAAGTTATTTATATATGGCTTTGGTCTCCTTCAATAATATTACCATTAGATCCTTCTGGTTTTGTATGCAAATATTGCCGTTAAATATAGTCGTAAATAGCACGACGTAACAGCAAGATTATAGGAAACCTACCTACTCGGAAACATCAATTAACATTAATTATTACTACGAAATATATTTTTTCATTCTAAAAGAGTTAGGTACTCATATTGAAAGATCTGTATTTAACATCGATATATATGTATTAATTATATAATTACAGGTTCTAAGAAGCAAACGGCTGAACGATGACAGCCAACGTTTACCAAAAAGCAAAGCACGGGTGCCTAGTGTGTGTTTTGTTTACTATCTGTATTCATTCGATTACGTTTACGAAAACGAAAATCAGTACGGCATTGAAGCAGCGCCTCCTGGCGACATGCGAGAAGAGTTTAAATTTGGCCATACAAATTCTCGTTTTCGTAACGTGATCGAATAGCGAATGAAAGTCGCACTATTGGGCACCCTGAAAATTATCAGCCTTTTGAGTTTCTAGTAAGTTCGTAAAAACTTATTCGTGTCTCTTAGAGGTACTCATATTTCATCAGCTCCATATTATGCAATATAAAGATGACATTACGGAGTATGGATTAACCCAATTTCTCACTCCGACTATTGCCGATATTTATCCTGACTGTGACTTTCAGACTTTGAGCTTCCCTGGTTAATTTACTTCTCAAAATAGGTACTAGATTCTCCAGTAAATATAAAGCAGCTTTATGAGCGCAGAATTTAACAAAAACATATGACGTATTAAATACGGTAGAACGAGGCTATTTTTGGAGGGTTGAATTCCCATCTGTCCTGTTCATCATCTGGTAACTGCACGTCGTCTGGACAAACAGAAAAATTGCGCCAAAAGTTGGCGCTGTCTTGTAACATTGCTTACGATATAGAAAACTGTACCTTTTACCGATTATTGCTAAAATTTAACAATAGTGAATATTTAGTTAGGGGTTAATCCCATTCTATGGTACTTGAAGGTCGAGTAAGCAAGCGAAGGCTGGCGTAGCCTCAGGCCGGTCGGGTGTTGAAATCGCGATGCGCTATGTCGGTCAATGCTGCCGAGTTGACACCTAACACCGCCCGTTGAGGCGCCCGTCGCCGCCGTGTTCCCCTCACACACACCTCAGTTGAAAATTTTAAGGCAACCGCAAATAATTATAAGTATGTTCTCCCAAATCCAAACTCCAAGTCTGCTTTGATCATAAAGGCCTTAGACCAGAAGAACTTCACAAATATAAAATTGATGTAATTAGTATCAATCTACTATAAACTTCTGTCCAAAGATGTACTGAGTCCGAAAGACTACTTTTAATTTCATAACACACATGGTAATAAATACAATAAACTTTGATAAATTGCAAGCACCAGACAATTAGACAATAAGAGTACCGAAACTATGAATTGAAACAGCTCTTACGCCGTTTCTACGTTGACCCCTATAAAGCGGATTGTGGCGAAATGACGACGTGCTGATATCTGGTGCAAATCAGCTGGTGTAGATGTGTTCACAAGTTGTGTGTTGTACGTGAAAGGTGTTTTCTGGGTGCATTTCGGTAGGAATTTTTTAACTTGCGTAATATTGCTCACGCTCACTTGCAAATTACGAAAATAAATAGTTCAAAAAAGATGTCGGATTTTCTAGGCACCTTTTCTTCTTGTTCATTAATAAATCAATTCAAATTGGATCAAAATATGCGGGTTTAAATTCTGCTCACAAAATGTTTCTACACCTGCCTTGAACATCAGTGCAAAGTTATCGAATCCTTAAAAAACTATTCAAATACCTACCCAGGTAAAAAATATGATGTGGTGCATAATGAAGTTGGTCAGAAAAAGGAAATCAATGGCACTGACTGCCACACTGAAAGTGAACGTTGTCGGTTCTCCGGATGGATCGAATCGTTTTCGAAACTCAGTCGAGTTAACATGGGCCACTGACTATATTGGTCAATGTCGACACGGCCAAACTGCATAATAATACAAAGTCATATTCATTCTTGTTTCTGTGCTAATAAATTATTATTACATTGTAAACAAACTACCGCAGGTATATTGTTAAGAACGTTTCGGTATTCTGCTTGACGCTGTTGTCATAAACAATAGACCTTCGCAACAAATGATTATTATTTTCATGTCTTCTTAGTGATATTCCTCAGGTTGCCGACCCCAAACAAAACAATTGGCAAAGCTCGAGCGTCTCACTGATAACATCGCATCGGGATCCTCCGGCAATGCCGCGAGCGATTATATCGCGCACATACACATCAAGGTCAGAACTGTCACTGCGCTCGACGCGAGAGGAGGCTCCAAGCGTGCGCGCAGCCAGTCTCGCGTCTTCCGCGCACCGCGCACGCATCCGAATACCCACTCATTATTTCATTAATAACTTCACAATAATGCCTCAACATAATAGTGTATTAACGATCTGACGTTAATAGTGCTTGTTCCGGTATCAGTGAAACCTTGGTTGTTGTGATCAGAAATGACCACATGTCCAATTGAAATCGGTGCTTTGACTGTGTCTGTGAATTAAGATGCTCGTTTCTTGTGTATATGGTTAAATTTTGAATAATGCTTCGACGACAGTTTTCTTGCGAGTCTGGCAAGACGGAGCTGGTCAGGGCCAAAGAAGAATACTTCGACCGGAGGTATGCTTTGCTAATTTTAAGTTGGCTCTGTTTTTGAAGTAGATAATTGTGTTATTTACTTTACACAAACAACTCCACAAGTTAACATTACTATCTGTAATGTTGTTAATATATGTTTATCCAATTTTTTTTCATTACTAACAACTCTTTCCCACTTCCATAAAACTCTAACCACGAAGTGAAAATCTATCGGCACATGAATTACCTACCTACCTACTTAACGAAAATTCTACGCATTAGATATGCAATTCAATAAAATAGCATAATATTCATGCACAATTTGGTGTTTGTCACAGTAGTAAGTTTTTTTTATAGGCTACAACAACTCTTAAAGTTGTAGTTGTATCAACAAAGGCCTTAGTAATAAATAACTCATATTATTTTCAAGACCTCAGCTTTACAGGAGCAAAAGTTGTGGGGGTGGGAACGAGTGCTCGTTTACGTAAATAAATATAGAAACAGACGGGCAGTTGCGTGTCGCCAGCTTTTTTTTTTAACATGGCCTTGACAAGCTGCACATCATAGTGAATATATAAATTATTGTGTTTGACGAAATTCCTCAAGTCTGCTTATTCAAAAACGTCTCAATAATGTGTCGGTAGCCTGATTTGGATATTTGAAAATTGAGTAAATCAGGACACCGACACGATTGTAAATTTCAAAAAATTGCAGCATCTGCGTAATATTAGGGGTTAAAGTATGAAATTGCCGATTTGTACTGAAAAATTGAAATTCGGTTTTTTTTAATTTAACATATTTATTTAATCAAAATAATTACCATTATTATCGATACATTGCTGCCATCTAATAGGAAGGTCATTTATGCCTTTGCGATAGAACTCTCGTGATCTAGATTCGACAAACTGTTTGAAAGCATTTTGTACTGCCTCCTGAGAAGAAAACTTTTTATCACGGAGAAAATTGTCCAAATCACGAAAAAAATGGTAGTCCGTTGGAGCAAGGTCTGGCGAATACGGAGGGTGACGAATGGTTTCTAATTGCAGTTCCTGTAGAGTTAAAACGGTTTTCTCGTGCTGTATGTCTCGCGTTATCATGGAGCAATAATGGTGAAGATCGATTCATGAGTCGGGGCTGTTTCACTGCTAGTTTTGCTATCGTTGTTCGAAGTTCGGCACAGTAGACATCTGCCGTTATTGCCAGTTATTACCAGATCGGAGAAAGCTATAGTGAATAACACCATGCTGAGACAACCAAACAGTTACCATTACCTTTTTATTGGTAAGCTTTGCTTTAGGACACTGTTGCGGCGTTTGACCTGGGGTCAGCCATTGCATTTTTCGCTTACGGTTATCGTAAAGAATCCACTTTTCATCACATGTCACAATTCGATCCAATATTCCTTAATTTCTGTATCGATTCAACGAGGCAACACAAGTTTCAACACGCGTTTCTTTCTGCAGATCAGTCAAACCATGAGGCACCCATTTCTCATATTTTTTTATTTTATTGATTTGACGCAAATGAGTCAATATTGTTGGTAAGGTAACGTTAAACCATGCCGCTAATTCCAGGGTAGTTTGGCTCGGATCGGCTTCCACCATCTCTTTCAATTCATTGTTATTCACCTATGTGCGCGGTTTTCCACGTGGTTCGTTCTTCAAATCAAAGTTTCCATCACGAAAGCGTTTAAACCAAAATCGCACGGTGCGTTCATTAGCAGTCCCCTCTCCAAACGCAACATTGATATTGCGAGCTGTTTCTGCCGCGCTAGTTCCGCGTCGGAACTCGTATTTAAAAATAACTGTAATTTTCGAAGTATCCATCTTTCTTGTCTAAGCTGAATAAAAAAACAACTTGAAAGTCGATAATCAAATGTTGCACATTTTGTTTTGTTGTTTAACCGGGATGAAAACTCGGACCTCCAAACTATAGACCAAAAACTTACGTCGGCCCATAACCCCGTTTTAATGTGAATAAGGACAAAAACAATTTGGTTTTTTATTTTATAAAAAAATTTGGACTCAACGAAATAGACAGAATAACTGACAAAATATATATTATATTTTAAAAGAAGCATTTCTTATATCTACTAAAATCTTGACCCGACATTTTGCTTATGCAAAATGTGTTTGTGGAAATATGGTTCGAATATGCTAATGCTTCATACATTATTTATAGTTTGGGTTTGGTATTAAATTTTTTTAAAACGTATCAACGAGTATTAGCCCGCCTAATAAGTAAGAATCTTCTGTTTTTAAACCGATTAATCATTGTTTTTATATTCTTAGATACCTATTACGTTGTTTTCAATACAAGTTAGTTTGCTTTTGTTGTCTGTATTATAAGTGCATCACTTAAATTTTAACCCTATACTTGGCAGAGTTTTTTTTGTGGAATATATTTTTTGTTAAGAATGTTTTCTTTTTTCACTATTCGATTTTTTTTATTTAGGCCGAAAATTTTACGCCCTACTTTGTATCTTTTAGTAATAATGTCCTATTCTGTTTATATCTTGAAATGAGATACCGTATATTCAGCTATATCAAGAGGCCATCGATAAGATATCGGCAACTATCACATGTGACAATGCACAAGGGAAATATAAAAATAACAAAGGCCACTTGACGCAGATAGTACCTACAGAAATACAAGAAAAAAAGTCAATTTTTTTTTTTTTTTAATTTTAAGCCTCTGTTACTCTGCGCTAATTTAGCATTCTAATGGTGAAAGCATTTTTTAAATCGGTCCAGTAGTTTTTCTGTAGAATTACACTTTTTACCTATCACAAAACAAAATACAAATACGATCTATGAATGCCCATTATCGGCCCATCCTTGAACAGCATAACTAAATGTAAGTAAACCGTACATTAAATCACTTTAAATATGATATAATTTTTAGCAATTCTTAAAAGTATGCCAGTAATTACAATAATTTATTAAGATTTATTTAGTAATTTTAAAGATTTTAAAAGGTTTCGGTATTAAAAAAGTTGCCAGTATTATTGCAGATTCCATAAACTACAAATCATGCAAACTGACTGATACATCACTCTACAAACAAGATCATTGTCACTCCTACCAGTCCTTTTTTTCGGAAACCATTAGAATAGATAAGTTTTTTTGGTTGTAACTACTTACAATCGGGTTTTCGTTTTATTTGTACATTTCTATAAAATGACTCGGTTTTGTAATAACAATTCCTCTGCGGTCGTTTAGCTCATTAGCAAAGTCACCAAGGTCAATAATCAAGTTTTCATGTATTCACTATTGTGTTGCTTAAGTTACAGTGTACAGGTTGATGTTATTTATTATCATCAATTCTTTTGTGCTTAATATACCTACGTATCAAAATTATAATATTTTTTTGCAAGTATACAAGTAGCTATACTAATGTCTCTTTAATATATTTACGAATATAGTGGGTAGAATTAAGTATGCAGTAGAATTAAGGTAATAATTTAAACACCTAAACTCTATTAAAAATATAAATGATTAGGGTAATAGTAGGTAGGCTATTGTAAAGTAACTTGATTTCAGTATTTACCGACGCCTTATTGTAAATTATTTAAATTTAAAACCTTATACGAGTGTGATTTGTAAAAGCATTAATACAATTGTAAGGCAAGAGCAATCGACAAAGTATTTTTGAATCATCCTTTATTTTGGTGAATGAAAATGAATCAAAACAAGATTCACTGCAGTAAGCCATCAATACACTCAAAAAACACACGTGCTTATGTTCTCTTATAAAAAAAGCCATGCTGATGTACTTAACAAAGGTAAAAAATATAAAGTGTAATTAGTTATTTTTTTCTACCATGTTGTTTTTTCCAAATCGTTTAATTCATGCCGCAAACTGTTTCGACATTATGTGGAAACATGTTGTTGGTGTGTTCTAGCGTTGTGGTACTGAATATCAATGTATTGTTTACTATGTACAGACGCCAGCACATCAACCTTTCCAAAACTGTCAAATTTCTTCAATGTATTTTCAACCATAAAACTAAGACATAAAGTTCAAAGTCTATTGAGGAAATTTGACAGTTTGTGGTAGGTTGATGTGCAGGCGTGTGTACTTACTTACACCACTGTTTGCGTACATCCCATTAATAAAATTAGACAATGTTTTTACTTTATCATCATCATCATCATCAGCTCAATTTATGTCCCCACTGCTGGGGCACGAGCCTTCCCTATGGATGGATAGGGAGAACGGGCTATAAACCACAACGCGGGCCCAGTGCGGATTGGTGGTTGTTAACGACTGCTAATGCAGCCGGGACCAACGACTTTACGTGCCTTTCGAAGCACGGAGGAGCTCGAGATGATACATTTTTTAGTCACCCATCCGATGACCGGCCTTTGTGAAAGTGGCTTAACCTCAGCACTCGCAGACCGGACGCGAAAAACCACTGCGCCATCGAACTCTTCAGTTTCTTCTTCTTCTCTTCATGTTTTTACTTACAAAAAGTTATTTGAATATTTTAATGTTGAAGTGAAACACGCTGTCTGTCTGTCCCTATGTATGCTTAGATCTTTAAAACTACGCAACGGATTTTAATGAGGCTTTTTTAACAGATAGATTGATTCAAAGGGAAGGTTTATATGTATAATACATGCATATAATTGGACCCGGTAGGTGGCGCTGCTTTAGGGTTCTATAGGATACGGGTATTCACTCAAGCGGACGAAGTCGCGAGCGGGCCGCTAGTTTATAATAAAAGCCTTAAGCAGACTTGGTCAATACAATGTTTCATTTATATTATTATGCATATTCTCATTTGATTACACAACCAATAGGAATTAATTTCGAAATATAGTTTAATATTTTTTTTTTACATTATGGCTAGTTCTGTGGTTGTGATTAGAATAATATCTTTTATGTTTTGTCATTTCATAAATAAATTGTTAATCAGGCTGTTACCTATACATGTATTTTGTTATTTGCTTTCAGGAGGACTAGGTCACTGAACGCGCCATCACCTATACAGCAGTTTGGACCATGCGGCAGGATAATGAAGAATTCGGCCATGGTTATGTGGGTATACAAACCTTATTATTTTCATTTACATTTTACAACTTTGTCATAGTAATGAACGGACAAATAAGAAACACAACTGAAGTTAGGTCTGGTAACTATAAAACAAGGATTGCACGAATCAGTTTCACCCGTCCTTTTTTACCATCGCGCACTAAGCGCACTCGGTGCTTGCCATTCCATTCGTGGTCCCGAGCCAGCGCCGTGGCAGAGAAGGGATGGTACAAGGTTATTTAGTGGCTATATCTCCCCCCCCCCCCATCGTTGATTCCTTTTTTTTTGAGAGTTTTCTGATTGTCTTTATTAGTCTTAATTGAAGAAGAGTTAGTTATAAACTTCAGGGAACACATCAGCAGGCAACGAGTTTCACTTACTACTAAGTAAGTTGTCGGTAAGTTGAATTTTAGATGTATCGTTACATCGGGTATGATCAATGGTGTTGTTCACATAGGTGACCCGTATCGTGTAGGTAGTAGATAGGTACTGTGTTACTAGGTATACCTAGGATTCCAAGCCAAATCGCGTAATTTGATTTTGTGATTCAGATTGACTTGTATAGAATTTTTTACTTGACAATTAACTTGGTAACAACAACGATGACGTGACCTTACTTTTTTGTAGGTCCGTAAATAGAACTGCTACAAGTGAAGATGGTGCTAATTATCCTATGTTTTTTTACTTTTTATGTTATTACCAGTTTCATATATTTATACTATTAAAAAAATCATAAAGTTTACACAAATGGAGTTTTAAATAACTACTTAAGTATACTAAAATAATTAGGCTATCGTGGTGATAATTGGTAGTGTACCTGTCCCGGTAAGACATGATGCGGGTTTGAACCCGGTCATGAATTTGTATCAACTGTTTTACGAATTCAACTCTTATATAATTGTAAGTAATTTAATTTATTATAAACTTGCCATCCGGCGGATTCATGTTATCTTTATTTTAAATATTTTGTATTTGTTCACCACAGGCAAATTCAGGACCCGGCGTCGCAGCGGCTGACGTGGTACAAGCCGCCGCTGACGGTGCTGGTCATCAAGAAGGTGCACGACGCCACAATCCTGGCGCCGTTCGTGCGGCTCGTGCACTGGCTCGTCCATGTGAGTGTCCCTTGCATTGCTCATTCACTACTACCGACCTAATATTAGTAGAACACGTCAATCAAAATCTTCGCTGACGTGGTACAAGCCACCGCTGACGGTGCTGGTCATCAAGAAGGTGCACTTTTGCACTGGCTTGTCTGGAAGGTTAGGGTGCCATAAACAACCACGTGGGCCCAGTGCGGATTGGTGGTTGTTAACGACCGCTAATGCAGCCGGGACCAACGGCGTTACGTGACTTCTGAAGCACAGAGGAGCTCGAGACGATACATTTTTGGTCACCCATCCGAAGGCCGGCCTTCGCGTAAGTTGCTTAACCACAGCACTCGCAGACCGCAATAACCACTGCGCCCCATCGAGCTCCTCACTGAATTTTAATCATTAGAAAAGTTGTTAGCCTATACATCCTTGTGCCGTTCATGCGGCATCGTTCGTCTATTTGGGTGTCGGTGTGGCCCCTCAATCATTGATCATTTATTACGACTGAGCTAGTATTACTGGACACCTTAATCAAAATCTCATTAGTATTAGTTTATACTGTCCCAAAAAATGAGCAAAGGCTTCGCATCATTTAAATCAAGTCGTCACTGCAATTGGTAAGTAAGTATTTGTTGAGTCATCACGATCACGCTTGCCAAATGCGGGTCTCCATCCATTATAGTTATCGATCCACACTACCACATTAGTAATTTTTTGTTGAGCAATGTTTCCAAATGTAGTAGGCAACTTACGATTACAAAGAGTTATTAGAAAGTTGCTAAATGTTATTTATTATGTAATAGTAGCTAATCGTCTCACCGCTAAACATAACTGCGGTATAGATGCACTATCTCCAGCCTTTAAGCCTGTTTCCACTAATGCTTTAACCTTTCAATTTTAGGTAATATAATTAGGTAGTTGACTGGTTAGTCAATATAGAAACTTTTTAACAACTGTCAAAACGATTATTTTTAATAGAAATTGTATGGGATTAGCAAACTGTGACGTCACTATTTTGTTCCGTCAATTGAGTGTTCATTAATAACTTTTGAGGTTACAGAAACTCATGCTTAGGTCAAATAAAAAATTGGTCAATGTTATAAAGAACTGTTACGTGATTACATTTATACGTTTATTGTTCTGGAATTAATTGTTGTTGTTGTCAACTACCCAATTATTGTCCGTTGTCAATATGTCTTACCGCCGTACTCAGAGACGTCAATTAAGTTTAATGACAATTAAATGTATTTCCATCTCTATTTAGCGCTATACATAAGAAAGTGACAGCAAGAGACTTAATTGTCATTAAAATTTAATTGACGTCTCTGAGTACGGCTGTTGGAGGTGACCCAAAACTTACAGCATGTCAGTAAAAATGTATAGTGGTGCCTCCTTCACCCATTCGTTATAAAAAATACTTCTACGCGTTTTTTGTTAATACTCGCCCTTCTCGTATTAATAAAGATGTGATAAAAGAAGTGATGTTGGCTTTTGTTAGTTTGAGGACGGTAATCTCTGGAGCTACTGGTCCAATTCTATTCTTTCACTAATAGAATGTTACAGTCCGTGCGGGTTTTATTTGGATAAAAAGAAACTATTTTAAAAATACGACATCAACGTGGACGAAGTCGCGATGAAAGTTTAATAATATAATTATATTCTCCCATATAAGAATAACAATAAAAACATTAGCGTTTTCAAAGACGAACGATGCAATAACCTCACACAAAATTAGCTTTGTTTGCATCGCTTTCCCATTTCGATTAGGATTTTACATAATTTATTATTTATGAGTTGTATTTTCATAGAACTATCAAGGCCTGGGCAATCTTATAATTCGTTGAAAGCACCCTACAAACTAAAGAAAAATTACAATTAAAAAAAAATTAAGAAGTAAGCTTCATTTTTTAGGAGGATTGTGAAATAGTCGTGTTTCTACTACCTGTTCTGAAATAATAAATAAGCGAAAAAATACATTCAAAGTCACATAGCAAACCTGAAACGTAAATATTTATCTGTAGAATCGCGTTAAATATAAATAGACTGTTTATCCAATTATAAATTACTAGCAGCCCGCCCCGGCTTCGCACGGGTGTACTTTTTTTTTTTAATATAGCCTATGTTACTCAGCGCTAATGTAGCATTTTAATAGTGAAAGAATTCTTTAAATCAGTCCAATAGTTTTAAGTTTATTCGTTGCAAACATACATACATACATACAAAGCTTTCCTCTTTATAATATTAGTATAGATAAGTATTATTTTGTGTACCTATAATCATGTTTATTATTATGATTTTTTTTTTTTCATTTACTTGACGTTCATAAGCTATATCGTTCATAAGTGTTACTTAAATACCTAAATTGAATAAAGAATTGTCATTTCCAGGACAAAAGCATGGTGGTGTTCGTAGAAGCCGCAGTGCTGGACGACACGCTTCTCGCAGAGTACGAAAGCTTCGCGACAGTTCGAGAGCGGCTGATGACATTCCGCGCGAGCACCGACGACCTCACCGACAAGATAGACTTCATCATCTGCTTGGGCGGCGACGGCACGTTGCTGCACGCCAGCTCGCTGTTCCAGGTTAGTAATATTTTCATTTCATTCATTCATTTTAGGAAAACTAACAGCTTATATAAGTAATTTAGTGACATATGTATCATTGGAAAAAAACATGCCTTAAATAGTACTTACTTGTAGAACGTTTTGTTGATATGATGATTGAACGATATATTTCTGAATTAAGTAACAGTGGCGATAATCGTCCATTGTTGACTACCCCACCGAGAATATAGACTTCATCATCATGGGCGGCGACGGCACGCTGCTGCACGCCAGCTCGCTGTTCCAGGTTTGTGATATGTTGCTCGTCTAGTGCTGACAACAGTGACGACCAACGACAACTAGTAGTCACCTTGCTCGTCTGGACGAGCACTGGTGCTATCATCTCATTAGGCAGTCATCTGCCTTGAAGTCATCTTCAATATATATGCTAAAGGGGTGATAGCACGCTCATGCACGCCACCTAGCTGTTCCAGCCCTCTTATTGTCTAACTCTAATCTAATACCTTTAAACGAGCAATTCTTTTATATTGTATGTATATTTAAAATCTGAATTTCGGAAACGGATCCAACTATTTTCATGAAATTTAGTATGCAGGGGGTTTCGGGGGCGATAAATCGATCTTGCTATAGCTAGGTTTCATTTTTAGAAAATTATCAAAAATAATACCGGTCATCCAGGTACTAACCATTGTAATACCTTTCAATTTGACATATGAAAGCTATTCAAGAAATTCAAACTAATTCACAAGTGTCAGTGATTGCGATCGCGGCGCGTTTTTAAATGATGTTGAAAGAACGACATCGTTAATTTGACATTTATTGGAATCTTCTATGCAAGATTGCAAGCGATAATACCTTTGAACGGTATCGTGATAAAGGTAGAAATTAAACAATAAGCCCCCTGGATAGTGATGCAGCCGTAGTGACGACAAATAACTTAAGTAACAGTGGCGATGTTCTTGCTGACGACCTCATTGACAAGATCGGCAGCTCGCTGTTCCAGGTAAGTGCTATAGCCATAGTGGCGCCAAACTATACTGGAAGTTCGGCTCGTTTATTTATTTATTTAAACAGGTACACTCGCAAAACACATTAAACGTTATGATACTATAAATATTGGGTTAAGTTCTGATATGTGCTCCATTATGAGTGACCCATCAGGCTTGATTTTACTTAGAAGTAACTAATTATGTAAATTATGTGTTACAAGATAAAATTTGACTAGACAAAATAAACTAGTCTCAGGAAAATCGAGTGGGTAACGAACCCACGACCCTTGGATTACCGGTTCAACGCTCTGACCGCTACCAAGGCTGACCAGACTAACAGCTACCGAGACCCCAGGGTCTTTAAATTTTTGTAAACAATTGTTTATAATAATTTTGGAAAGCTAAAAAGGAGGTATGAAAGACCGAGTACATCCAGCCGTCCATTAGACTCATTATATATCAGTTTCTTTAGTGTTTTACACTGAAGCGGCGCTACAAGAAAGAGCCGAAACGGTTTCGGAATCCTTCACGAACAAGGATCTGAATCTGGCCGTGCGCTTTATCAAAGATTCTCGAATGAAATAGTCTTGTATCTTACTTCAAACTGCCGGTACACAGGCATGCCACTAACATTGATGTCATGACGCCAGACTCCGATAATATAGTTGTGTAAGTAGTTTAGAAAACAATAGAATATAGTTGTACTCTTGCACATGTCTTGCATGAGCTAGCATTAACTAAATTCTGTTCCATTCGTAATAATATGGTCGTTTTTATTTTCCAGCAATCCGTCCCTCCAGTGATGGCTTTCCACTTGGGCTCCTTAGGCTTCCTGACGCCGTTCGAGTTCAACAACTTCCAAGATCAAGTTATGAACGTTTTAGAAGGTGAGCGTCTTGTATTATAAGTACATCCAGTTTTCTTTTAATCTTTTTCTCCGTCTCTTTTTAATACCTGGGCGGAAGAAAGAGAATTTGAGCCATAGTTAACACGTAGCCTAATAGCAACTTACGCCATCTCACACGATAAGGAAGAACGCCTTATCGAGTCTTTCGGACCACGGTGACCTAGGGTCGTGCCATAAGCTCTTAAAGTAGTATTACTAAAATGTTATTGAAGTTCTGAAATGCGGCACGTTTTGCAACACCATTGCTACAATGCTGCCTTAAGAGCCCAGTAATGGCCAGTGGGGTACAGCCCTCGTGGAATGGCTGTTGACAACGGACAAACGGAGCGCTGGTCTACCACTCACTGGCCAGAGATATGACATGGAAGAGGCCTATGCCCTGCAGTGGGTAGACACGGGCTAAAAATAAAGATGAATATTACGCAAGTTTAGATAAACTGAAGCTGATTCAGGGTTCTCGCCCTAAATTTTCAGACTTTTCAGACTTTTTATTTTTCTTTTTATTTTATTTTATTTGATTCTGATAATGGATTTTATTTGATTTTTATTGTATTATTATAGATCATGGTATGTGAAATATTTTTTATATAATTTTGTTTTAATTAAGTAATTATTATTATTGTCGTTGTTTTTCTTTTTATTTTCTTATTATATGACATTGTTTTTGTATATTTTTTTTAATTATCTTATCTTTTGTAACAATTGTAGTGTCAATAATGATTATTAATGTTGTGTGCACTAATAATTGGAATAAATATTTGAATCTAAGAATCTAAATAATTAAGGAATTAATATAATAATATGTATTCTGGAAGTGTATGTACCTAATATATATTTTTTTAATTGTAAGACTCACATCAATACTTACTAATTAGGCTATAATATTGAAATTAAATTTTATGTATCGTTTACAAAAGTTTAATAGTTACAATTTCCCCTATTATAGGTCATGCGGCGCTGACGTTACGGTCGCGTTTGCAGTGCGTGGTGCTGCGCAAGAGCGCGGACAAGGGCAAGGACAAGAAGAAGCCCACCACCATCTTGGTGCTGAACGAGGTGGTGGTGGACCGCGGCCCATCGCCGTACCTCTCCAACATCGACCTGTTCCTCGACGGGAAGCACATCACCTCCGTGCAGGGCGACGGTAAGCAGATTCATAATTTTTTTATAGAAAGTTTATTTATAAAAATATTATAAACTTTATTTGCACCCAAAAAAGACAGATACAGACAAATTGACAAAGATATAAAGTACAAAATAAACGGCAAAATACACGGATTTATATGACCCGCTGGTTGCTTCTTCGCACTTCGCTTAATGTTGTAGGAACGAGGAAATACGAGTGCTGGGAAGGAATTCCAATTTTTCGTGGTACGAAATAGAAATGATTTACCTAATTTCATTGTTCGCGACGGAATAGTAATAAATATATACATACATACATATAATCACGCCTCTTTCCCGTAGGGGTAGGCAGAGACCACTTCTTTCCACTTGCTACGATCCTTACATACATGTTTCGCTTCGTCCACTTTAATGGGTCTTTACCTATGAAATTGACGTTTTTATCTCACTTCTTAAACTCAATACCGGATATTAATATTTTTATACACATTTAATTAAGACTACTTATGTTACTTAGGATTCACTAATAACAACGATTTTTAATTTTGTGTCTTTATGGCCCAAATGATTCTGCTAAGGTTTCAACCCAGATGTTACTAACGTTTAATATACGGATCATTGAACAATATAAAATTTTACACAAAATGTGAGTAATTTTGTGTATAATATTTTATTTTGTTCAATGATCTGTATATCAAGAGTTAGTAACATCTGGGTTAAGAAAAAGCAAGCGGACTTTCTTTAAAAAAAAACAAACAATTATATACTGGTAAAAACCGGACTAACATAAAAAATAACTGCAAAGAGAGAAAATTGAATAAAAAACAAGCTCTACAATATTGTTTTCTAAAGTTTACGCGAACACTACACATTAAAATAAAACAAAGCTCTACGATCCCAGAATTCAATTTGAGCAATGTTGAATACAACGTGAAATATATCCTTGTCCGATACCTGTACTTAAATAATAAAATCTATTATAAATGAGTATTTATAAATACATTGAGTCTTGATAGTTGTCGCAGACGGGGACAATCGCCAACCAAAGAGAGTGCGGATTTAATTGAGCTAGCCATGGCCGCTCGGTAAAAACATGTATGTACTAAGAGTTACAACTGTTGACATATTATTATTTTTGGTGGTGAGTGTGTTTTTGTATGTGGTGGTATCGTGCCGGCAGGGCTGATCGTGTCGACGCCGACGGGCAGCACGGCGTACGCGGTGGCGGCGGGCGCCAGCATGATCCACCCGTCCGTGCCGGCCGTCATGGTGACGCCCATCTGCCCGCACTCGCTCTCCTTCCGCCCCATCGTGGTGCCCGCCGGCGTCGAGCTCAAGGTTAACCACTATTATTTTTATAGACAGCTCGGCAAATTACTCCATCCCACCTGATGTTAAGTGGAAATGGAGTCCAGACGCTAAGATAACTGGTGCAACGTGAAAACAAACGTACGGTTCTTTTTATAAGATTACATTTTATACTACCGATTTAATTTTCCTCCGTGCTTCGGAGGGCACGTAAAACCGCCGATCCCGGCTGCATTAGCAGTCGTTAACGACCACCGATCCGCACCAAGCCCGCGTGGTGGTTTATGGCCCGTACTCCCTATCTATCCATAGGGCAGGCTCGTGCCCCCCTCGTGCAGTGGGGACATAAAATGAGCTAATGATGAAATTTTACTAAAACAAATCAACAAAGAAGCTCGAGTGGGAATGGAACCCACGACCTTTGGATAACCGGTCCAATGCTCTGACCGCTACCGAGGCCCCAGAAGACTCGTTGATTTTTTTCTAATAGTTTGTGATTTAGCGGTATTATGTCAACGTCACTGTGAACTTTTGCTACACTGTACATAACATTGTAAATCCAAAATTCAAAACAGTACGTACAGTATGGTTATTTTTATATTTGCATTCACAATACTACCTATATCAATAGCGAAGTGTAATACCGTCTAACTCAAAGACAACACCTTTTAAAGTCCACAAAAAAATATTGGACACAATAAAAAAAATATTGGACACAATATTTTTTCAGATTTTGTTATTCGAAAGGAGATTGACCATTTATGAAATCGCTTTGTATCAAAATCAAATTAATATATAAAATTTGTATATTTTTTTCGTACTTGATCCTTTTTAGAATTAAGTCTTAACTTCACTTAACTTTAAAGAAGCTAAGTAAAATCGATAAGAAAAATACCTTTTCGTACCACTTGCTCAAAAAAGTGACATTCTATGCCACAAAAAGCGAACATAACAATAGTCATTTTTAATCTGTTAAAAACAGGGAAAGAAAATTGTACTGAATTTCATTCACCTCTAGGGGGAGAATGTGATTTAAATTTGGAATACTTACCGAAATTTATACTGACCTACATCTGTGTTTACACCATTGAGTTTGTATATAAATACTCAAATCAACTCTTCAACAATAAATGTACCAAACAAAAATGTAACTCTCTCTATCAATAATTGGACCAATGTTTCGAATGTTAACTTTTACTTTTAATTGTCATTATATTTAATAAAGGCTTATCTCATATTATTATTGTATTAATTTTTTCGCAAGTGGTACGAAAAGTAGAGTATTTTCCTCGGTGATAAAGGTGTCTTAGTCTTGGGTGAACTTAAATCCCTCGCTACACTCAGGACTCGTCTTAAATCCCTCGCTTCGCTCGTGATTTAAGTTTTTAACCCCCTCGCTACGCTCGGGAGTAAACCTCGAGTCCTTCGTTACGCTCGCGATTTAAATCGTCACCCGCGGCAGAAGACACTGCTTTATCCCCTTGGTTAATAATCTACTAATAATTTGATGAACTTCATAAGTCTATTTCTCGTGATTCCGGCGAACTAGAAAATTGAGTTTTTTTTTAACTCAATCACACTAATATTATAAATGCGAAAGTTTGTGTGTATGTGTGTATATTTGTTGCTTCTTCACGCTGCAACAGATGGATGGATTTGGATGAAATTCGGCATACAGATAGTTTATAACCTGGATTAACACATAGGAACATTTTTATCCCGGTAACAGGTTTCTGTGGGATAGTGAAGTCTCGCGAACGTAGTCGCGGGTAACAACTAGTGTTAAGATAAAACTCTACAAGATGAGGGTAGGTTTCATAGGGGTACATAATCGTACAATATGAAACCAAAGTCCATACTCCATTGGTCAATCTCCTTTAAATGTATAGGTACGAGCAAACAGGACCACTTTCCTCAGAATCCTTTATTTACATAATTGATCGAAGATTTTACACAAGGTAGAACAAACGTTTAGTTTCCGGATAACTTTAAAATTTATATGAACTTCGTCGTCGATATGTAGTTACAAGATATTTTGTTAAGCTTGAGCAGGTTCACTTAGGTTGTTTTTTTTTGAGTAAAAATTATATCTTGTTTGATAGGGATTGACAACAACAATAAATTAATTCCAGAATATTAAACGTAACAGTTCATAAAAATACCAACTTTTGTAAACCTAAAAAGTTAATGATAAACACTCAATTGTCGGAACAAAATAGTGACGTCATAGTTTCCGTTCCCATACAATATCTATAATAAAAAATATTTTAACAGTTGATAAAAAGTATCTCAATTGACCAACCAGTCCTTATGCATTCTTCTGTACGGAACAATTCTTTAAAGTTAAACATAATTACATGTTTAGGTAATCTATTTATTTATTTACTATGGTATACACAACAGGATACATTAAAACTAAACTAAGAACAATAATAAAAACAAAGATGTGAGCTGATGTGATGTGAGCTGCTTCCCAAAAGCGAAAATACACAGCATTTTAAAAATTACCTACACATTAACATGCAATGATATCTTACTAAGCAAATAAAAAGTTACAACATTAAATATTAAAAGCTAAACATTTTTAGATATATATTTATATTAAAAATATATTTATATATATATAATCCAATTATACATATTAAATAAGTTGGACGCTCAATCGAGGATAAGTTTGACTTGAGACTTGAATGATACGTATTTGTGTGTAAATAAATCGAATTAATTATCCAAGTAATTAATATTATTGGGATGTGAAACATGTTTTTATTATTGGGTATCCGATGTTTCGGCACAGCTGCATAATATGGAATAATTAAAATATTGACCAGTATTATTTTATTCTCTTGCTATTGGTATTGGTATCTTGTATACACGTTAAAACTGTAATTTAGATTAAAAACTATTTACCTTTAAACCAACATTACAGTACAGTAGTTCACCAACTAGGTATCAAAAGATTCCTACTTCACTAGTAATCACTAAGGGCCTTACAAATAAACAGAGAATAAGCTTCGAAAAGTTATTCCGTGTTTTGTCTCTTTTACTCTAAATTTAAATGACGTTTATGACAGGAACAAAACACGAAATAACTATTCAGAGCTTATTGTTTGTTTATTTGTAAGGCACTAAACGTATTGAATAAGAATAAGATTTTAATATTGTTAAGGCGGGGTACAGACTGCTGTAACGTAACATGCAATGTAACATGAAAGGAGCATTTCATAAGTGTGGACGCAGCGCGCGCACGATCCGAGCATGTACCTACTCGCATCTGTTTCCGGCATGCGCGCGGCGAACATAGCTGTCTGCCGAAAACACGCGAAGAGAATGGATTTCTCCATTGTTCGCGCGCGTTCCGCAGTACAGACACACACAACCTGTCCACACTGGCGCTCTGCGCACGCTGCGCGCCCTTTGCGTTCGGCGAAAAAACCGACAAATGGCGGATCGCGCCGCACACGAGTTCAAATGCTCTGTTCGTGCGCGTAGTGTGCACGGTTTGTGCGCGCAAGGCGTCCACACTATGGGAGTTCTGTTAAATTGTATGATACATTGCAACAATGTGTACGGCAAATTCTTTAATTGCGTGTTACATTGCATGTTACATTTCGTAGGTCTGTACCCGGCTTTACGTTTTCAATGTATTTTCCTTTTAAATTATGCCTTACATTTAATACCATCATTATTATTTGCTAAGACTTGTTACACATAAGTGTTTAGGTTTTCTTCTTTTTAGTTAAAGAATAAAGCACGTGTTAATAATTAGACTATAATAATAACACATAATATGTTTGGACACGCACTGTGCAAAATTCAACCTAGACACTTTTAATGTTAGCATATCTGGTTATCTAGCTGAACTATTTTACAATATTCCCACCACTCCCACTACCGCCAGATTCCCACTCGTGCTTCCTGAGGTTGGTTGATTTTTTCTAGTAAAATTTAATCTTGTAACTTTAAATTAGCATTGTAAATGCAAAATTAAAAAATAATCAAAAATTTACAATATCTTGAAATTACTAATATAACTTTTAATTACTTTTTTCAAAAGATATTTCACTCTTTTTTTTTTATTGAGAGAGATTACTGATTGCCTCTAACGGCATTTTTAGCTTTACCGGGCTTTTTTGAGGGCGGCGAGGAACGTAAAGGGTCCCTCAAGCCGTGTGAAACGAATCACCTTCGGAGGTTTTCTAGAGGGAACGGCATCGCGCACTAGTGCGCGTCCCCGTGCCATACTAGATTCTCTAGAAGGGTTCGGATCGGATCGGAATCTATCGTAGTGGCACCAGTGTTCGTAACTTTAAACCTCGTGTTCTATGCAGTTTTCTTCGCCAAAAAATAATATAGACTGTCAATTCAATCTTACGGGATGACTGCCCGGAAGCAGGTGATCTGTAATCATTTGTTGCGTAAAATAAAAATAGAAATAGAATGAATAGATAGAGAAGAATAGAGAATAGAATGAATAGAATAGAATGGAATAGAAATATCATTTATTTATCGTTGCAGTTAATGACACCTATTTTTGAATGATTAAGGGGAAAAAATGTCAATCACTGTTCCTGTTGAAAACCGGTGCCACTACCCTGATATCTCATCATGGGAAGGTCAAAAAATTGTTTAATTATAAACGACAAACTTTATCGCGTTGTGCGTTTTTTTATGACTACGCAGTTAAAGTTTGTACAGTGTGTGTCCAATATTTTTTTATTTACCCACACATGTCTTGTATTCTCAAATGTCTTTGAAATGAAAATTGCTTTGTTACTTCTTTTGAAAGTGATACACAAAATCGTCAAGTTACCTCTGAAAGTAACCAAAAAAGGTTTGCAAATAAAATTGCAACAATTTAGTATTGTAATGATTTCAAATTTTTATTCATCTGAAAGCGTTTGAGAATAATAACAACTGAGTGTCTAGTGCGAGTTATTTTTACCACTCGACCGAGTCAGCGCAAATTAGAATGGATATGGCATCGAAACAATTACAAAATGGTTACCATAGTTCGCCACAAGCGGTGCTGCTTCGATCCCATACAAAATATCGCTAATGTTTACTGGTTTTCATGGCGAAAAAAGAGTTAAAGGAGAGGCTTAAACCCAGCACAGGATGCTAACCGGCTGAAATTATCATGATGATGATGATGATGATGAAAATTTCCACCAGCTGGATTCGAACCTGCTCTTCAAGACATCTGGGTCAGGTGCACTACAGAACAGATACAGATCGACGATAGCATAAAGGTAGTGCACCTGTACCCGGGGTGTCGTGTGGTGCTGGTTCGAATCCAGCTCATCAAAAAATGTTTTAACACTTTTTTGAAATTGTAATTTGATCGAAATTAAAATTTGCGTAATGTTATATGTACTTAACCACAATCACGATTATGGTGATAGTTGAAACAACTCGCACGAAACACTTTACAAATCGAGGCATACCATCTCTCCCCCATCTGTAGCATACATAAACCCGACGGTTCCGTTTTAGATTGCACTGTCCCCGGACGCCCGCAACGCAATGTGGGTCTCGTTCGACGGCCGCAACCGGCAAGCGTTGCAGCACGGAGATAGGTACCGCCGGCGGCCGACGCACGCTTTCCGCTTTCAGTAGACGCTTAACACACGTAGAGTTAGCTCGGCCACGACTCGCCTTTGATAATTGCTTTAAATGCCTAAGGCCAGTTTCATTCACCATTATGATACGTTAATGAAAACGAGTATTTTTTTAACTTCATCTCACCTGATGCCTGTGATGGTAAGGTGGAAGCGCAATGCACCCGGAATCCTCAACTAGTGAGGCAATAGCTATCTTATCTCTAGCTGCCGGAACACAACAATGCTACAAACACTGATGTTTTGTCTACATATTTAGATAAGATGGTGCGTTGCTAATTATGCGGACTCAGGCGGAGCTAACCAAACAGAGTACACCAACATGTACCCCCACTGGGACTCGAACCAGGGACCTCTGGGTCTAAACCGTTGGTCTTAACCAATAGACCACTAAGGTGGTTAAAATGATATGGCATTATAGCAGCGCCTTCCTTACCTCGAGCTCTTAAAGCAGTATTGTAGCTGTATTGTTGCGGTTGTGAGAACGAGACGCGTGTATAGCGGCGTATATGTACACGTACGTACCTATCTCGTTTTTACAATTGCAATAACATTGCAGTAATAATACAACTTTAAGAGCTCATGAAAAAGCCCCTGATGACAAATGATGAAGAGTCAAGACTTTATTATAAAAATCTCGTTTTTGTGTACGCTATTGAATGGCAAATAAATTCGCACTAGGCTCGCTCTCTTTCTATTACCGTTACCGAACTAGAAATTCGCTTGTAAAGTCGCAAGACGCTCGTGCTCGTGGCCGAGCCGACATACCACCTCTGTACTGTGTAGAAACTTACTAACTGCTTACTGATCACTCGCGTACGCACACATACGCGAATAAATTACTATGTAGTATTTTTTTTAAATGTGCAACTGTAGTTTCATATTTGATTTATCACAAAAAGGTCGTCTACATTGTTAAATAGCTTTTTATTTGATATTTGATCTCTTTATTTTGTCTCTTATTTATTGTTGTCAGTGCTATGCACTTTTTCCTGAATAGTTGTGTATTTATGCATAAGTGGGTGATCAGAATAATACTAGATATAAACTTGACGGCATACGTAGGATCCTGCCACTATAAGTATATTAAAAATGGACTAGAGAGTTCATTAAAACGCACAAATCTCACAAAGTATCTTGATTCAACATTTTTTGAGTGTTCAGTTAGATGTATAGGTAATTTCTTAATGCATGACGAGCCATTATTTTCTAACATTCTACATCTAACATATAACTCAAAATATTGAATCGAGTCGTGAGATGAGACTTGTACAGTAAGAAGTTCGCTATAAAAAGAGAACATTCGAATAGCGGATGCTAGTAAACTAGTGAAATCGTGTAGCTAAGCTATAGGAGCTTGTTTCAGATAACTCCTAGCCTAGAGGCTCGGTCGGCAGCCAGTGTGTCGTTCGACGGCCGCTCTCAGGTGACGCTCAGGCCGGGCGATAGGTAATTAGCTCACGACTAACTCGCAAACTCATTCGACTGTCCGTTATCGAACCGTAGCTTCACTAGTAGGCCGAGGTGGTGATTGACATTAACCATTTTTATCCTACGCTTTGCATGTTTGAGTTATCGCCGCTTTTGCACTTTATAATTAGCATGTGTTTTTATTAACACCCGATACCATAGTCAACTTTTTTCTCAATATGCAGTTTGTACGTGACCACATCGGTGTACCCGGTGCCGTCGATCTGCGCGCAGGACCAAATCTCGGATTGGTTTGACTCCTTAGCCGAATGCTTGCACTGGAACGTGCGCAAGAAGCAGAAGCAAATGGATGATCTGAGCGACCTCACGCACTCATCCAGCGACAACCTCGAGGAGCTCGACGCCAACAACCATGACGCGGTGACGCGGTCGCCCGCCGACACGTGACCTCCTTAATGTGAAGCTAAGACAGACAGACCTCTTTTTTATGCGGCGAATAAAAATTTCAGAAAGAAGGTTGCGTGCTAATGCGTTGGACGAAAACTTTTTTCGTAACTTATCGAATTTAGAACGTTTGTTGGAGGGTCTACATTGTCTTTGGGCCGCGTACGCGCCACAATGATAACAATATTTTTTACGCAATTAAAGGTGATTAGAGATGTTGATACAACTCCTTTTTTCTGTCACAATGTTAATTTATTTAGGGTTTCATTTCTTGATTATCAATTGAATATCATCTATGATATTCAGTATATGGTGTTTACGCAGAGACCTCTTCTTTCTTTAATCGGAATCCTCAGAAGTTGAGGATTCCGGCTGAAGTGCGAATCCATCTTTAACCTCAAATCACTTACCATAAGTTGAAGCAAAGGCCGTTACTGTGTAAAAAAAAGAAAGACGAAAGCAGTATTGTTCAAATATGATCGAATCTTATGTTTCTATTGTAAAATTTAAAGATCACTTTGATTTCACTAAAAGCTAGGGCCATCTTATAATTATGCATTAATCACTCAGCAGATCTATAACGATAATCGATTCTAAAAATATGTATATTTAAAATATGTCGCATGGGAACTTAAATGTAAAATGGGGAATTTGTTTTCGGTTATACTTATCGTAATAAAGATTTATTGTTAGATCTAAAACATTCCCTTGTGAAAGTGTTTTATGTTGTATTAAATTTTGAAATGATGTCGGCTTATTTATATTGTTTGTAAGCAATTTGATTGCGTTATTTTCCAATATTATGTTTATCGTTGTTATGTATAGTTCCTGTGTTGTTTACGCATTGCTAGCCGTTCATGTCTAAATAAAGAAAAGTCGTGTGCAATTGAATGATTTTAACCGTAGCTTCAGTAGAATTTGGAATGAAGTATATCAGGTGATTGTGGTGCTAAATGATTCAGTGCCAATAAACTTAAAGTAAGGTGTCCACTGGTGTTCAACGGGAGCACAAATTAGGCGTACTAGAAATAGTTATATATCCTTTCGTTCAGTAATCTCTCTAAGTACGGGGGTTGGATTGTTCCTAAGTAAAATATCCTAGCCTAATGCTAGTTTTGACATATATATAAAAACGAATTGTTGTTTTCCTCTGTATGTACTAAATGGTACAAGAACATCGCGACGGCGATACGGAACTTGGAATCAATAATATTATGGTTGGTTCTATGTACCTATGTAATATTTTTTGTCTGTTAATTGAATGGTAGTTTGTTTGGTGTTCACGAGTTTATTATGAAGAATAATTGTATATATTATTATGTTTTAATATAAATTATACAAATTTGACTAAATTGAGTTTGTATTTTTTCTGTGTGGCTTGGGTGCATCTGTTAAGTTATCGTTATTTACCGTTGTCACCATCAGGTGAGATGAAGGCTAGGCTTCAATTCCTTCATGATCAGCTCAGATACGAAGCTTATACGTTAATCTATCTATACATATAATAAAGCTAAAGAGGGTTGAAAGTCTGTACATGGAAGATGTTTGAAAAAAAGTTGGCTTACTTAGAATCGTTATCAGAAAACGTTCCAGCAGTTTTTAGAATGTTTGTCTGTTTATTTGACCGCGCATCACGTGAAAATTGCTGAACGGATTTTTATGCAAACTTTGCACATAGACAGACCATGATCGGGACTAGGCCATAGGATACTTTTATCCTATTAACAGGTTCCTGTGGGATACTGTAGTCTTCGCGAACGAAGTCGCGGGCGACAACTAGTAGTATATACATTTAAGTAACTGTCGTAAAATCAGTCTGAGATAGCTTCATATTCCGCTCTGCACCCCTAATAAATACGTTGTAGATTTTTTGTAATACTTTAATGTAAGTATTTCTCTCAAAACCCGGCTGTCAAATGTTGAAAAAGCGCCATTACCCGAATGCAAAAATACATTCGAAATTGCATGACCCATTCGTAGGTCAGCGGGAGTTAACGTATGTACATTTGAACTTATTACATAGGTGATTCTTTTTCACTCGGGATTGGGATCACCTTGGCATTGGGTCATCCATCTAATCCACGAGGATCCCAGACTTTTTTTCTCCTAGAAGACCACTTTCAAAATTTTGCTGGTGGCGGTGGACTCCTGTCGTTACATTTGTACCATATTCCCAAAACTCGACAAAAAAAGTGAAGATTGATAGGTTGATAGATCTTACTATGGAAATTTGCGTTGCGGCGTGGTTGCGTCTGAGTTCCAACCACGAATTTATAACGTAGTGTTTACTTGCTCAGTGCACGAATTAACAGTTTTCGAAATAAAGTAAGAATTTATTGGTTAATTAATTTATTGATTGTGCTGTGAGTGGATGTCAAAAAAGTAAAGTTGGCCAATCAAAAAAGTTATTCCAGCCTTAATTCAATTCTCACTTATTTTATTTAATAAACTCCCCATTCGGAGTGGTAAAAATAAAAAGAAAAATAATAAATTTTTCTTGTGTTGTATTTATTCAAATATATAATGTAATATTATTAAAATTGATCAATAATAACGTAACGTAACTTCTACAATGACAATCACATAAAAAGTCATAATTATAATGGGAGGGATGTAGGTACTTGATGGATTGACAGCAAATTATCAATATTTGGCTTCAGTTTTGTTAGAAATAACCGCAAATCTCCCCGTTCTGTGATATTCAGTCTGCTCTTTTTTTTGTTACAAGGTTTGTAACAACACTAAAACTTTTTTGACAATATATGACGAGGGAAACGCTTTAAGGAATGTGCAAGTTTTTACAAGTAACAGTCTCTGAGCTTCTTAAAATGTTATCTGCCTACATTGATAGGTGAAGTCAAGCCAACATTGTGAACCCCCATTTTTTTGTCACGCCATCGCAGACCACCGTTGAGTCTTCCGTGGACCCCTAGGGGTCCACCTGGACCACTTTGGGAATCAATGATCTAATCCATCTAATCAAAGACAATCCACATTCATAACAAACGGAATGAACGAACAAACTAACTTATCTTCCCGAGTTCCTATGGCCATCTTCCAGCTCCAACATCAGACCCTGGTTACCAACTAGCACCAAAGTACCTACTCGTCAAGACGAATCATACGAGCCCAAACTCGATGGGGTTGTGTCGTTTAATTACCGAGTTCCTGTGGCCATCTTCCAGCTCCATCATCAGACCCTGGTTACTATCTAGCACCAAAGTAATCGTCAAGATGTTTGTAGCATTGTTGTGTTCCGGCAGCTAAAGATAAGATAGCCAGCGCCTCACTAGTTTAGGTTCCCGAGTGAAGTGCGCTTCCATTATTGGACTTATCATCGCTTTACATCAGGTGAGATCAAGGCACTGTACTTACCCGTAAAATATTTAAAAAAAAAGACTGATCAAACGCGTCCAAACTCGATGGGGTTGTCTTTTAACTACCGAGTTCCTATGGCCACCTTCTGGTTCCATCATCAGATCAGCTCCATGTCAAAATAATTTTGCATTGTCATCCGATTTACACATGCATAAAAATTTCAGCTCAATCCGTCAACAGGAAGGGGGTCAAATTTCAACTACGAGATTTGACCCAAACAAACAAATAAATAAGAAATGATATTTTAAGTGTTATAAAATATTTTATGTTGTTATACATTTTCAGGACTGACCATTGAACTTGGCACCCATTTAAATCTCACTTCTTTTGTCGGTGAAGTCAACAACCAAGGCATATAATTATCATAATACTGAACTTGGCTCTCATACACCTTATATGCTTTTTTATACATTGACAAAGTATAAAAAAACAAGTGGCAATAATATCGGTGATGAGCATTTAATCGATCGATTATAAAAATATCGGTTAACGTGAAGTACTGTACTACTCTGTAAACTTTAAGCTAAGTTAGTCAATAAAAAGAAAAAAGTCAATGTGACAGGCGCTTCATTATTTTCGTCTATGGAATTGTGACATTTTTAAAATAACCTCAAAAAGTACCTTTGTTTGGATAGGTGTATAATAAAGTCAACATTTTATTATACAATGTCGAAATTAAAAAGTTTACTTAACGTAATATCAAAACGTAGTATCTCTTTATCAACTCCTCGGGAGGGTAAACGAAATTTCAGGAAATTCGTCGTTCCTAACAAGAGGGGCTCTCGCCTTCATAAGCAACGACAAGCAAGTTCAGACCCTGAATTAGAGATTGATAAGAGAGGAGTCCGTGATATTGGCTACATATTAAATGGCCGTTTCGTTAAAGTACCCGAAATGATACCTGAATTGATCGTACCCGACCTTAAAGACTGTGATTTGAAGCCCTACGTGTCCTACAGAGCAGTGGATGTCATACAAAGCGAATTTACACCTCAACAGCTTTTTGACGCGGTATACAGCAAGAAAATTGTTAATGATTTCAAAGAACGCAAACTCCGTGAAGATGGGGAGCCCATAGAACCATCTGAAGAAGAAATACTGCAACCTGATGAAGCTGTTGCTAGAGCGAGACGAACTGGCTCTGATATTTTCTAACTTGTTAGATTTGTGCTGTAGTTATAATAGTTTAATAAACCTGTAAATTAATTAGAATTTAAAGTAAATAAACCTTGATAACTTGTAAAACCTTATTCAATACTTATTAATTTCCCAAAATGATCTTTATAGCTGGGATTATTATTTCTTAACTTAGTTACAATATGTATATTACATTTAAAAACATTTTTGATAATCTAAATAATTAATGCAACCTATAACTTTATTATTAAAGCAGTCATGAAATAACTCAAGCAAAATACTGAAGCAAATATAAAACACCATTGTCTACAAGCCAAATAATAGTCTCCTAAAAAGAAGATACCATCAAAAGCCATATAAAACCCATAAAAATTATAATTAATATTCTTGAGCAATATCTTGACAACCTTTCTAACAGTTTAATTAGTGGTGTAGAAAATTTACTTTGATGCCTTATGTATCAAACTTAAATGAGAGGTTTTACCAATGTCATGAATTTTTACATTCCTAGTTCATATAATATACCAGAACCATAACAAAGCCCTGCTAGGACTAAAACCACAAATTTAATTAACCCTATTACAAACCTAAGCTAGTTTCGTGGTATACCTACCAATCAATCCAGAGTAAATAGGTTTGATGTGCTATAGAATAGAATAGGTACCTAGAGCTGTATGTGTGTTTGTGATTTTCTTTTTTTACTTAATCTTATAAAGTAAATAAAGAAAAAATCACTTACCTATTTCAGGTGTAAAATAAATTTTAGATAAGTACCTAACTCTAAGATTTTATTGAGGGTGATAGGTAGATCTATTTTTGGTGGGATGGTTAGTCAATGTCGGCCACTAATCACGATAACGTGCAAACAGGAGCCACAGAGACTAAAGTTGACCCCAAAGTTTATCTTAATAGTCTGTTCGAGAATACAGTGCCTAATCAAAACTACAATCATTCAAATTAAAGATATCGGTTCGCGCGGTTGTGAGGCGCGTGCGCAGTTCGAGCCGGTTATACATTTACATACCTACCTAATCATAATGGGTGGAAACTATTCCGCTATGGATCCGCTGCAAGTGCCCGTACCCGATCTACAGAAATTATTAGATCGCGATGGTTTTTTGAAGCCATACGAACGTGAAATTAGACGCAGGTAAGTCATTGATAATGTCGATTTTAAGTAAATGAGAGCAGTACCTATGTTAAGTGAAATATCAAGAACAGCCAATAAATAAACGAAGTTTGAGGTTAGCTTTGTTTACCGTGTAGCGTAACGATCGGCCAAGCCAGAAGCGCTTTATTGTCAAAGGCATTTAATAATACCATCTTTACTTTTGTAAAAAAAAATGTTAAATCTTGTCTCTCTAGAAACATTTAGAATTATGATATCAGGTGATATGAAAATGTTACTGTTTAGTTATTTTTGTAAAAAAAAATGTTAAATCTTGTCTCTCTAGAAACATTTAGAATTATGATATCAGGTGATATGAAAATGTTACTGTTTAGTTATTTTGCAAAATTTATTATTTACACCTTCGTCTAGTAAATAATATTTTCGGGTATCGCTGCGATCCGTAACGTCTATAGCGGTTCAAGCGCTTCTTTGTCGACGTTCATTTCCAATGTCAAATCTAAGGTCATTGGTGTTATTTTGATTAAAAGTTTGATGAAAAAATGATGTAGGTAAAGTAAGATGTGTTTAAAAACTTACTTAGTTTTAAATATAAGGTACATATATGTATACCTACTACATTACACTTAAGTAATGCAAAATAAAAGAAAGGTGGATAGGTAGTTCCTACCTAGGTGATTACAAGACAAGAGATTTCTTGTGTAAAACTTGTTTTGACTTTTTATATTTACATAGGTACTTATACCTACGTAGGTACCTATGTACCTAGTAAGTTGGCTTTTAAAAGGAACGAAGGATATTCATAGAAACCTATTTAGGTAGGTTTCTATGGTTAGCCATATTACTTAAAAATCTATAATAAATTGTCAAGGTTAAGCTGCATGCAACCACAAAATAAAAAAATAGGTAGGTACGTACCTACCTACCTAGTTTTTTATTTAAAAGGTAAAGTCTAGACTTACCTAAACGTAATCCTATATAGGTAGATTTTGGTTGTTCCTCAGTCTCATCCGTTGTTCCCATGTTAGTTAGGTAGGTATGTATTTCATCTCAAAATAGGTCCTACCTATCTACGATGAAACTGGTAATTAGCTTTGTAATTTAAGTGTTGCAGATTATTTAGTATCCTATCTATTTAATGTGGTTGCGATTCGATACTGTCACCGCAAGTCTTTCTTCTGTGCCGCAAGTAATTTTCGATCTAATATATTATCTGTTTACTTTCCAACACCTCACAAATGAGGTTAGGCGATATAAACGGAACATTATCTACTGGAGAGTAAGTGTATAGGGGCGAGTTTTATTCAACATTATATCTATCACGTTAACGAAACAAGAATGTGTCTGTCAAAATTGCAACTCACCTTGTTTGGTCAACACGGACGCAAAGGCCGGTCATCGGTTGGGTGACCAAAGATTTATCATCTCGAGCTCTTCCGTGCTTCGGAAGGAACATAAAGTCGTTGGTCTCGGCTACATTCGTTAAAAACAACCAAATTTATACTGTGTGTTCTAATAAATATATTTAATAACATTTAATTTTTCATTCCGCAGTTCCGCACTGGGCCGGGTTTTAGTTTATGGCTCGTTCGCCCTATTCAATCCATAGGGAAGGCTCATGCGGCAGATGTAGGGACATGAAAAATAAGGTGGTTGTGATTAATTATCGAATGGCAAATTAAGCCTGCTGTAGGGACTCTGTAATAGTTATTTGTTATACAAGAGTGCAAAGTTGCTTTTTAACCGCGTGCTCAATTTTGATGACCGAGCAAGCGAAGGATTCTAAAATTGAATCACGGGCGCAGCGAGTGATTCAAAAATTAGAATCCTGAGCGTTAGCGAGGGAATCAAAAGAGCACAAGGTGAAAAATCTTTGCACTCGAGTGCACCACGTAACTTTTCATCCCACCTCAGCGAGGAAATTATTAAATGCAAAAAAAAAACCATTTACAATCACAAGATACTTTTATTTCAGTTTAGGTATTAACTACTACATTATGATAGGTAAGTATTACAGAATAATCTTTAAATTAAAACAAATAATACTTAGGTATAATTAAGAAAAATTGAAAGTAACGTTGCTACAGTTACTTAAGTTGAGCGTAATATTTTTGTTAGTACCTACTGTAATGTTAGTAACTTGTGTACTATTTTTAGGTAAACTTTTTTGCACTATCAGTTTTCTTTTGTTGGTAACGATAGTTATTTATAATAATAAATCAATGTTCGTAAGCGATATTTATTTATTTACTGACGCAGTGACGTCACGAGCCGAAACAGCATGGCGGGTAGCGTTTCCGCTCGAAAATTTAAAATGATAATTTAAAAGTAGTTTTTATGGCATTAATCGATTTTAAAAAAATCATATTAAAATTATAGTGGTTTATTATCACTCTAGGAGTCATTTAAGGGTGTAATACCCTATTCTGTTGGCGTCAAATAAACTTCCTCGTCGCTAGAATCACTCATTTTAGGTTTTTTACTTGTTTTCAAGTTTCTTGTTTTTTACCAAAGTTATTAACAATATGACGTGAAAAGAAAATGGCGCACGCAAAGCAAATTAAAAAAAAGTACACCAAGAAGGTTCCGAGTCTGAGTTTTTAACAAATTAAAAAAGGTTGTATGATAAATTCGGCACCATGGAGGTAGAAGTAAATAGGTTTAATGATGATTTGAATTCACAAACTTAGTGCACACGATGTTCTAAATTCAATTTACTTTATTCTCTAGCGGATAAAAACCGCTTTTGCACTCAGATATCGAAGAGCAAAAATACTCTTTCCGAGATGGGGGGATGAAAAAATATTTATCATATAAGTTTGTTTCCAGATATGGTTGCTACAAAGACATCTGGGACCGCATCGAGTCGTGGGACGGCGGCGTGGAGGGCTTCACCAAGGGCTATCGGTACTTCGGACCGCAGTACAACCAGGACGCGTCGGTCACGTGGCGCGAATGGGCCCCCGGCGCGCACAGCTTGCACCTGCAAGGAGAATTCAGTTAGTATATTTTAGTATATCAGATCACCAGCTGTAGGTTATTAACTTTCCTATTTCGTCATCATTATCATTACGGCCAACGCTGGGTTCTGGTATCCCTCATAAAAATGGGTCGAGATTAGACCCTAAGTAACACTACTTAATCCGCACTTTAGAACGTTAAATCTCTCTTACGTTCAATCGTATACCACGCAAGCCCAATGCGAGTAACTAGGTTTAACGATTGCTATATTACGATAAAAATACAGTTCCGATGGCCGGAGAAGCTTAAGACGGGTTCCCTCTATCTGGCAGAATTTTGTTGTTCCGAATTTTATTAGGCATAACACACTTGGCATAATTTTCTTTAAACGATATGTTCAATGCATAAAAATCATTTAGTATAATTATTATTTGGTCGAATGTTTATATGTCCGAATTCCCAATGGCATACTTTTAAGATGGCAGATTTTCACTAGTCATAATTTCATTTAGCAAAATTTCATAATTTCGTTTAGCATATAATTTCACTTGGCATACTACGATGATGGCAGTTTTCCATTTGGAATAATTTCATTAGGCATACTATTTCTAATGAATTTTATGCCATCCGCTGATATGCATAATAATATTGTGACATAAAAATGTTTGCGATAAAGGGTACATTCTGAAGATTGTGCTACATTAGTGACAGAAACGAATCGCTGCAAAACCGACTCCACGTAGTCTTGTCTGCCCCAACCCCTAGAGTGTAATTCAAGCCCGCGTAGGCGCGGAGGGGCGAGGCGGCCAGCTTCAGCCGCGGTGGTGAGTGAGAACCATTTGCGACGATAAGCCCCGCAGCGCCGGAGCCGTGACAGAAACCTTGCATGCTGCATGCTTGCTTGCTGTCTGTTGCTTGCATGCTGCATGTGTACATGGGGGATGCTAGTATTGCTTATCTACAGAAATGAAAAGTATGCTAAAAGAAGATTCTGAATATTGACTTTCTGCGATATGATGGTTCAGCCTCTTAATATTATGGATATCAAATTTATGCATAAAGATGATTCTGAATATAAACTTTCTGCGATATGATAGTTCTGCCTCTTAATCATTATGGATTTTAAATATATGACTAAAGATGATTCTGACTTATAAAATTATGGGTTTTGAATGTATGATTAATTAGTATGTGCCAAATGATTTTCTGCCAAATAAAGTTTATGCTTTCCGCTGTTATGCATAATAAAATTATGACATAAAAAGTTCTGCGATAAAAGGTAGACCCGCTTAAGACATTTAAATTTTTTCACTCGTTCTCTTGTGTTAAACTTGCTGCGCCATGCGCCATCGAGCTTCTCTGCCCATTTCATGTTTGTACTTATTTTTATAAGTACCTACCTAAATAGCTTAAATTCTTGCCAGTTAGGTACTTTAATCAATGTTCAATTGTCCTATTTGCTCCAAATATATTATTTCATTCCATTTATTATTATTATTGAAACTATTACAACTAAGTATATACAAAGTTTCAAGAAAATAGAAAAAATGCGCACTGTCGCTGGCGGAAACGCCATTACATAAAGAAAACAGCCCATGCTTGCTTTTAGCTGATAATAAATATGATAGCGATAATCATTCAGTAAGTATAGTAATAATATCGATGTTACATGTATTAACAACAATATGACATAATATTAGTGAAAACGCGATAAACCGTTCTAACAATATTATCTGCTATATTTTGGAGACGTGGGTCGCTTAGCTACACGGCACAGAACACCACGCCACCACGCTCAGATGCCGTGGCGTGGTCGATTGATCAACCGTTGCTAGCGTGTTTGTCCACTTTAGAAGCGATGTAACCACAAAGTAAGGAGACTGCAGAAGGTAATGTAAGGATGTTATATGCAGCTCATAGTAAAAGTTAGTTTATTGTATTTGTATGTAAGGCTCTTTAGTCTGGATGAATATTTGAATCATCGAACAGGTAAAATTAAAAAGGTTTGCAACGGTTTGACACAGTCGTGGACAGTCGTAGACAGGAGCTAGGCAGCTCGGCTAAGAGCCGAGGTGCTCTGAGATCGATTTAATCTAATGTAATGTTTTCATGATAATACACAAAAGTTAAGTGCAACGATTGTTCTCATTTTATATCCTAGTAGGGTTCCCTAAGTATTGGGAGCTTTACAAATGGTGAAGGCGCTGTAAACGTCCCATTGAGGCCATCTCAACGTGTTTTTCGGGTCGTCCGGAATAATCTTTCGAAGATTTTTTTAGAGGATTTTAGGGCGGCAAAACAGAAATTTATGTCGTCCGAGGAATTAAAATTATTATTTGCATCTTTTTTAAAAGGAGGTGCCCTATGTTATTTTATAGAAATAAAAAGCACTACCAAGACCTTTGAAGAGGTACTAATAAAATTTAAGGAAGAATTTTATGATACCGATTATACGGAACAGTTTTATAATGCCAAACAAGATAAACGAAACTTGTTGGACCATTTCCATTATCTTGCGGAGTTGGCGAGGAAAGCTGGTATCGAGGGGGAAAGTGTTTTTGTGACGCAATTTTTAAAAGGCTTACGGCCATTTTATAAAAATAAACTGGTGACCAGCCATTTTGTAAATAGGAAGGCTCTGAAGACAACGCTTATCCAAATGGAGAAAATTTATCCTGAAAATAGGGAAGAGGAAATAAATATAAGTAGAAATCCCGTAACCTTTGGACCGAATATGGCTTCGTATATTTATGGGTAGGGGGGGGGGGGGGGGGGTGAGGGGGGGGGAGATCTTAGGTGTCCTACATCTTTTAATTCTTTGATGCACACAGACAACCTCTCACGGACATAATCCACATAATCACGTAACAGCTGCGCTTAAATGGTCCGCGCCCGCGCCGAGATTCCGTGTGTGCGTTGCTCAAATTAACATAATTTGATCGCCTTTGTAGTCTAGTGATTCTACCGGGTCTCAAACAAAAAAAATCCGGGTTCGATTCCTAGCGGGGAAGTAGTTCCTATTCCTATACATTGTTAATCTATTGGTGTTTGGGCTTGTTTTAAAACCGCATGGCTGGCACCATCTTTTCTAGGTCCGTTCCTATAACAAAAATATGAGTAGCATTATTGTAGTACATAGGTAGAGATAAGATAGCATAGCCAGACCAGATCTTCAGTGGTTGAGAATTGTGGTGAAGTGCGTTTCTATATACGACACTTTTTTCATGTTTGATTAATGCCTAATCGGTTTCTCATTTTCATCATCATCAGCCATATAAACGTTCCACCCAACGGGCCTCATGTGAACAATGGTGCATGGGTCGCTATCCCTAAACTAAACTAATAGAATAAAAAAGGTGAATGTTAT
Source organism: Eudonia truncicolella (assembly GCA_949315975.1). Classification (NCBI taxonomy): domain Eukaryota; kingdom Metazoa; phylum Arthropoda; class Insecta; order Lepidoptera; family Crambidae; genus Eudonia; species Eudonia truncicolella. Next base: position 4,900,548 of record OX438840.1, on the reverse strand, counting down.
TCGGTTACTTCAATACAAAACTTAGTAAGTGCTATGAGAAGATAGCAAACAAAGTGAAAAAAACATTATCTTGGTTTTCACTTTTTGCACTATTAATATTCTGGAAGTTGACCTTTACTATGTTATTTGGCTGCGTCATAAATCATAATATAATAATAAAAAAGAAAAAAAACTTTTTAAAAACGCTTGTTTTTTTACTTACTTTATTACTTGTAAATAAAAAAAGAACTAAAAAGTTAAAAATAATTTAAACCTGATAATAAAAAAAAATACCATTATATAGGTACCTACATTGCAACCTTTAACGATAACCTTATTCGTCTACGTCACAATAATCCCTTATCGTGCATACCTAATTACATATTTTTATTATTTTACATTTTACATTTACATATTTTTATTGTTTTGCTTTTGCAATCACAATGTAACACACTTTTATTTATAAAAAAATTGGGTCTGTGATAAACACGCAAAGATTTTTAGTATTTTTGATGCTAGATTGTCAACAGATCACGTTGTTCCCACGAGTATAGGACAAAAACTGTCAATCCCCCCAGATGTCCATTGTAAGGGGAAAAGGGCTTCAGTACAACAGGGTTCGCCCTGGTACCCTGAGGCCCAACGTTAGCGACATGACATGTTTATACACCCTCATACCATTCAGCCCTCGGCACGTACTTACCTTGGCATTAGATCATCCATCTAACTAATTCATCTTATCAAAGACAGAATCCACATTCATAACAAACGGAACGAACGAACCTATTTTCCCGAGTTCCTATGGCCATCTTCCAGCTCCATTATCAGACCCTAGTTACCATCTAGCACCAAAATACTCGCCAAGACAGATCAAACGAGTCCAAACTCGATTGGGTTGTGTCGTTTAACTACAGAGTTCCTCTGGCCACCTTCCGGCCCCATCATCAGATCAGCTCCATGTCATAATTATTTTGCATTGTCATCCGATTTACACATGCATGAAAATTTCAGCTCAATGAAGTGGATCAAATTAAACTTGCAAGATTTGATTACAGACAAACATCGGAACAGGTGAAACTAAATAAAAGCTTGTAAAAATAACAGTAGATGCAATAATAGTAGAATACATTTTACAGAGCGAAAAAACTATTATCTTATCTAGAAGGTGAACCTAATACTGGGTTTAAAATTGGAGCAGCCCTATTGTGTAGATGGTGTACATACTGAATCAATGTCTCCTCTCCTTCTAGACGGCTGGAACTCCAAGAGTCATCCCTTCAAGAAGCTAGAGTACGGAAAATGGGAGCTGAACATCCCCGCGAATGCTGACGGCTCCTGCCCCCTAAAGCATGGCGGCCGCGTTCAACTCATAGTCAACGACCACCTGTACAGGATCTCGCCCTGGGCCAGCTATGTCAAACCCTATGAGGGCTTCACGTACCAACAGTTCATCTACAAGCCAGATCAGGTTTGACTGAAATTATTTTGTTGATATCTAGACTTTAATCATTTCAGAAAGTTAGTAAAAATATTTATTGGTTTTATTATACGACTATACCGTAAACTATTTTACATAGAATATTATGTCAGGTTATTTTTAAATAGATCGCGTTATCAGATAAGGTTCTTCTGTAATTAATTATTTATTAAACATGCGATACAAATGTAGTTCCATTTTTTTTATCACTGTACCGCGCTAAGAAGAAGTAAATATTAGTAACACAATCTTCGTAACTATGTAATTATCACAAAGTTTATACCTATAGTATATTGAGATCAAAAATTACATTGAGAATCAAGTGTATTTATTCTATGTATACTTACGTTTAAGTAATACTTTCCCTATTATTACTAAGTCAAAAAAAACGAGCGAGTCTTACAGTAGTCGCATATGATGTGTAACATTCGACATCTCACCTTAGTAATAAGCAATTTTAAACATTATATTCTGAAAAAAACAATGACAGAAATTAACCTCAAATTTAAAAAAGCTAATTACTGAAATATTTTATTCGAATAATTATTCATTATTACTTATCTACTTGGATTTTTTATCAATGATCTGCACTTTATTGAGACTTATTATCAACAGTAAATATTTATTAGTATAGTTTACGCATATAAATTAATTTACTTAACACTAAACTGTATAAACAACACTGTAACTTAAGTGCACAGCTCCCCTATAGAAGACATTTGACATATCAAAATGACCTTCGATAGTCAAATGACACAATATGTCACATATAATAATGATATGTCATGTTCATAATATCGATTTTAGGATTACACTGTTACACACTTCCGTCCATTCCATTCCATTCCATTTCACAAAATCACTCCCACAAATTGCAAGAAAGCGAGAGGAAAGATGTTACACATCAAAAATTACATTCATATACTGAACACAGCATTTTCTGGCGAAGCCTGCCGGTGCGCGGGGCACAACATATAGTTTGACATTTATTAACGGGATTGTTACTATGTTTTTGTTGAGTATCCGTTACAATAACTTAATGTACCATTCTTCTTTCAGCCATACCAATTCAAACAGCCCAAGGTGGACCGGCCAGCTTCCCTGCGGATATACGAGTGTCACGTCGGCATCGCCACTGCGGAAGGCAAGGTCGGCACCTACAACGAGTTCAGGGACAATGTGCTGCCCAGGATCAAGAACCAAGGTAGACACGTTCTGAACGTCTCACAGCAGGCGCCTGTGAAAATCTCAGAATATGTATCTAAAACAATGTAGTTATACTTATATAAATAAATAAAAGCTTACTTAAAGAGAAACTTATAAATGATAATTATAATAATAAATAATAAAAATGGAGCACAAAAAGTTACGCTATAAGCATTTGATGGTAAAAGTTCATATTTTCTTCGGGTATATTTTGACCATGTGCTCTTCTAAATTTTCTTAGTGCTAATATTCATTACATTTTAATTATTTTTATTTTTGCATTCACAATGCTGGAGTTATATGTAACTATGTAGTTACAAGATACAATTTTACTAGTAAAAACCAAACAGTCTCAGGAAGCTCGAGTGGAAATCAAACCCTTTGATTACCGGTCCAATCCAATGCTCTGACCACTGAGCTACCTAACTTTAGCTTTTTTTAATATTCATTATATTTTAAAAATACATGCTTAGGTACTACTGTTTAATATAAAATTATATAAAAGCATTCTTATAACATACCTGTTGATATGTGTTATTTTTATTTAAAACAGTTTTTATTGTTAATAGTAGGTATAATCGGTATCGGTATAATAGGTAGGTAGGTATAATAGTAATGATTATCGATAGCGGAATTCTTCATAAGACATTTGTTTATTTTTTTATTCAGGGTACAACTCGATACAGCTGATGGCGATAATGGAACACGCGTATTATGCGTCATTTGGATACCAAGTCACCAGTTTCTTCGCTGCCAGCAGGTAATAATAAACTTGTATTGCTTGTGAGAGTGATTTCGTGAAATGGGACGGAGGTGTGTAACAGGAAGTCGGGGAAGCGCGCAAAGTTTTGTAAATTCTGTAAAGTGTAGTCCTAAAATTGATATTAAGAACATGACATATTATTATTATATGTGACATATTGTGTCATTTGACTATCGAAGGTCATTTTGATATGTCAAATGTCTTCTATAAGGGAGCTGTGCACTTAAGTTACAGTGTTGTGTAGTTTAGTGTTAAGTAAATTAATTTATATGCGTAAACTATACTAATAAATATTTACTGTTGATAATAAGTCTCAATAAAGTGCAGATCATTGATAAAAAATCCAAGTAAGTAATAATAAATAATTATTCGAATAAAATGTTTCAGTTAAAAGCTTTTTTAAATTTTTAGGTTTTTTTTTGTCACTTAATGTCGCTTAATGGAAAAGTTTCCGTATTTTTTTATCATATCAGAAAACCGTACTAAGCATTGTGTTACTTTGAAATAGAAGTAACTTTTTGCATTTTTTCAGAACATAATGTTAAAATTGCTTATTACTAAGGTGAGATGTCAAATGTTACAAATCATATTATGCGACTTCTGTAAGGCTCGCTCGTTTTTTTATTTTTATTTAATTCCATAGCTACTGTTATGGAACTCACTGATTTACTATTTTTGGGGTTTGTGAATGGAACTCATTGCCATACCGCTTATCAAAGCTCTTCATTTTTTTTTAAACAAAATCCCTTTTTTATTAAGGTGAGTCCACATTACGTAACAAAACTAAGTAAAAGGCATGTAAAAGGTCGTTTTATTAACACATATAGTCCATATTAACCCTCTTACTACAAAACAGTGTTTAAAGTTAAACAATGACTAAATACGTGTTTAAAATATTGTGTCTCTATCTAAAATTATTAGCTAAGAAGTGACAGAATCTGTTTTAAGCATCGTTTAACTTTAGCCATCGTTTTGGTTTTAAAGCAGTAATAGTCTAGTCTGACCATAAGGATCTTTTTGCGAAACCTTTTTCTTTTTTAATTGCATTTTGTAGTCGGTACGGAACTCCTTGCGAGCTGAAGCAGCTGATCGACCGCGCTCACGAGCTCGGCTTATACGTGCTGTTAGACGTGGTGCACTCGCACGCGTCCAAGAACACGCTGGACGGGCTGAACGAGTTCGACGGCACCAACGCGGGGTACTTCCACGACGGCGCACGCGGCACCCACAGCCTCTGGGACAGCCGCCTTTTCAACTACTCCGAGTGAGTGAAACCTTTTTGAAATTCCAACTTTTTTAAACAGAATACTAAGCAAGAGGAGCCCGATGGCGCTGTGGTTAATGCGCCCGGTCTGCGATTGCTTAGGTTAAGCAATTTTCGCAAAAGCCAGTCATGAACATTATCATTTCGGGCTCCTCCGTGCTTCGGAAGGCACGTAAAGCCATTGGTCCCGGCTGCATTGGGCCCGAGTGGTGGTTTATGGCCCGTCCTTCCCATACATCCATAGGGAAGGCTCGTGCCCCATCACTCGAGACGTGTATGAGCTGGCAATAGTAACTTGGCAAAGAGTCCAGTTTCGAGGACAGCTGGTGGAGCACGATTGTGCCTCACTAACATAAGTGTATAGGGTAACGGCACCAGTGTACGTCACCATAAGACCGTGTTGGACAGTTTGACAGAGTTTTGATCGCCAAATAATAACATAGATTTTCATTGACATATTACGGGATGACAGCAGGTTGGTCTGTACAAATATGTGTAACTAGTTCGCGACTACGTTCGAATTCGTTCGACAACTACACTATGATGAATCTGCATGGCCATCGGTTGCAACGACCGTTGGATAGATGGCGCTCAGTGCCGCTAAAAAGCACTCAAAAACATTAAAATAGCAGTGACAAAATTCAGCGCTTACGTCAGCCTTCCCGGTAGCATAGCGGTCAGTGCAGCCGCCCGGATTGCGGAAGACCCAGGTTCGATTCCTGGCTGGGTCAGGTGGGCGTTTAATTTTTTCACTGTATTTTATAAAATTTTATAAATTTTTAATTTAGCTTCAGTGCAGCAATTAGCACTTGAAAATAAAAAAGTAAAAATTTACTAACTACACTATCTCACAGGAACCTGTTTCCGGAATAAAAAGTATCCTGCATCCTAGTCCGGGTCATGGTCTGTCTATGTGCAAAGTTTCATCCAAATCCGTTCAGCCATTTTCACGTGATGCGCGGTCATATAAACAGACAAACATTCTAAAAACTGTTGGAACGTGTTCTGTTATCGATTCTAAATATCCCCAGCCAACATTTTTCCAATATCTTCTATGAACAAACTTTCGACGCTCTTTAGCTTTAATATGTATATGTATAGATAAAGTTTAATATGTATATTACATCTAGTTCAGCTGTATATATGTAAAGATATGCATCTTTACAGAACTGAAGTCCTCCGATTCCTGCTGTCCAACTTACGGTGGTACCAAGAGGAATACCAGTTCGACGGATTCAGGTAACAATAAACTTTTTTAAATTATTTCGCAACGATGCCCCGTTGCGAAATAATTTAAAAAAGATAGTACTTTGCTGTTCTTTCACCTGACAGTAAGTGACGATTAATGTGAAAACGCACTTCGCCCGGAATCCTCAAAATGAGCTGTTAATGAATAAACATTTGTACAAATATTTTTTTAATAGAACAATCAATCAGTCTCTGGAAGGTCGAGTGGGAATCGAATCCACGCCCCTTTGATTGCCGGTCCAGTCTAATGCTCTGACCGCTGAGCTACCGAGACTGGTTGATTTTTGCTAGTAAAGTTTTATCTTGTAACTACTTAGCGTTGTGAACGCAAAAATAAAAATAAAAATAAATATTTGTACTTTTCATTAAATTAAAATTTTTGTATTCACACTTTTTTCTAGTTTTTTTATTTATTTATGGAGTACCTACACAACAGATGACAGTCAACATTAACACAAAATAGCAATACACGCACGCTTACACCGTCCCACATTAAAAGCACTTCTGTAGCGCTGGCGCGGCTGCAAATCGCCTCAAATGGCGAAAGTGTGAGAATCTGACTGGGCATCTCATATTTGCTCCCCGATCCGATCCGAACCCTTCGGAGAATCTAGTAGGGCACGGGGACGCGCACTTGTGCGCGATGCCGTTCCCTCTAGATAACCTCTGAAGGTGATTCGTTTCACACGGCTTGAGGGGACCCTTTACGTTCCTCGCCGCCCCCAAAAAGCCCGGTGAAGCTGAAAATGCCGCAGCGGCAATCAGCAATCTCTCTCCAAAAAAAAATAAATCTCATATTTGAGCCGTTTGGGGTAGGGACATTAGGTCCATGGGGCCAGGGTGCTCACAAACTCTTTGAAAATACATCTATGAAATGAGTAGAAACCACCCGGGACCCAGAGCTAGCAGCTGCTCGGGCCAGCGTATAGGCATTGCTATTCTACGTGGCAATGCTGCTAGCTCACTGGGCATGATTTGGGGCATTTTTTTTTATTTATAGTTAGTAGTAGTTATAGTTTATTGTAAGTTTAATTTTAAGTAGTTAAATTATTATCTTGTTTTTGTCTTCTTTGGTTGTAAATAAATAGCAATTATAATAGGACAGAAAATGGTATAAACAAGAAATTTAAAATTAAATAGAACTCTTTAACAAACGATATGCAGTAAATTGAACTAAAATAAAATTTTATGCTTAAATTATAACATTCAAAAATGTATCAAAATAATTCCAATAAAATTCCTAGTAAAATTTTATCTTGTAAATATTAGTACGTTACGATGGGCAGGTTCGACGGCGTGACCTCGATGCTGTACCACAGCCGCGGCATCGGCGAGGGCTTCTCGGGCCACTACGACGAGTACTACGGGCTCAACGTCGACACCGAGGCGCTGGTCTACCTCATGCTGGCCAACGAGCTCGTGCATCGGCTGGACGGCCGGGCTATCACCATAGCTGAGGTCAGGGATGAATTTTCTTCAAGTCACTTGTCTACTTATCCTCGTAGGCAAACTCCGGGACGTCCGCGACGCAAATTGGACTTAGTTATCGCCAGTTAAAACAAGCTATATGGGATCGCAGAAAATTTGTATACTGATCTCAAAACCTCAGTATGAAGATGGCACTAAATGATGATGGTGATTATGATGAAGAGCTCGCGCAGTGGTTAACGCGCCCGGCCTGCGAGTGCTGAGGTTAAGCAACTTTCGCAAAGCCGGTCACCGGATGGGTGACCAAAAATGTATCATCTCGAGCTCCTCCGTTCTTCGGAAGGCACGTAAAGCCGTTGGTCCTGACTGCATTAGCAGTCGTTAACAACCACCAACCCGCACTGAGCCCGCGTGGTGGTTTATGGCCCGTTCTCCCTATCTATCCATAGGGAAGGCTCGTGTCCCAGCAGTGGGGACATTAAATGAGCTGATGATGATGATGATGTTGACTATTAGACAGGGACTTTAGAATCTCGATAAAGTACCGTCACGAGCATTAACATGTATACATTTTTTGACTAGTTTTGGCTCTTATTGTATTGTATTAAAAGATACATTGTTTCCATGTTTATGCTCTTGACTGCAGGGCCGGCTTTAACCTATTGGAGGCACAGGGGCGGTAGCCAAAGTAACATTAAGAAAACGATAGCGAAGTTCGAAAACAATAAAATGTATGGGATTGACATAAGATTGACCACGTGATTTAGCGCGGCTTATGTCAATCCCATACATTTTGTTCTTTTCGAGCTTCGCTATCGTTTTCTTGATTTATTCCGGTCTGATCCTTCTAGTGGGTATCCACCAGGGGGATTTGGCTAAGCCTACTGGGCACTTATGGATAATGGGATTCATATGCTACGCTAGATATTAGTAAAACAGGCAAAAGGAGTAGATAAGCAAACTCTAGATTTATTCATCTGGTATTTTTATTTATTTGCAGCAAGATAGAGTTTCCACTGTAAGGCCCTTGGTTTATTTGAATTAAAAAGCAAAAAAAGTCAATAACTCAGTAATTCTTGTTTCGCAAAACAAATATATTTGTCAGTAATATCGGTTATCGGTTAGTGATCTGGCAGGAACAAGGGGGCCACATCGATTGCAGGGCCCTGGGCACTTGCCCAGAGTGCCCAATGTTAAAGAAGGGCCGGGCCTGCTTGACTGTACACATGTACAACTTCAATGAACACCATGTTCATAGAAGTTCTACGGGATGAAACCTAGCTAGGAAACCTGTATTTAATGGTTGCTAAAAACTAGAATCAGTTGCTGACCCCTGTTGTTAATGATTCAAAATACAAAATCAAATTCAGATTTATTAAATTTAGGCTACAAGTAGCTATTGTAAATGTCACTATGCCATCGGTTCGTAAGTCTACTCTGGGCGGGAGATCTTTTACTGAGAAGAACCGGCAAGAAACTCAGTAAGTGTCCAGCTGTTTTCTCCCTTACAGCGTCAAAAAAATATTGGAAAATGCCCTATCATAGCAGGACACTTTCCATTACAAATAAACACACAAAATATAGAAGACAACCACAACTTGTACTACCATAACTTGAATAGACATTTACAAGGTCCTAGGGCTGTATCTTATCTTCACTTACCATCAGGTGAGATAGATATGAAAACCGGGTAATTATTTTATTAAAAATAAGTAAGCAATGTGTTTACCAATAGATAATATAACTAATACAATATTACACAATAATAAAATTTCGAATTTCTTCTACTACGATGATCCTGCGTACCAACTGTAGCTTTTTCAGTGAAATACGAATGACCATATACGTACAAAATAAGGAGACCTACCAGAAGGTAAGTTTAATGCATACCGCGCTCGAGCAACGCACACAGGCCCTCTCACGGACACAGATCTCGGAACAGTTCGCAACAGTCCAAGCGTAGCTGTTGCGAGATTCCGTGTCCGTGAGAGGTTGTGGTGTGTGCGTTGCTCGAGCGCGTTTGTATGAAGCTTCTCTTATGTGTGTCTCCTTATTTTGTGATACACCTTCAGCATATGGTCAATCATATATTTGAATTGAAACAACTTTTACGGATCTACTCGCGTTTATTTTACACATTAGTTTTAATCATACATTTATTGTGTTCAGGACGTATCAGGGATGCCGGCATCATGCCGCCCCGTGTCAGAAGGCGGCACCGGGTTCGACTACCGGCTGGGCATGGCCATCCCCGACATGTGGATCAAGCTGCTAAAGGAGGAGCGTGACGAGGACTGGAAGATGGGCCACATCGTGCACACCCTCACCAACCGCCGCTGGATGGAAGGCACCGTTGCTTATGCGGAGAGTCACGACCAGGTGTGTAGCAACTCTATATTCGTATATGTCCATGTGTTGTAGCAGCTCTATATTTACTTAATTTATAGGTACTTTATTTGTGGCAGCTATAAATGTTTACTTAGGTTTTGGCAGTTTTAGATATGTCTATGTGTTGTAGCAGCTCTAGATGTTTATTTTGGCACCTTTAAATTTTTACTTAAGTTGTAGCAGCTCTAGATGTTTACTTTATTTGTGGCAGCTCTAAATATTCGATTCCCACTCGAGCTTCCTGAGAGGTTGATTTATTGTAAATAGTATTTTTTTTTTCTTGAAACATTTAATTTCTTCTCGGGCTATAACAATGCTAGTAAAGCAAAGCATCGCTGTGTTCCGATAATTACAGGCAGCAGAAACTTTCGCGTTCGGATTAACCATCCTTTATTTAACAATCAGCTGTTGAAAGCAAAGCGCTAAAATATAAAAGTATCAACAATTTTGTATTTTTTAGTTATTTTATATAAGTATCAATCTACCCGCAATTTTTGAGTGGTAACAGCGGCACAGTGCCATCTATCCAACAGTCGTTGCAACCGATGGATAGATGGACGACCGTTGGATAGATGGCACTGTGCCGCTATTAGCACTCAAACATTAAAAAGCAGTGACAAAATTCAGCGCTTACATCAGCCTCCCCGGTAGCATAGCGGTCAGTGCTGCCGCCCGGATTGCGGAAGACCCAGGTTCGATTCCTGGCTGGGTCGGGTGGGCGTTTGATTTTTTTACTGTTTTTTATAAATTATATAAACATTTAAGTATCAATACAATATTACACAATAAAGTCTCAAAGTAAAAAAGTAAATAGTGTTGAATAATTTCGGCGGGCTGGTTAGAACCACGATAGCTCAACTGGGAGAGCACCTGACCCGGTATGTTAGAAGGGTGCAGGTTCAAATCCTGCTCGTGGAAATTTTTTCAACATTTGTGTTTTTGTAATCTGTTTCGCAACAAAATTTGCGTTAACAATTACATAAACGAAACGAAAACATTTTATCAATACAATAGTTTTGCTTGTAATTTGTAAAGTAAATAGCCTACTGCCGCGACCAGTGCTTAAGCTTTACTTTTTTCATTTTCTAATAGACGTCATGTTTTTGTGTTAACTGTGAAAACGTTATTTTTTATATGGACCTTAATAAACGCTTGTCCGCTTCAAATATATATAAAAGTATGTATCGGCAGGCACTAGTAGGGGACAAGACCATAGCGTTCTGGCTGATGGACGCCGCCATGTACACGCACATGAGCACGCTGAGCGCGCCCAGCGCCGCCGTGGAGCGCGGCCTGGCGCTGCACTGCCTCATCCGGCTGCTCACGCACGCGCTCGGCGGGGAGGCCTACCTCAACTTCATTGGTGAGACCGCTTACCTACCTCGCGACTCCCTACATTTGCGCCCTCCCTACATTTATCTATTTGGTGACAATATAACATATTTGATCTGAAATACAGTTAAAAGGTATTCATATATTTTTAAGGCATTAAATAAAAATATAAATTGTATCCTTTTTATAATATTTTAGGAAACACAATTTGGTGATCATTTATCCGTTTTGGTAAGCGTTCCGAATTTTGTTGGTATTATTGATTAATTGATACATTTTTGGTAGGCGTTTAAACGCAAGCCATAATCAAATTGTAAATAATGCAAAAATATATAATATTCCATAGTGTATTTATGTAACTTTTAATTTCATCACAGTTGAGAGTCAAAACTCACACCCCAATTGCAAATGCAGAATTAATTATTTCATTCGGACATTTCTTTACTATAGTAAATTATACGTTTCAGCAGCTCTACATATTTCCTTATGTAGGAACAGCAGCTGTTCCTAGCTGTTCGACAGCTCTAAACATTCCTATTATTTACAGCAGCAATTCTAGATACTTCAAAAGGAAATTAATACCTAGAGCTGTGCAACATAAGCTGCTCGAAACATTTCCACACGTTGCAGCGAATCTGCCTCAACATCAAAGATGCGACAGTGCCGGGTGCCAAGTGCGAGTTTCATTCGCCATTCGATCACGTTAACGAAAACAAGAATTTGTATGGCAAAATGTTAACTCTTGTCGTATGCCGCCAGTAGGCTTACTCTTGAACGCAAACTCAATCTCAATACAATTCCAATGCGATTAATATTTATCGATAATGGGATAGTTTCGCGATTTCGGCGGTACGCTTCATCTCGACAATTGCGTGGAAATCGAGTGAACTAAATATTATCGAGATGGGGCGTTCCAAAATTAACTTATCCTAATATCGATACATATAAATCGCATTGGAATTGTATTGAGATTGAGTTTGCGTTCAAGAGTAAGCCTACAGGAGGCGCTGCTTCAATGCCATACTAATCTTCGTTTTCGTAAACGTAATCGACTGAATACGGATAATACAAAACTCACACTAGGCACCCAGAAGCCATGTCACCTCTGCGCAGTAGGTTCTGTAGGTACATGATTTGATTGTAGACTCGTTTTACTTATCGAAGAGTATGTCTCTAAGCAGGCTCTCCGCTCTACATCTGATATTAAACAGAAGCGGAGCTAAGACCATCAGGTTAGGTGCAGATCACTTACCCTTTAAAATATTTAAAACCTTAACCTCTTCGCAGGTAACGAGTTCGGCCACCCCGAGTGGCTGGACTTCCCGCGCGCCGGGAACAACTCCTCGTACCACTACGCGCGCCGCCAGTGGAACCTGGTGGACGACGAGCTGCTCAAGTACAGGTTCCTCAACCAGTTCGACAGGGACATGAACCATCTCGACGAGATGTACCGCTGGCTTAGCTCGCCGCCAGTAAGGAACTATTTGTTACGTTACGCTCTTTATTTAGGTACTTAGGTGTTCCCCGACCCAACGCGTCGCATCGCGTCGCCCGAACCGCTAGAAATTCGTATTCGCTTAGCGTTTTTTCTGACTCTTTTTTTAAATCATAGCGTGATGTCAAATAGCCTATTGCCTTCCACAAACATTTGGCTATCAAATGCAAACTTATATTTTCAAATCCGACCTGTAGTTTTTGAGAGATTGGAGCTTCCATACAAAAAAACAAACTTCAGCTTTAATAAATAAGCACCTATAGATAACTCGCTGACGATCGATGCAATTGATGATAGTTGGGTCAAAAATATCTTTGTATTTAAGAAAAAAACATATTTACTGATACATTTGCTATAGTATGTTTCAGTCAAAATTATGGAATCAAGCAAAAATAATGTTGTTAGATGAATGTAGCTTAATCAACTGCCGGTCTGATCCGAAACTCTCGGAGAATCTAGTAGGAAACGGGGAAACGCATTTGTGCATGCTATTCCATCTAAACATAAAACCTCCTCTTGAAAACGACGTTTTGTGCGACTGTGGTGCGATATACGCAGAACTTGTATTGAAATATCAATTACTTATAGACTGTAGCCATCGTTTATATAATTGTTAACGCAAATTTTGTTGCGAAACAAATTACAAAAAGACAAATGTTGAAAAAATTTCCACGAGCAGGATTTGAACCTGCACCCTTCTGACACACCGGGTCAGGTGCTCTTCCAATTGAGCTATCGTGGTTCTCTAACCAGCCCGCCGAAAGCAGTGCAGGTGCAGGTTCAAATCCTGCTCGTGGAAATTTTTTCAACATTTGTGTTTTTGTCAATGATGAAAGTCCGAAGCCTTTGCTAAGCGGGACGGTATGGAGGCTAATAACCATTTTCTTTGTTTCGAAAAAGCTTTATAATAATAATACGATAATAAAACATTTATTTCAGACAACAAATGGACTGTTGTTGAGTGAGACAACAACAGTCCATAGTGAAATGTTTATACGTGTTGTTGTATGTGTGTATGTTTGTATGTGTTTGTATTTTCAGGCCTACGTGTCATGCAAACACGAGGGCGACAAGGTAATCGCGTTCGAGAGGGCCGGCCTCTTGTTCGTGTTCAACTTCCATCCCTTCCAGAGCTTCACGAACTACAGGGTTGGCGTCAACGTACCCGGAACTTATAAGGTACATAACTTTGTAATGAAGAGAATATAAAACTCTATTCTACTCTATCCCCATTATATAAAGACTATAATGGCTTAAAAAATGAGCTATCTGGATAGTAACACTTCCTGCCTTCCTTCGAAAGGGTTAACCGCCTCTGTGGTCTAGTGGTTAAATACACCGGTTTAGACCCAGAGGTCCCGCATTCGAATCCCAGCGGGGGACACATGTTTGTGTACTCGGTTCGGTAGGTGGTAGGGCTTGTTTGTCCGCCTGGCTAGCTTAGCCACCACCATCTTATGTAAATTTGTTGCCATAACATCAATGTTTGTAGTATTGTTGTTTTCCGGCAGCTAGAGATCAGATAGTCAGTGTCTCAGTAGTTGAGGATTCCGAGTGCGCTTCCACCTTCGGCCTTATCATCACTTAATTGCATTGAAGTGCAAATATTACGAAGTGCTGATTCTGCGTGAAATCAAACCCTATTAGGGTCCGCTGCGACAGGCGAGGGCACGGACGCAGACGGAACTTTAACGGACTTTAACGGTTATGAAGCTGTCATAAGTGTCTTAGGTCTGGTAAGGAAGTGGACATTTCGGGAAAGGAACTAATTGGGAAACTATGTGAAATGGACCATAAGAGCCTGAGCACATAATCAGTCGTTGCCTAGATCATTGGAGGAGGTCTTGTCCAGCAATGGACGTCTATTGGCTGGCCTAGTAACACAGGAAGTATTTTAAGAAACGAATAGTAAACTTATGTAGAACTTAAGATCCGTATAAACTCTTATGCTCGGTGAACATAAGTTCACCGAGCATTTTGACGCCTCATATTGGCATCTCAAAACCATTATGATGCTTTACACTGCATAACGGTTGGATAACGGCATATCAAAATGCTTTTGTAAAGTTTATAGTTGTAGAGCAGCAATTCTAAACTCAGCTATACAGCGTTTAGGTGTTTATAGTGCATTTGGAAATACAATAGCATTCTTAAATAAAAGATAAGTGCTTAATGCTTTTTAATAGCATAATCATGAAACATTATATAGCCATTAATATACGCTATACAGCTTTCAGCTGTGTTTAGTGCCTTAGGAAAATCAATAGCATTTTTAAGTAGTACAATAATGCTTAATGCTACTTAATAGCATAAAGTTGTACCAGTATAATGCTCCGTAAATCCATTATACAGATTTGAGCCTTTTGTTGTATAATAGCACTTTTAAGTGGTAAGTAATAGTCAAGTACTGCTGAACAGCATAAACGTGACTCAATGTAATGCTTGCATTTTTAATGATCAACTTAGTTCTATTGTACAACTAACAGTTCTTTAATCAAATACTTGTGACTTATTGTAATGCGTATGGCTGTATATACATTAATTTTACTGTATACGTAAAGTAAAACCATTTGTTTATCGGCCATTTTGGAAACAAACCTATATAACTAAAACCTAATCTGTGAAACGAACTCTTAACGAACGAATGGGTTATACCATTAATATAATACGTACATATAGTATATAAGTATATTATTAATTTAACTGTGTGTGGTTATAACTAGTTCATTAAGCCACGCGCATTTGTTATGTAGATAATACGTTCAGAAAGCCTTATCTAGCCTATCAACTCTTGGCAAACGGATTCAAGTAGTACAAAAAATCTGAAATGGGTTTTATTGTTTTGCTTAAGGATCCCCAAAATGGCGTTCAAGTAATGACACTATTTCAGTCTACTTCAAGTCTACTAGTATACCGGTGAATTCATATAGAACTACTTTATAGACAATGGCACTACAGTTATTCATCACAAGTCTTCTCTTTGGCCTCTGGCTTAATGATTGTTCACGTGTGAGTTTTTACACTGCTGGCGGTATTAACTAGCTTTTTCAAAGGTTCACTGGGCTGCTATAGACAGACACCATTTTGTTAATATTTTATAACCTAAAATATAATCATTTGGACCTATTTAAAAAAGCTATAAACCTATAAAACAAGGATGAAACCTAATTTAATATACTGCCCAACTAATACTATTATGTTAATTATGCAAAATACGTTCTATACTAGAAATACACAATTGTTTTGATTATTCCACACATATCTATATATAACATTTTAGATCAAAACCACAAAATATCGAAGGCGCGTGAAAATTTTCAATGAAACTTATATTTGACATTTACAGTAAACTATATTGCGCATTAATATTTGATGGCAGGAAAAAACAAAGAGTATTATTACCCAGTATTATAAATTTTGTTTACACAATCAAGCGTTTTGACATAGACAGTCTTGACATAGATAGTAGTTAATTACAACGTCAATGTATTATAAACATTGGTACCGTGATGTTAGAGATGTTTATGCAATGATGTAGGGTTTATTAAGTTCTTACTGTGAACACTTAAATAGCTTGTCTAATGCTTTTGTAATGCAATTAACATCTTCATTATCAAAAATATTGCTAGCTTAGTGCTTCTGTAATGCGATTAGCAACTTCATTGACCATAATAATGCTTCTTTAATGCAATTTTTACTTTCCTTGACCACAATAATGTTAATATAATGCCTATGTTATGCAATTAAACAACTCTTGTGAACCTATTTAGGATCTAAAGCCGTATAATTTGTGCCCAAATAAGCATTACAGTAGCCGTATAAACGTTTGTATTGCTATTATAGAGAAAGCACAAAATGCGAAAACGATACAGAAATGCTGTAAGTCGGCCGTTATACTACTTTGATGTGATACTTGGGTGAGATGATGATGATTAATCTTCATGAATTTTAATGTATGCAATGTTTAAATAAATTTTGTTTCAGGCTGTTTTGTGCTCCGACAGCAAAAAGTATGGCGGCTTCGGTCGAGTGGAAATTGACGGCGAATCGCATATAACGCAAGACCAGCCTTGGGCTAACAGGAACGACTCAATTCAGGTAAATAATGTTTTTAATAATATTTAGTAGAATATAAATGTTAAAATTAGCCAAATCGGTCCAGCCATTCTAGAGTTGACAAACGAATAGCAATTGATTTTGATATACCTATATAGATTTAATGTATTGTAAATTTGTGACCTGCAATTTTTTACCCAAAGATAAATAAGTATTCCAGTAAGTGCCAACCAGTATTGGGAGGCGATATTTGAATACCACCGGTGATGTCAAAATAAAAGTAACATAAAATACACTAGGTAGTATAATATTTTTTGCTCAATTAACAATTTGATTATTAAGATAAGTTTTGTTTTTTTGTTTGAGTCAAAATTAAGTTACCAGTGTCCTTGAATAAGAGAATAAGGAGCATTTGTAATTGATATCATGGCGTGATAACTATTCACCGGTTCAAAAATCCAGGGAACCAGTTGGAGAATCTATTATTAATAAAATGTTTTTGTTTTGTTTATAGTTTTTTTTGGCTTTCAAAGTAAAAAAGTAAATAGGGTTGAATAATTTCGGCGGGCTGGTTAGAACCACGATAGCTCAATTGGAAGAGCACCTGACCCGGTATGTCAGAAGGGTGCAAGTTCAAATCCTGCTCATGGAAATTTTTTCAACATTTGTGTTTTTGTAATCTATTATTAATTTCTAATTCTGTTTACAGGTGTACATCCCTTGCCGGACTGCCATAGTATATGCTCGAAGTGATTAGATCTTTAAAAATATTATATGTATCTATTAGATATATATAGAAGACAACAATACTTGTCTGTATTTGTTTTATTTAAGAAAATTATGTATATTTAAAGTTGTTTTTACACGAGAAGTCAGTGACTTCGCTGTTTCAAAATATTATTTTTGAGTAATGTTGAGGATGTTGTTATATTGTTAAAAGACTTATATTTGTAGTACAAAATTGTATTTTATAAAATTTTGTTATAAATAAAGTACTCTTCTTACTATCTATTTTATTTTATGCTGGTACTCCAATCAGTAAGTTGTTTTTAGGAGTACATGTGAGAGGCTTCAATCTCAACAGTGTAACTTTGTAACCAAACTCTTCAGCCAAGCGACCTCTATCAGAATCTATAACAGCCATACAAAGGTCTCCTCTCACTGTCAGTGGATGTTCTTCGTGAGTTTGATCAGCAGCATGGCCAATACACAGATATTGGTCAATATTTACATTGCTGAACTTACTGCTGCGTGGATAGACCAATCTATCTGTGGAGTGCAGGGAACCATAGCAACAAGGACAAAGAACAAACTTGGCATTGGCCTTCAAACATTTGTCTAGAACTAAGTCACTTGCTATTCCACATGCATGTAATGCAATGCCTATATCAAATTTTCCAATAAAAAAATCTAAGTTACATTGAAATAAGTAAACATTATTCAGCTTCATATCATGTATTCTTTTTCTTGCCCTTAAAAGTGATTGCTCTTTATTCTCTAATAAAATAACAGTACATTTTGGCAGCAGATGAGCAACCAGGATTCCAAGATGGCCACTGCCACTGCAGAAATCCACTATTCTATCTCCTTCCTTAGCCATATTTAGTACAGCTAAAGCTAGATTTTCAAGCTGCTGAGATTTTCTATTTATTCTTGCATCTGGCAGGTGCCCTGCAGCAGGGTTAGCACCGTCAGGTATGTCACTCCAGTCCCATTTGAATTCAAAGTCATTGGTGCTGACATCCAATTTCATGCCCTCAATCAGAGTACTCAATGCATTTTCTATATCAGCCTCTTTTGTAAACAATCTTTTCTTTGGGTTGTGCCTGCTAGGATCACACTTGTACAGACTTACACCTTCTGTCACAGGCACTGTAACATCTTCAACAAAGACTGTTTTATGATCAATATTATCTATAATATCGTTCAAGATGTTAATTTCAGGAACATTCTTCAAACTTGTGTACCATTTCCAAGTTAAAGGTAAAAAACATTCAAAGATAGATGTCCCGATTGTATGCATTATTATACTGTAAGATGGAAGCAATACTAAATCTGCCAAAGTAAAAAATGGACCTTCAGCAAACTGGTGGCTTATATTCAGATCTTCAATTTTCATGGAGCTATCAATCTTTATCTCTTTTTTGGCTTTAGATTTCCATTGCCTGGGCTTTGCTGCCCTGACTCTCTCTTCTCCCATTTTTGGATTATCATCATTGATTTTAAGTTTATTCGGTATTGTTATGCTTTCCTTTTTCAACTCTCTAGCCATTTTGTAAACATTGTGTACTCTTACAGGCTTGCTCAAGTGATTTTCAAAGCAAACTAAATTCTTGGGTAATATACTCATTTTGTCTAATGCAAGAACTTCTTTAACTGTCTTAATGATATCTACTTCACAGAACTTTGTCCATATCGATACTTCATTTGGAGCTTGCAAACAGCTTCTGCGAAAGCCTAATATGCCATCTACATGTTCTTTGGAACTCTGAACACGAGTTTTGTATATTGTCATATGTCGGGCCACAGCACATAGCCCTGTTATTATAGTATCCTCGTACATAGCTACAGGATATACACATGATGATACTTGCCACGGAACCTGATAAGGGTCAATAAATTCTAGACTGTCATCAGTAAAAATTACATTACTTTCGTTTCGATTGTTTGTTGAAACTAGGCGCAGTTTCACTTTATCTGGAGAACAGTATTTATAAATGCAATAAGTGATATATGATTCCAATGGCAGCGAAACTCTGAATGTCTTTTGATATTCCTCATGCTTTATGTATGTTTCCAGAAATATATTATTTTCCATAACTTTAAGATAATTAATCGTTATTTTATATAAAATTTCAATAAAAAGCTAATGATTTATTTATTGAATACTTTTTTTAAATAATTATTATTATTATTTTTCTTGTGAAATGGCTTCATAAATGTTATTCAACTTCAACTTTTGTTTATGGCAACCGGGTCACTTTTAGGTTAGCGACCATTACTGCCAATGACTCCTGAAAATAGCACAGTGTATGTCGCGGTTGACCAGTTATAAAAATGGATCCAAAACTGGGTGTTATTTTTTTTTTAAGTGTAGTTCGTTTCTGAGGAACCGGCTAAGGTCATAAACCATGCTGCCATGTCATTAGTAATGAATGATAATAGAAATGAGAGACCCCTACCCCAACCCCTCGAGTATCTCAGTAAAGATGTGGGGCTTTACTAAGTCCTCACGCAGACTTCTTGAGAGAATTTGAAAAGTAACGTTGCACTGTTTTGTTTTATTTGCCAACACTCATGCACACTCACGAACACTTTAACGGTTAATAATCCACCATTATTTCACATTAATATTCGACATAACACAAATTTTAGAAAATAAAACAAAACCGCAGACATGACTTCATTTTCCCGCCAAGAACTCTATGAAATAGGTATATTCGATATGTCAAAATGTCAATGTCTTTGTCAATTAATTGTGAACTCCGAAACCGAGACACGCTAGCAATGCAATAGTGGTTTAAAAACTTTTACGACAAATGACTTTATTGTTCTTTCATTTGCCAGACATACAAGATCAACAAGAAAGAACGAATTTTTTCGCCTTATAATTTGGCTGTGTGGGTTCGAGTCTTTGTCAGCTCTGGCCGAACTAAAAAAATATTTGACACTGTTTGACGTATGTATGTATTAATCTCATACCTACTTATATTAAGTACCTACTCTTTGATTCACCTATCTATTCTTGTTGACTCTTGTTGTGGTTGCCAGTGGTTGCTATCGACGACAGTGTTACCTTTTTAAAAGTTGCTATCTATATGTTTGTTTTTTGTGGAATCGGAGATGATTTTTATTTAAAAAGTTATCGATCAATAATAAGATATTGGAATAAGCTCTTGTCAACTATTTCTCTTGTCAGTACCTATAATTTTACTAAAAACGTTGATTATTTTTAATCTTTACAATGTTAGAGGTTATAAATGGAACTTTGATGATTTATTTTGTTGCACTGTGCACATTTAATGTTTTGATTTCTCATTTAGTAAAACCAGTAAGTATGAAATGATATTCCGTCGTTCTCTCCTTAATTAATGTTTTGACGTAGGAATATACCGTTATTTTATTCGTTTCATGAGGTCTTTTTATTGGTAAACTCTAACCTAATATCTATTGTCCCAGATTGCTTCTTGCTTCAATAAACCATCTAGCGACGAGAGAATAGTATGGGCAGAATTATTAAATCTCAAAGCAGAACAGAAAAAAGTATCCATGAAGGATGAGTTTGCAGCATATTCGAAGTTGCAAAGAAAAATTAACAAACTCGAGAGCCAGCTCAAAGAAGACTCTCAGTCTCGAATAAGTAAGACTTTAGCTGTTAAAAGTTCAATACAAATTGTGCTGCAGGTAATATTAGCATTGTTAACTGTAATATCCGTTATTTGGTTTAGACGTGAACCCATAGTATCTTTAAAGACTAATTTATTCCCCTTGACAACAATTCTTAGTTATCCTAGTGAAATGCCTAATGCCATCTCAACTCACATGTGGGTATTAATATCCAACGTATCTCTAAGATCTTTATTAAAACCAATTGTATCATAAATGAGTAATATTGCTGTAAAAAATAAAAAAGCCAAATTCAATAGTAGTCTATTTATTTAAAGATTTTATAAATAATATTAACTCGGTCCGACTTTGCCCCTTTAGTTAGTTTTATTTTTTATTATAGAGACTATTATTCAATCTCCTTTCATATACAAGCCTATAAAGTAAATCCATATCAAAAATCCTTTTTCTTGAACCTACTGTTTTGTAAATAAGACAAATTTTCATTTGGCTGTTATACTTTATAACAATTAAACTACCTTTGGATTTCTGATTTTTTTTAAATTCAATTCTGTATCAACTGCCTTTAAGGTCACTGTTTATAATTTACCCATGAATACATTATCCATGAGTAAATTAATAAATTAAAGGTGTGTTAAATTTGATTTTGTTTTATTCATAAAAGAAATTGCTTTAACTCTGGAGATGGAACATTCAGCAATGTATCATTTAGAGTGGATTCTTTGAGCTAAACCACTTGACATAGGTTGATGGACCTACAACTCATAAATAAGACTCAGAATTAGTACCTCAATAGAAATAAGAGGGTCACACTATCCACACATTTTCTCAAACCTTTATGTGAAAAAATTGCTCTTTCCTCTGTATTTGCTTTCAGCTCACCTATTGTCTTATGACAATAATTTAGACACATTTTGTTAATAATTCTAATCTAATTTTGCTTAAAAATTATAATATATTTATATAAACCTAGGTCCATTGGGTAGCTGAAAGATTGCACACAAACACGTGTCTACATATTTTTAAATCTTTCTTTATTTTTGTTTATATGAAAACTTTTAAACTTTAATACAATATTCAACACCTCTGTAGCTTAACATTTGTAATTATACATTTCAACATTAAAGTTTTATGTTTCAATGTAAGATCTTTAAAACTAAGGATCTAAATGAAATCATGTATGATTTCCCATAATTTGTGCAAGTTATTAATAAAGTAGCAACAGATACATCAACGTGAAAAGCTTGAAATAACGAAATTCAAATAACATGCCATTCACAACACAACTTATTTACTCTTAATGTTAAATTGTCCCTATAACAATTTAGGTGCAGCATTTCTGGGAATAACTTTTTAATATATACAAGCGCTATATCACAGCTTACAACTTGCAAAGTGGCTATAGAATATTTTAGGGAATAATTTGACAAACTTTCCAAAATTATTATACAAATATGCAAAATTTTGCTTGTGTTAAGTAATCAAAATATTTTTGTATAAAGTATGGAACATTCCTATATTTATTCAGTTTACACCTACGACTATCAATATATTCCTTGTGCAATAAAATTCTAGGTTTAAGCTGATGCCACTATGCAAACCCCGCCCGTATATATACAATTCAACAATATATAAAAGTTTACTGAAAACTTTTGCACTGATTCCAATTGAGACAAAGTGTTCCATATAACAACGGAGTCTAACATAATGGAGACAGTAACTTTGATCAAAGCATATTTTACTTACTAAATTTCTTAAACATACAAATATCAATTGACTAGTGATAATTGCAGCCGAATAAAATGGTACTTTTCTATTTTTTATTAACAAAACAAAAAAATAGGTGAAAATAAGGTGATGGCATAATTGATACAGTCCCTTATTCGTTTTCATCATGTGACATCTCTGACAAATACATAGGTGCTAAACCTATATTGAAGACTAAGACTTATTGTAAACAATATCTAATAGACTTTGTAGCAATTAGTCCTGTCCTCCAGTCTAGTATAGACCAGTCCACTTGTGACCCTGTTCGGTGAAACCCAAACAAAACAAGTATTATGTGGAACCATGTAACTGCCACAATATTCAAGTATAAAAAGTTGTGTTTTAAGTTGTATATTAAATATAAAGGCATTACTACAAAACGGTGTTTAAATATATACACGCTTTTAAAAAATATTAATTCATTGTTATGGCTTTATCAATTGCCATGTCATAAAATATTGTAACCTATAAAATATTGACAAAAAGTCACAGCATCTGTTTTTAGACATCGTTTTGTGGTAAGGCAGAATCTTTAGAATAATACAATGCCAAAGTTTTAAATTATATGCTAAACCAATATGACCGGAAATAATGAGACTAACACAACAGAACATGACTACCTATTTACCATACCTTTTTTTGTGCCAACAAAGCTTATTTCACTTTATTATATCTATGAAAGTTATTTAGTTAAATAACAATAAAGTTATAAAGCTGTGTAGGGATAGCGCGTTCCTGTGTTACGCGTAGTCGGGATACGGTGCCCACGCGTACATTGGATATGCGTACAGCTCCTGTACGGACCGCCGCGAATCTGAACGCGAGATCACTCGATCCACAGCGCTACGCGAGCCCCGCCAGTCATATTTTCATTATTAAAACTCGATAAACACGCGTGTCTATCCATTTTGCCGACCAAATATAGCGTGCCAGGGCGTGCGCGACCAAAAACCGACCGACGGCGGCTCGCCTGCGAGCTAGCTTGCGCGGCACGCGTTCGCCAAGAGTGTACGCGTAGCTGCAAGTATGGACATGGCGTGCCAGGATACGCGTAACCGACTACGCGTACCAATGTACACGCTATCCGTACGCAGCTTTACAATACAATAAACAGCTTATGCACATTTATAGAAAATCGATAAAAAAAGCTATTAAAAATATTAACAATATCTTTTACATTTAATATAATTTCAAACATTTATCGTGTAGCATTATGAATGACAAAATTGGCATTAATCAAAAGAATGTGCGTGTGCACTATAAGACCTAACTGTATGTTTCTTTTTTACGCACAAAAGCATTCACAACAATAGTTTAGTCCCTTGAACAAAAACATAAGCAAGCAAGCTCTATTATGATATACAACACTAATCAACAACAACTAATTATATCAGTCACAGTTTGTGTGGCACAGTGTATACAGTTCACTACTCTTACGTCCATTTTCATTAACAACCCCTAAGTTTTAGTTAACCCTAAGTCATGTTCCGAGCTGGATTAAGCTATGTATGTATGTATAGGGCCCTAGGTACTACATGTGTCGGGGTATATCTTCTAGGCTTAGCAAAAAAAATATTGATTTTTCAATATTTAGGGGTATTTATTTATTTATTTATAGGTCAATACCTAGGGGCCCAAACGACGCGGGACAAATAGGCACGTGCCATTTTACCTTTAGGTTATTCCGGTACTGGTCATGTAAGGTGACAATTGCTAGAGTGTAACCTATCACCTATCACGGCTTAGGGGTAAACTAACACCTAGGGTTGTCAGTAAAATGGACATTACTCCCTTAACTAACACGCTAACTAAAAAGAAGATTCGACAACTATAGTTTCGTAATTAGGATAACATCAAGCACCAAAGTTTCTCATAATGCAGTTTTCTTTATTTTTGGAGGGAACTTGCTGTTCGCCTTTTACCTTTACCGGGTAAAACTCTATAATACAGTGCTTCATTGACAGAGCGATTAAATCGCTAGCTTCGATTGTGGTTCACTGTCTACTTTAATCGGTACGTAACGATATTTAGAGCTGGTTCCACAATTTCCTGATAAGTATCAGATAGTGTAAATACAGTGTTTCAGTAACACTCGTACACTCGATGTATTAGAAAAAACATTTTGCAATTTTTTATTTCATACAACCCACAACCAATCCGAATGAGGTTATACGAGTAATATGTATAAGTATTCATCTAGTATTTAAAGACTCTTAAGCCAAATGTGTATGAAATTGTCAATTATTTCTCATTTCACAATATTTTTTTGGTATGACATTGACAATCAAAATAGGATATTCATAGAATGTATATCTGTCACATATCAAAAAATTGTGTTTCTAGCTCTATAGGGACCACACTATGGCGAAATTATGCGACTAAAGTTCCACGTGAATACGCAATACTTTTTAAATGACCCGTAACACATAATGCCGAAACGTTGTTGCACCGTAAATCGGCCGAAACTTCGGTTTTTAATTTCGGCATAGTGTGTTACTACACTCAATGTAGCAATACGTCACGTCGTATGAAGGGCTCGCGCATTTAAATTCATTCGCTAAGTGTTCTCATAGAAGGAACTGTTAAAGTGAGTGGTCAGGAGGTAGACGACGGCTTCGTAAGTCGACATCATGATGGCTGTATTTGGTATTTGACGGACCAGTTGAGTGCCTAAGCCCCTATGGAAAGAATAACACAAAAACAATTTAAAACATGTATAACATTAACATAAGTATGGTTGTATATAATTTTTCGCAAACTTTGTTGCGAACAAATTACAATTTGAAAAAAGTTTTGAATAGATTTCCATGAGCGGTATTCGAACCCGCACCCCGTGACATACCGGGCAGGTGCACTACCTTTATGCTGTCGTGGTACTGTCCGACCCGCCGAACCCAATATCCGCTCGTGGAAATATTTTCAACACATTTTACAACACTTTAGGAAGCTAAAATCGGAGTCCACGGCTTCTATCTCTATACTATAACTCGTATTTATAACATCGTAAGCCGAAATTTCGATTTGAGGAACGTGACCACTCGCACTGCAAAGCAGGATCTGAAGTCTTGGCTCATGGGCCTGAGTTACGCTCAGACGGAGTGTTCTGCCAACGTGAACCTACAAGCCTCCATACACATATCACACTCACATCACACTCACAGACTCACACATTATGATGATGATGATGATGTCTACTATTTTATTTTTGTATTATATAATCGCATGACCATAAATTTTAAGTTTATTGTTTTTAACTAGCACAATGTAAATAGTTTTATGTAACTAATGTTTGGTTGCTGTAAATCAAGCGTTGCTTTGTGCAGAGACCGCAAGTAGTTAAGTGTGCAAATTGTAATTATTGGAAATAAATTATTATTATAATTTATTTTTACAATATTTTATATAAAACATATTTACAATATAAAATATTATTAAAAACTTAACCTAGGTTGCCACCGGCAGCGGGGATAGACCCAAACTATCGGTGGTTAGGGCTGCAGAGTGAGGAACCTCCTGACAATACGTGCCGTGTCAAGGAGTACTGCCTTTTGCATCTGACCTTTGACCCAACCTTTCAGAGAGAGCCTCTCTAGGTATTGATTGAGGCTCTTGGCTAAAATACCATTTGCCGAAACAAACGTTGGCCGTTATTCGTCTTGATAACTTCATTTTCAATGGCACAGACAAACCTTCGGTTTCCCCAAAGAGGTCACCGAAACGTAGCCAGTTCACCGAGGCAGTCAAATCTACATCAGGCCCAGTTAGAGCCCGATAGTAGCGCCCGTGTAGCACCTTGCTATTCCATATGTCCTTGCGATCGAGAGTGCTTAGCACCACTGGTTTGCGCAAGTTTTCTGTTGCCAAGGAGAGCGGTGTAAAGTGTCTATCAACTGCCACGACATCCAAATGCATCCCGCACTCACTATTAAGTAAATAATCCCTGAGACTGCACACCTCACGGTCCTTGGCATTTAAAAAGCCGCGACCCCCCTATCTCCGCGGGATGTACAGCCTCATAACAGATGAGCGCGGGTGTAGCATTCTGGAAGTCGTGAGCATTTGACGGACTCTTCTATTCAAGGCATCCAATTCGGTCTGAGTCCATAGAGTCCTAAGAATAGGGGTTCTTCAATCTCGGATTTAATTTCCCATAGATTGTATCCCCCGTCCAAAAGTATGGCAAAGGAGTATGTGAGCAGAGGCATAACCCAGCCATTAAAGGCACGCGTCTTATTGCCACCCGATAAAAGACTGTTAAGTACTTTTATCAGGCGGCAAAATAATCGCTCCCGTAATGACTGTTTTATGTCCCCGTCATCAACACCCAAAGACTGTGACATACCAAGATATTTATATGTTTCAACTTCAGAGAGAGACCTGAAGTTTATCGTATCGGAGAGTTGTAAATTGGTTGAATTTACTACTTTCCCATGCTGTACATGCATAACCGCACACTTATCCACCCCAAATTCCATCTTGATGGCAAAAATTACTGATTTTCAGCAGTTTCATCAAGTTTTGGCGTTTTGGCGTATTATTATTATTCACTTTATGAAATATATTTCTTAAGAATTTTTTTTTTACAATATTTTATATAAAAACATATTTACAATATAAAATATTATAAAAAGTGTATCTTACAGGAATAAAAGCGAATTATAGTGTCTTTATGAGAAACTAGTTGGCGCCCGCGACTTTGTTCGCGAAGACTACACTATCCCACAGGAACCTGTTACCGGGATAGAAAGTATCCTATGTCCTAGTCCGGGTCATGGTCTGTCTATGTGCAAAGTTTGCATAAAAATCCGTTCAGCCATTTTCACGTGATGCGCGGTCAAATAAACAGACAGACAAAAATTCTAAAAACTGTTGGAACGTGTTCTGTTATCAATTCTAAGTATCCACAGCCAACTTTTTTTCGAATATCTTCCATGAATAGACTTTCGACCCTTTTTAGCTTTATTATATGTATAGACTAGCTTTTTGTTCGAGGTTTTGCTCACGTGGGCTACATGACTTGTGTTTCTTCGTAATAAAAGCCAAACTTATTAAAGGTATATCATAACTGCAGAGATAGGATAATCGGATGCATATTTGCCTAAAGTTGAGGTGTTGTCATAACATGGAAAGCACTTTCGTATCGAAAAAATCCCAGGATTCCGGGATCGACAAATTTAGTTTTTTATTATAGAATCAAATCGGGTGTAGCTATATTTACTTATTTTAAGGTGCTAATATGGAGTGCACTTTTGTATCAAAAGAATTTGGGGGTTTTGGATTCGATAAATTCAATGTTTTTATAACAGAAATAACGATTGCCTCATATTTTTTCTTCAATTTTCAAAAGATTTTTATCAAACTAATAATAACACGAATTACAAAGAAAAACTAATTAAATCTCTAAAAACTAATAACTTACTCACATTATCGCATGTGACGAATAAGTTGAAAGTTTAGGATACAAAATATCTATGTAATTTCACTGCCTCCTACAACGGTGGCGGGTGTTAAACAACTTAACTAATTTCAGTGGTTGTCCGCAGTCAATAAGGCTATCTCTTGTTTTTCTGTTTGTGGTATAGCCATTGGCACTATAAAAAGAAATAGACGGCTCATGCAAAACGTTGTTAGATGTCCACAGCACGACTTGTACAGACCAACACAAACTTACAGAACAAGCGCGCGTAACTCTATCTTTTTCTTGTTTGTTGTTGTTGAGAAAAAAATACTTAAGTCAAGTTTATGAAGACAAATTAAAAAGAATTCGTAGTGACGTACAAAACAATAAACTGTGGGTATCACTAGACGAAACCACTGATTTTCTGGGCCGATATGTGGTACATTAGTAAAACCGTTAAGGGAAAACATATCTGGGCTAATTTACATACTATGTTGAAAAACGTTAGATGTGGTTAACGGTCATTCTGTGTCTGAATTTGTAATTCAATGTTTAAAAGACTTATGGGGAGATGAATTCGACAGTAAAGTGCAGGATGTCTCAATGTTATGTACCGATAGCGTAGCGTGTATGTTACTGTCTGGAAGAATACTAAAAAATACATTTCCCAATTTGAAACATTTTACGTATTTAGCGCACGCTCTACACAGATTAGCCGAGACAATACGTTTAAGCTACGATGATGTAGACACTTTAATTAAAAATGTAAAGAAAATATTTTAAAATCTCCAAACAGAGTACGAATTTTTAAGGAGTTATAACCAAATTTACACTTACCTCGACACTCGACCTCGACTTACACTTATTTCGAATACATATAGAATTTTACAAATCGGTCCACAAATGACGGAGAAATCGCCGGACATACATAAAAAAAAAATACATCTAATCGGATATATTACCTCCTTTTTTTTGAAGTCGGTAAAAAAAATGCCACATGCTAAAGACGTTATTTGTCACCATAATATCGACTAGATTCGCATTCACTAATTTTCCAGAATCTCGGGATTCATATTTTAAAAAAATTATTTTGTAAGAAGCCGCTTCCATAATATTGTAGCCAAAAATTAACTTTAGGTGAATATGCATCCGAATATCCGATCTCTAGATGGTATAATTAAAAAACATGTCTCGTCATTTCAACATTAAGTTTTTCATTTTGCGAGCCCATCCATGCGAGTTAGAATTAGTAAAAAGTGTAACACAAAACCGCGTAATAAAGATCACTCTGTATAACTAATTTTGGTCCGTTCTGAAACCTTCTGTACAAATTGTCATCCCATACTTAAGGGATCGTTTTCCAAAAATCCTATTCGTAATTTCTAACCAGGTCAACGATTATGAGTCAGTCAGTTAGTCAGGACAAGTAATTATATGTATATAGATAATTCAATTTGACTACTAAATTGTTTTTAAATAAGCTGTGTTTAAATGGTTTATACTATATATATTATTGTGCTACTGCCCAGGAGTGGAGGCTTGAGCCCTAAGACAAGATTATAATAAAAAAATAGCTTTGCATACCTATATACTCCACGGTATCCCTCTTCCAACCAAACTGTATGCAGCGTTTGCCAAAATTTACGATATTTGTCGCCTTCTTCTCTTAACCTTGTTCTTGCCACTTCTGTAAAACCAAAACAATAACCCCTTACAAATAAACAAAGAATAAGGTCAGAATAGTTATTCCGTGTTTTGTTCCTGTCATGTAAACGTCATTTCAAATTAGAGTAAAAGAGACAAAACACGGAATAACTATTCGGACCTTATTCTTTATTTATTTTTAAGGTCCTAAGTCAACACCACAAAAATACTGTAAAAATTAACTATAATAATAGGGTAGTTTGTACATCAGTGTCATCTACAGTCAGTAGAAAAAGAAAAGAAAATTTTTGTGTTTAAAAATACCCAGATTTAATCTTTAACGGGCAGGTATATGTTAGTTTTTTAAATTGGTTTCGACCTCATGTCAAGCGGTTAGAGTGCTTTGGGAGGCACGTAAAGTCGTTGGTCCCGGCTGCATTAGCATTCGTTAACAACCACTAATCCGCACTGGACCGCGCCCGAGTGGTGGTTTATGGCCCGTTCTTCCTATTCATCCATGGGGAAGGCTCGAGCCCCGGGACATAAAATGAGCTGTAGATCAATTCCGATGAAAATAAAAATATTTACCGTGAGGATATGCGATGCACGACGCGACGGTCTTCGAGAACGCCCCGGCCGCCATGAACTCCAGGAAGTCGCGCGGCGAGCGCTGTTCGCTCGGAACGCCGTCGACACTTCTGGCCGCCATTAGCCGCGCCTTCACACCCTCGTATAGCACGAAGTGGACTACTGTCTCGCTGATGCCCATGTAAGACGCCGTTATGCCTTTGTAGAAGCCTCTTATACCCTGTAATAGAAATTTTGTTTGCTATAGGTCAAAATACGTCCACTGCTGGACAAAGGCCTCCCCCAAGAATCTCTATAACGACCGGTTTTGTGCTGCTCGCATCCATCCTTACAGTAGGTGCTTGCATTCAAAAATGATAAGATTATAGAAGGCTTTGATAAATTAAATGATGACTGTACTGTACTTTCGCCAAAAAATTAAGTAATTTTATAAAACCTTCGTATGATAGAAAAATGTCACTAAAGTTGATTGATAACTTTTTTGATGCAAGCAAAAATAGACTATAATCATTTAAAATTGTTGCCGTTTATCACTTTCACAGCGTATTCCGATTTATAGGCGGCGAGAAACTTATGGGACGTAATTATAATCCCTAGACTTTACTAGATTCTCCGGGCCGAGAGAGGGAAAAAACCCGAAGCGCTAGTACTAAATACTAAAACTTTCTATCGTAATCCCAAATGGAATAATATATTTGTTTAACGTAATTTTGTGATAATGTCACGGTCAAAATGGTATACCGGCCCTTTTGCAAAACGGCTAATCACATTAAATATAAATTAAAGAAACTAAATATTGTGAAAATGTCAAAAAGCATAAATATATCATTTTACTATCATAGTCACTAAAATTATTACATTACAATAATTTTAACGGGATTACGGGATTATCAACATGTTTTTGTTGTAAAAAACTTTTTTTTTGAGTTTGCCGATTGCTTTAGGCGGCATTTTCAGCGTTACCGGACTTTTTTGGGGTCGGTCGGCGAGAAACTCAAAGGGTTCCTCAAGTCGTGTGAAACAAAACACCTTCTGAGGTTTTCTACAAGTAATGGCATCACGCACTAACTAGTGCGTGTCCCCGTTCCCTACTAGATTCCCCGAGGGGATCGAGCGTAAAAAAAACTTTTAAGAATGACGGTAGACAATTTGTTTAGCCTGCTTTTAAATATCCATCCACAACAAGAACATCCGTGATCATGAGGCGCATGAATTTGTGCCGAAATATCGGGTACTCAAAGACAATAGAAAAAGCATGTTAATAATCACGTTACTAAGCATAAGTATAATATATAGCTGACGTTTACCGTTTTAGCGTATATCCTCTTGATGCATTGCAGTGCCGTCACGTTTTGTCCGTCCAGTTGAAGTCTCGTTTTCACAAACCATATCGGATTGGTCATAGTGCATGATACAAAACCTAAAATACAATTTCAATTAAATTTATATACATTATGTACACTGTAACAGGTTGCTTAGTAGAGTTCTATTTGTTATTCGAAGCGTTAAGGTAAACAAGAATTTGTATGGCAAAATTTTAACTCTCATCGTTTGTCACTAGGGGGCGCTGGCTGCTTCAACGCTATAAAAATTGTCATTTTCGGTAACGTAATCGATTAGTAAACAAAAACTCGTACTAGGTACCTGGTTCGATGGTTGAGTGTAGACATTTTTAGAATAATGTATTTTCAGACTTGGTTATCAAAAATGTATAATAATATGTTAATTGAAACTTACCAGCAGCACTCGCTGCTGACAGGTGAACAATTGGAGTATCGGGTGGTATATTTTGATTTAGTATTGCCTTCGCTTGCGAGTATGTGCAGAAGTAAATAGCTCTCGATGGCGCCACACCCACAATATTCGGTCCCAAGCCTTTGAAAAGAGCTTTGGGCCCCTCATTTTGGACTATATGCCTGGAAAAGCGAAATCAAGATTACCAAATCACCTTTGCACCTAGTTAACACTGAGCGTAATAGATAAAAAAAACTATGACGTAAATGGCAATTGACTCGTCCGATGATAATATTTCGTTAATGTCAACATGCAGCTATGAATATCGTTCATTGAGAACCGTGGTATTGTTTATTTTTGATCTGTACCTAGTACCTACGTTTCATGAAAAACATAAGTGGTCGTAAGATGAGAAAAAAATGTCGTCTAAGTATAAAAGGCCAATAGATAAAAGATAAGCGTTGCGGCAACATTAGCTGGGGCCGCTAATCATAAAATATTTGGCGAACCAATAGCCCCCAGTGCAAATCCGGCTCACGCGAGCTTCTCGTGACCACCAGTGAGCGCATTTTATTTCTTATCTATTAACATATACATGATAACAATGCCAGTTTCAAGCGGTTCGATCCTCGCTTGTTTGCTGGTGGCACTGTCGGTTAAACAAACACTCTTTGTACTTTTCCTCTAAAAATAAGTGTTTGGGCGCTATCAATCTCGTGCAAATGACAGATAATGCATGACAGATGATAATAATAATAACTAATTATGTTTTAAACAACTTGACATCCCTGCAGAAAAAATCGATGGGCATGGAAAACACGCGGTCACGTTTTGTCTTCGCATAATCGGCTCAGGCACGCGATGGCGCCACGCCAACATGTCAGTCACTCCAGGCCATGCGCAGAGATAAACTACACGAGATAGTTTCAGCTGCCTATTGTTACATTGATGGGGTACCTTATTTATTTCATGTTAATTTTGATAAGACACGACTGTCCTTATACTAAATAATATACTAATGCCCATTTTCACTATTGACCCCTAAGTTTTAGGTGAAGGTTTTACTCCAACAACTGTCACCTAACATGGCTTAGGGGTCACCTAAAACTTAGGGGTCAATGGTGAAATCAGGTATTAGAGATATATTGAACTTGCGGGGTGGTACTAGGTGCTTGCTGATCGTGGTAATGAGCCACCTCCGCAAGTATTGAGATGGTACGGCATTTTTGTGGGTATGCACCCGTCGAAATTCTCGGAGTTGAGCGGGGAGAAGAGTCTTTTTTGCAGTAAAAAATAAAACAATAGGAGAGACCTACCTATAATGTGACTGAGTGCCATAGCAAAGATTATAGACTTACAGAAGTCTATAAAACTGAGCAACTAACACAGCGCTCATAATTCAAACAGCGGTATCCCAACCGAAGTGGGTTTCGGGAAAAACTATACTATTTTGTAAACGTAATTATGATAATAGTTAAGACACGTAATATCTTCTTAGTGTTATTACTGGATTTTTTGCGTAGGATAGCGCGCTATTTGCTATCATTATCTATCAAACACAACATTATATCTATATATTTTTGAATACGGCTTGTCTTAAGATTACAAAATTGATAACATAAAAAATAAGACTAACTTGAAATATTAATGCCTTGGTAAAAATAGGAACAGATAAAGATAACGAATTGAAAAGCTCTTTAAGCTTTGGTTGTTTCTACTCACCTAATACACTGTATGAGGCTCATCCTGGAAGTGGTCCTGGCGTGGCCGGCCATCGCGCACTGCTGCACCTGACAATTGTAGGACATCAGCAAGCGGTCGTCTTGCTTGCTGTATGCGAACATCGCACCCATCGTACGTCTGTAGCCCCATTTGGCCTCCTGTATTACATGGCCAGCATTACGATAGAACCATCGCTTGTGTCAAGCTTGCATGCGTAAGGTGTTTCACGTAGGCATATTAGTTTGTGTTATTAACACTATACTGCGGTATATAATTGAAAGGCAGTGAGTGTCGGTGAAGTTAAGACATTGAAACATTGTTAGTTAGGCAAAAGTTAAATGAACGCCATTTAAAGCGACATAGATCCTATTCTAAATGGTATAGGTAATATTGTTTTAATTGTAGGTATAGCTAATACACGCACGTTGTTAATTTTAAACTATTCTAATATGATAAAGTTTTGCTGTGATGGAAGAGTGATTGTTATGTACATATCTAAATTCTAACTCTATTGTCTTATACCAACTCTCTAAATAAATATACAGACAAGAGCAACGTTACAATTACAACTCTGCTTTACACAAGTGATGGAAATCTCTTAAAGGCATTTAGGGCCAATGTCATCATACGGCGCACGAAGTTATAGAAATCGTCTTAGCACCTACTTAGAGATGTTCTCTTTCTAAAGAACCGCTGGCAACGAATTGTTGGCCAAGTGGAATACAACAGAAATGCAAAACCATGCTACTTTGCGACAGAAATACTTAACAGGGTAACTATTCAGACAAATTCCAGGCAGATCTGAAATAACGAACTACATGTGCTGTCTATTACTCGTACATGTGTTACAAGCATAAACAATAAAGTTGGATAAAAAATCTAATTAATAACCTATTTAAAATTTTGATACATAGATATCATAATATCAACACAAAACTTCTAAATCGAATAAGCAGCAAATGAAACAAAAAGTCGACTAACATAAGACCTTGTAAGATTACATAAAATAATGAATAGATAACAAAACAACTACATTCTATACTATTTATGTAACCATCATCTGAAGCCAATAATTGCATGTAGCTCCAAGTTGCGTTCTTCTAAGTTTAGACTGGCCTTGATACTTCGTTAGGTTCAATACATCTAATGTAATGACTGACATTGTGGAAGGTCATTACGGAACTGCGACTTACGATAAAGAAAGAGTATGTTTAGCAATTGAACTCAGCAAGCAATTGTACTTATTTGATGTTGCTAAAACACATAAACATGTGGTTTGGCGCTGTGTCTTAATAAATATGTATAAAGGTCAAATAACAATTTAAAAGTAATCAAAAGCTGTTTCAACTTAACCGATTGTTAAATATTATTACGTTCAAGGTAAAGCTAATATCGACTAAACAATGCCGATGCCGGCCTATAGCGTTTTAAATAAGTAAGTAAATAGCCTATGACTGTCCCACTGCTGGGCAGAGGCCTTCATTGAAATCAAGTCATCACTACAATTGATGGGTAATGGTTTAGTCACCACGCTTGCCAATTACGGGTTGGTGATTACAAATCCGGGCTATGCATTAAAAAATCCGAAAGACTTTCATGTATAGGGTAAATTGAAAAAAATATATATTAAAAGAAACGTTTATGATAATAAATCAAGAGATATTGAAAATGCCCAAGACAGAAAAGTGCTATTTATAGTTTCTGTTCTATTTATAGTTCAGAAAAATTTAGCATTATGTATGAATGTATGAATGCGAATTAACAATTTATAAATAAAAATACGCGTAGAACTAAACCGCATTAATATTTCTCAATAGAATTTTAAGTATGATACCTATTGATGGCATGTCGATCATTGAAATAAAATACACGAACTATTTCTCATATTAATATACACCTAGCTACATTATGTGTTTCATCCATTTTATTAAATGGCCTTGAAAACGAACAACAATGTTACTTTAGTGCGTCAGTCCCCATAAATAAGTAACGTACAAATTGTAGTATATTCTAGTAAGTCATTGTAAACAAATACAGTACTCAATGCCTAGAGTGAGTTTTGTTTACTATCCGTATTCTTTCGATTCAGTTAACAAAGACGAAAATATGGCAAAATTTTGCCATACAAATTTTTACTCTTCTCGTATGTCGCCAGTAAGCACTGCTTCAACGCCATACAAATTTCGGCAGAATGCTAGTTTTATTCACTATTCGATCAGGTTAACAAAAACAACGTTTGTATGGCATTGAACAAGCGCCTCATAACGAAGTGAGTTGTAATTCCGCACTCAACACTCTGTAAAATTATGGCGACGATGACAGTTTATTGCAATCGTCCTAACATGTAAATTATTAATCTTTGGCACGTTTGTCGCTTCTAAAGTAATTCAAGTAGTTCTTATTTACACTTTAAAGCCCGGTGATGCAGAAAATGCCCAGTGGCAATCAGCATACTCTTTCAAAAAAACTTATTTATACGCGTGAAAGCAATAAATTTGTATTTTTAAGTAAAGTTAAAGTGCAAGGCTGGTGGAAATTACACCTAAATAATTTAATATGTCTACGAGGTTGTTGCATTGTTGGCTCTTACTACAGATCAGCTTTTACTGACTTTTATAGAGCCATACTATATTTTTTAAACATTTATTTATATTTTGGAAACCAATTTCTCCATCCAGTAAAATTTCTTCAGTAGAATGACAGAATTCCAATTTTTATTGATGTTAACTATTTAAGTTTTGAATAAAAAAAAGACTTATTATAATTGCATGGAAAATCATTACAAAACAGACCCAGGGACTTGCCACTTTTTAAATTAGAGGCTTAACCTACTGCTGCATTTTTTACTTTTTTAACGTACGATCGAAGTTTCTTGGCGTGCAGAAAATGTGACTATTATTTTGATTGAACATTTGCCAATGACGGGTCACTAGCACTATCTCTATAATTCATTTTCAATCATGTTGCACAGATCCAAATAGAAGAAATGTATTGCTTACTCTTTTTTAACGACATTAAGAAATATGCAATTATTATAGGGTAGTTTGTGATTTTTATTGCAATATTGAATAGATTAAACGATTTAGAATTGACGCTAGAATTAACTTGTCCAAATCATCGACTTGGACCAGTTACATTACCATATTAAACTACTAGCTGACCGGCGGAATTCGTACCGCATTGACAGTTTCCATGACGACAAAACAAACAAATATTTCGTCCGATTAAGAACACCCGTACCCATGATGCACCCCTATAGCAGCGCCACCTACCAGGCCCAATTTTAAACCTAAACCATTCTCGAATCCACTTGAACACACAGAAAAAAATTCATACAAGTCGGTCCAGCCGTTTAGAAGGAGTTCAGTGACATACACACGCACAGAAGATTTATATACACATAAAGATTTACCGAATCGCGTAAGTTGAGCGAGCAAAGCGAACGTGCAGCGAACGACAAACCGTTAGAGCATAGCTTTACGAACAGTAATTGTTCTCAGTCGAAATGAGTTCAAACTAAAATTGTGGTTTGACTGCAACATACACACCTATTCAAGATTCCAACCTCGTGGTTAGTACGTACTATTTTGCATTTTAATGACTAGTATTTTTTTAAAATTTTAATAGCGTCAGTCAATGATTGATTTACACAATGACATATATATGCATACCGCAAATCGACTTGTATGCATCTTTCTGGCCCTTATATCTCTTTTAATGTCTGATTTCTGAGTGTTTTCTTTGTCCTTTTTAATTGTCTTTATTTCTAAGCAAGCTGTGTTTAGCTGTAATTAGTTGTTACATTTAGCTTAAATTACTTGTAAGTCTTGTAATAGTATTAATATAAACAACTGTTGGTAAACCTATTAAATTAAATAAATAAAAAAGTAGTAGAAAACTGTAACCATTATAATGGCGGGACCAGGTCCTGAATTCTATCAATTGATATTGCAGTGTTTAGTTAAACTTTGTTAATCTTTTTACCCAAATATTTGAAGTTCTTTCTGAGGCTTCACAGTTCCAGAGGTTTTGTGATTAATTAGTCCGTAGGTCTTTTGCTTCATTATAATATAACATACTTATTTAGATCATAATTTTATTTGAATCTGTCTGATGGGAATTAGATTATGTTGAAATAAATATATATCACCTTCATGGTTTATTCATGATATAGGCTGGTGTTGCTTTTTCCCCCCCGCCCGATCCTCTAAATGCCACTACACATTTACAGAATACACTAAACATGCACACTGGTTTAGGCCCAAGACACCGTACTCGTAGAACAAGGGTACGTAGAGCCGGTTCACGCGCGCTCTACACCAAGTACAGATATGTACCTGGGCGCTTCTCTCCTCCACGGCCCGGTCAACCCGAGCCGAGGTCCGAGCCTTTAGAGACGCCCTCGGGTTGCTCCGCTCCCCGATCACATCCGAACCCTTCGGAGAATCTAGTAGGGCAAGGGGACGCGCACTAGTGCGCGATGCCGTTCCCTCTAGAAAACCTCCGAAGGTGATTTCACACGGCTAGAGGGACCCTTAACGTTCCTCGCCGCCCCCAAACAAGCCCGGTGAAGCTGAAAATGCCGTCTGCCTCAGACATAACATCAGCAATCTCTCTCAAAAAAAAAAGTTGCTTTTTCCTAGCTTATTTTCCACTGCTGCTGCATACTCTGCCCAAAATCCCAGACTACTTGCTCTTATATATTTTTAAACCATAGGTACTGTGACAATCTGGATATTTAAATACTGTAAGGCTTAGTTAAAGAACCGGTTTCATCTATACTATTATTATAAAGAGAAAACCTTTGTATTTTTGTATGTATGTATGTTTGTAACGAATAAACTCAAAAACTACTAAACCGATTAAAAAATTATTTCACCATTAGAATGCTACATTAGCGCTGAGTAACATAGGCTATATTTATATTAAAAAAAAGTACACCCGTGCGAAGCCGGGGCGGGCCGCTAGTATCTGAATACGGCGTTTCTATCCAAAACTGTCTTAAAATTTTGGTAGTGCTCGGCTCACAAATCGATTCTCATTTGTTTATTCAAAC
This sequence comes from Eudonia truncicolella, assembly GCA_949315975.1. Taxonomy (NCBI): domain Eukaryota; kingdom Metazoa; phylum Arthropoda; class Insecta; order Lepidoptera; family Crambidae; genus Eudonia; species Eudonia truncicolella. Next base: position 4,861,656 of record OX438840.1, on the reverse strand, counting down.
ACGAATGTTAGCATCGCTATCTATGTCTAGCTTAAGGCTGGTGTGGCCTTAAGATTACCAGCATGATAATAGATGATTATCATGGTGGTAATCTTAAGGCCTAACTAACTAACAAAACGCTCGAAATACCTACGTAAACGAATAATGTTACCAGTAGCTTCGGACCGCTTCGTCTTGGTAACTCATTATCTTATCATACACCCTCGTACTGTAATCAATCATAATATGGCGCATTACAGAGTTTATTTAAATTAAGATATCAATGTAGACAGGTTTGCGTGGTAATAAACGAAATACCATACCCTACCACTAAGTAAAAAATGTCCTGCCTTACCTACTGACTTTAATCAACACGAAGTAATAAATGTCATAAACTAGACATTTCACAGAAAGGCTACGTATACTGAACCGTTTACGTTTACGTTTAAAAGTGTATGTAGACGTTCCTTAAATAATGTAGGTATCCGCTAAAACAGTAGGTATTTATAAAAATTCCCTCGAGATCACGAACGAGATCGAGTGTTTACGTCGCCGGCGCCGTCGTCGTCGTGGTACTCGTGGTTCGATATTCTGTAGATAATTTGGCGTGCTAATGATAACATTGAAACTAAAATGATTATTTACATTCTCATTTTGGAATTACTGAGATTTCTAGTTTAAATATGTGCGCGTAGTTCACGATATATGCACAGTTTTCGCTTTGGATTTCTTTGGTGCAATGTTTACACCGATTTTATTTGACTTTATTTTATATCACAGTTACGTGTTAACTATCACACCCACTAAATCACTTTTTAGAGATCATAATTTTCATTGTGAGACAAAAATATAAAAAATAGAAAATCCATACATATAAACACCAGTTTTTTAATATAAAATTAAACTTATTAACAGCAAGCAGCAGCTTAGATCTACAATCATTATAGGTATATAGCTTTATACTATACCATCATTAGTTATAGTTAATACCTACTTATTAACTACTTACTATTATTATTAGTAACTTTGTACACACACCTGCAGATCATACTACCACAAACTGTCCAAATACCTCAATAGACTTTAAACTTTATGTGGATAGAATATGGTTGATTATTTATTGAAGAAATTTGACAGTTTTGGACAGGTTGATGTGCAGGCGTCTGTACCTATATAAATGCAAAAAGTATTATTAATTATGACATTATTATATATTAGGCAGGCAGTTGAAACAGTTGGTGTGTAAACTTTACACTAACAATGACAGTCTGTTAGTAAGTAGGTAAGTGTTGATATTAGCATTTTTATTCACATGTAACTCCAACACCAAATAGAGGGTCTAATATGTAGTTTCGAATGCCTTGCGAAAAGCCGTTGTATCGAAAATCGCTGAATCGAATGACGGAGTTTCGAATGCCGTCGTTGCGACGCACGCTGTCGCGAAAAACATTTCAAGTGGTACGCCCTTGCGAAAAGCCGTTGTATCGAAAATCGCTAGGGCGTACCACTTGAAATGTTTTTCGCAACAGCGTGCGTCGCACCGACGGCATTCGAAACTCCGTCATTCGATTTAGCGATTTTCGATACAACAGCTTTTCGCAAGGGCGTACCACTTGAAATGTTTTTCGCAACAACGTGCGTCGCAACGACTGCATTCGAAACTACATACCTATCAGACCCCCAAATAGATACCTACCAACCTAGCTGTTTTGTTTACTGCCTTTGTTATTTATCCATTATCAGTAGATTGAATGCGGTCTGATTGCGATATGATAGCGCAGTAGCAATTTCATAATAATTGGTTACATGTCATGTGTGCTGCGTATTTCATCTCGTTTCGGGCGGCACTCGGTAAAAACGACAGGAAGAGTAATTGATAATGTTATTCATGAACTAGCTAATAAGAGTATTTTCAATCTGATTTTTTTATTTAGTAATTGATTGATTTTGATGTGGTGGGAAAAATATAAAAAATAAAATAACAGAATTATCTCCTGCCAAATTCATTAAATTCTGTTTAGCCATTTTAGTTTACAAGTATAGATATTTAGACATTGTAATCAAAATTTCTACCTATCATGATTAACTTGTTATTAAAGAAACAATTTTAAATCTCTGGCATATACTTTAACAAATACAATCATAATGAGATTAGGAAATATCACATATATTGTAAACAAGTTACCTGGTGCTTCGGTATTCTTGAGCAGACTTTGCGAGTGCTTGCAGTGTTATCTGAAGGGGGCGGACCAGCTGGTGGTATCCCAACACCCTTTGATGACTGAAGACGGGTTTTCACAACCTCAAGGGGGCATGTTACGACTGCGCCCGCAGTTCCGGCTACTCTAAAAGTTTAAGAAAGTAGAATTAATAAATATATATGTATATGTGATATTATTAATTTGAAATATATCTACAAAAGTGCAACTGTAGCTTGACTCAGGCATATTATAATATAATAACAACTACGGACTTATGCTTTCTTCCTATTATTTTATCTAAGAAGCTGTCTTGGTCTTTGATAAAATTTCAGAAATCCATTCTCAATTCGCTAGCTCATAAATATAAACAGCACAAATGTGCCAACACCTACTACCAACCAAGGTACATACCTTGGTACATAATAACACTGTGCAGGCACTCTCATTCAGAGGACCGTCTATGTAATGTTATAATGCCAGGTTAGATCAGTAAATGTGTTCTCCATCCAGTTCTCATAAGTCTAGGTAAGTCTCAGGGACCAATGTCGTTATTGGGATTGCTCATATAAAATGCAAGAATGCATTACTGAAGTAGGACTGGGCAGTGGGTAGGGCGAGGGCAGGCCAAACAAAATGTGTAAAAAGATTTTTATTTTTATTTAGACTCGCAAACTGTTTTCTCTTATTTTTGTTTGTATGTCACCTATTGCTATTGAAGAGTGGGACCTCCTGCAAATGGTATTGGTCCCAACCTTAGATTATATTATTATTATAGCTGGACTCATTTAAAATAATGGCTCACATTTACACTCTAGGGCAATTGGGAAGATATGATCAGTCATCTTTTACCAAGAACTACAGGCATAATATTAAAATCCCAATTATAAATCAAGGTTAGATAAGGTTATTGCATTATTAATTACTATACTTTAAAATGCTCTTCTACTCAAATAATTGTCCTCAACCTTAGAGAAAGATATGATAAAAATTTAGGTTACTGATATGATAGCTAAGAATAATTTTTGTTCTTGTTACAATACTTATATAATAAGTAATGTTACAGTTATAGAAGATATTAATTAGAAACAATTAGTGATTTACTTTTACAACAGTCAACAAAGTAATTCACCTACAATGAATAAACACAAAAAGGTATGTTTCATTGAAGTTTCAGAGCACCTAAGTATAACTGAGTCTCCTGAGTGGGTTAATCAAGTTGACTAAGTAGTTTAGTCTTACTTTATTAAGTAAGTATTAAAGTTGTAGAGAATGTACAAAATATATGATTTGAAAAAAAAAATGCTGTTTTTAGTTTCAAAACTTAGCAAATAATTTCTACCAAAATAAGCAAAATAAAAACAACTAAAAGAGATATGCACACTTTGTTATGCAGATTCAAGACTAATTTGGCTTTTTGTTGTTTTTATTTTGCTTATTTAAATTATAAACTAATTATCATAATAACTAATCTGTATTAGTTATGATAATTCATTATACTTTTAGTTTATTAAGTGAAATTTAAAACAGCAATGCTTTTATTTTAGTAACACTGTTTTTAAGTTTACAGTTTATTTACAGCACAAGTAGATTTTTCTTAGTAGATTCTCAAGAGAATCTTTAAAATAAATTTAATAGCTGTGTGCATTTTTATCAGAAACTACTTAATTTGTTTTTTAGATTCAGTTAACTTGGATTTCCTATTTTTATAAATCTATACACATATTCTATTATTTACGTTTGTGTTTTAGATAAAGTCAGCCAGTACAGCAGGCCCTGATTGCTGCATATACTGAGCTGTGTGCAGTGTTGGCATCACATAACAGGGTGCAATGTTAATTGTTATTATTTTTATCCTTATTGTTACATGTTCTATGTTTAATTGTGTGTTTTGTTATATGATTCCAATAAATGTCTTTTCTTTCTTTCTTTCATAAACAATAATTTATCCATAGCCTCAGATGTGATGTTATTTTTTTGTAAATAGATGTAAACAAACAAATAAAACATTCTGACAGAACATTTATTTTTTAGAATGGAATGTTTAGAATAGAATGTTTAGAATTGAATTAGTAATGTTGATGTTGTGAAGCTAAGAATGTTGGTTGGTTTGAATGTTAACAACACTTGAAAAAACGTGAAAATAAAAGACATTAATTTCAGAGTAGACTTGTGCCAAGCTTAACTGTATAAAGTTATGATGAATGAAAATACACTATCACATTTTTCTACATGGATGTAAATAATCACTTCAACATTATAACATTTTGATACTTGATATATCAAAGTAGTTGTAGCTTACTTCAGTTTTACGAAAGAAAACAAGCTGCTACTAAGTAGGTACAAATTGTATTGTACCTATACCTATACCTATTCAGACCGTAAACAACCTCTCCACATGTGCCAATGCTAATGGTAAGTATCCGTATGATAAATAGAGAAGAAGGAATGTAATCAGTCAAGTAGATACACAGTAACTACTCACCCGCCGGCTAACAGATGAATTGCTGTATCTTTCTGAGACATTTTAAAGGCACTGAAATAATTACATGACTGCAAATTGCGACTGTCTATAAATAAACAAATGCACCACTTTAAGAATATTCACAACTTATAAAATTCCATGCGCTCTAATGGGATTAGTTCTCTACAAAGTAAAACTTGGATGATGTTTTAACAGCACTACACTGAAAACTTGTGCAGATTTACTTGTAAATAACGAATTATTATCGGCAAAAACCTTCACAACAGTGTGGTGTGCAATTTGACGATGTACTTTTCGTAACAATTTACGCACACAAATAAATTTACGCTATGATTTTTCATGAATACACAAATTTACCGCACACTTCTAAAGAAGCGTACGTGACGTGAGCCGCAGGGACGAAAACAACCTTTGATATTCATACAAAAAATAGTCAGCAGACCTTCCTATTATCTAAGATGAACTTTTATATACAAAGTGTTAGATAATTTAATATAATTTAATTTATTATCATTAGTTGCATTAACAAATAACATGAAAATAAAAGGTTTGTTGTGGAGTTAAAATATTAATTAATAACTTGGTTTTGACTTGACAGCTTTTTTATTTTCTTTTAGTTGATGGCTTTGTGCGATTAGCACATTTAGCCAGTGTCAAAGTAATTTTTCTTACAGTAATACACAAATATACAATATTTCCTTCCACTCAGTATGATGATGAATGAAGATGAATGATAATAAAAATGAGAAGTGAGAAATGATATACCCCCCAACCCCTCGAGTATCTCAGTAAAGATATGGGGCTTTACTAGTTCCTCGGCGGACTTCTTGAGAGAATTTGAAAGTAAAGTTTTGCACTGTTTTGTTTCATTTGCCAACACTCATGCACACTTACGAACACTTAATGGTTAATAATCCACCATTATTTCACATTAATATTCGACATTACAAAAATTTTTGACACAAAACCGCAGACATGACTCTTCACTTTCCCGCCAAGAAGTTCAGTATTAAAGTTGTTACTTGTTTTCATTGATATTTCGAAGTTTAGCAAAAAGAATCACTCAACAACAAATAAATGGACTTTTTCTTTCACCTCTATTTAATGTTTTTTTGCTCGTTCTTAATTTTAATTAAGAGAGTATTTAGGAACACTAATACTACATCATACACCGTTGTAAATATTATTTTATTAATAAATCTGGAAAAAAGCACTGTATAGATAAAGCTATTTAGAGAATAGTATAGGAAAAAAAATACTTTTACTTTTAACAGCTATCCAGAATGCTTATAATTAAAAGTAGGTATCTGTTTTAGACCCATACAATGGCCAAAACGTAATAGAGTCTTCTTCAATTAAATACCTGTCTTCTTTTACAGATATCAGATCGTGAACCCGTCTGCCAGAGGTCAACAGCAGTGATTTATAATATAAGTACGTCTTTAATGTAAGTACAAATATCCAGACAGATATATTTTATTTTTTTCTCTTTTCTTATTTATTTATTTATTTGTCTAATTGTTTAAGATAGAAACGTCACCTCGCACAGGCCCTGCCAGAATACCAGCGCGCCGTTGCGATGTGACTTTCTCACACACCGTAACGACATAATATTATGCTGAGGTAGGGTCCTGATTGGCTCGTCACTCTGTTGTATTCTTTTTATTTGTTAGTTATTTTATGTCTTTGCATATCATGTCTTTGTGTCTGGTACTCTGGTATCATATTATAAGAGAGTCAATAAATGTTTTTTATAAGTTTTCAGTAAGATTGCGCAACGCCGAGATACTTCGAACTAACTTTCACAATTCACTTCTGACTTTAGCAGCCATTCAATAACAACTTGTGGGTTCCACACCGGCGTAATATGATGTGTAACATTTGACATATCACCGTAGTAATAAGCAATTTTAACATATTGTTTTCTTTGTTTTGTGTAAAATAAACGCGAGTAGATCCGTAAAAGTTGTTTCATTTCAATTTTAACATTATATTCTGAAAAAAAATGGGTCAGGTATTACAATGAAGCTGTATCATTTTATAACTATAAAATAAATGCAGTAAATACTCATTAGACACTTGACATTAAAAATGACCTTTGATATGATGACCATATATGTGTCATTAGACATGACACATATATGTCGCATATAATATGTCATGTTCATATAAGATTATAAACTAACAAAATCTCCCTCTTTCTTTTTTTTTCTTTTAGTTGATGGCTTCGTGCGATTAGCACATTTAGCCAGTGTCAAAGTAATTTTTCTTACAAGTAATACATAAATATACAATACTTCCTTCCAGTCAGTATGATGATGAATGATAATAAAAATGAGAAGTGAGAAATGATTTACACCCCAACCCCTCGAGTATCTCAGTAAAGATGTGGGGCTTTACTAATTCCTCGGCGGACTTCTTGAGGGAATTTGAAAAGTAAAGTTGCACTGTTTTGTTTCATTTGCCAACACTCATGCATACTCACGAACACTTAACGGTTAATAATCCACCATTATTTCACATTAATATTCGACATAACACCAATTTTAGAAAATAAAACAAAACTGCAGACATGACTCTTCACTTTCCCGCCAAGAAGTCAATCTCCCTCTTAACATTGTGACATCTTTATATGTGTTGTGTTTTGTTTTATGTGGTGCTAATTCCGTAGATAGATACTCAATTCACAAAGTTTTTAAAAAGATATATCTTCTACCGGCCATTATTTGTAACTTCTACTGGCCATTTTCCAAATTATAACGTGTCTCGTTAATCACACGACATTGGCGAAGCCATTTCACAAGAAAATAATAATAATAATATCCATTTAAAATTTACAAAATAGCGCGCTTGCGCGCTTAGCCGACTTCCTGTCACATTTCACGAAATCACTCCCACAAATTGTATATTTATAAAGCGAGCGGAAAGATGTTACACACCAAAAACACTGTAACAAAGGGAGACAAAAACTATTATTAAAAAGAATATTTTTAAAAATAGAATAGTTCTCAAAAGTTCACGTTTTTACTAAAATTCGTCATATCAGGGAAAATATCAATTATAATTTCCCTAAATCATCATCTCGTGCAATAAACATTGCTAATTCATCATCATCACAATGGATAATGATAATGCTAAAGACATGGCTGTATGGGTTGTCCCTTTGTTTTTCTTACTCTAAAAAACCAACAGTGACAGTCAGCTGTTTTGTTGAATTTGCTATACCTTAGCCGGTTCCTCAAGGAACGAACTACAATTTAAAAAAAAAATAATTGAATTTGCTATTGTCAATATTTTTGGTTGCATAATTTTTATTGAAAAAATACTTGCTAATTGGGTTGTTCAAGAAGCTGGTTCACAGTCATACTGTTTATATATTTATTCCCGTCAACTTTAATTAAAAAAAATGTTTGCTGCCCGCAGAATCAGCACTCTAGTGTAATTTATTTTTATATTAGAATACCGAATTTTGACTGCCAATTTTTTAAACATTCGTCCAAAATAATATTTTTTGCATTTAGGCAAGTTGCTGGTGCATCTCGTCAAAAGCACACTCTGCCCACACTGCCGTTTGAGTACAGCGCTTTGGAGCCGGTGATCAGCCGGGAGATCATGAGCCTGCACCACGGCAAACATCATGCTACGTACGTCAACAACCTGAATGTGGCTGAAGAAAAACTGGCCCAGGCCCAGTCTAAAGGTTGTATTAAACACCACTGTATATACTGCTTTGTTTTTGATGAATTCTTTTATACAGGCATTTAACAACAGTTTGGTTAGTTGTGAAAGAATACAAGACTTAGAAATATATATAATATGGATTATGTAAGGGCACCACAAAATGAGGAAATCTGTACCATCCTTGTCTTTGTGTAATATGAATGGTATGATGATAGTTAGGTGAATATAAAAAATAAACTAACCATAAGTCAATTGGGGACATAAAAGGATCATCATGAAGAAGATTACTATGGGCTTGGATTCAGTGAACTTGAACGGGAATTTGTATAAAGCGAAGTTGCTACGTTATTGTAAAAAAATCAGTGATTCTGTTGCACATATTAGTTTTGTGAGGAAACATATAGTTTTCTAGCAAAAAATCTTTTTGATTAATCACGTAAATACGATTTCATCATATTGACATTTTACAGATTGCATAGAATGAGACAATTCTTCGTTCAAAAACATCAAAAATTTAAGACAGTTGAAATCATGTAGAAGTAATTTTGATTTTTTGTGCATTTATTGGTAAAGTGCTTTTTGACTATTGTATGACGAAAATACTATTTAAATTAACAAATAATATGTTGCATAGGATAACCTTGTCCGCCATCTTTGTCCGTCCTACCGTTTCTATCAGTCTCGCGACTATGTACCTACTTCCCTTTTTTCTGCTCTTGAGTGTTTTTTACGACTTGGTCTACCTTATTGATATTTATCGCGTCGCAAAACAATTAGAGAGAAGAAAGACCGTTTATGGAAGTAATTAAGGCAATAAAGCATGTTTATAAAATATAATCTTTGCCTTTTTATTTATTTTGTAAACTGTCACACACCCGAATCTTATTGACCACGACTTCACGTGGTACTTGTCTGCCCTACGCTAGAGTGTTTTTTATAAGCCGGAGGCTCGAAGGGAGTGCAGCCCCTACTCGCCTACGCAGCTTCGGCTTAATGGTCGCCTCTGGCGAACAGCCTCAGCCGCTGAGGCTCGCTTAGTGCCTGCGTTATGTTACGGCGGGCGACGAGGCTTCACCTCCCGCAGCGCCGGAGACGTGCATTTCCAATTTGCTTGCGGAAACTATGCTGATAACAGACACTAGTGATACCAAAACCGTAAATTTAAGCTCAGTTTTGACAAAACTTCAAATGCCAATATCTCCATAACTATGTACTTCCTCACTGTGGGAGTACTACCTAATGGTAGCCCTCCTCCCACTATTAAATTCCTGTACAAGTTCACTAAATTTTTACCTGTTGAATTATTGCATTCACAATGCTAATATAGTAACAATTTAAAATTTTTACTAGATAAATAGAAGCTCGAGTGGGAATCTTACCTACGACCTTTGGATAACCGGGATAACCGGTCTAATGCTCTGGCTGCTGAGCTACCGAGGCCCCAGAAGAATCGTTGAATTTTTCTAGAAGTTTGTGATGTACACTGCAAGCCAGCAGTGTTACGTCAATGTTAAGTTACTACCCTCACACTATAATGTACTGTATTCATGCTTACAAAGTTATTTTGCCTTGGCAGCCGCTGATACAAACACTATTCTTGGCCTCATGAGTACTATCAAGTTCAATGGAGGAGGGCATGTGAATCACTCAATACTGTGGCACAACCTGAGCCCTTGCCCGTCTGAACCCTCTTGCCCATTACTGAACGCCATCGAGCAGTAAATTAATTGTTTATTTTTTTGTTTATAAAATAGTTTCATGTATTTCATTCCTAGTATTATTGAATAGTGCCATTTAATGTATGATTCAATAGTATTTGATAAATAGTTATAGGTAACTAACATACTTTAATCATCTTCATCATCATCATCATCATCATCATAATCATCATCTCAGTCAAAAGCTGTCCACTGCTGGGCAAAGCCTTCCTTAGGGATCGAAATTCAAAAGTTTAAAATTCAATTCAAAATCATTTATTCAGTTTAGGCCATAAGTAGCTCTTGTGAATGTCACTATGCCATCAGTTCGTAAATCTACTCTGGGCGGGAGATCTTGTACTGAGAAGAACCGGCAAGAAACTCAGCAAGTGTCCAGATCTTTTCTCCCTTACAGCGTCAAAAATATTGAAAAATGTCCTATCATAGCAGGACACTTTTCATTACAATCTCCGCAACAACGGTTTTGTGCTGCTCGCAAACATAATACTTTAATATTTAGACATTATTATTTTTTGATCACAATGGTGTTTTGTATTTTGAAGCTGACTGTATATTATAAAGTTGGATAAAAAATTTATAGATTTTTATAAAATACAGTGTAAAAATTAAATGCCTACCTGACGTAGCCAGGAATCGAACCTGGGTCTTCCGCAATCCGGATGGCTGCACTTACCATTATGCTACCGTGAGCACTGAATTTTTTGTGGAAGACCCAGGTTCGATTCCTGGATGGGTTAGGTAGGCATTTATTTTTTTCACTGTATAATATAATATTTAATTCAGCTTAAATGTAGCAATTAGCACTGAAAAATAAAAAGTAAAAGTTAGATTTTTATAATTAAGAAAAGCTAATTAAGTTATAAACATTCCTAAAAGTGACATTGAACTTTTTAGTAAGTAAAATAGTAGAACATTTCATATTAGAAACCAATACTTTCATTTTGTGTCAATCTGGAGAGTGTAATTAATTCAGTGTGATACATTGTCATATCACATTATAAATTTATGCAAGGCAAATATAAATTTTGTATATTTTGTGCAGGTGATATCCAGACAGTGATTGCTCTGGCCCCAGCCCTCAAATTTAATGGTGGGGGCCACATCAACCACACCATTTTCTGGCAGAACCTCAGCCCCAATGGTGGTAAACCATCAGACCAGCTCACCCAAGCTATTGAAAAGTAAACAAAATTGTAATGCATGCATTTAAATGTGGTTTAATAAGCAACTGTGCATGTGTTGTCATGTTCTTTTCAAAATTATCTAACTGCTTTTATTTATTTCGTGGTATTTCAGATAACTATAATTCGTCGGTGGAAAGGTAAAACTGCTTAAACACCAAAAGGGCGTTTGTGGGAAATGCACTTTAAAGTTTAATATATAAATTGCATTACCTACCAATTGATTTTAGGCGCTTAAGCAGTTTTCTCTTTCTACCATTATACTTTTATAATCAAACAGCATGCATGTTAAATTGGTTAATAGTTTCGCTGGTGTCTTATTAACAATGCATAGTTTCCAAAGTACAGACGCTGGCCTGCACTTCAACCTGTTCAAAAACTGTCAAACTTCTTCAATAAATGTTCAACCATATGCCATATTTATAAGGTTCAAAGTCTATTAAGGAAATTTGACAGTTTGTGGTAGCTGATGTGCAGGCGTATGTACTATGCATAATTATTACACAGATTTATAAATTATTTTGTTTAAGAATTCATATTAAACCCAACTCAATAACATTTTGTAATATTTAATAAATTGTATAATCATAAATCTTGCTAAGCGTACTTATTAATTGCCTGTATCATAATAATCATGTATTTCCTTAAGTAATTATGCCTTATTTATCATCATATTGTCTCAAGTGAATGTTATTTTAAAATGTTTTTGTTTTGTTTATATAATTTTAGCGCAAATTTGCAAATTGTTGCGAAACAAATTACAAAAACACAAGTGTTGAAAAAATTCCACGAGCAGGATTTGAACTTGCACCCTTCTGACATACCGGTTCAAACAGGTGACAGGTTCAATCCTGCTCGTGGAAATTTTTTCAACATTTGTGTTTTTATAGAATGTTATTTTGTTTATACAAATTTTGATAACAGCTAGTCACCTCTATTTGTTCAGTTTATTGATAAAAAATGGAATGCGCTTATTGCTTTGACTTTAAAAACATGACTGAATCTGCTAACCTTTCTCTTGTTTTTAACGGTATCACCGTGTGGATAACAAACGAGTCTTTTTTACCTAGTAAATAGCAGTTTTAGCACCTATAAATAATGTTGTTGCTAAACTGTGAAACACTTAGTTATGAATATGTGAAGTTAAATTTGATTGATTGACTGTACTCTACTTCATTTGTTTTTATAGTTTCTCCGGTTTGCTTAGTTTGGTTTCCGTTTAAAATCTAAAAGATTTCACATTCTGTAAAATAATTCTAAGTATAGAATCAACAAGTTAGTTTCCATAAAACACTCTGCCCACATAAAAATATAGCTCTTTTTTCGTAAACGCTTGATGACCAAAACACCAGTTTCGATCATCAATAAAGATAAATTTTTTATATAAAACTTATATTCCTATTTTTTCTTAGCATATAATAGTACTTATGTATACATTAATAATTATATCAACCAAATACCAACCACTGTCTTTCCTGGTGAGCTTTACAATACACCGTGATTGCAGAGACTTCGGTACCTGGGAGAACATGAAGAACCAGCTTGCGTCCGCTTCGGTAGGCGTGCAGGGCTCCGGGTGGGGCTGGCTGGGCTACAACACCCAAATGAAGAAGCTGCAGGTCGTTACTTGCCAGAACCAAGACCCTCTGCAGGCGACTACTGGTTAGATTTTTATACATACATACATATTAAATATTAACACCAAAGTTTGGCAAGAGACAGACAGACAGACGCCACTGGAAGACACCCATGACCACGACTAGTATAGTAAAAAACCCGAGCCCTGGGAGTCTATAACAAACTCGACTCGCTTTTGGGCTCGGTCCCAGAGGAGAGATTATCTCGGTGACGTAAAACACTCACGAGTGCGAGTCATAAAAGCACGGACTCAATTTAAGTTGTAAACATTACACGAGTTTTAAATTTTGTGAATTCGCTCAATGAACAAATGAATAAATCCGTCTCTTTATCAACGATGTATGTTTTTAATTGAGATAATTCATGAAAAGGTCACTAATTTTATAACTTACATTTTTGTAATCAGTTACATAGCATAGTTACATAGCATAAGCCCCGATAGCATACTCGTAGTTGGTAGTGCACCTGACCCGGCATGTAATGGGGTGGGGGTGTGAATCCCGTTCATGAAAATTTTTCAACACTGCCTTTTTCACACAGTATCATCAGTATCACGCACCCAAGAAAAATATGGTGGGGGTGTACTCGTAGCCATTCGTCGTTAGTTAACAGCAGTTGACCGTCCCGAATGGAATTCCTCCGCTGAAGACATATGGATAACGATATCTTATAGACATACTGACCATTCTCTTCTTAAGTTCCATTTATGTACACTTTATCTTTGCAGTGAAAATAGAGGCCATTCATTTAATAATCAGTTGCACAACTTTACAGAAAAAATGTCGATTTTGGTAAATTCGTGTCTCAACGATTCCTTTGTTGTAATGGGTGATTTTAACCTTGGCAACATTGATTGGACCTATGGCGGTGGCAACCTGCAGCCTTCTGGTATCACTGGTGTAACTCAAGTTTATTTTGACTTCTTGGCGGGAAAGTGAAGAGTCATGTCTGCGGTTTTGTTTTATTTTCTAAAATTGTGTTATGTCGAATATTAATGTGAAATAATGGTGGATTATTAACCGTTAAGTGTTCGTGAGTGTGCATGAGTGTTGGCAAATGAAACAAAACAGTGCAATGTTACTTTTCAAATTCTCACAAGAAGTCTGAAGTGAGGACTTAGTAAAGCCCCACATCTTTACTGAGATACTCGAGGGGTTGGGGGGGTAATATCATTTCTCATTTCTATTATCATTCATCGTCATCAATATTGTTTATTTATGTATTACAATGAAATTAAGAAACTATGTAAGATTTCGGCATATGGACACGAATCCCTGCCATGTACAACTTCAAATAAAAAAAAATCACGTTTATTTTTTCGACACTGTTGGAATGTAACCTAAATCAATTTAATCTGTGTCGTAATGTAAACAATTGGGTCTTGGACTTGGTGTTGAGTAACTCACATGCTTCAGTAACTGCTTGTGATGACCCATTGGTGCCTGAGGATGCTCATCACAAATCTCTCAACATTATTCTTAGTACGATTAGTGTTGACTCCCTTAAGTCGAAAGCCTAAACGCAAATATTTTTATAACTCGGGAGACTACGTAGGAATTAATTCATCTTTAAGAGAGATCGGTTGGGAAGCTCTTCATGGTAACTCTTTGAACAGCGCTGTTGATCTTTTTTATCAACATTTCTATCACTCTATCAAATACATTTATCTCGGAACAGCACGGATTCCTTAGGAACCGTTCAACTTCATCCAACTTGCTTTCGTTTACTGAGTTCACAACATCCGGTATGGATTCAGGTGGGCAGGTTGACGCTGTCTTCACTGACTACAGCAAAGCTTTCGATCGGATAGACCACTCAATACTTTTACAAAAGCTTCTATCAGCTGGAATACATGGTGATCTGTTCAGATGGTTTACTTCATATATTGAGAATCGAACCCAGGCTGTAGCGGTAAATGGCTACTCTTCTAAATGGTATTCTGTTCCTTCCGGTGTTCCTCAAGGTCCCTAATTGGACCATTGCTTTTTATGAGTTTTATAAATGACATATCATCTTGTTTTATTCACTCAAATTTTCTGCTATATGCAGATGACATGAAAATTTTTAAGCAAATTGAAAGTTTAGACGACTGTTCTTATCTGCAACAGGATCTCAGCAGATTTGAAAGATATTGCGATCGGAATAGATTGGACCTAAACGTTTCTAAATGTAGCTTTATATCGTTTAGTCGTAAACCTGTTATAATTAATTATCCATATGAACTTAAGGGACTGATGCTTGATAGAGTTAACGAGATACGAGACTTGGGTGTTATACATGACTCAAAACATACATATGAAAAACACGTAGATTATGTCGCCAAAAAAGCCAGCAGGAACCTTGGTTTTGTCATCCGATCATGTTCTCAGTTCTCAGGTGTTAAGGTTATTAAAATTTTGTATTGCTCATATGTGCGTATCATCCTCGAGTATTGTTCGCCGATTTGGAATACTCAGTATGGTATTTACATTGATAGGTTAGAATCCATTCAACGTAAGTTCACAAGGTTCTTACAATTTAAGTGTTCGACCTACGAGAATGGGTACGATGCGAGGTGTCGAAGGCACCATTTATTGCCTCTTCAAGAAAGACGCAAAATAGCGTATATAGTCCTCTTATTAAAAATTGCCCAGTCATTAATAGATTCCCCTCATGTTCTTTCTATGATAAGACTACGAGTTCCTAACAGAAAGCTGAGACGACCGATCACTCTTTCTGTACCCTCTAGTGCTACCAACTATAGACAAAATTCTTTTTTTATTCTTTTAATAATCTAGCAGAAGCTTCCGATTTAGATCTCTTCTTTAGCAAACCTAATAGTGCTAAAAAAATTATTTCCAAACATTGGTTCAATGTGATTCCTTGACTGGTGACTGTCGATGTCGATGTCGAGTTGTACTGTAGACTTCAATAGTGATTGTAGTATTGTCAAATATTTATATTATTGTTACATATAATTTTCAAATGAGCTAAGTAAGTTTCTATATGTGAAAACATTGTAATTGTGTACTCTGTTATGTTTTTTTTATGTCTATCTATGTTTTTCGTTACTGTATTGTTTTCCAAATAAAATAAAATAAAATAAATAAATAAATATCGGTTAGTAGCACAATACATAGAAGGTTGTAAGTAAACTAATTAATTTAAAACTTTATTTATAATACTCTTCCATAAATGTGAAGAGAACCTCTCAGCTATAGTCATCAGGATGCTATTGGCTAATAACGTTATAAGTTGATAGTAAAAGTTTATTTTTTCTTTTTAGCGCATTTAAATAAAAGCTTGTTTTTTAAAAAGGTTTTTAACAATTAATCTTCATTATAATCATATGGTTCTTCTAAGAAGTTCGCCATAATAACCCGTTTTAATGTTATAGGTCTAATTCCACTTTTCGGCATTGACGTGTGGGAACACGCCTACTACCTTCAGTACAAGAACGTGCGCGCCGACTATGTGAAGGCCATCTTCGATGTCGCCAACTGGAAAGACGTCTCCGACAGATACGAAAAGGCCCTCATGTAAAGAAGAATAATCTCAGCATTTTTAGGTTAAAGCTTTAAATCTGCAAGAACCACATGGTGAACCTGTTGCATTAGATTTGTGATAATATAAGTTTTAAAACATGTTTGTTAAAATTTATTGTGTTTTTCATTTGATATTTTTGTTTTAATCGTCGTCTCTCGATCGCTTTTTTACATTTATAGTAGCACTAATGATCGCGATTGAAGTATTACTGACTAATTTCAACACGAACGTGAGACTTGGACCGCACAAAAAAACGTAATGGCGGCCGTCTGGCGACCGGCTGTGTAGGGCGGCAGGGAGTGAGACAGAGATTTTTTTTTCTTTAGTAGCTTTTAAATATGTGGTACCAGACTACGTACTGCTGCATGTTAACTGGTAATCATCTTCGAAGAGATACGAAGTATAATTTCGTTTCGGTCAGTAAGTCAAATGAAACTCAAACTAGACACCCAGAGATACGGACTACTAGACAACACTATGAATCATAGAAATCGAGCGTTCTGCATAGTCTTTAAACACCTGCAAAAATAGAGAAATACCGAAATAACGGTATTTTATCCTCAAATACCGGTATCAAAATAACGAAAAAAAATCAGTAAGTATACCGGTATCCAGGACCTACTCCTGGCGATATCTCGTTTTCGTTAACGTGATCGAATGGCGAATAAAACTCGCACTAGGCACTCTGATGTCGAACAGCTCCTCGACCCCCTAACTCGATCGCTTTGAAGGCGAGGCGAGGAGAAGGCGTCATCTTGTCATTTCGAAAGCAATATCGGAAGCTATAGCCTATAACTATCGATTGAAAGTAATTAGCTTCAAAATGACTCTTTGAGCCCTTGTCAGGCGCAAGAGTTGAGTTTTACCCGAATACTACATCTCTGTATGGGGACAGAGATGCAGTATCTACGATGTAAGCGACTGACCTAGAGTGTAGTAAGTTTATTTTCAAAGTTTCAAAATCAACGAAGTTCTTAAGATTTTTAAAAATATTTAACTTTCTTACTGGAGCAACAGTAGTTTTTGTGTTCTTTGTCATGATAAGTGAGCATTTACCCAAACCACAATTTGATATGAGGAGCATGCAAAATTTGCAAACAGATGCAGTTGTGATTGTGGCATTGTGGCCTGTGGTTCCTGCACCTTTGATCGCGGGTGGTAAACAACGAAGGTGGTAGCAAGGTTGCACTTGCAGCAAAGGTTATAAAGGGGTTTGGGTTATTTTGTATGGACCAGTGGCGTTATTTTTTTTCGCGGCTAGTGATAATTTTTTTACTATTTTGTAGTACCCTTATAAAGAAACGTATTAAGTAATTAGCTTTGCTCTAAGTAATATCGGAGCTGAGATATGAATTTTTTTATATAATTATTTTTGTACTTTAATGATCCCAATAAATATTTATGGGGTTAATCTTACATAACAGATGTAGAGAGTGCAGAAATATGAGAAGTAGGATTTCTTTAAATATGTCTGTGAACATTTTTCTCATAAAAGTACAGTCAGCAACACATATGTTGAATACCCATAACAATATTTTCTGACTCAATAGTTAAACATTGGGAACAGTGAGTGGAATGATGATAGTGAACCATATGGGTAACTTGATTTGATGTATGTGTTGTCTACTGTACCTACTTATTTTTTTTTTCTGTAAATAATGAGACTTTAATTTTTAAATATTTTTTTATTATGATGTCTTATACATTTTTATAATACAGTTTGAAATCACTTTGGTAGAATTGCACACTTTCTTTACTTAACCCTAACCTAGCCTTAGAGGTAATTAAAATATCATTTTGTCACTATCAGTCAAGTTGTAGTAGAAAGAAACAGAAAACTTATTAAATGTCAGGTTCGTCATATACTTACTTCATTTTCAATATCTTGACGAATAATCGTATCCAGGAACTGTGCCGGCGGGCGGGGCGAGTTGTCTTTGGTATAAGCCCTAACTCATTTTTTTTTTGAGAGTTTGCTGATTGCCTCACAGGGCATTTTCAGTTTCACCGGACTTGTTTGGGGGCGGCGAGGAACGTAAAAGGGTCCCTCAAGCCGTGTGAAACTGGAGGTTTTCTAGAGGGAACGGCATCGCGCACTGGTGCGCGTCCCTGTGCCCTACTAGATTCTCCGAAGGGTTCGGATCAGATCGGGGAGCGGAGCAACCCGAGGCCGCCTCTAAAGGCTCGGATCTCGGCTCGGGTTGACCGGGCCGTGGAGGAGGAGAGAAGCGCCAAGGTACATGTCTGTACCTGGTGTAGAGCGCGTGTGAACCGGTTGTTCGTACCCTTGTTCTACGAGTACGGTGTCTTGGGCCTAAACTAGTGTGCATGTTTAGTGTATTCTGTAAATGTGTAGTGGCATTTTGAGGATCGGGCGGGGGGGCGCTCGCAACTGGTATGGGATCGTCGGGGTGTCGTCTAGGACGTGTTTAGGACGCGTAGATGTGAACCGTCTTGTTGGTGGAAGGCTTCCAATATTATGGCGGCCGCCATAACAGGCGGGTTAGGGTGGTGGGGGGCGTTATCAAAGTAACGTCTGGAAACGCTTGATAAAGTCTTTGATAGTGGGAAGATCAAGATCACGGTGGGGATCTATATTGCGATTGCGGGCAAGGTTTTGGAGGGTTTGTAAGGGATGCAAATAGGAGGGCGCGGTATGCGCGAAAACTACACTTAGGCCGTATACAGAAAGAAAGCAGGCAGCCTGCGCCGATCTACCAGCGCTTATCGGAACCGGCCTGCGCGGGTAATCTGCGCAGGTAGGTAATAGGCGCCGAGTTTCTATACAATGCACAAAACCAGTACCGATAAGCGCCGAACGTCTCCGACAGCTTCCAACAAGCTTCGACACGCACAGGTCAGCGCTGGCACTGCCATAACCGCCATTTGTTCTAAACTACGTACAACACGCATTTTTTTTTGTATAAAATAATGGGATAGTGACGTGTTGATTTCCTTAGTATTCAGTAAACCACCTGTGTGGGACAAAATGGATAAAAGGCATAAAAAAAAAATAGTCCCTGCTTCAACCTGCTTGCTTTATGCAGCTGTTATCTGAGTGTACCAGCGCCGATAAGCGCTGGTAGATCGGCGCAGGCTGCCTGCTTTCTTTCTGTATACGGCCTAAGTCATGACTGGGCGAATGCAAGCTTTGTAAATTGTCGTCTTTTTTAGACATTTTACTCCGCCTGCCTATAATGTGGAATAAACGACCTAATATGAACGAGGCCCTGTTACGACGATTTTAAGATAAGGCGCAAACGACAATCTTCTATCGAGGGTGACACCGAGATATTTCATCTGCTTTTCCTAAGGGTCAAATAGACGTATAGGAGGGCGACGATCGTCGCTACCCCGAGAAAAGAACACTGCGGCACTTTTCTCGGGGTTAACTTCGATCCGCCATTTGCGAAACCAAACGCCGAGGGTGTTGGCGGCCGTTTGGAGTCGGTTGGAAACTGCGGCTTTGTCTCTACCAGACGAATATAGCGCGGTGTCATCCGCGAATAAAGCTAGCTCTACGCGTGGGGTCTTGGGTATGTCGTTTGCGTAAAGCGTTAACAGGATTGGGGAGAGCACGGATCCCTGCGGAACGCCAGCTCGAATAGGACGAGGCCCCAACTCCTAAACCATAATGGACATTATATTGGAGCAGCAACCTAAAGTTCTTTTTCCCACAACACAAGAACAATAATGGCCTAATACCGCTTCAGACCTCTGTAAACTACTTTATATACTATAAATATAATAATGTAGTGCTGTGTGCAGCGGAGTTCGGAATCATACCTTTAACATTACTTTCTGCTTATCTTGTGCCGGTACCACAAAATAAGGACCCCACCCGGTGAAATTGGAAATGTCCCCTTGGCTTTTATAAACGCCCGGTGATGTGCAGCTAATAAGGCATTATAGAAAAAAAAACTAAGAAAACCTCAAATAAATTGGTTCGAATCTCAGAAATAAAAATGAAAAATAAAAAACCACAATTAATTTAACAAATATGTTTTAGAACTTATATTATTATAAATCTAATGCATTAGCTTCACCATGTGGTTCTTGCAGATTTAAAGCTTTAACCGAAAAATGCTGAGATTATTCTTCTTTACTTGAGGGCCTTTTCGTATCTGTCGGAGACGTCTTTCCAGTTGGCGACATCAAAGATGGCCTTCACATAGTCGGCGCGCACGTTCTTGTACTGAAGGTAGTAGGCGTGCTCCCACACGTCAATGCCGAAAAGTGGAATCAGACCTGTAACATTAAAACGGATGTTGATGACCAACTTTTTAAAACAACTTATGATTATCTGTTGAAAAGGAAGTTTTTACTTATCATTTGGATTTGATTATTATTATTGAATCATTTAATCCTTTCTTTAGAATTGTTATAATTTTTTCAAAACATATTGCAGGCGGTGCTTATTTTTGGTCAAAAGCGACTATTTCTTACTTCTCTTTTTCTTTATTCATTTGACTTTTTTTTTCTCATAACAGTACAAGCGTAATATATTAGAATAGGTATGATACACTAGAATATAATGTCAAACATTTTCAATTTTGTAATAATAATTACCCGCAGGCTTATTACCGAAAAAAGCAACCAGTTGTTAATTGTACAATTGCAACGCGACTGCTCTAGTTGCGGTTGATGAATTGGTATTGCGGACACAAATCGCACAAAATTGTACAATTAACAACTGGTTGCTTTTTTCGGTAATAAGCCTGCCGCTTTAGTTTTTATGTGACTTACAAATCAAAGAATAAGGTCCGAATAGTTATTCCGTGTTTGGTCCTGTCATGTAAACGTCATTTCAAATTAGAGTAAAAGAGACTTAACACGGAATAACTATTCGACGCTTATTTTTTGTTTATTTGTAAGGCGCTATAAGAAAAGGAACCAATTCTTTTTAACATAGTGATCTTTTGTAACACTTATGGTTGACGATAAAATATTGAGTATTGGTCACGCACTCACGCGTGCATGACTACCGGCTGTCTGTCTGTCTCTTGCCATTTGTTGTAAATATAAGTCATATGTATGTATCAAAATCTCTAACCGGTAGTCGCCTGCAGAGGGTCTTGGTTCTGGCAAGTGGCGATCTGCAACTTTTTCATTTGACTGTTGTAACTTAGCCAGCCCCACCCAGAGCCCTGCACACCTACCGAAGAGGCCGCCAGCTGGGTCTTCATTTTCTCCATAGAACCGAAGTCTCTGCAACCACAGAGTACTGTAAAGTTCACCAGTAATGACAGTGGTTGAGGACTACGGGTGAAACGCACTTACATAATTATTATCATCATCAGTACTGTATACATAAGTAAGTGTAATAAGTAAATCGATATCTCTTATTTAAAACCTTTTCTTTATAAGATACAGGCAATCAATGAATAACTTAGTGCAGATTTATGATTTTTAAATTTATTAAACATAACAAAATATTTTTGGGTTGTATATCATTCTTAAAAAAAATAATATAGAACTCTGTTATTAGATGCACTATAGTACTTCTGAAACTATGCATTGTCAATAAGATACAAGCAGAGCTATTGACCAATTTAACATGCATCTCTAAGCTACATTTGAGTGCAAATATATGGGTACTGTTTGACTTTATAAAATATATAAAAAAGCAGTTAGATAATTTTGAAAAGAACATGTCAACACATGCACAGTTGCTTATAAAACCACATTTAAATGCATGCATTACAATTTTGTTTACTTTTCAATAGCTTGGGTGAGCTGGTCTGATGGTTTACCACCATTGGGGCTGAGGTTCTGCCAGAAAATGGTGTGGTTGATGTGGCCCCCACCATTAAATTTGAGGGCTGGAGCAAGACTAATCACTGTCTGGATGTCACCTGCACAAAACATACAAAAATTATATGCCATTGTATAAATTATATTTCTAACAATTAATTACACTCTCCAGATGGACACAAAATGAAAGTATTGGTTTTCTAATATGAAATATTCTAATATTTTACTTACTTAAAAGTTCAATGTCACTTTTAGGAATATTTATAACTTAAGTAGCTTGTTGTGATTAAAATCATAAACAATAAGTAAATATCTATTGATTTTTAAGTACCTAGCTTTATATACTTACCTACAGTCAGCTTCAAAATACAAAACACCATTGTGGTCAAAAATAAAAAATGTCTAAATATTAAAGTATCAATGAGAGCAGCACAAAATCAGTTGTTTTGGAGATCCTTATGGGAGGCCTTTGTGCAGTAGTGGATGTCTTTCGGCTGAGATGATGATGATGATTAAAGTAAGTTAGTTAAACTATTTATCAAATGTTATTGAATCATAAAGTAAATGACACTATTTTATACTAGGAATGGAATACATGAAACTATTTTATAAACAAAAAATAATCAATTAAATTGCTCAAGCAAGGGCTCAGGTTTTCAGCAAACAGAAAGGTACCGTAAATTTTTCTAGAACTTCTATTCTTTCCCAACTAAGCAATTTTTGTTAAATGATTGAAAAAGAACTCATCAGATACGTTTTACTAACGAAGTGTGCAGTTTAACCACGTTTAGACCACCGTTTTACAACCTTTAGACTGGGCCTGGGCCAGTTTCTCTTCAGCCGCATTTAGGTTGTTGACGTACGTAGCATGATGTTTGCCGTGGTGCAGGCTCATGATCTCCCGGCTGATCACCGGCTCCAAAGCGCTGCTCTCATACGGCAGTGCGGGCAGACTGTGCTTTTGACGAGATGTACCGGCAACTTCTCTGGATTTAAAAAAAAACATTATTTCGGATGAACGTTTATAAAATTGGCAGTCATCAGTTCAGTTAAATAAATGTAATTAATTACATTAGAGTGCCGATTCTGCGGGCAGCAAACATTTTGTTTTGTATTAGTTGTCGGTTGTTTTGTTTTGTATAGATGTGTAAACAATACGACTGTGATCCGGCGGCTTCTCAAACAACACAAATATCAGGTAACTTTTTCATTAATTAGATTACGCAACATTGACAATTTATGTGACAGTAGAGAGCAAATTTAACAAAACATCGAAAAGTCTGTGATTGATTACATCCAATACCAGAGCCAATACCTACTTTTTTTTTAAAGTGTAGTCGTTCCCGAAGGAACCAGCTAAGGTCATAAACCATGCTGCCATGTCATTAGTTTCTTAATTTCATTAGTTACTTCTCCTGTCTTGTTTCCTGTATGATGATGATGATGATGATGAATGATAATAGAAATGAGAAGTGAGAAATTTAGACCCCCCAACCCCAACCCCTGGAGTATCTCAGTAAAGATGTGGGGCTTTACTAAGTCCTCACGCAGACTTTTTAAGAGAATTTGAAAAGTAACATTGCACTGTTTTGTTTCATTTGCCAACACTCATGCACACTCACGAACACTTAACGGTTAATAATCCACCATTACTTCACATTAATAGTCGACATAACACAAATTTTAGAAAATAAAACAAAACCGCAGACATGACTCTTCACTTTCCCGCCAAGAAGTCGCCAATTCAATTCCTTTACCTACCTCTCCGAGTACTGAAACATACCTACCTACATAACAAAACATCAATCATCCAAGACAGCTGACTGTCACTGAGTTTTTAAATTTGCAAAAGCAATGGGATCTAACCTATACAACCTTGTGTTTTATATACATCAACATTATCTCACCCAGTCCTATTGCTGTTCATGAACAGATTAAACAGCCACGGTGATGCTACACATCCCTGTCTAACACCTTTTTGGATATTAAACCATTCAGTGTGTGCCCCGTTTATCCTTACACAAGCACTAAAATCCCTATAAAGGGATTGCAATGCTCGTATAAGGACACTGCTCACACCGTTTACGGACAATGCTGACCACAATTCCTTCCTCACCACTCTATCATAGGCCTTTTCTAGATCCACGAACGCGCAATAGACCTTGTTTTTAGCTATGTATATCTATGTATATATATATCATTTTAGATCAAAACCACAAAATATAGAAAACGCGTGAAAATGTTCAATTAAACTTATATAGACATTTACAGTAAACTATATTGCGCATTAATATTTGAAGGCATGAAATAACAAAGAGTCTAAAACTATTACCCAGTATTATAAATTTTGTTTTCACATCAAACGTTTTGACATAGACAGTCTTCGTCCATTATTTATATTGCGAGACAAAGTAGTTTACTTACGTCAATGTATTATAAACATTTGTACCGTTGTGTTAGAGATGTTTTTGCAATGATGTATGTAATGATGGGTTTAAGTTCTAACTGTGAACACTTAAATAGCTCGTCTAATGCTTTTGTAATGCGGTGACTGTAATAATTTGGATTTGGATCTAGGAACATCCACATCTGTGGGAATAACTGGACTTTCGAAGTCTAAAACTGTACGTATTTTATAAGTGTAAGTGTTTAGAACTACACTGCAATCGTGAAAACTGTAAGTGGTGTGGAAGAAAATTTAAGGACCAAAAATACAAGATATCCAAGAAAGGGTCTTACCCGACGAGTGTATGAAGAAACTGATGAGATTGGAAAAAGCGAAAGATGTATGTGAGGATCGTAGCAAGTGGAAATTTGTAATCTCTGCCTACCCATGTGGGAAAAAGGTGTAACTATTTATTTATATTTGTATGTATTTTTTTATTTGAATACTTTCACATATTCAAAAATAGGGCAATGCCTGAACTGCTGGCTGTGGTAGTAATGTACTTTAATAATATTTTTTTTTAATTGCATTAATATTATAGACTTTGATTTTGTTTCAGGATACACAGCCAGAGTGGCTTAAGCGATCGCGATCAAATTCAAATATTGATGATGTTGCTATTTCTGATTTGGGTTATGTGTTTGATACTCCTAGAAAAGTTAAGCTAAAAGCACAATTGCGCCGTAAACAAATGTAGTTTGACCGTCATGTTCATAAAATAAAAATTTCACAACAAAAAATTAAAAAATTGGCCAAAAAAATGATTCTTTGAAAAGCATCCTAAAGAATTTAAAAAATAACCGCTATGTTAACCCTGATGCTTATGATCTACTTTCGACAGATGTAGTGGCAGCTGATATTTATAATAATGTGTACAAAAAAAACGTTTTGAAGAAAAGATAACCAAATACACAGCTAAATAAAAAGTTTTGTCAACTTTAAATTTCCTTTCACCGACTGCCTATAATTACGTGAGGGCTACTTTTGATACTTGCCTTCCGCACCCTAAAACATTATCAAAATGGTATTCCAATTTAAGCGGTGAGCCTGGATTTTCAGATGAATCATTTGATGCTTTGAAAGCAAAAGCTGCGTCGTCTGAGCGAAAACTATTTGCTCTCTGATTTCTGATGAGTTGTCTATCAGACAACAAAGTTTGGATTGGAAGATGGGATGGGAAAAAATAGTGGCTATGTCGACATGGGGACAGGGATTCAGAAAATTTATTAAATCTGTAGTTACTGTAGTACATAGAATTATAATTTACCCCAAAAGTGGTATATGAACTGGTATAAATATATTTCTGATTTTGGTAATTTCGGCGCCGGACAAGGAAAAACACTAGTTTTCTACAGATATAATAATATTTAAAGTTCAGGAGAATAACAAAGCCCTTAACTACAAAATTTTATAATTCGGAAGAAAGTCCCGAGACTTCGAAAACCGAGAAGATCCGGGACCCAAACCACTATCTCGAACTTTTTCAAGTTAAGTTTTTTTACCAAGTTTTGTAACTATATTTCAAAATCCAAAATTATTTACTTATTTAGTTTAGGCTTTGATCAGTAATAATAGTAGGTACTGCTCCGCAGAACCGATGCGGTTGGCGCTCGTTAAGGGAGGCTTACTTTCAGCAGTGGAACGTTAAAGAGATAAAGTTATTGAAATCTTGTTCATTAGCTCAAATCTTCACAATTAGCATTAGCTGAATGATGAGAATTATAATTATTAACAATATAACTTTTAAAAGCTCTAATAAATTGCTTACAATTGGGATTACCGTTACTTCTAATAATGCTGAAAAAACTTTCTAATGGATCTTGATTGAAATTTCTAGCAATCAAATAAGTGATGTCATGATTTGTAGTCAGATAATCAAACATTTCACGGAAGGTTTTGATGTTTTGTATCCACATCTCAATTGATGGAATTGATTTATATTCAATTATACTATTTTTAACTACAGATTCAAATTTAATTGATTCTAAGATAGGTAGTGAATCATCCCACAGTTGGAAGTGAGGTGAACTTTTTTTTATGCAACTTCTATACATTTTGGATAAATCTTGATGACTGTGACCATTAAACGAATCAAATAATTTGTCAAATATTAATAAAAAATCTGCAGTATCTTCACACTCGGCTGGAAGTATTTTGTGCGCTGAAAAAAAAGTAAGATGTACATTATTGTATATTATAAAGAAAAGGATCATTAATAAATAAATAAACTTTCCTACACTCACACCAATTATCGAGCCCAAGAGAAGCTTCGTTATGAAACTCGTTAAATGGTTACTAGACAACGGATACATACTTATTATACATAGAAAACACCCAGACCCGAGACAATTTAGAAAAAAAATAATTTCTGAATTGACCCGACCGGAGATCGAACCCGGGACCTCAGAGATAGTGGCGCCATGAAAACTGGTGTACAAACCACTCCACCAAGGAGGTCGTCGATCATTCTATATGTTTTATCATCATCATCATCATCATCATCATCATCATCATCAGCATCATCAGCATAGGCTGCCTATACTAGTCCACTGCTGGACATAGGCCTCTCCAAGTGCACGCCACCGAGCACGATGCGATCTTTTTATATACGCGTTTATTAGTTTCATGATGATTTGACATTTAACTTAAACATTTCACAATTTTTTTACTAATTTATTTGAGTGCACTTAATGTCAAATCATATTGCGAAGCTAAATAATTACTTATATAAAGTTATACATAAAATACTTACTAGATAAAAATCTTAATGCTGAAGATACTCGCTGACTAAAAACTTGGGCAGCTAATTTAACATTTGTTTTGTTTAACTTTTCAATTAAGACATGATTTGCAGTTAGTTTATTAACTAATCGTATTTCATCATCTCCAACGTCGATATCTAATAATTTTTGTAAATGCTCCCACTTAGCAGTTGCTTCATTTCCATTTTGATAAAATTTTGCATTTTTTGTGAGGAGGATATTGCGTACACCTTTTAATAAATGTGGTGTATCAAACAAAGGGAATATTTTATTATTATTAACAATGAAACATGTACTTGGCTGCATGTTTTCTTCAGTATATTTTGTATTTGTTTCCTCAACAAGAGATTTAATAACTGCAATATTTGTGGGGCATTGATCGCAGATTGTGGAAATGACTTGTAGCCCAATATTCTGCAAATCTGTTATAATTGTATATAGCAGGGTCTTTAGGTCCTCACGTTCTGTTGTTCCTTTACAAAAGGTGAAAGCAATTGGCTGGTTCATTTCAGCTTTTATACTTTTAATCATGAAAACAAGGGCATGATCGGCAATATTTTTTGTTTTTCTTATTCCATTATCCTCAAATCCTATTACTTCGTTTTGTGCCTCATTATGTATCAGAGCTGGTGAGAGCAGAATTCTATCGAATAGTAAGTTTACTAGCCTCTTTTCTTCTGGCATTTTCGTGACAATTTTCTTTAAATTATTTAGCAACTCGGAATTTAGTCCTGGCTTTACAACAAGTGGATTGAGCAATCTTATAATTTGTGATGTTGGTCTATTTGTCATGGTTTGTTTAAATGCTTTCTTTCTTGGTATTTTTCTAGCCATTTTAATTTGATTATTTTGCAATATACAGTTTTGGCGCATTTTATAAAGCCTTTCTTCCCTTTCACTTTTTTCAAATGCCTGTGGTTCTATTTTAATTTTAGGCAGTTCAACAGATCCTGTAAATAACTTATTTTAAAGTCACAAATATTTTACCAAACAAAATGTACCTATTGTATTGAGGAGCTCTCAAGGAAATCAAATATAAATTTAATTATTCTATTATTTATTATTTTATTTATTTTTATCAACTAAAATATAATTACAAATATCGGTAAGTAGTATCTTAAAGCCTATGTTAGGTTTGTCTAGATACTAAGTTCTCAATATAATAATAAGTAGTTGAATTAGAAACAGTAAAATAATAATATGACGGTAAAATGAAAAATGAATGAATGAATTATTGATTGTAGGTATTTGTTACAAATTCATTATGATATTGCATGCGAAATTAATCGATACATATAAGATCCCAGTAAGTTAATTAGGCAGACAAAAACAAAAATAAAACCACACACAACTTAACTTAAGTTTAGTTTTTTCAAAAAGACTTACCAAGAGGGTCAATTGATGGCAGCTGCAATGGGTCAAAGTCAAATTGATCTGTCTGCATAGCAATATAATCTAAAATAGAAAATAAATTTGTCTACATTATCTACTGGTTTGTCTTTAGTACAAACACCTACTCTTTGTTCTGTAAATAGTGAGTAATAGATTGTCATAATTGACACTTGTTTATTATTTAGACTTACTTAATGGGCTTGATGAAGTTGAAGATTGCTGCATTTGGACTATGTGAAACTGTTCTTTTTCCATACTACTCCCACCTAAATATAATAAATTATGGAGTTATAGTGATTACTATTATGTTTAAAATTAATTAAATACTAGTGAGTAATAGATGGTCGTAATTGACACTTGTTTATTATTTAGACTTACTTAATGGGCTTGATGAAGTTAAAGATTGCTGCATTTGGACTATGTGGAACTGTTCTTTTTCCATACTACTCCCACCTAAATATAATAAATTATGGAGTTATACCATTTTGTTTAAAATTAATCAAATACTATTTACTTTAAGCCATAATAGTAAAAATACTAATAAAGTAAGAAAGACACTTCTTTTCAAGTTTCATTTGTTTTTTATAAAATTTAAGCTTGTAATATAATGGACTTAGGTGACAGCTCATCCGCAAAATATTTCATCCTCGGATAGATCGTCACCCTTTTCAAATTGTTAGGCGTCGATTCATCCGCAAGTGGTGCCGCTGTCGGGTGAGTTGTTACATACAAAATATCGATGTGGTCATTTCAGCCAAATTGACAAACAAAAGGCAGCGTTTCACCAGAGTTCTTCCCGTAATAACACGTGTTGTGAGACTCCATTTTATTTTCTATCTACCGTACAAACCGTACCGTACTAAACGCGAAGCCATTAATTAAGATAATTAATTAATTAACAAAAGGCAAATGGTTGGGAATAATACGTAATAACAGTATATTAAATAATAACAAAAAATCAAAATAGTTATTTTTTTATTTTTTATTTATTTATTTATTATCGGAATCAAAGCATACATTATTTTTATGATATGGGGTACTAGTTAAGCCTCTTGGGTTTGTGTGTAGTACCTAACAATAGTATTCTTCCACGTTATCAGAGATAAAGTAACCAAATACATTCATAATATTATAATTTTAAGAATCGACAATGTTCTGACAGTACGATCACATTTCCGAACACAACACAGAATTATTATTTTAAAACTGACAAAAAATAACTTTTTAATGTTAATGAAAACCATCTTCAAAAGATGGGTTAGAAACACCATTTATCAGATAAGGTGAGCTTCTTCTGTATCCAAGTATTTTGTAAATAATTGTTGAACCGAGTTTTTTTATAATCTTTATTACACGTTTTATATACTGACGTTGACGGCCTGTTTGGCGCAGAGGTAAAACATCTTGCTTCTGCTCCAGAGGTCCCGGGTTCGATTCCCGGACAAGACAAATATTTCATTATTTATTTGTCTTGGTACTACTAATATTATAAACGCGAAAGTTTGTAAGTATGGATGTTTGTTTGCTACTCTTTCACGCTAAATCTACTGAACGGATTTAGATGAAATATGACACAGAGATAGTAAATAGCCTGGATTAACACATATGATACTTTTTATATTTTTTTTTTATTTTTTTTACCACGGGAACGGGAACCACGCAGGTGAAACAGCGGGCGGCCGCTTGTTAAGTATGTATTTACAAAAGAAAAGTATGTATATGTATTTTATCCGTTATCCAGTATCCATAACACAAGTTCCTAATGAAACTTACCTTGGGCTGGATAATTGGTGTGTACGTAAGAGGTCATTTATTTATTTATTTTATTTATTTATACTTGAAAAAAAATTAAATTTTGAGGGTACTTACGAAATGATTGAGACAACTTGCTTTGCCGTGTATTCGTTTAGTTGAGCAGTGCACAAAGTCTGCGTTAATCCTGTTGTGTGCTACGTGCAATAACATAATTTTATGAAGTTTTCTATTACATGTGATTTAGCTAAGTTTTCATGTTCCAATTTGGATGATTGAGCTACATTAAGGTCAGATATCAGATATGTATAATTTTATTATTACTTTTCAGTTACACAAATAGTTAAATAACATATCATAACTAATTTCTATTTTAGAATTGCAATTATGGACAAGGAAACATCGCAATTTAAAATTATTACATCACAACGAGGAGGAAAACTTCTTATGCACGGAAACTACCATTATTATAAAAAACGCCAAATTAAAAACGGACACATAGTTTGGCATTGTGCGTTACAAAATTGCAAATCTAATTTGGTTACTAACTCTAATTGCGACTTTGCACTAAAAGAGCAAACCCACAGTTGTCATTCTAGTAGTTTAAATAATCAATTGTTGGAGAAAATTGACGAATGCTTAGAAAGAGCAAAAACTGAGTACTCCTATGCCTACAACTTATAAAGAGGCGGTGGCAAACTTAAGAGTCTGCAGGGCTAGATTTAGTAA
Organism: Eudonia truncicolella; assembly: GCA_949315975.1. Classification (NCBI taxonomy): domain Eukaryota; kingdom Metazoa; phylum Arthropoda; class Insecta; order Lepidoptera; family Crambidae; genus Eudonia; species Eudonia truncicolella. Next base: position 4,830,416 of record OX438840.1, on the reverse strand, counting down.
TAAAGTTACCAAAATATAACAATATAAAGAAAATAATGTATAATATGTATAATGTATAAATAAGCTACGTAATAAAGAACTGCAAACTAAAACTGTCCGATTTTCTAAATTAAGAGATTTTATAGTTCCTGGCATGTACGAAAATTTTTTGCTTGCTGATTACAGAGAAAAAAATGAAAGAATATTATTATTATTTGCTACTGAAGAAACCAAAGAAATTCTCAAAAAAGCAGAGCATGTATTTTGCGATGGGACATTTAAGGCCGCTGTTCCTCCTTTTAAGCAATTGTACACGTTACATGTTGACTTGGGCAGCAATAATACACATACGAATATTATACCAGTAGTATATGCGTTATTGCCAAATAAAAAACAATCTAGCTACGAAGTTTTCTTGTATCTTATAAAAAGCCAAATTCCGAGTCAATAACTGCTGATTTTGAAATTAGCGCAATGTCAGCATCCGAAGAGGTATTTGAGAAAGTTACAACTCGAGGGTGTATTTTTCATTTTAAAAAAGCCGTTAAAAAAAGCGAAATTGATAGGAATAACAAAAAATCAAACATATCATGAGCTCACGTGCGGCGTTGTATGGCGCTAGCGTATCTCCCGAATACAGAGGTCTCAGATGGTTGGCTTTATTTTTAGGTGAGTGTATGCAAAGAGATGATAAAACAGTTCAGTTCAATAATTATTTTAAAAATACATGGATAGAAAAGAGGTCCCCATTGTCTGATAAATGGTGTTTCTATAACATATGTATGACACAAAACGAATAATGCTATAGAATGGTGGAATTCGCGACTAAACAGGTCTATAAAGAGCAAACCTAATATAGCAGTTTTACTAAGAACTCTTAAAAAAGATGCTAAATACTATTCTAACTTGTGGAGAAATCAAGCCTATATTTAAAAAAGATCGGAAGAAAGCATACTGAAGGAAAATATAATCAATAGCAAATTGAGAGAATTTTCTGATAACGAAATAAGCCTCGGACATTGTATAGAGAAGTTGTCATACTAGTGATGTAGTTCACAACGATTGTTGATTGTTAATTATTATAACTAAATTAAAACATAATATACCTTAGTCAACCATTGGTTAACTAACCACATTAAGTTAAAAATCGGTTTTGTACGAAGATGGTTTTCATTAACATTAAACTATTTTGATTTTTGTTATTATTTAATATATGTTATTACGTATTATAAAATAAATAAAAAACATTAACTCGCAACCATTTGCCTTTTTGTACCATTTTGTATGTAACAACCGACAGCGACACCACTTGCGGATGAATCGACGCCTAACAATTTGAAAAGGGTGACGATTTATCCGAGGATGAAATATTTTGCGGATGAGCTGTCACCTAAGTCATATAATGATTATTTACATATAATTTTACGAAAATATTGTTGCGAACAAATTACAATTTAAAAAAAGACAAAGTGTAGAAAAAATTCCACGTGCGGGGTTCGAACCCGCACCCCATGACATGCCGGGTCAGCTGCACTGCCAACTATGCTATCGTGGCTTAATCCAACTCGCCGAAATTAATCAACACTATCTTCTTTTATTTTATAATAAAGGAGCCATATTCAATATCGACAACTACGTCGTCAACATCCGATCTAAACATTTTTACAAATATTGAAAGATCAGTGATCAATATACAGCTAATACACTCGGCGTCAAAAAAATCGCACCTTTTAAAAATCATCTTTAAAAATTCTTAAACCTTATGTAGAGGATAGTGTTGGGTATCATTAGAAAGGTAACAAAAAGGAGTATCAAAAAACAATTAAATTTAACTTTCTGTTTAATTATAATTATACAAACAACATTAAAATTAATAAAATAATAAAAATCCTTAATTAAGTCCTAATTAACAACAGATAATTTACAAAGAAAAATGTACAAAAAGTGTCTTAAAATTAACTTAAAATCTAGTGTTACCCCCCCTTGCCCTGATCACGGCTTCCATACGGTCCCTCATGGACCTCACCAACTTCAGGAGCTCTTCTTGAGGGATAAGCCCCCATTCTTCAATCACCGCGTCTTGGAGCTCCTGTAGAGTCGAAGGAGCTGGATCCCGAGATCGAACCTTACGTTTAAGATGGTCCCAGAGGTGCTCTATAGGATTCAGATCCGGACTTCGCGCTGGCCACTGCATCACAGAGATTTGGGACCTCTGCAAGAAGTCGCTCACGATGCCTGCAGTGTGAGCGCGAGCGTTGTCGTGCATTAATGTGAACCCCTCGCCAAAAGATTCGGCAAAGGGGACCACATGCACTTCCAGGACCTCAGTGACATAGCGGCGAGCAGTCAGCGACCCTTGTCCGCGAGCACCTCCAGTCCGGGAGACGCAGACAAGGTCGGTTTTGCCGGCAGCAGACATACCGCCCCAGAACATGCAGGATCCGCCACCATATTCCACCGTCTCCTGGATGCAGGCTTGGGCGAAACGTTCACCCTGCCTCCGGTATACTCTTCTCCGTCGGTCGTTGCAGAAAAGACACACTCGCGTCTCGTCTGAGAAGAGAACAGCTCTCCACTGCTCAAGGGTCCAATCGACGTGGTCACGAGCAAACTGCAAGCGGGCTCGCCGATGCGCTGCAGTCAATTTTGGACCCGTAGCAGCTCTGTGGGCCGCTATCTTCTTCTCCTTCAATCTTCTTCTAACCGTAGATACGCTTACGGTGCGTCTGCGAACTGCCTGGAGCTGCTGTTGCAACTCAACAGCGTTGGAGAAACGATTTCTCAAAGAGTTCGACACAACGAACCGGTCGTCTCTTTCCGAAGTGCAGCGACGTCTACCCGAACCGTGTCTGCGGATATAGCCACCGGTCTCTATGAAGCGCTGGTACACTCTTCGAACGGAATAACGGCTCAGGTTCAGTTGCCGGGCGACATCACACTGCCGCACCCCTGATTGCAGTAGTGCAACCACTTGAGCGGCTTTATCAGCTGTGGTATCCATCAAAATCTGTGCGTGTGTCCTCTTCAACGGTTGAATAGCGAATGACCCACATTGAACCCGTGTTGACCGTTTTATACCCACAAAGGAAGCGCAACTAGCAACTCTCACGGGTAGCAAAATTTGCATCGAATTTTTGTGACACTTTATTTGTTGCATTAGGTTTTATTTGATAATGAAAAGTAATGTTTTTTATTAAGTTAATTAAGTAACCTTGTAAATAAAATCATAATTAATGCGACTGCATGTGCATATCAAGAGTAAATGACATTTGAAAGTGATTTTCTAAGAGGTGCGATTTTTTTGACGCCGAGTGTAGTATAGCTTGCCTAATTCTTTTAGGCAAGCTATACTATTAGCTGTATATTATTTACATATAAATTTACGCAAATATTGTTGCGACTTAGTTGTTTTTTTTAATAATATATTTTTTCAAATTGTAATTTGTTCGCAACAATATATGCGTAAAATTGCTTATAAAGTAAAAGTAGATAGTTTTGATTAATTTCGGCGAGTTGGATTGAGCCACGATAGCATAGTTGGCAGTGCACCTAACCCGGCAAGTCATGGGGTGCGGGTTCGAATCCCGCTCGTGGAATTTTTTCATATTAACTTCTAACTTAAAACAATTAAACACTATGAGTTTAATTAAATAGTTAACTTACCCAGATTTAGAGTAGGAATGGCATTATATGTCAAAAGTCTACTGGGTAACTTATAGCAATCTTTAAAGTGTCGATTGCACAGTTTTTTTGAATTACATATATAATTATCTCCTCTTTCTTGAGTTTTTGAATCAAGCACAGACTTCCACTTATTAAATTTTTCTGTGTGAGGATATTCGCATTTTGGAAATGAATGTAATGGCCCATCTGAAACAACATCATAGTACATAATAAGCAAATAAGTAGGGTAATGGCACCAGTATTCAACACTTTAAACCCAGTCTTCAGAAACAACTTCTGTTTCCAAAAAATTATCATTGAAATTTTTGCATGTGGTATATATTCAATTGTTGCTAAAGGCTAAAATCTGATTTTGACCCTATATTTGAACACTGGTGCCACAACCCTACTCACTTCTTTTATTGTGATATATAAATTTACAACAATATTTTTTTTATTTATATACACAACAAAAAGAAACATTACCTAACTTAACTTGAAAAAAAAATACAGAAAAATAATTAGAAAATGAAAAACTAAAGACCTATAAATAAAAGATGTCCTCCATGGGAACAGTCCCAAGAATGCTGGCAACATTGCCCATTTGCATTGCCAAACTAATACGTTGGCAGAGGTAGCTGCCAGCCTTCTTGTCACCGGAGGCCTCAATAAGGCGAGCACTAACTCTTTAACCAGCTGCTTTGCCTCCGGCCCCCATGGATCCATTATTTCCACCGCAAACGGAACAAATAAATAATTTCGACCTAGGTTTGCGTATTTGTGCCAAGTGTTCCTTTATTGTACAAAGAAATTACATACAAACACACGTTACACAGGACATACAGGGTGTAATCGTTAAGTGTGACCAGGCGATTATTCCGTAACTATTACAGATATCAAAAACTTTAAACTGATGTCGAAAGTATGTTACCTAATCAGTAAAATGACATCAATAACTTTTTAAAAATCAAACGAGAAGTATCCAAAATTTTGACATTAAACACTCCCATACATTTAGTATGATATTAGTAGAAGTTTCCTTATTTTAAGTGGTCTAGTATTAATTTAACCTTAATCACATTTTTTGATTACGTTTGATATGATAATAATCACTCTGCAAATGTTAAGTTAAAAGCAGATGTTCGAAGTGACGTCCTTGTTGTGCGATACAATGACGAGCTCTATTTACAGTTTCTAAATGAACTTAATACAAAATTTTGTACTTACTAAATAAGAAATAAATATTATTCAATTTTTTTTTTATATTAGAAGGAGGCAAACAAGCAGGCGGATCACCTGATGGGAAGCAATCACCGCCGCCCATGGACATCCGCAAAACCAAAGGAATCGCAGATGCGCTGCCGGCCTTAAAGGAAGGAATAGGCTAATTAAAATAATAATAGAGTAATTAAAAGAGTAATTAGAAGTAATTAAAGTTTTATTACTTTATTTTTTTACTTAGGTTAATAAACAGTTTCCCATAATATCAGTACTAAGCTAAAATAACCTTTTAAAATAAGGAAACTAAAACCTTTCTACTAAATGTATGGGAGTGTTTAATGTCAACATTTTGGATACTTCTTGTTTAATTATTAAAAGTTATTGATGTCATTTTACTCATTAATTAGGTAAAGTACCTATTTTCGATATCAGTTTAAAGTGTTTTGATATCTGTAACAGTTATGGAATAATCGCATGGTCACATTTAACGATTACACCCTGTATACCAGGGATGCACAGACTACGGCCCGCGGGCCGCATGCGGCCCGCCGGTCGAATACTGGTGGCCCGCCGACAGCAAAAATAATACTCTCGTACATTCGAAAATATTGAGTTCTATTCCAGAATAAAACCAATAACAAATGTTCGAAAAGTAATTTGAAATTTGGCCCACCATCAGTTCATAATTTGCCCGAGTGGCCCCTAGTCTTAATAAGTCTGTGCATCCATGCTGTATACAAAGGTGAGCTTATATCTAGAAGATATCTCTTCCAGCCAACCCTAGCTGTGGTGTAATAAAAAAGTATGCAGGACTAATAAATTGTAAATAATACTATACTAACAAACATATTTAAACTAATAACCAAAGATATATCTAATTGAAAATAAAATATTATATTATAAATATATACTTCTACTATATATACTCTTGTCTTTGAACAGCGCCTTCAAGAACCTTGGAGAAGAATGGAAGGATAGAGATGGGACGGTACTGAGACAAATTGGTAAAAAACTTAATGGACAAAATAAAATAATATAATTTGGATTCTACTATATCGCTAGTCTTTATTGAAGACACTGAAACTAATTTATGTAATGTAGGTAGACACCTACTTGGCAAGAGATTGTTGTTAATCTATATAAAAAAAAAGTTAGGTATCTATTAGGTATTGAAACAAGTCACACTCAAATTGCCCAATATTCATTTAGTTTATTTATGATTTTCGAGGCACCTGTAGTCGGCTAACTTAAAATGCATTTAATATTCACATTCGTTACCTTAGTTATTTATTTAACTTACCATCTTTAGGACAACCAAAGTGACAAAATACAGCTGATGATCTCGGCATATCCGAAGCCTCTTCCAAAGCAAACCAAACCGTAGAGTAAAATCGTATTTCCAAATCACGGCTGGGCTCGTAACAAAAAGATACAAATCGTTCGTATAAAATAAATCACAGAAATCACAACACCAACCAAACAAAACCCAAAAAAATCAATAAAGCAAAGAAAAAAATAAACCGCATAACTGTGTTGCCAGATGTAGCCACAGAGCAAGTAATCACTACGTGTAATAGATGTAGCGTGGTAAAAATCCCCAAAAATTTGGCGATGTAGCTAGTGAGATAACATTAAATTTTTTTTATTTCATTTGTTTAGAACAGTACTTCAATCTAGGAGCTCAAAAAAGTGCCTTCGCACATTTCATAAAAATCTTTTTAAAAATAATAATAAAAATCTTCAATTTTGGGTTTAACTAAAAAGTTAAGCAAAATTTACAAAAAGCGACGCCGCTACGAACTATGCCAATAGCTATTCTACACTATTCTATAAGTCAAAATTATTGTTAATGTATTTTTGTTTCTGAAATTAAGAACGCCAAAATTGGCCATTTACGCAAAAATCACAGTCGAGATGAAATAGGGCTCTTAAGCAGCTTAAAATCACCAAATTAATATTAATTGGCTATTTTTTATACATTCCAAAGTTTTTGATGAGCTTAACCACAAACGTGAATTATTACTCTCTTAGTGCGTAAAAATTAGTGCGTAACTAATTACTGCAAACATAGACAAGATTTACCAATAATAATAAAGAAGCAATCACAGGTTGAGATCTATGTTTATTTGAGTGAATGATTTTACACAGTTCGAACAATAAAGTCATATTTCATTTTGAATCTTTTGAAACTTATCTACAGCTTCATGCTAAAACTGCGCGCGCGCGCTATGAAATAGTAATACTGTGGCGCTATGTTGTGTAGTAACAAGTTGGTTCACAGAACACAGATACTAGAGTTGGTACACAAGCGCTGCGCAGTATCAGCATTTTTTTCATGGGGCAATCGTTCGTAATTATGAACATTAAAATCACAGATGTTGTTGGATAGACTGTGATATAAATCGAGGACGGAGCGTATAACGGAACGCAAATGTCAACGAATGACTGACTGAGACTGACTGACTGACTGTAAAAACCAGGGACTTCTTGGCGGGAAAGTGAATAGTCATGTCTGCTGTTTTGTTTTATTTTCTAAAATTTGTGTTATTTCGAATATTAATGTGAAATAATGGTGTATTATTAACCGTTAAGTGTTCGTGAGTGTGCATGAGTGTTGGCAAATGAAATAAAACAGTGCAACGTTACTTTTCAAATTCTCACAAGAAGTCTGCGTGAGGACTGAGTAAAGCCCCACATCTTTACTGAGATACTCGAGGGGTTGGGGGGTATATCATTTCTCACTTCCAATTTCTATTATCGTCATTCATCATCATCAATATTGTTATACTAATGAAATTAAGAAACTAATGACGTGGCAGCATGGTCTATGACCTTAGCCGGTTCCTCAAGGAACGAACTACACTTAAAAAAAAAATATGTAAAAACCAGATGATTGTCATGTCATTGTCAGTCCGGTTTGCTGTAGTGCTGCGTCAGTTTTGTGACGATAAATAATAAATAAACATATTTTAGAACAATATTAATTAAATTTCGGTGCTTCGAGAGCCGCCTTTCCTTCTCTGTTGAATGGTAAGCTAAAAAATATAATACTTTATCACAAGTTTCATAGAATAACTACGTTTGCAAATCGCTCCTGTGTAATATTGATTTTTCAGAGAATGGACGTACCCTTCGTATTTACCTAGACAATGTATTTATTTGAACTAGAGTATTTGTATACCTACCTATCGTTCTACGTATCTCAGTCAATCTTAGTTCCCAACATACTCATTCATAATCAGTTTAGTATGTGATAATTAAAAAAATTGTTTTATTATTATGAAATTAAAGAATTGGTGCCTCAAGGTTGTTTCTAGAATTTTGAAATAGACCAGCAGTTATGCTTTATACTTAGCTAGGTTTGATATCATTGTGATCAGTATCAAACAAATAATGAAACACAATAATAATAATTTATTATTGTGATACACAAAGGTCTATTAAATCTAATAAGTAAATACTAACAATAAGAAGCTTTTTCTGATAATGAAAAGATGAAATATCTTAATCCTATCTAAATAAATAAATTATACAATTGATATTTATAATTTCAATTGTTATATTATTATTATTATCTTCTTTATTTATTTTCTTTCTTAGCCTAGGTTTGTTATAATATTAATATAAAAGTAAAATACAAAAGTACATACAAAACATAAAAATATTATAATAAACCTAGCCTAGGGTGCCGCCGGCAACGGGGCAGGGCTCAAGTTGCCGGTGGTTAGGGCTGCAGAGACAGGAACCTTCGGACTATCTGTGCCGTGTCCAAGAGTACCGCCTTCTGTATCTGGCCCTTGATCCAACCATTATTATTATTATTATTATTATTATTATTATATTATCATCAATATCAAGAATCCCACATCAAAGCCCATTTCCACATGAACAATAGCACATATGGCAGGCCATAACTAGAATAGTGCAAACAAAAATTTGTAATATGAAGTGAGTATAAAAAATATTTGTTTTACTACATTGTTATCAACTAACAAGGTGGGAAACATTAATTTTAATATAGTCATCTGGAATTTATTATAATCAATATCGCCATTGTCAACAGCTAGACATAGGCCTCATACAGTGCACGCCACAAAGCTTATATTATTTTTTAAATTCTTTAATCTAGTGTCTATTGTAATTCAAGAATTTTAAACAATGTTGTTTAACAAATGAAACTGGTAAGAGCTTTTTTTCTAACTTCATTGTTCTTTAATTTTTTTATTTGTAAGCAACTGCTGTTCATCTTCATCATCAGCTCATTTTGTGTCCTCACTGCTGGGGCACGAGCCTTCCCTATGGATGGATAGAGAGAACAATTATAGATCTAACTAAGGTATTTCATTGTTATATTTCTATGAGAGTTTTATTGGCAGTTAATTTAAAGGCTAAAACAGATATTTTAAACATCTTTTTAGATGGAAATGAATGAATGAATATTTTTAAAGAATTTTAACAAAATAAGTAAAAGGGTTAATAAAAATTGCTATATTTGTATTGACTAATTGAATTGAATAAAAATTATCTTTTTTTTTTATGGCAAACATGTAAAAATGCTTGGAAATGTTCTAATAACTAATAATAAATAAAACAAGTAGGTACAAGGCTATTTGCTAGCTAAATAATTTAACCTACAAATGCTGTAGTTATAGATATTGGAAGAAAGATTTAACAACCATATGAGTTTAAATGTGAGAAAGGAAAACTGGTTCAAGTAACAATTGGTAATGTTTTGATATAACTTAAGTCAACCACATTAAGAAAATGGCAAATTCCTGCGTCGGTTTAGCTAGTAGCGGAGCGGAAAAAGCGTCCAAATCTAATTGACTTAAGCGCCAAAAAATTAGTCAGATTGACATGAAACTCGGCTCATTCGACGCAGAAAAATTTACTGATTCCGAATATGTAATATATTTTAATACAGCTTAAAAAGAAGTTGGATATACCTATATCCAAAATTATGTAAATTTTGCTTACCCTACTACCTTAGCGGTGGTTTATCATTTGTGGCGCCGCCGCGCCGCACGCGACTTCGACCGCGGTGAATGCACTTGGGGGGTGGGGAGGGGGGGGGGCGTGGCCTTCTACCCCGCATATTGAGGTCCTGGGGTTATTGTGTCTGTGTCCATGGAAATTTATTGAATTCCCGGTAAGGTAAATTGGTATAACCTGCCCATGTTGGGATAGGTCATTGTTTTGAGTGGGTTGTGCCGTTTAGTACTGTTATTATTATATCATGTGCAATGTGCATTATAGAATTAGTCATCATCACACTCTGTTATTACCACCATTTAATGCTTGTAATGGTTACTGAATGTTCTGACGTTCTATTAATACGACAAAAGAGTTATTAAACTCTGTCACTATCTTTAAAATGTGTTGTTAGGTAAGTAGTTTACTGGCTTATATACACTCGTGAGCAATGATTTCGGGTCACTTAAAGAAACCTGTACAATTAAATACTCCTTAAATAAAAGTAATAAAACTTCTTTGTTATTGTAAAGGTAAAATATTAAATAAAAAATTATATTTGAAAAAGGGAGACTTTCGAAGATGGAACTACGAAATGACTGCATTTGTTTTTGCTTTTTTTTCTAATCTGACATTTAAGTGGGTATGTAAACCATGTTGATAGTGTTCAATATTTATAATTCAAGCTGTAATCATGTCGCTTACACCTGAAGAATGCACCAGAATTCTTACAATGCTAGAAACCGGCCGGAGTCAGCGCTGTATCGCCAGGACTGTCGCTGTCAACAGTAGGTACAAAGAGTTCTCCGACGTTACGAGGAAACTGGCTCTAACCTACGCAGACCAGGAACAGGCAGAACCAGGTGTACCACAGCACGAGAAAATCGATACTTGGTGAACACCATGCTTCGTAATCGTTTTCTCACAGGAACTGAACTTACAAATCAGTTTCGACGCCTCGGAGGAAGCAACCCAAGCGCATGGACAGTAAGACGACGACTTGCCGAAGCTAACTTGAAACCACTTATGCCTTCAAATGACCCTAAACTGGAGCTTGGGCATCGTATTTCAAGACTAAGATACGCTCAGTACCACTTAAATTGGACTATTGAAGATTGGTCAAAAGTTATGTTCTCCGACGAATCAAAATTTATGCTCTACAAGCACGATGGAAGACACAGAGTGTATAGAAGACCAGGGGAAAGATTCAAGCAAGCATGCAGCGATGAAAAAGTAGCCTACGGTGGTGGGTCTGTACTTGTGTGGTCTGGAATTTCTTCTGAGAGTCGCACAGAACTGGTGTTCATACAAAACGACTCCTTAACTAGCGTAAGATATGTGGAAGAAATCCTTAATGACCACGGTCGTCCATTTATGGTCTATTTAGGTGAGGATGCTATTTTCAAGAGTTGAACATTACCCGTATGGAATGGCCAGCACGCAGCCCGGATATCAACCCGATCGAGCATGCTTGGGACGAGCTGGGGAGATGAACGAAACCCTCCCCCAATCACGCTTCGTGAGCTCAAAATTGCTCTCACAGAGGAATGGGAGCATATTCCCAAAATCGTATACGGAACTGGGTGTACAGCATGCCAAACCGCGTAAACACAGTAATGTAAGCACGAGGAGGCAATACGAAGTATAACAATTCAAAAAAATTGTAATGTTGTTCAAAAAATTATTGTTTTAAGGCGAGATCTACAGTTTTTTTCTTTAAATGTAATTTTTTGTAAATAAAATGTAGTGAGTCTTAAATTTTATTACTTTCATTTAAGGAGTATTTAATTGTCTATTAAACACAATTTATTTCATAAAGCTCGCATTCTTAGTTTCTTTAAGTGACCCGAATTCATTGCTTTCGAGTGTATTTAGAACATTTTGTTAGGGTTATGGAACACATCATTACTACTATAGTTATAATAATATAGACACTATAATTTCGCCAGTCAATTAATAGTTGAAAACCAATGTTAAACTAATCGCATAACTAGTTTATTAAATGTTTGAATAAACTGATAGGTATACCGTCTGTATGATCTCGCGATCACACAACTTAAGATGATAGAAAATGATACGAAAATCTTGATATGATAAAATGATTGATTTATTTGATTGCTACAATGAGTAAGTCTACATTGAATGCTATGCAAACGTGTACTAATTAATTAGGTAATTGCCGCGCGCAGGTAAAGCGCTGACACTACACTATTGTATAGTGCTTGCACTGTACATGCTCCCGGCCACGAGAAGATCTCAATGAGATAAAAAGGATAAAAAAATATAAAATTATCAATAACATAAAAAATATAAAAAACTGTATAAAAACATGATAAAAAATATTATGACAATTATTATGCAAAATGTTTCCTAAAATCTGGTGACGTTGCTCTGTCCACGATGGCGCCACTGCTGCCGGGTTGATCTTCTTGCACGTCTTCTGTTGTCCGCTTCGCTACCGTGGCGTAGTGAACGGACGGTGCATCTGTTTCCTGCTATGTGCTCATGCTCGTTCGGGTTTTAGATCTAGACCTTCGAAGTGCAGAGAACCGTATCGCAGGCGCGGGCGTGGGAGTGGGCAGCCCACCGTCGGCAGCCGTACTTCGTCCCACTGCTATGGGTCGCCATCGGCACTGGATTCTTTTAATTATTAATGTTGCACCTATGACAGCGGCTATCCCAAGTAGCACATAAATCATGGTGTAGTGATGGATGTCATGATACGAGATCGTTTCTGCTAGTGGGTCGACTTGCTTAATCTCACTGATTTTCTTTCCGATTTCAGATAGTTCTTCCTGATGTGTTTGATTCAGTGCAGTAAATTTTGGGATAGTTATATTAACAACATCGTTAATCGGTGCAATATAAGGTAAGTAAACATCTGGAGCAGCCTTGAATTGTGTCATATGTTGCCTAGTAGACAAAATTGTAAACTCAGCTGTCTTGATAACGCAGTCGCTACCTGTATGAATGAGGCCGGCGCGCTTCAGCTGTTGTGCGGTCACCTGATCCCCACACATCGCCTTCACTTGACACATATCACAACAAAAATAAATAAACGTATTGATGTTGCTTGTCTCAACCCATTTGATTTTTGATGTTGGATTTTTTATTAATTTACATTCTTTTTCTTCTTCTTCACAAAAGCTCTTGTCTCCCTTTACTTGATATTCTGGCTTTTTGATATGACAGTAATATTTGTCTGATATTATTAAACATGATTGTAAATCACTTTCCGTTAACATAAAGTAGTTATCTGTCTTCATATTAATTGAAATGTAAGTTGATATTGGAACGACTTGTAAAGTTTGATTTTCATATATCTGTGGTATTGATATGATCTTCATGATTTCGTAAGTATCTCGACTGATGAGGGGAAGTTTTAACTCGAAAATCAACATGTCATCTAACATTCTTGTCCGCACGCGAAGTAATTCATAAACTTTTCTTAGTTCAGTGTGTATGTTGTCGACTGGCAGCAAAACGTCCTTGTTAAGTTTTGTTGAAATAGTGCTCAACTCTGTGATCAATTGTTCGGGTGATAGCAGATGAAAATTAAATCGTCCATGATATATATCGGTCATGGTGTCCAATAACGTCGTTTGAATGTTTTTCAGGTTACTCAGTAAGTTGTTTGCTATTATAGCTCCGGTGTTAAATGAGCTGACTAAATGGTTGACTTGTGCTTCGCTTTTTAGTTTGTTGCAGGCTTGGTCTAATAAATTCATATGTTGGTTTATTGCTTTATGTTGTTGATTAATTGTGGCTTCAGTGCGTTTTAAAAGATTATATTCAGCTTCAATTATTGTTGTCTGATTTTTCCAAAGTGACACTATGTGTTGTTCATTTTTTCGAACAAGAGCGATATCCTTTTTGTACTGTTCGGCGAATCTCTCATCCAAGACGCCGAACAAACTGTTTGCAACGTAACCAAGGCCATTGATAAGGCCGCGCTTACGACGTCTGACAGGTCGGGCTCGTTTTTGCTGACCGAGTAACAATGTGTCATAGTACTCTCGTTCCGTAAACCCGTGATGTAATTGTAATAATATAGTATCACAATGCGCGTGCTGTTTGATAGTATCACATGTCGTTTTTAATGATTGTAAATAGTTTTCTAACACTTTTGTACCTTGCCAATAAGGTTGCATATCGTAATACACAACGATTTTCCATTCGTCTCGAACCATTATCATGTCTGATATTTTGTCAAAGTATAAACGTTGATTTTCTCGGAATTGTGTTACGTTGATAGTGCCTTCTGTGCTTGATATTACATTCGTGAATATTAATAGTATTATTGATAATAGAGACATCCAATTGAACTTTCGAGCAGAACTGTAGTTCACACGAGGCGCAGTGTTACTTGATGCATGAGTGACGCTTGATTGTGACGTAGTTGGAGTGACGTCACGCTGTGCTGATGTGGGCGAGTTGTTGTCACTTTGATTTTCTAATAGAGGTGATATCTTAGTTATTGGTCGTTTTAGGATACCATTCTTGGTTTTTAGCGACACAACTCGAACATATCCATCTCTGCCGGGGTGAAGCTCAACAATTCTGCCAAGCGGCCACTTTCCAGGCGGGAGGTTTACGTCATGGATGATTACGACGTCATTGATTTGAGGATTGGCTTTTGGATGAAGCCATTTACTACGTGCTGAAAGTTGACATAAATATTCTGTTCGCCAACGTTTCCATACGTCATCAAAGATTTTTTGTGTGAGTTGCCATCTCGTGCGTAAGTCTCTTTCAGTTTCTATAATTGTTAAGGTCGGCCCACTTGCAAGAAAGTGTGATGGTGTGAGGCAATCCAGGTCTTCAGGTTCTTCACTAAGAGCACATAACGGTCTGGTGTTCAGACATGCCTCTATTTGGGTCAGTAAGGTCGTGTACTCCTCAAAAGTCAGTTTTTGTTCACCAATTACTCTTTTGAGGTGGTACTTCAAGCTCTTTACCGCTGCTTCCCAGAGGCCCCCTGCACTGGGCCATGATGGTGCGTTAAAGTGCCACTGGATCTCCATTGAAGTGATTTCTTTGAAGAATTGATCATCTAGAGATTTTTGAATGTTGATAAACTCTTTATTTAAGATGCTGTTGGCCCCCACGAAGTTAGTGCCATTATCGCTATAGATATGGCTTGGGGTACCGCGCCTGGCGGCCATTCTGCGAAGTGCAGCTAAAAATGCTGAAGAGCTTAGGTCTGACACCAATTCGAGATGGACCGCCTTTGTAGCCATACAGACGAACACGGCGATATATCCTTTCGTTGTTCTCACCCCACGACCTTTATTAGTTTTCACGTCAACAAAGCCCGTGAAATCCACTCCTGTGTGATGAAAAGGCCGAGTCGGATTTGTGCGTGCTGATGGTAGATCGCCCATTAATTGTTCTTGCTTGATCGGGCTGTGCCGTTTGCAGGTGACACATTTTCGGAGTTGCTTTTTTACGGCTCTCATACCACCCACGATCCAGTATTTCTGTCGTAGCCAGGTAAGTGTTAAACGGGCTCCACCATGAAGTGTCATTTGATGACCTTGTTCGATAAGTAGGTTTGATACATGATTGTTGTTAGGTATGATAAATGGATGTCTCATGTTTTGATTCATGCTTGCGTTGTTTAGCCGTCCGCCAACTCTCATTAGGCCATCTTGATCGATAAATGGATTTAATTTTGTCAAATTGCTCTTGATGTTTATTTTTTGGTGTTTTTGGAGGCTGATAATTTCTTCTTTAAATTCAATATTTTGTACTTTTTTGATGATAAGATTTGATGCTTTTCGTAATTCATTTATCGTTAGGTAGCTTGGTTTGTGTTGATTGCGCGAAAAAGGACGCATAAGCCACGCTAGTAAATGAGTCACTCGATTGATATTACTAGAGTTAATTAATAATTTTGTTACTATGTCTTCACATTGCGTCACAACATTGATATCGAATGATTTTTTCATTTCTTCTTTAGTGATAAAAATTGACTTCTGCTTGTCTATTTCATTTTCTTCGAACGTTGATAACCATTGTGGACCCTGCCACCAAAGGGGGTGGCTTCTAAGTTTTTCAATTAAAATGCCTCTGCTAGCAGAGTCAGCGGGGTTTTCGGCTGATCTAACATAGTTCCATTTATCTGCTGGTGCTATCTCGATAATCTGCTTGACTCTATTGGCCACAAACGGTTTCCAGCGGCTAGAGTCCCCTTGAAGCCATCCGAGGACTGCCGTAGAATCCGACCAACAGAATATCTTTACATCTCTGAGTGATAACCCATTTACTACTACTTTCATTAGTTTTGACAACAATAGTGCGGCGCTGAGCTCTAGTCTTGGCAAAGTGATTGTTTTGTTGATAGGCACAAGTTTCGATTTTGCAGCTACTATTGTTATTCGTGACTGATTTTTGATGTTGGATTTTTTATTAATCTTACAATAGATTACACATGCGTAAGCTTTTGATGATGAGTTACAAGAGTGTCTGATTGTTGCTGCATAGTGGGTACTGACAGAAGAGTATTAAGATGAGAGCTGAATATCAGTTTAATATTGTTGTAGCGGTGATTAAGAATATCCCAGCATACTTGATAGTTTTCTGAACTGATATTAAGATGTTGAATGAGACGCTCGGGTTCTCCTTTAAGTTTGCTTTTCAAAAATTGTAGTTTTTGGGCACTTGATATTGATTTATTGTTGTGTATTGTTTCACAAAATAAATCTTTAAATGATGTCCATTTTTGATAACTGCCAGTGAATATAGGGACTTCAATTTTCGGGGTGCAGTGTTCACGATGAGACGCTGACATCATTTTGTTATTGATTGTTCTTTTCATGCTTAAAATTAGCTGCTCATATTTACTGAACGTCTTCTCGTACTCTTCATCTTCCTCATACGATTCGCTATCTATATCCCAGTGCAGATTGTCAATAGTGGTCCACCTTGATTGGATATTTTTCAAAACGTCTTCGGCTTCCCACTTCTCTGATATACTTTCAAGGTCAATATTAGCAATGGTTCGTGAAAATGCTTTAAAATTACTTTTTTGCTTGCGTAACAATTCTTCTAACCTACTGGCATTACCTCGAGATATCGTAGATTGCTCTGTCGGGGTACGAGTGGCGGATAAATCTTGATTTTTGGATTCGCGACTCGATGACGGGTTCGCTGGCGACAGATCCCTTTTCTTCGTTTCGCCGGTATGATATTGCTCGATGGTGTTTCTTGCTTCTTGATAATAGCTCATAGTTTTTTGATAAATATTCTCAGTAAAATAGTTACCGTCACGTCTTTCAAACTCACATAATTGCAGATGATTTGATTGGAACTCTTCCCAGTAGGTATCCAGTGTTTGTATACGTTTCTTGATATTAACCGAAGTTCTACGTTCGAGTGGCTCTTTTTTGAAGTTGATGAGAATGTTCTCCATAGCTCCCATCAGCTGTTGTTGATTTGCAAAAATGTCTTCCATGGTGCTCATGATTGATTGATATTGAGCTGTGCACTGTTTATAATGAAAAACAGTTTATGCTGCTGCTTACAAGGTGTGCGCACCAGTACCCTCTTTACGATATGTGCGGGCTCGTCTCAATTCAGCCGGTGAGACCCGCTTGTGGGAGGCCAGCCGAACCGATTCGCTATCGCAAAAGTGCACAAGAACACACACTGTTAATATATTGTTTGCAGCCGTAGATGTCGATGACGTAGTCAGTTGAACGTGACCACAGGTTGGTGTCCGTGTATGCAGGCGTAGGTAATCCACAAGTATTACGTCACACTCGCGAACTCTGATCCCGCTTACACGAAAGCTCGAAGGACCATAAAGATGTATGATCTCGCGATCACACAACTTAAGATGATAGAAAATGATACGAAAATCTTGATATGATAAAATGATTGATTTATTTGATTGCTACAATGAGTAAGTCTACATTGAATGCTATGCAAACGTGTACTAATTAATTAGGTAATTGCCGCGCGCAGGTAAAGCGCTGACACTACACTATTGTATAGTGCTTGCACTGTACACCGTCATCTTATATCAGTCACGTTCTAATCACGTTGCATGGATACCAACTAAGTACGATATATTGTTATAATGAAAGTGAACACCCCGCTACACACGATTTAAAAGTTTATACTGACACCCCCCACCAACCTTACGGTTATAAAGTAAGGTGTCAGACATTCTTGCGCAAGCACAAGGGACCATCTGCGTCAGGTCATAACGCCAGATCAGGACGCGCCGAAGCGCATTCTTCATCCGGTACTTTTAAGATTAGTGTCTCGAGCGAGTTGCTCCGTGGACACGTATAGAGTTGCTCCGTGGACACGTATAGTCCACTACCTAATATCCAGATAGTTTACCGGACCTGTAAGCTCGCTCACTTCTCGTTGCACCAAAAGCACAACTCGCAGTTCCACTGATCGGGTTCCCAACTCTAAAGTCGACTACCAAATGTCCTCATTGGTGTCGGAGTTGTAAGCCCACTCACTTCCCAGAACCCATCCAGGCACCTCATCAGTTCCAAAATCCTACGCGGCTGATTCAACCGGAAACATTGCATCTAGCGGGCGCCTCTACTAGTTCTCCAGACTAGTGCCGGAGATGTTGGAAGCCTACTCAATGAAAACCACCGAGCAGTTTAACTTAGGTTTAACAACCAACTATGGACAACTCACGAGCCCCGCAGATCCTTTCGCTTCAGGGCCCCACCAAGACCGCTACTCGGACCCGCTCGCTGTGCACGTAATGGAAGCCTGGCCAGACCTCAACCAGGCAGACGAACATTCCCACTTCTACAGCTAACCACATACCACCAACCACACACTCGTGGTGGCTACGAGTCCAACCTATGTCCGGGACCTGCCGGAGACGCCCGCGAAGGCATAACCGGCAGGGGGCCTAGGATCCGGAACTCTCGTGGTACCTTAGAAAAGACCCGGAGCCGGACCCGTAGTTCCAACTGCCATACCCTATCTATCAGGGTCAGTAGATAGGGACAATGAAAGTGAACAGATGAAAGTAAATTACCTACTATGATAACTAAGTTTCGTTGTAGGTAACTAAATAACGTTTAAAACGTACAGCTACATGTCAACGGCTGAAACAAAGAGGCGAGAGCTTGAAGAACGTCTATTCTATTCTCGAACAATGGGGATGCATGAAATACTCGGCGCCCCATTCACCGTACCTACATACATTTGTGGTCTACTTGTTACCACGGGAATTCGCTGATGTGTTCACAATATCTGCCTGCTGGTGGAACGATTATGTCTAGAGTCTGCTTGGATGGAGACCGCCGTAAAACCTACTTCACCTATACCTATAACCTAAACCGCCGAGCAGCATAATATTTACTCCCTAGATCCAGTGAAATAGCCGGGTGGGTATAGAAGCATAAAAACTGAAGCTTTAAAGGCGGCAATCACCATTCATCATCATCGACATAGGCCTCTCCTAATGCAAGCTGCTGAGCCCGATCTAAAGTCGGCAATGTGCGCGTGGTTTCCTTGTTTCGTTCATTACTAATAGCTATATAAATAAAAAAAATAAAGACGTCCCTCAAACTACCGACGATAGTAACCGATCAAAATCCAAAGATTTTCCAGAAATCGACTGTCGGCAACACTCGAACTTATCCCCACATGTATATGTTACGGCTAAAGATGGGTATGAACATGAACTTATTAGCCGGCTAAACTTAAGTTTATGTTCATATTTCTAACCTAAGCTAATCTTAAGTTTATGTTCATACCCATCTTTAGCCGTAACATATATACTAGATTCCGAGAGGCGTCCGAATCAGATATCGAGAGCGGAGAACTCGGGGGCGCCTCTTAAGACTTAGGTTTCGGCTCGGGCTGACCGCTGACCGCTGACCGTCTCGTGACCCCCAGCCAGACAGGTAATGAACCTGTCGCCGGATTTGAGATGATATTTGCACATTGCAAACGAATCCCCCACCCTAAGGTACCTTACCTCTTTTCCGGGATCAAACAAATCTTGACTGTTTCTCCTATTTATACGCTACAATAGCTACAAACAACTATCTTGCTATCTATATACTAAATTAATTACTTAGGCCGAAATATATGGATGTGTAATATCAGTTTTATTCCTATAGTAAAAGTTGATTATTAAACCACTGTTGTAGAGTTTCAAGAACTCAGGTCAGGTTTACTCAGGTCTTTTGCTTTATTCTAAAAAGATGACTATGGCTGTGTTAGAGTTTTATTAGACTAGCTCTTCAAAAAGGGAATATAGTTCTACGATACTGTAAGGCTTCTTTCTTTACGGACTTTCTTTACTACGAAAAATGCATTACATCGAACTGCTCCTAAACGAAATTATTTTGGCTAAGCACAGGATCGAAATCACTTAGTAGTCTCTATGGCATACGTTTCACATCTATTGAGTATGCCGCCGAGTTTGACATCATAATAGAGAATATCAGAGAAAAAACTCGTTTATTTTCCGACGGAGATCTCACAACAAAGGCCTAGTAAACAATCGTTCCATTATTGAGAGAAAAGTTTGCGGGCATAGGTATACCTAGGTTGAAATGATACACGTTCTGAACGAAATGTTAGAGATAACAATGTTGAAACTGTTGCTATCTGAGCAATAATAATTAAACATATCTTCAGCAATTCTTTTAGAGTGCTCGGAGACATGCCTGACGTAACTTCTAGCGTAACGTAGAGTAGAATATCGTAGCATAGAGTAGAATAGAGTAGCTTATGCGGAGTAGCTTTACGCAAAGTAGAGTAGCGTAGCGTAGAATAGCGTAGCAGAAGCGTACAGGTAGGTACTGATCTTGCAAGTTAAGTAACTTTGGCAATGTAGTTGATGCGTAAAAAATATAATATGTCGAGCTCCTCCGTCTGCTTCGGAAGGCAGGTACGTCAATCCGTTGGTACCTACCGATTGTCGACGTTCGATAAAACCCACTAACTTGTAATGGGCCAGCGTTGTAGCAGTAGGGGGGATAAACAGGGTCAAAAGAAAAAAAAGATTATATCCTAATCGCCTCGTGTGCTAATGAGGGCAGGCCGTAGCCGACCAGTGGGATGTATATAGGGCTTGAATTTTGATAGCAATTGAAGAAATTATTAATTAAAATCTTTTTGAAAGTAAATAATATTGTGTAGGTAGAATATCATCTTTCGTAATCCTTCATATTTCAACATTCTGTCGAACGATGATAAGCCGCCCTTTGTTTTATCTGCCTAATCCCTTTTATCCTAAACTTGAAACAGAAATAATCGTCGGGAGTTATGTAATCCGAGAGCGAAACATAAATAGATACCTAATGTGTACATTTCTTTTTTAATATAGCCTATGTTACTCAGCGCTAATGTAGCATTCTAATGGTGAAATAATTTTTTAAATCGGTCCAGTAGTTTTTGAGTTTATTCTTTGCAAACATACAAAAATACAAAGCTTTTATAATACACAGTCAGGTCATAAATTCTGTCACATGTTTAATATAAAATAATTGAGACAAGTTTATTCATTATGTCACCATTTAACCAAAATGAACTTAACAAAACATACATTCTTATGACAATAAAGTTTATTCAAAATGACCTCCGTGATTTTGAATACAGGCTTTCAATCTGCGCGGGCAGTCGTCTATCGCAGCACGAACGAGGTCCATGTCAATATCGGCGGCTGCCTTAATCAAGGATGTCTTGAGTAACTCCAAATTGGGATGAGGCTTTGAGCACGCCTTTTCCTCCAAGTGTTGCCATATCTTGTAATCTAACGGACTCAAATCTGGACTGGAGGAGGCCAGTCTTCGTGCCGGATGAAGTCGATTTCACGCGCCGCCAGCCAGTCTTGTGTGCTCTTCGCTCTATGAGCTGGCGCCGAATCTTGTTGGAATACCCAGTGCCTGTTATTGAACATGGTATGAGAAACAGGTTCCACAAGGTTCGTCAGGACTGTATTTTGATACACAACTGCATTCGTTTTTACACCTTTCTCACAAAAATGTACCTCTGTTAAGCCCCAATAAGAAACTCCCAACCATACCATGAGCGAGGATGGCAAATGACCTCGTTGGACACGCGGAATACGGTTGCTCGCTTCATCACTACTGTGTGCATACACCTTATCATTTTGTTTGTTGTAGCTCTCTTCTACGGTAAAAATTTTTAACTTTGCCGACAAATATAACAAGGAAAGTTTACAATATAATCAAAGACACTCAAATTTACACAATAATAAATTAACTATGTGTGACTTAACCCTAGCCGGTAGGTACAGCTCGGTACTTCGATTCAAGGTCACGGCACTGTTGCCGCACTCTCGTTCACTCTGCCGGAACAGTCCGAGCGTAGCTGTTGCGAGATTCCGTGTCCGTGAGAGTTTGTATATGTGTGCGTTGCTCGAGCGCGTTTGTTTGAAGCTTACCTTCTGCAGTCTCTTATTTTGTGCTGCAGCGCACTATGCTAGATACCCAATTGTGGGGTTTACGATATCAGCAGCAGCCAACGGGTTAAGGGCTTGTACACAAAACTGCGAATCGGCGCGATGCGAATTCGCAACGCAAAAAACTAGATAGATAGATTGTAGTTTTTTACTATGCGACGTCGCATCGCAGTTTTGTGTATAAGCCCTTACGGGGTAATGTAATTTCTAGCATGGCACCGAGTAGCTCCAGAGTAAATTGGATACCCATCCAGAGACCACATATATCCAAATTACTAAAGATTTATTCTGGTTGAATGATCTAACCACAGTACCAGGTAAAGATAGGTACCCAATCAGAGACCAGGTATAGCTAAATTGGCTTCGGTCTTTAGGTACCCTACTCAAAAAAGCTAACCTTCGATATAAATTTTTTACTTAGTTTCTCAATATTTTGCTCCAGTGGCCTGTTTGACAGCTTGGGTAGCGTCTTAAAGCAAAAAGTGGAATAAGACATGTATAAACTTTGCTATGATACTTTACCACTCTTTAAAACTCGACATATCACTGTCGCAGCCAGCTAGTAGCTCGGCTGGCTCTTCATTGAACAAAGTCTTAACCACACTGGTTAAATGTCTATTCGTGGCTCGCATAACAATCTGTCTAATCCCATTTTTGGTATTTTTTCGGTACAGACAGCTCGCATAGCTAGCGACGAATTTTCTAAAGTAACCACGGGACATATTAACTGTATTCTATATTGCGGCGTAGGCGGCGGAGAAATGTACTAATACAATGTTACGGCGGCATTTAAGTTAGCTGTGATGTTTAATGTTTTAGGTGCCATAATGACATTAGACATTTGGTTGAATGTCGTGGTTCAATCTGTAGAATCAAGTGTGGAAATAGTTCCCGTATAGTCCTGATTACTTGATACGTGTGTAGGGCACAGTCAATAAAAACAACAACTCACGTTAAGTAGTGTAATAATCCCAGACGCACAATATAGAAAGCACAAAGATAGCAACGACAAAGCACAGTTCAGCACAGTAAACAATTTAGAAAGGAAGAAAGATAGTTCAATAGTAAGCACAAATAAGTCTAAACACATAGGCACTAGAAAGTCTGAACATATAAGCAAAAGCGGCAAGTGTATAAGCGGAAGCAGAGAAGCGCGCGCTTCGTGTTGTGAATGAGTCTCGACTGGTCGCACGCGCAGTGCGCCTGGCGGCCGCGCGTCTAGTACATGGATGTTATGTACTGCGCTGACGCTGTGCGTCCAAGTGTCGATAATCTTTATCGATATCGACAAACTGATAATAGTGTTAATGTTAAATAGTTATTAATATATATGTAAATATAAATATTAGATATTAGGATAGTGTCATTAATGTAATTTGTAATATTATAATAAGTGTCTAGGTGTAAGTGTAATTGTGTAAATATATATTTTATTTGTAAATAGTTATTTTATCATACTTGTAATTTAGAAATACGTGATATGATAATTATTTGTATTTCACCTGAGTGTAGGAAGGTTCCCTACAAATCCAAGGGCTAGCCGTGCAAGTCAACTGCTATTTTAACCATTTGGCTGCGTGTAACATAAACATAGGAAGCGAACAGAATGCTGAATACAGCAGAGCGTTTCGAGATTACTGCAAGCTCGCACGCCCTTAGTCAGGCCACTCGACGTTAATGCAAATTTAATTACGGCGCGATGTACCTTAATTGAGCTGCCATCTTGTTTACTGTTCTTTCAGGCTTAATAATCTTGCCAGGGCCTTGCCAATCGCGCGGTTATGTGTGTAAAGTTTATACCGGTTTATACTTGCCCTACGGAAGTACAAACGTTATGTATATTTAGTTTGTTGTTTAGTTTTTTTTCGGTTAAGTCTTCGCTTTTATGTTAGTAACTCTTTTTGTGAAAGCACGAATACAAATAAAAGTGATTGGATGGACCAATTTATGTTTTCTCATGTTGTGTATTAAAAATAAAAATACAGTAGTGAATATTTATAAAATACAGTGAAAAAATTAAATGTCTACCCGACCCAGCTAAAAATCGAACCTGGATCTTCCGCAATCCGGTCGGCTGCACTGACCATTACCTATCTATACATATAAAATGCTTTGTCCTGAATGACTGACGGATCAACGCACAGCCTAAACCGCTGATCGGTAGAGACCTGAAACTTGGAGGGTGTGTTCTTTGTATGACGTAGGCATCCGATAAGAAAGGATTTTCCGAAATTCTATCCCTAAGGTGGTGAAAAAGGGGGGCAAAGTTTGTATGGGACAACGTGATTCCTTGGTTCAATCTACTTCAAATTTTGCATAAACCTTTTTTAACAGAATTGATGGATGACGTGTTTCGCATTTTATTGAAATTCATCCCCTAACGGGGTTAAAAATGGGTAGAAACACAGCCCAAATACACGATTTGTATATGAAAACCAAGCGTGCCACATTTTTTTGACATACTATGATTTGACAAGCGCTATTTAGTGATGGAAAACACCTTAGGCGACAAATCAATTTAAAAATGCCGCGTTGCGAACAATTTTTATACATAAATTCGGTCATCGATTTAAATGTGCTTAAAAAGCTGCACGAAGTTTTCTCATCACGTTATTCATAATACATAACATTTACCTACATAGATGCAGTAATATCTAAATGACTAATGACGAACGGCGTATAACGGGTGATACTTTTGAATGTCACCAGCTGAAATGAAAAGTAACAAAAAACTCACTATGATAGTTCATAGTATAAACTATGTAAAAATATATAAAAATGCATTTGCATTATCTCCAATATGTTTATTTACATGTTCCCTTCGAGTATCTTCAGTGTCAAAATAGTCACCGATGTTCAAATACCAGTTCCACTCGTACTTGAAGCTACGAGTGCTTCAAATAGAACTGGGAGCTGGTGTTGATATCGTAGTGTGACAATAAATGTCACCGGTTCAACACCCGACACACAGTACTGTGGAGTGAGAGAAATTAGTTGCGAACTGAATATAGGACGACCTTTGTAACGTAAAACTAAAAGAAATGTAGTTACTCTAGTCTTCAAAGTGCTAAAAGTGTGTAGTTATAGGTTTTGTGACAAAACGCTATAAAATATTGTATAAAATGCAGTAAATAGTGACTACTTGACTTGTATTTTAAGGTCTTCTAATGTTAGGTCAAGCCCAAGCCCAGCATATATTTTTAAGTAAGTAGGTACAGGTAACTAAAGTAAAATTTTATGAAATCCCGTCCTTAGAAATATTTTTCACAGATTTTAGTTTTAAATAAGAAGGAACTTTAACTTTTTACGTAAGATGAATGAATCCGGCCCTCTCCGTTCCTCTCCCGGACTACACGCACGTGTAGTCCGGTCCTATGACCAGCACTGGTCTTAGGAACCACCATCATACTGTACAGGCAATCAGTACTCGTAGCAAAAAATTTGCCAAGTCGTTCCTTTGTAAGACCATTCCTGCTCTGGATTTCTTTGCCGGCGCATGTGTTTCCCAGCTCCTATAGTCCCGGGTCTTTTAAGCAGGGCATGAAACGGCATTTACGCAGGCCGTCATGAATGGGTGCGCTTGTTACCGTGCTTGTTCCACGGCGAGGAGCGCTCTCATTATTTTGGACTGCATCGGCTGCTTACCATCAGGCAGGATGTAGTAACTATGACGAGTCAATATATAAAAAAAATAATGGAAAACCACCGAAGTATTTTAGAATTCAGATTGAAGTTGCGAGTTACTCTTATTTTAGCAATTCATCAGTTAGACGCAAATCTTTCTTTATTTCGAGTTCTCAGATAAATTATATAAGTTTGTAGCCAAACATTACATGTTATTTTTTTAAAGATAACGTTGATATCATTCGATTGAAACAGTTCATACACCCCAGTGACCCCCGTACCCTGCAAGTGTTCGAAAAGTCAGACTAATATAATAAATGGAATAAACGCGAATAGATTTATACTCGTATAACGGACGACTTTATTTTTTGCGAGATTGCATTTACTTTACATTAATTTTGCATGCGATTTCGTCGTTCTTTTTACTAGCCGTATGCGATGTTTCATATTATATTGTGTTATTCATCTTCGCTTGCAAAAAAATGCCGAAAAATTACGTGGCTTCTCTAAATATTTTATATCATTTTAAGATTTCTGTTTTCTAAAACGATATTTTGTACTTAAAATAAAAACCTACAGTTCCTTTATAAGTAACATGATATTATGAAGAACCGTACAGTAGTTAATTTTTTAAAGATTATTTTAATTCAGTAAATTCATATAGATATTGATAGATAATTCAGGCTTAGCTCGCAGGTTCTTTAAAGCGAAATACTGATCACGAGGAAGGTTAGATTTCGGCAATTTACTCCGGCGCAAGACAGACGTTATGTCTTGACGTATTGCCTCAGCATCAGCCTTCCTAACGTTATTTTTAACTAAGCAGTCCTCGACGTTGCTAATGATGCTTTCATACGGTATCCTGCGAGGGGATACGGCGAAATTTAGCCCCTTTTTTAGTACCTCAACGGTGGGCTTGTCCAGTGTTTGTTTTGATAAATTAACAATTGTGCGATCATCTTTTTGATTTTGACGTTTGTGGCTGTCTATGGTTGATGGTTTACTGTTAGTCGTGTTCTATTTCACAAACTTTTTATTTAAATTCGATACTAACGTTTGGAATTTATCTATTTGTCTATGTTTGCATTCATTATATTTAGATGTTTCGCGTTTATTAAGTATATTAATGCAATTATTAAAATCTGATACGGACAATTGTAACTTTAGCACACTGGACAAACTCTGGACACAAACTCTGGAAATAGACACTGGACTCGATCTTATTATTAATTGTACTTAGCTCAGAACGATGTTGGTAGCTGAGGTGACGAAGCAATTTTTGGCTGGCATGTTGTAAGATCTTGGTGCTCCCACGTATATCTTTCTTGGGCGATATCTTGACACACGCTGGGATGACACCTTGGTCGCGACATCTCTTCAAGAAATTCAAAGATGTAACTTTCCTTGCGCGCTTTGTTTTCAGATCTTCCAACCGACGCACTTTGTTGGCTATTTCCAGTCCGTATTGGATCACATATTGTTTTCAAAAGTTTACGCGAACACTACACATCAAAATGAAACAACTTTTACGGATCTACTCGCGTTTATTTTACACATTAGTTTTAATTAATAATAATTATGAGACGACCAACACCTTAGTCTCCCTGTGACCACGGACTCTGCAAAGTGTTCGAAACGTCAGGATAAACATTAATTAAAACTAATGTGTAAAATAAACGCGAGTAGATCCGTAAAAGTTGTTACATTTCAATCAGTAAATTTAGTCAAAAAATTTGTTAATATTTCCATTTTCGTGCTTTCACGCCGTGTGTGTAAGTATTTAAGTGACAGACATAGGTACCTATAATAAAATATTAACAAACTTAAGTTTCGTCAGATGTATTTGAGTAGTCTCTAACAGCATCTCAAGCATGCGGAACACGGAACTCCAAACAAACTCCTTCGAAACTTTTATGCTTCCTGCAAGTAGTCGGAACGTCCGAACAGTTACTACCCGGGGCGCACCATTTTTATCGGCACAAGTTACGCTCTCCCGTTTCGCCCTTGTTAATCAAATTATTCATATTCACGTCGCATATTACCTTCCCCGTAATTCCTGTCGACGTCCGACGTTATCAAATTTCCATTACTGAGCCTAATATTCGACCTACGTCCTCCCCTTAAAAACTTCAACGGACGTGATGTTCTGTTTTCCTATTTATTACTGCGATACTTATACGCAATGCGACTTGGCCCTTATTGCGTTCGGACAGGGTCGGTTCTGGCGTGGTGGTGCAGATGCCGGTACAAAAGTGTGAGGTGTCGTTTAGGGAGCTTACTCGGGTCGCGTTATTAGAGTCTTGTCCTTCTTTATTGGAATATACGAGAGGCTTCAAACCGCCCCCCACCCGGTGCCCGAGCGGTGAGAGGTTTCCGTGCTGTGGCTCAACTGTCAGCGATTTAGTAAATAAACCTTAGGTTTTTGTTTTTGTTACTTTATGTTTTTCTTATTACTTAATAAGAAAAACATAATACCTACAAATGAATAATCCTGCCTTTTACTAATTCTTTCCCGGGATCTATACGGCATTTGTGACAGCACTTATTGTTATTAGACCCGCATGTATTAAACTACCGGTATAATAGGCGTCTATGGGATCATTGATAATGTTTATTTGTATAACATTTATTTAGAATTTCTCATAATTTTATTGTATGCTCCACGCTGAAACTGACACACTAATACATTCAGATCTAGAAACATGACTAGGCTACGCCGATCTGTGCCAACTTGCCTTAATTTGGGATCGCCGCTACACAGCCACACACTTAATTTGAAATCCTAATTTGATATTTAAACGAATTGTAGAAGTTGAGTTAATGAGCTTTTAGTTACTGCACATTAAATAATTTTGCGGACTTTTTAAAACCTCTAGTCTAGACTAGAATATGATTATGCAAAAATAATGTTATGGTCAACCGCGCTGGTTAAATAGTTTACATTGGCACTCTATACCGGGGACAGCCCGTATCCTAATGGCGAATTCTGCCCAAAGCGTTATCTACTACGGAAGCGCCGAAGCGCTACGAGTGTTAGTAACATGTGCTACGCATGAAACGCTACGAAACAGTTGGGCAGTCGTAAGTAGTAAGTCTGAAATAGAAAGGGATTCCGTTGTGATTAGATTTAACGCTTCCTGCACTGTTTCTACGCGTTTCTGAACATCTTTAAGGACAAAATTATTCATTGAAAATAATTAAAGTAAAGTATTTTAAGTTGGGCTAATTTAGTTTACAGTCCGATAAAGTCCAGTAATCATATAGCACGATAAACTATTCGTACCGTAGCGTAAAAAAAGGAATATTGTATTAAAATTAATACAGTGCCACAACGAACGTCCTTAATGGAACTAAATAACGTGTTTCAAACTCTACATGTATGTTACGAGTACGATTACGATAGTTATTTGTGCTATTAGATAAAAACAAAATTTTACTTGAGCACGAAGAATTATAAACATTAATGTTTAACACCTATAAACACCTATAAAATCAACAGTTGTTGCGTAAGAGTAAAGGTGTAAAACGTAAAATAAATAAAAGTGCAGTTGCACCGTCGAATGTGTTTGCAGCGCCCCGCTAGTTTGAGGAGTGGGTCACGTGCGGCGGTATCGTAAAGCGGCTATTGCAGCCAGTTCACGCTGCAGCCGACGCCTTAATCAAGGATGCCACCCATGCAATATACATTTTTTTAAAGAACATTTTTTTCGCGTTTATTTTACACATATTATCTCGACGTTTGAACCTTTTGAAGGGCCCGTGTTCCCTTTTGCTTTTTTTTTTTGCCATTTGACGCTAGGTGGTGGGTGGTGGGTCATCTCCCCGTGTGCTATTGTTCACGTGGAAAGGTACTCAGCATTAGAATAAAATAGAAATAGAATAGAAAAGCATTTATACAGTGTCACAAAATGACACAGTCATAATAAATGGTAGGTATATGATACTGAAAGGGCATCTTCTCAGCATATGTCATAGCACTTTAGTAATGCCATGACGCTGGTCTACCGAAGATGCCCATTAGGATGTTTATACGCTGATGATTTCACAAGGTTGAAACGCTTGACCTTTATCTCACCCATTGAGATGAGATAAGAGGTAGATAGACGATAAGGCCTTAGATGGAGCATTCTCGAGGAATCTGAAATAATAAGAAACACGTTGTTGTAGTACCGGTAACTGACAGAACACAACAATGCTTTTAACGCGGTTGTTTGTGCTAAAAATATAATTATTATCAAACATATTTTAAAAAGTAAGCAAATCATTCCGCACCACCTAATGTTTAGCAAAAGTGAGGTCCAGATGCAACAACAGCTATATAAGCAGGTATGGGCTATGTACGATTTTTATATATTTTTTATATTATGTGCATTGAAGTAACAGTAGCGAAACTGGTCTTGTTTTTTCATCTGTAACCAATGAGTGAACACAAATGTAACATGAACGAACTAGAACTAGTGACTAGTGACTACGATCATCAAGTGTTTTCAATTTTATCAAACCTGTGGCTCATATTATTAATGTTAGAGTGCACCAATCTAGCCATCAAACGTACATTATATTATGTAGCGCAGCAGCCCTGGCCGCTTCATGCACGGGCGTTACTGCCGCTCGTTTATCTCTGTAACAACCAGTGTAAGAGTCTTTTAGATTTCTGTAACTGAATTTTATAGTTTAGTATGTGGGAGAATGGCTGCACGTAAACTACATACAGCATGTTTTACGAGTTTTACCATGAAACTGGGCGTGTATGTTTTGTTTATCATTTATTAATTATGTTATAAACGTAGAGCTCGTTTGAGTAGCGATCGGGTTGCGATCGTGGAAGTTAGGCAACTTTCGACTGAATGGGTGACCAAATTGTATTATCTCGAGCTCCTCCTGACTTCAGAGCCGGCATTGCATTGCCGACATGGGTAGGTCACCGTCATCTCAAGTATTATAAAGAGATTAGAGCCCAGGAGTGGGACGTTTTAGAGTGATAATGTTTTACTGTGTGTTTATCATATAGATATAATTATATTTTTGTATTTGTTTCAGATATGCTGTAACAGGTCTCCAGTTACAATACATAAAAATTACATAAAAGGTTAGTACACATTTTATTGTTTTATCCCGAATAGAAAAGGAATACAATGCCCGTCTCCTATTATGGCATAGTACATACTTCAAATTTAGGGGTTGTTGGTGAAAACGAGTTTTAAAATTAGCGTTCCGTTAAAAATAAAATGTTTAAAGGAGTTTGCAGCAAAGCGCTAAAAGTAACCTACGGGCTTACATTATAAGTTCCGACGTTTAAAGCTGAAACGTCGTCGGGTGCTTAAAAAGGTATGCCTTAGGGTTCAGCAATGTTAAGAACATTATTATATGCCGGCAGTAAGAGGTAAGATAGCCAGTTCCTCCCTGGTTATAGATTTCGAATTCACTTCATGATTGACATAATCGTCACCTATTTGCCTACTTACACTATGGCGTTTGTGATAAACCATGTGAAACATTTCATAGTGGATAAATAATAACTCCAAGTCCAATGCAATTTTCTGATGACGCTCAGGTATTTTGCAATGGCCACCGTTACCAGGCTGGTAATGGCAAGCCAAACTCAACGCTATTTATCTCTCATATGTATATCTCGTGTGTTGTCTATATTCCATTCCTCAAAGCCAGTTCCTAGTATTTTAGTTAACGATCTACTAGTTGTCACTTACTCACTTGGCGCGTTACACATTTCTAAGTGAATAAACAATTCAAACGGATAGTCTACGTCCTATGCAATCTTCTGATTACGCTCAGTATTTTATAATGGCCACCGTTGCCAGTATGGTAATGGCAAGCCATACGCGCGCTGTTTAACTCACATAGGACTATCTCGTGTGTTGTCTATATTCCTGACTTCAAAGGCAGTTCCCAGCTAGTTAAGGATTTTCACTTACTTACGTGCCTTTGGCATGTTACACATTTCAAAGTGAATAAGCAATTCAAACTGATAGTCTACGTCCTAAGCAACCTTCTGATTACGCTCAGGTATTTCGTAATGGCCACCGTTACCAGTATGGTAATGGCAAACCATATACGCGCGCTGTTTAACTCTCATAGGACCGTCTCGTGCGTTGTCTGTGTTCCATCCAGCCTTATTAATGGGACTCATGCTTCATATTCATTAGACTGAGTGGAGCAACGTAATAGCGTATACGACCAATAAAATTATCGAATGTATCGGTTTTCCGATGTTCGTAACAAAGATTTTAGTGGTACTTGAACAACCATAATTCTTAGAAGTAATATCGTTATAAAGCAAGATTATTGTTCAAGAGTGTTTTTAGAGTCTTTTTGTCAAGGATAGATTGTGCTAGTTAAAAAAAAAGTTAGAAATTCAGACACATTTTTGTGTATCTTTTTCATTATATTGCGCGAGTTTTATAGTGAATTCAAAAGTGAGTTGGATGAGTAAAGACAAGATAAAATACCAAGCAATGAGCTATTTTTATTGGATTACTAGCGGCCCGTCCCTGCTTCGCACGGGTGGATTTTTATTTTTTATATAGCCTATGTTACTTAGCGCTAATGTAGCATTCTAATGGTGAAAGAATTTTTTAAATCGGTCCAGTAGAGAATGGTTTGTATGGGAAAAGAAAATTGTTGTTTTTACTACTTTCCTCGTATTTTTTTTACGTTTTTTCTCTCCATGAGAACCTTCCTTTATCAAACACAACAAAAAAGAAATCAGCCAAATCGGTTCAGCCGTTCTCGAGTTTTGCGATAGCAACACATTTAGCTATTCATTTTTATTTATGTAGATTAAAAATCGAATCTACCGCCAAGTTTGAGCCAGTCACGAAAATACCCCGCATTTAATTCAGTTACACCTTATATAAAGATTCCATAGGTTATTCTCAAATTCCGTAGTTAGTGCGCCTTAGCCTCAAACCCTCGCGTATAAATTAGTGCGGTACTGTCCTTAATTATGTTTCCCATCTTTTGGCCACTAAGCCAGGCGGGCGTACTAATTACTTTCGTATTACGCTGCAAGGTGGCTCTGGTCGCACCTGCTCTGCTCAAATTGGGCTTGGCTACATCACCTTAATATAAACAGTTGAATTGCATATAAAATCTGAAAGTAAAGCGATAATTTTCTTATTAGTTCTGTATCTACTTAATTATAACACTCTGATAGAGATCGGTGAGCTAATGTAAATTCAATATGATCAGGCTATAAACGTCCCATGGACCACGGTGGGCTGTTTCACATGATCAATAGCTAATATATTTAACTTGCTTATGCCAAGCAGTCTTCGTTTGCTTTAATGTGTTGTTTATGTACAGTCGCGGGCATTAACATGTAAACAATGTAACTCTTAATACAATGGAATAAGAGACAAAACTATTCAAAAGTGTATGCATGTTTTAACTCGTGGCTGTATGTTTATGGTTAAATGGTACTTTTTTATTATTTGTCTTTGTGGATAACGGTGTTGATTGTCCGATTATTTAAATGATAATCTATTCACTAAGTATGTAATATATATTGGTCAATTGTTTGTTGTCCCAAATAAAAAAAAAAAAAAATAGCATCTGGAAAGATCTTAAGACAACAAACGGGATCAACGGCTTAACGTGCCTTCCGAAGTACGGAGGAGCTCGAGATATATTAAGTTACCCATACGGTGAACGGCTACCAAAACGCGCTGTAATCACTGCGCCATCATGTTCTCTAGTATAACGAAATTGTTTTTGGCTGTTATAAGGTTTGGTTCAATTATACCAGGAAACTGCTGTGAACTTTACCAAAGCTGCACCGAGAAATATAATGCAACATTTTGCTTGCTACAACTCGCAATGCAAGCAAATATTAAAGTACCTATTTCTTTTCTTAGAGAAGAGTTGTATAATTTCCTGAGACAAGAACTGGGAAATGATTATTTGCTCACCGAGTTGTTGGGTCATATTTCCCAGAGGCTCCTAGTTGACTTTAGTGATTTGAATGAAATAAGATGTAGTACAAGTACTTTTAAATGTAATCTACTATTTTATCCAACGTTCTGAATCGAACATGTATACACTAAGGGGTACATTCCCCCCAAAAGGAAGTCGATACCGGACTTATTGTAGAAACAAAATAGGTCCGGTAACCTTAAGTTCACCCTAAACGTGACCGCCTTAAGATGATGTTATTAGCACATTTCTGCCCCTTTTACGACACCGAATGAAGAGAAACAGGAAATTCGTATACATTGGTGAGCTGCCATTAAGCAGCTTAAAGGCAATATCGTAGGTTGCATAACACTGTGTTATTATTACTATAATCAGTGTTACGCCTAATCGTTTTCATAAATATGTCAGGAGAATTGGTTAGGCTAATCCCACAGAGTCTGCGTCACGGGCGAGACGCCATACTGGCGCCGACTCTTGAACTCCGTACATTGAAGATCCTGTTATTATATTGTATGCGTCATCTGTGCTATGAAAATGGTTTAAGATAGCTATTGAAATTTCTCTGTAGGTTATAATGACACGACCTTGAAACATATTTAGCTGTGTATCACTATAACAACAATGCATGTAGATGTGTTGTGTTGCACCAATTACAGATAAGATAGCCAAACCCTCAGTAGTTGAGGGTTCTGGGTAAAGTGAGTTCTCATCGTCACTATTACCATCCGGTGAGATGCAGGTCGAGCCTTCCTCCAAAAAACCTTTTTATGGGACAGAACTTGCTGATAGCTGCCGAATGTTGGCGGATTTTCAGTACAAACCTGGACGTTTTAACGGGACTGGCATCACTCCATATTAGTGTTGGCATACCTCGGGATGTTCCAGCCAGTTTTACGAGACCGGAGAATCCGAGGATAGCTCTAAAGGCTTAGACCTCGGATCAGGTTAACCATATAGTGAAGATCTGTACCGGATAAACCGCGCGCGTGTGTGTACCAGCTGACTCCCAGATCCGATCACAATTTCTCGGAGAATCTAGTACGGCACGGGGACACGCACTAGTGCGTGATGCCGTTCCTTCAGAAAACCTCTGACAGTGCTTCGTTTCACACGACTTAAGTAAGCCACCCTTTAACTTTCTCGCCGCCCCCAAAAAAGCCCGGTGAAGCTAAAAATGTCCAGTGGCCATCAGCAAACTCTCAAAAAAAGTACGGTGTCTCTGTCCTAATTAGTATTACTCTTTTTATCTTTAGAATTCTAAAACTCCGATGCCGTCTTGTGTTAGTTCTTGATCTAGAATTACCACTTCCGCGTTCCGAGTAAAAGTGCATTTTCTCTGTAAATAGGTGGCGTTGCGTGATTAAAGCGGGGCTGAAATAGTCAATACTTGACGTTGATTGGCCGTCGGACGCGCCACGCCGGCGCCGGGTGCTATCTGAAAGTGTAATTCAGCTTTGCCAGAATAGGCTGAGGCTAGTATTTACATGAAACACTTTATAGGCGTCTACTCGCGTTTAGTTTCTATAACGTTACGTTTCAATAATTAAAAAACTTTCATTTAAACTTTATAATATTAGACTTTTCAGGTGTAATGAGTATCGTAAACATTGCTGTTATACCTAAACTGTAACTAAACTTATCTTTAGTATTTTATGGCGCTATTAAAATGTTCTAACAGACGCTTTAAATAATATTAAAGCTCATCAGAACCCACCTTTTTAGCCCATTTGTCTCGTTCTCGATTTATTGGTAAAATCTAACGGGGGTCATGTTTCACCCTCCAAGAACACTGGGAAAGTAAAATATAAACAAAGCTAACTTATCGTCACCAAGGGACGTGCTACCAGTATGCCGTCGCGAGGAACGTGATCAGAATCTATAATAATAAAAAAAAACTCATCTTTTCAAAGACTATTTTGTTTATTGTGTTGGAGAATTATATTTTTCCTTTGTTTCAATTACATTGTTAATGGGCACTATGTCACTAATTGCCTTTTTAACTGTAGAATGGAGGGTTTGTTTTGTTTTCGTTTATGAAAAAATTCAATGTGGAAAATATTTTTACAAACAGGTTGATCTACGAGCTTTGTAATGGGGGTTTGTAATTGCTTACTACGCTTGTAGCTCTACGGTAATTTTTATTTAGTTCTCAAAATAGTTTTACTTAATTGTCTTAGTTAGCCTCACTAACAAAACGTAGTAATGCAATGGCGAAAACAACGCGTTAATTTGCCGTTCCTGACGGGTACGATTGCCAAAAACCACCATTCCCACCTAATTATTCATAATGTCGACGTCAAAAAACAATAAGGTCTATAAAATGTTTTTGTTTTGTTTATATAATTTTTAACGCAAATTTTGTTGCAAACAAATTACGGTAATTACGGTTAATGACGGTAGTTGTTGACATTGAATGGGCACCCTTGGCTTTCAAAGTAAAAAAGCAAATAGTGTTGAATAATTTCGGCGGGCTGGTTAGAACCACGATAGCACAATTGGGAGAGCAACTGACCCGGTATGTCAGAAGGGTGCAGGTTGAAATTGTAAATTGTAAATTAAAAATAAAGTAAATTGTACTAACTACTAAGTAAGTAAATTGTAATGAAATTGTTGTGTTGTGTAGGTTCAACATTTGTGTCTTTGTAATAAGGTCTATTTTCGTTTGCAATATTAGTTGCCAGTGTTTTGTTGGCTACATTATTAAATCGATGTTAATGTTACTTTTGCTTTAACAATGCTGTATTCATATAAAAAATAAATTTTACAAATTGAAAAAGTGACAGCCTTAGATGGGCTTCGAATGCCATGCTTTTTCGCAATCCAGCTGTATAACTAGTTGTTAGAAAATTCTTAGACCGAAAAATCCAACTTCGGTTTCTATCCTACTCCAACTTTTTTTCTTATTTAACTTGGTCCTCCCACACTGTCGATTCCGAGCAAAGTCTTCGATACAACTTGGCCTTTGGCGGTATCTCGCTAATAATATAAGTACACAACATTGATCTACTTAACCTTATTGAAATTTTAATTGGAAAGACATAAGACATAATTGGATAGTATTACTTGTACGCTTGGTACAATGTGTATTCTAGTGTTTCATAAAGAATTACGATCTCTGTGGAGATGTTGAAGGAATGTAATAAATTACTGGCAGGTGAACGTGAGCGTGTCTGAAACAATTGACAAATAAAAATGGCGGCAATGGAAGAGCAATTCTTTAGCTACACAAATTATAAAACGTTTCCTTCTTTCTTTTAAACTGTTAAATAAACCTAGTCGAGCAGTATTACCTACGTAGTTTCTTTAAAAAAAATGGAGACTATTTACTTGCACCACAAAACCAGACAAAACCTTTATGATTTCGTTTAAAAATTAAAGTAACATTACACTATTATGTTTTCGTGACGTCATGACGCCTTTCAAACGCCCCGTGCTGTTTTCAATATACACTCGGCGTCAAAAAAATCGCACCTCTTAGAAAATCACTTTCAAATGTCATTTACTCTTGATATGCACATGCAGTCGCATTAATTATGATTTTATTTACAAGGTTACTTAATTAACTTAATAAAAAACATTACTTTTCATTATCAAATAAAACCTAATGCAACAAATAAAGTGTCACAAAAATTCGATGCAAATTTTGCTACCCGTGAGAGTTGCTAGTTGCGCTTCCTTTGTGGGTATAAAACGGTCAACACGGGTTCAATGTGGGTCATTCGCTATTCAACCGTTGAAGAGGACACACGCACAGATTTTGATGGATACCACAGCTGATAAAGCCGCTCAAGTGGTTGCACTACTGCAATCAGGGGTGCGGCAGTGTGATGTCGCCCGGCAACTGAACCTGAGCCGTTATTCCGTTCGAAGAGTGTACCAGCGCTTCATAGAGACCGGTGGCTATATCCGCAGACACGGTTCGGGTAGACGTCGCTGCACTTCGGAAAGAGACGACCGGTTCGTTGTGTCGAACTCTTTGAGAAATCGTTTCTCCAACGCTGTTGAGTTGCAACAGCAGCTCCAGGCAGTTCGCAGACGCACCGTAAGCGTATCTACGGTTAGAAGAAGATTGAAGGAGAAGAAGATAGCGGCCCACAGAGCTGCTACGGGTCCAAAATTGACTGCAGCGCATCGGCGAGCCCGCTTGCAGTTTGCTCGTGACCACGTCGATTGGACCCTTGAGCAGTGGAGAGCTGTTCTCTTCTCAGACGAGACGCGAGTGTGTCTTTTCTGCAACGACCGACGGAGAAGAGTATACCGGAGGCAGGGTGAACGTTTCGCCCAAGCCTGCATCCAGGAGACGGTGGAATATGGTGGCGGATCCTGCATGTTCTGGGGCGGTATGTCTGCTGCCGGCAAAACCGACCTTGTCTGCGTCTCCCGGACTGGAGGTGCTCGCGGACAAGGGTCGCTGACTGCTCGCCGCTATGTCACTGAGGTCCTGGAAGTGCATGTGGTCCCCTTTGCCGAATCTTTTGGCGAGGGGTTCACATTAATGCACGACAACGCTCGCGCTCACACTGCAGGCATCGTGAGCGACTTCTTGCAGAGGTCCCAAATCTCTGTGATGCAGTGGCCAGCGCGAAGTCCGGATCTGAATCCTATAGAGCACCTCTGGGACCATCTTAAACGTAAGGTTCGATCTCGGGATCCAGCTCCTTCGACTCTACAGGAGCTCCAAGACGCGGTGATTGAAGAATGGGGGCTTATCCCTCAAGAAGAGCTCCTGAAGTTGGTGAGGTCCATGAGGGACCGTATGGAAGCCGTAATCAGGGCAAGGGGGGGTAACACTAGATTTTAAGTTAATTTTAAGACACTTTTTGTACATTTTTCTTTGTAAATTATCTGTTGTTAATTAGGACTTAATTAAGGATTTTTATTATTTTATTAATTTTAATGTTGTTTGTATAATTATAATTAAACAGAAAGTTAAATTTAATTGTTTTTTGATACTCCTTTTTGTTACCTTTCTAATGATACCCAACACTATCCTCTACATAAGGTTTAAGAATTTTTAAAGATGATTTTTAAAAGGTGCGATTTTTTTGACGCCGAGTGTATCTCCATCTTTCTTTTTATAATTTTAGCGTTCGCTCTTAGCGTGGTATGCTTTTTACTCATCTATGATGTCTGGACGTCTTTAAACATGTTCGGCGAGAAGAAACACCATGTACTCCATAACGCGATTTTAATATGAGCCACTAGAGCGGAGCCTGGCTCATCAATTATTCTAAGCGTGTGTGACCCGCAGGTTGCGCCACACGCATTAGTGTTGCCAGCTTATATCGTGCTGGTATACCTTATTACATTATCTTTTATATTTTAACAACGCGTTTAAGGGGTCATCTTGCAAGGAACGCAACTCTCACAAGCTTTCTTAATTAAAATATTTTAAGCTCCTCCATGCTTTGGAAGGTATGTTGGTCCTGGGGCCCGACCGCCTAACCGATTGCTTTGGCTACGTGTATAATTTATGACGTCATCTTGTCATCTAGCTAATAGGTATAAGCGTATATCTAAAGCTATAGCCTATAGCTTTCGATATTGCTGTCATAGGCGGTACGAAATGACAAGATGACGTCATAAAATATACACGTAGCCAAAGCAATCGGTTAGGCGGTCGGGGGGCGTGTTGTTGTCGTAAGATTATGCGTATGCATATGTATAAGAGTATACGTTAGAACCCACCTACGTAGTGGTTATGGTCCAATCGATTGGATCTATTGTCATCATTCGTCACCATCAGCCTACCTATCACCTATTCTATACCTATATATGTTCATGTGGGAAGGGGTTAGCCCACCCATCCCCGTAGGACGTTTATAGGCTTACGGTGATGAATGATGACAAAAGATTCATATAAAAGGCCTAGGTTCAACGCACCTTTGTTGTTAATTAATTTGGTGCTTTCATTAGATTCACTAATGACCTTTCACCATTGATCGACGGGTCCAACGACTACAAAGTTCAAATTAATCGTCTGTCGTACCGAAATTCAAAATGACCATTCATTGCGAAGTCGCCTGAATTTCACACTTGGGTGGCATAATTAAAATTCCGACCCTGGACCACAGAGGTCACGTTACAATTGATGCGGGTATGGAGATCAGCATATCGCAGCAATTATCCTCCATCGGTTTTTCGGGGTTATTTGGTTTCGTTTTCAATTATTTCATTTGTTTATTTTTTATATTAACTTTACTACCGTAGTTATTATTTAATACCTTATCAAATACTGTTGTTATTTAAAACCTGTTGTATACAACTTCTTGTTTCGTAAATACAAACATAGTGCTGCGAATGTTATGTACGCCGTTATTTTGAAATACCTATGTTATTCATCGTCTTTTGGTAAAGTAATTCAAATTGAGAAGCACTACTTTCATCAGTGCTTTTGTTTTTTTAAATTGTAAGTTAAAACCTTTAACAGCATGCATGGTACATTAAGACGAGTGCTTTGTATAAAGTTATTTTCATTACTCATGTTGCTTTAGCTTTTTGAGTGATTTTTGAACGTTAGCCTCCCAAACAGCGTCAAACATCCCAGTCTTGGACTCGATAACTTCCTAGATTTTCCTTACCAATCGGAAACGAAGTGTAGCCGTCGGCAGTTCGTCTGTAATAGAATAACGCTTGGGCGGCGAAGGTGTAGACAAGTTCAGTGACGTTCGCTGTCGTTTGGGCGGCCCGTCTGACGCACTGTCTACTCCAAGCCTTTGGCGGCGTCTGCGAATTAATGAACACTCTGCCTCCCTTCACTCGATTCGAATACTGTAGCTTTTGTTTGTAAAAATATATGTCGTTAATAGGGAATATGCATAGAATTAAAATTTGTCTCAAATATTTTTTCTATATTCTTTATTGTCTTTAATTCAAACTTACAAAACGCGTCACCATTGGTCGAAACGAAATGTGACGTCAATGGTCACGTCATGTCATTGGATTTATCGGCGTCGATATTCATACTGTGTTAGTGTTTGTGAGAAAAATTGTTTAAAAATGTATTCATGTGTGATTACTTGTGAATATATTTGTAGTCAATCTAGGACGATGACAGATACTGGTTTTGTCAAAACACGATCGGATAATCTACCGAAAATAGATGCATTTATGATGTCAGCATATTTTGCATCAAATCTCGATTTTACAAGCGCAGAGATAAAAAAGTGAAAGTTAATTAATGCAAGGAAATTATTATGTTACATGGTATTTTTTTTTCATAAATGTTAATTACTTATAACGAAACATAACCTATGTAACTTAACATGTTAATTTTTAATGAACTTTTGTAAACTAGGTTAGGTTAGTTTTAGACCGAATCTTCTACTGCTTAATAGCTGATTTACACTAAGCTGTACGTAAATATAGCATACTTACGTTAAAATGATCTTCACAACAAAATACAACCGATAATGAAGATACAATAACCCTTCTCATCATCTTACATCATTTTTTTCGTACTTTCGCATCGCGTAGAATACGAAAAAACACTTTATCGGGTGTACTTATACTAATAATAATAGTAAATAGTGTTTTTGCACTTCGGTACCATACAATACTTGTAAGAAGGTTTTTTAACTTCTATGATTTGTATAGCAATTAAAACTGAAAATAAGTATGAAGTAACTGAAACGCTATTGTAAACAAACACGGGACACAACTAATGACGTCATCAAAAGCATGCGCTAAATGGTGGTGTTTAAACGGTTCAAATTTATTCAATGTTTTAAATTTCACTTTGAAAAATAATTTGATGATTTTCAAGCCTATTTATATTTTAGTTATAAAGATGTAAATGATTAATTTAAGAAAAAAAAAACATGCATATTCCCTATTGCGTGTATACAATATGTAACATAATAAACCCACACCCTGTATGTAGTTTGTTAAGAATCGGATACTAAATCGATTTCTGCTATTATTTTATAGGTTTTTTTTCTTTATAGAATAAAATTAAGTAAATTACAGAGTGTGCGTTTACTGAATTATTTCAATAAAAAGAAAGAATGAGTTAGACTGTAAAATAAAAAACAAAAAACTACACCTTTTCTGTATTAAATTATCGTAGGTATTTCTGTTATGACTCGTTTATTTCATTTGTATTGTACCTAGTTTTTAATGTTTTTCATGAATTTAAAAGGATGTCTTCTAAGTAATATTTACGGCATGAAGGATCACAAAAGGCGCACACATTTTTAAATGTATGTATAGAACAAGTAGGTAATTAGTTTCATTTTAATAGAATCTAGTCAACACTGGTATATCAGGGTTCAGAATGTGATATACGAATTGATTGGATTATGTTTTTGGAAAGTAAAATGGAATGGTATTGTGTATACTTTCTTCCAATTCGTCAATAGGATGTGCGTTGACCAATCGCGTGCCAGTGTGGCGCGCGGCGCATGCGCGGCGTGGGCGTCGGTCGATAGTGCACGTGACGTCACGAGCGTTCGCCAATGGCGGCCGCTCGTAGCACGTCAATCGATGTGACCGATTCTACATTTCCTTTTGTTCCTTTGGCTGAGGCGCCCATATTGTAAAATTGCATTCTTAGCCTTTTTCATGGTCATGGAGGTCGAGGCTTTTCTTTATGTGAATAAATTTAATTAAGTTAGCGAATCGTGCGTTTTATTCGATCTGTAAAATGCAAACACTGAACATTGCGATTTCTAATTCTTCTTTGCCTTAGAACCAGTCATAATAAAAATTGTATTATTTTCGGTCGCGCGTGATTGCCATAGCGTTCACACACTTTAAATAATTTAGTTTTTCGGACGCCATTGGGTTCGCCACCACAAAGCTCAAAACTTTTTATCTTTTACTGAAATAAACGATATAGCGTGGTGTTTCTCTTAATATTTTTATTAGACAATATAGGCAAAGGGATCGTAATATTGACTGAAATTTCCGCCGATATGACGCGTGTATTTTATCTCATGAATTGTTATGTGCCGCATAATACAAGCTAAGAGTGACTT
This sequence comes from Eudonia truncicolella, assembly GCA_949315975.1. NCBI lineage: Eukaryota > Metazoa > Arthropoda > Insecta > Lepidoptera > Crambidae > Eudonia > Eudonia truncicolella. The sequence continues at coordinate 4,787,624 of OX438840.1, read as the reverse complement.
TCGACGAAGCCCTCCGAGGGTCCTCCGCGGGTCCTTCGTTCACGGAAACATTATGGACCTCAATGGATAAGTAAAATGAGTGCGGTTCCAAGTAGACCCTTTGAAAAGGCAACAAAGATGGCATTTTTATAGTTTTAGCGAATTAGTTTAGAGCGTTTAAGCGTTTAGAGAATTTGTTTTTTGCTTATGTTTTAAATAACGATTAACCGCTGGCTAGACCTAACTTGATGTTATTTGTGTGACGTTAAGGTCGAAGGTGAAACTTAACACTCTGAAAAATGCTATTTAATCGGTAAAAATGTTACTAACGAAGTTCTTATCTTATCTTAGACTAGCTGACCCGGCGGACTTCGTACCACTTTGACAGTTTCTATGACAACAACATTTTTTATTGAAAAATTAAATTGTCGTTTTTAGTATTTTCCGTTACTTATTATTTATGTTTATCACCGTTTAAACCTTCCCTGAACTTCCACAAATGTTTCAAATCAAAATCGGTCCAGCCATTCTCGACTTTTAGCGAGACAAACGAAAAGCAATTGATTTTTATATATATAGATAAGTCAAGTGGACTTAAAACGAGCCTTACCATCAAATACACCGAGTGGGTACACTAACCCGGGACTTTAAGGTCTAGACCACTGAGGTAGTTAGGTAAACCGAGGCAACGACGACGTAGCTATTTACACACAGTAATCGAGTTTCGCAAACTTTCTATAACTCCCATTACTCTATAATAAGTTCCTTTCATTGCATATAATAAAATGGTGTATTAAACGCGTAGGCGTCATATTAAATATGTATGAGTGGCATTTTTAATGTGCCTCGGCTACAGATCTATTTTTACCATCTCTGGTTTTTTTAGGGAGTGTTGTTTGCGAAACGGAGCGAGCGCCTGCAAATGTGAATATGTGTACGTACACACGTATCGATTCGCGAACACAGTAAAGCTTTTAATGTGCAACTTATTACTTTATGTCGAAAGGGGCTTAGTGCGCCGCTGTTTGTTTTATAACTGTGACATAAATTGGCAATCGATACTGATACCTGTTTGCAAGTTTACAAATGTTCTTAACTTGTGGATCCCGATCCGATCTGAATCCTCGGAGTATCTAGTAGAAAGGAGACACGCTTCAAGAGGCCATTCCTTCTCGAAACCCTTTGACGGTGTTACGATCACACGGTGAGGAACCCTTTGAGTTTCTCTTAATATCTGAAAAAGACGTTGAGGCATCAACAAACACTCATCGTTTATTGGTTAGGTGTCGTAGATGTTTGTTCTAATCACGTAATTTTTTATTCGTAACAAAATTTACTCGCCCACACATGAGCAAATTTCTTTATTATACTTTGGCTATATGTAAATTCGACTAAACTTGGATAAAGACTTTTTTATTATACCTACCATGCATTTCTTGTTCTAAGCGAAAAAAACGAGTTAACTCCTAATGATATGAATGGCAGACCGGGACGTAACTCATCCATCTTCGTCACATACGTAAGGGTGAAAAGCTTGAATATTTATGACACAATCTTTTTATTATAGACTAACGACCGCCCGCCGCTTCGTCTGTCTAAACACCCGTATCCAGTGATCCTAAGGACATTTCGGAAAATTCGGTCGTTTCTGTCTATTCTTTTAGTCTTTATGATAAAGATAACCTCTTTGCAAAATTACAGCTTTCTAGTTTCAAGGCTTGGCGTATTGATGAGTCAGTGAGCGCGTCAGGAGGTCAGGACTCTATTTTTATATTTAATACTAGCATATTTTTCCTTAGCGAATCGCTTAGTTTCACTTGTATGATATCTTGATGACAAGGTCTTACAGTCAAAACCTTAATCAAAAGTAGATAGTGAAGATCTAAGTTCGGAGTTTGAAGTTCGAAGTTATAGTCACGGTACGAGTTGAACCTAACCTAATGAAGGCGATGCTTCCGACAAGCCTTAAGTTTCCGAACCAAACTGCTTCAATTTATGCTTTGGTAAACCAAAGCATAAAAAAAATGCTTTGCCTAGTCATAATAAACAAGTTCAATCACCAGATTGTGTCAATTCTAATACGCTTTGTTTTAACATTGTTTTGCTAGCCAAAACAAAAAATACTTATCAAATTCTAAACAAAAAGGGTCTTGTCAAACTACTTTTTAGACGAATGTTAGCTTTGTTTTGTGAAACCCTTTGTAATTGTACTCGTTTCCAGCTATTACGTGGTCGCTACCCACATCAAGGCAGGCAGATAATGTAGAAAACGGTTGAATAATGTCTCTCTACCGCAATATGACTCCAGTGTCTGACCCGTTGACTTGGTTACAGTTACATATACGATTACAGACTAGTCACAGAATGATATTAATTATTTTACTGGATAGATATGAATAATAATAATATAGACATAGACATAGACGTATGTCTATGTCTATGTGAATAAATAAAAATCTATGACTATGTCTATACATAGTCATAGATTTTTATTTATTCACTACGTAACCGTAAACTTACAAAAAGCAATGAAATTTACAATGGCAATTGCAACAAAATAAAAGACAAAACACAAACAAATCTATATATAGTATGAACATGAGATAAGATGAAACACTGTGTGCGTGCGTGATATGTTTGTAATGTTTTTTTGAATTATTTAGCTACATGTCATCAATGCGTCATACTCGGCCCTCTAACCGCAGTCCACAGCTGGTCATCTAGGCCTCTTCTAATACATGCGACTGAGCCCTATAGGCCTTATAGGGCTCATAGGCATAGGACTTATAGGCCTATAGACCTTTCAATGACTGGTCTTTAAATTTAGCTATCGAGATACATTACATTACATTATCGGACTTTAAAAGACAAACAAAAGCTTATGCTTTTGTAACCCCGTAAATAACTTTATAGTTATAATAATTAAGATTATTTATTCCTTACTCTATTAGCCAGCGTCGTTTCATCAAGGTTTAGAGTCTAAACTAAACTAACTAATTTTAGACTAAACTAAACTTTAGATAGACGACTGAAAGTAACATATTTACACCCGTTTTTTTGCCCAATTGTTTACGTAATAACAACAATAACAAATTAAAATAGTATGAAGACTAAAATGACTTTAAAATGTCACATAAAGTACTTTGAAACATTTACCCTTTGTCGCGACGATATATTATCGCTTCTGGAATGTTCCTGTCTTATTATGCACATAATTTAGCACCGCTTTAATGGATCAACATCCAGTGTTGCGATCGTTGCGGCTCGTACAGTCGGCGTAATAAATTAGAACACTTTAGGCAGTGGTCGTGTTGGAATCAAGGACAGATGTCAGTGTGAATTAGAGTTCGCACTGTGTTAGTTGACACGCAAGTGTCGTGTACTTAAAGCCTACAGCTTCATGCTTAAAGCCTACAGCTTCATGCTTAAAGCCCTTTTAAGGTAATAAAAGTTTGACCGGCTACTGATACAAATCAGCCAGTTCACTTAACTGTTTACGCACGCTTTCTGATAAACAAGGGTATGAAAACGCTGCGTCGTTGTTCCGTTGTGCCTCTTTTAATAAACATGTATACCTACGGTCAGCAATGAAAGTAGTTTTTTTATATTTTATGGGTAAGCACAGTGCCCTGATCTCACCTGATGTTAAATCGCACTTCACCCGGGATCCTCAACTAGTGAAGCACTGGCTATCTTATCTCTAGCCGGAACACAACAATGCTACAAACATTGATGTTATTGTGACATATTTAGATAAGATGGTGGTAGCTAGCCAGGCGAGCAAACAAGCCCTACCACCAACCAAACCGAGTACACAAACATGTACCTCTCGCTGGGAATTGAACCCGGGACCTCTGGGTCTAAACCGGCGGTCTTAGCCACTAGACCACAGAGGCGGTTGTTGAGAGAGGCGGAACTGATCTTTTTAGTACGGTGCATAATTGAAATTGAAGTTGTGAAATGTTTGTGCGTAATGACACACCGTCTCGCTCTGTATCTAGTTAATTACTGGCGGGTGACTGCTACCCGCTAAACAACGATATACATAATATATTATATATAATAAAGCTAAAAAGGGTTGAAAGTCTGTACATGGAAGATATTCGAAAAAAAGTTGGCTGGTGATACTTAGAATCGATAATAGAACACGTTCCAACAGTTTTTAGAATTTTTGTCTGTTTGTCTGTTTATCTGTTTATTTTACCGCGCATCACGTGAAAATGGCTGAACGGATATGGACTAAACTTTGCACATAGACAGACCATGACCCGGATATAGGATACTTTATAACCTTTATAACCTTTATAACTTTATAACCCGGTAACAGGTTCCTTTGGGATAGAGTCTTCGCGAACGAAGTCGCGGGCGACAACTAGTATATTATATTCCAAGTTGACATTTGCCAGTTTGATTTTTTATTTTCTTTGACAAAGTAACAAAGTGTTCAGGTACTTTCGTTGTGGACTGTACCATGTTATGACATAAAGTTACATAAATAATATTATTATTTATTACCTTGATCATCAATTAGTAGCAATTATGTATTGTAAACTGAGCAAAACTGCGGTTAGTAACCATGACGCAGGAAGAATTTCGTGAAATGTACGTAATTCTTCCTGCTTCGTGATAACACTATAACCTTAGTACTAGTTATTTTGGTGTGTACAAAGATAATTCAATAATTAGCAGTTTCCTGTGTTATTGAAAATTACAAAAAAGTAAATATAAGCTTGTTTACAACAACACAACATATTGAACATCGATCATGATCATGTCAACCTTACCTACTAGGCAATCACATCGTTGTTGCTGCCGACGTCAAGGCCTACCATCGATGTAGGTGACCGCCTCTGTGGTCTAGTGGTTTAGACCACCGCTCTCAGACCCAGATGTCCCGGGTTCGAATACCAGGCGGGGGTACATGTTTCTGTGCTCGGTTTGATTGATGGTTAGGCTTGTTGGTCCGCCTGGCTAGCTACCACCATCTTATCTAAATATGTCGCCGTAGCATCAATGTTTGTAGCATTATTGTGTGGCAGCTAGAGATAACACAGCCAGTGCCTCAGTTGTTGATGATTGATTGTGAGGTTCGCTTCCATCTTCGGCCTTATCGTCACTTAACATCAGATGAGGTCAACGCCAAGTGCTTACCTGTAGTTATTTAAAATAAATAAGAGAATGGCAAAGAGGCTATCCATGTGAGTTTCCGTGAGTAAACCCAGCCGGCTGCAGTATCGCAGTAATCAAGTACATTTTAAACGAGTTGTTGTATTAATAGTAAGTTAATAATTATCTACTGTGTAATACTTTTAGAGCTTTCTGCTCTATAGGCTTATAAATTTCGCTATTTTATATTGCTGTAATGTCAAAATGAAAAGGAATGGAAAACAAATGAACAGAACAAAAACAGATAAAAATCATAACGTCGTCGTGCCTTTTAAAAGGTTAATTCATCCATCCATACCACATCTGTTTGATGCAAAGTAATTGAAGCACATTAGGATACTGATAATATTAATATTATTGTAGTTTCTCAGTAGACAGTTGCGAGATGTTATCCCTAGATAGAGTTTCATCTAGGTATAACATCTAGAGCTGTCAGCGAGGTTTGATAAATGGTTGGCGGAATACAATATTCCGCAATATTGCACAACCTACGTACAACAAACTATATCTTAATAATGATCAGCTTTGTGTAAAGATGTTGTTACAGCTTTCAATAAATATGTCTTAACTTTTTACATTTTGACTCTTTACAGTTTTAATACTAAACTGAATAATATCTGTCTTTTGTAGAATCTGCTTGTATTAAGGAAGATAAGTCTATGAAAACAAAAATGTTAGCTGTACTTTACTAATGATTTCCTTAATGTCGTCATGAATTAGCAGATTGTTTGTTTCTACACGTTACCACACTACGGAGGCGTATCGTGTCAGCACAGCAGTACTTGATGGATTTATTCTTGGCGATTATTTGTATTTTGTATCGTCGCAAGGAATTTTACTGGTTTTCCTCCATTATGTCGGTGCTCCGCCTACGTTATCGTTAAGGTGACCTTTCTAGGCCTGAATTTTGCTATTTTAAAAACTTTCACAATAATTAAAGTTATGATTGAAACTGTAGATAAAACGTTAGAGACAGGTCACTGAGACACGATTCTTGACGTTTTAAAACGTAGGGTAGTGTATAGAGAGAAAGAAAGAGATAGAGAGAGTAGAGTACTGTTTAGTGTTGGAATTTTTCACAGTAACTAATAGAAAAGTGTAAAAGTAAATAAGTTTTGTGAACTCTTGGTTGAATTAGTAGGATTTCTCGCGGCCATTTTATAAGCCTGTCGGTATTCAGGCGGTGCGGGCGAACGCCCACGTCCGTCGGCTCAAGATATTTCCAATTTCATTTAAGTTTTCGTTATAGAAAGTAAAAGAGAAGATTTATTTTTATGGCACTGTGCTTTCTACTTTAATACTTTTGGATTGGATATAGAGGTTTTTATAGGCTTGTATTTGTATTTCAAACTAAACGCAAATGCTGTACGGCAAAATTTAAGCATAACATAAAAAAATAGCTTATATGGAGATATAGCCTTAAATAAGTTATAATGTCGGGTACATTGTAAAGTTCATATGTAGGCCAACACCAAACTAGTTGTTATAATGTCGGGTACATTGTAAAGGTCATATGTAGGCCAACACCAAACTAGTTGTTATAATGTCGGGTACATTGTAAAGGTCATATGTAGGCCAACACCAAACTAGTTGTTATAATGTCGGGTACATTGTAAAGGTCATATGTAGGCCAACACCAAACTAGGTAATTTATAGGTAAACTCTTGTAAACAAATGTTATATCGTGAGGTTGTTTGAGTTTGACAAATTAAGTTTTAAACCTCAAGCTTTAGTTTTACGACGTGACACCTTGAAAAGGGTGTTGAAAAAATTTCCGCTCGTAGAAATTCGAACCCGCACCCCATGACGTACCAGTTTGCGACAAGATTTGCGTAAACCTATATATGTATAACCATAACCAATATACAACACCCATATTTTATCAGTTTCGTATATTACCAACGTTTTCGTATTGAACGATTTCAAACGTTACGTATTTATGAAACTCCCACGCTATATACAATTTTATGGTGCTTTTTTATTAGATGTGGCAAATTGGAATGGTAGCCAATTTCTTTCGAGTAATAATTCTTGGCATTCCCCCTTCCTTTGACCATGAAATGCCCTTGTTATGTGAATGCATGTGTTTGCTATATGTATTATTTTGATTTGGTTTTTATATTTGTCAGACGTCTTGTTAACTTTTATATGAGCATATATTCTTAGGTTAGGTAAATACTCGTAGCTATGTACACACGCCTGCACATCAACCTATCCAAAACTGTCAAATTTCTCTAATCGATATTGATCTTTATACCCAAATACTAAGGTTTAAAATTTATTAAAGAAATTTGACATTTTGTGGTAGCTGCCGTCTGTACACACAACAACACTGAATTAGGTTCAAAGTGGAAAATTAGAAAAGGCAGTTTCCAATACTTAACACTGTAATGAAAGGGTGAGAAGAAATATCTTTGCTGAGCGTCAATCTGTTCTTCTCAGAGCAAGGTATCCCGCCATCATGTCGACATAGTGATGTCATAGTGACATGCAAAAGAGCTCAATTTTATGTAATTTAACAACAAATTATACACATTTAAAAAGAAAAAGAATTCGAACAACAAAAATAATGCCGAAACAGCTTCTCCTCATCTTAATGCCTTTTGGCACTTTTTGTCAGGAGAAAACCTCAAAAGCTCATTTTTAAATTAATAGTTTTTGGTTATTAACGGGTATATACAATCCCAATCACATAATCACCACCCCCGCTGCGTGATTTGGGAACTAAGTATTTGTTAAAACGTGCTTATAATGTCACTTGCTAAACATTCTACAATCCATAGCTGTTTTATATTATTTTATTTGTTAGTTTAATTACATTTATATATTTTTCTCGTTGGCCTTTCTTGAGGTTGTTTATTTATATAGTAGGGGCCATAATTGTTAATTTATTTATTTGTTGTTTGTATTTACAGTCAATACAGTCTGTGATATATCTACTTATTCAAATATACCTAAATATCTTTATGCACCATACCAGCACTATGCAGATTTTTGTCTTTTAATATTTATTATTTACAACTATAGGAGTTTAGTACCAGGCAGTTTGTGAATATCAGTGTTGTGACCTTGGTTGCAACAAAAAAAAACTGAGTCGGAGCCCTTTAGTTGACTCGACACATACTATATGTTACACTAAGTTTGCATTTTTTAGTTCCTGTATTTTTTTAATGTGACTTTGTGTATGTGTCGTGTATTACCAATAAATGTTATTCATTCATTCATTCATTCATTCATTCATTCATTCATTCATTCATAATATGTTAGAAAATGTGTTTGTTTATTTATGCTTTCATTTAATGATTGGCCTTTCACAGCAACTGGTACGCTCTCGTAGCTACGTAGCACGTGTCTACGGCGCTACGGGCTACGCGCGCTCACGAGCGGGTGCAGATGCGATTATGCGGTCCATTTACATCGAGTCGCTGGTTCATGGATTGGTTAATTGCGCAATAATTATTGGGTGACTGCTCCTATTTTACGAATAATAATTCGTAAAATAGCAACTTTATTGTCATCATCCATAATCGTTTCATTGCTGCTCAGGCTTAACCACATGGTGAGATTGACACGTCACTGCATGTGTTATTTGGTGAGTGTTGACGGCTGTCGTTAGCAACTGTGAAACAACGAACGACAAAACCGGTATTGAAAAAGTTGCATAGATTTTAAATCGACCAACCTGTGGATTCCAGGAGTCTATTATAGTGGATCTCTTGTATTCTAATTGCTCTGTGCAGAAGTCTTGTTTTTGAATATCAATTTAATTAAATGAATTATCTAGTTTTTTTTGTTACTTAAGCACACGAAAAAATATAAATTACGATTTTTCCAATATTGTTGGCGTCCATAATATTTTTAAAGCAAAGAAAACATTCACATTTTCCTAGACCGAGAAAGAAACCTTGATCCGTATTGTCTTTTCGCTATTTAAGAGCGAGGCTACAGTTGCCTATTTGGTGGTTTTGTTCTCGTCTCCAATACTTTGAAGAAAAGTAAAATGACATATACTTGTTCGGCGTTGATTCCAAATAAAACGTGAAACAGTGTATGTTTAGTTTATATAAGAGTATACTTATTTGCCGAAAATATAATAAGACTTGATCATTGACATGATCTTTTTGTTTAATGTAGTTAAAAACTGCCGGATAGCAAGTGACTGACAAAAATTATAGTCAAGTTTACGAAAGCTAGCGCAAATAGCGATAATAATCATAAATACACATAATTCTGAATTAAATTATAATTATTATAAAAAGTTTTAATATATTATTTAGGTAATCGCCCACTCAAAACGTATCAAGTCTCATTTATAATGAAGGCTGTTTTGCTGAATTCGCGCGATCCAATGCGTACACATAGAAGCGTACAAAGTAATCGCGGAAAATGGCCAGTTTGAGCATTCTTGCTCACAATCGTATACCGTGCTTACGCTTTACTTTAATGGAGGGCGGGTGGCCTCACAATTTGAGTAGCAAAGCGGCCTTGGCCCAAGGCCGTATCCCGAAGCGGGGCGAGGTTGCGAATATCTACTCCTGCGCTGGAACGGGCGTCCTCGAGATCCTAATATGAGGAATGTATAGAGACTTTTAGTCCTCATTAATGGGCACGGTCCTGCTCTTTTTAAAGTAATTATTATTTTATTACCTTCATTTGTTTTATGTAACCACCATTTTATACCATGTTTCTTGCGATTATATGTAATAGGTTTATCCTGAACTGTAATCTTTGATGTTTGTAATCAAAGACAGTAATGCGTTTATATTATATTCCTTACGGGTAAGCGCTTGGCCTTCATTTCACCTGATGTCAAGTAACGATAAAGCTCATTTCAGACTACGCTATAATATTATAGCATATAGCATATAGTTCATAGCACAACAATATCGCTCACCATACATTTATTTAGAACACGTTCACACTTAGCTATAATATATATTATTGGTTTGTATGGTGAAGTCTTGCTATGCTATACTAAGTATATAGCACAATAGTATAGCGTAGTCTGAAAAGAGCTTTACGCCGAAGGTGGAAACGCGCTTTACCCGGAATACTCCGGCAGCTGGCTGTAATGTATTATTTTTTAATTTAGTATTCCGCCTATTTTCTTAATTAAAATTTAATTTAACAAATTATCATTTCAATTGCCGTGTTTTCACCGTGATAATGGTCAGGGTAATTCTATCTCCGGCAACTTAACTGCCGCTGAAATAAGGCAAGGTCATATTATAATTGCTCTTTGTAAGTCTATATTGTGGCGAACAGTTTATCAAACAGCCAAGACTTGGAACCCGAATGTGGAACATGTATGATATGACTAGATGGATGGAATATCTTCTTTTAAAATCATAATTGACACTTGTCATAAATGGGACACGAACTCTTCTATTTACTCCATTAAAGATTAAAATGTACGTGCTGTTAACGTACCTATACTTTATTCTCTAATGAACATAATATTTACTAACTGCCGTACTTAGACGCGTCAATTAAGTTTTAATGACAATTAACTCACTTTCTTATGTATAGTGCTAAATAGAGAAGGAAAGACATTTAATTGTCATTAAAACTTAATTGACGTCTCTGAGTCCTCAACTACGAGGATCGGAGGGTCGTTTCATCTGGTCTGAAAGTTCCGTGAGAGCGCTAACACGCTTGTTTTAGGAATGGGTTAACATCTGCCTAACATATAGTCTCCCCGTTCGACGACGCTATGCTTGGTTAAATGTTTTTATAAAGAGAGCATGAAACAAAGCCATCCATCTGTTTGCTTTGCTACATAACCACCAGCAGAGTACTAACGCGTCCACTGTAAAAGCTTAATGTTTCCAGCAGCTTTAGGCTAAACTGGCGCTTTAAGTAACAGCTTGTGGAAATGTTTCTTTCATTTTGCGCCGATACAGAACAGCTAGTTTCGAAATGTAAAAACGAACCTTTGTTGTATTGTATAAACACGTTCTGTTTATGGTGTCTCTTAATTACGTTATAGTATCGGTACATTAGTAACACGGAGGATGTATAAGATAAAAGGTATTCATGTCAAAACGTGACATTATGACCGAATTAACCGTAGGGGCATTTCGGTAACATTCATGAACGGTAATATTATTATCTAGTATACATTCTGTACACTATTGTAGAATGCTGGCTTGTCAAAGTGAGATTGAGAGACACTTAGAAGGTAAATTATTTGAAATGTTAAATCAATACTTTCTCATAACGCAAACCGTTTAAAAATAACAAAATATTTCTTATGTAAAGAAATTTTTAGTCGTCACATGTACGGACGGCAGTCTAATTTTTGCGTTAAAATACAAATTTATTTTACAAAGTTCTTATGTATTTAAAAAGTTACTTAGTTATTTAGATAAGTAAGCAATATCATGTACGCTGATTTCAATATGATGTTTGCATATTCGAGTAAAAGGAATTTCGGTTCAATGAGCTTTATTACTATTATGACATTTGTCACTTACATTAGTATGTTTTAATATAAAAGTCGTCACATACTTTTTCTTTTGTAGCTATTAGCTACCTCAAAATATAGCTCTATATAAAAAAAATTGTAAATAAATAATATTGGTATGTATTCTGTCTGTTTTGAGTATCTTCATCAATATTATAAAGCGCTTCCATCAGAATATGGTATCCGCTGCATCCGCTTAGAAAGGAGAACGAAGTTAGTTTAGAAATGGGTGGAACGCGCATCGATGAAGCGTGGGCGCAATAATTGCGCGGTGACCTTTAGCCCGGCACCCGACAAAGTTAACGCGTTCTATTGTTCCTAGAGCTGCTGCTAGAGTAGGTAATTAAATATTGGACGGGAAATAAATATTACACAGTTTCAGCTTACGTTCATGAGCCGTGTGCAGCCGTTGTTTACTAGGTCGTTGTTTGTTGATTACTTTTAAAAGACATAATAAAAGTTTACAGTTATCACACGTGCGGACACAAAAATAAAATAGATTATTTTTATACCATAACTTATAAATTGTGTAACAGATAAATAGTGCCTAAATATAAATTCTACGAAAACTATAAATATATATTTATAATTATGTAATAAGGTTTTAAGTATATTAACCATTTTTTTCTTGCCGGGCATGCCGGCGCAGTCACCAAAAATAAAATAAAGCTCATAACAATCTAAAAAAATATATTATGATGATCTGAAATAAAATATGACCAGCCTATAGAGTAGATTATTTAAGACATAGTTTAATTGTTTTGTTTTGTTTAAGGTAAGATTAAATTTTAAAAAAATATTTTTATTTAATCTTACCTTTTTCATCTATTCAAAACAGACGTAGGGGTGTGGTTGCACCAATGTTCGATAGAACCAGTGATTGTATTTTTTAATATTTTTTTTTAAAAGACATACATACAAACACATACATTGTTCTGATCCCAAGGTAAGTAGCTAAAGCACTCGTTTTATAAATGATTATAATGAATAAAATGAATATAAATCAGATTAAAAGAAGGGAACTGATTTTAGTCTGTAGCTACAATTGAATACAGACCACATTAGTGGTACAATAAAAAAATACTTATTATTTAGTATACAGCTTAATCTATAAAGAGCTGTGTTATGTTGTACAGTCAAGTGCAGATCAACCTTTTCAGATTTAACTGTTTCTGCTTGTTCACTAACAGGACTTGCTTATACGACCAAAGTCAACAGATAAGTAATACTCACCGTACCGCCTCAACTCCTAACATTTTTATTTATCACAATTCATTCATTTACCCGCATTTAAAAATTACAAAGCTCGGACGCTAGAGCGCGTGACTCGGCGTAAAAGTCTGAGCCTTCAACGCTCGCAAGCCTTTAAACGCTCAAGCGTTTAACGATCACATGCTTCCTAGCTGTCAACCCTTAAAATGTCAAAGAAAGTCTATGTTACTTTTCGCGACGTAAATCGCGTCGAACCATAGGCTTAAAGTGTCTAACACGGGTCGATTCGATTTTTTAAACGGAGGGCACGACGCGCCTTTAGAAAGTTACGAACTCAGCCACAGAGTTCATTAAACTGCCCAAAAAGCCAAATAAAACACAATTTCCCTCTTTAAATGTTTATATTAGACATTCTATGTTTATCTTCGCTTTGTTTTTTCTCCCCCTATGGTTACAATATTTGCGACAAAATTGCCTCCTACGTTGCTAGGGCGCCATAAGTCAAAGATGGATTTCAACGTTTTCCACACCGGTTCGTTGACCCCGCCGTCTGCTCGTTTGTCTAAGCATTATCCCATTACCTTTAAAACTGTTCAAGATTAGGAAGTAAAGCGGAGTTTGTTGACTCCCATTCCCTGATTAACTTGGAGTTTAATTAGTTGCGTAGGTGGCGGGATTGGGGAAAGCAATTATACTTTACTTGTACATTGTGCCATTGTTGAGTTGTAGGAAATAAACTAAATTGTCCTTTTTCCAATCTATTAGGTTTATAAATACAGCTATTTAAATAAAAACGTTTTAAGCTCTGTCATTATCAGCCTCTAAACTTCACACTGCTTGGGTTTAAACCTTGCCACAGTTTTGGAGAGAGTTTGATGATTGCCACTGGGCGTATTCAGCGTCACCGGACTGATTTGGGGGCGGCGAGAAACTTAAAGGGCTCAAGCCGTGCAAAACGAAGCACCGTCAGAGGTTTTCCAGAGGAAACGGCATCTAGATTCTCCGAGGGGTTCGGATCGGATCGGTCCTTGCCACATGCACAAAGACTGCCAACTAACTACAACGAACAATACCAACGGTTTCAGAGCCTTTCAAAGCATGGACGATCTCAAGATATTTTTCAATTTAGTTACCCAAATTTGTTAGCTGCAAGATCTCGCCATCTTTTCAGCTACATTAATAAAAAACCTGCCAAGTGCGTGTCGGGCCACGCGCAGTGTAGGGTTCCGTAGCCCATCTCAATAATGCGGACTCTGAAAAGAGGGCTTTTATGAACATTTATTTAACGATAGCTCATATACTTAAATGTAGATACTACCGGTTTCACACACCTGACAACGTTATTTAAGTTAATGAGGAATTTGTACTGCGCCAAGTACATTTTATAAGTTGGTCGACTGTTACTCGTAAACTTGTAAAGCCTACTTAGCTGTGATAGTTTTCCTTTTAACTTCGTCATATATACAACTACCGTGAATTTTTTCACGTATCCAAAAACAACCATTTGTCTGGCATGGATGGGGGGGACTTGACTCTAACAAAATTTTTCACTTCTAACAAATGTTTTCACAAACCCGCAATATTTTTAAAGTTACATCCCCACTTCACGTGATAACCTAAAAAAAATATTTTTCGAAATTTTACTTCACTACTTTGTCGGCGTGATTAATATGTATATCCAAGACAGACAGACAGACAGACAGACAGACAGACAGACAGACAGACAGACAGACAGACAGACAGACAGACAGACAGACAGACAGACAGACAGACAGACAGACAGACAGACAGACAGACAGACAGACAGACAGACACACACACAGACAGACAGACAGATAGACGGACATGGCGAAACTATAAGGGTTCCTTGTTGACTACGGAACCCTAAAAACCATAAAAGTGTTGTTGTCATATCGACATACAAAATAAGCTCTTATTTTCAGCTCTTTTAAGAATCATCCATCATCACCATTATCAGTCTATATTATTCTACTTCTGGACATCATAGGCCATCACAATTAGACGTCAATTCTATGTCAACGCTTCCTTTAGCCTTTTACGTATAAAATAGAAAAATAGGTTTCCAAGTCAACCACCTTCTAAAATTAGAAAAGGGTATCTCTTTGCATTACGCGCGCCCGCCGCCGACAATCAAGATTTGTCCTCCCACCGCAAAATAGTGCGGGACCAGCCAATCCATAAGCGGCCGCTTTGATGTAGCCGACGGACGAGCCCGCCATCCTTTGACGGCCGCGCTAAATATTCAAATATTCACGAGCAACCCTGAAGATGTGTTCGCCACGACGGGTATGATGTCGAAAAGGAAAATCTGCGCAGAGAAACAGTGCACAAAGTGGAAGTACCTACAACATTCTCAAATGCAAATTTCGTGTAGTTTTTTATGGGATGTGGATGTTATAGCAGCTTTTGCGATTCAGCATTCAGAATTTCTGATTCGATTATACTTAGACTTGCCAAATATGCTTTGTCCTCTTTGTTCATCCATAGACAGTGAGAAATATATATCACAATCAAAAATCTGTCACTCGGGAAGTGATCCTAAATTGATATTTTATTGTAACTTAAGTAAAAGGCTCCATACTTTCAGAAATAAACTAATAATAAATAATAGTTTTTAATTGGGTTGTTTGGCATCCAATTGGTCTGTCTTCATTATATTATAAAACGATTACTGTAAATCCTTAAAACTATTGATAACTTCATGTAAGTAAAGGTAGCGTTGCGATAGAATAAACCTGTAATTGAGTTAGCGTTTCAATTTGTTTCTAAGTGAGTCTTTCCTTTTAAATGAGGAGGCGTGAACTGCCCCGAACAAACGTATTTACCACATTCAAGTTACTTACATTGTGGTTTGAAAATCTCTATTTACTTTATATTTTTTCCTAAATATTAATGTGAAATAGAGGGGGGGAAGGGGGGGGGAAAGGGGTGTTGAACGTGTATGTGGGCTAAAACAGTGCAAACTCATTGTTCAAATTCTCTAAAAAAAAAAAAAAAAAGGGTTTAGATGAATATCATTGATACGAGTATTATTCAACACCTACCATCACTCATTTTCATATATTATTAAACAAATTAAGTTTAATCCCTTACGGGAGGAAAAGACAAAGAATCGCTTATTCTTTCTCAAACAACCAACAAATACAAATCGTTTAAACTCGAAGCAAACTTAAAAGTTCTACTGAGTTCTAAGTTTATCTTGGTAACTAACGGGCTTTATTTATTAAACGGATTTAGTGTTCCTTTACTAAAATAAACAGTGCAGCACCTTTAACCTCTTAGTAAGTTATTTTGTACCGAAATTCTACTGCTAAATTCTAGTCTGCTTTAAATAATTAGGTATCTAACTAAACTAATGTTTGGAATATTGTAGAGAAATTGATATCAATGGTTTGCTTATGAAGTAATTCTCATTTTGAATGGAACGAACGTGTTTACTTATCTGGCAATATCATATGATATTGTCAGAACTAGTGGTTGTTACAAACATTAATCTAAAGATTCTGCTCAGGAATTCCCGTTTGATGACCTCCTTTCCCCCGAGATGAGGGTGGATCGCCTCTGTTAGGACTTCAATTTCATGGCATTATTTGTTGCGGAATCCCAGGAGATTGTGAAGCGGTGTCTAGATAAAAGGGTTCAATAGTATCTGTGGTGGTTTAAGTATTAAGCTTAATGTTCTTATTATGCGCCGAATCTACACCTTGGTTTTTAACTATAATAAGATTACGATAGTTAACTATTTTTTTTACTACTTACGTCGAAACGGATCGACGTCATTATTCGCACAGCTATAGCTTATTTTTCACCCGCCCAAAATGCAAACAAAATCGATGAAATGACTAGGGTTGTAAGTCTACCGTAGCCTACCAAATTGTTAGGTAGTCTACCGGTAGGCTACGGTAAGCTACGGTAGTTTTGGTAGATTGCTTTTTAAGATTTATTTTTAGAAATTTACATTATTTAGCCATATATTTGTTACGAGACAAAGACCGTGTCAACTATTAATCTTCGTATTAGATAAACTATGTTGAGAGCTTCTTTAACAATACAAAGAAAATAAATATTTATCTTTATTGTATAAAATTTACTACCTATATAATATGTAGTATAGTCCATTTCAACTGGGATGATCCCGGTGACAGTTCGATTTCGACAATTGTAGAGATGTCCTACAATAAAATAATTTCGATTGTTTCTGGTAATCGATAATACTATATATGGAAATGAAATCGATTTTACTTTACTAACAATACTTTAAATATGATTTGTGTTTATGTATTATATTGAAAGTTTATTGTTCATAAATGCATTAAATGTATGTTTTACACAGTGTTATTCGGTAAAATGAAACAGAATTTGTAAAGAGTAAATTGTTTATTCAGTAAGTATCTGAAAAATCACTGTCAGAATCGCTTGAAGAGTCGCTATCGCCGATATTTATTATAAGTTGGTCTTTCCACCGATCTATTCTGACGTACCTCTCCCAGTCCTCTAATATAGTATTTTTTGTCTTATCGACTACTTTCGCCCAATTTTTACCAGTGACGTGTTGGCTGTATATATATATACTGTTTTTGTTTTATAAGTTTAAGATGTTTCATTTTAATATTTTTCGTAATGACGCTGCAATAAAATGAAAAAATGTAGACTAATCTATATGTTCACATAAAAATAGACTAACAAATTAATTAATACAGCTAGAATGAAAAATAAAAAGTTAAATTTAATTGATTAGTTATTGAATGTCAATTGAACTTCAATTGGATTACTATCCCAACACTAGTATTTCTTTGTAATGAAATGACCTTGTGAAGGGGTACGTTTTTTTATTATATTGTTTTAAAGTTGTGATTAATGTGTGTTATGCGAGAGTTTATTGAGACAAACCTAATCTAAAGTAAAAAATAGAATTATAAAAAGTAATTGTAGTATATTTAGTGATGGATTATATAAAAATATGTTATTTTGATGTAGTCAAATAAGTTCATACGATTTTACAAAGTCACGTCTTCGTTATTGATGACATCTGTCACCGGGATCATCCTAGTTGAAATGGACTATAGTAGGTAGGTGACGTTTTGCACGATAATGTCAACGTCGCGCGTCGCAAGCGGCTGTAGCCAGATCCAGGGGTGCGCGGGGAGCGGGCGCCGCGCCGGCGCCGAGTATAAAAATGCGATACCCTGCCGGTTGATTCTCCATAAAGCCCGGTGAAGCTGAAAATGCCGCAGCGGCAATCAGCAATCTCTCTCCAAAAAAAAAAAAAAAAAAAGGTTGATTCTCCATATAAAGAAAGTACAAGATCATCTTTCGCTGAATTAAGTAACATTTTTATTTAATTTATTTGATTATGACAATTTGTATTACAAAAGTTAGAAAATTGATAGAAAAATGTTCCTTATTAACCTTTATTTTCTGTTATGTTAATTAATAAATATTAATCTTCGTTCACTTTCATTATTCCCTTCATACTGTATGTATACGAAGCGAAACAAGTATGTAAGGATCGTAGCAAGTGGAAAGAAGTGGTCTCTGCCTACCCCTATGTATGTAATCTTTTGTTTTGGTGCAATAAATAATTATTGTACTGTAAGACCATTTATTAATTTGAAACCTACGAATGCTACCGTATTAAATGGTAGGCTACGGTAGTCTACCGTAATCTACCTGTAGGCTACCAAACGAGTTGGTAGGCTACGATCGACTTACAACTCTAGAAATGACGATAATCATACCAAATTGTATCGATAGTCGACTCGCTGCCACGTCGATACTCAATACGCTAAGCACATAGCGCTCAATGGCAGTTTTATCTTATCGCTAAAGGCTTATGCTTGCATGAGCAATGTGAAGGGCATTGTTTGGGTGTTCGGCAGTCCCAGGCCGCGCTCCACGGGGTCAAATATCGTAAAATTGTTCCGGTTCGTGCGTCCCGATCTCAATATGGCACCGATACGTGGCTGGGCTACATTCCGCCATATTTATTTAATGGCTTTTTCTATAGCCCAGTAGGTACCATAACAGTTAGTTTTGTGGCGGTATAAAGGATTAGAACGACGTTGTTTGTTGAACACCGACCACCTTACAAAGTTGCGTTTTATGTACTTACGTAATTGTTTAAAGTCACATAGTGTTAACGGATCATTGCCTTAAGAAATTCATACATTGTATGATCAGTTTCAATTGGTAGTCAGTAGGCATAATAAGGTTTCGTGTAGCCCAGCCGTGGGTTGAATTTGAATGTATTTTTTTTACGTGAGCTAAGTTTTTCAAAGGTATTCAGGTACGTCTGAATGAATTTATGACCTGTCCTACTCGCATTTTTCTAATTTTAACTTTAAAGATAAAAATGTGTGGTAGTACATTTATTCGTGACCGAGACTCTGCTGCGAGTAGAAGAAAAACAAATACGAGTTGGATTTGAACCTTTTCACAATTCGGATCATGTTCAAACCCCTTGAGCTTGAGGAAAACTTGTGATGATAAATATATAATTTGTTCCCAATGCGTTATATTAAAAAAAACATTTAGTTTAATTAATTGATTTAGTACATTGTTATCGTAACTTAGCTCATTTTGATATTTATAGTTAGGTATTGTTGGTCCCCAGTAGGTTCATACGATAAAATGTTTTCGCTCATTTTATGGGTCTAGCGTGACGCGATAGCTTAGCCGACATCGGATTAAGATTGAAAGGCTCTGTTAGCCTCATCCATTGCCGTTGCGGAGGCGCCCCCCTCCCCCCTACTTCTGTGCCCTTCATAATGTTTTGTTTACCCTCTGCTGTGGAAAATGTATTGCTCATTGCACCTTGCAAGTTGTATATTTATTCTTGGAGCCGTAGCTTGTGGTGTAACGGTCTGTTGGTTTCAGAATGTTTATTAAATCTTGGGTTTTGTGTTGCAATTAATGCTTTGATGGTTTGTTGCAGAATGAAAATAATTTAATTTTTTCATTTCCTGCAATTCGCCCTAATGGCCCTGTCAGAATAACAGCGCTACTGTGTCATTCTGAACATCCATGGATGACACAGTAGCTTATGCTGAGACAGGGCCCTTTAACTTCACACTGCCTGTTCTAATGTATATTTTTTATTTTTTTTTTATTTTTTATTTTTTCGTTTTTTGTTGTATTTATTGTATTTATGTTGTATTATAATTAAGTGTGTATGTTAATAAAAACTTTTCTATTCTATTCTTCTATTCTAATGGGCCGTAGGCATGTAGGACGAGTTGATGAATTACGCCATTTATTGGAATAGTTTAGATTTTCAATTTGGTCACCTGTCAAGTTATCCGGCCGGAGTTGCTTATTTACTAGCTTTTATAACTTGCAATGTACATACATTATGGTACACATGTTTACATACAGGTATGTATGTTTGTTTGGGTGGAATCTTGCAACTCAATTTTGAAGCAGATATCTTCAACTGATTGAGCTGAAATTTGTATACATGTTCAGTTCAGATGACAATGCATGGTTAATTGTGTGACGTCATTCTAAATCCAAGATGGCGGCACGCCCAAGATGGCGGACCAATTATTTTTATTGCCGATTCCTTTGTAGGGTTGCCACATGTAATACGGAACCTCACAAAAATTCAGTTTCTTTAAAAAAAAAAATATAATTACTGTCCTAGCTTGTAATGAAACATGTTTTATTATGCGTCTTCAAATATTGGTTTAGTTGGTCTCTTAATATGATAAAACAGAAGAATAGGCGCAAAATTAAACTTGACCTTAATGATCAAGAAAACGATGCACCATTGCTTTTATGAACGCATTTATTTTTAATTGTAGCATAATTACCTGTAAATCCTGTCCATGTCAATATACAATAACGCCTGGTCCCTCCATAGGTCCGTTGCGTGTCTTCTTACACACGGCCAATCAATTGTGCAATTATTAACGTTGCCTCTAGTTGTACCATAAGAGTGTCTGTAATTCGACATGTCTGGACAGAACCTGACGCCTGGACACCCTCCATATGAGTCCGTTACGTTGTAATGCGCGGTGAAACGGTACTTCTTAGTTGCCGCTCGCCGCGGTGCGCCCGGCCAATCGATGCGCAATTGAATTTTATTAACGTTGCCTCTAGTTGTACTCGTGGCATCTGGGTTTTTTTTGATGGTATCATTGGAATACAAATTACCCCTGTTCAGTGAGTTACGAATTATGAGATCCAATTAATAAGGTCTTGGGAACATCTGCCCCGTAACTAAATTATCGATTGAAAATTTGCATGTATAAAAATAGAAATCACTTTATTATACTATAATTATTTTATCCTTACGTTTTGAACGTGTATTGTGCGCGTTTGTTCAAGAATGAAATAAATTATATAATATCAAAACCAGTGTCTCAAAAAGTTGTCTGTTTGAACTAGTGAAATATTAATTAACTGTGTTTAAGAGTTTTCATTTGAACAAAATCATTACTTTATATGGATTAAAAATACACGTTTCATTTTATTGATTTCGGCTGATAATTGAATATTTCCCTACATTTTACTAGTTCTACTTGTCTTATTGTATAAGCAATAAGCTTACTTATCAGATATCATCAGCACATGAATTATACTTATTATAAAACCTATAAATATCCCACAGCTGGGCTTGAATGTAGCCATATGGCACACAGAAATTGGACCACTACCTATCACACCGGCACAATGAGCGTTGATTCGTATTAACGAAGGTTAAATTTTTTTATAACAACTGTAACCAGCAGCTTAAAAGTGTTTTCCAAAACACAGAGGAGCTTAAAGTGTTTTATTTGGTTCCACCCTCCATTGCGTAAATTGCTTAACGACCACTCAACGTCAATGGGATTGAGCCTTTGATCGAACCTCATTTGACGATTAATCGTGTATACACCTACGTAGTTTTAATTTCTCATTCCGTGTTGTTGGAGTTTCAGGAGCCAGAGTGGGACGTACTCGTACCGTCTTTGGTCAATCGATACGTATCGATTACGTCACACGGCTCGTTGGTGCTTGGCTGGTGCGTAATTTGCGTGCTTCTTTAACTGGACCTTTGAAGAGGTCGTTCTCGTGTCGGGTCGGTACCTACTTTTTGGAACAATTTCAACGAATGTATTGAGGCAGAGTAAAATGTAACCGTATTAATCGATATGGCATCGATAATGTCGATCGTCTTTTAAACTCATTTGCATTTTGTTTAAATGAAAAGTGACTTAAAATATGAATTAGCTTAGCTATCATCATCATCATCAGCCTACACACGTCCTCGGCTGCACATAGGCCTCTCCATGTGCACGCCATGAATGAATTAGCTATGCCTTAATTTAATTGTAGGTTTGTGATTAGTTGGACTATATTAGCAAAAAGTAGAGCAGGTGTCGAGTATTTGAAGCTACATAAATATACCTATATCATCATCAATGGCATCATAATGATACCTATAAAATAATATCCCACTGTTAGGCTCAGGCTTGCCAGCATACATTAAATAACGTGGGCATATGGATTGGCAACAGTCATATAACTCTATCTATTTCATAGATTTTCTCTAAATTAGGTTACCGATAACAAATCTCTTGTGTCGATACGACGATACGCGATGTTGAAAATTCTCAACGTTTTTAAAATTCAACATTTTGAGAATTTGAAATCCGTGTCGATACATAAATTCAAAATTTAAATTCAAATTTATTTTATTTGCTAGAATATGGTATGGTATGTACACATACTTACATATAAAATTCTTGATATGTCAAAAATATTTAAGACTTAAAATCGTACTGCTATAAATAATCATTAATATTTTTATTTTGTTTCTGAAGGAAAAGTGTTTTGATTATAAGGTTTTGTTTCGAAAAATTTGAAAGATCTGGCCTCATTTCAAAATAGCTTGTGGAAGCTTAAGCATAACAATAATCACGTACTTATCTGAATGATTAATCAAATGCAAAATACTTGTATTTACTATGAATTCTAATTGGTTGTCAAACATTCAAAGCAGGTCGCCGATCAAGTTGATCAGGATTGCTGAAATCAAAGCGCACGTGCTCTGAATGCCCTCCACCAGCCCGCTTCGTTGCGACCTCTGCCATGGTTTGCATTACGAAGTGTCCTCTTACTATCTCTGTAACGAGCTCTACGACGGCGCCTCTAATCATATCAAAGGCATACAAATCCTGTACGTTATTGAGGCGGCAATAAAGCTTCCTTAACCACACACAAGAAAGATGACGCAGTTATAACAGCGGGTGATTTCCTAGTAGAAGCCCCTTCTGCTGGCGACGTCCGCCCGCCGTCCGTCCTTTTTCCCACGCTTTAACGCATAGGTAATTATTAAATTCGTATTGTAGATTCGATGTTACGTCCAATCAAATTGGTTTTTAGGGAGTAGTCGGGTAGTTGAAATGGTCAGGTTTCGAGTAGATTGTGTTATTTGCGGTGTAGGTCGCATGCGCGGTGTGGCCGGTGCGCCGCGGCGTTAGATCGAAGGCGGCGGGCGTCGCAAGGCGCATGCGCCGCCGCGGAGCCGCGCCGCCGCCGCCGCCGGCCGCAGCAGTCGCACCGCGCACCCTTCGCGACGCGCCATGTCGCCAGCTGCGACCTGACGGAGCACCTAGCTCAAGGAAAACAAAAAAGTGTTGACGGATTCTACGCCTTCTGTTCCGACAGCCACGCTATCCGGTAAGTCTCTACACGGCGGAGCGCCCGTCCCGACTTCAAGGTTGCAGCACAGTGCGTCCAGGGTTGATGTTTGAGGCTTTCCCGGATACCTACGAGATCCCCGAGGCAGGGGTTGTAGAGGGCGCTAGTGGGCGCCGTGAGTCATCTCTGCGACACGTTTTCATGGCCGCCCGTTCGATCTCCGGAGTCTAGGTCCTGAAGATTGCAGCGTTACGTAAGTGCGTCGGCCACGGTGCAGCGGCCGTGGTGGCCACACTTTCGACTGGCCGCGCTCGCTCGACCGCGACCAATTACTGCACGCGAGGATTGCTTTCAGGAAAACATTCACCATTTTGTACGCGAACCTTGTGCTGCCAACTGTGGTTTTAATAAAAACTTTAGTGTCGTACTCCGTCATGAGATCTAATGTCGTCCGTTCGTGTGTTGTTCGTCGTGACGCGTTTTGTGTGATTTTTTATTGGATTGTGAAAGTGGTTTTTGAATTGGCTTGAAATTAGTTGTTTACGTGCTGACGACATTTGGACAGATCGCATAACGTAGGTATCGATTTGATTTGTACAAATTACTCCAATGACTTCTATAGTCGCTGAAGGTAGCTCATACTTATAGTAATTAATGGATTTGAGTTTTATCGCTATTTTTTGGAGAGTAATGAGCTTTAAATAACCCTTTTTAACTTTTCCTAACTTAATAACTGGTATGATCAAAGACGGTATTTTCATATCTTGAATTTGTATTTCGCTTGTGCTCGTTACTCATTATTAAATCAGTCTCATTAGTAATTTTAACTTTGAATGTACCATTAGCTAGCCATATTCTTATTCATATAATTGCTTTTTAGTATATAATTTTATTTCCCAAAATGTACATCTTTTTACAATGCAGAGTCATTAGTGATAACTCATCATTGATGTAAATTTAGCGGCAGTTGGTATGTGCGTGAGTGATCTTTTTTAAAAACACAAAACACTTGGATTGAATACAAGACTATATTGACCAATAGCATTCTTTCTAAGGCGTCTAAGGTTTCTGCAGAGTGACACTCTGGCAGAGTTGTCGTCATCAATAAATATTCTAGAATTGGTGGCAAAAGTGCCAAGACAGCTCTTTGCTGTCTGTCTAATGTATTGGGCCTTAAGTCTGCTAATTCAATAACGTTCTCATAGTGTGTTGTTTCTGATTCTGTTATTTTGACATTAGGTGTATAGAAAAATTTACAAAATCAGACTAAGTGACAAACGTACGATTGTGGAAGTTTAAAAATATTATAATCGAAGACCTGGTGTATGGTAAGACCACCAGGTCCACCAGGACTGTAAGTGCAGCCTTGATTTTGTTATAGTGTTCTACCGGGAACTCTAGTGCCTTCAATTGTCCTATTGCAAAATGCTTTATTGTGTATCATTAAATATAATTTATTACCAAGAAACGCAGGAACCGCTCAAAGGGCGTTCTTGCCAGTAAAAGTGATGTTTCTTCAAGAAACCTTGTAACACAACACAGTGGCCTACTAAAATCACAATCGGCAAAAAACGTAACAGCTGAGCGGCGCACGCGCAGCCCCGCCCACCGGCCCGTGACGGTGACCAAACGCGACTGACCCGTTATGTTTATATTTGCGGTTGTAATGTTACTGCAATTAACTTTGGTGAATGTAACTGTATCATTATTATCTGTATAAGACGTAGCACCTTTATTCGTGAACGACGACCTGTAGTCATAGAGGGTAGAGTTGGTTAAAATTGTAATAATTTGTGTTACAGATGTTTTTTTAAACTTCGAACTGATGAATAATTTCCAAGTTATGTCTTCAGAATGTCACCAAGCTTAAGTTTAAGTTTTTAAGTTATAAAGCTTTGAGTGTTACTGTACTTATTTGGGTTTGGTTTAGAGTTTCTTTATACAATATCCACTTTTGATAATTTAGCGACATCAGTTTATTTGCCTTAGTGTTGTATCTTTTCACTCTTATCGACTTATTTAAGATACATTTGTTAGGATTGATTAAAATACGAAGATGTTGTAGCATGACCAGATAAAAAATTAACTTGACGTGTACTGAATTGAAAGATTAGAATTTTAAAACGGACTGTCCAAACGGTTTTTGAAACCATTTTAATAGAAAAAAGAAACTAAAAGTTAAACTTAGTCGTTTTGGTAAATTAACCTTACAATCATCTCATAAATCGTCCCGAACGTCCTTAAATTCTTAATTAAACATGTAGATGGTTTATTTTCGCTATTCTTACTTTTAAGTGGCACTAATTAAAAGTAGTGTAGTGTTAAGCGATGCTACAGACATTTCGGCTTAGTATTGTTGAGTCTCAGCTCTGCCAAAGGCTAGTGACGTCATCGCGACATTTAAAGTAATTCCCTGGGAATCTGGATAATTGTTATTGGCACGACAATTGCTTGCTTGGCATCGCTTAGCCTCAAACACTCGCCCCCTCGATGCGTCACAATCTTATTAGCCCCCTTTTGTCCGTCCTCGGTCGTTTGAAAGCAATTTATATTTAATATTATCGCTTTGATTGGGTTATACTTTGTACAAAAGTCGGTGTTATCTTGAGCGCATTCATAGCAATGAAACTTTATTCAGAGACAATAATATCTGCTAGTCAGCTTGTTACTTATTTAGTTTGGAAATTGATTGTCTAACCAAATTTTGTGAAAATGTTTACTGTGCAATCAATCTTTAATTATTTGTTTTTTAGAGGCTCCTATTCTTCACGTAGGTACTTTACGTTGACATTATATTATGCTTAAATCTACTTCTCTCTGTC
The DNA here is from genome assembly GCA_949315975.1 of Eudonia truncicolella. Lineage (NCBI taxonomy): Eukaryota > Metazoa > Arthropoda > Insecta > Lepidoptera > Crambidae > Eudonia > Eudonia truncicolella. The sequence continues at coordinate 4,761,332 of OX438840.1, read as the reverse complement.
TTTTTTAACTGATAATTAACTTGTTTGCTGGTAGGTATATTTAGCATTGAAATGCAAGCATAATAAATAATCAATACAAAATACAAAAATTTTATTTCTTTCCACAAAGCATATTCTTATTGCTAGTTACAGTTTGTAAATATTATAGTTGCAAGTTAGCAGCCTTGTAGGAGACTGGTGCCTAAGCTAAGCAAGAAATGCCTGTACATCAGGACACCAGGTTCCCACCTCTCAGACAAGTTATATAATATATAAATCTAAGAACTAGAACATAGTCAAACGTAGTCGCGAGTGAGTGTGAGTGCGTGTAAGTTTTTATTGTGGTTTTTCTTTTTTACACAACTTACATATACATAGATAACAAGACTAACCACCTAATAGCCCTACGAAAAAGTTTCTTGGGATCGGTAGTATATAATTTTATATATACTACTCAAAACAAAATAAGGGCCACGAGGTATTTTTTCATTTTGGTGTAAATTATTAAACATTTACATATTGAAAGTAGTAAAATATTGAGTATACAAACTCTTTGATACCTAAACTTTTTAATATTGTAGTATTCATCTAATGCTGGCAACAATTTTAAATAAAATTTGATTTAAAATTATTTTTGAAAATTTTGATTCCATTTTCTTTGACGTTTTGCTTTCTTTAGCTTCTTGGTTTATTAGAAATTATCAGAGTTCATTGATATCTCGAGTCAGAAACATCTTTTGCAATATGCCACAAGCACGCAGGCGTCATATGGACTCGCTGACAGCAACCAGAGCCGTTACAATGATTGAAGAAGGTCATTCGCAGCGATCTGTGGGTTTGCAATTGGGATTTTCTCGAAGAGCTATTCAAAATCTATGGAATCGTTTCCAAGAGACCGGCAGTGTTAGAAGAAGACCTGGTTCGGGCAGAGTTCGCATTACAACAGCTCAAGAGGATCGTTACATTCGATTAAGTGCGCGCCGAGATCGCACAACGACGGCCCGCAAGCTGCAAAATCGTTTACGGCTCACAACGGGTACTCGTGTCAGTGACCAAACTATTCGTAATCGATTGCATGAAGACCAGCAGGCATCAAGAAGGCGAGTTGTCCGTATTCCATTAACCAGAAATCATCGTGCAAATCGTTTAAGATTTTCCCGTCAACATTTGGACTGGGACATAAACCAATGGGGCATGGTGCTCTTCACAGACGAATGCAAAGTTAAATTTTTTAACGACGATCGGCGTATTAGAGTATGGAGAAGACGCGGCGAGAGATTTTCAGAAGCCTGCATCCATGAAGTCGATCGTTTTGGTGGTCCAAATGTAATGATTTGGGGCGGGATAAGCTTACACGGCAAAACTGAGCTCGCTATTTTAAATGAGGGTACTGTTACTGCTCAGCGGTATATTGAGGAAGTCGTCAGACCACATGTGATCCTATTTGCCCAGCGAGCGGGTCCTGGATTCATCTTGATGCAAGACAATGCTCGTGCACACACGGCTCAAGCGACTCGGTTTGTACTGGAAGCGTCTCAAATTCAAGTCTTGCCGTGGCCGGCGAACAGTCCGGACTTAAATCCAATAGAGCACATGTGGGATCAGTTGAAACGAAGAGTTAGAGACGGTGATCAGGAAATCCACAACCAACAGCAACTCATCAACGCTGTTAAAAGGTCCTGGGAAGAGATTCCAATGGAAAATGTCAGGCATTTGATTGAGAGCATGCACTCCAGGCTTCAGGAGTGCGTAACGAAACGAGGGGGGCATACCCGTTACTAAAAGATGAGCATGGAGTATTTTCTTTTGTTTTCAGTAACTTTACATTGTTTTTATTTTTAACCTTAAATGTGTTTTTTCTTTCAAAAGCAGATAAACTTTTTAATCATTATTATTGGAATAAATTTATTGGTCTACACGGTAAAAACAACATTAGTTTTTGTTATGGAGACAAAAAAATTAATATTGGTTTTATTATTTTCATGGTACAGACAAAATACCTCGTGGCCCTTATTTTGTTTTGAGTAGTATATATATACCACTGTTAAGTAGTTTAAGTAAAGTTACGAGATAACGTGTAGGGGTTCTTCTGTTTCATTGTAATTCAAGGTAAGTAGCCAGTTTTTAAGAGTGTTTTTACAGTGGTTAGTGTTTAGGTTGTAGATACTAATAATTTTATTAATATTGTTATATAAGTGTGGACCTAGAAAGAAACATTCACTTTGCATCGAATAAATTGATGCTGACTGTACTGCCTTTATAAAGTCATGTTCGTTATGTATTCGACATTACGAATTGTTATCATGAAATGCTGGTATTTTAATGAGCGATTCAATTGTGTAATGTTAGAATATACTTAAACAATGAATTTATTAGTAGCGAGGTAAAGCCAATATTCATGTTTTATGCTTCATTCAAGACCAACCATTATTCTGTTATTGTTTTCTAAAGTTTACGCGAACACTACACATTGAAATGAAACAACTTTTACGGATCTACTCGCGTTTATTTTACACATTAGTTTTAATTAATGTTTATCCTGACGTTTCGAACCCTTTGCAGGGTCCGTGGTCACAGGGAGACAGAGGTGTTGGTCGTCTCATAATTAGTTAGTAGCTTGTATACCCTATATTCTGTCATTACAGCACAATTTTTGAACGCATTCTGTGATTTTGTTATGTATTAAGGTTAATAGTATTTAATAATGGTGACAGTTTCCATTAAACTTCAAAAACTATCACTAGCTAGTATTAGCGTATTTATTAACGGTATTCATATTTTTGTTGTGTTTGAGTATCCTTTAATTCGGTACAGTGCATGTAAATGGTCATAGATGTACTGATAACGGAAACTCAGTAGTTATTATACGGATACTCAAGTTGTTACTTCAGTTGTTTTAACATCAATAAACAATAACTGTAGGGCAAGCACGAACATTTGTGAAAAAGTGTTCGTATCGTCATCGTCAACAATTTGTATGAGCACTGAGCAGCGCCCCTACCGGACGTAAAAGGAATCTAATGTGGAAGCACGAATGCTAAGGTATCGCAAGCGTATCGCCATCGTATCGTAGTTTAACGTTACTTATTATTGTTTATATTAAAATTGGGAGCACGAACATTGTTTTGACGTAAGGTATCGTGAATGATGAAGGCTGGCTATCGTGAGCTTACAAATGTAATGGTAGTTATTTAAAAAATATTCATAATTAATTATTTACCATTAATAATGTAGTTTTTAATTAGTATCAACCTTGTGCATAATGGGAAGGTGTGAAAAAAAATACGCAATTGTGAAATATAATAATATATTCATCTTTATCATCATCATCATCATCAGCTCATTTTATGTCCCCACTGCTGGGGCAAGAGCCTTTCCTATGGATGGATACGGAGAAATATAAATCTATTCCCAAGTACTCAATACCTTTTATCGGTTTATTTGGATTTTATAAGGATTTGTTTTGACACTCAATCGACATACGCCGTAGACGTAGTGTTCCTATTTTTATTTTTCCTCTGGCGGAGAGTCTCCAGTCCCATCGCTATTTAATTTATTAGTAAGTTCCTTCTATTTTAATTGTATGAAATGGGTGAAATGAGTGCCCACGGCACGCAGAGAGTTTGGATAAATCTCAATTTCTACAAAATAAAATCACAGCTTGCTTAGCCATCCCACAAAAGTAAACAATCTTACCGAAAGTCACAAACACAAAAAATAGGTATGCTTACCTTTCCATAAACTCTACTATCATTGCATATTATGTATGGCTTATCCTTATTGTGTTCAATTACACTTTTAACACGTTTTCTTCTAAACGTATCACTAATTGACAAAAAAGTTATCTTGTGAAGCTAAGTAATCAACTAAACAAAGTTGGTTTTGCCGTGGCAGCATTTCTAAGGGCCGTCGTTAAGAAATCAAATACTGTCAAAAATATTATTTAAAATTTTAAGAATGAAAAGGTGATTTATATTTTTTATAATAATGTTAATACAATAATAATAATAAAAATAAAAATAACTTCTCCAATGTTTATATACCATTTGTTTTGTAATACCGCTTCTACTAATTTCGGGCCCGACTCTAGTAACGTTGGGATAACGTCACCTTCGTCGTCGCAGCGGATCACGATACGATAACGAACTCTCCTCGTGCTACGGACAAACGTTGTACTGCGTTATCGTATCGTAAACACGATACGTTTACGTTACGAATTCTTTAAAAGTTCGTGCTTTCCCTACTGATATTAATAAAGAGGTAACGTTTGTGACTGTTTTTTTGTTTGTTTGTCGGGGCTAATTTCTGGAACTACTGGTCCAATTTCTAAAATTATTTTTTTTTCCAATTTATTTTGATAAAAAAATGAAGTATTAATTTTTGTACGGAAAAAATACGAAATCAACGTGGACGACGAAGGCGTGTGCAAAGTGCTGGTAACTGATAAAACGTTATGAATTTTGAACCTTATCCCTTTTGCCCTCAGGTGAAAATCCGTGCGGCACCGATGCTCTAGAGACCAGCGAGTGAGTAGCCGCAGCCATGTCGTCGGTGAAGGTGGCGGTGAGGGTCCGCCCCTTCAACTCGCGCGAGATCGCCAGGGAGAGCAAATGCATCATCGAGATGACCGGCAACACTACAAGTACGTATCATTCCAATTACCTTATTATATCTGTCATTCCCTGGCTGTAGCATTTTGTCCAGAACCAGAACCTAATGTCTGTGGAAAAGCATTATTATTGTGCTTGATTAAAGGGTAGGTATCAGATCCATAAGTGATCCAGTTAGGGGCACTAGAACATTGCATGACACTTTCGTGTCAAGATAAAACAATGTAATTTGAGCTACAGTGTTATTTTGCTTTCACATATTGTGCTGACGATATAGTTTATAAAGCAAGAACACTGTAACGCAAAGTATAGTAAAAAAAAAATGTAATTTAAATAATATGTAGTGTTAATTCCGATAACTCACTCGTTTATCCACCTTGGATGTTAATGCAAAAATGCAAAGTACAGTGTATTGGTTTGACACGATAGTACAGCATAGCGACTAAGGTCGGCAACCGGGCGCGTGATACCCTTCTTGGTGTCAACTGCGATGACCGCTTCCCATCAGTACGCAGGCACGCTATATTCTTGTTGGTTCAGTAATTTTTTGCCGATGTCAGTATGCGATTATTGAAGCCTGATAGCCAAGCCAAGCTGTCACCGGAACTTATTGAAAATTAATCCCTGAGGCCATAACACTAAACTGGGCCGAAGTATATATACTTTTGATTTTTTATCTTCATTTCAATTGAAATATTGCACAAACACACAGTTCAACTTATCTTGAGATCTCTTCGAGCGTCATAAAACCTTTTGGTTCTGTAATAAAAAAAACATACGAATCACGCTACATCTACATTAGCCTGAAAATATACCCTTGCTTGATTGATTGATGAATCCATTAACATTTTGAGGAGGTTGATGGCGCAGCGCTTTACGCATTTGGGTTGAGATCTTGCAAGTTGATCAACTTTCGCAATTCCGGGTTATCGGATAGGTGATTAAATTATCTTGCGCTCCTCCGTGTCAAAAGTCATTTCGGAGGGGGTGTGATCGGTTATTGCTGATGTGCTGATGATGCTTGTCGTCAGAAGGCAGTAATTACAATCTACTGGCCACGGAATAGATTGCTCTGTGCTACTGGCATTGGGCAAGCGTGGTAGCTTATGCCCCGATCTCTTCATATGCTCATCGTTGTTCTGAAAAGATAAGATCTGCAGCCAAGCAGTGGGATGTTTATACGTTAACGATAAACATTAACATTTTCTTTATAAAAAACTGAAACTTTAACCTGCCAAAAGTGAACGTGACGAGAACAAATTACACGCAGGATTTTTAGAGTCAAGATATGTTTACGTAAAAAAAACTATTCCAACATTTTATATACTTGCAAACTTTTAAGCAGTCGTAATAAATATCTTGTCCGGTTTTTGTGCCCTTTGAAAGGTATTTCTTGTTTGTAATTTACTTTGTGTAAGTCTTTTTATGGCCGTTAGTCGTTAACCGAGTCACCTTGAGGGCTTATCCAGTGGCCCCCAAATCCTTCTCAGTAATGAGAAGTGACGTTAACAGCTCGCTCAACTGCCGATGCCGTCTGCCCTCGTGTAACTGGATAAGCCTTTGAGAATGGCTGTCACTTTCAATAGAAACAATAAAAGCGCGCGATTGTTATGAATTTGGAACTTTTTTTTTTTTTTTAATGGCTTCTGTTGTGTTTTTCCAACACCAATAATTTCGCCAATGTCGAGTGATAATTTGGAACTTTATTTTAAGTTTAATCAATCGGCGTCAAATAGACAAGCGATGGCAGCGTTCATAAAAAAAAGGTTGCGTTTATGAAGAAAAGAACGAATGGCAAGGAATGAAAACCGTTTTAATGAATTAAAAAAATGGTAGTTTTCTCTAAACGGCAACATTGGTTTATCGGGTCGACAAGCTGATGTTATGACGAGATATTTCTCTGTCGTGGTGTGCATGTTAGGGAAAACGACAAATGAATCGACATCAACAACTTTTCTCGTCTCGTCCACGAGCTCTTGCTCTTATGTTGCAAACGTTCACAGGCTACTTAATAGCTTACCATCAGGCTGGCCTTATTTAGCGGTATCAAAAAAGCAGTTAGATGATAAAGCCATTAAGGCTCATTATAGAAAATTTTGGCATAGCTCGCGTGTAAATTAATCTAATAATTCAACTTTATCAGGATACAGCTCCGACTCCGTTGCTGAAACAGCGCTTAAAGCAGCGTGGGAATAAATTAACTTAATCTCTGTGGTCTACATTCGTTTAGTGGTAATGGTTGTTGTTGGTAATGTTAAATTGTACCTAATTGTAGATGTGGTCTTGGAATTCATAATTATGTTCGTGATATCGTATTTACGACTCGTTGGTTTTGATATATAGAGTAAAGAGTTTTAAAGGCCGGCAACGCATCTGCGATTCCTCTGGTTTTGCGGATTCCCATGGGCGGCGGTAATTGCTTCCCATCAGGTGACCCGCTTGCTCGTTTGTCTCCTTCTAATATATATTTAGTTTGAATAGCGGGTAGGTTCCGTTGTTTGTGAAAAAAAGTGGTTCAATCCTAATATATTCCATGTTTAGACTAACAACGTCAGCAATTGTTAGCACAAGCATGTTAGCTTTATGGTTAACAGGCCTATGATTAATGTTTAACAGCTTAATTTTATATTTTATTAAAGAAAGCATTTATTAATATTCCAGCCTGTGTTTGCAATATGTGTTTTGTTTTTTAATTTATTTATTATCAGTTTATAAACGTCTCATTACTCGCCTTAGCCTTCTCTGAATAAACAATAGTAACACTTGGGATGATTCGGTCTTAGCGAACATGCTGGCCTAGTACAAACTGGTTGACGACATCCCTATGTCGTCTTTACTGAGCCACAGTAGCCTTAAAAGGAGTGATCTCTGCTCTTAACATCTGATTTCCGTCATCCAACGTCTCAAAAAATCTAGTATGTTTAGCGGAGAAACTCGCGAGTTGCCGACCCCTAGAAAGCCACTTTTAGTTAGTTACACGGCTGAGAAAGCACTGGTTACTGAACTAAACATTGTAGTCGATCTACCCTGTTAGCTGTCAGCTTCAGACGTTCGCTTGTGGAACGTGGAACTTCAGTGTCAGGCATTTCAGTTTCATTTACAATTATGTGCCAAATACAAATACTAAACGCCTACTGTATTGTTGTTCGATCCCATAAGGGGGGTAACCACGAGCTCTTATAGCAGTATTCGCCGTAAAGAGACGCGAGTACATTCGCCGCTACACGCGTCTCGTTTTCACAACTGCAATAATACTGCTTTAAGAGATTGTGGTTACCCCCCTGAACACCTCGGAGAATCTAATAGAGAACGTAAACACGCGTGCGTGATGCCATTCCCTCTAGAAAACCTCTGATGATGATTCAATCACACAGTTTGAGGAACCCTTTAATTTGAAAAAGACAAAGTGTTGAAAAACAAAACCACGATCGGGATTTGAACCCGTACCCCATGACATGCCGGGTCAGGTGCACTACCAACTATCGATCGTGGTTTTTTTCAACACTTTGTAATTTTTCAAATTGTAATTTGTTCGCAACAATATTCGCGTAAAATTATATGTAAATAAACCTTTAATGTTCTCGCCGCTCCCAAAAAAGTCCGGTGACGCTGAAGATTTCGTCTTAGGCAAACAGCAAACTCTCCCCATATAAAAAAAAATTGTTGTATGGTATGGCTGCAACCATTTTTTTATAAAATCCACTGGCATTTAATCTCAAAGATAAACGTTAGTAGCTGTGCTCTCATCGCTTTAGGTTTTTTTATTGCATCTATTTAAAAACGTCTTTGTTACCGACTCAATGTTTGCAAACACAATTTTCTGCTGCTCCTGCTATAGTGGCAGGATTTTAAACTCCAATTAAGTTGGTGGCGGGCGCCGGGCGGCTCAAACACTCCAACCAAGGAATAAAAACTTCCATAGCCAGCTAACGAGTTCGTACATCGTTAGTTGCACCGGTACATGCAGGGTTGCCGATCCGATATAGTATCATTTTAATAACGTCCTACTAGGTTAATTAAGAAAACAAATCGGTGAGGCAAAGTATGTTGTCGTATTACTGTATCTTATACCTATTTTTTTTGTAGTTTAAGCGAACATGGAGTCCAGTTGAATCGCGAAACACAATAGGATAAGATCTACTCGCGTTTATTTTACATTTCAATTTGTTCTGACGTTCCATACTCTTCGTGTAGCCCGTGGTCACAGGAAACATAATATGTACGTGTGGATACATAGGGTATTATTTTTACTTTATTAAGATAATACTCTACCTATCCTGTACTGTACACACTTAGCGATGCAAATCTTAACATAAAAATAAAAGCTTGTTTTTAAAAATCTTTTTTTATTGAAATTTTATTTTTTGCTTTTTAGTCTTAAATATTTACTATTAACATCTCTTTTGAGCTTTTTTTTATTTATTTAAATTATTTTATATATTTACACTATTGACATTATTAAATTTAGTGGAATATTAAAAAAAAATCTGTTTTTTACTCTTTAAGCCCTTTAATTTGATACTGAGAGGATTGGAAAACCTATTTAATCCGCCATCTTGGAGTGGCAGCCATATTGAATTTAGTGTAATGGTATTTCCAGTTTTCTACTCTTTATGCCCTTTTATTTGATACCCATATTGAGGGGATTGAAAAATCTATTTAATCTGCGGCGGCCATATTGAATTTAGTGTAATGTTATTAACTTTATTGTTTTCTACTCTTCAAGCCCTTTAATTTGATACCCATAATAAGGGGATTTAAAGGAATAATTAATCCGCCATCTTGGAGCGGCAGCCATATTGAATTTAGTGTAATGTTACTACCTATATCGTTTTGTACTCTTCAAGCCTTTTCATTTGATACCCATATTAATGGGGTTGAAAAAAAAATTGCAATCTGCCATCTTGGATCGGCGGCCATATTGAAATTATTACAATACTGAGAATACTCAGAATGGAATACCACATTGTATTGTCACCAAAACTAAAGGTGTATGCAAAATTTCAGCTTAATCGGAATCGGTCGAAAAATAGTTTGCAAATTTTGACGGACAACAGTGCAAGTTAAATAATAACTTGAAATAAAAATACTTACAGAAAAATATTAAATAATTTATGTTCACATAAACCGGTTTTAGTAACTCCATTAATTTTTGCACTGATGTTATGTCTCCCACATGCCACTCATGTAAGATGTGCTATGTTAGTTGGCAGCCCTAGAGGTACTTACACTAACAACTCTTAATACACACAACTTGCAGAAACGACACGCTCAACGAACTTCAATTCAAATGCCCTAGCTGGTGTGATTAAAACCGCGTGCACCGATCTGCAGACTGTGTCTCTTTGAACGTCTAGACGAGATTTTATGCGGAGAAAGCTGCTGTATGTTTCAGTGTTATGTATTTTTATGTACTCGCGTACATATATAGGTGGAAGAGTAGCAAACCGTTGTTTATGTACCAATGAGATAAAAGATCCCACACCTGGTTACTATTACTCTGTATGTTGCACATCTCTTTGTCTGTGTTGTAATTTTTTAATCTCAGTTTAATTTTGATTTAAATCTACGATAAAGCAAGTTCTAATCATTGTTATAATTATCAAAATCTCAATTTTAATTTTTCTCTCATTAAATATTTATAAAATTTATAAAATACAGTGATAAAATTAAACGTGGTTGCTGCATTTTAGAAATTTTATAAATATTTAATTTAGCTTCAGTGCAGCAAGCACTTAAAAAATAAAAAGTAAAAATGTTTGATTTTAAACTTAGTGGTTGTATTTTTGTGTGTGTGCGTTTATGTATATATATATATATGCTTAATATAACAATTTAAAAAAAAGGTTTGCTGCTGTAGTATTGCGAGCCTTGATAGGTCCAATGTTCCTCATAACTCCTCCTTTAACCGCCTCTGTGGTCTAGTTGTTTAGACAACCGGTTTAGGCCCAGAGGTCCCGGGTTCGATTCCCAGCGGGGGTACATGTTTGTGTACTCGGTTTGGTTGGTGGTAGGGCTTGTTTGTCCGCCTGGCTAGCTACCACCGTCTTGATAGCCAGTGCCTCAATCGTTGAGGATCCCGGGTGAAGTGCGCTTCCATCATTGACCTTATCATCACTTAACATCAGGTGAGATCAAGGCACTGTGATTACCCGTTAATATTAAAAAAAAAAGAAAAGTAAAAAAGCCTCTTATACAAGTATTTACGTTTCCACCTAAAGTCATGGTAGCCCGATAACGTTTGCACCCACTGTTGATCATTGGGTAGGTAGGTACTTACTAACAATTAATTTCTATAATTGTTATAATTATTATTACCGCAGGCCTTGGCTGACCCAATGTCGGGCAAATTTCAGGCCTCTTTTCAAGTTTATGTCCCCACCTGAAATAACGGTAGCCCGGTTACGTTCGCCCTGTAAATCATTGGGTACTAACAAGTTCATTGTCACGTCACCGCGTTGGGTGTGAAGCGCCCGCGTCGTAAACCCGCCGTGACGTCATTCGCCCGTGCGTCACATTTTCCGCCCACTTTGTTGCCATTAATATGCATTAAGTGTACAGGGAATGGCTCTCACATCGGAACGCCCGCCGGTGTTTATAAAATAACGCTTCTTTTATAACCCCATTAAAGATAGAAAGTAATGTAGTTTGAAAGAAGCAACACGACATACTTGTATATAGGCTCGTTAGTTAAAATTCAAAATTCAAAATTCAAAATCAAAATCATTTATTCACTTTAGGCTACAAGTAGGTCTTATGAACGTCATTATGCCATCGGTTCTTAAGTCTACTCTGGGCGGGAGATCTTGTACTGAGAAGAACCGGCAAGAAACTCAACAAGTGTCCAACTCTTTTCTCCCTTACAGCGTCAAAAATATTGGAAAATGCCCTATCATAAAAGGACACTTTCCATCACAAATAAAACACAAAATATAAAGGACAATCACAACATGTAAAATAAACACAAAAAAGAAAAAAATAATTAATTAAATTAATTGTTTTTGCAAACTTAATTAAATTAATTTAATTAAGTTTGCAAAAACATCATTTATCAGTTTACCTTTTTACAATGCCATACAGTACTAGTAAAAGTCAAAACCTGTCGAAGAAAAAAAAACAATGTTAAACTATACTTCATAAGTAGTAAAAATATTATGATCAGGTGTTAATGACGGTAGTTACATTGAAGCCTTTGGCTTTGGTTAGAACAACGATGGCTCAATTGGAAGAGCACCTGACCCGGTATGTCAGAAGGGTGCAGGTTCAAATCCGGCTCGTGGAAATTTTTTCAACATTTGTATTTATGTAATTTGTTTCGCAACAAAATTTGCGTTAAATTTATATAAACAAAACAAAAATATTTTATAGTTAATAGTTGCCGAAGATTAGTTTGACCAAGCTTTGCCAAGTTGTGACGAAATGATTTAAATTTTAGTCGATGTAGGGATAGCTGTTATAAATAAATCCAAAGTAGTCTACATTTAATCGCGAAGACACACACGACTCTTTTCTTTACTGTTTCAATATTAATGGTCGCCAAAAAAGCTCTAACAAAGTTTAGTTTTATTACAGCTATACCTACCAATATATACGAAATATATGTGACTTGGATAATTTAGGTACAACGCAGTACAGTTAAGATAATAAAACAAGATTAACAATAGACTGAAAGCTGATTTACATGTCAGATATTGGCGACACGCGACGACGACGACGACGACGGCGACGGTCGCATAGAGTCATTGCTAACACTATGTTGTATTGTTATTTTTAAATTTTACTTTATTCAACTTAATGTCTTCTCCTTCTTCTTCTTCTCTTCTTCTTCTTCTCAGCCGTTCTCTAAATCTTATTGCATAATATATAAAAAAAATATAGCATCGACAGCTTATTATAAACATTAAGTGCCTTACAAGTAAACAAAGTATAAGGTCCGAATAGTTTTCCGAATAGATTCCGTGTTTTGTTCCCGTCATGTAAAGGTCATTTCAAAATAAGAGTAAAAGAGACAAAACACGAAATAACTATTCGGAGCTTATTCTCTGTTTATGTAAGGAGGTAAATCTCAAATATAAAAATTAAGATTGATCTTAATTTGAAGAAAAGTATGTAGGGTTTTATTTCTCGTGTTGTTTTTGAAGCGCTTATCGGGAATCTAGTACTATTATTGATCGATGTTCGGAATTGTTATTGCATTTAAATTGCTTTATTTGTATCACAACTGAAAATAGGAGTGTCTTCGTCTCTTCAGTTACCATTCTCAGCGTCAACGCTATGAATTATTGTACAATAAATTACTATCATTAAATCAAAATTAATCAAAATTACTTCACACACACTCTTAGATCAGAATCCACATTAGTTTTTTTTTGTTTAAATTGTTACATATGGAACTTCTACTTCTTTAAAGACAAGAAATTAAAGTCTGGTCTGGGCTGTAATTATTGAATTAATAGGTAGTTTTTCCATATAACTAATAGATTCTAACACATACCCTTAGCATGTTTAAGCCATAATCTGTGTTGTTGTAGCCTTTGTGTAGCGTAAATAAATAAAAGAAAATCTACAACTTAGCTACGATCTACAATTCGTTCAGTCGTTCATTTAAATTTGGAACGTACCTAAACGTTCTTAGAAAACCGCGAAACGTTCCGTTCCACGTGGGGCGTTCATTCTTGCGGGGGCGGCCGCAATGCGCTGCGATGGCCCATAAACCCCATTATGCGCTATAAACCTTGTCCATGGGGCGCCCCAGTGCCCGTAAATCCTCTATGGTTCGCCACTCTACGCGATTCGCGCCTCTTAATTTCACTTACTTTGATTAAATACGGCTATTGTGAACGGAGTTTCGGCAACCAATTCTGTATAATAATATGTTTGTTCAAGGGTATTGTATTTTTTTTCTCAAGTTCAGCAAAAGTTTAATTATTACTTTAGGTAGATAGGTAGAGTAACTTTACCATCCTCTTGTTATATATAACTTTTGATAACACATAAATAAATAAATAAATAAATAAATAAATAAATAAATAAATATATATATATATATAGCGTCCTTTAGTGAATGCAACTTAAGAATAAAAAATGAATATTTTTTTAAAAATTTAAACAGTTGAATTGAAAATTGTAGTAAAAGCTAAAAAATAATTTTGTAGGTCCTAGGTACAGGTACAGGTAAATAAAATCGTTGGACGCACGTAACCTGCGTAAATATGTAAATAGCATTTTTTATTATGATATAGCGGTTGACTTGATAGAATTTTCACACGCCCAACGATTTAATTTTTTACCTGTACCTGTACCTAGGACCTACTAAATTATTTTTTAGCTTTTAGTAAAATTTTCAATAAAACCGTTTTTACTTTAAAAAAAAAAGTATTTTTTTTATTTTTAAGTTTTTAGTTTTTCATTTTTCATTTTATTTTAATAAAAAGCTATTCTACTAATCAAGCACTTTCATTTGATAGGTATTCATATTGATGTAGTAAAATAAAATATTTTATGTAACCCGCTATTATATACCGGCAGCCATCTTGGATTTTCAATGATACCGAATGTATTGAATTATATTGTCATCAGAACTAAAGGTGTGTACCAAATTTTAGATCAATCCGTCAACAGGAAGGGGGTCAAATTTCAATTACTAGATTTGACCCAAACAAATAAATAAACAGGGCAAGCTAATTAGAACCGTTTAAAAATCAAAACGTTTTGACGGCTCACTTCGAAAATCATCAGTGCAAAGTGACTAATGCCCCATTCACAGAGCGTGGACAAAGTTCGGTCGTTACGGACGCCGCGCCGCTCGAATTTTCTACGCCATCACTACAAAGCGTTGGAGCGATGTGCTCTGACCTCCTTTGCCTTATTGTTGTAGGGTTCATTGCTTTTTTAGTTGTGATTATGCTGAGAGACGATAACCTTTTTTATTTTAAATGAGGTTAAGTAACACTTTGTCTATAGTATGATTTATGGTTAAGAATTGAAATGAACGTATTTTTGCGGCATAGGTTTTGACAATAATAATTAACTAGAAATGTAATAAAGTGGAAATGTAATAATAATTTCAAGCCTTTTCTCAAATTAAAACTGGAATAAACTAGTATATGAACTTACATTTTTACTCGTATCACGTCTTTCAATAAGACAAGATAGATCGCTAAGTTAGTCTCGACTCGAGCGAAGAAGGTTGGATTTTGATGTGAATGTCGAATATCAATCATAAATAATTCATTATTTATTATTATAACTTCAGACGCGTTAAATTCTTTTAACTAGATATTAACGGGACATGCCTTTTTGATGAGATTAATGTCTGCGGCACTGTCTTAAAACTATAGCAGATAATTTTGTGCATAATTTTATTTTTTTGTCGTTGTGGAGATTCTTGGGGGAGGCCTTTGTCCAGCAGTGGACGTCTTTTGGCTGAGATGATGATGACGCTGAATAATATTTATCAAATTTTATTTAATTTTGTCTTCAAGTAACTAAGGCAAGTACTTATATTAAGCAAGCAACAATAAGCAATAAGAAGTAGTAATAACTTTTTAACTTGTAGGTTGGTCAAAAATGTGGCAATAATTGTTAACAAAGCAAAGTTCTGAAAGTTTTACAAAACATCAAGATATAAAAAGTAACGCAACGATCACATTACTTTTAGTACTTGTACGTTAACGCCAGTCACGGCATCTGTCTTTTACGGGAGACAGTGGTTAAACTTGCCACTTTTAAAATATATTCTTTATATTACCTACTCCTTTATTTTCTTTGTGTCAAACTAATATGAACAGTTTCCTCTCTTTTAGATACTTTGGCAAACTCATTTATTATTTATTTATAGTATATGATTGGTCTTCACTGTCACTCCATTTCTTCCACGTATTGCGGTCCTGAGCTCCAATTTTGGTTAAATATATCCAGCTTCTTTTATTTATTATTATATTGACCTGTATTTTTACGACGTATTGATATGTTTTCCAAAGCCATTTATTGAATATTTCATGGTATGCAGGTAGATTTACTGCTGATCTTTTGGCATGACATGAAGAGTTTTTATTGACATTCTGTTATTTTTTTGTTTATCTCCAAAGAGAGACAGCATTTTTCCTCTTATTAATAAAAAGTCAATTGTACGCTTGTAATTTATTTAAATAAGTGTTCGGCGCCTAGCGTCTGCTGCATTATGCATCGCGAGCGGGGGCGGCCGCTTCGCGCGAGTTTCAGGCGACCTTGGACAGCTCTGTTCTGTAGGGTTGCCTCTAGAGATTAGAAGAAATATCTTTCAATATCCCTCGTCTTTAGGTATGTATGTATATTCGATGGCGATACAGAAGCAGACCTGTAAATGAAAATTATTTATTTGCTTAAAAAATGGTTGATACGATGTTACATTTAAATATTGTCCTCAAGTTTAACTATTTTGTCATGCAAATAACATTAGGTAGAAATCAAATAAAAAGTAAACAAATAATTCATCGGCATCGTAGTTTCAGACTAAAAGGAGAACTTTTCTCTGTCTCCTTTTTTTTAACCTATAAAGTGTGTACTTTTAACTTACAATTGTAATGGGAATCTTAAAATGTTATTGTTTATTTACATTTGACAGTTGGGTTCTTTATCTACATCACCTTTCAACATCTCCAAGACTCAGCAAATTTATTTAAGATTAGCCTTCACTATTTGGACCTTTATTATATGCTTCCATGTAGCCATAACGGGAGTGAGCGGTGGAATTGTCCCGTTCAGTATTTGAATAAGGAGACGGTATTGTTTTGTCCAACGCAATGAATAGCCATTTCATAGAGCGACATAAAGTTTGAGTCTTGTCATAGCTATTGTTGTGAAGTGTGAAGGTCGCATTAATAGAAGCGTAAACCTACACATAGCAGCCCTACGTGGGATGCGGCTGCTCGTTTCCGACAGCTTCCGTTTCCAGCTGTTGACGCCTCCCACTTCCAATATGGCGGCTGCGCTACGGAGAAAAGGTTGCTCGTTTACAAAAAACATTTTGTATTGAGACCATTTGTTTTGGAGCAACAAGAATTTCTTCTAAAACCTTTTACCGAAGTAACTTAGGCAAAGTAATGAAGAAATATCTGAAATTCACGTTTTCTTAGGTCGCAGTTTCAGTGAACTTTGTCTTTGGTTTGCCTTTATACTTAAGGCGATTATATATATTTAGAACCATGCGAGCTTTTGCAGTCACAATATGTTTATAAATTATAATGTGAAGCCTAAGTGAATTTGTTCATGATTTTTTTGTGTCAGCTTGTAAATCGTTTAATTTTTTAGAGTAAAGCAATGTATGTTCTCGAAGATGAGCTCGGTGGCGCAGTGGTTAACGCACCCGGTCTGCGAGTGCTGATGTTAAGCAACTTTCGCAAAGGCCGGTCATCGGACGAATGGGTGATCAAAAGTGTGTCATCTCGAGCTCCTCCGTGCTTCGGAAGGCACGTAAAGCCGTTGGTCCCGGTTGCATTAGCAGTCGTTAACAACCACCAAACTCCACCATCGTGGTAGTTTAAAAGCCCGTTCTCCCTATCTATCCATAGGGAAGGCTCGTGCCCCAGCAGTGGGGACATAAAATGCTGATGATGATGATGATGAATGTATGTTCTGTGCAGTAGGACATTGTTGTGAAAATTATTATTTTTAGAGTCCTTTTCACTCGTAAACTCACTTTGATCTTTATAATCCTGCAATTAATTTGTAGATGGTAAAAGTTTAGCAAATATATAACACAACAAATCAAATAGACTGTATTAGGTGAATGCTAGTAACTTATGAGTCAATAACAAACAGCACAAAGTCTAAATGCTTCATACTGCGTCACACGTCGCCGTCCTTACGTGTAATAAACCACAGCGTAACATAGTTTTATTTTTATAAATAATTTTATGTGTGTTAGTCTCTAAGGTAGGTATCTATCCTCCGATCTGAACCCCTCGGAGAATCTAGTGGGGCTCGGGGACCACGCACTAGTACGTGATGCCGTTCCCTCTAGAAAACCTCTGACGGTGCTTCGTTTCACACGGCTTAAAGAACACTTTTAAGTTTCTCGTCGCCCCCAAAAAAGCCCGGTAAAGCTGAAAATTCCCAGTGGCAATCGGCAAACTATCAATAAAAAGAAAGAAAAAGGTATCTATTAAAAGGGCCTCCATGTAATTTACCACCTGTTCAATGTTTGTTGCCCAAAATAAATGGATAAATAAATAGGTATATAAAGATAATTGAAAACATAAAAGCTTCGTTGTGCATGAGTCACGCGCGAGGCCGCTGCCGGCGCCCCCGCTGCACTCGGCTTGATTACTCAGCCGGACCCGGCTGCAGTGACTCAGCCAATAAACGGGATGGGGCGATGCGATGACATTTATTATTACAAAGGACACATGCCGCTCCATGAAGACTTACTCTACCAGACTCCGCTGAAAGGACCAAATGCAGTGAAAACATTTCGCCAAGTTTATCGAACGAGTGCTTTCTGTTTCTTTCTTTTTATTGATAAAAATCTTTTTCTGAAGCACACAGTTTACAAATCTTCTAGATACTATATCGGTTCATATTATTATTTTTTTCTTGAAGAAGAAGGTATGTGGATCCTCCTTTCAGACTCAAAAAGATATAGATAAGATAAATACACTTTATTGTATCCTAAAAATTAAAACATTTGACAAAAGAAACTATATAGTACATAGTACATACACGTACAAAGGGCAGTCTTATCTCATAGATCTCTTCCAGACAACCTTAGGATAAACAAAAAAGATTTAAGTCAAATGCCATCCCCATTGACACAAGTGTAACTAGGTGTATGCAATCTCCTTGTTAGTTTTATTTAGGTGCTTTAAAAAGGTATACAGAACAGATAAAAAGAAAAAAATTAACAATGCAAAATGCTGTTCAAAGTCTAATGTCCTAGCCGTAGCCGTCTAAAAATACCCTAGCATGCAAATGATCATCGTCCAGTGCGAATACGCCGTTAACGCGCGTCGTGGCGGCGGCGTCGTCGTCGTCGTCACGTTACCGTCACGTTACCGTCACGTCGCCGTCACGTCGCCATTACGTTGCCGGTCGATACGGCGCGACGCTAGTGGAGCCGATCGCATTCATCATAGATGCAGGCACACTCAATCTGGAGGCTGGGACCGATGCCAGATGTGTTTGGCGTGTAAAGATTTAAATTAATACAACATAAACCAGACGCGATCGAGTATGCGTCACTTCGATAAAAAGAGACTTAAATTAATAAATATAAATTACTGTAATAATTATAATATTAAACATTTATTGAAAAATGGCAATCGAGGGCTCAGGCTAGACTCTATTCTCGTTTTTACCGATACTACCCCTAAGGTTTTAGGCGACCCCTAAGCAACTTTAGGTAACAGTGGCCGCAGGATACCTTTTAAATAGTGTCTTTTGTTAACATACGTAAAATGAGTCTCATTTAAAAAAGACAAATAGGAATTTTTGTTCCGTATAGAATGAATTGAAGAGGTAGTTCATCCGTTTCTTCGGCACCTACTTTTATCCTTTGTTTTTCTCCACAAAATAAACTAAATAATGCAATTTCCTTAATTTTAAAAGAATAAACATACTAACGAATGCCTTTCTTTGTTGCAGTAATAACAAATCCTAAAGCACCGCCCGGCACCAAAGATGCAGCCAAAAGCTTCAACTTCGATTTCTCATACTGGTCGCACAATGTAAGTATTACTAGATGTTAAGACAATTATTGATTCTAATTAACATGAAAAAGTGATATATTGACTCTAATAATTAATGTCAGCTTCAAAATTGATCGAAGCATATTCTATAGTCTAAAATATCTTTCATTAAAAAAAAAAGTTTTTAATTAAGTGCTTTTGCATTAATCTAAAATTATTAAAGCATAGGTACTTATTACAAGATTAAATCTTAGTAAAGTATTTTAAATGACATTATATTTTGGACCACTAACGATGCATCGAACGAATTTGATGTTGACTCTACGTTTCATTTTCATCATTAAAATAATAACCTGGCTGGGTCGGGTGGGCGTTTAATTTTTCCACTGTAT
Source organism: Eudonia truncicolella (assembly GCA_949315975.1). Taxonomy (NCBI): domain Eukaryota; kingdom Metazoa; phylum Arthropoda; class Insecta; order Lepidoptera; family Crambidae; genus Eudonia; species Eudonia truncicolella. Next base: position 4,741,685 of record OX438840.1, on the reverse strand, counting down.
TTTATAGAATTTTATAAATATTTAATTTAGCTTCAGTGCAGCAATTAGCATTTGAAAATAAAAAGTAAAAAATTATAATAACATATCTTAAAATGTAAAACCACCAGCTCATCGGTCACCACAAAATCGATCAACCCTTTTGCTAAATCTTTGAAAGTGAAAAAGACCAATTTAAGATCGTTTCAAGTTACATAAGTGCTTCTAATGCTTAATTAAAATGTATGATATAGTGTAGGTAGTTGATCGATGGATACATTTGGCACAGGAGAGCAGCAGTACTATTATCTTATTTTCAAATCAGTATACTAACTAATAATTGACTTTGTTTAATATTAAAATTAGTTTGGAGACAAATCAGTGTGAACGCATCGTTCATGCAAATTCTTTGTAGACATCGTTGTCGTGTCTTGTTTCTTTTTATACTCTTTGTACATACCGGACGCGTCAGCTCTGAAGTCTGAATCAATAGTAAACATAGAAGATTGCCACCCCGCGAGTCGGGTTTCCTGTAGGGGGAGGGAGGGGCTGCAAGCTTAATGGAACCGCGACGCAAACGTTATTGCTTTTGCATTTACGTACCTACCTTCTGACTTCCGTAGCTTTCGATGTGACGACAGTTTCTACATCATGTTTTATTTCTGTTTACTTTTTTCTATCGATAAAAGACTAGGAATCCGTGGAGAAATTGGTGGGAGGAGGTTGCTTCACCCCTTATAACCTACGAGGTCTGATTGCTCACAGCGACTAAGGGTCCACCAAGTTTCTTGTCCTCTCATAAACCCAGTTAAACTGTTTACAGCGTGTACAGACAAACGGGCTTACATATATTTCTTTCCCATTTAAAATGTTTTTTTTTTTAAATAATGACATGATGGTCAAGTATAATAAAGGTTGAAAATAATAAGGTTTTGTCTGCAATATGTTTGGCAAATAATGTTGCAGCTATTACATATAAGGTGATAGAAGTAGGACTTATTTAAATCAACCATTGTGGTGGTAAACCATTTGCTACTATTTGAAATAATTTAAGCCAGTTTAAAGCATGTGTTAATTATATTGTGTTGATGACGTGGCCCGCTCGGTAATAAGATTTCCCGCCAATTGCCTAGCTGGCGTGGTCCGTTTGTTTTGGACGGCGGGCGGCCATATTGGATTTTCCCCACAACACGATTATCGGATTTGCTCCACGATCAGCTCTAGGGTTTCTGTGGAACATGGTTCAAGATTATTTTGTAATCGAGGCTTTTTCTTAATAACTACGATAAGTAGAAGTATGGTTGGTATCTATATGTAAATACTTATCTTATTTGAATCTCATCGGTTAACTCAAAATTAATAAGTAATATCAAAAATATACGTATTTAAATATTATTCCAATTATGCGAGTAATAGAGTAGAGTAATAATTATATTAGTATTTACAATTATACTAACATAAGTTTTAATTATTACAATATAGATACATGGTACCTACCCTCGCAGTTTTATATCAGTGTAAAAATAGTCACCGTTGACTTAGAATGCGAGTGAAAGGGAGCACTCATAGTTGCTATCATAGTTAAATTGCACCTCCGGTGATATAATACCTACAACAAGAAGACAAGAAGTTGCCGATACACGAACATTTTAAATAAATGTTTCACGTACTTATACTTACCTTACATCGCCATAACATCAATGTTTGTAGCATTGTTGTGTTCCGGCAGTTAAAGATAAGATAGCCAGTGCTTCAGTTGTACAGGAAGCGCGCTTCCACCATCGGCCTTATCATCACTTAACATCAGGTGAGATGAAGGCCAAATGCTTACCCGTAAAGTATAAAAAAAAACATGCTGTCAAAGATCAGTTTTATATACTTATATAAAACTGTTTGTAACGAGTCTTTAAATGCTTGTAGTAATATTGTCTGTGTCTGGCCGGATTGATCAGCAGCACTCAAAGCTTTAATATCCGCTGCAAAATGTACCACGACCGCACGAACCGCAAATTCCTACAATTCTGTGACAATTCATTTCGATGTTCTATGTCGCTGTGGTTTTGATTTCCATGTTCGGACAACTGTGTTTTGTGTAGTGCTGAGTGTGTCTGCGCGAGTTTTATTGACTATTCGAATTCATTCGATCACATTAACGAAAACAACAATTTGTATAGCATTGCAGTAGCGCCTCCTGGTAAGAAACGCCAAGAGTAAAAAAATACCATTATTATTTATTATTTATATATCAAACTTACAATAAGCATCCTGTAGTTGTATAGGTGTGATTGTTGACTTTTTCTAGTAAATTTTTTTCTTGTAACTGTACATAGCATTGTGAATGCAAAATGCAAAATAATAAAAACATCAAAACCTTACTCAAAATTAAGTTATTACATAATTGCTTTATCGATGGCACTTCACTAATTTATATATAAATTATTTCTTACAAACAAAACTAAAGTTAACAACAAAGAGCATTCTTAATTAAAACAATCTAAAGCATTAGAATTAAATAGCCATCTTAATAGGCGGCGCGGCGTAAGAATGGCGGCGAGATCTGAGCCTCATTTGCAATGTGAATGGCTGATCCCGAAACATCTCCATTTATTCAAATGGAGCGCTGGCTTTTGGCGTCAGATGCGATATTATGGTAATATTGTATTATAATAATATAATTGATTGTTTTTGAAATTGCAATACATTTCTCTTACAACAATAAACATCTTAAATTAAATATTTATCAAATAATATTTATATACATGTAAAAACTAAAAGGCTGCTCCTTCTTCAAAACTCGGAGCCAATTAGACATGAAAATGGTAATCCAAACCAAAACGCACGACCTTTTGCATTTGTTAAGTGATGGTTTAATACGCTATTAGGTAAATTAAATAGTATTATTCGCGTTGTTTCATCAATGATCATTGAAATATTTAACAGTTGATAAAAAAGAAACAGCTATTTAAATTTATTAAATTGTTATTTCGCATTGACATTGATTTATTTAAGTATATCTAAATACTTCAATATAAAATGCAAAATTTTATATTGAAATATTTGTCTATGATTTTAAGGTTTGTATAGAGTGAATGGGTAGATATAACGATTAAAAAACTTTTGTTACAGCAAAATGATCCGGAATTCTCCTCACAAATTATGGTGTACAAAGACATCGGTGAGGAGATGTTGCAGCACGCCTTCGACGGTAATGCACTATCTTGAGATATCCCATCTAATGTTAAATGCTTTTCACTTTCGCGTTCCGTTCAAAAATTTGGCGTTATGAACTGTTGGAGATAATCACCTATACTAGAGATCGGCAAACCGCAGCTCTTTCGATTGCGCAAAAAATAATAATTTCATTTTATATTGAAGAGACACACAGCTCGCGCGCAGACTTAATCGAGGAAGACTAATTCAAAATATATATATTGATAAAATGTTTTTGTTTTGTTTATATAATTTTAACGCAATTTTTGTTGCGAAACAAATTACAAAAACACAAATGTTGAAAAAAATTTCCACGAGCAGGATTTGAACCTGCACCCTTCTGACATACCGGGTCAGGTACTCTTACAATTGAGCTATCGTGGTTCTAACCAGCCCGCCGAAATTATTCTACACTATTTACTTTTTTACTTTGAAAGCCAAAGGCGCCAATTCAATGTCAACAACTACCGCCATTACTGCCGGTAGTTGTTGACATTGAATTGGCGCTTTTAGTGTTGAATAATTTCGGCAAGCTGGTTAGAACCACGATAGCTCAATTGTAAGAGCACCTGACCCGGTGTGTCAGAAGGGTGCAGGTTCAAATCCTGAAAAGTTTGCCGACCCCTGACTTATACATGTTAGCTCGTTTGCGCAAGTCGCATGGCACTTCTCGTATAACTTAAATACATTCTTATACCTACGAGAAATGCTAGATGACAAATATAATTACTGAATTGAGGAGGGATTGTTCAGTATGCTGAGTTCGAGTTTCAAGTTCTAACGTTCAGTCACGTAACGAAATCGAGAATTTGTATGGCATTCAAGCAGCGCTCCCCGGTGACAAACGAGGTGAGTTGCAATTTTGCCATGCAAATTCTAGATTTCGTTAAAGTGGTTGAATGTAAACTTCAGTTAGCCCATCGACCGAAATGCGGGTACTTTTTGATACCTATGCGATTAGCGTTTTAAACCCCGTAAAAGATTACATCTGGGTACCTATATTGTTTCATGCTACATAAAACATGCAAACAACTCTCTCTCTCTCATTAATACGTTATGTTAACGAGAACTAACAAAATGACCAAAGATCTACTGATAGCTGTGAATGTAACAAAGCCGCATCGGATTAATCTATTAGCATTTATTTAATTGCTCTCTCCTATTAAGTAAGGTGAGGTAATAATATCCGCATTTACTTTGCGAATTTGTTGTAAAACGTATGTTTTAAATGAAACTTGCAAGGTGTTGCACATGTAGAAGGATGATAGATAAGGTTTGTTGTTATACACACTCCCGCGCACTTATGGTTAATGAGCCTGCTTACAGTAGAACAGCAAAGTGACTGACGGGAAGTCTTATGAATATGATAAAACTCATTAGATCTACATAGAATCAAATCTACATATTTTTCATTTCTTCAACTGTTGTTGAAGTTTCCTTTAAAATAAAATATATACACGTGTTAGACAACATCTCTCTTCTTATATTTGATGATGATGATTTTATATCTAATGGATAAGTAAAGATGAGAAGAAAAATACGCATAGTTGTGTGTCTATGTGAATTAATAGTTATTTTTTAAAAGAGTACAGAGTAGACACCAAATAGTGGTCATAATGACATGCGTTCTCTTTAAGTCCACCTGTAAGGTTGTAAAACGAACCACGTAACTTCAATTGTTTCACAACGTTATGTAATTGCAGGCTACAACATATGTATATTCGCGTACGGGCAGACGGGCGCGGGCAAGTCGTACACGATGATGGGGCGCGGCGAGGAGGGCCAGGAGGGCATCATCCCACAGATCTGCAAGGACCTGTTCCGCCGCATCCGGCAGACCACCAGCGAAGACCTCAAGTACTCGGTTAGTATGCACGTACTGGAGAATCGTCATCAGCTTTTGTTTTATAGTTTTTTACTTTATAGAAACACAAGAAAGAATGGAACACCAATTTAACCGCCTCAGTGGTCTAGTAGTTAGGGCCAGAGGTCCCGGGTTCGATTCCCATCGGGGAGTACATGTTTGTGTACTCGGTTTGGTTGGTGCATGTTTGTCCGCCTGGCTAGGCATTACCACCATCTTATCAAAATTTGTCGCCATAACATCCATGTTAGCAGCAATGTTGGGTCCGACATTTACATGATAAAAGATCCGTTGGAACTTTATCACTTCCTCAGTATCTGAAGTAAAAGTAGGTACCTATAGTTCCACCGTTGGCTTTTAGGGCCAAGCTGGAGACAAAGCGTTTCTCCGGTAAGGAATAAAAAACCGGACAAGTGCGAGTCGGACTCGCCCACCGAGAGTTCCGTACAAATTTATGAGTACATATTATATAGTTCAGGAATCGAGTCTCGAACTTTTCCCGACTGTTAGGTACTACATACATCAAAGTTGTTAGGTACCTATACATATCATCATCATCATCATCATCATCAGCTCATTGTAGGTCCCCACTGCTGGGGCACGAGCCTTCACTATGGATGGATAGGGAGAACGGGCCATAAACCACCACGAGGGCCCAGTGCGGATTGGTGGTTGTTAACGACTTGCTAATGCAACCGGGGCCAACGGCTTAACGTGCCTTCCGAAGCACGGAGGAGCTCGAGATGATAAATTTTCGGTCACCCATCCGATGACCGGCCTTTGCGAAAGTTGCTTAACCTCAGCACTCGCAGACCGGACGAGTTAACCACTGCGCCATCGAGCTCCTCATACATATAAAAGAGGGAAAATGTATTTCTTTTTTCATTCTTCGTCATAAATCAAATACTATATACATCATAAAAATAATCAAAAGTCTGTTGAAGCTTGTGCAAATGAAGCCCTTTCATACGATGACACGATTAACTTACTTCAAAATTTGGACCCCCGTTCCTTGCATAAAGACCCTGTTTTTTTGTGATTGAATTAAATATGTATAGTTTTCAGACTTTTCCCTGTATTTGTGGTATAAGACGACATTACTTGCCAAACTTCATAGTTCTAGATCAACGGCAAGTACCCTTTGAATTTTGATTCCCTTGAGAGTGTCGAAATATACGTTTTTTGCGACATAAACGGCCGTATCTTTTTTTTCGTTAACTTAGATGTTTGATTTTTACAGCTTCAAGGTACCGCAGACCTGAGTATATGGTTTTAATTTCAACTTGATACCTCTACACGTTCTCGAGATAAAGGGTCTTGACAGACAGACAGACATACAGACAGACAGACAACAAAGTGATCCTATAAGTGTTCCATTTTTTTTCCTTTTGAGGTACGGAACCCTAAAAAAGACAGTCAGCAGTGGTCTTCTTTTATCTGAGATGAAAACATAATCTTGAATCTTTGTTTCCATATTTACATATAGGTATTTTATATTATTCATCTGACATCTCTACTTCTTCAATACCAGGTGGAAGTATCCTATATGGAGATATACTGCGAGCGCGTGCGCGACCTGCTGAACCCTAAGAACAAGGGCAACCTGCGCGTGCGCGAGCACCCCGCGCTCGGCCCGTACGTCGAGGACCTGAGCAAGTTGGCCGTCACTTCTTTCCAGGACATCAACGACCTCATCGACGAGGGGAACAAGGCTAGGTAAGCACATATCCTATCCTCTTTTTTTTAGTTACTCAGCCGGCACACGAGCAAACGGTATGGCCAGCAAGGAATGCAGCAGTGTAAAAAATGCTGTTTGGCGGCAGAAATCATTTATTATAACCCTGTAGTGTCCCACAGCAAGGCAAAGGCCTGCCTACCCTCTTTCCATCTTGTTCTATCATGAGCAACAAGTGTCCAATCTTTATTTTTATTTTTGCACTCTGCTCTCTGCAATCCTCTTTTGTATGTGACTCAGCCGCCAAACGAGCACAAGCAGCCTGCCTGATGGAAAGCGACCACCGCTACTCACGTAGGGGAGACTGGGGCTGGTTGTGACAGGGGTAGGTAGTTACAGCGATAACGCTGGCTAAACAAAGAACGCTATATTGACGTTAGAAAGAGACAAATAATCACGCCACCACCGGCCGGCATGTCGCGCTCGCCAGTGGCGCCAGCGCGTTTGTGAGAGGAGCACGTACACACGGCCGTCAAAACCGCAGGTTAGTAACATTTTCGTTTTTTCGTAATATTGGTCTACAAACTATTTTACTTAGAGCCGATATGTGTGTGTGTTGTTATTCACGTGTCCTAATCCTTTCTTTTTGCAATAAAGTTACGTTTATTCAGTTGTACTTATTTGCGTTTTAACTACCTAACCTTGAATGGTCAGTTTTGATGTTGGGGCTAAAAGTGACATTTGCTCGGGGCAGGTTGTGACTTGTCACAACCTGCCCCGTAATGCTGCTTGCTAACTGGTATACCTAATTATAGCTACATAATTTATTGTTTTTTATAGGATGAGGACGTATAAAAGAAAAACCGAGCGTGGACAAATATCAAAAGAAACTTACGAAAAAGCAGCAGCTATTTTGGAGGAGGATAAAACAAAAAAAATTCGTGGCATCGCAAAAGACTTTGGAATATGTCACATGTCGCTAACAAGGTATTTAAAGAAACGGAAACAAGCAAAAGAGAAGGGCACATCTATGGAATCTGTCGCAGTCGGCTACCAAAAAAATAGACAAGTTTTTAACGATGAACAAGAGACCATTTTGGTAAGTTACTTAATTAAATGCAGCCAAATTTACTATGGATTGACGCCTAAAGATGTCAGGCACCTAGCATTTACTTGTGCATTTAAGTACAACATAGTAATGCCACAGTCGTGGCTTAACAAAAAAGAAGCAGGAGCTGATTGGCTGACAGCGTTTTTAAAACGTAACCCGTCTCTCTCTATAAGATCGCCGGAAGCTACTAGCCTAAGCAGAGCTACGTCATTTAATAAAACGAATGTCGGAATTTTTTTTTCTAAATTGGCTGAAGTATTGGACAGATATAAAATTTCTTTGACACGCATATGGAATGTAGACGAGACAGGCATCACAACGGTGCAGAAACCGAGAAAAATTTTGGCTCCAAAAGGAACCAAGCAAGTTGGTTCCATTACATCAGCGGAGAGAGGGACCCTCGTTACGCTCTGCGTCGCAGTAAATGCAGTGGGAAACTCAGTACCATGTATGTTTATATTTCCACGGATTAGATATAGGGACTATTTTGTTCGCGCTGGACCTCCAGACTGCATTGGCGCTGGCAACTCGAGTGGCTGGATGACTGGGGTTGAATTTAGAATATTCATTAAACATTTCATAGATAATGTGAAACCATCTTCATCTGAACCTGTGCTCTTGTTGCTGGACAATCATTCTTCGCACTTGGATATTGAAGTCGTCGAAACAGCTAAAGAAAACAATGTGATATTGCTGTCCTTCCCGCCACATTGCTCACACAAGCTCCAGCCCTTGGATGTGGGGGTGTATGGGCCTTTAAAAAATTACTGTGCCAGCCAACAAGATGCTTGGCTTAGAAACAATCCAGGCAAGACTATGACTATTCACGATATTCCAGCAATAGTGAATAAAGCTCTACCCTTGGCGTTGAATCCAGCTAACATCATCAATGGATTTAAAAAGACTGGTATTGCACCATTTAATAGAGATAATTTTCAGGATGATGACTTCTTGTCTGCTTTTGTTACTGACAGACCAATAGATGAAACTGCTAATTTAAATCTAGAAAATATGCCTATGACAACACAGAATACTCAACTTCATTTCGCTGTGCCTCGATCTCCATCTCCTCCACGTTCTTTCATAGAGAAAACTACGCCTCCTATTCCTGAGTTTATCGAAGAGGCATCTGAAGTACTAAATGTTGCAGCAGAATGCGAAAATTCTATTTATGCTAACCCAGTTCCTGGTCCGAGCAGAGATCTGACTCACAATGAATGTAATTTTTCACCCGAGACTATTCGGCCTTATCCAAAAGCTGCTGCAAGAACAAACAAAACAACACGGAAAACTCGTAAATCAGCTATTTTAACAGATACGCCTGAAAAAAAATTATTGGCAGAGGAACAGAGCAAGAAAAAAGAAAATGCATCTAAAAAAGGAAAGATATCTAAGAAAGGGAAGTCAGCTGAGCCAGGAACCAAAGGGAAAAAAACAGGAAAAGTAGTTGTAAAGAGGAAGATTTTACACGAGTCTGAATCTGACGAAGAATGCGAGGAAGATGATAACTTTTGCCTAATTTGTTGTGAACCGTTTGATCAGAGTCGAGCTGGTGAGGAATGGGTACAGTGTGTTCTTTGTAAGAAATGGTCACACGTAAAATGTGCTAAAGGAAATATTTTATCCTACATATGTTTAAATTGCGAAAGCGATTGTTCAGACTAAAGTGGCTGATCTGTTTATAAGCTTTTAAGATGTGATTGTCTTTAAAAAAATAACTAATTTGTTTTTGTTTTTGTTATGAGCCATAATGTAAGTTTTCTTGACTCATACTGTTTGTTTTCTACATTGGAAGATACTTATATTTTGATTTAGTTTTTGTTTAAAGAATTTTATACGTTAGAGGCATAAGACTAAGAATAATTGTTTAAATATATAGAAGATACTTTATTTTTGTTATAATGAGAAAAAAGACTGCTTGTTGTAGACATTGTAATTGATTTATTAAAATTAAGATAAAAAACTATGATTATTCTTTATAAAAGATATTATATTAAGTTTGGTTTTTATTGTAACATTTTACCCCATATAGTGTAACAACCAACCCCTGGCAAGGGGCTACAAGTTACACGTCTCTTTTTCCAGAAATAATTAATTTATGTCACTTCTAATAGTCTGGTACCTAAAATTGATATTAAATAAACAACTTCAATAATAACTTTATCAAATAACCCATATTCCGGTAAAAAAAATCAAACAGATTCAAAGTTATGGCAAAATATAAAAATAATGTCACAACCAGCCCCAGTCTCCCCTACGCCTGCGACCAAGGGTATCACGTACGCGTGGTTTGCTCTGAAGCTTCAGTTCTTATGTTTCTATGCCCTGTTGTTTCTCTGGGTCTTGAGTACTGAGTACCTTTCAAACTGGAACGCAGAAATGTCAGAGAAAGTGGTTTGAAGAATATAAAAGAAGATTGGCGGCGAAAATAGGTGAGGTTATTATGGTGGTTGCCATCCTAAAAGATTCTAGGCAGAATTTAATCAACGGGTAAAATGTACTCTCTCTTGTTACCAAAAATGTTTGATAAGAAGCAACAATAGTTTCTCTTTTTCGAATAATATGCTACATTGACGCTGTAAAAATGGTTTGCCCAGCATTTAGCATTCATCAATCAATTCTGTTTCTACATAGGTATAATTTATTAAAGGACTCCTTATTGCAAAATTGAAACTAATAAATGTTTTCTTTTTGTACAGGACAGTGGCGGCGACCAACATGAACGAGACATCGTCGCGCTCGCACGCTGTATTCACGATATTCTTCACACAGCAGCGGCACGACAAGACTACGGACCTTATGTCTGAGAAGGTAAGATAGTAAATATTTAAGCACTATCTTTTTAACTTGTAGCCTAACTATACTCTATAAAAAAGTAAATACTTCCGTTATCTCATGATGATATATTTCATTTATTAGAAAAACCAAAATAAAAGTGTGCCTGATTATAACTTATGGGTCGAATGTAAATTTCCCCTTTTAGTCTGGTAAGGTCTATACTTTTCATCGCAAAACATCATAAGTCTCAGTTTCGTGATAATCCAATGGTTGCTTCATTGTAACATATTTAGGCATCTGTTCAGGCTGCCGCGTTACTGCAGTGCGTCTGGTATGTTCGCAGACGCAAGCACCAATTACTTTATGCGTAGGATTGGTGCGTCATTGGTGCAGCGGATACGGAGAAACCCTAACAGAGTACTAAGTATGAAAGGAGAGATTGGATTCTGCTCTGCTCGGTCAGTTCATCGAACTACGTGTTGAATGAGCAGGCCGAGCGGGGTGACTCCTCGTCTTTTTGTCTCTCTTTTTACTTTTATTTTGTATTGTTTTGTGTATATTAAAAAAATATTTAATACTAACAATAAGTTAAAAAAATTGTTACTAACCATCTATGAGGTAAATAGCCTCGAAATAGATGATTCATATATAATAACAATTTCTGCTCTTAAAATTGTACAATAAAGTATAGTCTTTCCATAAAGTGTTGTAAAAATAAACGACACACTAACAACCTATAGTCTACAATAATAAAAGTCCATCATTGGTCCTTCGAGCCGGATTTTAGCCATAAGTCAATGTCAAACATTGATGCTACGTATTTAACCATTGAGTTTATATGTTGCTGACTGTGGGGACCCTCCAGCGACGGGTAAAACACGTTCGGGTCTCACCGGCCCCTCGGGAATGGTGTGGCGTCGTAAACTTACGTTTACGTCCCGCACATTACTTTGGCTCCTTTGCGTGAACGATATATTATGTCTACTTAAAGTATTATGTTGTACTTATATAAAATGCCTACTGTTATTTATGAACGCTCAGCGCTATGGTAGCTTAATTTAATTACAATCTCTTTGTTTGAAAGTCGGTTAAACGTTTCCAAGTATGTACAATATGAATGGCCTCGTAACTTTAGTGGTTGAGTATCTTGACCACATAACCCGCCATTATTATACTGTATATGTACTTTGGACCCGAATCTTGGATGTTTATAAACAATATTGTAAAAGAAAATAAAGATGAGAATTAAAAAGCTATTTCTATTTCTATGTACCTATAAGGATGGTTATGGTCATCATCATCATACATCACCAGCTTATACTAGTCCACTGCTGGACATAGGCCTCTTTAAGTGCACTCCACTGAGCACCATCCTAGGCTACTAAACAGCTGTAAACCTTCCTTAAAAATAAAATATAAAACACTCTGGGGTATAGTAATTCGTAACCTAAAGTGCAGTGTCGGAGCAGTAATAACGTTTATAATAGTTCGGCTTTTGTAACTTTCAACATGTAAATGGAGTTGCATGTTTCATGGTAATTTGCTTGTCGTTGTAAGTCGTATAATATGTATTATAAAGAGGCTCTAAGCATGTTCAAGGTTTCCATAAATACGATCGTACGTGTTCACATAACGCTGTAAGTAGCTATACGCTAGTCGGTATCACGTTACGTTATTGATCAAATCAAATCGTTTATTTGAATAACTAACTGTTACATATATGTGGATCATAATTTTGGCAACTTATTATTAAGTAACCTCTTGCACGTTTTACAAATTTTGCAGTTTAACAAATATCTCACTTGGCCCGAAAGGGTATTAACACTCCTAAAAAAATTTATAAAGATGTACCCTCATGTAGTACTTTTAGAGGTTAATTTATAACAACACCACAGACAACACATAAACCGGTATCGGTAAAGGCAAAATTTTATTTATTCATGTTTACTTAATTCAAAAGTATTTTTGAATTGTTTTTATTCTTTTTACCTTTTCAAACAGTGTTTCAGCATTAAATAATAATAGGCGCAAGAAACTACACAGCTCTTTAATATAGAAGTAACTTTCCATAGACAATGTTATTACCATTCTACGCAATTAACACATTTTGTATCATTTAATAACATGTTTGTTGTATCTCAGGTCTCCAAGATCTCACTAGTGGATCTTGCTGGTTCCGAGCGCGCCGACTCTACAGGAGCCAAGGGCACTCGTCTGAAGGAGGGTGCGAACATCAACAAATCACTCACAACTCTCGGGAAAGTCATCTCGGCACTCGCTGAAATCGTAAGTGTTTATTTAGCTATACGTAAAAAAGGTCTTGTCAAATATCGATGGCTGTAGACGTCGCGTCGTTTGCGGAGTGCAGTATGCAGCGGCAGCCCTAGTCCTTGATCAAGGTAGAGCGTAGAGCGAGAATAATAAAAAAAATAATCTATCTATCTATAATAATAAAAAAAATAGAAAATAGAATAATAATAAAAAATCTATATATATAAAAAATATACATCAGTAAAGGCGCCATTAAAATTGAATTTTTTTCGTCGAAATTGTTTTTGCATTTAGCACTTTGGCGCCCCTTGCCACCAGGCGCGTAAAGTGACCGCTCCACTCGCTCCAGTCGCTCTACCTTAGGGCCGGCGCTTGCGGTATGCGTGCGATGACGCAATCTATAACGAAGATAACTATCGATGGTAGATTATAGGTTAGTTGACTGTGTAGACAATAGATAAAGATTTTAGCAACTGTGAAAATGGTATACATTGCATGGAAATTGCGAATTATGACGTCACTACAATTATGTTTATTGTTATTATAAGTCTGTAGTGTCCCACTGCAGGGCTATAATAATAATACACTATTACTAATTGAGTATTTATTTACCACTAATTAAGACAAGTCAAAAATGGTTAATGTTTTGTGGAACTGTTACGTGATGTTATTTGTTCGTTTAATGTTATCCGATTAATTGTTGTTGTAGTCGAAATCCCTATTAGTATTATTAAACTTACAGTTTAGACAATTTGTGTTTATTTGGTGGGCTACTTGCGGTTTCTCAATATTTCTGTGTGTTGGAGCGTTAAACCAATATACAATTTGTATACACATAATATGAAAGTTTATTACGAAAGTAATGAAAAGGTACGAAGGTCATGCATGTTCTTTAAAATGACGTTCAACAATGACGTGACACAATTCTTTTTCGTCGTGTACTTTTCTTTTTTACTTTCTTCATTTGTTTATTGTTATTACATGCTGCATTTTGTTATATTCCACTTCTTTTTATACCTATACGACGCGTTTACTTTAAAGTAGTCGCGCTACTGTGTTTCTGACACATCACTTTATATTTACCGCACTTTTGTAACGTTATGTATATCAAATTATTTTTATATACTTATACAAGTATATAACAGCACTATCTGTATGTACTGTACAAATATCTTATAGTTAAAAGAATGAATATTGTCGTAATTATACACTTTCTCTATTTGCTAGTGGTTCATGTAGATAACTCATATTTGTCTAAACTATTTTCATTGCATCTCTATCATTTGGATGTATACAGTCGGTGAGTGCTGTCAGAGTTAAAATATTATTTCACCTTTTTTCACATTTAGTTACAGGCTTGCACCACACATTACTCGATACGATTAGCTCTAAGCATGATCACAATATAAGCCTTGCACGGACCCGGACCTCAGAGCCCAACCGCAGCGGTTTCGAGATTCCCCCGTGAGAGGAAGCGCGCGTGTGCGTTGCTCGAGCGCGTTTGTATGAATCTCACCTTCTGCAGTGTCTTATTTTGTGGCATGATATTCATATTAAATAAATTAAAAATATATACACGGTGACTTTTTATCGGTGATCAGGACCTACTGATTCCGACTAAGTAAATGACGCCCATTGCAATACATACAATATGCCACACACATGATCCTGATGTGTTAATAATTATCAAGATTATGGTATGTTTTATACGAGTATGTGCTTAGCGCTAATGATCAGTGAATTTGAGTGCAAGTCAGCTCTTGTATTGTGACTCGAATGGAAAGCTTCTTTATTGTCTGCATGCGCTTATTATCTTTATAAGATTAACAAAACATTGCCTAGATCAATAACAATCATATCTACATTAGATGTATTTATAAACCAAAACGCAGTTCTAAACTTTTGAACTGTAAATTTAATTGCTATTTCGTGACTAATTTTAATATTGTCGAGAAAACCAATGAAAATAATAATTTGATTTATTTACTCGAAAAAGCAGCGAAAAATAATATTTTTGCGCGAAATATTGTATTAAAATGATTTTAAATGTATTTGCTTTAGATAATTTGGGATTTAAAGTACAATGTAAAGTGCATTACGTAAAACGTAGTAATGGAAATGGCATGACTTAATTTTTGCACGTAGATACTTTTACAACTAAAAGTGCCTTACGGTACTTTTGTCCTGGGAAAACATTCCCATATTTAGAAATAGCACATTTATACGCAGGCGAAGCCGCTAGCGTTGGCTAGTATAATTAAATGTGATATGAGTTCTAAGATTTCATCCATGACGACGGTGAGCTAACTTAGTTGCTTCGAATTACGTAAAATTAAAATCATTTATAGTGGAATTGCCTAAGTGCGCGCCGCGTGTGGTTTTGGAATAGAAGTATTTTAAAACATGTAAAACTGTATGTATGCAATGGTTGCTTTCCTGCAAACTCTGCTGCAAAAAATGCTATATGTCGTTAGAGCTTAGTTGCATTTATTAACCAGATATATTATTTTTTCTATAAGTGTTTCATTGTGGGTAAATGAAACGAAACAGTTGAACTCAAATTTTAAGTTTTAAATTCTTGACTATTAGATAGGAAAGACAAAAGACTTCAGTTCATACAGCCATGTCTTTAGTAAATTTTGATTTAGAATAATAATAAATAGGAAATTAAGTAATGAAGATTGCAACAAAATGGTGTTCTATGTATTACCTATTAGCAGAACCAGCTATTGAAGACAGTGTGTACTAAAATAAAAAGTTGAACGCCTATTGTAAAACAGCCACTAACGCTTTTAGTGTGAAATAGAAAGATTTATGTAAATATTTTGTTATAAACGTAACACACTTTCTTTTTTTTAATATAGTAATTTTTTACTTCATATGACAAAACTGATGTGGCTTAACGCACTTAGAGCGATTCAAGTTTATTTAGGCTTACTCAAATTAAATATCAGTAAGTACGGCTCAAACAGTTAGGACCAAATTCACCATTATTTTTGATATGATTTTTGAAGTCACAAAGCTGTACCGAAAATAAGATACATATACATATTTTAAATGAACTTTATCGATAACAAAGTTTCCGTCATTAATTCTAAGCATCAATTCATAGGCGTCGAAGAGCAAGAAGTCCAAAAAGGCTGACTTCATCCCGTACCGCGACTCGGTGCTGACGTGGCTGCTTCGCGAAAACCTCGGCGGCAACTCAAAGACCGCCATGATTGCCGCCATCTCGCCCGCGGACATCAATTTTGACGAGACGCTAAGCACTTTGAGGTATGTAGAGCCATAATCACTAACAGCTCATTATTATGTCCCCACTGCTGAAACAAACCTTACCTATGGATCGAAACACCACGGGGAGAACCGACACGCGGGCTCATTGCAGATTGGCGGTTGTTAACGACTGATAATACAGTCGGTAGTAACGGCATACGTGCCATCATGAGATGATAAATTTTGGTCATCCATTGCCAACCTTTGCGAAAGCTGCATAACTTCAGCAATCGCAAACCAAGCGTATCAGTACCTTTGCTATCTATTTAATAATAGACTGATTATATAGAATGATGATAATAGGCCAATTAAAGTACCAAACCTAACTACTCCACAGATATGCCGACCGCGCCAAACAGATCGTTTGCAAAGCCGTGGTCAACGAAGACGCCAACGCCAAGCTCATCCGCGAGCTCAAGGAGGAGATCTTCAAGCTGCGCGAACTGCTCAAGGCTGAAGGCATCGACGTGGCAGAAGGTTGGTACCACGCCACGCGACTTGCACTGTGCCGACGGTCGATCGATGACAGTACAGTAGTTCAAAGAAGTAAAGCTACTTTGAATCCTACTAACATTAAAATAGGATCTTTTTTTACTAGATTGACCATTAAAAATACGCACAGTATTAGTTACAATGTATTGATTAGTAAGTGATAGAAATAATGTAGAAAACGTCTAAATTATTAAGGCTTACTGCAGCGTTCAGTAGCAGCGTCCTGCAATGCTGTCTTCAACTTCGAAGAATGTAAGATGCTTCGCCTACCACCCACTATACTTGGCGAATCTAAATTGAGTTATCAAATCATTATTTTAAAGATCAAGATTTTAAGCTAAGGTCGTATTTTAGAGAGTAAATTAATAAGGGCACAGTTAGTAATTACGTTAAAAATTACATCTATCGACCTCGACATGTAAGCATGTGCGGAAAGCAAGCAAGTCGTCATGTGATTGATAGAGAGTGTTGTGTGAGTGTGTGCATTGTAAGATACTAGACTAAACGCCACAGCGTATTCCTATTCCTGATACTAAATCTCAACTTTTGTTTCCAAATACCACATGAACTAGGACCAGATGGTAAAGTCCTATACGAAAAGAAAGAACCGCCTACCTGTAAGTAATAAACAGTTACAGTAAAGAGGCTTGCGCATTTTTGCATATGTACACCCCACCTGTACGCTTAGCCTCCATGTTGGTTTGAGGTTGCCAGACTCAAAAAACAAAGTGAGAAATGATGATTCGGAACGTTTTCCAAGCTGGCAACCCAACACTTTAAATGAAAAAGTATATATGCAATTTATTTTGCACCCTTGTCTGGCTTGTGGCGTTCGTAGGCATAGTGTGTCGAATTCACTTCACAACAAATATATGCAAATCGAAGTGGATCATGCATAATTATCATACTTATTTGTATATGCGCTTGTATATATTATAATTGGTGTTGGTACACTTTATATATTTAGGGTGTCGTATTTTATTTTGAAATATTTATTGGAGTATGTAAGGGATGGTTTACTAAGGGTTTTTAAATTATTACTACACCTGACAATGACAACAATCAACACGCATTTTTAAAACAACAATGGATTTCTAAAGTCGTATTTATAATTATTATTTTATAAGTTCTTCTGTGATGTTTATATGTCTTCATACCATCATCATCATCATTAGCCTATAAATGTCCCACTGCTGGGCTCACGCCTTCCCACTTGAACAATGCCCATGGGGAGATCAGGCTAAAACCCATCACGGTGGCCTAATGCGTTTGGGCGGCATATCCACTGTTCCAGTGCGAGGTAACTAATCGGTGCGCATGGAAAAAATCCACCAGTAGCATTACTTCCTTTTCGTTTCGGTGTTAAATGGAGGAATCCTATTGGTGGATTTTTCATCACGCGCCGCTTATTTACCTCGCACAGCTCTGGTGAAAACACAGCCTTAACGACTGTCATTAAATACAGTTTTTATGCAATATAGAATTAAATCTGTAGAAGTGGTAAAATAATTGATTTATATGGGGAGGCAAAACTACTCCACCTCAAAACAAAACAAGGTCGCGAACGGCTATCATATGTTATTATATGCTATAAAAAGCTTTATAGCTTCTTACAGCCTTTGCATGTTTTATCTTCTATTTATGTCGATTTTGATATTTTTTTTTAATGTCTTGTTATTACTTTTTAAACTATTTTCCGTATTAAACATCCGTTTATTAAGTTAAGGTGATGTTTATGTATTAATATTATAATCATAATTTGTGGTGACTAGTACTATCATAATCCAGTTCCAAAGAAATAGTTATTTATTTATTTATTTTTATTTATTTATTATCGGAATCAAAGCATACATTATTTTTATGATATGGGGTACTAGTTAAACCTCTTATAGTTTGAGACAGCAGTTGGGTAATAGCGTGATAATATACTACTGATTTTATATGTTGATTGTTTCACATCACACGATCAGCACTTGGGTACCATGATCACTAATTGCGCTCCATTATAGATTCTATATTGAATTGTTCCACTTTTGTCACTTTTAATTGTGAGCGTAAACGAAAGTAGAGTAGTAGTTCATTGTGAACCTAAAATGAATTGTGGTAAGGTATCTTATGTATATTCAGACACTATTCACTTGTGCATTGTTGCGTTTACGCAAGAGGAAATCAGTAATACAGCACGCAAACGAGGTCAATGTTTTTTTAGCAGCAACTAGTTGGGTATTGTTTAAGGGGTGATAGATATGACTTTATGTTTAAGTTCCGTTTTTGTTTTTTCTCGGCGATCTTAGTGGCGATTTTGTAAAGTACATAGGTAGGTACAAATATTGTAAGATTCTACTTATATTGCAATTTGTTTGTGTTGTCGCTTTACTTGCGATTTTACTTTAGTTTAGAGGCAAACAGTGAAAATAATTTTAATCTGATCTGGCGGCTCCCCAATTATCCAAATTAGGTGCCTAATTTTATTCTGCTATCGGTTTCGAAATATATTAATAAAGGTAACCTTACATTTATTGGCAGTCACATTAAAAGGTCACGTGTTGTGACTATTCTTACAATGGGGAGCGGTCGTACAAGAAACCTTTCTATGATACTTTTAGAGCAAACAATTAAAAACACCTCTTTGGCGAAATTACTTCTGTTGTACCGAGTAAAACTTTTTCTATTAATCAAAATATTATTAGGTGTCATGAAATTAGAAGGTTGGTCATGCGTTATTTGTAACAGTCGCGAAAGTTAAGCAATTTTGTGGTTAGTGCTATTTTTTTCAATTTCAAAAAGCATATTAGCCGGTTGGCTCCAGAGGCTATGAAATGAGGTTAACCTTATCCCTTTAATTTTTTCATTATATAATCATATAGGTTATGATTCGGCTGAATTGCTCATTCACTTTACGAAGTCTCTAAATAAAACAAACTGCTTAAAAAATCCGAACCTAGCAGTTGATCTATTTATAAGACCTTAAGCGTGTTCTACCGCTTGTGAAATGCGATATTTTCATAAGAATCATTAGACATGATGCCCAACAAAGACTACAAGTGTTATATGATGTAGCAGGCGATGAGAACGCGTCGCCGGTGCGTAAGAAGAGCGAGGCGGAGGTGCTGTCGCCGAAGCTGTCGCGCGCGGCCACCACCATCGCCGAGGAAGCCGTCGACCAGCTGCAAGCCTCCGAGAAACTCATAGCCGGTAAGTGTTTTTTGATTCACGCGATTTTAGAATGTTATCAATTACGATTCTCCTTCTCAGTCTTATTCAAAGACACTATAGTAACTACTTTTTGACCCCACAAATTCTCGAACCTTAGATACACATATCTTAATAATCAAATTGTAAATATTATATTTCATAGAATTTTTGATGTAATGTGTCAATTTTGAGATCACCGGTGAGATTCGCCAGTGATCTCGAAATAAGCTAACATGCGTACCTACTCTCCGCCTGGTGATATCGAACGGAACGTAATCAGAATCCAGTAAGGACAAGAACACGCTGGCCTGATGACATCCCTTCTAATTGCATCTAAGGATGTTCGACCATCACAGCTTGAGAAACTTTTAGTTTCTCGCCGCCCTCAAAAGCCAGGTTACATTGTAAAAAATATCAGCGGGAAGCAGCAACCACTTTCGAAAATAAAAAAAAGTGGGTGGTAAGCTGGCAACGGAACCGATTAACTCTTGTTGTACCAAAATAGGTATGACTTGCGTGTTGCTGCGAGGCCTTTGTTTATGCTCTATGCCCAGTATAGTGTAAAAAAGATCAACATTTTTAGACTTTCCAGCCTAATAAACAAAACTGATCTCCTTGATATATTATTTATTCACTGAATAAAGTAATATGAAGATGGAAAATTATGTATGTATAATATCTTCATTACAGTTGCCCTTGCCCACGCAGGGCGTGTGAATGTTAAGTGAATTGACTCGTCTCCAGAGACATGAAAAAAATTGCTTACCTATGATAGTCCTGCTAACCCTCCAGCACTTGTGGTGTGGTATATAATTCTCTTTTTTATTTTAAACATGAATGATCCGTTGGTGTCATTAACAATAATACGTCATATAAATTACAAAGTACTTAATTGTATTAGGAAGTTTCGAAGTTTTAGTTTAATTTTATTGTTGTAGAACAAGACACCTCTAAAATAATAACAACTTTTACGATCTACTCGCGTTTGTTGTACACATTGATTTAAATTATTTTATCTTGACGTTTCGAACCCTTTGCAGGGTCCGTGGTCACAGGGAGACTGTGACCACGGATCACATAAATCAAAGTGTAATAAAATCGCGTGTAAATCTGTAAAAGCTGTTTTATTCAAATGTGTAGTGTTCGTGTAAACTTTAGAAAACAACACCTCTTGTTACTTAACAACAATCTTTTATTTAAATATGTTTTTGTTTTTCTTCGATTCGTTTCAATCAATACAATGAACTAAGATAACTAAGATAAATCTATCGCACAGAACTAAACGAAACTTGGGAAGAGAAGTTGAAGCGCACGGAAGAGATCCGCTTGCAGCGCGAGGCCGTGTTCGCGGAGATGGGCGTGGCCGTCAAGGAGGGCATCACCGTCGGCGTGTACTCCCCTAAGAAGACCCCCCACTTGGTCAACCTCAATGAGGATCCTAACTTGTCGGAGTGCCTGCTATACTACATTAAAGATGGTAAGCGTAGGCAGCATTATCATTGCTCTGCAGGGCACACACGTTAAAGATGGTAAGAAAGATTAGCTATTTTGGCAAATTCAACAAGTTTAATATTAAATTGACTTAACTCAATCTTTATAGTCACTAACAGATTTATTTATTTAAACAGTCTTATGTAAGGAGATATCTGTTAAATATATCAATACATTTACATAAACAGCTACGGAAAACAGTTGCAAACCACTCTACAACCTTATTTTATAATTGACTTATCACGCTCCGTATAAGCTAACGATTCCAATACTGTGCAGGTATAACACGCCTCGGCACCGCAGAAGCGAACATGCCGCAAGACATCCAGCTGTCAGGCTCGCACATCCTCAGCGAGCACTGCATCTTCGAGAACACGGATGGCGTGATCTGCCTCATCCCGCACCGTGCTGCGTTGGTCTACGTCAATGGACGAGAGGTAGGTTTCTCTACCTGAGTCAGCAAATATGCGTGCTTTCCACTGGAGCGATTAACTGCATACTTTGAACGCGCCTTCCGTTAACGAATGAGCGATGATGGATGATAGAAGTCCAGACGAATCGAATTCAAAGCATTTATTCGACTTAGCACAATTTGGCTTAAGATTTACGACGTATAGGAAAGGACCCCGCTCAGGTTTCTGCATATGTTGCATCTTCAAGAAATTTCGACGCTGACACGTTCAATACCGCGCTTTCAGAGTAGCCTGTGAAATGTGTGTCTCTGTTAAATTATAAAAGTATCAAAAAATTGTGTTATAAAAATATATGTATATGAAATTTTAACTTTGAATATAATAGTTTAACTTTTATTTGTAGATGTAATTTGGATATTGCGACGCATGTTGTATTTAAAAAAAAAAAGGAAAAACATTTATTTAACAGCTACACCCATACATGTTAAACAGTAAAAATACAGCAAACAGTACATAAGACAAAAGAAAAAAACCTAAAACAAAATTTTGTATATGTTCAGGTTTCAATAATCGCAACCAAAGCTTCTAAAGCTTTCTTTTAATATAAATTTCAAACAACAATCGTCTTTATGTACTAGGTGACAGAGCCGATTATCCTGAAGACTGGGTCTCGCGTGATCCTCGGCAAGAACCACGTGTTCCGCTTCACGCACCCCGGCCAGCCGCGCGAGGAACGCGTCAGAAACAAGGAGGAACCGCAGGATACCGCCACCGCCGCCGATGGTAAATAAACCAAAAGAGCGAACGTTATATTAAGGGCTGATTTTTCAATCGTCAGATAAAGTTTATTCATTGAATAATTTTGACACAATGACAGTTTCTCTTTAGAAAATATGTCAAAATGACAATGTTATTCGCTGGATAAAACTTATCTGAGAATTGAAAATGCTGGTTTTAGTTTACAAATATCATGCAGCAGAGACAGAGATCTTAAACAATTATTATATATGAGTCTCTCTCACTCTCTCTGTTTTTCTCTCTCCGTTTATCTCTCTCTCTGTTCATAATTACTTTGCCAAAGCAACTGAAGAATCTAAGAGGAATGTCGACTTTCAGTAAAGTTATTATGCCATTGTACTTAAGTGATAAGCGTCTTTCGAAGCATTGACTACGAGGGCCGTAACTCAGCGATATTTTCTTTTACTTCTTTTCTTGGAGGTCATGTGAACGATATACGGGATAAGTCCAGTTCACGAGCAAATATTTTTTGTTGTTGCCATTTCTATACACTTCTAAGCATCAGCAACATTTACCCGTCGTCTAATGATCCTTAAATCCCCAGCTCCCAGCGACACAGAGACCGTGGATTGGGACTTCGCGCAGTGTGAGCTGCTGGAGAAGCAGGGCATCGACCTCAAGGCGGAGATGCAGAAGCGGCTGATGGCGCTAGAAGAGCAGTTCCGTCGCGAGAAGGAGCATGCTGACCAGCAGTTTGAAGAGCAGAGAAAGGTAAGGATAGTCTTGCCTTCTTATCATAATCATCATCATATAGATTGCTGAGTTTCCGACATAGACAATAGGAGACGTCTAGTCATAACTCACCATGATGGCCTGTTGCTGGTTGGTGGGTTTAAGAACTGCAATCTTACGCCAACTGAAGAATAGACGATTAAAACATTATTTAACTGAAGAATTTCAATTGCAATATTATTCCGATGTCACTGATAATGACTAGAACATTTTGAGGTGGCTGTTGTTTTGGTAGCAATGTGGAATATTAACTTTGAAATAGGATTTTTAACCTTCTCTTGAATAAGGGTACAAAAGATTCCAATGAATATTTTTTAACAAAAACGCCTTCCATAATACAAAACTCGTAGGACCCGGATTTTCCCTAGAAATCGACTGGATGGCAACCACTCTGGTACCTATTGCGGCCGACAAGCAGCGGGTGATGATTTTGATGGGTACCAGATTCAGTGAAATAACAAGGCATTGAAGTAAAATGACCGCAACTTTGCAACCGGTTATGCGTGCGTGATGCCCTTGCCTTGGTGTCGCAAGCGTCCATAGGATGCAGTGGCCGCTTTCCATCAGGTGCACCGTAAGCCCATTTGACTGCTCAGTTAAAATATTTTTCCATCTTTGAACCATTATTCTTATGTCCACAGAACTACGAAGCTCGCATCGACGCGCTCCAGCGGCAGGTGGAAGAGCAGAGCGTCACCATGTCCATGTACTCCTCGTACACGCCCGAGGACTTCCACAACGACGAGGATATATTCGGTGAGTTGATGGGATCCGCTTGAGGGATAACTTTGTATGTGTCACCTTTGACACTTGGTATCATGTTAATATGGATACGTAATACTCCGTCTTAGCTTTTCTTCTGATACATTTATAATACATTTAGTAATTTCGACCACTTCTGTGGTCTAGAGCCCAACCAAAGATCTCTGGGTTTTCGACTGTTGGTCTAGACTAGACCAACGGTACCAAACTCAGGTATCGGTTAGTAAGTACGTACTAAAATAAATAAATAAAAAATATTGATGGTATGGCTTGTTTGGAATCCGTCTGGCGAGTTAGCGCCACTTTATTTATGTTTGTCGTAAAAACATCAATATAAGTAGCTTAATAGTGTTCCGAAACATAATACCCCCATAATCGTGTTAAGAGACAGAAAAAAATGTTTTAAATGAGGCAGTCAAGGTCAAGTTGATATATGATGAAAAAACTATCATATTATATAAACAAAATATGTATTTAGTATCAAAGGGAACGTGTTTACAATTAGTCCGACCCATACATTCATAACATACTATAGTTTTTTCTACAATATCATTTAAAATTAGGCAAAAATCATGAAAACGAGTGTGGCGGCGTTTAGTTGATATCTTCTAGTTTATCTAAATTATTGGACCTCTAATTATGTCAAGCGGTAATTTGAATTATTATTTTTTATTAAACACCTTAAATTCCCCATAGAAAATTAGTATGGCCGCGCGGCATCAAATAAATATATGACACATGTCACTTACGGACGACGCACCCATAAGCAGAAGCGGAGTCCAGAAGATAACTAGTTTATGCCTCACTAGCCGTCTTTTACCTCTTGGTTTTTGGTAATACAATTACCGAGAGCTACTATATTTTTTCCGTGATTACATGTTTGTGTTCGTTTGATGCGTTTCAAATAGTGACTATACGCTCCCCGTTGTAGTGAATCCCCTGTTTGAGACAGAGTGTTGGTCGGCGCGCGAGCTCGGGCTGGCGGCGTGGGCGTTCCGCAAGTGGAAGTACCACCAGTTCACCTCGCTGCGGGACGACCTGTGGGGGAACGCTATATTCCTCAAGGTATACAACCTGCGTAGCTAATGCACTGACAATTTTGTTAGTATCCCCTCAATTGTAGCGATGATTTGATTTCAATGATGGAGGCCTTTGCGCAGCAGTGACACAATAGGTTTTTAATTTTTTTTCTTTCAATTTAGTATAATGATAAATTAGTATTATAGTAGGTGGTATTCTTCATTCAAACTGGAGATAGTTTTAGAATTCTTTAATTATACGTCTGTGTTTTCATTATATAATATCGCGATAAATTATTATTATGTTATACTACTGTAAGATAATAACAGTCATTTATTGAGTCAAGAAAAGTACGTCTCCCATGCCTCCATGTAGGGCCATGGAAACAACCAAAATTTCGAGATATTTAATTCCGTTTTTTTTTATTATTTTGACTACCGCCGTCGTCGATTAGGTCAGGTCAATGGAAACTTGTATCCATGCGCAGCGAAAAGACAAAAAAGGGATAATTTTTCGAAGTATTTTAAATTTCGTGATTTACATCGGAATTAGGCCACACATTTTGTGAATAACATCACGTCAACGCTCAACTCCCCGTTAAACGCCCAACAGGAGGCCAACGCGATCTCCGTGGAGCTCCGCAAGAAGGTTCAGTTCCAGTTCACCCTCCTCACGGATACTCCGTACTCGCCGCTGCCGGGCGAGCTGGCGCCGCGCGACGACTCCGACGACGACTACCGCCCCAGCGCGCCCACCGTCGTCGCCGTCGAAGTCACCGACACCAAGAACGGCGCCACGCATTACTGGACGCTCGAGAAGCTTCGGTGAGTGAACGTTTGGAGCTGATGGATTTGGAGAAACTGGGGCTTTGTATAATATAGGTAACGTTACCTCTATACAAAGATGAGTCCACATTAAGTATCATGTTATATAAAATAAGTATCATGTTATTTAACACAAGTAACATGTTATATAACTTATATTATGTAACATGTTATAAAACTATAAGTATAAGGTTTTTTTAATCTTATCGTCCACACTAATAAAGCATGCTCCATCTATGCTATATAACATGATTTATCATATAATCTGGACTCACCTTAAGAAAATAACGTCAATAGCAAAGCTAACGTTATGCTTGGTATCGCGTTAACTATGTGGCATTTCAACCGCTCTACGCGGATTGGTTAAAACGCAAAAGTAACGATACTTGTACTAGATGACGTTAGCTGCATTACCGCTATCCATTTAACTTTATAGACATACATAACGTTACTTAAAAATACTTATAGTGTGAATTTGGTAACGTTATCAAACCCTGGGCAAAAGTGAATAGTTAAATTAGTAAGTACGTTGAGTGTCCTTGAAGTCGGGAACGTGCAAAATGACTCTTATATTGGTTACAAGCGTCTGTGGTAATAGAGCTGTGTGATACTTATAAAAGATAAGCTAGCGAAAAGCTGCTCGGTGTAACTACACTAGTCTCTTACTAGAGTTGAAAAGAAACTATATTTTTGAAACTTAGCTTTTAAACTAATCGATTGTGAGGTTAGAGAAACAACAGTTAACACAAATTTATTATCTCCTTTTGATTTCTTTTTCTGATTATAATAAATATAATTATCTCATTGTTTTCATTCACTTCAATTCAATATCGTTCCAAATCTTCCTCAATCGAACATTCGTTTGTTTTCGTACTTGTTTATAATTTATTTCTGTAAAATAAAACTCGCCCTCTTAGTCATATTTATTTTTTTCTTTTGCATTTTGTTGTCTTCCCTCGTTTCCATGAAACTTTTTGATTTGATTTCTTTGCGAATGCCCGAGAAAAGTTTATGAAACGTTGATTTTGCTAGTGCCGCCGTGTCGAATAAACCTTATATACATTCATTTAAAATACAAAATTATATTCGGTATGATAAGGATATGACCTTACCTTTATACATTTGAACGTAAGTATATTTTTCCTTTAACAGATATGATATAGATGTATAGCTGGCGATGTTCCGATCTTCAATAGTGCTTGTTTTGGTTGCCGCTTGTTTATTTATTATTCTCATTTGTTAACATGCTCTTTTTATATAACTATTATGTTTTACATAATATTTCGTTTTTAGTGAAGCAAATGATAAGAACTTACCTAACATAATAAGTTAGGTGTGGAAGTGGTTTTAATGTTTTGACTATTTGTTTTTGGTGTATTTAATTAAGCAGACAAGTGTCTCTTTGCGTTGAAAAGTGTCTATTTTGTTCTCGTCATTTGCTCAGAACGGGGCTAAATGTGAGGACATGCGGAAACGTCATATAAGGAAAGGTTTTTGTTTTAAATCAGCGGACACGCACGTTAAATTAGCCCTAGGAACATTGAGATGGCTCATCTGAATATTTAGGAACTATACTGGCAGACGAAAATATACCAGGCTGTCAGTTTGAGAGCCGGCATGTCTTCCCATGGCCACGGGGCGGTAGGCTACATGGCGTGTGTTGTCCGTAGCCACCGCCTGGAGCTCATGCGTCAGATATACAACATGAACGAGAACGCGTACCCGGAGGACGAGGAGCTGCCGGTGGCTCCGGCCGCGGCGCCGGCCGCGCAGCCCGACATACTGCAGTGTATCTCGGCCGCCGCGCAACACACGCGATTGTCGCTAGCCAACCTGCTGCCCTCGAGGTTTGTGGCCTCGCTTGCTGTAGGGTTAGCCCCGTACCCGACCGCCACATCGCCTTAAAACTGTTACGTCATTGAACCAGCACGCTATGCTGGCATCAGAACGAGAATGTGTTGCTGCTTGGTTTGTGGCCTCGCTTGCTCGTAGGATTGATTACCTTATATACGAATAGGCACTGCCCCAATTAGACCTTGTGACGACACAGGAACATAACAATCACAACATACAAATTAACGGAAGTGATCAGAAAAGTCATTAATGTCTTCGCTTTGAAAGAAACAAAGGCACGCTTTAATTTTGATACAGCCAAATTTCGAAAGAAGGGAATGAATGAGCGGCTATCGATGTTTTCGTCTGCATTTCTGGTCTCGCTTGCTTTTTAGGCAGCCTCCGCAGACGCAAAATCCGAATGGCCAGTACAATAGCAAGGTTTGTAACATTTTAGAAACTTACATGCGCCTTCATTGTGATAATGCGTCAACATGCAGGGTTGCTGCGCTGTCGATGTTTCTTACTTCGCTTGCTCGCTGCGCGCTTTTTACGGATCAGTTGCATCATGTAAAGGACAAATAATTGTCAAATAGCAATCAACTCCCCTAGACAAGTACGAGTATAATAGAAATGGGATAGATGAATAAACTTATAAGATTGACACAAAGTCAAACATACGTCATCTAAACGTATCGTTCGCTTATGTCAATCCCATACGATAATTCCATTGTTAAGCTACTTGTCTAGAGAGCTGCAGATAGGCTAGTATGAAAAATAGGATTAAACATTAAGGAAAGGAAAGGAAAGTCAGGAAATATTAAGAAGAGAAAAACACAAACAGTCCCATATATAGGTGCAGATTTAGATTTAAAACAATTACAGATTATACCCAACACGTGTACTGTTACTGCCTGGATAATAAACATTTACACGCAATGTAGCTCTACGTTTTATCATTTCCTGGTGCTGAATCCACAATCTGTAGTTTGAACAGTCTTACAAATATATTGCTGGCTAATGTCGTGTTGACCGAAAGCATATTTCCACTTATACGTATTACGTTACAATTGAAACCAAATATAAAGAGAAAACACTTTCAGTGTTATGCGTAGAATGTAACAGAACTTATGTTGCTTGCAAACCTTAACCTTGAATTACGCTTGCCTTGGTTTGTTTCCACATTTTAAGCTTGCTTTATTCAACCACTGTATAGATGTTGAGCATGCAATGGTTGCCGTATGCACCTTATAAGATTATTTTTAAGTAATTTGATTATGGAAACTATACACGTAAGTAAATATAGAGTTCTATTATATTATACACGGGTTGCTTTGAAAAATTTTTCTATTTAAAAAAGTCTATTTAACTGTTGATACTGACGCGTCGTCGCCCCCTTTATTATCCAAATTATTAATAAAGAGTCTAAAAACTATATTCTAATGTTGTATTTAATAAACTCTTACTGCCTTACAAATAAACGAAGAATAAGGTCTTAATAGTTTTTCCGTGTTTTGTCTCTTTTACTCTAATTTGAAATGACGTTTACATGACAGGAACAAAACACGGAATAACTATTCGGACCTTATTTTTTGTTTATTGTAAGGGGGTAAGTGGTGTACCGTTGGTGAAGAGTTCGCACAACTTGTTGTAACGACATTACATAGC
Source organism: Eudonia truncicolella (assembly GCA_949315975.1). Classification (NCBI taxonomy): domain Eukaryota; kingdom Metazoa; phylum Arthropoda; class Insecta; order Lepidoptera; family Crambidae; genus Eudonia; species Eudonia truncicolella. The sequence continues at coordinate 4,712,296 of OX438840.1, read as the reverse complement.
AGTGTCTTACCACAGCTATGTATTGGCGTTACAAGTGTGACCAACGCGCTATTCATACTAATATCACTTTGCGTTATTATGCACTTTAATATAAATGATTGTAAATCGTTGACTCATGCTCCATCCCGCAGGCAACGCCTTGAACTGATGCGCGAGATGTACCACAACGAGGCGGAGCTGTCCCCCACGTCGCCTGACCACAACATCGAGTCGGTCACCGGCGGTGATCCCTTCTACGACCGCTTCCCGTGGTTCCGCCTAGTGGGACGGTAAGTTTACAATACTTTGTACCACTCTCTGCGTTTAACTTAGTATTAAACATACTAGGAGGTCGTCAAAGTAACAATAGTAAGATGGTAATCACCTAATTACTCATTATTTCGTTTGTGTCTGTAAGATTTGACAAACCGAAACTTGTAATTATAAACACTTTATAAATGCTAAGTATCTAGTTTTTTTAGGCTGATTTCAAAATGTCCTCGAGAGCGATGGCATTTGGTTAAAATCGATTTCAAGATCAACAGCACTTTCTTATGTACAATCGTTTATGTTCTAGGCAAAGTGAACTATTCATTCCGCCTGGCCTGACGGAGAACTTAGAATTTTCTAAATTTTTATCTTTACGAACAAACTTTTTTGAAAGTTGAAATAAAAAATATTAGAATAGCATCTAGGTGTATGGCAAATTTGCATCTTTTTCTTAAAGCTAAATTACAAAATGTATATTTTCTTTAACAGGAGTTTCGTGTATTTATCGAACCTGCTGTACCCGGTTCCGCTCATTCACAAGGTGGCTATCGTGAACGAGAAAGGAGACGTGAAGGGCTATCTACGCGTGGCCGTGCAAGCAGTCATCGACGCCGACAAAAGTCAGTATTGCTTACTTATTTACGAATGTTCTCATAAAATTGATATTATCATTTATTTTAATGACATTAAAATATCACTACTGGTTGATATGACTTCTTTAGGAATTGATTATTGCGATTTACCCAATAATTCTTTAAAAGAAAATAGACAATTATGAAACACTTGTAAATAGCATAACCATTCAATCCTATTGTCACACAGACAATGCAGAGTTCGTGGCAGGCGTGAAACAGTCCGCCAAGATCTCGTTTGACGACGACTTAGTGCCGGCGCGCTCGCGGCTGAAGACGCTCGCCAACGTCGATAAGAACAACGCGCTGAACCTCGAAGAGCGCATCGGGGATAACAACGACTCCAACATCAAAATAGAAGGTATACAAAGTGAGATACGATAATACATCATCCATAGTTAAGGATAAAAGCAATCTTATTGTTACGTTCTTATTCCTTAGATTCAATTACAATGAAAGCATTCTTAATTAACTGCCTATGTCGTCTAGTGGTTAAACTAACAGCCTAAGACCTAAAGTTTTGATTCTCAGCGTTCCCAGTTTAAGTTTCAGGACTTTTTCTAAAACTGCCTGGCTAGCTGCCATCATCTTATCTGAGTATGTCGCCATAATACTAATGTTTGTAGCATTGTTGTGTTTGGACAGTTAGATTAGACGATGAGAATCCCTTTACGTCATTTACCATTATAAAAGGCCAAGAGCTTTCATGTAGTTGTGTTCTTCGCCTAATAGTCTCTTAAATCTGTTATACTGTATTCTATTGTATGTCTCCTAGAATTGGCAGTAGGTGAATGCGACGCGGACAGCGGTCGCGGAGACAGCTCCCTCGCATCCGAGTTGAAGGATGAAGAACTTCCTGAGCACCTGACGATGGGCCGTGACTTCACCTTCCGCGTCACCGTGCTTCAAGCGCACGCCGTTGCTGCTGATTACGCTGACGTGTTCTGCCAGTTCAAGTCCGTAACACCTCTAATAGTCCTTTTTTTTTCCTTCTGTTGATGGCTTCGTGCGATTAGCACATTTAGCCACTGTGAAAGTATTTTTTCTTACAAGTAATACATAAATATACAATATTTCCTTCCAGTATGATGATGATGAATGATAATAGAAATGAGAAGTGAGAAATGATATACCCCCTAACCCCTCGAGTATCTCTCTATGTAAAGATGTGGGGCTTTACTAATTCCTCGGGCGAACTTATTGAGAGAATTTGAAAAGTGAAGTTGCACTGTTTTGTTTCATTTGCCAACACTCATGCGCACTGACGAACACTTAACGGTTAATAATCCACCATTATTTCACATTAATATTCGATATAACACAAATTTTAGAAAATAAAACAAAACCGCAGACGTGACTCATCACTTTCCCGCCAAGAAGTCCAACACCTCCTTTTATACTACCTTTTCTTCTAGTTTTTTTTATCACCAGCCTGTAATTCTATCGGTAGCTGAAAGAGAGTTTGCTCAGGTTTTATGCGATTTGATGCGAAAGATTTCGATATACATTAAATAGATAATTATTTATGGACCAGGTATGGATCTTATTTAAAACGCGCGGTTACTGTCCGATAAAGCTCATATACCTACTATTATTACTATTTCTGACCAGTTTCGAAACAGATCTTTATTCCTTACGACTTAAACTTCACTGATAATAGTTTATTATTATCATTACAGCTTCCTGCATCGCAACGAAGATGCTTTCTCAACAGAGCCCGTAAAGAACGCAGGGAAGAACACGCCTCTCGGTTTTTACCACGTGCAGAATGTTAGTACTACCTATTGATAACTATTACTTTGAAGACCTTATACCTCAGGCCTTATTTTACTAACTTTAGAGGTCATATTTGTATTAACATGTTATTAAATATTTGTGCAAAGAATTTAACACAAATATTTGAACTTTTATTTATTACTTTTAAGTTACATACCTATCTAATAATAGTTCGTTTATCTGTCCGCCTCTTCCGCAGATCACAGTGCCAGTGACGAAATCATTTGTCGAATATATAAAAACGCAACCGATCGTTTTCGAAGTCTTTGGACACTACCAGCAACACCCTCTACACAAGGTGAGCATTTCACCGTCGACATCTTCATACGCTTGCTATAATTTTGTACGTAGTTGATAGAACAATGACACTTGTTTACAATTGCTCGCAGTTTCTGATGGGATCACACATATCTCAAGTTGTTCGGTCATCTAATCAAAGCAAGGTTATTATCATAGCTCTTATTTGGTATAAAGGAAAGTTGAAAATGCAGACTATTTGACGTAATAAATTCAGAAGGCCTGTGCTCTAAGATCGTTTGTAGACTGGTAACTATACAGATTTTTTTAACTATATCAATTACGTGGTGGTGTGTTAGGAAAGGACAGCGACAAGAAGTAATTTTTGTGACACAATTACTGCTGCAAATTTGTTTATATTAAACTTCTGTCTTAAACAATATTATGAACCCAAAATTTATAGGGTAAAAATTTATATTTGCCCAGCAGCAGCCGTTTGGTTCAGCTTATGGTTTAAACTGTTAGGTAATTACAATACCAGTTGTTTGACATAAGCTATCAGCCGACTTCGGTATCGTCAAATCAAAGGATGATTTATGCTAGACCGCGGCGGGCGGCGGGCGGGCGACACACGGATTTAAACTTAACGAACATTTTATATGAAGAATTTTTTTTGATTTGTTTTATAGTTAATTTTTATGTAACTTTTCTGTAAGTAATGCGTCACAAGGATACTGAAAATGTTTGTTATTGAAAATTTTATTGTAACAGTTAAATAAAGAAACAGCTGTGCTGTACTGTGAGGCGCATGCGTCCCGGACCACACATCAATGTCAGTCTTACATGGCGCGCGTCCACAACGGACTATCATAAATCATCTTTAGGTCTGCTCAATGGGTTGATGTAAATCAGTAGTTAGATGGTGAAGGGAGGGTTTTTTCCCCTATAAAATTTACTAAACGACCTTTACTTGTTAGGACGCGAAGCAAGATGGCATGGTAGGCGGTCGGACGCCGCCCCGCCGCATGCTGCCGCCGTCGATCCCGATCTCGGCGCCCGTGCGGAGCCCTAAGTGGGGCGCGGCGAGTGTGGCGCCCCCTTGCTGCTCCAGCCACTTACACTCTAAACATGACTTGCTCGTGTGGTTCGAGATATGCGAACTCGCGCCTAGCGGAGAGTACGTGCCTGCGGTGAGTATTGAACCTTTATACACGTCAGCTTCAACAATGCCTCTTGAAATTACATTATCAGTTATATTAAACAGTGTTGAATATTTTTACGAGTAGGATTTGACCTCTGAAGCGTTCAATATCTTGTATATGTTTTTAAAATGGCGTAAAGCATGCCACGCATGCCAGAATTGAACTGTACCTATTAACTGATTTGTTGCTACGTGACTTTGCTATGAAAGTTTCAACAATTTGAATTTAAATAATAAAAAAACGAACGAGCCTTACAGTAGTCGCATATGATATGTAACATTTGACATCTCACCTTTTGAAATCAATATTACAATAGGAAATAGAATATAGAATTAACAATAACGTATATTTTTTTACAAATCAAAGAGAATGCAGTAAATACTCATTAGAATACATTTGACATATCAAAATGATGACACATTAGGTCACATATAATAATAATATCGATTTTAAATTTAAAAAATGCAGTAAATACTCATTAGACATTTGACATATCAAAATGATGACACATTAGGTCACATATAATAATAATATTACTTGATAATAATATCGATTTTAAATTCACAAAATGCAGTAAATACTCATTAGAAGACATTTGACGTATCAAAATGATGACAATACAAGACAAAACAATATGTCACATAAAATAATAATATGTCATGTTCATAATAATCGATTTAAGAGTTACAAAATGGCGCGTGCTTGCGCGCTTCTCCGACTTCCTGTTACACACTTCCGTCCCATTTTTACGAAATCACTCCCACAAATTGTATATATAGAAGACGAGCGGAAAGATGTTACACATCAATAATTTAAACTTTATAACATATAGCCATTCGATTTTTATAACTTTTAGCGTTTTATACTTAGGTGTTACATAGCTAGACATTTTGAACCAATAGGGAATTAACTTAGTTGTTTTTATTGAAATTACAATGTTCTGATGAGCACGGTTTCGTCAGGTGGTGGAGCACAGCGACGAGCTGCCGTGCCGCGGGCTGTTCGTGCTGCACCAGGGCATCCAGCGGCGCATCCGCATCACCATCCTGCACGAGCCCTCGCACGACCTGCAGTGGGCCGACGTGCGCGAGCTCGTCGTCGGTATGTCGCGCATTACTTACTTCATTATTAGTGGAAATTAGTGGAACTGTGTGTCAGCGTTTCGGTTGCTTATAGGTACAGTTGAGTCTAATAATATCTCAACCTTACAAGACCCTTTCGATGAATATGATGATGATAATGATAACCTTGTCGCTCTGTTGTATTATAAATGTTACGCACGGAATATAAATTGACAGTAGTTACTTTAACAAGGTACAATGTGCTTAATACTATTAAATTCTTCTGTATATAGTTTAAAATAAATTGTAAAATGTAACTAGCCCAGCGCAATGACCTTAGAAAAGTATATTTTGTTGTGGTAAATGAATAAAGGTTAATTTAATTCGATTTTGAAAATGATTAAGTATTTTAAAATAACTGGTACATAATCGTTTGTAGGCCGCATCCGCAACTCGCCTGAGGCCAACGAGGACACAACAGACGGCGACGAGGACGGCGCGCTGTCGCTCGGCCTGTTCCCGGGCGAGCGGCCCACGCTCGACGACCGCGCTGTGTTCAGGTGAGGAGGCGCGACATTTCGTAGCATTTTGAGAAGTTGATAACAACAATCATTATTTCCAGAACATAAAACGTATAAATGACATCACGTAACGGTTCTTTAAAACATTAACCAATTTTTTATTTGACCCAAGCATGAAACACTCAATTGACGAATAGTGACGTCAGAGCTTACATTCCCATACAATTTCTATTGAAAATATCGTTAAGAGAGTTGCTAAAAAGTGTATGTACTAACATCGGTTATCTCAACCGATGTTAGTACATAAACTTTTTAGGCTTTATAAACTTTTTAGGCTTTTAAGGCTGTATCAGCTCCTGATGTTTAGCGAAAGCAGAGTGTTGAGGCGAAGACAGTTTTGAAACAAAAAAACAGCACAAAAATGGTTATGCGGCACTCTCCCCCCCGACTCTCCGAAGGGAGAATTTCCACAAAAACTACCTCGCCCCAACTCCAGAGTGATTCAAGTCCGCCATGAGAATCGCGATAAATGATTCGTCTGTTGATAATGTATCTGGTGTGTGGTCAGGTTTGAAGCGGCATGGGACAGCAGCCTGCACGGCTCGCCGCTACTGAACAGGGTCAGCGCCAACGGGGAGGTGGTCTACATCACACTCAGCGCGTACCTCGAGGTGAGGGGCTATGGCCATCAATCGGCGGTTGTATATTTTGTTACAAACTAAACTGTCAAACTGACCAATTACATTTTATATCTCTTTCTGTCTGCCATCAGTTACAAAACTTTGAGCAGGTTAGTTATTTAACTGATGGAAGGCGATAAAGTTCCCCAGTAGAAAGAAATGTTATGTCTAACTCTAGAATGATGGTCTTTGGATAAAGTCTAATAAGTTAAAAAAATAAATAGTTTTTGCTTTTTATTTTATTTTATCCACTAAGCATTATTATGCTTACCCACTTAGATCTTACACTTCGTTATAAGATTTAATTGTTGTATACTGCTCTAACTGTTTAAAAATAAGTTGTAAACCAAATAAAAACGCAAAGCCGATAGGTACGTTTAAACTTATAAACTAAAAAGACGCAAATATTAAATAAAAGTTTATTAGAAATACGTTTACACGCCTCCTAACGACTGTTAAAATGTCCTTTGTTGCCCGTCCAGGTGGAGAACTGCGGCCGGCCCGCCATCATCACCAAGGACCTGTCGGTGGTGGTGGTGGGGCGCGAGGCGCGCTCGGGCCGCTCGCTCAAGCGCGCGCTGTTCGGGCCGCGCGCCGCCCGCGCCGACCGCATCGCCGGCCTCTACGAGCTCAGCCTGCACCGCGCGCTCGAGCCCGGTCAGTACATACAGACATCAGCGCGCCGCCCGCGCCGACCGCATCGCCGGCCTCTACGAGCTCAGCCTGCACCGCGCGCTCGAGCCCGGTCAGTACATACAGACATCAGCGCGCCGCCCGCGCCGACCGCATCGCCGGCCTCTACGAGCTCAGCCTGCACCGCGCGCTCGAGCCCGGTCAGTACATACAGACATCAGCGCGCCGCCCGCGCCGACCGCATCGCCGGCCTCTACGAGCTCAGCCTGCACCGCGCGCTCGAGCCTGGTCGATATACGAAAAAAATTGTCACCGGTCAAACTTCACAATCAGTCTACCGTTTCAACTGAAAAAATGCAATTAGTGTGCGCATTCAACACGTACGTTCATTATCGTATGTTTACGTGCGTAAAATTCGTATGAACGCGCATGAAAAGTGAGGTTGGCAGTGCCCTTGCATACGCATGCTATCAATGCCTTTGCCTACGAGAAAAAGGAGCGCTCGTAATTGATGTCATAGCGTGAGAAATAGTCACCGGTTTAATAATTGGCCGTATACTCATTTGCTGATTCATTAACCTAAAAAAGGCCCGATGTTCCCCGATTACTTAAAAGAATTAAACTGACATCTTTATGTATCACCAGGCGTGCAGCGACGCCAGCGCCGCGTTTTGGACACGAGCGGGACTTACGTGCGCGGCGAGGAGAACCTGCACGGCTGGAGGCCGCGCGGCGACTCGTTGATATTCGACCATCAGGTGAGGCATTACAGTCCTTATGTAGCCTAATATAAGGTTAATTTTATTTTCCAAATTATATAAAAATAGATTTAAAACAATAAATGATAACATAAATATTACAGCGGCCTGCACATCAACCTATCCAAAACTGTCAAATTTCTTCAATAAATGTTCAGCCATATGCCATATACGTAGAAGCTCAAAGTCAATTGAGGAATTTTGACAGTTTGTGGTAGTCTGATGTGCGCCTGCACATATACAGTACTTATATTCCCATAATTTCATGTCATCATAGTAAGTTAAACAAGTGACAAATAGGTTATAGAATTCTACTTTTTTATTTTCAAGCGCTAATTGCTGCACTGAAGCTAAATTAAATATTCATAAAATTTTTACCCGACCCAGCCAGGATCCTGGCTGGATCGGGTGGGCGTTTAATTTTTTCACTGTATTTTATAAAATTTATGATTTATGAATATTTATAAAATTCTGTCGTAAGTTACTGAAAACCGATCAATGCTTCATAGAAAAGCAATTGATCCTTTTTGTTATACTCACACTTATACTTTTGTTGCTGCCCGCACTCTGCTTTATAATAAGGATTTGAGAAACAGAAAACGAAGTGGGATGTAATTATTAATAACATAAATCGTCAAATAACGAAATATTAAAATGTATGAAATAACATATTATTAATATTCTATGCACAACTGTTCTCTTCCTATTTAAACACTATTCTGACACCATAGTTGGCTAAGAAAAATGTCTATTTAGAGATAACATTAAAACTATTGTACTCCAAAATGGAAAAAAAATCATTATCTGCTAATAAGTTGTTTTTAGAGATAAGATTGTATATCGTATAGGTATGACATTTTCTTATCCATTTTGACTAATATCCAATGGCAAAAAAAATTAGCATATAAACTAATAGTTCCTCTCCGTCCGCAGTGGGAGCTGGAGAAGATGACCCGCTTGGAACAGGTGGGACGCACGCGGCACCTGATGGCGCTGCGCGAACGACTGCGCCACGGCCACGACAACGCCGTCGCCGCCAACGACTTCACCAAGACGGAGAAGGCGAGTACAGTAGGGATACTATGCAACTTATATCAATAGACAGTGGGGTATTATTAACAATATTATAATAATGCATTTAATTCAGATAACCAATGATGCATACAATAAAACAAGAATAAATTTACAATTTACCGCCTCTGTGGTTTAGTGGATAAGACCACCGGTTTAGACCCAGAGGTCCCGGGTTCGGTTCCCAGCGGTATGTTTGTGTACTCGATTTGGTTGGCGGTAGGGCTTGTTTGTCCGCCTGGCTAGCTACCACTATCTTATCTAAATATGTCGCCATAACATCAATGTTTGTAGCATTGTTGTGTTCCGGCAGCTAGAGATAAGATAGCCAGTGCCTCACTAGTTGAGGTTCCCGGGTGAAGTGCGCTTCCATCATTGGCCTTATCATCACTTAACATCAGGTGAGATCAAGGCACTGTGCTTACCCGTTAATATAAATAAAAATAAAAATAAGATTACTTTCCAAACAAAGACTCAAATTTGTTTTATTACATTATTTTCGATTAACCCTGATGTTTTAACTTCTGTTTCGTTTGGACCATAACGTTTAATTTTATGTAGTAAAAAAAACAATCTCCATATCTCGACCATAAAGTGCTTTTCAGGCATGTTCACAATTTTCTATGGTTCTATGTACAGACCACATGAGTAAATACCCGAACAGAGTCCAAGCTTCCTTAGAGCGCGCTGCGACAGGCACACTACTACATGCACGGTTATGTGTGCGTGACCTCACACCGACGGGTTCACGTACGCGCCGCGAGAGGACAAGCCGGTTTACTCCGGCACAGCCAGCAGACAATCTCAGTGAATGTCACACGCGTTGTTTCGTGTTGTGAACTCTCATCGCTTGTAAAATATAGTAATTATTTGAGATTTTGTTATGTTTGATTTAAATTAGGGTGCAATGGGTTCGAAACGTCAGGATATATTAATTATTTGAGGTTTTGTTATGTTTGATTTGAATTAGGGTGCAATGGGTTCGAACCGTCAGGATAAACATTAAATAAGTAATGTGTAAAATAAACGCGAGTAGATCCGTAAAAGTTGTTTCATTTTAAATTAGGGTGGTTCACTGTAAAATATGGTTAATTACTGTACAGTGGGTATGAACAATGCTAGAAATATAAAAATATTGCCTATTTACGTAGTTTCGCGAACACTTCGATCTTAAAGCAAACATTACAAATATTGGCACTGTAATCTTAGAACGTGTATAATGAATGACTGTACATTTCACCTTCCATTTGAGTGTTCTCCAAAACTTTATATCAGATCTGAATCTGAAAAATAAAAAAAAAACAATAAAAACAAAATATTCAGAGTAAGTAATTTTATAAATTTATAAAAAGTAAAATAAAATATGTATTTTGTTTTATATTTTATCTTATCCTTGTTTTATATCTTATCTAATCTTTATCTTATCCTCATTGAGACAACCCCACCAAAGTAGGTAAAATTTTACACGCTATAAGGAAGCTTGGACTCTGTTGATATTTACTCATGTGGTACAGACGCCTGCACATGAACCTGTCCAAAACTGTCAATTTCTTCAATACTTGTTTACCAATATGCCAAATACATAAAGTTTAAAGTTCATTGAGAACATTTATATGTTGCGGTAGTCTGATTTGCAGTTGTGCACTGTTATACCTTTTCTGCCATATTCGGGATTATACAGCAGGTATTATTACCAATCATGATGTATAATTAATGAATAAATTTTCCTCCAACAGGAAGTGTCAAACATGGCGGCTAAAGCGGCGGCAGAGTGTGCGCACGCGCAGCGCGACGAGTCGGTATACGAGCCGTGGGAGATGACGCCGCGCGAGAAGGAGCTTGCGCTTAAGTACATCAAGCTCTTACAAGGTAATTATAATTGTAATTGCAGGTATCACTACTTACTGATTAGGGTTAGAGCCGCCAATTATGAATGTTACCGAGGATCCTGAATCGCAAATAATTGTTCATACAACGTTATTTATAGCATACTTACACAAAAGCTAACAACTGTATTTCCTTTTTTAACCTATAAGTTTGTTTAAAAAACTCGAGATATAAAAAAAATAGTTTTCCTAGAAATTCCTAGTCAATATTGCATATTGCATTGCAAGTCTACTTTGTTCCCGAAACTGAATAAAAATACCGTTGTATGAATACATGTATAGGTACACACGCTTGCACATTGACTACCACACACTATTAAATTTCCTCAATAGATTTTGAACTGTATGTGTATGGGATATGATTTAAAATAGATTGATTAAATACTGGATAGGCGTCTGTACTTATGTTCTACATTTTATTTCCTGCACATCAGACTACCTAAAACTGTCAAATTTCCTCAGTAGACTTTGGGCTTTATGAATATGGCATACGGTTGAACATTTATTGAAGAAATTTTACAGTTTTGGATAGGTTGATGTGCAGGCGTCTGTACAAATAATAATCAGAAAGCATAAGTTGAAATTCCTTTTGTATGTGTTTCAACCCCTTTTTGAAATATGGTTTAATGTTTACGTGTGTTTGGTCGTACAGGCCGGATAGGGTCGTCGGGCAAGGAAGTAGAGACGGCGGTGTCTCCCGCCACGCCTGTCGACGAGGGCGTGTCCGCGGACATGTCCACACCCAGCCTGCTCTCCTCCATTCACAGCGCTAGCAGCTTCGAGTGAGTACCTATTTTAATAGTCCAAAGTACGTTATTGTTAGCTCCGTTGGCGTAACAATTTAATATCCGAAGTTATTATTTTTTTTAAACTGTAACATTAAAGTTTCGAATAGGGGCGGAGTATAAATAAGACATGTTATGACAGGTGTTTGCCCGCTTGAGCCTTGATATAGCAGCGTCGCTTTTACAACTTATGTAAAACCATTTTGTAACAAAATTTTGTAAAAACGATAATGTCTAATACTTAATTAAGACAAATGCCATACCACCTACATTCAGAACATCGTTGTTAATAATAAAAAATCGATTTACAGATTTGTCAAGTAAGACATTCGTATTGAACAAGTGAAGTGGTGGTCCAAGTAGGTTCTGGTCATAACGTAGGGTTCCGAGGTGGAATAGATAACATCAGTGTTAAACTGCTAGCCGATAGCCTGATGTGCTAGTATTTTGGAACCCTTGTTCCTCAGTAAGCTCTCACGACATGCACGGGAAGTTAAGCAGCTGATAAATTTTTTCACGTCCCAGCAAGACCAAGATCCGGCTCGAAGGACCATTTAGATGTATGGTTCTACACCTAATATATAAAGGAGATGGTAAATGCAAAGTCACTGGTTATGGTAAAACACTAAAGTTTATTATAGACACGGAAATAATATTAATAACAACGGTAGGTACAGTTTATAAGTAAGTAAGTAAGGTCTAATGGTATGGTGAAATGGTATGATGCAATTGTACGTATGCATGCACACACACGCGAATGGTAACGATACTGAGTATGCACGCGATTGGTATGATAGTCGATGCTCTACTGAAAAAGTGAAAAAACTATAACTAAGTAAATCGCCGCGCAGTTCATAAAAATGCTTACGGCGCGGTCAATGTAAGTAACTCGTACAACCAGCAACACTATATTGTGATTATATGACCCATTTAGACTAACGAGCCCTTATGATTTCCACTTCGTAACAATGTTGTTTGTTACTCTCAGGCTGTGCTCGCCGGAGCGCGCGCTGCTGGAGAAGTCGATGGCGGGATGGGTGGGCGCGGGCGGCGGCGCGCTGGCCGGCGGCGCGCTGTACGTGCCGGACTGCGAGGAGGTGCGCGTGTCCGCCGCCGTGGCGCGCCGCGGGCACCTCAACGTGCTGCAGCACGGCACGCACGGCTGGAAGAAGCGCTGGCTGGTACGTGCATTACTTTAGTACGCTCTTTTTATATCCGCGCGCAGGTGGAGGAAGGGGTGGCTGGTACGTGCGCTGTCGTAGTAGGGTCTTTTAATATATAGGAAAACATGCAGACACATAAAAAAATAAAAAAACGAAGAAGACTGAATCAACCATTATTTTATAATAAGGTGCTAAAAGTGTGTTATCAATTATCATCAGTGATCGGAATAGGTAGAGCTATTTTATGTACTTGCCATATGATAGAATAATATGGATATTCCCCGAATGAACAGCATACACTTCCTATAAGTATAAGGATAGTAGAATAAATAGATAGAAACTTGAAAAATTAAACCACATATATGTAACATATATGTATATAACATATATATGTAACAATTTCTTATATTTATACAAGAATCAACAATCATTTAACATTTTCATTCTGGAGTTGTACAAGAACATACCATACAAATTATTTGTACCTCAAAAATCGAAGCACTCTGGGAACCGAAGTAATCGAGTGAGACAACATTAAGCAACATGTTACTTTCGGTAAACAATGAATGCCAGTGTTGCAGAAAGAGACAAAAACAGGAGCGTTACTCTAGTCTAGCCACACCCGTGACACTCCCTGTACGTGTGAGCAAGAGCGCATAATGCAGCGATATCACGAGTATCAACAAAGCGGCAACGTCGCGCGTTTGACAAAAACTTTGGCAACGTGTTGCCGATGTAAAATTGACAACGTCACTCGTGCGCAAATGGGCTTACATATACCATTTTTTATACTTATTGATAAAAATAATTATAATAATCGAATTCCGGAGTATTAGTCGGAATCCCGTGGAATATCCATATTAACATCAATGTTTGCGGTCAATGAACCTAAATAGCTCTACCTATTCCGATCACTGATTATCATAGATAATCTGTTTGTGATGTCGCCCATTTACTATTTTCGTGACGCAGGGAGCACCAATCTCACCACTTCACTACGTCACTGAGTTACTATATAGGCCGTGTAACCCGTTTCTAAGATACTATGTTGCTCATACGCAGGTGGTGCGGCGTCCGTACGTGTTCATCTACCGCGACGAGCGCGATCCCATCGAGCGCGCGGTCATCAACCTCGCCAACGCGCACGTCGAGTACTCCGAGGACCAGGAGCAGATGGTGCGCATGCCCAACACCTTCAGGTAAGCTACTTTCTTAAGCTATGGTTACTTACTTGGAAAACTGTACTTTTAGTAAGACTTCTGGTTAGATTGGCAAAAACTCGAATATTGAAAAATTATGACACAGAATATCGAAAACATTATAAAAAGGGTAGTTACTCTAAGGAGTAAGCAGGTAACAGATACGCAATAGGTACTCGACCGAAATAGTTTTAGTTACACAACCATTCAACCATTTAACATTTAGCTAAAACTCGTCTAGGAGCCGCCATATAACCGAACTGCCCCTCTGGTGGCCGGTATCTATATAGAGAATAACAAAAGGATATTTACACTGCAATTTTTAGCCGTACCCTTGAGATAGGTAATTATGTATTTAAAACCTACTGCATGAAAACACTTATAGCTATGTAATGAAGCGTATTGTTTAGGGGTTTTTATCAAATACTTTTGTCATGAAGGCGATATTTATTGCTCAATTTGTGTATTTATTTAATATTACTTGTCAATTTCCCAGTGTGGTGAGCAAGGAGCGCGGCTACCTGCTGCAGACGTTAGGCGACAAGGAAGTCCACGACTGGCTGTATGCCATCAACCCCCTGCTCGCAGGCCAGATTAGGTGAGGCCTGTTGCACTGTTTACTAGTTTAAACCGGTTAACTACCTGACAAAGGCAATGTGCCTTTATTTGACACATGGACTGCGCGTCATATTTATTTTGACACTAAAGCTTTTATAGCGTTACATTTAATTCTGTCAAATCGACCTCACGGCCGTTATTAGAGTAATTGACCGGTATCAAATTTTAGTTTTGATGTTTAACTGCTAACTAAGTGGTTCTTGCTAATTCGAGACTTTGTTAACTAATTTTTACTTTCAAACATAGCTAGGTATTTTGTTACATAAGACATAAGACGTTTACTGTACTATAGATCTTCTCTTGTTTTTCTTTAATTTCTTTAGACTTTTTTCTTTTCTTATTTAAATTATTATTGGAATATTTCCACGCATTGAATAACTAATTATTTTTTTAAACATATTGGTTTTGCATGTTAGAAAATCCAATGATGACGATATTTTAATTACTGTTAATAGTTTTTACTTTAACGCTATGCATCGGTATTCTAAAAAAGGCGCTTTTTATTTTGAGTTTTCTTTAGACCCTTTACTAATAATAAGACAAACATATTTAAATAACTTTTTACTTTCATTATAATATAACAACTTCACTGTTCCATTGTTATGTATGTATATGGACAGGGAAGTTCCTATCATTCAAAGAAACAAAGTTATTATCAGTAGAGGGTCCATTGAATCCCGCGAGTCCGCTCGACCCACGTCAATATACACGCATAAAGGTATCCACACACAGGTCCCGGTCGGCGCGCCGCGGCGACAAACAGCTGCCGGCGCCGGCGCAAGCATGAGACAACCTCACAATGGAGTCTATCCTCGTTTATTAAAAGCGTTACCGACGGCCATCTACACGCGCACAGGGCTATACCCAACGCGCATCCCATGCCAAAGTATTGAAACTGCAGATAGTCGTCGCTTTCAGTCCCCTAAACATTAAATTATCATCGATATATGACGGTTGATTACTGACATCTCTTAACATCGGAAGTTTTTTTACTGGTTTTTGAATTGGGGCGCTAGTATTCCATTTGTGAATACTGTTGATGCTACTTTTAAATATTTAAATGAAAACTTAGCACATATCCCACTTTTGTATATAAATGGAACTTGTCAATATCCCTTAGAGAAATCTAGGAGTTTGGTATTGTCTACATAATGTTTATTGGATTACATGGGATATGTTCTATGTAAATAAAAGGAGGACTAAAAGTGACAAAAACCCGTCATTAAAGAGGGATTTTATCTGTGGCTGGTTTGGTGGAAAGATTGTCAGACTCAGAGTGCGCTCAAACACTATGTTTGGTGCCCTTACGAAATGATTTGTGGTCCATCATAGTCTGATTTTATTCCTCTTATTTTTTACACAGGGACCACAATAGTATGGAATAGAATAAAATCTTATATCAGTAACTATTAAATCAATTATTTTTGCATATCCTCAATTTTTAAGCAGTATTAATAAAACCAGGTGCATTTAATGCGAAATACGATTTATACGTAAAATATATTTATATTCATGTGTTAATTATATTTTTT
Source organism: Eudonia truncicolella (assembly GCA_949315975.1). Classification (NCBI taxonomy): domain Eukaryota; kingdom Metazoa; phylum Arthropoda; class Insecta; order Lepidoptera; family Crambidae; genus Eudonia; species Eudonia truncicolella. The sequence continues at coordinate 4,696,293 of OX438840.1, read as the reverse complement.
ACGTCTTTACAGTCGTATTCGATTTTGAAAATATTAGTTTGTCAAAATTGTTAGTAGTCGGGACCAAACCGGTGCACTGATTAACGGGATCGGGGTAAAGAGATGAGTAATATTTACTGTGGTTTTGATTTTAACATTTCTAACAATAATGTATTAGTAGAGTTTATCGATTACCCTGTTTCAATGTCTGGTAGGATGGATGCTCGTTGTCTATAGGCTCTTTTACATTTATCCTATCTTATTGTAATACAATATTTACGACGGTCCTTGGGCCACGATGTTCTTGTAACTAGTTTATAAAGTAGTTTTATGGCGCCCATACGGGGAAGATTATAAAATGACGTGTAAATCTTATGGGTTTAATTCATAGGAACGATTCTGAATTATATACACTTGTCTTCCCCATTGTTATTGAATTTCATCAACGCTTCATCATCTACATTATGAACTGAGAAGGTAATCGTGGTACAAGACTGGTACAGTTGACAACAGACTCATTGCGCTTTACCTTTGTGCAATAAGTCTGACTTTGTTAAAATTATATAAGTGTTGCGCACAAACATATTTTGTCGGTGATGACAGATAGACTCCATTTTGTAAGGCAAGACATAAGAATTTAATATGATTGTATTGTGAGAGGAGAAATTACTGAAAATACTAAATAGATTTTCTTGTAATGTTGGATACATTATTAATGTAATTTACCTTGTATATACGTATGACCCAAATGGTAGAATAAATATATTTTGAGGCTCAAAAGGCCAACTGAAGATGGCTATAGTCCGTATTCGTATGATGTCATACGTAATGTTTTTTTATTTCACATTTTAGTATTGATTGTAAATACATAACATAACATTAATTATAACAATGTAGTTAAATATAGACTATGAGTTACAAAAAAAATATTAAATCATTTTTATTATTATTACTTTATCTGTAGACCAGAATTTATGTGTATACCTTGTGATTTATGTTTTGTCTTTATTAGTTTTATGACGATTTATCAAAGATATTCTTTCAAAGGTTTGTATAAAGTAGGGTAATGTGGGTGTCACTGGCGTAGATCATGTTTTCTCGAATATATCCCCGAATGTTTAGTTGATGTCGCCAATGTTCAAACATTCCAATTTATTGTATTATCTAGTCATGTACTCTCGTAGTACATCGTATGTGATAGGGGTAGCTCCATAGTGACATGAGCGCTGTGTGGCGGCCAATCACGTTGTAGCATGTTGTTAGATGGTCGATTATTATTATACTTTGTCCACAAATACCGGCGAGTTCACAAGGTTATGCTGTTTGTCCATAAGTCACAATAATATTTATATCATTGTAGTTAGATAATATATGTGACAGTAGTTTTATGTGGATGGCGATTACTTTCTTTCGTCTCTGGAGTCTGTTGTAAGTCCAACCATTATTAACTCTCGTTACCGCTTTTGATAAATGTTGAAAAAAAAAAAAAGATATTGTCACTGTACTATCGCTTTTAGGTGACTATTTTCCCATTCGTAATAAATAAAAACATGAATAGTTCTAACATTTTAAGCTTAAGTGACTTTTAGTCGTTGTAAATATCTTAATATTTGGTACTTATATTGGTTACAGGTCAACTGTATTGCTTTGTTCTGTTTAAAATCCTGTCACCGGCTTACACACTGAATTGTAGACATACTCGGCTAAACACTAGGAAATATCCTGATAATAATTTAGCGTAGACTAAAATAAATAGTTGTAAGATCAAAAGTATTATCCAAATTAGACATGCTGTGTGTTATAATATTTCTAAAGAATTGATATTATTACATGCAAGTTATTGTCGCCGATACTATCGAGTGTTAGATACTTCAGTTTCTGTGGACTATGCTAATATTAATTTCTTCCATCTTATGTAAATTTCGGCAGTGTGTTTAATGTTTCTGGAATTTATAATGCTTATGAATGTTCAAAAATTATTATTGTAGTACGTCCTATTTCCTCGAATGTAGCTAATTTATTTTAAAATCTTCATAAAGTTTTTGTATTAAAAAATATGAACGAATAAAAAGATCTCAAAGGGAAATGACACAATATTATAAATGAAATACTTCTTTATCTAGTCATGTTGTTTTACATTCCAAAATGTGTATTTATTGTCTTTTTTATTTTCAAAATAATAGGATAATGTATTTTGCATAGCAAAATCGTGTTTACGTAGTTATATAGTGGGCAGGAATAATCACGGGTGAGTGACGCGGCGGATGTGTATAACTTTTTGTGATCACTTTATTTATTTTTGGGGTATTCGTTTGCATAGTATGTTTATTTGTTATAGTTTTGTAATTCTAAAATGATAAAAATTAAATTAGAGATTACAGCCGAGGCTGGGATTATATTTTTATAGAGTATACTCTTTAACCGCTATTTTTATAGAACTAGCTGTTACTTTGGGAGGTTACGTTCACTGTTTATTATAATTTATTTTGAGCCGAAGGTTGATTGTAACTGTTTTCGCGATACTCTGAGCTTGTATACTTTATTCGGCGCTTGCGGGGCGCGGGGCGCGGCGGGGCGGGGGCGCGTCGGCCCTTGTGATTCGATAGTGATTGTTGATTGTTGGGCGAGAATGATATTTGAGAAATTATATATTCTATATATAATTTGTGGATTTCATTCAATTTATGAAAATAAGAACAATGTAATGATTGGTAATATACTCATTGCTCTAAATGTACTATCAAAATATATTATACACAGTGTTAAAGGTCATAAATAAAATGCTTTGAAAATTTCCACACTATGGTTTCTGTTGACTCAATTCAAACCCATTGAATAACAAAAACTGATCATTAACTTATAAAACCTTATATTCACAACTATGGCATCAAGTACCTAGCCAACGTGTAAGACTATGGAAATGGACTGTATTGAGGAGTTCCTTCTTAGACACCGTTACTCCGGATCTTCCTTTTGAACTGTTTTCACGTTATTACAACATACCATAAAGCCACAGCCCCGCGTAGATTTTATTAGAATTTGAGTGACATAACAACTAACCCTCAAGCTTAAAGACTGACCGAAGCGTATCATCGTAACGTACCATTTGCGGCGAGCTTGATACGTCAATAACAGGGCGGAGCGAACGGCTCGGCTGACTGTATTGACCATGCAAATGCTCTCAACAAACCTTCAACCACCGGTTTAGACATAGAGGTCCTGGGTTCGATTCCCAGCGGGGGGTATATGTTTGTGTATTCGGTGTGGTTTGTGGTAGGACTTGTTTGTCCGCCTGGCTACAACCATCTTATCTCAATATATCGCCATAACATCAATGTTTGTAGCATTGTTGTGTTCCGGCAGCTAGAGATAAGATAAGATAGTCAGCGGCTAATAATGGAAGCGCATTTCACCCGGGATACTAAACTAGTGAGGCACATATAAGTATATAAAAAGAACATGTTGCGTTCCGGCAAAATGCTGTGTCGACCATCAGAATAATAACTAGAGTGCGAACCACAAATCTAGTTGATTTTGCAAAATGTCTATACATAATGAATAATTACTAAGGCATATTTAACAACTCTTGAACACAGCTTAATAATACTCGTATACGGCGAGAAACTTGAAAGTGAAAGTGAAAGCGAGAAAGTGATTCCTTGAGTCCATTGTTACCAATCAAACAACAAACATTTTCTAGGAGTTTGTATCACGCGATTTGTATTTGTACCTCATATTATCATACTAGGTTCCATGAAACGCTTGAATCGGGTATGAGGAGATCGACTGAGATGTTTGACATGACATGATTGACCAAAGTCAAGGTAATAAATAGATTAACGTAAGTATATTCAATTTGTTTTTATTGATGTAATTTACACAAAACTTAAATATTAAACATTGTATAAAATAATACATTTCAGTTCTTTACTAAACATGAATAAATATCTATACATTTTACATAGTATAAATAAATTGCTACGGGCTTCAAATATTGTTATGTCCAGATAAAAAAAGATGATAAACATTATTTTAAGTTAATTTAAATTTAAACACTAATTAAAGAATTATAGGCTAACCGCTGTAATGCATATTTATTTACTATATTTCTTTGAATTATTTTTCAGATAGAGTTAACTGAATTAGGGTAATAATTAACAGGATGCTTACCATGTTTATTATTTGTGAGTATCCGATATTAACTATGGTAAGAATCCCGTTATTAATTACTCAAAAATTCAAGTGACCATAAAAGTATAAATAGTTTTAACTGTAGTCTTACAGGGCATGTTATCATGAAGTTAAAATCTATTTTGATTGTAATGTTTCCTATCCTATGTATTATAGCTTTAATTAGGATGTCTTTTTGAATGACTGCGGATACACTTCGAGTTACAATAACAAACAACATTTATTTAATCTTCAGACAGACGGATATTATAGTAAAATCGAAATTACTCTAAAAACGTGCAAAAACTATTAAAAAATCAGCTAATACAAACATTTAAGGTTGACTTCTCTGAGCTTCTCATCGAACTATTACTAAAAGTACTTTATATTTTTTATTACACAATGTGATCTAACGAGTCGAGGACTAACGCTTTGAGTTTGACTTATAAATTCGTAAATATATATATACATAATTGGCAATTTCATTGCAAATATATTTTAATATCGGAAATAATTATCCAACCCGGTACATAGATTGCGGGCATATGTGCGAACATACATGAAAAAATATATACAGACGAAATCAGAACCTCCTTTTTAAAGTCGGCTAAAATGTATTGTACCGTTTTTCTGACAGTATTTTTCGGTATTAACATATATTCGCAATAAAATTCGCAAAAGGAACTTTTCCTTAATATTAATGATGTTGATGTTTGCATTAGGCATTTGACGTACATACAAAAAATAGTGTTGACTAAATATGCACTGGGCGGTTGCAGCACAAGCCTAAATGGTACAGCTCCTGACAGGGTGAAAATGCAGTCTCGAGACCGGCTTATGTTGATTTTACAATAGATTATTATTAATGCGCTATTACCACCACATTCATAACAGTCCTGTTAACCCACGTAGAAAGCTATAATGCTTGTTACGTATAGGTTTACGTAAGTGTAAGGCTGCGTTTCCACCACTCGTTAAGCTGTGCACAACCAAAAATATGTGCCTCGCCTCGCTCATGCAGTGTAATAAGTGATATAGTTATTTTATTAATGGATTTTGTGTTGACATACCGCTTAGCTTCCACGCGTCAATCCGATGGTAACGCAAAGGAGTCTAACGGAGCTATATGGGGATTGAAAATCTCGTTTCTGACACTCGACCCAAGCATCTATCCCAGGGGTGGGGAAATAGAATTAGAGATGGGCTACATAAATAATTATAACATTTCTGCTGGCCAAGGAGCATTTATTCTAAGACAAACCGATAACAAAAATAAGCAAGTACCTATAACAAATTTTATCATTAATCATTAGCTCATTTTGTGTCCCCATGCCCCAGCGTGAGGGAAGGAATGAGGGAAGGCTCGTGCCCCAGTACGAGCCCTTCCCTATGGATGGATAGGGAGAACGGGCCGTAAACCACGACCACCAAGCGGGCCCATTGCGATGCGGCAGTCGTTAATGACTGCTACGGGACCAAAGGCTTTACGTGCCTTCCAAAGCACGGAGTAGCTCGAGACGATACATTTTTGGTCTTTGCGAAACTTGCTTAACCTCAGCATTCGCAGACCGGGCACGTTAACCACTGCGCCATCGAGCTCCTTTAATTTTATTGTTTATCTAATCGCGTTACAATCGCGGGCCGGATTGAATCTTGTCGCGGGCCGCCATTTCCCCAGCCCTGATCTATCCGTTCGGCCACCGACGCTTCAAAAGCTTTCATATTAATAGGAGGAAGTGGTATTCGACATTTTAGTCCATTAATTAATCATTATAAATAAGGGTCACCAACTTTAAGTCTTTAGCAAGAATTGAATACACACCACCTGCCTCCTTTCTGTTATTCTGTAAGATTTCTATGAAAATCTATGTAATTTTTTGGCGTCGAAAACCGTCCTTAGAGCGTCGAACACTGCTACCAAACCTCTGCGAATTCAAATTTGTTATCAGTGTGGAGCCCTTAAGCTTACCCTAACATTTTCACGAGAAAGGGTTCGAGCTCTCGTCCTCCTCGGCGTCCATACTGAACGGATTGGTGGGTTCATTGGCCTCGTCAGCGAACGGGTTTTTCGTTTCGTCGTACGGCTCATCGAAGGGGTTGCTGGCTTCGTTGGCGATCGAGGACGATATATTCGGCGAGCCCGCGCGGCGCTGCTCTTCCCTTCTGGTTGGTTTAGGTGACGTTAGAGGTGACACACTGTAATTGAAATCGAGTGAGTGAAGCCTGTGTAAAGGAAAAAATACTTTGGCACATATTTAAGGGTCTTTTTACATAGTAGTATACCATAAAAACCTAATTTTTTAGCCAATATTAATGAATTTTTCTTTACAAATTGGTCACCGTTATTAACGTTTTCTGTATTTTGCTTATGTCTAAAAAAGATTTGATAAAATTTTTGAAAAATATTTACTAAGTATAATGTTCGTACGGGATACCGAAATGTCAGAAAAAAAGCTCATAAAGCTTACGCGAACACTACACATTCAAACGAAACAACTACAAATACTACAACGTTTACTTGATTCTATTTTACACATTTGATTAAACAACGCAGCAGATCTTTTAAAATGGGTTTTCACCGGTTTATACTAAGTTGCTTACCCGTGGGTGGCTGGCGCGTGAGGTTGACCTCAATGGAACTTATAATATTTATTATTGGAATAAGATTAAAAATTAGTCAAAAGTGTAAACATGTTAATGCTAGTGACTATATCGTTGCTGCACCCAAAACCGGTTGGTGCCGGTTGCTTACCCGTGGGTGGCTGGCTGCGGCTGCAGGCGCGTGAGGTTGGCCTCGAGGCTGGAGCTGTACCGCTGCTGCCCCAGCACCGGTTGGTACCGGTTGCTTACCCGTGGGTGGCTGGCTGCGGCTGCAGGCGCGTGAGGTTGGCCTCGCGGCTGGAGCTGTACCGCTGCTGCCCCAGCACCGGTTGGTACCGGTTGCTTACCCGTGGGTGGCTGGCTGCGGCTGCAGGCGCGTGAGGTTGGCCTCGAGGCTGGAGCTGTACCGCTGCTGCCCCAGCACCGGTTGGTACCGGTTGCTTACCCGTGGGTGGCTGGCTGCGGCTGCAGGCGCGTGAGGTTGGCTCGAGGCTGGAGCTGTACCGCTGCTGCCCCAGCACCGGTTGGTACCGGTTGCTTACCCGTGGGTGGCTGGCTGCGGCTGCAGGCGCGTGAGGTTGGCCTCGAGGCTGGAGCTGTACCGCTGCTGCCCCAGCACCGGTTGGTACCGGTTGCTTACCCGTGGGTGGCTGGCTGCGGCTGCAGGCGCGTGAGGTTGGCCTCGAGGCTGGAGCTGTACCGCTGCCGCTCCAGCAGCCGCATGTGGCCCTCCGGCACCGGCACCACGCCCGACCCCGCCACCGACACGCCGGTTACTGCAAATCGAAATGGTGATCAGGAACCTGTTGATCGATATGCTAAGGCAAGCTTACCTCACTCCGCAATTAAGGTATTAGGCCAGACAGAGGAGCTCGATGGCGCAGTGGTTAACGCGCCCGGTCTGCTATTGCTAAGGTAAATTAACTTTCGCATAGGCCGGTCATAAGACGGGTCCCCAAAAATTTATCATCTCGAGCTCCTTCGTACTTCGGAAATCACGTAAAGTCGTTAGCAGCCGTTAACAACCACCAATCCGCACTAGGCCCGCGTGGTGGTTTATGGCTCGTTTTCCCTATCCATTCATAGGGAAGTCTAGTGCCCCAGTAGTGGGGACATAAAATGACCTAATTAGTGATGTGGTGCACTTTGAATGCGTTTTCGTACAAATGATAATCGAACGTAAACGTACGAATAGAACGCGCACACTGATGCTGCGTTTTTCTCAGATGAATTGTTGGGATTGATTATTGACGTCGGAACAATACGCGCGATCACGCACGACTAGCTCGCACTTAGTGTGCCATAATAGGCATAACAACCATAATAGTAGTCACAGGTTGCGAATATATCGTGCGTATTCGTACTGTTTGTACGACTCAAATTCACATTCAACATGCGGCTGGCATATGATTACTTACAGGTACATCAGCGGCCCTGTTTAACAGACCACGGCAGATAAGAGCTATGCGATAGAAATAGACGGTTCTTCGCTGTAGCAACCGTCTCTTGACCTCGCCATACGCGATACGATCTACGATCTGAATTAAACTTTATTTGTCGCGGCTAGAATTGCAATGTAAATGTTTTTGCCAAGTGACCTCTCTGGATATACTCTGCTGCTAAGGTCAGGTATTAACGTTCAGCATGATAACAAGGTACGGTAAGCAATAATTATGTAAACAAACTAAAATAACATCCTGCGAGTTCTCTTGTATGTAAGAATGTTAGCTCGCTTTGTTATTTGTGAAATGGAATTCCATCAATGCTTACCAATAAATAATTCCAAACAAATAGAATAAAATATATTTATTTTTTATTCACATTGTTGCCAGATAATTAATCGCATTATTCACACGTGTAAATTTAAACCATGCTACTATGTAGATCTATAACTAATAAAAAGAAAATATAAGGGTTTTCTTAGGACTGAATAGGAATATATGGAGCAAGAAGCATATGACCACTTACACTGTTTGCTCTGCCCTTCCTGCTGCCTTAGTTTAGCTTCAGCGCCGGGGCCGTAAGTCTGAGCGGGGGCGGGAGCGGGTGCGGGCACTGGCGCTGAAGCGGGAGCGGCAGCGGAGGTTGAAGCAGGCGGCGACTCCTGCGCACACGTCACCACCGTCAGCTTGTTGAATAGACCGCGCCCGTAGTACTCCGAGACCACTGCGTACCTAGAAATGGTTTATAGGTTGTATTATTAAATTAGTTTGTTATTATTAGTAAAAATTTTAAACGCGAGACACGTTGCCCGTTTTTTCCACGGGTTTCGACAGAATATCAAGTGTTGTGACCTTGGTTGCAACAAAAAAAAAACCGCGGTCGGAGCCCTTTGGTTGACTCGACATATACTATATGTAACATACACAAAGGTTGTATTTTTAGTTGCTTTTTTTAGTTCCTGTTTTTTGAATGTGACTTTGTATAAGTGTAGTGTATTACCAATAACTGTTTATTCATTAATTCATTCAAATTATAATCTATTATTGTTGTCAAGGATCGTACATATCTATCGGAAGGATTTGAGCAGCATCTCGCTATTTACAGATAGCACCACGACAACAGTGATTATTTCATAATTATGTTACAAAAAATTGGCTACTAAACAGTAGGAAACTAGTAAAATAAAAATTTATTTCATTAATTTTGGGTAACTGTGGTATTATGCTAGTTGAGTTGTAAATTCGTTGTTATGATATTTTAAGGGATCCACATAAGAAATCCCGCGCTCGATTTAACACTTACGTTTATTATACACATTATTTATCAACTAAATGAGTTAAATATAAGAAAAACACAACAGTCTTCTTTAATTTTAAATGGCATTTAAAAGTTATTCTTGACCGCTTTTTTATTAGCATTACATTAGATTTGTTACATATTATGTCATTGTTTTTTATTACTTATAGGGACTCTTATACATGCCAGTCCCATCGTGACTATATATATAGAAAATATCAAAATAGGATATATCAAAATATATAGTAAAATAAAACATATTTAAGGTGAACACCTTAGGTTTTTCGCATTACTATTATGTTATTATTTAACTGTCGTTTTACCTTACTTTTGTAGTACTTTTATTATATAAACTTTATTTATCATTTAGTAAAAACAAGTTAAGTTTCCTAATAAAAATGAGCTGTTTCAATTCGCGGTCAAACTTGACGTTATCCAACATTAGCTTTAAAATGTAAATGAAATCCACACCACAACAAATGAAAACATTCAATAATCATCCTTTGAAATTTAATAACCCACAATTCACTTAACCCACTAAACAAAAACACAATCAACAACGCCGATAAGGTTGGCAGAGATAACAACTTTTAAAACATTACATTCATGAATCTGACTAAGAGTAACAGAAGCATCTCACCCTTCATCACTGTGTGCCGAGAAACAACACGAAAATGGTAACTTAAACATATTAAACGCAAACTTATAATTGATATAACATAATTAAATTTAAACAAACAATTATTATGATGACATAAGTAAAAAACTCCGTGGTAATAGTGAGTTTACGACCTACTACTGATATGGCGAAATAAAATTAAATGCCGCGTTAATCCGCGCGATGACATTGGGTGACGTGTTGCGGCTTACGTAGCGCGCATGGAGAGGCGTTCGAACGTAACTTTGATTACTTTTACGGCCGGTCTCATCGCGGCACGTTTTAAATATATATTTTTTTAATTCTAAATATTAGATAATATTAAATACATTATTCTGATCCTAAGGTAAGTAACTAAAGCACTCGTATTATGGAAATCATAAACGATTGTACCACAACCGACACAATGTCGAAAAGTTCGATTTCGACATTGACCCGACCGGAAATCGAAACCGGGACCTCAGAGTTAGCGCCGCCCAAAGTCCGGCGTGCAAGTCACTCGGCTACGGAGGTCGTTTTAACGAAAGGGTGTTATTTAAACGGTTTACAAAGTATTCGTATTTTTGTTAGCAAAAAAAATGCTAGTTGGGCAGCAAAAAAGCTAGTTGGGCAGCAACTTATGGTCACCAAATATTTCTAAATCAGTCTGCAACTTATATAATTCTGAACAGCAGTCTTATGCCGCTCCCCCTTCCGTGACTGGGAAAAAATAATTAACTTAACCTAACCAACAGTAAGGATTTCTTATGCTGACCGATTGTATAATTCTGCTGACCAAATAATAATTTTGCTGACCAAAAATGTTTTTTTTAATACAAATACATTATTTCCCTATATGAAATCCAGCCTTTCAGCAGCTTAATTCTAGAATAGAATAGAATAAAATACTTTATTGTACATTAAAATTATTTGTTACAATCAAAACATTTTATGTGAAAAGGTAAAATAAAATATTTTTTAAGGAAATATTACCTTTTCTCTTTAGCCCAACCTACAAATATTTACTTTTAAACGCAGTTGGTATCACCACATCGTTATTTAATCTTAATTAAAATGAGATGAAATACAAGGTTATTATGTCGGACCTTTTTATATCATATAATATTAACCCTATTCTTGGCATAGTGGATAAATTGAGACACTAAACTTACAAATATTTCGAGTAGTGAAAAAAGAACATATTTTATACAAAATATATATATATAAATATCCACAAAAAAAAAACTCTGCCAAGTATAGGGTTAATAAAATTCACTTTCATTTTGTATGTATTTTAAAAATAGGTTACTTTGCTATATCGTACCCCTTTTACCTGTATATTTATTAATAGCACCTGACCAACCAACAATGACAACAAGAGATAACAAAAATACTATTTCAGTACCAAATAAATTAAAAAGAATAAATGCAAAAGTCACCAGTGTTGATAATTTTCATAAGGATAACTGATAATAATTATAATTCTATATTTTCTATGAAAAACAAACATACCTATATAAATGCAGTAATTGTGATAAAATTGGAAACTAATGCAATATCCAAACATGTTATGTTAACTTTGTTGTTAGCTCTGGTGCACCTAATTCTGTTATTTTATATTATATTTTATTAGTTATAGTCTTAGTTGTAGTTTATAGTCTTGCTCACGTTTGCTTGTCGTGGCAGCCTGTAAGTGAATCTGCACTTATCCTAAACATAGTACATAAGATTAAACAATGTAAATAGTGTAAGATTTGTCGGTTGCCCTTAATAAATAAATAAATAAATAAACTTTATATTCAGTTCCATACTTCCAAAAACCAATAGAAAACTTTAAAACAGACAACAGACGAATTGAGAATCTTTTTTTTTGAAGTCGATTAAAAATCTGGCCGCGCCATGTTAAAGGGTTCATTGTTGTAATATTTACATGGCACAGTCCACCTGTGACTACACGGGCAGCGGGCGTTTATCAGCTTGCAGCTTGCTTGGCGGTTGCTTTGTACACGATTGACACCTAAACAAACGATGCGTACTCCAATACGTTGTATGGTTGAAACTTATAATAAGTTGTTTATATACTGATATATTTGCTTGTGTTCCGTTCGTCAAGGTATGTGTGGTTGTGATGATGGAGGGTTCCATGGCGATGGTAAATAACGATTGCGTCTCTTTATGCGATGTTGTATGAATCTGCATGGCCATCGGTTGCAACGACCGTTGGATAGATGACGCTGTTCTGCTATAAAAGCACTCTAAAAACATTAAAAAATAAGTGACAAAATTCAGCGCTTACATCAGCCTTCCCGGTAGCATAGCGGTCAGTGCAGCCGCCCGGATTGCGGAAGGCCCAGGTTCGATTCCTGGCTGGGTCGGGTGGGCGTTTAATTTTTTCACTGTATTTTATAAAATTTTATAAATATTTAATTTAGCTTCAGTGCAGCAATTAGTACTTGAAACAAAAAGTAAAAATTTACTATAGCGTTGTGTTGTCAAATTTGTGGTATTTCATCTGCAAAGATGAATCTGCATGGCCATCGGTTGCAACAACCGTTGGATAGATGACGCTGTGCTGCTATAAAAGCACTCTAAAAACATTAAAAAACAGTGACAAAATTCAGCGCTTACGTCAGCTTTCCCGGTAGCATAGCGGTCAGTGCAGCCGCCCGGATTGCGGAAGACCCAGGTTCGATTCCTGGCTGGGTCGGGTGGGCGTTAAATTTTATTTTTTTCACTATATTTTATAAAATTTTATAAATATTTAATTTAGCTTCAGTGCAGCAATTAGCACTTGAAAACAAAAAGTAAAAATTTACAGTTACCACATTGTGACTAACTTATTATCTAAACCGTACAAGACTATTTATGCAATATAAACTATGTAGATGTTGGAGGGAGGAACAAAGCGTTGCCAAGCAACCAGTGACAGGCATGTATTGACAACCTTTTCCAGTTGGTCAACAGGAAAGATTTTTCGTAAAAGATTTATTTATATTAAATATTGTATGAAAAATTTAAAAACTAAAAACCATAGTACAATCATAGCGTAGTTTTAACCTACGTGAGTGAATAAATTAGCTACCTTGAAATAATAAAAAAAACTGAACTTGACGATTCAATAATTTATTTGTTACGTAAATTGCAAATGCGCTGTTTACACTGCAAGATTTCAGAGGTAGTTGATAATTGACCCCATATGGAGTGCTAGTGTCATCTTCGTTTGGAATGCTAGTAAAATAACGGAATTGTTTCAATACCTCAAAAATAGTTAACGTTTTATTTTACGTTATTCGTAATAACGTTTTTACCGAGCGACGTTGAGCGACTGATTTAAGTGAGATGTGTAGTGAGAATAATAAGTCTTACAATACCTTTTATGTAAAATGCAGTAATCAAGTAATAATACGAAAAACACAAAAACATTTTTGCCCAGATTTGTGATGATCGTATTTTGGATTGTTTACATTTGTTCTGTATCCAGTTTGGCTAGAGTATAGATACATTATCTGTTTAAAATTTAAACAGATAAACAATATGACAATTTAAACTTTAAATTGTCATATTGTTTTCCTTTCCCGAAGTATTGTACTCTTTATGTCTTTTTAGTTTTTAGTTTTTGTTTCTCATAAATTTTGTAAATCCATCTTCCATTAATTTAAGAAATTATTTAGTAAATTCACTAACATAATTAAATTTTTGAAAATTTGTCATGGTATATTATAAGTTGAATACTAATATATTTATTACGGAAGAGCGGGGCCTCCTGCAACAGTTATTTTAGAATGCCTGTACTGTTTGTAAATGTAATATGATAGAAAGAAAAAATATTATTTATTTCTGTCTATCATAATTATCATATCTCTGACCGCTGAGCTACCGAGAGCATTAGACCTGTAATTCAAGGGTCGTGGGTTCGATTCCCACTCGAGTTTCCTGAGACTGGTTGATTTTTTCTAGTAACATTTTATTTTTTAACTACATAATATACCTAGCATTGTGAATACACAAAAAATTATAATAAAAATACATTTTGAAGTAGTGTAACTCACGGGTCGTGCGTGGAGCGCAGTCTCGCGTGCATCGCTTCGGCGGCGGCGTGCGCGGGCGGCGCGGCCCTCCGCCCCGCGCCCGCGCAGCCCGCCGCCGGGCACTCGCTCTCCGACTCGCAGAAGCTCTCGAAACAGCTGGGAACAACGAGGTTACACTCAAAAAGTGGCATTTCCATTTATGATGATCATCGTCATCATTTTCAGCTTTTATCTACCTAATTTTGGGCATAGGCATACAGACCTGAAGCGCTAGAAGGTTGTGGCTTGTAGTCGTCGACGGAGTCATAGACAAAAACAGTATGTTGTAAAGCATCCATGCAACTCACTACCAGTGAAACGAATGTTAGCATAGAATAAGCGGAACACCTGGAGCTCTGGAAGGAGAAGCAGGTGGTTTGTATTCAGTTGTTGCAAAAGACTAAAATCAGTTGCGGACTCCTATTTTTAACGATTAAAAGAAAAAACTGTCAATCACTAAAATGAAACAACTATTACGGATCTTTTTCGCGTTTATTTTACACATTAGTTTTAATTAATGTTTATCCTGACGTTTCGAGCCCTTTACAGGGTCCGTGGTCACAGGGAGACAGGGAGGGAGAGGGGGAGGGGGGAACTAATGTGTAAAATAAAAGTTGCTTCATTTCAATGTGTAGTGTTCGCGTAAACTTTAGAAAACAATATGTCAATCACTAGTTCCTGTCGACATTGGTGACACTGTCCCTTGTGGTTGTAAAGCATTTATACTACTACTGCTGATGGAACAAATGCTGGCATACATGGGTGGAACACCTGGATCCCTGGAAGGAGATCCGCTCGTGCTGCAGCCACTGTATGCATGTCTCTATATCCTTGGAGCTGTAGAAAAGACAATGCTACTCACTGTTGATGGAAGGAATGTTGGCATAAAAAGTGCACGGTGGGCAGTTCCAGCGGTTTGCTACAAGCAGCACATCTGGAGCTCTGGAAGGTGACCGGCTCGTTCTGCAACCGCTGTATCTGCGTCTTCATACCCTCACTCTCGCTCTGATACTTTTCGGCGAGTTCTTGCTCGCGATTGATCACTTCGCTTTCTGACTTGAGAACGTCCATCAGATATCTGTAAGGATAGAATAGTTAATCTACTGTACAGTCACGAGCGTTAAATTTTACTAAGATCATGCTTAGATCAATGTTCTGCTTTACAGGTCGCAAATGAAACCTGTCGCATTGTGATTAAGCCCTCGGTAAAAAATTAAAGAAAAAAAAGAACCTGTCGTATGAAAGCAAGATAGCTACCTACAAGACCATCGTCAACCACTTTGGACCTACGGGATCCAGCTGTGGGGTACTGCTAGTAATAGAAACATATAGATTCTTGAAAGATTTCAGAACAAGACACTGCGAGCCATGCTTGACATACCCTACAACGTCAGCAACAAATACATACACCAGGGTCTAAAAATCAACACCTTCAAGCAGGAGATTGCTGGATATAGCGATAACTATTAGACGAGAATAACGGATCACGTCAACGAACTGGCAGCAAAACTGATGGGCACGGGAATGGTTCACTCCCGACTGCCACAGATCGCAGATCGGCAAGTTACAGAAAGAAGAAAAAAACGAGCATTAACATGTAAACATATGAGTGCATATAGCCCTAGGGTCTTACAAATAAACAAAGAATAAGGTCTGAACAGTTATTCCATGTTTTGTTCTTGTCATGTAAACGTCATTTCGAATTGGAGTAAAAGAGACAAAACACGGAACAACTATTCGGACTTTATTCTTTGTTTATTTGTAAGGCACTTAAGCTTTTAAAGCCCGAGTGAATAGGCTATTTCTGGGCAAGCTCATTCCATCATCAGCCTCTTCTTAGCCCTAGGGATCAGATTAGGCCAAGAGCAAACCCATCTTACAATAATAAAAAAAAAACAATTTTACTCCTAATACAATGGAATAAGAGTCAAAACTAGTAAAAGTGTACACATGTTAATGCTCGTGACTGTACATTAGAACGGGGTTTTGAATCGAGTGTAACATGAATCCTAGTATGAAGGTGAAAACGATTTAAACGGATTCGGTCTAGTAAAGAATTACATTAAAAGAAGTCGCACACGAGTTATTTGTTCTTTTAAGCTCAGTTACATAACTTATATGATAATATGTATATTTAAACTAAGCATAATAAATAAATAAAACTACTTACTTCCGGACATCACCTAGTGTGTAAGTCGGCGTGCTTGCGAGGCAATCGATAACTAGAATTGGGGACAGCAGTTTCTGACTGTCTGTAAACAATTTATATACAGTTAATAAATACACTAATGGTCAATAAAAAACCCTTCAGTTTTGTGACAGCAGAACATTGAGAGTAAAATTTGACTTTGTGTCCGTTTCGAAAATTAGTTATACTCGCTTACAGCCCATGCCTCTTCCTCAAGTTAGTTCGTAGTAATGGGTCTTTATGTTAGACTTGAGAAAAGAGGAGTATAGTACCGATACCGATGAACCGCCTCTGTGGTCTAGTGGCTAAGACCACCGGTTTAGACCCAGAGGTCCCGGGTTCGTTTCCCAGCGGGAGGTACGTTTGTGTACTCGCTTTGGTTTGTGATAGGGCTTGTTTATCCGCCTGGCTAGCTACCACCATCTAATCTAAATATGTCGCCATAACATCAATGTTTGTAGCATTGTTGTGTTCTGGCAGCTACAGATAAGATAGCCAGTGCCTCACTAGTTGAGGATCCCGGGTGAAGTGCGCTTCCATCATTGGCCTTATCATCACTTAACGTCAGGTGAGATCAAGGCACTGTGCTTACCCGTAAAATATATAAAAAAAAAGATACCGTACAGGCAGCGCTTAAAACTGTAGAGTACGACCTACTAGTCCAGGCAGCTCCGCTCCACAACAGCGCCCGCTATCTAACAACCCTGAAATGCATGTTTATCAAGTTAGCAGTACCACGTCCTATAAGCACCGTTTTGCAGCGGCGCCCGCTGCCTATAAAGCATGTTTATTATGTTGGCAGTACCAAGCAACCTGTCAGCTTGTCTATCTACCCTGTAAAGTTCGTGTATCATGTTGGTACTACCAATGACGTGCAGCAGCTCCGCTCCGCAATAGCAAACGCTGTCTAAAACCCCTGAAATGCATATTTACTCAGTTGGCAGTACCACGTCGTAGCAGCACCGCTCCGCAGGAACGCCCGCTGCCTATAATTCATGTTTATCATGTTGGCAATACCACGTCGTAGCAGCACCGCGCCCGCTATAAAGCATGTTTATCATGTTGTCAGTAGCACGTCCTTGTTGAACAATTCCGCTACAGCGCCCGCCTTATTTAACAACTTCATAATGTTGGCAGTCCTAGCAACCTAGCAACCTAGCAACCCATTAGCAGCGTCCGCTATCTATGAATCGTGTAATGTCGGCGTATCATGTGGTAGTACCGATGACGTGCAGCAGCTCGGGCAGGCAGGCGGGCGGCGGCGGGCACCACAGCACGTCGAGCCACAGCCGCGGGCAGGCCGCGCCGCGCCGCCGGCACGCCGCCAGGGCCGCCTCCCAGCACCCGCACCGCATGTGGAACGCTACTTGCTCGCGCCAACTGCCACCGACACAAAGGTCAGCGTTTTATGACCCACATTCACGGCCCCTACACTCTATCACTCCAAATTTAATCATACTGGCCCATATTCAAGGGCACTGCACTTTATCACTTCAAAATTAAACATGTAAGTAACTACTGGATTGCGTGGTATCGTTCCGAGCGTTGGATTCCCAAATATT
This sequence comes from Eudonia truncicolella, assembly GCA_949315975.1. NCBI lineage: Eukaryota > Metazoa > Arthropoda > Insecta > Lepidoptera > Crambidae > Eudonia > Eudonia truncicolella. Next base: position 4,678,350 of record OX438840.1, on the reverse strand, counting down.
CCACAATCTATTAATTTAGAGTGTTGGAGTGGAGCGAAAGAGTGCAGTGCCTTTGATATGGGCCAATATGATTATATTTGAAGTGATGGAGTGGCGCGAATGCAGTGCCCGTAAATTGGCAAATGAAAGTTGGCAAGCGACTCTGCTCTATTTAATGTTAAGCAGGTAGGTGGTTTTAAAATTTACTTTACATGAAATATATAGTGATATATTTAATATATAATAAATCTTTATTTCAGGATATATAATATATTTAGTTTGAGGTCATCAGCTCGGAATAGCTCGATCACTGTTTATCAGACTGTAAAAAAACCTTTCTAGTCTAACAGCAAACAAAATTTTTAGTGTCAAAAATAAGTTAAATAAGTAAGTAACTTAGAATAAGAAAAAAAGGAACACTCGTAATAGAATTAGTCACCGGTTCAAAAATTTGCGCATATTTTTATTATTTATGACTAATGTTATTATAAAATAAATGTTGTATATACCTGTAAATAGTTAAATACAAGAAAGAATAACATGATACAAGTACGTAAACTGATGATGTATCTTAAAATAAATAAAATAAATATCGCTTTTTAAACTACACTTACATTAGAATAATTATTAGTGACGGGATTATTACCATGTTATTTGTTGTGTGCACAGTTGCATGCGCCATGGTCATGGATGTACTGAAGTTATTGCGGGTGGATGATTATGAGCAGACAAAAAACTTCTTAGTCGTTTTTTGCACTCGATACTCGCACCCTTGTCTCCTAAGTCACTATCCACTCAAACTTGTTCTCGAAACACTACCTACACTGACCGTATCTTTACTACGGTACGGTACTTTTGTTCTTTTTGCGGTCTTTACATAAGCTAATCACTGAATTCCAGATACGCGACCGTTTAAACCTATCTTCGCGATTGAAACTGTGCCGAAATATCGGCACTTACACAAAACAAAAAACATAATCCCGTTGATAATTATTATTCTAATTAAATAAATGCGAACTGGTGATACTCACAGCTTATTCTCTTCATAGAGGTAGAGGACGCCGGCGTTGAATCCGAGCATCTGGCAGATGACGAGCGTCTGGTCCTTGTCGTAGTTGGACTCGGGGTCCTTCAGCACCTTCAGCACTTTGGCCTCATACTCGGCCTTTTCTTCGTCCGGAGACTTCGCCCTAAAAACATAACGTAACGTGAGGCGTGGCAAGTTTATGTGTTTTATAAGTGTCTGTCGTCCAGTGGTCGAAATTCGATATTATTCTTTTCTTCTTGATAGATTCCATTCGCGTTTTTTATGTAGTTCAAAGATTTTTTTATCCTTTTCCATGTAAACTTGAACTATGCCAACTTACACACCTTTAGTGCGCGCAATGTGCTTTAAAAGGTGCACGAAGTTTTTAGGTTACGTATTAATATAGATTTATTTATTAGATATATGCTATAGGAGCCTCTCAATTGTTCAAGAATTTTTCGGACGCGTGTATACTGCCCCCCGACCGTCTAACCGATTGCTTTGGCTACGTGTATCGTTTATGACGTCATCTTGTCATTTCGTACCGCCTATCGAAAGCTACAGGCTATAGCTTTCGATATATGCCTATACCTATTAGCTAGATGACAAGATGACGTCATAAACTATACACGTAGCCAAAGCAATCAGTTAGGCGGTCGGGGGGCTGGTTTAGTTTTCAAAACCACAACAACACTGCTCTAAAACTATTTAAGCACGACGCAGTGGTACAAATTTCGCCCGCAGGAAACTAAAAATTAGAAAGTTCTCATCAACTTACCTATAAACTTACTTATTAATTTGATAGCACACAAATTATAAATTGGGTAGTTGACTGGTAAGTTAATATAGAAACTTTTTAACAACTGTCAAAACGATTATTTTTTTATTTTTAATACAAAATTGTAAGGGTTGTAAGGGTTGTAAGGGTTGTTGTTGCTGTAAACTAACTACCCAATTGTGTGTGGTGCTTATATGCACGGGCCGGACATAGTAATCAGCTTGTATCAGTTTAAGACCCCACTTGTGGAAGAAATCAACGAAACCAAACCAACAAAATTAACTAAAACGGCATACCTGGAGCTTTGGAACGTAACTGCATCATTCTACAATAGCGGTGTGTATTAGGGCATGCAATACCAATTTCCCGGTTTTTACCGGTAAACCGCGAAATACAGGTTTAATAAATTACCGTAAAAAACCGGTTTTTAACGGTAAATGAAATATTACATACTCACCACACATGTATGTAGTGTTCTATAAGGGCATCATACACCAGCTTGGAGCATCCGGGTGTGGCGCAGATGTGCTCCAGAAACTCGATGAGCCGCTCCGAGTTGCTAAGGAATATGTGTAGGAAGTCCTCGGGCGGGGCGCGATCCGGCTCTCTAGTGCGCCCTGTTAGCGTCGCTTCATCTACCAGGGGCTTGCTGAGGGGTCTGTAGTCCGTGCATAGCACTGGGGGTAACAAGAGGTTAAAACATGGTTAACCTTTTTGAATAAACTCATAATACGAAATGACTTTATAGCTCCGCTAGATATATCGCTCCGATTCGCTTTAAAATCGTCTTAAATTTGTAACTTATCACTTGACCTAAGTAAGAAAGTAAGTTGGTGTAAGAATTCGATATTTTTATTTTAGGGCGGCCACTCACGGGAAGCTTGACGACTGCTTCAATATGAGACTGTATAGTGAACTTTACCCTTCTATCATGGAACAAACATACATGGAACCTCTAAAGCAGTTGTGACTGCTCCGGTCGGTCAGCAGTTCGGCGTAATGGCAGCTTCACCACGACCGACTGTTCAAGTCGTCCGTGTATCACTGGCTAACTGCTCGAGCAGCTCGAGTAGTTAAACCCTTGGGCCTTCTCGAGGTATTCGATCAATGCTAGTTTTTAAAACGTAATTTAATTAAAAAAACACGTCTCTTTTATCAATTATGATTAGCGCACTGATGTTCCTTCATTTACAGAAATAGATAAAAATTAATAAACAACACTATCGAAGTGTTTAATGAAATGTTGTACCCTAGCCGACCATCTCTATCCTATCCGTCGAGATGTGGTTTTATCAACTAGAGCTCAAAACGCGCCATAGCTGTTTTATTGGAACTATAAATCGATTTCGTGTTGTTGCTATTTCACAGTAACCACGACGCGTTATGAGCTCTTTTTTCGCTGAATAAGCGATTTCATTCTTTAAGCTTATCATATTATATAGACAAAAATACCTAAATTTTGTTCGTGACTCACGTTTCAACAGCTGCGTGCTCTCACCAGGCTCATGCTGTATGAGCGTGTGGCCGTACTTGCGCACATACTGCTCGGCCTGCTCGAACTCCAGCTCGGAGATATAACGAAGGGCCCGCGAGTACTCCTTGCGGTCCTCCACAAGTAGCTTTAGTACCCAGTCGTGGCGCTTATGGACCGTCGCTAAGGATAGAGCATCTTCTACGCTTACCTGGCGGACTACCTGAAAGGTCAAGTAAAAGTTTTCTTATCATCGATGGGTTTAAGAAGATTTTAAAATTGAATTCGTAGTTTGTAAAACGACTCAAACGCCACAGAGAAATCTGTGAATATAGTTTATGCGTGTAAGTGCCCCTTCATACTAGCGTTTCCCTAACGAGAAGTGCGATCAACGTACGGGCAGCGTAGATGCCACGATAACGCAACGCAATTAAAAATGAATTATTGGGTATCGAACCCGAGACTATAGAACTTGAGAGCAGCAGGGTAATACTATAACCTACGTGGTCTAGGTGGTTAGCGGTAACACCCCGGTATTAGACTCAGAGGTCCCAGATTTGATACCTATGCGGGAGTTTGTACTTGGGTTAGTTATTTTCACTAACAAAGCGTAGATTACCTTTTACAAAAGCAGATTTGAGGGACAGGTGTAAGTACTGAACCGTTAAAGAACAAAAATAATAATACCAGAGACGCAGTTAAAGTTAAACACACTCATACCTTAATAGCCACATCCACGTCGAAGTCTATAGCTTTATCCTTAGAGTTGATGAACTCCTTCAGCTTCCCCAGCTGGTCGTGCTGATCGATCTTCACGTAGCAGGTCAGCAGCAGCGTCGTATGGTCTTCAGTGGCGCATCCCTTCTTATGCAACTCTTCCAGGTATTGCACCAGTGGTTCCAAGTGCCGGGACTCGAGGTACTTGCGGATGACGTACGAGGTCTCTAGCCAGCCGATGGTTTTTACGTACTGCTCTATAGCGCCTTTGAGGTCACCCTGGAGAAGTAGATTTTATTTTAGAATTACGATTATGTGCTTTAACTATTAGAAGGCTTACGGTAATGTCTAATACTGGTTAGGAAAAGAATGGGACTTCTGGGATTGCCCTATCCGAAACAGGAAGACTGGAAGCGTTTCGCTCTCGAAGACGTTGCCAAACTTATGGCAGTCATGTTCACAGAGAAAGAAGAGTGGAAGGATGGGGTTGCACTATAGATCCAGATGGGTCGAAGTGCTACTGGCTTACTGGTGCCCCACAAAGATAAGATAAGATATTCCCAGAGAGTGAGAGAGACAGTACAATTTAAATTATGTGTATTACAAGTACCAGGGTTAACATGTTTCAGGTTGTCTCGCTGTAGCCAACAAGCAGATCGTGTTGTAGTTTCTCATTGAATTATAATGATTTGTTAGGTTTTTTTTATTGTGGAAGCCTTATCTTAGCTTCGATTCATTGAAAGATTTATTTAAATAATTACGGTTTTACCATCATTAATTTATTCTGCCAAACATGTTATCATAACTGTTGACAAAAAATATATTGAAACTACTTAAATAGGATTTTCACAATTCTTACATACCTTACTGTACAAATGGTCACCATACTGCTTGTATATCTCAGTGAGCCCTTCCACATCATAATGCTGACTGCTCGCTATCCTTATAGCGACGTCATACAAATTCTTCTTGAACAGCAAAGACAACTTCGATTGTAAATCTTTCTCATCCAAATAGATCATTTCCTTACTCTTAGTAAGTAAGTATATCGATCCCCATTCTGTTATGACAGCGTCGATCGCTTCGAAAGTTTTCGAGAATACTATGAACTTGTTTTGTATGTCGAGAATGGTGATGTGATGAGCTTTGGGTGATGATGAAGACGAAGATGATGAGGGAGCTGCCTGTAGCTCGTTGGTGGTGATGACTAGGTAGGATCGGAACCAGTTTAGGCGGATTTTCTCGCCTTCAAGAGCATAGCAAGGGCCGCGGCCTTCAGTAGTGTAGCAATATATGGCCTGAAACAAACAATTGATTTAATAATAGAGCCTTTTATTTCCGTTGTCAGCTAAAAGTCACTGTAGTTATTTTCTCCAATGAAAATATTTGTTTTGTCGAAAGACATACTGTCAGCAGGAAATGGAAAAGGAAGTGACTGCGAATATAACAAAAAAAATAACAATGCTACAAACATTGATGTTATGGCGACCTTTCTAGATAAGATGGTGGTAACTAGCTAGGCGGACAAACAAGTCCTTTCACCAACCAAACCGAGAAAACAAACATGTTCCCCCCGCTGGGAATCGAACCCGAGACCTCTGGATCTAAACCGGCAGGTAAAGCCCAGCCACATTAGCAGTCGTTAAAACCACCAATCTGCCCTGGGCGCACATCGTGGTTTATGGCCCGTTCTCCCTGTGGTGTGTTCATCCATAGGGAAGGCTTTCCAGCACCAGCAGTAGGGAGATAAAATAAAATGATGATGAAACGTGTCATTTAGCTAAATGTACTGAGCTATAAATTAAGAAAACACGAATACATGTTACATCATCGATGGCGACGGTGAGCTGGTGTTTGTCGGCGAGCACTGCGCAGGCGGGCGGCGCGCCGCGGCCGTCCAGCGTGACGCAGCGCTCGCCCGCCAGCCAGCACACGCCCACGCTGGCGCGCGACACCATGAACAGCTTGTCCGCGCCCCTGGGAGGGAACCGAGCTGTTAGACACACTCAACGTTACCAAAAAATAACTCAATTCACTAGTAGAAAAAACAATTTCTCTAACCTTTATCTTAAACCCACCACAATTTATAATTGTATCATTATGGTACAGCAAACTTTTATTGAGTATTATTTTATTGTCCAGAATGCATTTTTTATTTTTATTATGCACATCGGTCTACCACAAACTGTAAAATTTCTGTAATAGACTTTAAACTTTATATCTAGGGCATATGATTAAACATTTGTTAAAGAAATTAATTAAGTAAGCGAGCACGGCGCTGGCGGGCCGGTCAGCCAGCAAACATGCGGCCACGCTGGCGAGGGACACTATGAACAGCTTGTCCGCGCCCCTGGGGGGAGCTGAGCTGTTAGGTATATTAGACGACGACATGTATGTAAGAGAGAAAAACCTTTTGTTGGAGAGTGATTACCGATTGCCTCAGCCGGCGTATTTAGCGTCACCGGACTTTTCTCAAGGCAGCGAGAAATTTAATTCAAGACGTCTGCTGCGCTAACGATAAGTACAGCCACGAGCATTAACATGTTTACACCTTTGATTAATTTTGATTCTTATTCCATTGTATTAAGAGTTACATTGTTTACATGTTAAGGCTCGCGACTGTACGATAACTCGATTTTGGTCGGTTTTAAGTTATGTATATAATAGGAATCAGGGAATCGAGACCTACAACTCTCTCTAAGTAACTTTTCATGAATCCTTCAGGAACCTGATTTTCCAGTAAGCAGTAATGCAATAACTATGACATCATTACAATTTTACTAATCGATAATACAATAAAAACACAAATGTAGAAAAAAATCCACAAGCAGGATTTGAACCTGCACCCTTTTGACATACCGGGTCAGGTGCAAATTCACAAAGTTTGATATTTTTAAAGGTAACTTATAAAGGTAGGTTTGATCATCGACTTTCACACACTGGCCACAGCAACGGGTCGCTGGGTAGGGTAGTAGCAACAGAGTTCGTCAGGAATCAGTGACGACATTTTTGTCCTTAAATATTACAAATAGGGGCCAGCAACTGATTTTAAGTCTTCAACAACAATTGACTACAGACCACCAGCTTCTTTGATTTGACGGTCATCGGATGGGTGACCAAAAATTTATCATCTCGAGCTCCTTCGTGCTTCGGAAGGCACGTAAAGCCTTTGGTCCTAGCTGCATTAGTAGTCGTTAATAACCACCAACCCGCACTGGGCCCGCGTGGTAGTTTATGGCCCGTTCTCCCTATCCATCCATAGGGAAGGCTCGTGCCCCAGCAGTGGGGTCATAAAATGAGCTGACAATGATAATGATGAATAAAAATAAATAATAATAGGGAACTCACTTGAAGGCCAGTGCCGTGATGGGGCTGGTGCCGGTGTCGGGCAGCGTCTTCATCTTGCCGCTGCGCTGGCGCGCGATGTCGCCGCGGAACAGCGCCACCGACCCGTCTTGGAAGCCCACGGCCAGCAGACTCTGGAACAACCATTACATTTTGAAAAAATACAGTCAGAAGTAGAATCAATTCAAATATTGATTGCTAACCTAAATAGATATGGCTAACTGGGATATTACTAATTAGTAATAATATTATTATACAGGGTGTCCCAGAACTCAACATCAAGCCGAAACGGGGTGACACCCGTGATACAAACGAACAACTCTTACTCATTATTCATCAATATTCATTCGACCAAAATGTATGGAACGGCTGAATTTTATTTTCGAGTTAGGGAGTTGGTCCGATAGTAAGAGTTGTTCGTTTGTATCACGGGAGTCACTCCGTTTCGGCTTGATGTTGAGTTCTGGGACACCCTGTAAAATAAGCTGAAGTTTGTGATGCAATAAAACTTCGTAAAGGAAAATATTTAAAGAAATATAGATGTACAAGCAATAACAAATATGGCCTCTTTCACCCCGTTTCGGTTTGACGTTGAGTTCTGGGACACCCTGTAAAATAAGCTGAAGTTTGTGATGCAATAAAACTTCGTAAAGGAAAATATTTAAAGAAATATAGATGTACAAGCAATAACAAATATGGCCTCTTTCAGGATTCATTTAATGTAAAAAAATTTAAAAAAATAATATTTAAAATACTGTGGCTTCAGTGGTGATTCTGATGCCTATATGATTTATTTCTTTAAACTTTCTTGACATGGCGGGCTTAGTGCCAGAGGCATTCTCTACCAGTCAAACATAGGGTGGTGCAGAGATTACATTGGTAGGTGCAATTAAATGCGATGACTTAAGTGGATATTACTTTATATAATGTAAATGTAAGTATATAATACATGCATAAATATTATAATATACATTAACATATATGTGTATTGTATACATAAACTACAATAAACAAACATAAAATACATAATTCTAATAGGACGTTATTGAGATGATTCTGTCATGATTTTATCAAACAAGTGCTCGCGGACTTTCTTTTTAAAAGCGTCACGACTCGTAGCCATCCTGATTTCGATTTTATGATGTATCGGTCTTGCAGATACATCATACAATCAATAATTTGATTTGAATCTATGGTGTATCTCGCTCTAGAGCATTAAAAGTGACACGCTGGGCTCGTCGTCCTGACAAGGGGACCGACGAGACGCCACATTGCATAGAGTATTATGTTTGCCGTACCTTGTTGTCGTGCGCGGCGAGCGCGGTGACGGGCGTGGCGCGCATGTGCGAGGGCACCGCGCGCGACACGCGCACGCACGTCGGGTTGCCGTGCCGGTCGCTGCGGGACCAGTCCCACACCTTGATCAGGGGATTCACGCCCGGCTCGTCATCCTGTCAGGGAGACCAACGACACCTCATTATTCTGAGTTTGTCTATAATGGGTGCAAGCAGTGGGACAGTTTATAGGGTATTACAATTACTTTTTTTTTTATATTTACGGGTTAGCACAGTGCCTTGATCTCACCTAAAGTTAAGTGATGATAAGGCTAATTATGGAAGTGCACTTCACCCGGGAACCTCAACTAGTGAGGCACTGGCTTTCTTATCTCTAACTGCCAGAACACAACAATGCTACAAACATTGATGTTATGGCGACATATTTAGATAAGATGGTGGTAGCTAGCCAGGCGGACAACAAGCCCTACCACCAATCAAACCGAGTGCACAAACATGTACCCCACCTGGGAATCGAACCCGGGACCTCTGGGTCTAAACCGGTGGTCTTAGCCAGTGAAGTCAACTGACTTAATGTTCAACTACTCTCACTTGGATTAAAATCTAGGACTTGTAAAATGTTTTTGTTTGTTTATAATATTTTAACGCAAATGTTGTTGCGAAACAAATTACAAAAACACAAATGCAAACAAACACATTTGTGTTTTTGTAATGCAAACAAATTTAAAAAACACATTTGTGTTTGTATTTGTAAAAATATTATGATCGGGTGTTAATGACGGTAGTTGTTGACATTGAATGGGTGCCTTTGGCTTTCAAAGTAAAAAAGTAAATAGAGTTGAATAATTTCGGCGGGCTGGTTAGAACCACGAAAGGTCAATTGGAAGAGAACCTGACCCGGTATGTCAGAAGGGTGCAGGTTCAAATCCTGCTCATGGAAATTTTTTCAACATTTGTGTTTTTGTAATCTAGGACTTGGTTTGAATTAAGCTTATATTTATCACTAGTTTCTCCTGTATTATTAGTTTGTAAGCATTTATCAAATAAATTCATTTGTATTATTTGTATTTGATACTTGGATAATTAATAAATTGATAATAACAAAATATTGCCCTTCCTAATGTTAACTGTTTTCAAACAACAAAGGTTTATTATCGCACTCATAAGCATGTGCGTTTCTCATTGCCTGATGATTTAGACTAATTTAGAGATTGTTAGTAACTGTTTCAATTGTAAAAAAAAATTATACTTTCGAAACAATATATAGATTTTATTTTGTTACAATCACCTACATTACTATGCATTCCTTAATTTGATGTAAAAAAAACAACAAATATTTTATTCTGAATATAAAAAAAATAATGTTACTTACACCAATAGTCACCAAATAAGGATCATGTGGCAACTGCTGAGCAAGAGTGATTGTCAATTCGTATGCCTTGAATGACGTCACTTCCCAGTTCCTGGTGATGAGGTGAGCCCATCCCGTCACGTCACAGAGCACAACGTGACCGTTGCCACTTGTTGACACAGTGATATGGGTGTCCTGCAATGTATAAGTCAAAGTTATTGACATTGAGTAAAAGTAACTTTCGCTTACAAAGTAAGTAAATAGAAACAACTGACAATTATCTTATTGCAATTTTTCTTAAATATTCTGTATAATTTGTATTTTTTTAAAATTCAAATTGTTCTATTGTGCAATATTGTGATGTGTCATGACCAGAGGTCTTATCTGCCAGTCATTCCAGGTCCGCACTCAAGTGTTGATTGGGGGACCCTTTTTATATTTTTTTTAAGCTATGAAGGAAATTGACTGCGTTTGCAACACTCTCAAAATAAAAAGTGGGTATTAGTGTACCAAAACTCAAATTGAGCACTAAAATTGGAAACAAAATTTTAGTGAAAATGCTCTTGAACTTTTTTAAGCAAAAAGTTTGCAGTGTGTGTAAATAGATATTTCAGAAAAAAGCTTTATAAATGGAACCATGTATGACATGCATGATTTGATGTTCAACATTTCTTTGAGTTGTCTGTCGGCTGAACTATTCCATTTGGAAAATAAAAATATCTATATTTTGAAAGGAGTTAATTACTTTTCACTATAATATTTATAATATTTTGAAACACTAAGTAAAGACTATCTACAGTAGTTTTCTTTCATTGTCACATCTAAATTTAAAAAGAGGGTCCCCCAATCAACCTTTGAATGCGGACCTGGAATGATGGCAGATTCTGACCTCTGGTCATCACTAAATGTTTAAACCTAGCTGATCAGCCTACTTATTGACAACTACCCTTCTGTAACAATTACTCGCTTTTAACCTTTTTGTGGCTGGCAAGAGCTGGGTGAGAGTAGCCGCAGATCGTCCTTGGTGGCGTGCACTTGGAGGCCTATGTCCAGCAGTGAACTAGTATAGGCTGATGATGATGATGATGATGATGATGATGATGATGATGATGATGATGATGATGATGATGATGATGAAACTTTTTTTTATTATTAATAAAATAACACGAGAAACTTACTTGAAGACATTCTGCTATCTTTTTGTTATCAACGTTGTTTTGCGTGTCGAAGAAGGTGAAACGCCGCCACTGAAATTTTGTAATCTTTGTAACAACCATTGCATTGTCTTATCAAAGTGAATACTCTACTAAAGTATTTTATGCTAAAAACTTTAATAGATTTTGGTGAAGTTGTTATTTGAATAGCTTTAGTGTAGTCAATAATACAGGAAAGAATAAAAACTGATACTAAAAACACAATAACATGGGCGTAATCACCCTAATGAACAATACAAACTATTAGCAACAAAAAAATATAAAAACATAAAATCATACCTCCAAAAACGCCATTTTATTGGAAAACAATCAATTAAAACGGATAATGAACATCTCGCGCTTACTATTTATAAACTTCTGGTTTTCCTGTTTTTTAATAAAAATAACACAGAAAACGAGAAGCAATCAAGTCATTTTACAAATTGTCGATTTCCTTGACACTGACAGACAGGACGTCAGAACTGACTGACAGTGACATTTGATAATTGTGTTCGGAAACTAAACCGCAGATTGAAGCACTAAGGTTTTTAGCTTCTAAGGTTTTTAGGTAATGTTGAATTGTTGAGTAATAAAATAAAATTTTACAAAATTTTATAACATAGAATCAAAGGCGTTATGAATTTTAACTGATACCTTGAAAACTGGTCCCTTAATACGCTCAAAGTTTATTGCAGCACTATTATTAGGTGTGATAGAGAACTCTTCAAGTTACTTTAAGTATCGTAGTATCACCCAGTTTTCGACAGGAAGCATTGATCGATACTTTTATCCTTGAACCATTATCGAGCAAGATCCCAAGGCCGCCAGACCTTCCTTACTTATTTTCTCAAAGATCAAATGTGTTGGATTAAGTAGGTAAGCTAGCATGGCGCATCGCGCAGGTGGAATCCGCCGCGCACGAAACAAGACATGTTTGAACCTGTCCGAACTGCGAGCGCGCACACGATCCGGCACATTATGCTGGCGGATCCGCTCGTCAATACGCGTCTTTTGATTTTAACTGGCGGATAGTGCATCCATATCAAATAAATATAATAAATTTTATATCCATATCTATGTAAATAAAAATTAATCGCTAAATGTGTTGCTAATCGCAAAACTCGAGAACGGCTGAACCGATTTGGCTGATTGCTTTTTTGTTGTGTTTGATGAAGTCCGAGGAAGGTTCTTATGGAGAGAAAAAACGTCAAAAAAATGGGGAAAATAGTAAAAACAACAATTTTCTTTTCCTATACAAACCACTCTCTACTGGACCGATTTAAAAAATCTTTCACCATTAGAATGTTACATTAGCGCTGAGTAGAATAACATAGGCTATATAAAAAAAAGATGTCCACCCATGCGAAGCAGGAAGGGCCGCTAGTTTTATATATATATAAAACTCGTTTCAGATCTCAATAGATCTTGTTTTATTTTCTTTAAAATATACTCGAAAGTGTTTATTGTCATGCGAGTATTTTGAAAAAAGTTATCTGGATAGCAAATTATCTCAATACTGCCAGTCACTTCCCGTGGGCGGTTACTTGGACCAGACGCTTTCGCTGCTGCAGCGCCGACTACAAGAAATTAAACAAACTACCCAGTTAATATGTAAAAGTAGTTCTTTATTTCCTAGTCTAATAATGGGGACACTGTCGGCTGATTGCTGCTAATGGCATGATTCAAGAGTCTATCCCACAGCTTGTCGTTAGCTTTCCCAGAACTGTAAGACCCTTTGTCGAGGTCAACAACGATCAGAGTGTGTAGTGGCTTCATTTCTATTCTGTTCACGGTGTAGGTTAGTGTGGACAAGCCATCGAGCAGGTACAGAGGAGAAGAGGTCTGAATAATTTGTGATCTGTGGAATTGAAAACGAATGTTTTTTTAGACGTATCATTATTCAAATGAAACGATGAATGAATTCGTTCATTGAAAGATTGGGTATTTCAAAAGGTGCAAACAGACAAAAACTCACTGATTATTTTTTTTTTTAATTATCTCCTCATTACTTGTTGAAGTCAAACGTGCATACCTTGCACCAGTACCATTATTTTGATCTATTGTGATGTTGGCGTTGATCAATCTGAAATTTTTATAATACCATGTTTAAACAAGGACTTTTGGCGCAGAAAAGACAACCGTAGTTAGTTTATTTTGTTTGTAGGCTCAACATAAGTTGTTTGAAGTACAGGTAAGGTAAGTGAGTCTCTCTTCTTAGGTCAGTAATCCCTCGTGTCTAGTCGATGAAGTTGTAAGCGATCTATTTTGATGGACAAGAAAGTTCGCGGACGAAACGCCGTCGTCTGCGCAATCCGGCAGGCTTATTACCGATCTATATGTGACAGTCGCAATCGCGGCAATTTACAATTTATCGCTATCAAAACACATTGTTCGTATTATGGAACGTAGAACTCCATATAATAATAGCGCCACGAGCGAGCGATTGACGAACTAAAAGTGCATGACGGTGGCGCCGCGCCGCCGCCGCCGGCGCTATAGATTAGTCTGTGCTATAGAATAAACCGCTCACCTTCTCATCATCATCACCTTCAGCTCATTTTATGTCCCCACTGCTGGGGCACGAGCCTTTCATAGGAAAGCCCGTTCTCCATATCCATCCCTATGGATGGATAGGGAGAACGGACCATAAATCACCACGCGGGCCCAGTGCAGATTGGTGGTTGTTAACGACTGCTAATGCAGTCGGGACGAACGGCTTTACGTGCCTTCCGAGGAGCTCGAGATGATAAATTTTTGGTCACCCATCCGATGACCGGCGTTTGCGAAAGTTGCTTAACCTCATCATTCACAGACCGGGCGCGTTAATCACTGCGCCATCGAGCTCCTACAATTATTGTTAGTTAGTTGTTGTTAAGTAATAAATAATCTACCTTTTAGCTAGATCGTCGTACACAGCGTCATTGCCAACGTAGAGATTAGAGAATCCATTTATTTTCGAAAACTGCTGTGGTTTCATTATGATGGCACCACCAAATTGGAACTCGTACGATCTGTGAGATGCCAAAACAATATTTTTACTAACTACTTCATAGAATTACAAAAACACAAATGTTGAAAAAATTTCCACGAGCAGGATTTGAACCTGCACCCTTCTGACATACCGGGTCAGGTGCTCTTCCAATTGAGCTATCGTGGTATTGTATAAACAAAACAAAAGCATTTTATAATAGCTTGCCTACTTCTTAACTCATCTTTAGTATTTGTAAAAATATTATGATTGGGTGTTAATGACGGTAGTTGTTGACATTGAATGGGTGCCTTTGGCTTTCAAAGTAAAAGGTAAATAGTGTTGAATAATTTCGGCGGGCTGGTTAGAACCACGATAGCTCAATTGGAAGAGCACCTGACCCGGTATGTCAGAAGGGTGCAGGTTCAAATCCTGCTCGTGGAAATTTTTTCAACATTTGTGTTTTTGTAATTTGTTTCGCAACAAAATTTGCGTTAAAATTGTATAAACAAAACAAAAGCATTTTACTTCATAGAAGTTCAGCCTGGTGGTAGTTAGATAATTTTCGCACTAGGCACACAGAGTGTAGTGGACCTAGGCATGAGCTTCTATAGAAATCGTAACGTAAACGTTAAGTCATGCTAATGACTTAATCTATGAAATTATTATTGTCAATCGTTAGTTCAATTTACGGACGTTGTAGCGGCATTGTACCGATTTTCGTACAACATTAACGAAACGAAATGATTTTGATGGAAGTTCGTGCTTGGCATACTGACTACGTTTTGAGTACCTACGAGTTTTTCACTATTTAATTTTTCAATATACAGGGTCTACCAAAATCGAACGTTGAAGGGTATCTATACATCATTCTGAATACAGTGACAAAAAATGGGCTCTAGTTTTATAGTGATTATTCAAAGTTAAGTTTTCTAACAAACTAAATCAGTTTGTGTATCTGGGTTCAAAGTTTACAAGAGATGGAAAGTGTGAGAGTGATATTGAAAGAAGAGTGAATGCAGGAAACATGGTGAATGGAGCTTTGCTCTCCTTTATGAACAGTCAGAAGGTGTCTAACAAGGCTCGTTTGGCTGTGCATAGGGGGGTGTTGGTTCCGACACTCATGTACGGAAGTGAAAGTTGGGTATGGCAGAAGAAACATGAAAGCAGAATAAATGCAGTAGAGATGAGAGCGTTAAGAAGTATGATAGGAGTTAAACTGAGTGACAGGATAAGAAATAGTGAGATAAGGAAACGTTGTGGTCTGAAAGAAGATGTAGTGACAAAAATTGAGAAAGGCATGCTGAGATGGTTTGGCCATGTCGAGAGAATGGATGAAGAACGATTGACGAAAAAAGTGTATAAGGCGAGTGTGAATGAAAGTGTTGGTAGGGGTAGACCTAGGCGGACGTTTCGAGATCAAATCAGGGACGTCTTGAAAAAAGGCCAGGTCAAGAGTACCCTAAACCGAAGAGCATGTATGAAGGGAATAATGAAAGTGGACGAAGCGAAACAAGTATGTAAGGATCGTAGCAAGTGGAAAGAAGTGGTCTCTGCCTACCCCTACGGGAAAGAGGCGTGATTATATGTATGTATGTAAATCAATTAAAATAATGCACATCATGAAACATGCTGTATCTTTACTAACACGCACGCAAGCGTCAATAAAAAGATAGTGTATAGATTACACGCACACAATTGAAAAACATTTGTATACATTCATATACACACGGCTATCTTTGTGTGCGTGTAGTACAGCTGTACCTACGGGTTTGGAAAGGGTGTATTATGATAATGTTTTGTTGATTATCTCGGTAACGAGCCTGTAGTTTTGAACCATATTTGGTGAACATTCTCAGTGTGATGTATAAATGCTCCCCTGAAACGTTCGCTTATTGATATTGTTAGACCCTATATATCCTAGTTATAGGGCCTACATTTGTACTATTTTTAAACGTTTGTATAATCATGATTGTCTCAGTAGCCTGATTCTGACATTATAAAGTTCAAACGTAAAAATCGATACTGACTCAGTACCTATATAAACTACCTTAATTAATGGCGTTTAGCATTAAGCCAATTTCAATTTCGGTATTATAGTATAATATTATATAATATAATCATATATTATAATAATAGTACTTATAATAATAATGTTCTTCCTATCCATCCATAGGGAATGCTCGTGCCCCAGTAACGGGGACATAAAATGAGCTAATGATGATTATAATGTTATTATTATAAAAAAATTGTACTGTAGATTAAAATGGAGTCTCATAACACGTGTTATTACACAAAGAACTCGGGTGAAACTAGACTCACTACCTACTTGAGACTAGTTAGTTATACAACTATATCACTAGATGGCGCTGCTTCAATTCCATACAAATTTTAACGTAACTAACTTCACTCAGTCGAATTAAGAAATTCACACAGCTGTTCTGCTCGGGGTGCCTATTACTAGTTTTATTTGGCATTCGATCACATAAGAACACGACAATTTTTATGGCATAGAAGCAGAGCCTTCCAGTGTCAAAAGAGCGGAAAGTTAAAATTTTGCCATACAAATCAAAATAAAATTTTCGTTCATCGAAGCAATGTCTAGATAGAACTCTTAAAGGAGTGTACACACACACTGGTTTCGACGGCCTTCGTAGTTGAGTGGCTCGTATACCAGTTTCTGGTGTTGCCATCTCCAAGGTCCCGAGTTCGATTCCCGGTCGGGTCAATGTAGAAACTCGAACTTTTTCTATATTTTCTCGGGTCTGGGTGGTTGTGGCACCGTCATTGTCTCTAATTTCCATAACACAAGTAACATATTGGTCAACTCCACTTATAGGTTAACTTACCTAATTCTATTAAACTAAAATTAATTGCACTAACGAACTATCAACCTGACGGTGTTTTAACATATTAAGGGCCTCTTTCACCATCTACAAGTAAGTTCCCATTAGCGTTTAATTGACAGATAGTACATACAAAACTGTCACTTTATCTGCCAAGTATCTCCTAATCAGACATTGCGAAACATGCCCTTAATGTTTTAAATACGCATGAAATACCTAATGGACGACTCGCCTACTGTTTATCAATACTACGCGCCGCGCTGTTTTGTTAGCTAAAACGAAGGTAGCGCTTACAGAAATACTAGGTGAGCTAACCACTAGCTGCCCTACTCCTGTAGGTCACGTGATAGGTTAGAAATTTTAAGGAGAGGGTTACCCCCTCTCCACTCTCTATTCTCCCAAAAGATATTTTTGTATGGAGCTAGATTTTTGTTGTCTAAAAAAAAAAAAATAGTTAAAATAGGTTTAGTTGTTATGATATGTAACCCACAAGTGCACACTTAAGCTAGTCTTTGAAGTCAGAGCAATGTAGTGATGCTGTCTAATATTTATTTATTTTATATATTATTATTTACTGGTTCGTAGTCAGCGAGAGCACCAATTGAAGTGGCCGTTCAGCGCAGCGGTAGAGGTTCCGCGTGTCTGTGGGCACCAAGTCGTGATGGTGGAACACCATGCACCGCCAGCCGCCGTTCTTCTTCATCCTCTGGGCCTCGGTGAAGCCTATGTTGAGGAGTTTGCCGCGATTCAAAGGCTGGCTTTTGTTTTCTAAGCAAATAAAGATGAAAGGCATAGATAGATTACCTAAGCATTTTTTTCTGTGTCTGTGATTTGTGGTATAGGACTCTGCCAAGTTTGTGCCTATTTGATGTTCTGTTGTCTTTGTCTACCTATTCCAATAAATACAAAAGAGATGGTATAACGTGACGTGACAATAACAGGTTGAGGTTTTTTTGGAGAGAGTTTTTGAAGCCGTGTGAAACGAAACACCGTCAAAGGTTTTCTAGAGGGAGAGGGAATGGCATTACGCACTAGAAAGTGTCCCGGAGCGGAACAGCCCGAGGGCGCATCGTTTGAAGTGCTGTGTCGGTTGCTAAGAAACGAGTTGTGATCATTGGCGCTGCCGCTGCTTGTCATCGTATAAGTTAAGCAACTTTAGCAACGCCACATTTTCGGATGGGTGACTAACTCCTCCTGCCTACGAAAAGCGCGTAAAGTCGTGGCAGTCGTTAACAACTAGCCACTTGCATTAGAGCAGTGTTGTCCAATCTCCTCATGTAAATGTAGGTAATGTAATTGTTGCCGTTACTAAAAATCAGTTGTTGACTACTAAATTAAAAAAATGTTGAGTGGTTCCTGTCGCACACTGGCGCGACAACCCTACTTCAAAATAACAACTGACCTTGCTCAACGACATATATTTGATATTCCAACTGTTGCTTCATTAAGAAAGGATGTATCGAGTACAAGAACTCCGTCAATTGACTCTTCTGTCCACTGTAAAGAAAAACGTGTTTTGGCATCTTTGGGAGTCATTTCCCATGACGGTATCGCATAACGTTGACTGGTACAAGTGATACAGCGTTATATAGTTTTCATTGGTTGTCAATCTTATTGCTTGTATTGCTAAATTCAAATTATGGTGGAAGTCAGTGAAAGCGTTAAAGCAATAAGCAAAGTCTGTTATAGCAAGTTTCAAATCGTGTAACACCCGTTAAATATAGTTTTTAATGTTTTATATTAACTGTCAAGATTTGCACAAAAGATCCCGATGGGTCGAAGTGTTTCTGCAAGAGGGAAACCTCGGCAGGCCCCACTAAGATAACTGTCAAGATATCTGTATTTCTCAAGAATAGATAATTTCAATCAAGAATTAGTACTTTGAAGTTAGTATGATGGCGTTTCCACCAGTATTTTATGACCCCACTGCTGGAGTACGAAACATCACAGGGAGACCACCTCGCGGGCCTAGCGCGGATTTGCAGCCGGGATCAACCGCCTCTACTTGCCTTCCGAAGCAAGCAATAAATGATAAAAATATTAGTCAATCATTCAAAAATCCTTTGCGAAAGATGCATAACTTGCGCCATCGAGCTCATCAAAATATTTTTCTTTGAAGTGACCAACCAACCAACCACTATGATAATGAATTACCTACTTACTTACATTATGAAAACGTTTTTAAACGTCAATGGTCAAATAAAAAAATAAAGGTGTAGGTACCCGTAAGGTATTATAACTGCAACTGTCTGCCTGGGCGTGCAATCCCATTCCTCGTAAATACCGCCAGGCTGCAGTGTGGAGTACAAGTTCTCGATAGCATCCAGATTAATTAAGCCTTCTGGTTTTATAGGACCTGTATGGGACGTTGATATGTAAATTTTATTGATGCAATCAGGCGTTACTGTGAGGAAATCCATGGATCACATGGCATCATATGGATCACCCGTCTCAGACGCTGAGGACCCGAGTTAGATTTCCAGTGGAGGTAGGTAGATAGAAACATAATTATTTTATAATCAGTTAAGTAGGGCTTGTTTATAATGTAAGTAGCATATTAGTAGCAGACATTGCAGCCAGTTTAACACTAGTTGAGGCCTCCGGGAACCTGCGCTGCCACTTTTCGGCCTTATCTTCGTGAGATGAGAGCCAATCGCGCCCACTTGCAGAATCCAAAAAACATATCGTTACCTACCCAATCCCGGCGGAATCTCCGGACACATCACCGGTCCCCTTCTAATGCCATTGTAATAGTAGTACCCGTTGGTCTCCGTGCTCTGATCTTGGAAGTCTATCTGGATGTCCACCGATGACGACTTGTCTGTCTCCCCGCTCTTTGTCGAATTCTTACTTGTACCGTTCTCGTCACATATCAGTGACTGCGACCAGTTTATAGTACGTGTCACATGTTTTTTCGTGACAAAAGATCTGCGTAGAAATAAGTTTGGTTAACTAAAGTTTACGGGAACTGTAGACACAATTTCAAGAGAACAAAAATGGAAAAAAATGGAAATCCTTCCCAGCACACGTATTCCTTCTTCCTAAAACATCATCAGCTCATTTTATGCGCCTACTGTTGGAGCACTAGCCTTCTCTATGGATGGAAAGGGAGAACGGGTCATTAACCACCACGCGGGTCCAGGCGGGTTGGTGGTTCTAAACGACTGCTAATGCAGCCGGGACCAACTGCTTTCATGCCTTCCGAAACACGGAGGAGCTTAAAATGAAATATTTTTGGTCACTTATCCGATGACCGGCCTTTGCGAAATATGCTTAACCTCAGCACTCGCAGACCGGGCGCGTTGACCACTGCGCCATCGAGCTCCACCTACAACTCCTTCCGACAACATCGGGTCCTTTAGACGAGGTGTGATGTAGAACTTGTGGGTCGGCAAGGTGAAGACGGCTAGAGAGGCACAATCCTGCTCCTCCTCCTCCTGCCGCTGTCCTCGCATCTGGACCCTGCTTCTGCTTAACATCAGGCAGAGCAGAGTCATTTGCCAACTCATCTATAAAAAAATATCTAACAAGTCCCTTAGGTCAAGATTCTTTGTTCGTAGCTTTATTTGTTCGATGTAACGTTAGTTTGAAAATACTTAGTCAACACATTTTCTGCGAAATTATGTAACATAGAACATTGCGATGGAAACCGTTTCTATCTAGGTCAGGGGTCGGCAAACTTTTCAACTCAAAGAGCCAAAAAATACGACAAAAAAGGCAACAATAATTATTAAAGAGCCACAACTTTTACTTCTGTCTATAAATACTTTTTTGAATAAGTGTTCCTCGGTTTTAGTCTGTGCGCGGGCTGTCTCTTCAATATAGAAATTAAAAATAGTTTTATTGCAAAATTGGAAGAGCCGCAAATATTTTTCAATGAGCCGCATGAGCCTCGCGACTCTAGCGAGCCGCGCTTTGCCGACCCCTGATCTAGGTAATAGTTATTCTAGTTAAATAATTGCACAATAAATGACTAAATTAATAGATATAACCACAGAATGAGCAATGTGCAATCGCAGAAGTAGTAACTATCTTTTCGAAATAAAATGTTCGATGTAAAAAATTTCGCAGAATTAAGTTTCTTTTTGTGGTATGCATTGTGAGAGGCCTGTGTCTAGCAGTAGGCTGACTGGTACGGCCTGATTATGATGATGATAATATGTGTTGAACTGTTTTTAACTTCGCCGTGGCAAGATACAACAAACAAAGTCTGACAAAAAATGTAGCTTTGTCATCACGCATTATAGGTAACGTTATTATTACCCACCTAAAACTCGGCTGGCTGACTTCTGGATGGATCTTTAAAGCTTTATGTGATGGTGGATCGTATAACCAGTAGAACAAATAATTTGTCAAGTTGAGCAGAGCAGCAGCAAGGATTAACATCAACAGCATTTTTAGCGTTTGCGGCGTCATTTTTTTATAACTGTGTTATATAACTGTATTGGATGCGACTAAATTAATTAAATTTAAAATAATTGCAGTGCCTTACAAGATGCTTACAAGTAATTTATGACATATACGTCATAATCTGACTTTATGGTCTCTATGAAATAGATACTTACTGTCTCTAAGGTTCTGAGTACTGTATAGAAATCAGAAAAAAATTTAAAACTTCCATTAACTCCCATGGGGGGACGTCCTATAACGTGCTTTAATACTGCGAAATGTATCATCAGCCGACTCGGAACCTCGGAGAATCTATTGAGGTGTGGCCCACACCGATTAAACCTTCGGGAGTTTTTACTTCACTACGGCAAGGATCCTTCAGTTTCTCGAAAGAAAATGGTACTAACTAAATGTATTAGAGATAACAAATTACTAAATTTATCTATCGTACTGGTATTACCACATAAACTGCAGACAATAAAAAACCTTTAACGTCAATTTGTCACAATTGTAATGTCACTTTGGTTTTTAGGTACGCGTATTTAAATACGTAAAATATTTTTTTACAAAATTACTATTAAAAAATGCCGAAATACTATAGGTTCAGAGCGACGACACCTACCCGCAAAACAAAACGATGTTGGGAGAAGGAAAAGGAGGGAGAAGTAGAGAAGTAACTTTTTAATTCATATCTGCAGTGTTTTACAGTCATCATGTCTCTAGATTTTCCGTACTTCAGAACTTCTTTATGTTGTAAGGGTGTGCACAGACGACGAACTTTTGTACGCTTGCTTTGTTACTTTCAGCCCCTCGTGTGCGCTAGTCGATGATGTTGTAAGCGATCTATTTTGACGTACAGGAAAGTCCACGGAGAAAATTCCGTCGTCTGCGCAATCCCTATAAAAGAGGACCCCTATAGGTCGATACAACCCAACCCGCTTGTGTAATCTCCACTTTTGTTAATGTTCATGTCTTATAATCCCAAACCTGGTCGAAGGACCATCCCTTAACGTCACAATAGTCCCATGCTTTAGCAAATTTATAATAGTAGCATAGGTACACACGGTGGCAGATCAACCTGTCAAATTTCTCCAATGAATATTGATCCTTATAATCAAACAATAAAGTTCAAAATTGATTGTAGAAATTTCACAGTTTTGGGTAGGTTGATCTGCCGCCGTGTATACATAACTGTAATTGGTGTTAACCGTTGTAATAAGCAATAAATAAATAAAATAAATAAATAGTCTAAATAACGAGTCATCTTTTTATTATAAATATGTAACATGAACTACTCTATAATGACATCGCCAAATTAGGTAGCGGTACCTACTTGAACACCACACATTAAAATTAAATTGAAATTAAATTTTACGAAGCTCCTCGCGTTTTTTTTACATTTGATTTTTATCCTGATTTTGAACCCATAATGTACCTATAACACGCCTGCACATCAGACTACCACAAACTGTCAAATTTCCTCAATATACTTTGAACTTTGAATAGAGGGTAGTTGGTTAGAAACTTGACAGTTTTGGATAGGTTGACGTGCAGGCGTCTATACCTAAGTGATCGATCACAGAGAGGCTAGACTAGAACTACTAATTAAATATAAGATATACAACCCATAATCTTTAATAAACATACAAAAAAATGATATTTTATATAAGATAATTTACTTATCTAGTAATCTACTTATATAAAAAAAAATACTGTACGGTGTTTACGTTGTTGGCAGAGTGAAGTTCGTCGCAGAAAGGAATTGGCTAGACGTGACGCTCGCTTGCACACCGGCGCCATCTTGGTATTTACGACGCACTGCTTGGCGGGAGTGCCCGCCTCTCATGGGCCTTCCTCGAGAGCTAGCCGCGGGCCTACGAGCGTCGGTCCACCTCAGTAGCAGACCCATATTTGTGTTCAGAATCCCACCCACTGCACTTTCACAAGATGTGATGCGTCCGATGTGAACCGCCATGTTTGCTAGTTGAAAATTTCCCGCGTTGTCAATGTCGATCACAGAGTAGCGTACCCACCTTACTTTTTATTTGGCGGAACGTAAAAGTTGTCATGATTTTATGCGATTTTAGTAGTCAAATCTAGACCAATCTGTGATAAGAAATATACACATTTTTTTTAAAACCTACTGATTTTTATTGATTAACCTTACGTTACGTTTTTTACTTTGAAATGAAAATCTATTTTATTTTATTGTATTTTTTGAAAAGTGGCGTTGCATTGTTTTTTTTAATTTGCCAACACTCGTTAATAATCCACCATTATTTCACATTAAATTTATTAAATTTTATAAAACAAAACCACAGACGTCAAGTCTGCGGTTTACTTCCAAGATCTTTTCAAAATGATTTAATAAATTTGCAAAGGAAAATAGTGAAGAGGAAATAAATACCACAGATCGTTATTAAATAAACAAACAATATGTATTTCAAAAACATAATTTAGACTTAAAGGATAAAAATAATAATTGTACACAAATTGTTAACTCTTAAGTAACTGAATACATTCTAAACATCCTAACTTTGACTGATAAATGTTATGGCGGCTAAGCTGATAAATCCTAACATAAAATACAATTTACAAGAAAAAATACACTATCGTATTTGTAAGTAGTTATAATAATAAAAAAGAAATAACACAATAGCGGCTGTTTTTCACTGATTTTTCAAAATAAAATATTATTATACAATAATTGATAAACTTTAAATTTAATAATTAAATTTTATTTTAGCTACGGTCAGCAACGAAAGTTGCTGAATATTTTAACTTCATGTCATAAAAACTTCACTGTACAAATAGTCAACTGCGATAAGTGCGTAACGTATTCTTTACTTACTTTATCAGCACTAAAGAGATCAACAACTTTCATTTCTAACTGTACGCAACCAAACTTAAGATGAACTTGCAGCATACTAAATTACTTATTACATTTTATTGATACAGATTTCTTAACTTCGGATGGAAATTATGAAATAACCGTCCTATTTTATATATCCTATATGGTTTCAATAATTGTATAAAACGTCTGCTAAATCACAAGCTAATCCATAATTAAAATTATTGATTTTATTTTAGGAGATAAATATATTTAATAAGAAAATGCATATATTAGTATTTTTTAAGATACGATTTTGCAGCAATTTAATATTAATATTTTTTGAATTTGATTTCTCCTATGTTCTTTTATGTCTGTTAAAAAACTGTAGGTAACAATAGCTGTTCTTAGAAATGAAAAATATGTAATTAAAAAACTCAATACATAATCATAAAAATATTGGCGGATCTCGCAACATATTTCTAATGATAAGGTTTCACGGATAGGTTAAGATGCTATGACATCTAAACTGCCAATCATTAAAAGTAGGTCTCATAATATAAAAAAAATTACAAAAAATATGCTATCAAAATAATAAGGTTAAAATAATATAAAAATAAATAACTATACCATATAATGAACCCAATTTTATAGCTCTCAATTGGGTCAAAATGTACACAGGAAGTCAGAAACATGTACACAGCCCAATAAAGACTTGTTGAACATAATTAATAATGTTAAGTCAGAAAGTAATGTTTGCTAACAGTTGTTGAAACAAGAAAACTGTGAATTTTAGTAGCATGATTAATTTTGAGCAGTGAAATATTTTTATGTTACTATTATTAATAAAACTTTGTATCACAATGTATCCCTTAATGCTATGCGAACTATTTATTTACATAATTAACATAATTAAAAAAAGAGTTGTGATCGTAAAGCAGAACGATTTTTAATTATTCTTTCTTTTCAAACTAAAATAAAATATTGTTTAATAAAAACTAATATTTTATTCAGGAGCGTTTGTTGCATGATTATAATTAGTACGCCATTAAAACTTACATTATTAGTCTGGCAAGAGACGGCCAAGAATCTAGTCTACCAGTTTTGACATAATTTCTTGTAATTGCTCAGTAGCAGAGTACACGAGGGTGCGGCAACAATGCCGTGACCTTGAATCGACATACCGAGCTGTACCTACCGGCTAGGGTTGAGCCACACATAGTTAATTCATTATTGTGTGAATTTTGGTGTCTTTTATATTATACTCGTAAATAAAACACAATTTAGGTGTACACTATATAATACTTATATCATTATAATGTACAATCGTAATCAAATATTAATTTACAAATTATACACAGCAAAATATTTACGCCTCGCTCAGCCAGTTTTGAAAGCTGCGTTATTAAATTTAATAATGTAATATATCCGCATGCAAATGTATATTTTTTTAAATATATCATTGGAAAGCATGTACATGGAGTTAAGGTCGGACATAGTATCAAAAATAGTTTTGCTTATTTTGCCGGTAGTACAGTTTTCTATGGTAAAATAATTTTTGAAGTTTAAGTTATCTGTAGAATAACATATAGTGATTACTTGCTCAGTGTAGAATAACTTCTGTATCTTGTGTACCGCACTCTCTCTCACAGTCTCCGCACTAAAATTATGAGCAGTTTCCTGATTAATTTATATGAACAGTATGCTAATATAGTCTCCACATAAAAATAAGTAAGTAGGTTCACGGTTGTAATTAAAATAATATCGATATAATCAAAAGTAGAAATATTCATCCAAATGTAACCCCTAGTGCCATGGAACCACGGATAATTAAAATTACCCATGGACCCAGTAATGGGTCGACCCACAGGGACCAAGGGTAAACTCTGCTGTGACTGAATGTCAAGTTGCGATGTTCAAGGCTGAACATTTGTCGTGTTCGGCACATTTCTTCAGAAGAAACCATTGAATTAGTTTCAGGCATGTCAAGCGAATTGTAATCAGAACATACCTACTACATTATTATTATTATTATACTCTTTATTTATTTTCTTTCTTAGCCTAGGTTTGTTATAATATTAATATAAAAGTAAAATACAAAAGTACATACAAAACATAAAAATATTATAAAAAACCTAGCCTAGGGTGCCGCCGGCAACGGGGCAGGGCTCAAGTTGCCGGTGGTTAGGGCTGCAGAGACAGGAACCTTCGGACTATCCGCGCCGTGTCCAAGAGTACCGCCTTCTGTATCTGGCCCTTGATCCAACCATTAAGCGAGAGTCTCTTAAGGTGTTGGTCGAGACTCTTCGCTACCAGACCGTTCGCAGACACAACTATCGGCACAATGATTGTCGAGTCAACATCCCACATGGCGGTTACCTCGTGAGCCAAGTCAAGGTACTTGCTAGCCTTGTCCTTATTATTATTATTATTATTAAAAGGAAACTAATTAAAACCAATCTTAATGCGAGAGAGAAAAATCTTTACAGGTCAGCGCTCAGTGACATACTTGTTATAGTCCGTTACTACAACACCATACGCTGCCCGATCCGCGTTGCGGGGAAAGCCCGCGTCGTCGCGTACCTACTCCTTTCGCGTGATTTTTCTGTGTCCTAATGTAGGTGAACTACGAGCTTGTGTGCGTGCGTTTCGGAGCGCTTGTATGAAGTTGCCGCACTCTCGTTCACTCTGTCAGTAGTGCTTGTAGTAACAGCTTAGATTAATGCTCTAACAGCCGGTTGCACCAAAATTGATGTACACACGCCTTCACATCAACCTACCATAAACTGTCAAATTTCCTCAATGGACTTTGAACTTTATATTAATTAAGTTATAAAGTTCAAAGTCTATTGAAGAAATTTGACAGTTTGTGGTAGGTTGATGTGCAGGCGTGTGTACATTTACAAATTCAGTTTTATGTTTTACATAAACTATTCTGTTACTTTCTCGCATTCGTAAATGTACGTTGCACCAACAAAATACAAGTAAAAATATCAGTAAAATTACTTGCTTACAAGTGAAGCGTTAATTTTACCTCAGTAGTTTTTTACTACCATGGTAGTTTTTATTTTACATGTTTACTACATGATAATTTAGCGTCTGTCTTAAGTGTCAGTAGTATATACTGTACGTGACGTTGATGGACAGTATAAAGCACCTATGACCCTTGGAAAATTGGTAATTCTGTAAAAGTCATTAGCGACCACAGAGATTTCATCCATGTCACGAGGCATGTTTATATCTAGGTGCTAATGCTGCTATAGCCCGAGACACAATGTGTATTGCACGTCAAACACTAGCTTTATGCACCGTCGGTGTGCAATACTTGATACAGCTGGATAACATGAGACAAAAAAATTGTCTAGGCTTTTAAATCGATAAAAAATATAACGCGGTCCCATCCCTAGTTTGACGGTGCATGGCGACTGCGAGTGAACTAGTACTCTGAGGAACTAAGCAAGGGTCCTGTCCAATTTAAACACGGACCTAAAAAAAAGACGGACGGAATGTCACACTAAAAATATGTGAAGCGTGACAGCGCCAGTGACACGTTATATTGTATCGACGAAAATTTAAAAAAAATGCCGTCTTGTGTGGTGAAATCATGTATAAACTACATGAGTAAACTTAAAAAGTATCAAGGAATCACCTACCACGCGTAAGTTATGACGATTCGTGATATTTATATTTTCATTTACTGTGATGAAAATTCTAAACAAAAACTACAGCAATGTGCCCATTTTTTTACGGGAAAATTTCCCTAAAATTGGGTAAAATTGTATTTGTTGCATTTGTGACTAAGTAAAATCAGATTTCGTAACTTTTTAGGGTTCCGTATCTCAAAAGGAAAAGAATAGAACCCATATAATTCATATGAAATAACTCTTGCATCGTTTTTAATAGGTTTTTTTATCATAATACATTATGTTTGTGATGGTAAATTCCTTGCTATGATGGAAAAGGCAAAGTTGTGTATGGTTTCGGCGAAATCTAAATTTCCAATTGGCCCTAATGGTACGATTATTTAATTATTATTAATGATTATTTAATTATTGTTCATTACTTATTACATAATCATTATTCGTAAAATGAAAGTTTTGGTGCAACCGGCTGTAAGAGTAACAGCGAACGTATGCACATATTTAAATCTTAGTGATTTGTGATGTGCTGTAAATGTATGATTTCATGTAATTCTTTATTGGTAATAAATAAAATAAACAATTACAACTATTGCTCAGGCCGATTATGTGTTGTTATTGAAAAGAAAAATCGGTAAATAAATTGGTAGACTAATTTTTTGGCCGACCGTAAATTACATCGGGTTTGGAATGGCGAGTCAATTAAAAAGGGATATACTTAAATTATAAATACTTTACGTATTTGCCGTTAATCCTGTTAATAATATGTTTATATTATTATAGTTAATTAATGGGGTTATCAAGAGTTATACACATATTCATATGTTTTGGATAGTCAACAAAAATATCGATTAGAAATAGATGCTAGTTAGAATGCATATTTTATTTTATGTTATAATTATGTATCTACAAAGCTTTTTACATTCACTTAATGCTAGTAAGTACAAGAAACCTATGAAAACATTTTATCGCTAAGAGTTTATTACATCTTAATGTTTTTTCATCACGGTATTTTTTATTCATAAAAAATTACATAACTATCTTACCAAAAAGCTCCAATAAAAGACTAAAAAATGACAAGAATGATAATGTTAAAAATAAAATAAAAAACTCAAATTAGCTACCAAGGAGATTTTCCGAGGGACAATTAGGCCGCTCATATTTTATTTTTAATATATCCAAGCTAAGTGAATAGTTTGAATAAATCTTAAAAACGAATTTTGCGAATTTAGTGATTTATAATAGAATAAAGTAGGAGAACAACAAATATAATTAGAACCCTCGCTAAAAAGTAAATTTTATACAAATTATTGTTAATATAATATAAGTTATACCTTGTTGTTAGACATATTGGTCTAATGACCACTAAGCTTGCCGTCTGTTCTTAATTATATAGAAATTTTATTACAAAGTAAATTACATATTAATAGAGTACTTATAAAAAATAAATAAAAAAATACCTGTGTATGGTAATTGTGAACAGGGGAAATTCGACTTATTTTGTACCTTTAAAGAATCCCAAAGGGTTTCATAAGAATACAGTTTAATATTGATTACATACAGCTCCTAATTTTTAAGGTTGTCTTCTCTTCTGCATGTGACCTACTACACGGTTTGATTCAGGAGGTAACCGTACAAGAGATGCCCAGAATGCTAGGGGCATTTTAGCAGCACCTTAAGCTACGATGAATGTAACACTTATTCAAAAAAGTCATTATATATTACTGTACCTAAAGCTTGGGTTACTCGAATTGTCAAGATGTATAAAATTTTGTTAACTTCATAATTTTAGTTTATTAGTTTCATTTAATTAGTTTATAAGCATGTTACTTTCTAATATTTTTTCCTTTGAATAAATAAAAATGCAAAAATGCACAATAGCATTACTTTGTAACAACTTAAGGGTATATAGTATCTAGTACTAAACTATTTTTTTAAAATGTATTGAAATGTTCTGATATATACCTGTTTGTGTAGCAGATAAATAAATAAATAAATAAGAATAAATTGCTGTGTATATATGCCTAAAAAATGTCATAGCTAATTGAATCACCCCTGTTTACAATTACCCTGGTTTAACCGGTTTAAATGGTATATACAGATATACCGATTGGTATAAAGATGTACTTAAAATTAACGCACTTATAAGTGTGTATAGTGTGTGAAGAAGCTCAACAAAATAAATCGTACTGTCGAAAAAAGCAATCGAATGTATTACAAAAAAAGGTTATTTGGAATAGTTACACTCGTAGCTCGTTATATTATATCAGTAGTTGTATATTGTCATTATCCGTAATCTAAATAGTTTCGTGGCCTGTACAATTCGAAATTTTACCTAATAATTCATTATTATTGTTTGTTCTATATTAATATTACTTAAAAGTGTACTTATTCAATATATTATTATTTTTAAAGGAACATAACGTGTAAAAACATTTGCCTACATCTTAATTGTTGTACTAACGACTAGCGATGCAAATAATATGTTTTAAGAAACATCTTAAAAAAGGCCTGTTAACTAGCTGCTCTACAATAGAATAGAATTATGACATTAACAGGAATACGTCTTTTAAAATATAAAAAAAATAGATAAACGCAGTTATCAAATGAAGATATTCAAAAGTTTTCTCCTTACAAATAAATCATAATCCCATATTATGGTAACTCAGTGATTGATTATTCAAATGTCATGCCATTGTAAACCATCTCATGACGTTACGCTTCTGATCATACTACTAGAGCTGACAAAAATCTAAGGTATGATGCATACAGATACGTAGGGACTCAGCATGGGAAAAAGAACGGTCTCGGGCACTTGTCGTTTACTAATCTATTACCTGAACTGCGTAACTCTCGGCCCCGTGCCCCTTTTTCGGCTGTCTGCGCTCCATCGATCGCTTCTGTGTGAATCGCATCGAAACTTTAGTGTAATGAGCACTTTTCAATTAGTTATTTTGTCTATGACGAAAAAGCATTAAACAATATTAACAATTTAAAGAATAACATGATATACCTAAAACATTTTCAGAAATAAAATTGCGTACCTATATAATATATTTTTAGCACTAGCTACACAGAGAATGGTCTATATTTTTTAAAATATATTTTACTTTAGTTTGCCTCAGTTTAGTTAATTATGAAGAATGTGCGGTCAGTTTTCTTGTCGTACATGTATCAGACTTATAATGACTGATATAGACAACGCGCTCATATATATTTATAAAAGATTAAAAATGTGATTTGGAGCCGATACGCTAAGCACGTGTTAACAGGCTCTTCAAATTGAGCGAAGTAACCGAAAGTAAAATGGTAAAATGATGAATTTAAATAATATTCTGAATCATTAAGTCTATTTTTGCTTAATAATTCAAAGTTGACGAGTGTTTGTCAATAACATAGGCACTCTAACCGTTATAAAACTAGGTTAGTTTTTCTTTAACACTAAGATATTTTAACCATCTACGTTGCTTCGATCAATCTGTCACTGTCGGTACAACTAATTCCGCTTTCAACGATCTTTACAATTTTTAGAGGAGACCTTAGGGCGTGAACAATTTATAGTGACGTATGTCTTGGACAGTAAATAGTACCTAATACCTATACACCTAAAGTTAACAATTCAACACTTATACTGGGCCGTGTCTTTCATATTGAGAGATCACTTTGGTAACCACCTTATTTGGTATATCACATTGTTCCGGTCGTTACCGTTCATCGCCAAACAACAATTTGGCGAGGTATGTCCATCAGCTGCGCTCGTCAATGTTCACGACGATGTGGGTGTAAAGGTGGTTCAGGGTCACTTTCACGATTTGGTACTCTAGCGTGGATAGGCCGTCCTTCTGGAACACTTTGCTGGTCTGCGATAGTAGCTGATACCTGGAGTAGCAATAATGGTATTGTTTAATAATAATAAATTAACTTAGAACACTTGTTATAACAACACCTCATGCTTATTCTGGGTTAATATATCGTAGTGGCACGGCACTAGAGTTCGATATCAGTTTTTGTTGTATAAAAATAAAATGGAATATCATTGAAATTTGACTGCATGACTAGAGTTGCCACCTTTTTTGTGCAAATAAAGTACCTACATTGATTATGTAATAATCAATAAGTAGAAAAAAGTACATTGTGTCAAAATAAAGTACCTACGATTATTAATCTCGCCTAAAAACATACTTCTCATTGTTTTTAGCAACCTTTAACAAATGATTGTCACTATATCTGCACAGCAACTTTTTTGTGTGTTATATGTAAGTATTAAAGAATCCCAGAGAAATAAAATATGTGAAATAAAGTATTTTCGCGTACTTTATTGTTCTCATAGCCCCTTACAAATGAACAAAGAATTAGGTCCGAATAGTTATTCCGCGTGCATGACAGCTATGAAGCGAGTGCTAGCATTCAATTGTCGCCAAAGTAAAAAACCGGCCAAGTGCGAGTCGGATTCGCGCACGAAGGGTTCCGTACCATTATTTATAAAAACGGCAAAAAAATCACGTTTGATGTATGGGAGCCCCCTTAAATATTTATTTTATTCTGTTGTTTAGTATTTGTTGTTATAGCGGCAACAGAAATATATCATCTGTGAAAATTTTATTAAAGTTCATCCCCTAACGGGGTTAAAAAGGGGTAGAAAGTTATTTTGGCGGTGATTTGCTTCGAAGTTGATATCAATACTCCTTAGTGCTTTTGATTTAAATTAAATTTTATTTTGACACATGTTTAAAAACTCAATCCGATTTTATTTAAAAAAAACTGAACTCACTTAAAAACATAATCAACACTCTTTAAAATTGCTGTTCGTTTGTCACGCTAAAACTCGAGAAGAGCTGGACCGATTTGGCTAATTTTGATTTTGAAATATTTGTGGAAGTTCAGGGAAGGTTTAAACGGGAGAAACATAAATTTATTTTCCAATAAAAAATGTTCCACGATTTGTTTGTTTTGTTGTCTGTCATAGAAACTGTCAAAATCCGCCGGGTCAGCTAGTGATTAATAAAAAGAAGTACCTATCAATCTATATAATAACAATATCAATCTAATCTATCTATTCTATTCTATTCTAAACACATTGTGCGTACGGAGGAGTGTGTAATTTAGCATAGTTAAAGTTACTATGAGTGCAGAAAGTCAAAGAATTCTTCTTTGTGAAACTGTCAAAGAAGAATATGAATAATAAGTGTTACATTACGTTGTATTTTTTGTGAATTGCGACCACTAGTACTATACTAGTACAATTACGAGTACTATAGTACAATTTGAAAAAAGGCAAAGTTTTGAAATAATCCAAGAGCGGGATTCGAAACCGCACCCCATATCATGCCGGGTCAGGTGCACTGCCAACTATGTTTTGAATCCCGCTCGTGGAATTTTTTCAACACTTTGTCTTTTTTCAAATTGCAATTTGTTGGCATTAATATTTGCGTTAAATTATATGTAAATAATCATAAATATAGTACACTTCTAAATTATCGCGTTCTTTTAAACTAAGTTTTTTCCTATTTCATTTAATAGTCTGGCAAGTATAAAAGTATACAAATGCATATGATATTAGATTTATTGGCTAGCCCTCCCTGGTGGGGACGGAGTGGGGGTCGCCACATACACTTCGGCCTATCTTCGTGGGGTGTAATATCCGTAAACGGATTTCCAGGGCAAAAAACAGGTTACAACTTGATAGCCATACGTGCTATAGTTTATATGGGAAGGCTCGACTTTAACTAAATAGTAAAATAGTTCAGAAAATATAAAGTCTTCCATAGTTATTAACGTGTATAAAGTTCAAGTTTAAAAAATGAAGAAAATATATAAAAATTTAGCATGTTGTACCTCTTTGGATTTGGCGCCGATTTCTTGTGATCCAACATGGCGTATCGTGCGATGGACATCTTATATCTTGCTATATGATAACCGACTTTCCTCAACCTGTAAATAAATAGTTATCTTAAATATTGTCACGCGAATTCCAAATAAATAATTGTGACCAATTTGATCGTAACTTTAACAATCTTAACAATTAGTTATTAAGACTACTATTATGTTTAAGTAGGTTTATTTATATATATTTATATGTTTATCATTATTATCATTACAAAAACACAAATGTTGAAAAAATTTCCACGAGCAGGATTTGAACCTGCACCCTTCTGACATACCGGGTCAGGTGCTCTTCCAATTGAGCTGTCGTGGTTCTAACCAGCCCGCCGAAATTATTCAACACTATTTACTTTTTTACTTTGAAAGCCAAAGGCGCCAATTCATGTCAGAAGGGTGCAGGTTCAAATCCTGCTCGTGGAAATTTTTTCAACATTTGTGTTTTTGTAATTTGTTTCGCAATATAATTTGAGTTAAAATTATATAAACAAAACAAAAAACATATTATTATTATCATTTTCATTATTATTATTTTGCTTAATTTATAAAATACACATTATTCTAGTATGTTTTCATAATTTCACGTCTGATCTTAAAGTTTATTAGCTCTCTCCATCCGACTGGTTGTCTGGAAGAAATCGCTTGAAAGCGATAAGACCACCAAATTGTAACTTTGTAATTATTATTATTTTCTTTTGTTCATGTTTATGTTTTTTAGTGTTGCAATAAAAGTATTATCTATCTATCTATCTATTAAAATTTGTTTTATTAATTTTCTCGTAATCTCTTCGGTGAGCGCCTTCCGTTGTGTTACAAACATAATTCAGTTCTTCTGTTCTCTTAATTAATTTACAAATACCAAAAAATCGTCATCATCATCATCTTCTCAGCGTAAGAACATCCACTGCTGGACAAAAGCATCCCCCAAGGATCTCCACAGCGACCGGTTTTGTGCTGCTCGTATCCTGCGGCTACCAGCGACCTTCATTGTATCACCGGTCCACCTTGTTGGAGGCCTGCCTAAAGTGCGTTTTCCGTTTTCAGTGACTAAGTTATAAGTAAATAAAATTTATAAAAGCTACTTCATTGTATTATGTCCATGCTTGTAAACTAAGAGTGGAAGTAAATATATAAACACAACCGTCGTGGCCATACCTGTACGACATATCGTCGTCCTCACCACCCCAGCCCCAGTACTTGTTGGAGAAGCCGTTCACCTTCGTGAACTGCTCCAGCGTCATCGCTGACACTCCCCCGAAGATGTCCTCGTAGGGCAACCTGCAAAATTTGTTTGTGAACGTTACATAAATCATAGACATCAACTATTATTATAGCAGTCTACCTGCTCACTGTTAAATCCTCTTCCGGATGCCCGATCCGTAAAATGCCACTACACATTCACATACACATAACAAGCGCATTCTCTTAGGCTCATGACACCGTACTCGTAGAATAAGGGGGTACGACGACCCGGTTCACACGCGCTCTATGCCAGGTAAAGACATGTACCCGGTCAACACGAGCCGAGGTCCCAACCTTTAGAGGCGTCCTCGGGTTGTTCCGCCCCTGAAGAATCTAGTAGGCAACGGGAACACACACTAGTGTGTATTATCTTGCTAATCATTAAATCTGCAGCTACGGCCCCAAGGCTAGCAGCTGATTGGTGGAGGCTGAGAATCAGCCTGACCAGAGAGCGTTGTTTTTTGAGTTTATAGACCCCTCGAAAATTTCACTTAATAGGTTTCTAAAGGGAACGACATCACGCACTAGTGCGGTGTCCTCGCACCCCACTAGATTCTCCGAGGGGTTTGGATTGGATCGGTTGTCGTTGAATGGTGTTCGTGTTTACTTGAAACCGACCTTGTCTATAAACGCGGATATGTTGCGCAGGTCCAGCGGCAGCAGGTCGATGTCGTGAAAGATTAAAAGCTGATGATAATTGTCTATGGTGGTCGTGCTTACTTGAAGCCGAGCTTGTCTATCGACGCGGACATGTGCCGCGGCTGGCGCGGGCAGGAGTACATGTTGCGCAGGTCCAGCGGCAGCAGGTCGATGTCGTGGAAGATGAAGCATTGCCACCCGCCCGCCTTCAGCCTCTGGCTCTCCTTGAAGCCTACGTTCATCAGTTTGGCACGGTTGAACTCGCTGGTACCTGGTATTCACAGTACATTGCAGCTTCAAGAATACAAGGACCTCTACAAGGACCGATTGCAATATGCTTTTTTAAAATATCAGTTTAATTTCATCTGTGCGTACATAATTTATTTTTACCTATCTTTGTTGTTTTTTTATAAACGCTGTATATATCTCTAAGCGTGTGTGTAAGAATAGTACTACTCGTATTATAGCACAGTCTATTTAAAGTCTTCATTAGTCTCGGCCTGCTGTAATGTTGTATATTATTTACAATTTGATTATTAAGATAAATATCCTTCGAGAATTTTCGGCGAGAAAATAAGCTACCAGTGACTCAGTGACCTTGAATTAAAAGCACCAGTCAAGCATCGTCCCCAGTCTTAGAAATTTAGATTCAGAATTGTGATCTGTAGAACGCAAGGTACAGACGCCTGCACATCAACCTATCCAAAAATGTCAAATTTCTTCAATACATTTTGAACCTTACGCTTAAGGCATAAAGTTCAAAGTCTATTGAAGTAATTCGACAGTTTGTGGTAGGTTGATGTGCAGGCGTGTGTACTTATCTAAAACATCAGTGACAAATAAAATTAACTTCCAACTCACCTTCTTGCTCCACTATGAAGATACCGTACTCTATTTGCTGCTTCTGTAGGAATGGATGCATGTGGTTCAAGAATATAGCTAAATGCTGTCGCCGATCTCTGTAAATGAGAAGGAAAGTTTCAATTATTCGGATTTTTTGTGTGGCTTTCGGTTTGGTCGAAGTGGCTGGTTTAAGTAGACCTGTTAGTAGTATGCAGACCTAAGGAGCGAGATGATGAATGACCATAGGCGGTGGAGGCCAACAATCAAATAAGAAACTTTTTTCCCATTTCTACAACATTGAGTCCTCTTAAAAGAGGTGTCGGCAAGGTGAAGACGGCTAGTGAAGCACAATCCTGCTCCTCCTGTTTCGAGATGTCCTCGCATCTGGACTTTGCTTCTGTTTCACGTGAGGTAGAGTCAAGTCATTACCATACATAATAAATAAAAATCCCACTGGAAATAGTAGATAATTGCTATCTTGTAGGGGTTATTTAAGTAGTAGTAATGCCAAACTTATGGACCTTATCTTTACAGAGGATGAAGAGTGAAAGGATGGGGTTGCACAAACGATCCCGATGGGTCGAAGTGCTACTCGTACTGAGAGAAGGGAACCTCAGCAGGGCAGGAGATTCTTCTACCGTGCTTTAACACAGAGCCTTTCAGCTACCAGAAATCCCTTAAATAATTTGGACATATACCCCCGTATTAATAAACAAAGTTCAAACTTGGAGTACTCCGTGTTTTGTTCCCGTCATGTAATGTTCATTTCATATTAGAGTAAAAGAGACAAAACACGGAGCAACTACTCCAAGCTTACACTTTGTTTATTAATACGGGAGTCAGTGTACAGTGAGGTCCTTAACACACCCAACTAATCAGATTACAACCAGCTAGCTTTCCTACACCTGCCTATGTAGTGTTCTTACTACTCCGATTTGAACAGTATGAAATAAAAAAAAACTACTGGGTCAAGCAGCGACCTGCCCCCCGACCGCCTAACCGATTGCTTTGGCTACGTGTATCGTTTATGACGTCATCTTGTCATTTCGTACTGCCTATGAAAGCAATATTGAAAGCTATAGGCTATAGCTTTCGATATATGCCTATACCTATTAGCTAGATGACAAGATGACGTCATAAACTATACACGTAGCCAAAGCAATCAGTTAGGCGGTCGGGGGCAGGTCAAGGGTTCGCCACCTGCGACAACTAGTTTGTTGCAAGTCTTATGGTAATAACGTGGTGATAATACACATAGTCTGCGTTGAGCATTTCCCACGAGTATTGCAGGGAAACATTATAAAGGATTTATTATATTGATGTAGAACACGAGTCTACTGGTTCACTGTTCCAATATTACAATGGTTTAATCAACTGTTATGTACCACGTGTGGTCTCACTGCGGTACAGTGAACCGGTTTAAGTCCGTCTGGGTATGTAAGTATCACCATCTTATTATACAGTCTGCCGCCATTCCAACAATGTTTTTTTTTATTGATATTTTTTGATTTTTTAACTTTATTGTAATTAATCAATCAGTAACCTAAATAATTATTTATAGATAATTTTGATTACGACGCGGAGTCCCGAGTCTGGCTGAGGCTGAGTGGCCCCGCCAACTTCCGATAATCAGTGACCGACATTTTAGTCGGTGAAAATGAAACGTATGGAATTCTATGTTGCAACGCACACGTCCTACAAAAAGTCAGTCGTGGGGGGGAGCCGTAATGCGGACTAGGTTTCATCTAACGCGCA
The DNA here is from genome assembly GCA_949315975.1 of Eudonia truncicolella. Lineage (NCBI taxonomy): Eukaryota > Metazoa > Arthropoda > Insecta > Lepidoptera > Crambidae > Eudonia > Eudonia truncicolella. Next base: position 4,640,164 of record OX438840.1, on the reverse strand, counting down.
ACACAAACACAAGTACTGCAATGCTAATGATTATGAACTCTAATAAATCTTCTTAGCTACATACTTCAAAAAGACAAAACAGCCCCCCGACCGCCTAACCGATCGCTTTGGCTACATGTATAGTTTATGACGACATCTTGTCATTTCGTACTATTGCGCCTATGAAAGCAATATCAAAAGCTGTCTATAGCTATAGATATACACGTAGCCAAAGCGATCGGTTAGGCGCCAGACACATATGGGAAGCTTTTATTACCGGAGACAAAGAATTACTTCGGGAGCCAGTTTAGTAAGTAAGTAACTACACACTTCCTTTTATTGGTTACAGTTACGGTGTAGAGCTTTGCGTTTAATCTTATCACTCCATATCATATCATATCATATCGATATAGAAAACAGTTTTTTTGTATGTCCGTTATGATTTCCATATCGATATGATATGGCGCTCATATCCGTTTTTGGTTACGTTTTGACATATCGAACTCATGCCTACTTGCTTTATTACTGTCTTTGACATATATATCTCAAATCAACTTAATTGGTCCTTCGAGCCGGAGCATTATTATTTACTTCCGACGACAGCCAGAGTTCCTCACGTGTTAAGGATTTCCGGTGAAGTACGCCGTCATTTTCAGCATTATTATCGCTTACTCTGTGAAACTCTCGGTGAAAGAATGCCAATCGCTACTGTTCTGTAGAATGAAAAGAAAGAATAAACTTTACCTGAACGGAATAATAATGGCTACTTTGTGCCTGGCAGTGCAGTTTGGCGGTGTGTACATCCCCCCTAGCTGGACTTCCGGGAACTGACGCTCCACCAGATCCAGCTCCATTTCAGTTTTGTTAACTGGCACGGGACCTGATAACAATTCAAGTACTTACTTATTAATATAATCTACTTACTAGTGTTTGAATACGTTTGTGAACACTATTTTAAATTTCTCTGTTGTCTAGTGTCTGTCCCGTGTTTGATTCCCAGCGGGGATACATTGGTTGTACTCGGTTTGGTAGGTGGTTGGGCATGTTTTAAGTCTGCCTGGCTAGCTACCACCATCTTATCTAAATATGTCGCCATAACATCAATGTTACTTGCATTGTTGTGTTTCGACAGACAGAGATAAGATAGGCAGCGCCTCAGTTGTTGTTGAGGCTGCCGGGTGTGCTCCCAACTTCGGTCTTACCATCACTTAAGATTTGGTAAGATGAAAGGTCCTATCCCGTATCCGTATCCCTAAGAAATAAACGATAAAAATATAAACCTCATTGTTCTTACCTAAATCTTGTGGTAATTCGTCGTAGCAAGGCGGCATCTCTGTGTCGTTTTTCTTTATATCAAAACTCTCTGTTGTCACAGCCCTCTTCACTCCTTCCATAATCTTAGTTAGTATCAGCGATGTTGTATTTTCTAATATATTTTGTTTCGTCATATTAGCCGAAGGGAATTGTGTTGTATTACTATTATTAATTAGGTCGTTTTTTATTGTGGTGTTTTTAACTTCGGGGTTTTGAGTTTGCTCAGCGGTTATAGGCAGTCTTTTAGGCCAGGCTGCTGCTAACTTTTCACTTGATCTGAAAGTTGAAACAAAATGTTAGGTTTAGGTTTAGAGAATATTTATTGTCTCAAGAAATTATAATTTTAACTAAAAGACAAACTCTAATATATTACATTACAAAAACACAATGTTGAAAAATGTTGTAATTTGTTTCGCAACAAAATTTGCGTTAAAATTATATAAACAAAACAAAAACATTTTACTATTACATGCTAAAACTTATGCTAATAGTGAGCAGTAGTAAGTTGCTTGTTAAAATTATTTTCACATAAAGTACCTTACAAATAAACAATGAATAAGGTCCGAATAGTTAATTCCGTGTTATGTTCCTGTCATGTAAACGTCATTTCAAATTAGAGAAAAAGAGACAGAACACGGATGAAATATTCTTTGTTTATTTGTAAGGCACATAGAGTAGGTACACACGCCTGCACATCAACCTACCACAAACTGTCAAATTTCCTCAATAGACTTTGAACTTTATGCCTTCATAATACGGTTGAAAATGTATTGAAGAAATTTGATAGTTTTGGATAGGTTGAAGTGCAGGCGTCTGTACAACATTTCGAAAGAAAATATTTTATACTTAAATAATTACATAAACATTATCATATAGGGATCTGGATTATATTAGTTATTAATAAATTTAACGAAGTTTTAGCAAATACCAGAGTAAATTACTATCGCCTTAGTGAATATTTCTAATCATCCGGTTGTTGGTTAATTTGACAGTATTATTTGGATTGTCTTCCAAAGATTTTCAATGCCGTGTTTATTTTAGATAAGTTACTTAAGATATAACTAATTAAATGGTTCGTAAAGTCATCGTAAGAAACGATGTTTATTATATGTGAGTAACCGACATCCCGTTAATTATAAGATACCGTATAAGTATATAATTATACAAGATTACTATTAATTAAAAAATACCTTCTCTTTTTACCCCGAGCAGTGGGCGTGGAAATTTCCTTCTAACATTTTTTCTGTACCAACAGATTAATATAATACGATAGAAAGTTTTCCGTGTCGAACATTGAGAAAAAGGTATTATTAAAAGCTGATTTTTCATTCTCGTGTGTACTCTTTTTGATTAATTAATTAATCTCAGCGGAAGTGTCCTCCTAATACATAAGAGAACTCATTTTAAAAAGGTTATCTTTTCATTTATAGGGTGGTGACTGGTGGTCCCTGATGGATGGCCAAGCTTACCGGTAATTTTTCAACCGGTATCTTCGTTTGACAGAAGTACAGATACCAATTTTTTAACGTTGTCAAAGCCCTGATCACAGATTTGGGATATGGCAGATAACTCAACGTCAAAGTTACCTACCATCGCAAAAACCTTTTCACCCTAAGTTTTAATTTCTGACGCCTTTACTCATAAAAACTTATAAGTCTACTGCATGCACTGTTAAAATATGAATAGCGGTTAAAAGGAAAACCTACCTCATAGTAGGCAGTGTAGCGTTGTAAATAGGTTGGTACAAATAAGTGCGGAGCGGCGACGCGTCCAGTATTGAGCCGAAGAGGTACTCCACCGCTGCTAGCGCCAGCACGAGCAGCAACAGCAGGCGCAGCGCGCGCGCCGCCCGCCCCCCGGCCCCGCTACCGCCCGCGCCCATCAACGCATGCGGCGCGTGCGCGGGCACACGCACACCTGTTGGCATAATATTATACATAGTGATACATATGGATACACATTCAGATACACATGCACACTAGCCTAGGCGCAAAACACCCTATACTCCCGTATACTCCCAACTCCCGTCCAGGGAACTCTTTGGGGGTCTTTTGCGAGTCATTGCGAGGGGACTCGGTGCTTAACGTTCGTGATCCTGGTCCCGCCATCCTCGTGGCAGAGGCAATATTATAAACATTCAGATACACGGCACAAGCACGCAAGCCTAACACGGGCAGCAAAGGTAGGCAAAGTAATTTTTTGTCTAATTATTACTAACATAAATGGATCTAATTTTGTCTTATTTAATGAATATTATTATTACAAGTAAAAAAACCGCTTAATACTATCTTAATTAAAGTTAGTCATGGCATGCAAAATTTATTTTTTCTCATATAAAATTTACATTTTTAAATATTTTCTAAAAACAAAATAAATAAAATATTTAAAAATATAAAAAAATAGGGGTCCGCCGGCATCGGGACCAGGGTCCAAGCTACCGGTGGTTAGGGCTTCAGAGACAGGAACCTCCTCACAATGCGTGCCGTATCGAGGTGAACTGCCTTCTGAATCAGGCCTTTGATCCAGCCGCCTAACAAGAGCCTCATTAGATGTTGATCGAAGCTCTTGGCCATCAGGCCGTTGGCCGTAACCAATCGGTACGATGACAGCCAAATCCACATTCCACATGTCGACAACCTCGTGTGCTAAGTCGAGATATTTGATTTGTTTCTCTTTCTCAGCTTTCACGAGGTTCTCGTCATGGGGAATGGTGATATCGACAATCATCGTGCGGCGTGCTAATCGATCTATCACCACAATGTCAGGCTTATTGGCTACAAGTCCTGTCGGCGATGATAGATCGATCCCATAATAAATATTATTATTACAAACCGCTGTAGTAAAAAAACCGCATAATACTATTTTAATTAAAGTTAGTCATGGCATGCAAAATTATAATTATTATTCTCTTTATTAAATATGTATCTTGAGAGTTTTTTTTTACAATATTTTACATAAAAACATATTAACAATTTAAAATATTACAAGAAACTTAACCTAGGTTGCCACCGGCAGCGGGGATAGACCCAAGCTATCATTGGTTAGGGCTGCAGAGTGGTGAGGAACCTCCTGACAATACGTGCCGTGTCAAGGAGTACTGGCTTTTGCATCTGACAGTATGAGCACAGATACCTACGAGTTCGTACTATGAGCTCAGATGCCTACGACTTCGTAATATGTGCACAGATACCTACGAGTTCGTAGTATTATTATTATTATACTCTTTATTTATTTTCTTTCTTAAAACTAGATTTGTACAATATTGTAATATAAATACAATAAAACGTTATAAAAACCTAATTCTAGAGTACCACCAGCAGCGGGGCAGGGCCCAAGCTACCGGTGGTCAGGGCTGCAGAGTGAGGAACCTCCTGACAATACGTGCCGTGTCAAGGAGTACTGCCTTTTGCATCTGACAGTATGAGCACAGATACCTACGACTTCGTAATATGTGCACAGATACCTACGAGTTCGTAGTATTATCATTATTATACTCTTTATTTATTTTCTTTCTTAAAACTAGATTTGTACAATATTGTAATATAAAAACAATAAAACGTTATAAAAACCTCATTCTAGAGTACCACCAGCAGCGGGACAGGGCCCAAGCTACCGGTGGTCAGGGCTGCAGAGTGAGGAACCTCCTGACAATACGTGCCGTGTCAAGGGGTACTTCTCTCTTTATTATTACTATTATTGTATACTCTTCAAACCAGACTATATACACTACTGCTGCTTTGTGGCAGAAGCAGATTGGGAGAGTGGTAGCAATCCAGAAGAGACGTTTAACATTAAAATTTACAAACCTTTTGAGGAGTGGATAAACAGGGAGCTCTATGGAACTGTCCCATCCTCGTCAGTGGACACTCAGGAACCTAGTGCTGAAGCCTTCCATGATTCTGTAACAACAATAAAGAAATATTCAAGTTTTGAAGATGTACATTGTAGTAGATTCTTATGTTTAGAACAGAATTTATAATTATTACGCATTAGAACTGTAGGCGTGAGTAGTGGTACCTATGAATTCATGTTTGAGTCAATATCATACATAAAACATTGATATCTACATGTTCGTAGTATGAGCACAAATACCTACGAGTGCGTAGTATGAGCATACATACCTACGAGTTCGTAATATGAGCTCAGATGCCTAGACTTCGTAATATGTGCACAGATACCTACGAGTTCTTAGTATGAGCTCAGATACCTACGAGTTCGTAGTATGAGCTCAGATGCCTACAACTTCGTAGTATGAGCATAGATACCTACGAGTTTGTAGTATGAGCACAGATACCTACGAGTTTATAGTATGAGCACAGATATCTACGAGTTCGTAGTATGAGCACAGATACCTACGAGTTCGTAGTATGAGCTCAGATGCCTACGAATTCGTAAGCTCATATATTTCTACGTGATCGTAGTATGAGCTCAGATTTGGTTACCCATCCGGCATTTCAGTAGTAAAAGGGAAGGGATAATATACTCGTAGAGTTAGGTAAACTTTTTTACGTTTCTATAGTCGTAACAAAGAAGGAAGGTATTTGCCACGTCTGTGTATATATATTTTTTATTTATTCTTACATTTAAAAATAATCTTAAATATTACATACATTGTGTATTGAAACCCTAAGCGTTTGCTTATATACATTGGAGTCACCGATGGTCACCCGTATCGATTGCCTATAACTAATTACTATCCGATTGCCAACACATGTTTCCATCGAGTAAATTGCCATGTAAATTTTTATTTAATTAAGTAATAGGTACCACCAGTTTCTTAGGAGTTCCCTAATTGTTTTGTATTCTATGTTTGAATATGTTTACACACAATGTGCCCAAAAATCGTATAACAAGTAACCAAAAAGAGTTTTATAAGTTATATTTTATGATTGTTTTGTAAAGCACATGAGTTACTACCTTTTACAATTGGCCAATGTCACCTCGTGAGTTGGTAAATAAATATGTTGATATCGTATCCTAAGGCTATGGGCTTAGCAGAACTTAACGAACACGAGGCAGGATCTTGCGGAAGTTATAGTAATTTTTCTTTTCAACTATGGGTAAGCACTTGTTCTTCATCTCACCTGATGTTAAGTGATGATAAGCCAAAGGTGGAAGCGCACTTCACACGGAATCCTCAACTACTAAGGGAACTGGCTATCTCACCTAAAAATGTTGGAACACAACTATGCTAATATTACTATAATGTTTAACCACACTTTAACCTATTACCAACCAAATCGTATACAATCAAGTACCTTTGCTAGGAATCGAACCCAGAAGCTCTGGTTCTAAGACCAGGTAGTCTTAGTCACACAGAGGCGGTTCAACGGGTCACCTGTAATAGAAAGAACGCCATGATCAGAGAAATCGGGTACCGTGTCGCAAACCGTGCCGCAAACCGCTTGAGGTCGTCGCTAATAATAGACTGTTAGTAATTAGTAATTACATAAGACCTTAAAAGTAATGTTAGTTACAAGAAAAAAATAAAAATGCACATTGAACAAAAAACAAAACAAAACAAAAACGAGCTTGGCGCACTGGATTAGTAGACGGACCATTAGAGGACGGTGTGTAGTATCTAAGCAGCAATGCCTTGAATAAATCATAAAATATAGTCTATCCACTTATCTGTCACATATTGAGTGGGGATTTGGTTACAATCAGATCATGTCAACTCGCGTGTCGCTTGAGGCATTCATTCGTAAAGAAAACTGACAGGCTCTATGACGAATATTTTTGACGCTGTAAAGAGCTGGACACTTGCTGAGTTTCTTACCGGTTCTTCGCAGTTCAAGATCTCCCGCCCAGAGTAGACTTACGAACCGGTGGCGTAGAGACATTCACAAAAACTACTTGTAGCCTAAACTGAATAAATGATTTTTGAATTTGAATTAGAATTTGACATTTAGCCATTTACTTGGGAAAATATAAGCTGATTTTAGTTTTTCCACGCTATTGCTACTCGTAGAAAGCAAGAAACATTTTTAGTTAAAGATTTTAATCTTAGAATCTACTGGACCGATATTAAAAACTCTTTCACTAAAAAAATTCACTATAGGTACTAGAAATAAATATCTTTCCTTTGGGGAAATTACGATATTCTCGTATTCACGTTGCTGGTCAAGACGCGAGCGGTTTTTTTGTATTTGTCTGTATCTGTAGTAGCTGGGTAATTTATCTCTCTTCATTAATTTCGTCTTTCATTAGAATTTATTTAGTGTACGTATAAGTTAATAATACTCTATTGTGTTTTAATTTTTATAGCTACATTAACTGTGTCAATCTCTGAAAAAGCAGAATATAAATTATTTTCTATTTTCTTAGACTTTGCAACAACATAATTCAAAAACCAATTCAAAAAAAAAATTAATAATTAATATTATTAATATTAAATATTAAGCTGCAAAGTTAACATAAATGTAGGTGATATTAATTAATTACATAAAAATAATGACAGTAAATGTCACGAATGACTTAATACTAACGTCCTGTCCTGACGTTTCGAACCCTTTGCAGGGTCCGTGGTCACAGAGAGACAGGGGTGGGGAGGGGGTCCTCAATAAACGCGAGTAGATCCGTAAAAGTTGTTTCATTTCAATGTGTAGTGTTCGCGTAAACTTTAGAAAACTATACATAGTTACAAAAGAAAAATATTTTACCAGAAAAAATCAACCAGCCACATGAAGCTCGAGTGGGAATGGAACCCACAACCTTTGGATAACCGGTTCAATGCTCTGTCCGCTGAGCTACTGAGGCCCTAGAAGACTCGTAAAATTTACTGGTATAAAATTTCTAGTACTTTGTGATTTACTCTGCAAGCCAGCGGTATTATATCAATGTGAGGTTACTACCCTCACAAAAAATTTATATTGCATGAACTTTTATAATTAACAACTTTATTACATTTTAATAGAACACAATACACACAAAATGGGTATTAAACAAGATATTAAGGCAGCTTATCGCAAACAGTTTAATTAAGTTTTGCACAACCTTGCGTTTATCTTAACACAAAGAACAATAACGATTTTATGCGGTCGTTAGTTAGCTATCGACGGTTAAAATTAGATTAAAATTGTATTTTACAGCTAATTAGAACATTTTACGTAAAAATTAATGCTCATTTGGTTAATAAACGATAAAAAAATAATGAAATTGATTTAATTCCGCATTCTTAATAATTATTGTTAATTGGCGTTCGTAATGATCACAAGGCTATTTTTATACATGTCTGCGCGTGGCAGTGTTAAATTTGTCGGCAGCGGGGAGGTTTGTTTGTGTAGGTAGGATGGTCGAGCAAACTCTGATTCGCCGATAACACCGTTCATCTTGGATCTTCAAAATAAAGACGCAGTCGTATTCCTTTCAGTCCCTTTAATGTTATTTTAATATCACAACTACATTATTTAGAAACAGTTCCCCGATGCAAATGGATTTTAGAAACGAAGCGAGTTTTGCGCGTGCGTACGCTCCGACCGCTCTCGTTCAAATGTGTCCAGTCCGTTGTCGCGCCAAGCCAACTGCCGTTGACGTTTCGCGCACCATAGAGCATAGGCTGCGCAGACCACACTAAATATAGACTATACTTGTCGTTTCTAAGCGATGCTAGCGCCACATCTCCAACAAATTAATTATAATTAGTTGTTATTTCTCTCTATCATCATCTCAGCCAAACGACGTCCACTGCTGGACAAAGGCCTCCCCCAAGGATCTCCACAACGACCGGTTTTGTGCTGCTCGCATCCAGCATCTACCCGCGACCTTCACCATGTGCCCTATTTCTCTTTAAAGTTATTAGTATCAACTCCTATGTCTTTCCGCACCTTTGTTAATGTTTTAAAGTTAATTGCTCCAGAATGTCGAGACAAACGACATGGGCTCTTAATGATAAGAGTTGATTCGAATGGTTGAGTTACTCGTATGAAGGGTGTGAGAACGAAAGTGATATAAATTACGTCGCCAAACTTGATAAGGCCCTTGACATTATACGTCAAGTGGTCGTATAATGTCCCAGAATATTATTTTGAGAATAATGTAGTGTTTTGGAAACGACGACGGTGACGTCATGTGCGCCGCTGAAAGTCGTGCTTTATTCAATATAAAAAAGCGCACTTGAGCGGCGACGGTGGGACCTTGCGAATGACGGCTTTATTTTATTTTATTTCGTTACCTTTAGAGCATTAATGGTTTAATGGCTCTGTGGCAACACTACGGCTAACAGCTGATTGCATTTTGTCCCGAATTTATTTACTAATTTTATTAATTAATCTTATATTTGGCCCTAAATTCATCACGAAACAAAATTTAGATATATTCTAAGTGATTTTGCATGATAATCTGTGCATAAAACTGTGTATTGTGTGTGAATTAGTGAATTGCAGGTATCGTACGTACCGGCCGGCGAGCTGTCAATGACACGGCATTTTTTGTTATTGTAAATCTTTGTCATCTCTTTTAAATATCATTGTGTGGTAAATTTTACATAATTATAATAATCATTAGACAGTACCGTTCTTTTTATATATTTAAAGTAATATTCGATAATTTTCGTGTTGAGGTTACTTTGTAATTTACTTTTTAACCTCTCATACTTTGTTCGAACAACTTTTTGGTGTTTTTCTTTTTCTCCTCTAATTTACTAAAATGCCGATCACTACGCGTAGCATGACCTCAGCTCGCCAAGAAGAGAGTAAGCTCGCTGTTACATTGAGAAAACTCGACTTGGCTTTGAAGGAATTAGAGGTTTCCAAGGGGTTGGTTGAACAATTGCATAGGGAAAGAGATGACAACGAAACGGAACTATTGGATTCGTTAAAAAAATATGATGTTTTGAAAAAACAAATGGCTGAGCTGCACACTGAGCATAGGTTAGTAGTAGATGAGCGGGACAAGTTGCATAGCATACTGGTTGGGTTCAGGGAATGCAATGACGAGTACGAGCAGGGCCTCAAGCGCATGTCGGTCCTGGAGCAGGAGCTGCAAGAAGCCCACCGCCACATTACCACCCTGGAGGCGGAGAAACGAGACACCATGACTTCCCATAGCCACAGCTTGTTTGATGAGTTAGTTGGTAGTGCGCCCAGCCTGGTTTCTACTGTACAAATCACGGAACCCATTTTAACAATTGATCTGACAAGTGATGACACTATAAAAACCTTAAATTTAAATACTGAGGTGGGGATTGTTCAGTGCAGTAGAAACAAATTTAAAAAGTATGTTAAAATTAATAAGTATATAGCCAAAACTAAAAAACTTATTAAGAGGCAAAAATGTATGTACAAAAAAGTTATGTATATTAAAGAGAGAAGGCAACTTGGCGATGAACTTGATATGTATTCATTACTATTAGAAAATAATATTACCGAATATGACAGTGACATAAAGAAAATGGAAATTGAGATATGTAACCTTCACAAATCCTTAGAATTAATGACAAATAAGTATAATAGTGCTAAAAATGAGTGCGAGGAACACATGCTTGCTTTAAAGTACCTCATTCAGTCTAATTGTGACCAGTCAGACACAAATAGCTCATCTAGCAGCCCTCAGGCAGTCTGTGAGTCCTTGTTCACTCATCATCACCAAAGTCCTTCATCCGTATCAAATAAAAATAAAAATACCAATAGTTCCTTCACTCAGAATAACATTGTAAAATCTGAGACAATCATGTTTAGTGATGAACTTGGGAAATCCATGGGCCAATTATTAAGTACGTATTTGGGACAATCTGTTACTAATTATTGTACGCCTGGTTTAACTTATCATGATATTATCAAAAAAATTATGAATTACAAATTCAATCAAAACACCACACTATTGATTTTAGTAGGACACAGAGGAAGTATGGACAAGATTAAACTGTTAAAATGTTTTGATTTTTTGTACTCATTAAATGTTAAAAATGTTGTTTTGTTCACACTTCCTTATAGCCAAAGCTTGCCACAGACTGAAAACAATATAAGGCATAAAATAAATCTGACATTACATACTCTGACATTTAATAATACGAGTAAATTTCATTTAATTGACTTGAATAAGTATTTAGATAATAAATTATATTTGACAAAGGATAAATTTTATCTTAATAAATATCTTAAGAGACAGATAGCATTATCGCTATCATATTATATTGAATACTCAGCCAAAAATTTGGCTACCCTATCTGCCCCTATTGGGCAGAATATTGACATTGTTAATTGTACTTTGGAATCTGTTCCAAATCAATCTGTTTACAATAATTTAAATTGATATCTCAGACAATAGAGGAAAACTCTTGCGACTTAAATATTAAGAAAAATGAAAGGTCCACCTTTATGAACATTATTCATCAAAACATTCAGGGCTTTTCTGGAAAAGAATTAGAATTGGAATTATATATAAATGAAAAAAATGTACATGTCTTATGCTTAAGCGAACACTGGTTAAAACAATGCGAACTATCAGTAAGCATTGATAATTATAAAGTCATTAGTTCGTTCACAAGAGAGTCAGCTATAAGAGGTGGGTCACTGATATTATTAAACAATACATTACAATCAAAGGAGCGTAAAGACATAGTATCTCTCTCAGTTGAACGAAATATTGAACTATCATGTGCGGAGCTTGAGCAATATGTTATTGTTTGTGTGTATAGGCCTCCCTCTGGTAATTACCACTTATTTGAGTCCATTATGGAAGAAGCCTTGCAAAAGGTATGCAAATGTAAAAAGAGGATAGTTGTATGTGGTGACTTTAATATAAATATTTTAGATGACTCACAAAACTCGGTAAGGTTTCTTAATCTTTTCAAATCGTTTAACTTGCAAAATCTTTTTGATGAACCTACAAGAGTTACAGCCACATCAGCTACCTGTTTAGATAATATTTTTTCTAGTTGTAATGTTATTGAGAAATCAGTAATAAATTTTATAAATTCTGATCACAGTGGTCAGATAGTTAGATTTGAGCACCAATATGATCGTCCTTCAACGAATATTTTGTACAGGCCAGTGACCACTAATCGATTAGACAGATTTAAGAAGAATGTTAATGATAAAGTGTCACAAATACCATGTAACAATTATAATGCGAACATTTTATATGACAACCTATTTGATTTAATCAAAAAAGAGTTTAATAACAACTTTACTCAAAAATTGATCAAAGTAGATAGGACTAAATCTAAATTCAGTGATTGGGCCACAGTTGGCATCTATAGGAGTAGAAATAGGTTGTATCAACTATATAATATAAAGGCAAATTCTAAGGATCCAAGTGTAATTGAATATGTTAAAAATTATTCAAAAATGTTCAAAAAAGTTTGTTCCATAGCAAAGGCTAACTCCATTCGGGCAAAGATTGTGAATTCAAAAAATAAAATAAAAGCCACTTGGAACGTCATTAATAAAGAAACTTGTAAAGTAAGGTCTCGTGATCGTATACTTGAACTCAAAGTCGATAATGCTTACATCAATGGTGATACGGAAGTGGCAGGCGCGTTTGAAACATTTTTCTCAAAAATTCCACTCATTACATCAAGTAAATTAAAATCTTCTAAACATCTTGCCCAGATTCTTCTTGTGTCGAGTGTAAAAATATGTAATATTCCATTTAATTTTCACTATATTGATTCCGATATAATAATAAAAGCTTTTAGACAACTTAATATAAAAAAGACTGAGGATCTTTGGGGTATCTCCACTGATATATTAAAATCTATAATATCTTCTATCGCGTCTAATTTAGCAATAATATTTAATAAATGCGTTGATGAAGGTGTATTTCCAGACTTAATGAAGCACAGTAAAATTATACCGTTATTTAAAACAGGCGATAAAAGTGATCCATCTAATTTTCGGCCTATATCCATACTACCGGCTCTTAGTAAAATTTTTGAAAAAGTTATTTTTAATCAATTACTGTCACATTTTACAGATAACCAGTTACTTCATAACAAACAATTCGGTTTTACTAAAGGTAGAAATACAACCGACGCGGGAGTTGCACTCATTAAGCATATTTTCGATGCATGGGAGCAGAAACAGGATGCGATAGGTATCTTTTGTGATTTATCGAAAGCTTTCGACTGTGTCGATCACGAGACTTTATTGTTAAAAATGGAACATTATGGTGTCTCAGACAACTCACTTACCTTATTGAAATCATACCTCACTGGCAGAGTTCAAAAAGTTAATATTAACGGTACCGATTCTTCTGGCGCTCCGTTACTTATGGGGGTGCCCCAGGGTTCAATATTAGGACCTCTTTTATTTCTCATTTACGTAAATGATCTACCTTACTACACCGAAGATCTTTGTGAGATAGTATTATTTGCTGATGACACCTCATTGATTTTTAAAATTGATAGACATAGAGCAATATTTGACGACGTAAGTAATACTCTCTCTCAAATATTACATTGGTTTACCACTAATAATCTGCTGCTTAATGCAAAAAAAACTAAATGTGTTAAATTCACGATGCCCAATGTAAAGCAGGTTAATACCAGTATCACTATGAACGATGAAATAGTTGAAATAGTTAACTCGACAGTTTTCCTGGGTGTTACCTTGGATCACAAATTACAATGGGGTTCTCATATTTCTGCCCTGGCAGGAAGACTTAGCTCAGCTGCCTATGCGGTTAGAAAAATAAGGTCACTTACTGATGTAGAAACGGCAAGATTAGTTTACTTTAGTTACTTTCACAGCGTCATGTCATATGGTATTTTATTGTGGGGCTCAGCGGCTGACATTGAAACCATTTTTGTGTTACAGAAAAGAGCCATTCGAGCTATTTATAGCCTTGAGCCCCGTGATACGCTGAGAGAGTTATTTAAGCAGATAAATATTTTAACTGTAGCTTCACAGTATATTTATGAAAATATCATTTATGTTTATAAAAATTTAGATAAATTCGAAAAAAAAAGTAACACCCATAATTTTAACACAAGAAATAAAAACAAACTTGCCGTTCCAAAACTTAGACTCAATAAGGTCGGTAATTCATTTGTTGGGAAATGTATAAAAATATACAATAAAGTGCCTTTCACTCTAACGGAATTGCCACTACACAAGTTTAAGACAGAAATAAAACAAGGTCTAATGAAAAAAGGCTACTATAAAATTGATGATTATTTTAATGATAATAATGTGTGGTCATCTTAGTCTGCTCGCCTGCACATGTTATTTCACATTGTCAGTAGTTACACTTTTATATTATAAAAGATTTATTAAGATTTATTATACAGTCAAAGAATATTAATTTATATAATTTTTAAACTGATATCATAGCCTTTATCAGCAGTGTCCTACAGTTAACAAACAGCATTGCGTTAAATAGATTATTAGGCTTTTATTTAGAGTATCTTGAGTGTGTCATGCTCTCTTTATTGTCTCTGCGGTGGTGGCGTGTGCGTCGGGTCGTTACGTTCCCTAAAATATGGTTGAGCGAAGCGATGGCTGATTCATATGTCATACTCGTGAACGGGTGCCGCCTGTGGAGGCTGGTCTGCTCTTGCATACTTATCTTATTTTTAATACTTACTATAATTTGACTTTGTTTTTCTTAAACAATTTTTGACTTTTATTAGAGTACTGTAGTGGTACTGTATGACATTGTGGAAATTGGAACTTTTACCTGAGGTAAATTTGTTAATTTAGATTTTTAATTTTGTTTTTTTACATGTGATCTTCTATATTTTTTTTATTTTTATGTGTTTATTTGTGATGGAAAGTGTCCTGCTAAAATAGGGCATTTTCCAATATTTTTGACGCTGTAAGGGAGAAAAGAGCTGGACACTTGCTGAGTTTCTTGCCGGTTCTTCTCAGTCCAAGATCTCCCGCCCAGAGTAGACTTACGAACCGATGGCATAGTGACATTCATAAGAGCTACTTGTAGCCTAAACTGAATAAATGATTTTTGAATTTGAATTTGAATTTGAATGTTCTAAGTCGTTACCCATCCAGTGACCGGACTTTGAGAAAGTTGTTTAACTTGCGAGATCGCAACGCGAATGTAAGCCGCTGCGCCATCGAACTTAAAGAAGAATAAGTAGAACTAAAATTGTTTAACTACCTCAAAAAAGTAACAAACTGTCGTATGACAGAATGAGAGAGATTTTCTTTATGCGCCAAAGCAATGTTCGGCAAACATGTTGTTTGAGCGGCGACATTATAAGTAAAAGCTTTTTTGTGATTACGCCTGTTTCGTCCTTTCATTTGTTATATCGTAAACATTGCACGTCGAACAATACAAAGCGAAAACATACGTAGGTAGATATTACGTGCGAAACGTCGAATACAAATGTCGGCGAAAAGGAAAATGTCTAGGAACACTCCTTGGAAATTACATACTACGTCAATACGAAGGGTACCAAATGAGACAGATCTGTGAGTCGGTACTCGTACCTACTTACAGTCAGCAGCGATAGTCACTTTAGTACTTTGTCAAAGCAACTAAAAAATGTGATAGAATATGACTGTGTAAAATGTTAAAATTCCGTTAAGTATCTTTTTGTTAAGCTTTTATTTTTGCTGTTTATGTACACACGCCTGCACATCAACCTATCTAAAACTGTCAAATTTCTTCAATACAATGTCAACCATACGACTTAATTATAAAGTTCAAAGTCTATTGAGGAAATTTGACAGTTTGTGGTAGGTTGATGTGCAGGCGTGTGTACTTGTATTGTTTTCTTAAGTTTAAGTACAAATTTGCTCGCGTTTATTTTACATATTACTTTATTATCATGACGGACGTTTTCTTCGGTCCCTTGGCAGGTTCTGTCACAGGGAGGCTGAGGTGTGATATTATTATGACTTATATTATAATATAAGTCAGCCGAGGATCTCGAAGGCGCAGTGGTTAACGCGCCCGGTCTGCGACTGCTAAGGTTAAGCAATTTTCTTAAAGGCTGGTAATTGGATGGGCGACCAAAAACGTATCATCTTGAGCTTCGGACGGCAACGGAGTTGGTCCCAGCTGCATTGGGCCCGCGAGATAGCTTATGGAGATGATGATGATGAAGGTGATGAAGTCGGCCTGGCTAGTTAAACCTGTTGCCATAACAACAATGTAAAAGTTGTTGTCTCTCGATAGTTTGAGATAAGATAGCCTTAGTAGTTGAGGATTCCGGGTAAAGTGTGCTTCCATTTCCCGGCCTTATCGTCACTTACTTCAAGTGTAATGAAGGCCAAGCACTCAGCCACAATGAAACAAGTATATTTTTTGATCTTATCTTACTTCTCTACCTCCTTTGTGAATCTACATAATAATATTACCATGTGTTTACATGTAAGTGGTAGTTTGTTCAATGATAAATTAATAGTATTTAAACAAAACAACAGCAACAAAACGACGAGCGATGTCTTTTTTAATTACAAATTTCAAAGTTTTTGAAATCTTTATATATACAGGGTGTCCCAGAACTCAACGTCAAGCTGAAACGGGGTGACTCCCGTGCCACAAACGAACAACTCTTACTATGGGACCAACTCTCTAACTCGAAAATAAAAATCAGCTGTTCCATACAAAACATAAATATTTATTCGACCAAAATGTATATTGTTACCCTTTAATAACTTTGTATATATCTTGTGTAACGTCTTTTTTTTTTTATACTTAGCACGGCAAATGACTCCACACCACCTGATGTTAAGTGGAAATGGAGTCCAGACGCGAAGACAACTGGTGCAGCGTGAAAACAACGCAGCATCAGTCAACTTCACTCTGCCGGCCCACAAGGTGCTTCTTCACGCTTCGTTTGAATAGGACCCCATATCATAGGAAAGGTCTGTTTTATATGTACAAGAAAGGATTAATAATAATAACTTATAAATGTTTTCATGTTATTATTCGCTATATCAACCATTCCACAGCAACCAAAGGCAGAGAAAAATTCAAAATTCATAATTTTTATTTAAATACTTGTTTATTACACGTTTTATTTGTAAAGGGATCTGTTGAAAAAAAATCCAATATCTCGTAATTAGCAATCAAATAAAAGGGAAAAGGGCGAAAAAAGCACCTACATTTTTTTATAGAAAAAAATCTTTCAAAAGAGATATAATACAAACAAACAGGGAAACGTTCTAAAGTCCCTCGCGTACGGGTAATTATCCGGTCGAAAGGGTCACTCGGATGCGGGTTTTTATGTTACGGGGTGTGTACATTTGTCAAAACCCCTTTAATGTACGGTTTTATCGGTACCTATGCAAATACTACCATTTCGTTGAAATCAATATATTTAAAGAAAAAAAAAACAGCTTCCTTTAATTGATTGTACCTAATGATACTTAGCATGCCTACTTTCATACATACATAAATACATACATACATCGGGCACTTTTGGCAGATTGGTAGTGATTATGGGTGGGTTCTAGTGAATGCATTCTGACGGCTCTTGGAATGCACCTCCATTCGGCTCTATTGAAAGCCTTGTGGAAGCAGTCGCTCATCGTGGATTGGTAAGAGAGGCAATGAAGTTTGTCCATCGGGTTGGTGAGCGATCACGGGATCTCTTGCCTTCCATTCTGCCCTGAACTAAGATAAGCTCTATAAACTCTTCTTTGCGACTTATGTACCCAAAGAAACTAGGCAATAGACAATATGTGACCAATAAAAGTGAGCATAGCCCACAAAATGGCGTATAACATCGGAAAAATGGCGTGGAATCAATGTTATTAACGGGCGCCGAAAAGGAACGGCGGGCGAGGCGTTAGTTGCGGTCCGTGCGGCCTGAACTTGAAAAATGTCCGAGCTGGCCAATTTAAAACAATATTTCGGCGAAATTTCATGGGCGGCGCGTGACCCGTGGCGCGTGTCCTGATACGTACAACCTGAACATTTTTAAAGCAAGGGTGAACAGGCAGTGTCTAGCCACGATCCTACATTCTAGGCCGCATCGTCACTTACCATCGGGTGGGATCGCGGTCAAAAATTTGACTATACAGAAAAAAAAGCTCCCATACCGAACCCCAGAAAATGGCGGATAACGTTGAAAAAATGGCGCGGAATTAATGTTATTAACGGGCGCCGAAAAGGTATTCTCTACGGCAGGCGAGGCGTTAGTTGCGGTCCGTGCGGCCTGAAACTTGAAAAATGTCCGAGCTAGCTAATTTAAAATAATATTTCGGCGTAACTTCATGGGCGGCGCGTGACCCGATTTGTAATAAGCCTTAAGCGCTTACACTTTTTTATTGCGGGCCCGCCGGGTTACTTTTTATGGAGTTACACCACTTATTGAAATATTGCCTTTTTAGGAGCACACTCTCGACTAGAGATGTGAAGCCGGTTGTTATCGTAGTGAGCTAACGGGTAACCAGCAGCTTTTTTCGCTGACAAAGGTGATCACCCATAAACAGCGGCTGTCTACGGTTGAAAACATGTCATTATGTTTATTGAATCCGTTTTATGTCCTAAGTGATTATTTTTGTTTATCTACATACTACCTACTTACTTTATACGTTGCTTCAGATTTAATAGTTCAGGTAAGCGCTCTTTGCCTATTTCTTAGTTGCGTCGATGTTATTTTGAAAAGTTTAAAGAGAAACAACAATAAATAATGATACCAATAAATACAGTTAGAGATTTATTAATGTTTAAAAAATCATCTTACAACAATTTGTTAATTGTTTTGTAAAGTTTACGCGAACACTACACATTGAAATGAAACAACTTTTACGGATCTACTCGCGTTTATTTTACACATTAGTTTTAATTAGGGTAAAAGGGTTCGAAACGTCAGGATAAACATTAATTAAAACTAATGTGTAAAATAAACGCGAGTAGATCCGTAAAAGTTGTTTCATTTCAATTTGTTAATTATTAATTTAATTAATTTAGAATATACGATTAGGTACTGATTTCAAGTTTTTATTTATAAGTCGTATTCATAACTAAACTTAGGTCTTTTTTGTGTGAACTATTTGCGAGCCTTGCATTAACCTACATAATACGATTGTACAATAATAATAATAAAAGTGGCGAAGCGGAGTCTCATACCTACAGATTATATACCAATTATGTACGGTATAAATAAGTAGGTAGGTAGGTACATTTGTTTATTATCTGTCGTGTTGAAGGACTTTGCAAAATAATTCATAATATTGAACATTTTATGTTTTACACCACCAACCCATTTGTATATAACGGCTCGTATATTATAACAATTTCGACTCAGCAGGAACTGTAAAAATTATAAGACCTTTTGGTATTGAGTCGGATAAGCACTCGGTTGTCAGCCGCTGTCTAAACGTTATTATCAACCGCTGTTTTACAACTATTCGACTACAGAGAGTGGTCGAGTGGCAAATAGCTCATTAACAAGTAGCGTCGTTATAAAAAAATATGTTCTAAAAAACGCATACATTGCTCCGACTCCAAATACAGTAGCTTAAGCACTTGTGTTATGGAATGGCAATAAGAAACAAAGACGGTACCAAAACCACCACAACCCGAGAAAATATAGAAAATTTTCGTTTTTCTACATTGAACCGACCGGGAATCGAACCCGGGACCTAGGAGATGGCAACACCAGAAACTGGCGTGCGAGACACTCGATTACGGAGGTCGTCAAAGTGTCGTTGTAGCAACATATAAAAGACTAGCTGACCGGCCGGCGGACCGCTTTGACAGTTTCCATGACAACAAAAAAACAAATCATTCGTCCGCTTAAGAACACCCGTATCCCATGATGGACTCTTATAGCAGCGCCACCTACCGGGTCCAATTGTAAATCTAAACCATTCTCGAATCCACTTGAACACACAAAAAAAATCATCTAAATCGGTCCAGCCGTTTAGAAGGAGTTCAATTACATACATACGCACAGAAGATTTATATATATATATATAAAGATAGTGGTAGCTAGTCAGACGGACCTAAAATAAGTCACATCAATAAAAAAACTGGATACAAACACGTACCTGGCAGCTGGGACTGAACCCAGGACCTCCGAATAAAGCTAAAATTAAGAGCAAGACGCTACAAAGATAAATATTTTTGTTACATCTACTTCGCTGTGGAAATTATTGTAACATCGATATTAATCGTATCCAAAACTTTAGTAATTTCATCTTACGCAAATAAAACTAAGAGAAACTTTACGAGAGTGAACAAAGGATACTGCGGTCAGAACGAAAATAGACATCAATTATTATATCAACTTTGAAGCCCATTTCGGCAGTCCGTCAAAATGCGATTATGATTCCGACATTTGAAGGTTTGCTCGGCCTTCGCATCGTTATTAATGAAATAATGATAATATTTTAATCAGATTAACCGTAAGCTCATGACCGGACCGTGGTAATAGGTTTAAGTGTGGTCCCTGTTGACGAACGGCCCGATTCCACAGTTTGCGGACGAATAGTTTGCGATTTTGCATTTCATTTTGTTGGTTTACAGCGGGAATCTGGCTCCATGATTTTAATTTTATTCGAATCGAACGTTTTCTAAAATTAACTATATTTGTGTATGATAATTTATTTATGGACAATAGTTTTAATACAGTAATTACAGTTATAACTTTATTTTATTTAAAACGTATTTATATAGATATAACTCATAATTGATAACCTTAATTAAAATAAATTCCCCAATACCATTTTATATCAGGGGGCACCAAATAAATTTTATTTTTTTTTAATTTATTTTCTTGAGCGGGGTAGGTATAGCGGTTTGCCGGGACCCTTCTACCAGCTATGTTGACCAAAAATTGCCATAAATAACAAGGGGGTGGCATAATAACCTGCGGATGCGAGAGACAGGTGATAACTCACGCGGGAAGTGTGTGGGGGGAGGAAGGGGGGGGGACTCTCAACTGAAACTTGCATGATAAGCACCTCTCATGTCGGCTGTCTCATGAGCCGTTTGGATGTGCACTATATCACAATCAGCATCACAATTAATCTCTTTTTCAAAATATTTATTTATTATATGTAGCGCACCGCTAAACAGCATCACAATTAATCTCTTTTTCAAAATATTTATTTATTATCATTTACATATAATTTTAAGCAAATATTGTTTGCAAACAAATTACAATTTGAAAAAAGACAAAGCCCGCACCCCATGACTTGCCGGGTCAGGTGCACTACCAACTATGACATCGTGAGCAACGACCGTGGAACTTTTTCAACTGTTTGTCTTTTTTTTTTTAAATTGTATTTATTTGTTATTATGTTTTTTTTATTTGGAACCAATCAACAGCTACACATTACCTAGTAGTTTGCGATGTTAGCATTGTTTCCATATAAATATAGAAATAACTACGATATTCGCATAGTAACAAAGGTATGTATGAGCCAAAGTACAAAACTATTTATATAGGTAAGTATATAAAATAAATTATTATTTATTTATTACAGTAATGTAGGGACAATATATATATTACAAGACTTTGTACAGTGACTTTAACTATGTATGTATGTCAGTTTATAAATATATTCTTGCCACCATTTAGCTGTTTTCCTTGTCCAAAGAAACATTTAATGGTCAGAGCCAAATCATTTATATTACTTATTTATTATGTATTTATGTATATTTATGTAGGTATATATTTTTTTATCAACCAATATTATCCCACTGCTGTGCAAAGGTATCCCCCATTTCCTTCCATCTCTTACGATCAGCAACCGTCTCCAACCAGCCTGGGCGGAAGGAATAAAAAAAAAAAATAGTTTGATGAAGAGCTCGAAGGCGCAGCGCTATCCACGTTTGCAACTGTGCCTTAATAGAAAAAGCCTGATTAATGATACGTTGTGCCAAAAAAAGGCTCTGAAAGTAGGGAATCCATACGCACGTTTTCGATAGATTAGTTCGACGAGTCGTGTCTAACGAACCCAGGTTTGATTCATTGTATGTTATTAACTGGTGATTAATTAATACGTCTCTGGCGATAATTGTAGCAGACGATGTAATGTAATCGTCTTATGCGATTTACAGTTCATCATCATCTCAGCCAAAAGACGTCCGCTGCTGGAAAAAGGCCTCCCTTAATATCTCTATAACGTCCGGATGTGCAGCTATTCAAATATTTTTAATTTTGTGCAGTCTCGAGATGCAAATAGTTATTATTTAGTTTGTATGATTTATTTTTATATCGGTTTCGGTACGCACCTTTGCATATTATCGTGTGTTTGGTGACGGCGACATACTGTCACCAACACGCACAAATTCAGTCACCAAATCTAAAGCTAATATTTTATTTAAAATTTTAATAAATAAACACCCCTCTTCATAATATTTCCAGTTTACCGATTTCTAAGTCCGCCGCGCCGCGCCGCTAGCCTAGCCGCAACGCTACGGACGGACCCTAAGCTCGCTTCTTTGACAAACTTATTGTCGTAACGAGACAAAACACAAGCGCTACGAACGTAGCTCGACCACGAAGCTGAACTCGACTTGACGCAGACTGTTGCACGTCGCAATGCGCTAACTCGAAAATAAGTTTGATTTACTAACTTAACATCGATGAGAGACAGATAAGATAAGCCGAGTACACAAACATGTACCCCCGCTGGGAATCGGACCCGGGACCTCTGGGTCTGAGATCGGTGGTCTTAACCACTATAAAGTATTTCCAGTTTAACCGATTTCTAAGTCAGCCACTAGCCTAACCGCAACGCTACGGACCCTAAGCTCACTTCTTTGATAAACTTAATTTTGCGCACTTATTGCCGTAACGAAACAAAACACAACCGCTATGAACGTAGCACGACAACGAAGCTGAACTCGACTCGACGCGGACTGTTGTACGTCGCAATGCGCATTTCTTTATTTATTTTACGTTTTTCTTTTTTATTTTACGGGTAAGAACAGTGTCTTCATCTCAACTGATTTTAAGTGATGATAAGGACAATGGTGGAAGCGCACCTCAACCGGAAACCTCAACTACTGAGGCACTGGTTATCTTATCTCTAGCTGCCGGAACACACAATGCTACAAACATTGATGTTACGGCGACATATTTAGATAAGATGGTAAACCGAGTACACAAACATGTACCCCCCGCTGGGAATCGAGCCCGGGACCTCTGGATCTAAGACCGGTGGTCTTAACCATTAAACCACAGAGGCGGTTTAAAGTATTTCCAGTTCAACCGATTTCTAAGTCCGCCACTAGCCTAGCCGCAACGCTACGGACCCTAAGCTCGCTTCTTTGACAAACTTCATTTCGCACTTAATCCCCGACTTTGTTGCCGTAACGAAAAAAACACGAGCGCTCCAAACGTTGCTCGACGCAGACCGTTGCACGCCGCAATACACTAACTCGAAAGTTAAATAAGTTTTATTTATTTATTTTACGAATGGAAATAAACATTTATTTTAAAAGATAAGTTATTCAGTTAAGTTTGCGAACCCCTTCCCGATCCTTTCCGAACCCTTCGGAGAATCTAGTAAAGTATCTAGTAGAGTATAGGCACACTCACTGGTGCGTGATGCCGTTCCCTCGAGAAAACCTCTGGCGGTGCTTCGATTCATACGGCTTGAGGAACCCTTTAAGTCTCGCCGCCCCCAAAAAAGTCCAGCGACGCTGAAAATGCCGTCTGAGGATATCAGCAAACTCTCTCTCCAAAAAAGAGAAGATCGATGGCGCAATAGCAAACGCGCTCAGTCAGTGATTGCTGAATTTAAATAACTTTCACTGCTTCAACATTAACTTCGTCTGTAACAGCTTCAGTTAACATTGACAATGTCTTCTTCACCACGCAAGTTTAAATCAACGTTGATAGACGTATTTATGTCAAAACCATAGTTTTGATACGAATGCGTCTAGTGCATGGTTTAATTAAATTCTTTAAAGATAGAATGTTTTTAGTTTGCTTTGTAATAGTTTAAAAGCCCTTGCAAAAAAGCTTGCTTTTCATTTAGTTCTATTTTGGCATAATTCACTTTATTTATAGTACCGTCAAACGGAGCTACTTTTGAATATCATGTGACATTGCTTTTCAACGTGTAAACCTACGTTATGATTCCGGGGAGCGATTTTTGAACCAGTGACTAATTATCACGCTTTAATATCATTTACGTTTTCTTCTTCCACTCATGTTCAAAGTAATTGGTAACTAATTTTTGACATTCAATATTTTTAATTGGTATTAAAAATCGCCTAAAACGTTTAGAACTTCCATTTTAGCAGTTACTTGTGTAAAGAATACGAAAAAGAAGAAAAACAATATTTTGTTAATACCTTCCTATATTGAAGCAAACCTCATTTCGCGCACTTAATCCCCAAGTATATTGCAGTAGCAAAACAAAACACAAGCGCTCCAAACCAAAGAGGATAATAATACTACGACTCCAAACTCTCGACACAGCGCTGCACACGAACTTTCAAGTTTATTATTTATTTATTTATTTTGGCATCAAACGCTCATTATTTACAAAAAATGTAGATACACAGTTGTTATACAGGTTGTTTGGTAATACATGTATAATCCCGAATATGGCAAATTCCCTATTTGCCATATTCGGGATTACAGAGCATAGGATTACCTCGGAAAATTATAAACATACCTGAACAGCACCATATGGCA
Source organism: Eudonia truncicolella (assembly GCA_949315975.1). Taxonomy (NCBI): domain Eukaryota; kingdom Metazoa; phylum Arthropoda; class Insecta; order Lepidoptera; family Crambidae; genus Eudonia; species Eudonia truncicolella. The sequence continues at coordinate 4,615,353 of OX438840.1, read as the reverse complement.
GAGGTATTAAGGTTGTTCGTTACTTAGTAAAATTGCAAAGTGACAACCCTAGGTTACCTAATATATTGATCTTGGTCGACAACATCATGGTGCAAATGAAACAGTAGTCAAAATATGTAAGCGTTGAACAAAAATATTTAATAAAATAAATTTAAGTTTTTTGTATGGAAAAGTATATCTTCATAAATATGATTTTGTATGTTATTATGGTGTTATTTATTCTTGGTAGCATGACTATGGTTCGGCACTATACCTACATATATTACCAAACATCCTGTATAGAAGAGTGTTGTAGTTTTACCTTTTTAGTGATCTGCAATGTCAATATTTGAAATTATTTTTGTTTATACGTAGAACAAGTCACTTCAATAAAATTTCTCACAACATGAACATAAAACTTATTATTTACTAGATTTTTCAACAAAGAGCAACAGTAGGTATGGCACTGAATTGCTCTAGTGTCTGCTAGAATTCGCTATCACGATCCTGAGCAAGCAATTTTTCTGTAGTCGCTGTTGTCAGAGTTACGGCGCTCGAAATTAATTTTATAAAGATTTACACAAAACAGTATTGCCGCATCGGAATCGAATCCCCAACATTATTGTTGTAGCAAAACAAAACGCGAGCGTTCTAACAGTTGATCAACACAGCCACAAGATAAAGAGACCCCAGAAGGTAAGCTTACATACCGCGCTCGAGCAACGCACACAAGAACTCTCACGGACACGGAATTTAGGAACCTCTTAAGCCAGTCGGTTGCAAGGTTCCGTGTCCGTAAGAGGTTGTCTATGTGTGCAGTCTCCTTATTATGTGACGCAGCGCAGTACCTGTCACCAGTCGCCACACAACTCGTAGATAAAGAAATATTATAATTTATTTTTAGCATGAAACACTAGTAATATGTAGAATCATTGTATACAAATTACAAACAGTTGTCATATAGAAGAGGAACAGTTTGGCACTGAATTGCTCTGTAGTTTTTTGCTAGAAGCGTTCGCTATTACGAACCTGCGTAAGCAATTCAGTTTTTCGTATGTAAATGTAGGTACTTTTGTAATATTCGCGAAATGTTAGAAAACAATAAACTTTATAAAGATTTATACAAAACAGTAGTGCCGCATTGGAATCATTACGGTAGTAGGTACCTTAATCCCCAACTTTATTGCAGTAGCAAAACAAATCACGAGCGTTGTTCTACGCAGCCACAAAACGAGCTGGCCCCAGAAGGTAAGCTTGACTCATACCGCGCTCGAGCATTTTAAAAAAAAATTATTTATCATTCCAATAGTTATTACAAAAAACATACATGCGATAACTTTAAAAACCACTAAGATTTAAGCTTAAGTTATCGAGAGTTTACAATAAACAAATATAACTTATTATCATTTTATACACACATATTAATGATAACTAACTTATACTTATACTATAATTAACTTATTTTTAGTATGATTCACTATAGTTGTTTTTGTTAAACAATTTGACTTTTACTAGAGTACTGTAGTGGTACTTGTGGAAATTGAAACTTTTATCTGATGTAAATTTGTTGTGGTTGTCTTGTCTTCTATATTTTTTGTGTTTATTTGTAATGGAAAGTGTCCTGCTATGGTAGGACATTTTCCAATATTATTGACACTGTAAGGGAGAAAAGAGCTGGACACTTTGCCAGTTCTTTGAGAAGTGTACTGAGGTACAAGATCTCCCGCCCAGAGTAGACTTACGAACCGATGGCATAGTCTCGCAGTATGCGTCGTTCTATGCAGACGCGCCGATTGCAATTTTAAAAGTGTATATCGGATACGTATCGGGGCGCGAGTCGCCACTCGAACAATCACCATGAGCGACAAACTCGTGGTTAACGTGCTCCTCGCCTTCTGCAGCAGAAACTGGACGTGATGGACGAAGTGAGTGCGGTGCAGATCTGCAAGTCCAGCTTCAGCGAGGACGACATATCTGCTGCCAAGAAACTTTTGTTTGTGTCGCTAAACAAAAGCGACCGGATGGTGTCTCATCGACGCGACGGAACACCGAAGAGCCTGCAGGAGATAATAACGCTTCTGAAGGAGACCGACCCTGACGACGTGCCGACGTTTGTGGCGAGGGACCTTAGCAAGCTCCCCCCCGTCACGTTCGACCACGTCGACATAACCTGCTTGCTGAAAGACATCGTGACCCTGAAGGCGGGCTTGGCGAACGTGACGCTTAAATATGAAGCATCACAGAATGCTGTGAGTGAATTGCGCAAGGACGTAGATAGTTTGCGCGCATCACTCGCAGTAACTAGGTCAGTCGTACTCGCCGATGACTCAAACGTCAACACGCGGCGCGGTGCATTCGCGCCGCGGTTGAGTTACGAGTCAGCTCTTTCGACGTCGCTGTGCAGCGCTGACGCAGCCGTTGCCCCCGCGAGAACGCCGACTCGGTGCGCCCCGCAGTCGCCGGCGCCGGCCCCCCGAACCCCGCAGCCGCCGGCACCTAGCACCCCGCAAACGCCGGCGCCCCGTGCCCCGCAGCCCGCTGTCGTCGCGCCCCGCGCGCAGCCTCCGCTGCCCGCCCGCCCCGCGCCTCTGCTTGCGGTGCCGCACGTGACAGCTGTGCCTGAGCCTGTCACCAAACAAACAAAGCCCAGCCGTCGTGACTACGCCTCTGTTGCTGCATCCAACTTAGGTACACACATAGTGTCAGAGCGTGCCACCATGGATCGAGACGACGACGGTTTCGTCAAGGTCCAAAAGAAGAGGGCATGCCGTCACCGGCCGAATCAGAACCGTTGCGGTACCGCACTGGCAGGGCCCCAGTTCCTGCTGCGCGCTGCGACGCCGACTACTCCGATGTACATGTCGCGCCTGCACCACACCATCACAGCGCAGAATGTGATAGAGTACATCGAGACGAAGACAAATTTCCTTGTGAGGGTGGAGCCGCTGGAGTCGCGACACAATGTCAGCTTTAAGGCATTTGTGGCGCGAGTCCCGACAACCATGCTGGTCGACACCTTTTTGAGGGAAGACTTCTGGCCGAAAGGCGTGGTGTACCGGCGTTTCCGCGGAAGATTACCCGTCAGTACCACCGGAACAGCACAAGCTAGTGCTTAATATACTAACATAGTTATACCTAAGTTATATCTACTAACAAAAATTGTTTTATATTGTATGTATGTTAGTCTGTAAGGTATTTATTATATGGGCCCCTTTGTGTTTTTACCATCTTGTACATTGTGTGTTGCCTGAAATAAATGATTTATATATATATAGTGACATTCACAAGAGCTACTTGTAGCTAAACTGAATAGATGATTTTGAATTTTGATTTTTGTGAATTATGCACAAATAGTTTATAAGTAAAGAGTTAATAAGTCTAGAAATTGTTTTGTTAGTTTAAATTTAATGTTTTTTTGTGTGACACTGTTTATTACATCGGAAGGCAAGTTATTGATGAAATATGGACATAGACCCACAGGGACACGGAATCTCGGATCGACATCATCCCGAGCGCAGCTGTTGCAAGTGTCCGTGAGAGGTTGTCCATGTGTGCGTTGCTCGAGCGCGTTTGTATGAAGCTTACCTTCTGCAGTGTTTATTTTGTGACGCAGCGCAGTAGTCGCCAGTCGCCACACAACTCGCAGATAAAGTTTGTTCCGGAGTTTTCTGCTAGGAGCGTTCGTTATCTACAATAACGGGTTAACGATGCTGCGTACGCAATGCAGGTTTTCCTATGTTAGTTCATATAAACAATTTGAGTCAAGAAAAAAAGGATTATATTAAAATTTTATTATGACAATCCCATTATTACCTAGGGATGACTTAATTTCAAGGATGGGAGTCTATAACATCATGATAGTCTATGACTGTCCCACAGCTGGAAAGAACCCAGCAGTGGGACAGTCTACTTACTACTATAAATGAGGTCTGTAATCACAGAATAAATAAGGTGTTGGTAAATTGTTACATACTTCAATACTGTTAAAGTGTTTAAGCAAGTTTCAATTTGATAAAGTACCTACATAGGTATCGAGTAGTAATTAAACTTATGTAAATTGTTCGAATATAATATAAAAATTATTAATAAAACAGAAGACGACCGATATAACCGTACATAACCTCCGCAAACTTTCCTATTACCAGCAAACTTTATTAAAGTGTAGTTGCGTGCCCCATAGAGGACATACCTGCGGAACTCGACACCAAAACTATTGGATAACTAGATTTAGTTGAGAAAGTTGTCGCTTGTTAAAAAGGTCACGTATACGCGACGCTCCGGCATGCCAACGACGCGACTGTGCCGGCAAATGACAAAATATTGTGAAACCATTCTAGAGAGTCCAATCGTAAAAATACATGTTTTCTATATTTTAACTATTCATCACCAGCTCAACTTTATGTTTCCACAGCTGGAGTACGAGCCTTCCCTATGGATGGATAGGGAGAACGGGCCATAAACCATTAGGCCCAGTGCACAACTGCTTATGCAGCTGGGACCAACGACTTTACGTGTTTTCTGAAGCATGGAGGAGCTCGAGATGTTTTTTTTTATATTAACGGGTAAGCACAGTGCCTTGATATCACCTGATGTTAAGTGATAATAAGGCCAATGATGGAAGCGCACTTCACCCGGGATCCTCAACTAGTGAGGTACTGGCTATCTTATCTCTAGCTGCCGGAACACAACAATGCCACAAACATTGATGTTATGGCGACATATTTAGATAAGATGGTGGTAGCTAGCCAGGCGGACAAACAAGCCCTACCACCAACCAAACTGAGTACACAAACATGTACCCCCCGCTGGGAATCGAACCCGGGACCTCTGGGTCTAAACCGGTGGTTTTAGCCACTAGACCACAGAGGCGGTTAACAAGATGATACAATTTTTGGTTTCCCATCCGATGACCGGCTTTTGCGAAAGTTGCTTAACCTTCCATAGCTAAGGCTCGTGTCTCACCAGTGGGGACATAAATGAGCTGACGATGAATATGATGATGATATTTATAACACGCATACACAGCATTCGCAAGAAACACGACAATAGAGGAAAAATAGCCGTAGAACCAAATGCAATTGAAAATATGAATAGATATAGAAGTCTGCTATATTTGTTTTAGAGCATTAAAAAAATGCTACACAATTCGTCGAAAAATGTTGGCCACCCCAGTATGGTATTGATAAGCAAATCTCGAATCGATTAGCGATCCGCGCGACTCTTCCAATCCAATCGAGTTAGGTTGTTATTGGCCGAATACGAGTACAAACACAACATCCACACTACGCAATCTTTGAGGACGAAAAACAGAAAACTTATTTTTGGTACAATTGTTTAATGTAGCTATTTTGTCCCACTGTTAAAAGGTTGCGACCGCTTTATTTCTATACCGCATCTTTAATCCTTATGTTCTTTTTTATAACAAAGCCTATAGTATATTGAGAATTAAGTTCCTATTACTTTAAAAAGGCTTTGCTTCAACTTTTGGAGACACGTGTATATACACGTTTTCTACGAAATCACTCCCACAAATTGTACATACAGGTTGTGGTTTTGAACAGTCGCCATTGTAACGGTCCATACGTCACCAGAACATTTTCTAAATGAATAAATAAAAATTATAAATATCTAGTATGAAATTAAGGCTAAATGTTATTTAATTTTATATATGTAATAAATAAGATAAAAGGAACTAATAGATTAATCAACAATACTTAAATAAAATTAAGCAATACTTGCTAGGACTTAAATGTCAAATAGAATCATTGTTAACAGCGTTATTTTTACCTTTCAAATGATAATAGATTTTATTATTTAGAAACCGAATGGAATCGATAATGCATGCCGAGCCATCTAGCGTCAACTTCCACACTAGCTGTCTTTACTCTTTCTAGGTAGTTCCAGGAACTTCCACTTCTTATGGCGTTGTCAAAACAATATTATTTAAGAGAATATTTGTGATAAAAATTCATTTTAGTTAACGAATATAATTAACTTTTTATGCTCACCACTAACCTAGGTAGACTATAAGGAGGTTAGAATGCAATAGAAGTCTGTACTTTAATGTTACAGATTGCATTTCATAAATTATAAATAATTATTGCGTTTTCATGTAGTATTTACAGGTTTTTACATTGTACGAACATACGAACGTAGGTTTAATTTCTCACATAAACCCGGATAGGATATGACAACATTACAATTTGTTTATTTAAAATGTGTGTAAAGCACTGAGTCGTAAGCTAGTTTCATAATTGAGATGGAGCCACGATCGATCAATGAATGAATACATCTAGCGCCATCTAGCGGGAAGTAGCAGTAGTCTATATCCAATATAATACGATATTTCTATTATCTATGTGTGAGTAAAAGCAGAGTGATGCATCAATGAATACAGCTAGCGCCTCTAGCGGGAAATAGCGGAAATATGAACGTTGGTCTGGGTACTAAAATCACCTTATAAGGTAAAGTAAATAAGGTAGTACATAACTCACGTTTTTCTTTTGATGAATTTAAAGCTATCTCTCATGTTATTGATATTGTTGGCAAGTGATAATTGAGCTTGAAAACTTTCAACACAAGTAGGTATTAATGAAACTTTGATTGAAATAGTGTTTATCGAGATAAACCCAATATTAGGAGTAGCCAATCACGTTAAAGGAAATAAATTACGCGGGAAAGTATAGGTACCGATGGGTATAAAAGGATTTTGGGGCCTGGAGGAGGATAGTCTAGTACAGTTCGTGAAGATAGATAGTCGAGAACAGTTCGTCAAGATAGATAGTCAAGAGCATTTAGTCAAAAAGTCACGTGTGAGTGTGAGTGTATATGTGTGGTGGAACGAGGGAGAGGACGGCTCTGGACATTAGTGGACGTTGTAAGTAATGTGAGACTGTAAGTAATTTTACTACTTTAACTTGATTTAAACTGTGTAAATTATAAAGTTGGTGTAATATTTCTTTATGTGATGTGATTATGTTATCCCATATACCTACCATCATCCACAAACCCTCTCACTGTGGCCAAGACACCTTTAGCTGTCAGATATCTGATCGGTCATGTGAGCCTGCATGATTGGCAGTGAGAAAATCCAAAACTTAAACCTTATTCCTTCCTTCTACCACCTATCACCTACCACTTGTTACCTTCGGTCCATTGGTAAGAATATTCTTGTTTTTTTTTTAATGTGTATTTATTAATGTGTATTTTCTAACCTTTATCTCACTAAACATTTTAATTCATTTTGTGAATTTCATATTATATATTGTGTGTGTTTGTTTACATTTTCTTATTAAGGTAATATCGTGAAATATGTAAGTACCCTAGAATAATAGGTATATGATAAGGTGTTAGATTTGCATAATGTTTTGGAACGATTTACATTATTAAAAAGTGAATTAGGTTAGTAAGGTATAAGTACATTTTATTTTATAAACAACTACGTTTTTAAACGGTGAGCATAAAAGTGTAGTAGGTAGGTAAGAGAGTTTATTTTGTGAGCGGCATGTAGGTAGGTAAAATATGTTGCTATATACATGCAAGGTGTAATGTGGGAATCAGAAATGCACATATAACTAATAGGTAGGTATGTAGGGACGGTAAATTCAACTGTTTAGTTAAAATGCAACTTTGTAGGTATAGGTATACTTCGCACTTATTTAAGTGTGATTATCAATTTACTTTACTAGGTAGGTATTTTGTATAGACTAGCTAGGCTAGACTAAGCGAAACGTTTTATCTGTTATGTTATTATAGTAAATAAGTAAGGCTGTCATAAAAAATAGTCGGTGCGTTAATAATAATATATATGTTGCATGATAGATAATAAGTACCTATTCAATAAGTTGGTGATGGTGTTTTAGAATAAATAGGGTCAAGTTATGTGTGTGATGGATGTGTGAAAACCGTGCTTAGTAGTTTATTAGGTTTATTTTATTCAGATGTCACTGAAATTAACTAGGTATTTACCTATTTAATTTACCTTGAGGAAATTAAGGTTTCCAGTTTTGTTATGCCGAAATGGCTGATACATATAGTTGATGGTATCTTTGGTTGGACTAGAGGGCAAGCAAAGCAGTCCCTGTAGAGATCTTCAAGGAGATGTACTACCATCGGAAGTCTGCAACGATTGCTACCACAACCTACATTTAAATAGTAAAATCTATATTTTGGTGACGTCGGATAATTTAGACATTTATTTTTAAGACTATCTCATTTATAAACTAATTATTTGATTTATTTTATTCTGTTGTCATTGAAATTAACATAACTACCTACAGATGGTATTATTACAATACAGACTGTATTTGAGGAAATCAAGGTTTCCGATTCTATGAGCTGAAATGGCTTCGACATATTGTCGATATCTTTAGTTTGGCTAAGGGCAAGCAACGCAGTCCCTGTAGATCATCTTCAAGGAGATATGCTACCATCAAAGGCCATAAACGATTGATATCACAAACTACATTTAAATAGTAAAAATCTATATTTTGATGACTATGGAGTGGGGTGAACATATAATTGGTTATTTACATATAATTTCGCGTGGATTTGTTGTGAAGAAATTACAATTCGAATGGGTTCGATTCCCGTTCATAGAACTAGTGGGTTCGAATCCCGCTTGTGGATTTATAAAATAAAATGAATATGTGATGTCGCGAAAATTTGTTGTGAACAAATTACAATTCGAATGGGTTCGATTCCTGTTCGTGGAACTAGTGGGTTCGAGTCCCGCTTGTGGGATTTTATGAAATAAAGTGAATATGTGATGTTGTGAAAATTTGTTGTGAACAAATTACAATTCGAATGGGTTCGATTCCCGCTCGTGGAACTAGTGGGTTCGAATCCCGCTTGTGGATTTTAATGAAATAAAGTAAACATATGATTATTTATACATCATTTTACGCAAATTTGTTGCAAAGAAATTGCAATTTGCATAGGTTCGAATCCTGTCTTGGAACCAGTGGGTTCAAATCATGCTTGTAGAATTTCAGCTTTGTTTGTAAGACTAAGTAATAGGTATATTATCTACTTACTTAATAAACCCTTGTTCAGCGCCTGATATATTAGAGTGGCTTTTGTTTATGTTTAGTACAAATACTCAATGTACAAGCATTAAATACCCATAACGAGTTAAATATCCACTCTTAGTATATGTCAGGCATTGTTCAGTGATTAGTAATAAGAGATTGCTAGATTTAAGCATCAATACCGAAATTATATGGTTTTCTCGTTGCTTATGTTTGGTCAAATACTCGAGTATCTACATGCATTAAATATAAGCAATGGTTTAATAAAATATTTGAATACCGAGAGGGTGTGGGTGGTTTTGGGGAAGGCAGGAGACCACTTAGCTTTATGATCATTTTGATCATTTATATAATACAAATAAGTTCGGTATTGTTCTGGTGAATGGTTCTATTTAAGCAAAGGCTTGTGGTTGCTCGGAGTAAAGCTAGGACAACATGAACACTGATAGTAGGTATTACGGATTACAATTGCCTCAATATAGTAAGTAGGTAGCTACCTACCTATATACATATTAGTAGATTGTGTTAAACAAGTGTTTAAGTATGATGTTTAAAAGCGACTCTCGTGAGTAACAAGAGTAGAGTTTAGTATTATCCTTATTTAATTCAAATAAGATTCTGGATTGATCATAGTCTGCAATGTTTAATAGGATAGTAGTCGTAATAATAAATATTAACTAAGGTCATTGAAGGTGGCAATGATGAGATAAACTACATGATAAGTTTAGGCCGTGAGAGCGCCTGAATAAAAAACATAGCAATTTTATTTTGCGTAACATAAACTAATTGCCTTATAGAAGTTTGTAGAAACTAAAATAATTGTGTTTTACTTCACCTTTTGTATTATCACAACCATAACCTTTGCGTTAAATTTAAGATATTTTATCACAATTTACAAGGTTAAAAGAAGATTCCGAGTTTCATTTGAAGCTCTTTGTTATATTATTATCAAACAAGATAGACAAACGATTAAATTATTAAAAGTTAAGCTGTTATTACATAGTTTCATTTTGGGATGGGTGGCCATGATGTTGCTATGATTTTAGGTAGGTACTTATTTAATAAATTGTTAAATGTTCAGCTGTTATTAAATAGATTCGTACGGGATGGGTGACCGTTATGTTGTTATGATTTTAGGTACTTACATAATCTAGCTTGGAGCAGGTCTTTGCTTTCTTTGATTGTTTATAATGATAGTAATAGTATAAAGGTTAGTCGTGTCTTAATAAGGATCATGAATTCATTTACATTAAGAGACTGTACAGTTATGAATAGGTAGGATCTGTTAGGATTTGCCTTAAGTTCCTTAAAGTTCTTAGGTTATTGCGGACCTTCGTAGGTGCACTAGACGATCACTTGGCCAAAATGATCTTTTAGATGTGATTGAAACAAGTAGGTTATTCCCGGGTTTGTTATTTAATAATAATAATGGTTATATTAAATTAGGTATGTTAATTTATGGTAATCTAGGTAGCTAATTACGTTCATTATGTAAGTTACTTTTATATCGTATATTTGGTGCCGTTAGGTAGGAAGGTTAGGTACAAATAGGTTAAAACGTTTTATTTATTTATCATAATTAGTTAGTTCAGAGAAAAAAATAGGATTGAAGATCCTTTAGTTTCGGTTGGCTTATAGATTTAATTTAGTTTACTTAAGGTTAGGATTAGGATTCGTTACATATTTAGATGCGACGTAGGAGCGTTACAGATTTTGGTGTCGTGACCAGGATTTTTTTTGTTACATCTTGGTGCGGTGCGAGTAGGATTTATTACAATATTAGTGGCCGTGACCAGGATTGCATTACTAGGATTATGTGACCAATAGGTAATAGGGTATCTGTAGGTAACTTAGGAGTAGCATTGAATAGTTTTAAACACAGGTTCGAGACTGTGAATGATGTTGCGATGATGTTGTTGGGGTTCTGCTGGGATACTATAATGGTGTCTTGGTAGCATTGTGGCAGCATCATAATAATTAGGACAAAATACTTTCAGTATATGGTTACAATGATGATGTTACATTGTTATTAAAATGTTTTAGTTAGGATACTGTTTAGAATCTATTTTTGCTTTAGATCAAGTCTAGATTAAAATTAAAATTTATTTTGGTGAATAGATATTTGTTATATTAGATTCAATCACATTTAGAAGTGTGTTGCGATGCGAGTCGCACAATTTGTTGCCGTGTAAATAGGAAGGAATTAAGGCAAAGATAGACGTTTAGAATTTATATTATTATAATAGGAAGGTAGAGTAGATACGTATATCTGGGTGCCAGGTGAGAGTTTCATTCGCCATTCGATCGCGTTGGCGGGAGCGGGAATTTGTATGACACAATGTTAACTTTTGTCGTATGCCGCCAGGAGGCACTGCTTCAATGCCATGCTGGTTTTCGTTTAGTTAGTATGATCAAATAAATACTTTTAGTAAACTAAACTCGCACTACGCCCCTTGATGTATTCTGTAGCCGCGTGGCTTGCATGTCGCATTTTGGGCGGAGCTAACTCTGAGGTCCCGGGTTCGATCCCCGGTCGGGTCAATGTTGAAAATTAATTTTTGTTGTTGTCTAATATTTATTTAACCCAAGGTCCCGGGTTTAATAAACAAGTTAATTTTGGTAATTATATTTTAATTTGAAATCTAGTATGTTAATAAATTAGTTTAGAAATGTAGGTTTAGATTGAAGGTAGGTAGGTAACGTTTTAAGTGAAGTTAAGGAATGCTACATGATTCAAGTAGGTACCTAAGAGGTTTAGAGTTTTACTAACGGGGGGTTGTAATGTAGTGACCATTATTAGGCATAATAAGATTAATTTATTAATTTATTTATATTCTGATATATTCTTTTTAAGTATAATTTGAAACAATGAGGCTTATGCCCAGCAGTGAGTCAACAGGGGTGAGTGAGTTGTAGTCTAGTTAGTGGGGGGTTGATACGTTTTTTATAGTATTATTATTTTTAGTAAAGAACAGTTCAATTACATATGTTTAAAAAAAAAAATCCTTTTTTACTAGATTTACATTCTTAGGTTGATCTTAAATACTTATGTACATGAAAAAAAAAAATAATAAAAAAAAAGGCAAACAAACAAGTCTAGCCTGAATTGAATTAGCTGGGAATTGAACTCTGTAACTTCGGGTGTCGGGCCGAGCGCCTTGCCGTTCGGCCACCGACGCGCTAATGTTTATATGTTTAGGAACATGTTTGCTACACGTGTTATTTTAATTTAGGATATTTAGTTAGTGTACGACTACTCATATTATTATACCATAGTAGTCCGAAATATTTAGTACATTATAAAGTAGTACCTTTAGGTATACTTATATTAGGTATTATGTCTTTTTAGGGTTAGTACTAGATAATTAATCAATGTAGGTATTGTAGGTGTATCTATTCAGATACAATAGTCAAAGTCAATCTTCATGAACATTAATTATTTACAATGTTAAAATAGGTTATCATAATTATCTTTATACCTACTTATACTTGAAAGTTATGCGTTACTTAGGTTAAAAGTTTAGTTAACTGGGGGTTGTAGGTATAACCATAGATTTAATAATAGTTACTAAGGTATAACGTCAAACAATTACAGTCTAGAAGTAAATGTATTGTTAGCAAGTACAAATGGGTTAGTGAAAGCTCCATCTAGTGACGCGCGAAAGAACTACTATTTAGTAACACTATCAGACTGTTTTTACCATCTGAGCAGGTGATGATGGCAAAGGATTATCGTTAACCAGTAAATAGGTTTATAGTTACAGTTTATAGGTGGTATTAGTAACAATCTTAGGTTTTGAGTTCAACAAGTTAAGAGCGATTAAGTGACCAACTTATGATAAAATTAAAAATTAAAAAAAAAAATAAAAAAATTCTAGAGCTTCTGTAGCTCAGCGGTCAGAGCACTGGATCGGTTTTCCAAAAGTTGTGGGTTCGATTCCTACTCAAACTTCCTGGGGCTAGTTTATTTATTTTTTGTACGTGTTTTGTAAGTGTTTCTTAGTACTCGGTTTGGTTGGCGATAGGGTTTGTTTTAAGTCCGCATGGCTTTCTACAACCAAATTAGTTTTAATAATTTATAACGACAATGTTGATGGTAGCATTGTTGTTCTGACAGTTCAGGAAGTAGGTGTTAAATAGTCTGTTTAATAGTTAATTTTGTTACAACAATACTTGGTTGTTGTTACATTTTAGAATAAGATAGGTACTAGATTGAGATTAAGTATTAAGTCCGTCTGACTTTCTGTTACCAATGCTGTAGGTAGTTAATATTTCTTTACAACAATGATGATGTTAGCATTGTTGTGTTCTGGCATTTGAAATAAGGTAACTTTTAGTTTCAGAAAAACTTGGGAGATATCCATATTTGTTAATGATACATAGCAAAGTACATTATTTAAGTATAAGTTCTAGTTAGATGGGGGTTGGAGATATAAATAGGTCCATTATTATAATTGTATTAAGTAGGATAAACAAAATTAATTATTAAAAAAAAAAAAAAAACAATTAATTTGATCATAGATAGTAGGTACAGTAAAGGTTAGGTAGGTACATTAGAAAAGGCAAGCAACAAAGCAGTAATGTTATGTATCAAATGTTAAGGCGTTCTTAAATATTTATTCCAACGGTAACTGAATTCATGATGTTATTACGAATTATAAAGTTTTTTTTATTAAAGTACTTAGTCATTTATTTTGAATAGAAACACTAATACAGTATTGATAATTATTAAATAATGAAATTGGATAATTTAGGTTTGTTGGTTTAATTCAGGTTTTCAGTGATTAGAAGTAATTTAAACTTTATCAGTGTTCGGGTCAGGCGTTGTTCCGAGCAAGTATGAGCACAGGGTGTGGTTAAGTTTAAGCGAAATATATTATAATATAGGTACTTATAAGTTTCAGCACGGTTTTTACACAGGTAGTTTTTATTACTTTGCTTTTGTTGTGTCTTTGCTTTGCGATTGAATGTGTGTATGAAAGTAGTATGGATTGTTATAGCTGGCTACTCGATATATAATCTTATTTTTGTAGGGGAGTTAGGAAATGGTGCAAACTTGTTCGCAGTTTCATGTCTAGTAATGGTGTTGACGAGTTGTTAGAGTGTGACAGTTAGTGCACATTATAAAGTGGAATGACGAAGGATAAAAAGGATTAAAAAAAAATATGTATATTTATATATAAAAAGGCATGAATAAACAATTCGACTTTCACTTAGGGCATGGAACGGTTTGTCGGTATTTGAGTTTTGACATGCTGACACTATACAAAATATTTTTTATGGCGAAGAAGTTTGGTGTTAGGTTAAGTCCGATTGGACAACTTCAGTCTTTTAAAAAAAAAAAAAGAAAAGACCGCCATAGATAATATTTACTACACAAGAAGCTGAGACTAAAATTTACATTGCACATTCCCCTAATCGTGAACGGTCTTTGTCTGCGGCAGAGTTTTGGTGTGTGGCAATGGCAATATAAGGAGTTATTGCCTTAGCTGTGAACGTCAACTGCTTCTGAAGAGGTGCTATTGGTAAATCGCAGCAATCAGGATTGGATGATGAGATGCCTTTAGTAAATCACTAGGATTGGTTGGCCTCACAAACCAACATCTTCAGCAGATTCAGTTGTACCTTGCGAACAGTAATGACTTACTATTGTTAGTGCCTTTAACACATCGAAGGTTTGTCCAGCTTATGACTGTTTACCATTCGGTCTAAATACACAAAGGCGTTCCAAGGAATAGCTATACATTTAAATAGATACACGCACGCTCACTAGTGCTATGTTTTATTTTTCATTTCATATTTAGTTTTTAATGAGGTGAAAAATGAAACAAATGGGTTTTATGAAACAAATTAAATATTACACTTGTTTTAAATAGGCCTTGTCTCTGTTCGAATATTGGCAGATTTGAATTTGCACTTGGGAGGGAAGAGCATACTAACAATTACATTTAGAAAATGTACGAGGGTTTAGAAAATTTCCTACGGTTAAGTTATTTCATACCTTCGTAAATTTTGGGGGTTGGCTGTAACGGTCCATACGTCACCAGAACATTTTCTAAATGAATAAATAAAAATTATAAATATCTAGTATGAAATTAAGGCTAAATGTTATTTAATTTTATATATGTAATAAATAAGATAAAAGGAACTAATAGATTAATCAACAATACTTAAATAAAATTAAGCAATACTTGCTAGGACTTAAATGTCAAATAGAATCATTGTTAACAGCGTTATTTTTACCTTTCAAATGATAATAGATTTTATTATTTAGAAACCGAATGGAATCGATAATGCATGCCGAGCCATCTAGCGTCAACTTCCACACTAGCTGTCTTTACTCTTTCTAGGTAGTTCCAGGAACTTCCACTTCTTATGGCGTTGTCAAAACAATATTATTTAAGAGAATATTTGTGATAAAAATTCATTTTAGTTAACGAATATAATTAACTTTTTATGCTCACCACTAACCTAGGTAGACTATAAGGAGGTTAGAATGCAATAGAAGTCTGTACTTTAATGTTACAGATTGCATTTCATAAATTATAAATAATTATTGCGTTTTCATGTAGTATTTACAGGTTTTTACATTGTACGAACATACGAACGTAGGTTTAATTTCTCACATAAACCCGGATAGGATATGACAACATTACAATTTGTTTATTTAAAATGTGTGTAAAGCACTGAGTCGTAAGCTAGTTTCATAATTGAGATGGAGCCACGATCGATCAATGAATGAATACATCTAGCGCCATCTAGCGGGAAGTAGCAGTAGTCTATATCCAATATAATACGATATTTCTATTATCTATGTGTGAGTAAAAGCAGAGTGATGCATCAATGAATACAGCTAGCGCCTCTAGCGGGAAATAGCGGAAATATGAACGTTGGTCTGGGTACTAAAATCACCTTATAAGGTAAAGTAAATAAGGTAGTACATAACTCACGTTTTTCTTTTGATGAATTTAAAGCTATCTCTCATGTTATTGATATTGTTGGCAAGTGATAATTGAGCTTGAAAACTTTCAACACAAGTAGGTATTAATGAAACTTTGATTGAAATAGTGTTTATCGAGATAAACCCAATATTAGGAGTAGCCAATCACGTTAAAGGAAATAAATTACGCGGGAAAGTATAGGTACCGATGGGTATAAAAGGATTTTGGGGCCTGGAGGAGGATAGTCTAGTACAGTTCGTGAAGATAGATAGTCGAGAACAGTTCGTCAAGATAGATAGTCAAGAGCATTTAGTCAAAAAGTCACGTGTGAGTGTGAGTGTATATGTGTGGTGGAACGAGGGAGAGGACGGCTCTGGACATTAGTGGACGTTGTAAGTAATGTGAGACTGTAAGTAATTTTACTACTTTAACTTGATTTAAACTGTGTAAATTATAAAGTTGGTGTAATATTTCTTTATGTGATGTGATTATGTTATCCCATATACCTACCATCATCCACAAACCCTCTCACTGTGGCCAAGACACCTTTAGCTGTCAGATATCTGATCGGTCATGTGAGCCTGCATGATTGGCAGTGAGAAAATCCAAAACTTAAACCTTATTCCTTCCTTCTACCACCTATCACCTACCACTTGTTACCTTCGGTCCATTGGTAAGAATATTCTTGTTTTTTTTTTAATGTGTATTTATTAATGTGTATTTTCTAACCTTTATCTCACTAAACATTTTAATTCATTTTGTGAATTTCATATTATATATTGTGTGTGTTTGTTTACATTTTCTTATTAAGGTAATATCGTGAAATATGTAAGTACCCTAGAATAATAGGTATATGATAAGGTGTTAGATTTGCATAATGTTTTGGAACGATTTACATTATTAAAAAGTGAATTAGGTTAGTAAGGTATAAGTACATTTTATTTTATAAACAACTACGTTTTTAAACGGTGAGCATAAAAGTGTAGTAGGTAGGTAAGAGAGTTTATTTTGTGAGCGGCATGTAGGTAGGTAAAATATGTTGCTATATACATGCAAGGTGTAATGTGGGAATCAGAAATGCACATATAACTAATAGGTAGGTATGTAGGGACGGTAAATTCAACTGTTTAGTTAAAATGCAACTTTGTAGGTATAGGTATACTTCGCACTTATTTAAGTGTGATTATCAATTTACTTTACTAGGTAGGTATTTTGTATAGACTAGCTAGGCTAGACTAAGCGAAACGTTTTATCTGTTATGTTATTATAGTAAATAAGTAAGGCTGTCATAAAAAATAGTCGGTGCGTTAATAATAATATATATGTTGCATGATAGATAATAAGTACCTATTCAATAAGTTGGTGATGGTGTTTTAGAATAAATAGGGTCAAGTTATGTGTGTGATGGATGTGTGAAAACCGTGCTTAGTAGTTTATTAGGTTTATTTTATTCAGATGTCACTGAAATTAACTAGGTATTTACCTATTTAATTTACCTTGAGGAAATTAAGGTTTCCAGTTTTGTTATGCCGAAATGGCTGATACATATAGTTGATGGTATCTTTGGTTGGACTAGAGGGCAAGCAAAGCAGTCCCTGTAGAGATCTTCAAGGAGATGTACTACCATCGGAAGTCTGCAACGATTGCTACCACAACCTACATTTAAATAGTAAAATCTATATTTTGGTGACGTCGGATAATTTAGACATTTATTTTTAAGACTATCTCATTTATAAACTAATTATTTGATTTATTTTATTCTGTTGTCATTGAAATTAACATAACTACCTACAGATGGTATTATTACAATACAGACTGTATTTGAGGAAATCAAGGTTTCCGATTCTATGAGCTGAAATGGCTTCGACATATTGTCGATATCTTTAGTTTGGCTAAGGGCAAGCAACGCAGTCCCTGTAGATCATCTTCAAGGAGATATGCTACCATCAAAGGCCATAAACGATTGATATCACAAACTACATTTAAATAGTAAAAATCTATATTTTGATGACTATGGAGTGGGGTGAACATATAATTGGTTATTTACATATAATTTCGCGTGGATTTGTTGTGAAGAAATTACAATTCGAATGGGTTCGATTCCCGTTCATAGAACTAGTGGGTTCGAATCCCGCTTGTGGATTTATAAAATAAAATGAATATGTGATGTCGCGAAAATTTGTTGTGAACAAATTACAATTCGAATGGGTTCGATTCCTGTTCGTGGAACTAGTGGGTTCGAGTCCCGCTTGTGGGATTTTATGAAATAAAGTGAATATGTGATGTTGTGAAAATTTGTTGTGAACAAATTACAATTCGAATGGGTTCGATTCCCGCTCGTGGAACTAGTGGGTTCGAATCCCGCTTGTGGATTTTAATGAAATAAAGTAAACATATGATTATTTATACATCATTTTACGCAAATTTGTTGCAAAGAAATTGCAATTTGCATAGGTTCGAATCCTGTCTTGGAACCAGTGGGTTCAAATCATGCTTGTAGAATTTCAGCTTTGTTTGTAAGACTAAGTAATAGGTATATTATCTACTTACTTAATAAACCCTTGTTCAGCGCCTGATATATTAGAGTGGCTTTTGTTTATGTTTAGTACAAATACTCAATGTACAAGCATTAAATACCCATAACGAGTTAAATATCCACTCTTAGTATATGTCAGGCATTGTTCAGTGATTAGTAATAAGAGATTGCTAGATTTAAGCATCAATACCGAAATTATATGGTTTTCTCGTTGCTTATGTTTGGTCAAATACTCGAGTATCTACATGCATTAAATATAAGCAATGGTTTAATAAAATATTTGAATACCGAGAGGGTGTGGGTGGTTTTGGGGAAGGCAGGAGACCACTTAGCTTTATGATCATTTTGATCATTTATATAATACAAATAAGTTCGGTATTGTTCTGGTGAATGGTTCTATTTAAGCAAAGGCTTGTGGTTGCTCGGAGTAAAGCTAGGACAACATGAACACTGATAGTAGGTATTACGGATTACAATTGCCTCAATATAGTAAGTAGGTAGCTACCTACCTATATACATATTAGTAGATTGTGTTAAACAAGTGTTTAAGTATGATGTTTAAAAGCGACTCTCGTGAGTAACAAGAGTAGAGTTTAGTATTATCCTTATTTAATTCAAATAAGATTCTGGATTGATCATAGTCTGCAATGTTTAATAGGATAGTAGTCGTAATAATAAATATTAACTAAGGTCATTGAAGGTGGCAATGATGAGATAAACTACATGATAAGTTTAGGCCGTGAGAGCGCCTGAATAAAAAACATAGCAATTTTATTTTGCGTAACATAAACTAATTGCCTTATAGAAGTTTGTAGAAACTAAAATAATTGTGTTTTACTTCACCTTTTGTATTATCACAACCATAACCTTTGCGTTAAATTTAAGATATTTTATCACAATTTACAAGGTTAAAAGAAGATTCCGAGTTTCATTTGAAGCTCTTTGTTATATTATTATCAAACAAGATAGACAAACGATTAAATTATTAAAAGTTAAGCTGTTATTACATAGTTTCATTTTGGGATGGGTGGCCATGATGTTGCTATGATTTTAGGTAGGTACTTATTTAATAAATTGTTAAATGTTCAGCTGTTATTAAATAGATTCGTACGGGATGGGTGACCGTTATGTTGTTATGATTTTAGGTACTTACATAATCTAGCTTGGAGCAGGTCTTTGCTTTCTTTGATTGTTTATAATGATAGTAATAGTATAAAGGTTAGTCGTGTCTTAATAAGGATCATGAATTCATTTACATTAAGAGACTGTACAGTTATGAATAGGTAGGATCTGTTAGGATTTGCCTTAAGTTCCTTAAAGTTCTTAGGTTATTGCGGACCTTCGTAGGTGCACTAGACGATCACTTGGCCAAAATGATCTTTTAGATGTGATTGAAACAAGTAGGTTATTCCCGGGTTTGTTATTTAATAATAATAATGGTTATATTAAATTAGGTATGTTAATTTATGGTAATCTAGGTAGCTAATTACGTTCATTATGTAAGTTACTTTTATATCGTATATTTGGTGCCGTTAGGTAGGAAGGTTAGGTACAAATAGGTTAAAACGTTTTATTTATTTATCATAATTAGTTAGTTCAGAGAAAAAAATAGGATTGAAGATCCTTTAGTTTCGGTTGGCTTATAGATTTAATTTAGTTTACTTAAGGTTAGGATTAGGATTCGTTACATATTTAGATGCGACGTAGGAGCGTTACAGATTTTGGTGTCGTGACCAGGATCGGTTGTTACATATTTTAGGTGGGTAGGGTTTATTACACCATATTGTACACAAGTGTAGAACAAATACTTATAATTTAAATAAAAATATTAAAAAAAAATATTACCTATTGGTTGGTGTCCTATATCTTTCGTAACATCTCACGTTTCTATTCGAAATTTACATGTACTACTCCGAGGTCAACGACCGTTAACTTAAACAAACATTGCTGTCGTGGCTATTTAACGCTACTACATCCTAGAAACTAAATAGGTACCTACGTTATTTAGTCTAGGTATGAATGTTACTTAGCCACTTCCTATTAAAAGTTTCTTGGTTCGATTCCCAGTTACTCGACAGAATTACTCGATTCAGAAAAAAATAAACTACGTACCTATGCTATTAGTATGTAGGTATGGAAATGAAATGAAATGAAAATGTGCTTAAGCAAAACTTTGACTTACCTATGTTACTCGTAACAAGTGTTCAAAATGTGCCCCATTACGAGCGATACACAAAGCAGCACGACGCCGAGAATTTTCTTTTAATTGGTTGAGAACGTAAATGTTTTCTCTCACCGTTTCAAAAGCGGACACCACTCGCGTACGCAATTGCACTACACTTGTAACCTCCTCAGAATACACTAGCCTTTTTACATCACCCCACAAATAAAAATCTAGCGGTGTTAGGTCCGGGGAGCGAGGAGGCCAAGACACTGGACCGCCACGTCCCACCCACTGCGATCCAAATGTATCGTTTAGGTAGCTGCGCACTACTTGTCCATAATGTGGTGGAGCACCATCCTGCTGGTAGAAGAGGTCTCTGTGGAATGCCAGTGGAATGTCCATCAACAGCTCATCTACAACGTGGTGCAGCAGATCTAAGTAGGTAAGGCTGTTGAGATGACCTTCAATGAAATAAGGCCCCAGTAAATAAGGGCCAATAATACCAGCCCAAACATTTAGGCTGAAACGTCTTTGGAAGGAGTCTTTTTTTGTGACATGAGGGTTCTGTTCTCTGTGTGCCCACCAATGCTCATTATGCACGTTGTAGACGCCGACCCTTGTGAACTGCGCCTCGTCAGTCCACAGAATATTAACGTGCTGGTGTTCGAGGAGCCACGTACAAAACTCGACTCGGCTGGACTGGTCAGTGGGAAGCAAATCCTGAACTCGTCGAAAATGGAATGGTTCTTCTTCAACAAGCGCCAAACGATGGTGTGATCAAGGCCAAAGTGCCGCCCAGCATCACGTGTACTGGCGCGTGGCTCGTCGTCGAAGAACTGCAAGATCTGCTCCTGTAAGTCGACGGGCAGGCCCACTTTGCCTCGACCACTGGCGTGCGCTGGGATACTGAACTGCCCGTAATCCAGTAGGCGTTGTGTAGCAGCCAGCATCGTCGTTCGGGACGGCGTTGGTCGGTCTGGCCACCTCTCCGCGAACATCTGCACTGCACCCCTCAAGCTGTTACCGGCGAGGGCATACATCCGCACCATTTCAACGTAGTCGTGATTAGAATAACGCGACATCGTACCTACGTTTGAAAACGGCCCGGATTTTTTTTGTCAAACGTGTGCGCGCGCTCGCGGTTAGCGGGAGACTGAGCGAGGCGAGCGGCGACCGTTGAATCGTCGTCGGTTCCCGCTTTGAGCGGGTGGCGGCTAGCCGACAAAAGCCGGCGCAAGCGGCGGCATTTGTAGGCATTTGTTTTACGCACCTAGCGCAGAGCCAAAGTAGTAGCACAGCGTAGTATATTCAAAAGAATGATATGCAACAGAAACAAAATCTTTTTCGTATTTTTTTTTTACGTATTTTTTTTTAATGGATTTATTATCAGTTACATTAACATAATCGCCTCCTTAAATTTGGCAACTGTTCAAAACCACAACCTGTATATATATACAATTTGTGGGAGTGATTTCGTAGAAAAGGGACGCAAGTAGGGTAGTATAAAAGGCGAGCGGAAAGATTTATTTATTTTATTTATTGTACATAAAAATTCTGCAAATATATATATATATATATATATATATATATATATATATATAAGGCCTCCCCGAATGAGCGCCATAGCGTCCTGTCCTCAGATAGTCACTAACTAATAATTTCATTTATAACGATATCAGTCATGTAAAGTTATATGAACACTTATTTCATTTTTAACTCTTCCCTCATTCCATTAAGTGTTACAAAGGCTACAAACTATAAAAACAAAAACTCATTACTGTTCATACATAAAGGTAAGTAGATTAAAACTAACGCCTTTAGGTAAACAGAGGGCATAGAGCGTAAAAAAGAAAACAAAAACTTAACGTAGCTATTCGAATAAAGAACGCTCGAAATGGATGACGAGCTTTTGTTTTTACCGAAAGTTTTATTTTTCTTTATATTTCATTCAAAACAAAGGTTTGCGATAATGGAATCGACAAAGTTGGACAAAAGGCAATTTTATCGTACACAATGACGTTTGGAGATGACATTCTTCGATTTTTTACGAGTTGTTTTTTCCTCGTAAAAAAAAATATTTTATATACTACTAGTGGCCCGCTCGTGACTTTGTCCGCTTGAAAACACCCGTACCCCATAATGGACCCCTATTGCAGCGCCATCTTCCGGGTCCAATTGTAAATCTAAACCATTCTCGAATCCACTTGAACACACACATCATCAATCAATTTCATCCAATCAGTCCAGCCGCTTAGGAGTTCAATTACAAACGCACGCATAGAAGATTTATATATGTAAAGATTTTATCCAGACGCTTTGAATCTATTGCAGGCAAATCCTATTTGTTTAATGCTGTAAGGGAGAAAAGAGCTGGACACGTGCTGAGTTTCTTGCCGGTTCTTCTTAGTACAAGATCTCCCGCCCAGAATAGACTTACGAACATATGGCATAGTGACATTCACAAGAGCTACTTGTAGCCTAAACTGAATAAATGATTTTGAATTTTAAATTTTGATTAAACGACATAAATGTCGATGACTGGTTTGTGTCGAACACTAGTACCACTACCCCACTTAAGGAGTTAGGGTAGTAGTAGTAGCGCTGAGTAATATACCCTATGTTACTCAGCGCTAATGTAGCATTGTAATGGAGAAAAAATTTTTTAAATCGGTCCAGTAGTTTTTGAGTTTATACGTTACAAACATAAAACAAAAATACAAAGTTTTCCTCCATTAGACACAATACAAACAAGTTTTGATGTGTTACATCTTTCCGCCCGTCTTCTATACAATTTGTGGGAGTGATTTCGTAGAAAAGGGACGGAAGTAGGATCGTAACAGTGTGTTCCGTAACAGTGTGTTCCGTAACAGTATGAACCGTAACAGTGTGATCCGTAACAGTGTGATCCGTAACAGTGTGATCCGTAACAGTGTGATCCGTAACGTTGTGTAATATCATTTCTCACTTCCCATTTCTAATTTCTATTGTCATTCATCATCATCAATATTGTTTATTTAAGTATTACTAATAATTATGAAGATAGAACGAACGAATAGGCTTGATGGATTTCATCCGGAGCCGTAAAACAATACAATATATATATATATATTGTATTGTTTTACTAAGGTGAGATGTCAAATGTTACACATCATATGCGACTATTGTAAGGCTCGTTCATTTTTTTTATATATTTGCATATTACACTCTCCAAGTAAACGATTTATACGTTATAATATCTGTTAGCCCACTCATTAACAGTCATGTAATAATAGTAGCAAGCAATACAGAAACGTCGATATTTCATTTAAATAAATAATTAACCACACCAATTTAGGTGCTACGGAATATTTTATTCACGAGAGGTGTGGTGAGGCATAACGGAACGACGTTTATTACTCTGAAAACACCGAAAGCTTTTATAAACACTATTGGTCGCCCAGTGGTCGTGGTCAATTCTTTAAAATAAAACTGTTAAATACAATCGGTTAAATCAGTACCTAGTCATGAAAAAAAAAACAGATTAATATGAGATTGAGATTAACAGATTTCATCATCCGCATTTTGTATTTTACAACTTAAAATAAATTAAGATTAATTATATAACTTAAAAAAGATAACTTAAAATTAATTATTATAAATAAATTAATTAAATTTTTTTAATTAATAATTTTAATTAATTAATTAATAATAAATATAATTAATATAATATTTATTATTAATATTTAAATTAATTAATATAATAAAAATAATTAATTAATAATAAATTAATAATTAATTAATAATTTTTTAATTAATAAAAATTAATTAACTTTGTTCCGCTGCACCAACAAAAAGCTAATTCGCCAAAGCTTTTACCACATTCTAAAAACAGGGGTGTAATGTAATGAATAAAAACTTCGTCATTATACATAAGATCATAAAAATATGCCCCTCCTCCCATGTAACTGTAGGAAAGAAAGTTTCAGGCTTCTCATAAAAGCTACTATAAATCTAACTTTTAAGATGTTGCACGACGATTTATTGTTGTGTACAACAACAACTTTTAGTGACGTACCCGGTGTTCCTCTTTATGGCGCACTTGGAAGGCCAATGACCCGGAAATGAAGGGGTTGGGATGACGGTATGGATCAATTTGGATATACGACCTCTTTTATGTCCATCTCCTTACGAGGAATTAGCAACGTTAACTAGATGCGTAAAAAAGGTTATCATGTGAGACCATAGACTTTTGTTTGTTGTAGGTAGGCATAAAAGTTTATAAGTGTATAAAAAATGAAAATTTTACACAATAATGCTAAAGGAGTCTTGGCGGGACAGTGAAAAGCAATAATTGCAAAGTTGTTTTGATTTAAAAAAAAAAGTGTTTTATCATACATTAATGTGAATATTGAAAGTTTATTAACCGTGCTTCGGAAGGCACGTAAAGCCGTTGGTCCCGGCTGCATTAGCAGTCGTTAACAACCACCAATCTGCACTGGGCCCGCGTGGTAGTTTATTGCCCGTTCTCCCTATCCATCCATAGGGAAGGCTCGTGCCCCAGCAGTGGGGACATAAAGTGAGCTGATGATGATTAACCGTTAGGTAATGTTCGTGAACTTGCATTAAAGTTTAACTTCAAGCGGTTCGGGGGTAATGTCATTCTTCATTAATTATCCACGCATTAATAACTAGCCACTACCAGTCATCATTATTTATGATCATTTATCAAACAGCCTTTATAGCTATGGATCTAACACATAATTTTACATTTAGGCAGGTAAGGTACTAAGTAAGTTTTTTAATATTATTAATCATGCGGTAATAGTGCAATTAACGTGTGAATCATTACTTGTTTATGTAAGGTTAAGGTTGTATAGTTGTACTTATCGTCAGTGTACTTAATGTATAATAAAGACTGTATGGGCTAGATTTCTTTGCACCTTCTACATGAAAAGTATATAAAGAAAGAGAAACTGATCTCTTTTATACGCATTTTTAAAATAAATTGTCGTGATTACATTAGTAGACACTGGCCAAATTAACAAACCGTCCGAATACAAAACAAAAAAAAAATACAAACAGTCATGATCCTAACACTGCTTATCCGACTTCTTGGCGGGAAAGTGAAGAGTCATGTCCGCGGTTTTGTTTTATTTTCTAAAATTTGTGATAAATCGAATATTAATGTGGTGGTAATAATGGTGGATTATTAACCGTTACGTGTTCGTAAGTGCGCATGAGTGTTGGCATATGAAACAAAACAGTGCAACTTCACTTTTCAAATTCTCTCAAGAAGTCCACCCGAGGAATTAGTAAAGCCCCATCTTTACTGAGATACTCGAGGGGTTGGGTTGGGGGGTATATCATTTCTCACTTCCCATTTCTATTATTATTCATCATCATCATACTGGAAGGAAATATTGTATATTTATGTATTACTTGTAAGAAAAATTACTTTGACACTGGCTAAATGTGCTAATTGCACGAAGCCATCAACTAAAAGAAAGAAAGAAACACTGCTTATCACACACTTATGTACCCACCTATCTACCTTCATGTACAGGATACTAACGAACTTCAAATCTTCTTAGATTCACTTGGGCACTATGCATACTTATAAGAATAAAATTTGCGATGCATACTTAGGAACTTCAATGTCGCCCGGTTGAGAGTGACCGTAGAACATTATGTAATAGCCAGTATAAAAAGAGTTGTTTGCGAAAAAAAGTAATTGAAGCCTGAAAAACTGAAAACTTTAAGTGAATCCCAAGTAATGTTTCAAGTTTACAAGAGATGCCGTGAAAATGAAAAGTAGGTTTTATTATATTTGAGCGGGCACTTGCAAAGCTCGTTGAATAAAATGCAGTGGAAGCGAAATAAAATTGAGAGAGTTATCTATTTTGTACGACGATTTAAAACTTTGTTACAGTTTTAAAAGCTTGCACTATTTAAATATTATACTGCGCACACGACAATGCTTGTAATATTGTTGTTACGGCTTATGTTACGATGGTGGTAAGCTATCCAGGTGGATTCGTATAGCTCTATAACGTATAACGTGTAACGTCTTCTATAAGAAGCAGGTGGTATGTATTAAATTGTGTTTAAGTCAAAAAACAGTTTGCTGACCGCTAGATCTAATGATCAAAAGAAAAAATGTCAAAGAAACTACCTTTCTTAATCATCTTTCGACACCAACTCAGTTAATATTTTCGCCAATTTTGGTCCTGAGTGTTGCCTTTCATTCTACCTGCCCAATTATGAATTAGACTGTCCGTTCGTTAGCTTAACAAACGTAACATCCTACCAGAAGCAGCGATCCAAGACGACTCATTTAAAATACGAGACGCCGGAATTATTTCACAAGAAATCAGGGTGAATCTAATTAAGGTAAGGCACACCCTCTTCTACATAAAAAAAACATAATAAGCAGTAGGGCTATTCTCAATGTATTTGGCAAGGAATATTTGACTGCCTTAATTGACTGTCTTAAGTCAAAACCCACTTTTGTAATTTGGCTGACTTGTTTTTTTAATGTAAGAGTTTGTTGTTAGCATGGACATGGACTATAATAATATATAAGGGCTGACAATCTCCATAGTAAAGAGGTTCTTCTTCTTTCTGCCCTGGTCCTTTATTCATATTACTAGGGGTCGGCGCAAAATGTCCGTTTCTTCCTCGTACACTTTTGCTAAGGATTTGGCAAAGTATTTAGGCCGGCCGCCTGCCTGCCTGACACCAACCCTCCTTGGGAAGCCTACTGGTGGTTTACCCGCCACCGCGTATTTGACCCAGGGTGCGATATGCACGGGGTCTTAAACACTCTTAGTCGCCAGTTACGACACTCACGGGAAGAGATAGGTCTCCATATTAAAGAGCGTAACCTAAATTTTAGTCAAAATTTACCTCGTTAAATATCTTTGGTAGCGTCAAATTGAATTTTTTATAATATTGTACGATATGGTTCTGCAGTTGCAGAATAGCAGTTTCTGTTCCTAACTTTTCCTAAAAACAAAAAAACTTAAAAATTTTACAAGTGTTTTTTGAACGTCAATTTGCTGACGAACTTAGAAAAACTGTAAAGTAAGTTAGATGGCGCTGTAATGAGTACTACTATATTATAATATTATTCCATGCTGTTAGTAAGCTAAGTGACGCCTTCTTTAAAAAAAAAACATAATAATCATTAGGGCAATTCTCAATGTATTTGGCGGGGAATATTTGACTGGCTTAATTGACTGCTTCAAAATCCGCGCATTTTAGCAATCCGGCCGACTTGTTTTTTTAGGAAAAAGATTGCTGTTGCCATATGTTACTTTAACATCGTATTCAAGCCGTGTGAAACGAATCACTGCCAGAGGTTTTCTAGAGGGAACGGCATCACGCACTAGTGCGTGTCTCCGTGCCCTACTAGATTCTCCGAGGGGTTCGGAGTAAACAGGTGGTATATATAATTAAAAAAATCGTTGCTAACCCCTATTATTAATAATTAAAGGAAAAAAGTGTTAATCACTGGTAACACTGTTGCCAAGACCAGGTTTATATATAGGGGAAATAAAAAATGATGGTTCTTGAAACCGTAGTGACCGACCGGTCCCCGGTGGTTTGCTTAAGGTTCCCAGGCGTTTGACAATTGCTTTCCCGATTAAGCTACAGAGACACTGCTTACCATGGTTATTTAGTGCTTGTGTCGTACGCTATTAGTTAGATAGAAGACAGAATAGTAAATTTTTACTTTTTATTTTTAAGTGCTAATTGCTGCACTAAGCTGAATTAAATATTTATAAAATACATAATAGGTAGGTAGCATAATAAACAGTGCAGCCGCCCGGACTGCGGAAAACCCAGGTTTGATTCGTGGCTGGGTCGGGTAGGCATTTAATTTTTTCATTGTATTTTATAAATTTTTGTGGTATTTCATCTGTAAGATGAAACTAATACAGTGAAAAAATTAAATGCCAACCTCGCCCAGCCAGGAATCAAACCTGGGTCTTCCGCAATCCGGGCGGTAGCATTGACCATTATGCTACCGGGAAGGCTGACGTAAGCACTGAATATTTTGACTGCTTTTGCGGGCACTGCTGCCGCAAAAAAACGGCTCCACGGCTGCAGCTGCACCGAAGAGTAACACTGTAATTATCTATAGTTATATTATAAAGAGGAAAGCTTTGTATCTTTGTATGTATGTATGTTTGCAACGAATAAACTCAAAAACTACTGGACCGATTTAAAAAAATCTTTCACAATTAGAATGCTACATTAGCGCTGAGTAACATAGGCTATATTAAAAAAAAAGTACACCCATGCGAAGCCGGGGCGGGCTAGTCATTAATAAATTTTAGCTACGTCCGCCTAGCTGGTAGTGTACTTGGCCCGGTATGTCAGACGATGCGGGTTACATTAGCGCTCGAGAAAAGCAAAAAATAATAATTTCAACTAATATTTTCATGGTGTAACTGTTACTATGGTAACCATTTTATCGCGTGTCGAAGATAGCTCTGTTTTTTCACTATCCTGCGGTCTAAAATTTATTATTCGCGATAATAGGCAGTTTCTTACCGACACTGACGGCGAGATTGATTTCGTTGGCGTTGAGTCAGATACGCCGAATAGCGGTCAAATTAAAGGGAATTGAATATCCTTGGAGTCGTTTTCTCTACATTGTTCTATGCTGAGTGGCTATATCTATTATTAACATTGAGTATAATCTATATACTATATATATATATATTGTTGAGTCGGTCAACAAACTCATTATGTACTTACGCCAATAATGTTTTCTTCTTTATCACTATATATTTTTTACGAAATTTCACAACACTAATACTTTTATATCACCTTATCGATTAAAGTGTACACAAATACCTGGTACTATTGTTTAAAATTAATCATTGAATGAACATTCATAATTAAACAAAAACTCAAACTATTAGTTGGATTCGAGACTCTTGTTCTTTGACTGAATATTGAATGGCTAGATTATTAGATAGATAGAATTGGCTAGAATTAAATGGCTAGATAATTAGTAGTAGTGACTGTGCTTCTCTTTGAAGGGCGCAAGATCTGGACATTCAAATCGAAAGCCCCAAGCTCAAGGTATTCAATTGGGTCACCCATCCAGTGATCCGGCATTGCTAAATTTGCTTAACACGCAAGATCGCTACTCGAACGCGCTAGTTGTCGCACCATCGACAAAGCATCAATAGGCTAAGGTGACTGCATGGCGTTATACCATCATTAAGAACGTATGCCTGACAGCTGAATGAAATATAGAAAAAGAAACACAAGATCACTACAGGCAAGCCCATTACTTCCATTATTCGGCGAACGGTTGATCAAACGTTAATGTTTTATTCACGCTCGGGTACGATGAAAAAGGTCTTTGTCTTCACGAGTTTTCACGTTCCAAAAAAGGGTGGCTGAGCCGAAAACAGGAGTTTCAGTTCTTTGCCGGAACGGAACGGCAGCGGCAAAGGGAAAACATTTATTACAAATTAACCACTTAAGAACGAATGAAAGGATGAGTAAATAAGTGTGCAAATAAATGTATGATTGAATGAATGAATGAATGAGTTAATAGATTAAAATGTTAAAAAGTATCTATAATTAGGTCTTTACATTGCAGTTAGGTTCACTAGTCACATGATGACCGTCTACATACACAAACAATAATAGAAACATTGTAAGTATTCTACCATTGTCATCCAGACGTATGGTAATACGGGGC
Source organism: Eudonia truncicolella (assembly GCA_949315975.1). Lineage (NCBI taxonomy): Eukaryota > Metazoa > Arthropoda > Insecta > Lepidoptera > Crambidae > Eudonia > Eudonia truncicolella. The sequence continues at coordinate 4,584,998 of OX438840.1, read as the reverse complement.
TCGAAATTAAGAGTGGTATGAAATTCACCATGACATATAAGTAATTATTTTTTTCATTATTCGCAATTTGATTATTGAGAATATTCAGAAACTTCAGTCAAAATTAAGTTACCAGTGGCTTTGAATAAGAGAAAACGGAGCACTCAATTGATATCATAGCGTGATAATTAATTACAGGTTCAAAAATCCCCCTGTATAATTAGTTAAATCCCAGAGATTTCCACCCAGATACAACCGTTTCAATGTTTGTCGGTCTTACCAAGTTTCGATTAGGATTCCAATCAATCGAATACTGCCGTCGCATTCGCACAGTCACAAAACTAATCTGCCGCACAATTTATGAACGCAGTAACTTACAACTTACTGTGTTTGTGATTGTGATATTTGAGGTGCTGACATTACGATCTATTTTCTCGAAACTGTTCACATGTTCTTTACTGCGTTCATAAATTGCGCGGCAGTAATGGCGATCTTAGAGTTGGTTTAATGCTCTAAGCGACCCGTGTGTCAGCGTGTCAGTAACGCGCGACTCTCGCATTGGTCACAAACTAAGGAGATTGCAGAAGGCAAGCTTCATACAAACGCGCTCGAGCAACACAGATAATCAACCTCCCACGGGCACGGAATCTCGCAACAGCTACGCTCGGACAGTGCCGAGATCCGTGTCCGGCTAGGGGTGCTAGGGGGGGGGCTAGGGCTTGGTGTTTTATGACCGCGTCTCGTAAAACAGGCTCACATTTCTGGTAATAGGTTGAGGTCAATATGGTGGATACACCTTGATCCTACCTATATGGAACGGGGTTTATCCATGCTGTATTGATACGCGAGCAGTAGACTTATTTCTTGATGCAATTCAACTTAATGAATAAAAACGGGAAATCGCCAAATCAAATAGACTAGAATAACTTTAATTTGTTATGCAATTTTTAATTAAATATTTCTATTGTGACGACACATAAAAATAAACAAGTCACAGCCCTATTGGTTTTTATAGCTCTGTGTACTTACATTTGTGATCACTGCTACTTGCATATGCGCGCCTGACGCGCATGCCATCACTAATATAAATATTTAATTTACAAAATGTTTTTGTTTTGTTTATATAATTGTAACGCAAATTTTGTTGCGAAACAAATTACAAAAACACAATGTTGTTTCGCAACAAAATTTGCGTTAAAATTATATAAACAAAACAAAAACATTTTATAAATAGCTTGCCTACTTTTTAACTGATCTTTAGTATTTGTAAAAATATTATGATCGGGTGTTAATGACGGTAGTTGTTGACATTGAATGGGTGCCTTTGGCTTTCAAAGTAAAAAGTAAATAGTGTTGAATAATTTCGGCGGGCTGGTTAGAACCACGATAGCTCAATTGGAAGAGCACCTGACCCGGTATGTCAGAAGGGTGCAGGTTTAAATCCTGCTCGTGGAAATTTTTTCAACATTGTGTTTTTGTAATTTAATTTACAATTGCATGACCAACTAAAGTTATTAATTATGTCTCAGTAACAACACACACAAGATCTAGATCGGATACACTTTGGATCTTTTCATTGTTACACGTTTTAAAGCTTTAAAATCGTCCATCAAAAGCCAACAACAAACAAAGATGACTAAGCATATTTTATGCCCATAGCTATACAAATTACAACTATTGTTAGCGACGCGCCATATATAATTTGTATTTTTTGTTACCCTATTTGAAGGTAATTTGGTGTCACACCTCTAGCCGGCCAATGGGCCCGCCATTTTTTTCTCCCGCACCAGTATGCAGCCAAACGTACTCGGAGTGACGCCACATTGCGCCTCGCGAATTTAAAACGTGTATTAGTATTGCAGTATAATAAAACTGTATTTACCAACAACGGGCGTATCATTAATCAGCGAACCTGACCATCTACAACTATACTATTTATATTTAAAAAAGAACCGGGTATTACATGCAGCTCTATTAGCTTTCCACGATGCCGGTGCTGGCTGTTTGATGTATCAGTAGGTAATGCAAATCAACAGAGCTTAAGCCACATTTAATTTTACAATTTGTGTTAAGTAAAATCTAGTGTTTACAATCTTGATCTACGTAATCGAAAAGGCAGTCTCTCATATAGAAATACGAGTATGAACATAACCTTTGAATATCTCAGGGTGTCTAGTGTGACTTTTGTTTACTAACCGTATTCATTCGATTACGTTTAGTACGGCATTGGAGCTGCGCCTCCTGGTGACATACAAGAAGAGTTAAAATTTTGCCATACAAATTCATCGTTTTCGTTAACGTGATCGAATAGCGAATGGAACTCGCACTATACTGATGTTACTCTTTCCGACGGATGGCGCGCGTCATTTGCGTGTCACGTTTGTTCCGGGTTGACGCGCAGCACGCGCCATGCGGGGTGAGAGGGTTAAACAAAGTTGAAACAATTGAAAAGGGGATCCCTTTTCAATTGTTTCAACTTTGTTTCATCCATTTTCATTCGGTTCGGATAAATGGTTGAAATATCGAAAAACCAGCTTACACACGCGACCAGATTTTTTATTACAAAAGTTAGGCAGATAAATGGAAATTATTTCAATCATCATCATCACCATCAGCTCATTTTATGTCCCCACTGCTGGGGCACGAGCCTTTGCTATGAATGTATAGTGAGAACAGGCCATAAACGCGGGCCCAGTGCGGGTTGGTGGTTGTTAACGACTGCTAATGCAGCCGGGACCAACGGCTTTACGTGCCTTCCGAAGCAAGGAGGAGCTCTAGATGATACATTTTTGGTCACCCATCCGATGACAGACCTTTACAAAAGTTGCTTAACCTCAGCACTAGCAGAACGAGCGCGTTAACCACTGCGCCATCGAGCTCCTCCAAATTATTTACTATTAGTGTAACAGCTGGCATAGTAGGTTTTAATTAGATTCGTCGTAGTACCAGTTGTTGACACTCGTCTAGTGTTGGAACACAAAAACTGTATCGGCACAGTTATCGTCGTGAAAAGAATACCATAGATATTCATCGTAATTTTAAGGTGAGTATAGACTAGAGCATTTACTTGTAACAGAACAACGAGTCGCTCTATGATACCACCCTTATGAACCAGACGTCGAGCACGCTCGCCGTTTTATTACAACCTAATTTTACAAACCAACAAGCGTATTGGTGTAACATTTCGTCGAGCCTTTGCACGAGCGCGGGCAATGTGTATTGCAAATGTTCATTTGCCACCATCACCTATTTCTATTTTTCTTTTTCTTTTAATATAATTCTTCAAGATAAACGCAGTACACGCAACTTGTAGGTCCGACATTTCAAGAAAGAGTGAACACAAGGTACAACGAAATGTTACGGGTAAATGCACACTCGCTGTGAGCATTACGCCGAACAGAGCGCCGAGCATTCGCAGGAACGTTACATTACATGGAAATGCTTTGGAAACTGAGCTTTACCTGTATAACGTTACATTACATAGAAATGCACGAGAAAATGCTCTAGTGTATATCCACCTTTAGGGATGACAGCTAGGAACCAAGTGATGTGTATTAAATTTGTTGCTAAAGACTAAAACCAGTTGCTGACCCCTATGTTTATCGAATAAAGGGAAAAAAGTTGATCACCGGTTTTGTCGCACACTAGTGAACACTAGTCGTAAACTCGAAAAATAATAAAAAATGAATGTCTGTTATTATCTTTCATTTACACGTTCGTGTTGATCTACACTGATAGATGCTCGGGTTGAATGCGAGAAATCGTGGTTGAATGCCATTCCAACAAAGCTATAATAAAAAGCCAAGCCTAACACATGACTGTTATTAATGAGCAATTATAAATAGGGCATTCATAATATTTTTTTAAAAATTTATATCGCATTCTTTCGATATGAAAGCTGATGTATAAACAGCTCAAATAACGAATTATTTACGGTGGTCGTTGGCGCAGCAAGGAGCGCATTTAGTTGGCGAGCTTGCAATTTAAGTAATAGATGGGTGACCAATATAAATATCACGAATAACTGTAAAGGCATTTTATCACCGGAGACGGGCGTTGGTGCTGCGATACAGTTTTTACAACTAACCGCAGTATTAACGAACAACATTAAATGTATAATTTTTATTGTTCCAAATAAATTTCTATTATTTATTATTATTATTGTTCACTCTATATTTATTTCAAATCTTAGTTTTAGGTTTTATAAAAATTATATGAAAAGTAAAATATAACACAATATCATACAAAAATACAACTTTTATAAAAACCTAAGCCTAGAACGCCGCCAGCAGCAAGACTCAAGCTACCGGCGATTAAGGCTGCAGAGAAAGAAACCTCCTGACAATGCGTGCCGTGTCCAGGAGTGTTGCCTTCTGTATCTGACCCTTGATCCAGCCATCCAGCGAAAGTCTCTTGAGATGTTGGTCTAGACTCTTCGCTATAAGGCCGTTTGCAGATACGACTATGGGAACAATGATCGACGAATTCACATCCCACATAGCAGTCACCTCGTGAGCCAAGTCAAGGTACTTAGTAAGTTTGTCCTTCTCGGCTTTCACAAGGTTCTCGTCATGCCGGATGGTGATATCGATGTGCATTGCCTGGCGCGTCAATCGATCGGTCATCACGATATCAGGCTTATTGGCAATAATAGTCCTGTCCGTGATAACAGATCGATCTCAGTAGAGCGTGGCATAACCATTTTCGAGAACTGGCACCGGCTTGTACTTATAGTACGGCACCTCAAATTCTACAAGACCATATCGAAGAGCAAGTTGCTGATGGATAATCCTGGCTACAAGGTTATGTCTGTGCAAGTACTCACCGTTAGTCAGATGAGAATTAATAAATTAATTAACAACGTTAATAGCATAGTTATTCTATGTATGTATAGTATAATGCATCAAATTGTTATTGTTATTTTTAAGGTTGTAATTATATATTTTTTTTTTAATTAAGTTATTTCATAGCACAGCAGTATTTCCACTTTTTTTTTTTGGAGAGATTGCTGATTGCCTCAGACTGCATTTTCAGCTTCACCGGGCTTTAATATTTCCACACGCAAAAAGAAGTAGGTTGACCCGTAGAATTTATTTAGTCTTCATCAAATCGATTTTTATTTTTGTTCTCATGTAAATGGTGCTTGTCTTTTTTCAGAATAAACTCTTTAAACCTTAAACATTACGCATTCTGTCCTTTCTAAGCCACGCTTGTCACTGTCCCGTTTCGTCAGTTTTAATACGTTTTTAATATGACATAAAAAGCCACCCTCGTTTATTTTAGTTAAAAGGAGTGCTACTCGTATATAATTCATTAGAGATGATCGTTCGGCTGGATTAGTACTTTCAAAGAGTCCCTTTGTAAGGGGACTAATTAGTGCAAGAGACAAGTTTTCAAAGGTAATGATGTGGATTTAGACAGTCTATTCTGTATCTGTAGTATTCTGTACACACTTGCTTTAGCTTGTCTATGCTATTTGATTAAGTAGTATGATGTACTCGCATTCAACCGCCTTTGTGTTCTAGTGGAAAGACCAGTCTGATACCCAGAGGTCCTGAATTCGATGTCCAGGATTAGCCCAAATTAGTGCAAGAGGCAACTTAACAAAGGTAATGATGTGGATTTAGACAGTCTATTCTGTATCTGTTGTATTCTGTACGCACTGTCTTTAGCTTATCTATGCTATTTGATTAAGTAGCCTGATGTGCTAGCTTTCAACCACCTTGTGTTTTAGTGGAAAGACGAGTCTCATACCTAGAGGTCCCGGGTTTGATATTCAGAAGGGAAGTCCTAATTAATACAAAGGCAAGTTTTCAAAGGTAAATAAAGACGTTGATTACAATAATAATAAATTCCAAAACATTAAACGTATAAATGAAAATAAATGTAGTTGGTTAACATTGTAAACGTTTTAATTGGTGCGTGGGCTTGTTCTAAGTCTGTTTGGATAGCATTTTTTTTTAGTAACTGGAAAGAATAGAAAGAGCTTCAAGCAAACAAAAATAAGACCGGGCAAGTGCAAGTTGAATAGAAACACAGTGTTTTTTTAATGAAGTAAACTATTTTAGAACTTAACTTTCTTTTTATTTAGCCCGTATTTTAGTCCAGAATCTGTATATCTTTTGAAAAGTTAATAAGGTGTTATAATGTTTTCTTAACATTGGATTATTTAATTTAAAAGCTGTATACACTGTAAAAGTAAGTATACACTTTTAAATTTTCGTGTTCCATTTAAAACAAAGTTTTGATGACGCCTGTACTAAGTACCTAGTTTGCGTTAATCCTCGTTATAAACTTTGTCTAAAGGTGTAGTTAACGTGAATAGTTTAAGTAAGACTTTATGGTTTATTGTTCTTTATATTAACCATATTGAAACTGTATTTGCTACTTTCAAAAACACAATGTTGAAAAAATTTCCACGAGCAGGATTTGAACCTGCACCCTTCTGACAGACATAGGGTGCAGGATCAAATTCTGCTCGTGGAAATTTTTTCAACATTGTGTTTTTGTAATTTGTATCGCAACAAAATTTGCGTTAAAATTATATAAACAAAACAAAAACATTTTGTATTTGCTACATTAAGTCAAATTTAACTTTTATTAATAGTGCCTTCAGCTTATCAATTCACTTTTGTCTTTGTTTTTCTTTAGGTCTTTAGGCTAGTATTTAGTCTTTAAGTAACCGGGCGTTACTACTTAATAGTAGGATGACGTAAAAAACCTTCTAACGACTGCCTTACGACAAAAAGGAGGACTAGGGAGCAACGACGGCCTAACGGGCCTTGCTGCCTACGGTGGAGGTATAAACATTTTAAATGGGTTATCCATCCGGTGACCCGGCATTGCGAAAGTGTTTATCTATTGCTGTTCGTTTGTATCGCTAAAACTCGAGAATGGCTGGACCGATTTGGCTAATTTTGATTTTGAAATATTTCTATTTGAGTTCAGGGAAAGTTTAAACGGTGAGAGAAACATAAATAATAAGGAAACGGAAAATACTAAAAACGACAATTTAATTTTCCAATACATAATTATTTGTTTGTTTTGTTGTCATGGAAACTATCAAAGCGGTACGAAATCCGCCGGGTCAACTAGTATCAAATAGTTTTAAATTGTTGATTTAACACTGATGTTGCTAACGAACGTCTTTTCTAAGACATTAACAAATTATTATTTGATTAAAAACTTCCAAAGAATAAAAAAAAACTTAACCCGTTAACTAAATTAACTTATTATTTTCCTGTTCCTTATCATAAATATCTGATAAACACGAAATGAGGTTTCCTAGCGCAAGACTCATAAATATAGTCAAAGGGAATAGTTATTTTCCGCCATACCTACAGACGATAAGCAATCTCCTTTTGTATGTACATGGAGATCGATCCGGGGCAAACAAACACACCGATAAGAGAAGGAATAATGCAAACGGGTTTAATAAGGTTCAGGTAGTAATCTAGATGACCTATATCGTTAAACATTATATTAAACATTACGTTAAACGTTATAATGTTTAACGATATAGATCATCTAGATTGTATAGATGATCGGCACGTCAAAATAAAATAATCTAAATCAATGTAGTTAAGTATAAAATAAACGCGAGTAGATCCGTAAAAGTTGTTTTATTTAGAATAGAATAGAATAGAACCAAAATTTGTAATAAGATTTGTAGAACCATTTAAATGTGTAGTGTTCTCGTAAACTTTAGAAAACAAGATATTATATATTATTTTAAACCTAATTACAATGCTAATTGTATAATTACTTAAATTTACTTATAGGCAGATTCTGTCATATTATTCTTCTTTGATTTTATACGAGTAAAGAGTGCTTTCTAACCGATTTCGGCCATATTGAATGCATCTTGATCACTGAACCTTTCACGTATAGTTTTAACGGCTCAAATTACTTACTTAGCATATAAAAGTAAAGTAGACATTCTTAAGCCATCAAACAGGCTCAGCAACCACCACCTTGCAAATAACATCGAATACGTTATCCAGATTAATTGCGGTATATTGACCGAACACGGAAATTGCTCATATACAAATTGCAGTGTCGCCTAGCGTCTGGCCTCACTACCAGTGGACCAATTGTGTCCCCTTGTCTGGGGAAATTACGTAGACGGTCACGTAGCCGGCGTCGGGAATAGGTAATCGACCAATAGTGACGCTGTTCGAAATCTTTTGGGCTTCGCTCAATAATGTATTAGTTATAGGATCCGGAACAAAACGCATCTCGAAAGTGGTACATTATGATACATTAAAATTTCGAATAGTCAAATATGAAAAAAATATTGGATAGCATCAACAACTTACGTTTACTGTGAACTTTAAATCTTAAACTTATAGATTAATTAAAGTTGTAAAATATTGTACTTAATATTTAATATTTATAAAATACAGTGAAAGAATTAAACGCCCACGCTTAATATTTACTGTCAACGCCACAAACGTCATTGGGGCTCAGTGGCCTCAAAAAGTCGTGTACCGTTTTCAAGCGCTCATCGGGAATCCAGTACGTATTTGATCAAAGATTTTGAGTCATGAATATATTCGTCAGCTATCCGTCTTTAGTGTGTGTAGTAGGTAAGGTGATATCACCTTAAACGCCATTTGACCGACAAACCGACGACCGACGACGGTCGGTCAACCTGATATATATATATATTTTTTTTAAATATTTTACGGGCTCTTGCTGGCACAACAATGCTACAAAAATTGATGTTATGGCGACATATTTATATAAGATGGTGGTAGCTAGCCAGGCGGACCAACAAGCCCTACCACCAACCAAACCGAGTACACAAACATGTGCCCCCCCACTGGGAATCCCCACTAGACCACAGAGGCGGTTAAATATATCCGTCTCAGTTGCCAAATTTATTGACCATCGGTCTTTCCGACCTAGACATCCCAACTTTGATTCCCGGCGGGTACCTAATTCCGTTAAGTAACGTCAGCTATAAGTAAAGTATACTTCGTCAACGTAGTAATACGCCTCAAGCTACTGGGAGCTATTCCGGTGATTTTTCGTCCGGTAAACTTGATGAGTGAATCCGGCAGCGGGCGTGACTGAGTGGTTGCGACCGGTCCAGGTTATTTCCCCTGACAATGGCCAGCGGGCTGACTACGTAAATGTATCGCGGGATCGTCGCGCGACCACGACTGGATTACTGATGAGGTATTTACCAACAAGAAGAAAATTCGTCTGTTTGGATAAATAAGCTTTACAATTCTTCTTTATTATCGTCATCATCATCATCAGGCTATCCTAGTTGGTTATATATAATTTTGTTCTTTTAATTCAGTCAGAAGTGTCGCGTGTCGTCTGGCGTCCTACTGTTTTATCAAAATCAATAAATATTGTATGACAAAGTATTGTGTAATAAATTATTACACACAGTCTAGGTGCTCAGTACGAGTTTTATTTACCATTCGACGACGTTAGCAAAATCGAGAATTTCTAATAACATTTCTGTGTCACTAATGCCTATTTTCACCATTGACCCCTAAGTTTTAGGTTTTTTTTTATATTAACGGGTAAGCACAGTGCCTTGATCTCACCTCAGGTGACCTCTAAGCCGTTTTAGGTGCCGGTTTTGCTCCAACAACTGTCATCTAACATGGCTTAAGGGTCACCTAAAACTCAGGGGTCAATGGTGAAATCAGGCATCACTCACTTTGTTCTCGGCGATGTTTCAATGCTACATATTTTCGATTTCATCAACGTTATCGTAATGGCAAATAAAATTCGCAGATTTTTGGCAGACTGTCCACCCACAGCTTAAAATGTCAGCAAAAAAAAACAATTCTGTAACGCAGCTTGTTAGCTATTTGCCAATGTCAAAACAAACGCCGCTCGCGACCGGCCTCCGCGCTGCGGATAAAATAGCTACAGCTGCAACTTATTTTTTTAATTTTCTTTTTTTTTAGTGCCATTAACATTCGGCACAACTGACAGAAACCAGTTACCACAAGTAACCTATTAACGCTTGCAAACCATAGATTAACTGGCGCGTTTTCATCATTAAAGCCTTGGTATTTAGCGTCTTTGGCCGGTTATTCTACTGAATATAATGCCATTCAAATCGGATTACTTTGTTATAACCACTGGTTGGGTATTGAAACGCTTGATACGATCTTCCTCAGTTTAATTTACATATTGTTTTAGTCGGTCTCTTTGTAACCACAGACGTAACGTTAGAATTAGTTAGAATTAGTTATAATAACATATAAAACAAACGCGAATACGACTAAGTCCTTTGAATTAATGCATTAAAATTTTTCTTTTACTTTTCCTTTCCCTGTTAGGAAAATCAAAGGCAAGCAAGCTTATACAGCATGGTGTTTGGACTTATTTTTTAGTAATAATAGATGTTATGTGTGGTGATTGAAAAATTATACTTCATGGACGACAAATGGATATTCTCCGATCTCCTTGAGTTTTTGGTAAGAAACCTTAACTGAATCCTCACGCAGACATCTTGAGACGATGCGAACATTTACGTTGGAACAATAAGTGAAAACGAAATAGTAATGTTACATCCATAGGCTGACGTAGCTGCTTACAATCTGGACATATGCTCGTAAGCCAGCTCAATAACATTTAAAAATAAAAAAGAACTAAAAATCACTTTTTTATATTGCAAACAATACAGGTAAATATTTCCGTAGTTAGGTATTGTGACAAAGAGTAAAGCTGATACGCCCGTCGGTAGGGCGCATATACGGCTTTCGAATTACCTGTACGCAAATGTAAAAGGTTAATTTGGGTACCTAAATTGTTATGAAGAAGGAGGTCTGATTATTGTCGAGATAATTGTGTCTGTGGTTATATAACGACCCGTTGGTGAAGTGAATTGGCAATGTACACACGTCTGCACATCAAGCCTAACACAAACTGTCAAATTTCCTCAATAGACTTTGAACTTTATGTGTATATCATATGGTTGAACATTTATTGAAGAAATTTGACAGTTCTAGATAGGTTGATGTGCAGCCGTCTGTACGTTATTATTTAGGCTGGTTGCACAGTCATGGCTTCATGACAGAAAGCGAAGGGTATCTATCTAGATTAGTATTATTATCTTAAATCATTTGTCACAAACACAAAGAAGGTTGGCGAAAGACTTTACAATTTCAGTTGCGCCTTAAGACTGCGCGCCTAAGTCAGAATACCCTAAAATTATAGATCGTAATAACATTAAAACATGTGTCTTACAAATAAACAAAGAATAAGCTTCGAATAGTTATTCCGTGTTTTGTCTCTTTTACACTAATATGAAATGACGTTTACATGACAGGAACAAAACACGGAATAACTATTCGGAGCTTATTCTTTGTTTATTTGTAAGGCACAAGGTGTTTTGTCGAATATTAATCTGAAATAATGGAGGCTCATAAACAGTTCAGTGTTCAGTATTGTGAAGGAGCATGTGATGGCAAATTATAGTAATTGCTGCAACGTCGCTTTTCAAATTCTATTATAAGTCTGCGTGAGATCCCACGTGCGTGAGATCTTTACTGATACTTAATGGGTCCGGGGGAAATAGCATTTATCATATGATATAAAAATTTTTTTTTTTTCAATATTTCCCTAACTTAACACTGGTATGCTTTCATATCTATCTATCTTTATAGAATGAGTTAGCTATCTTAGATGTACTAAGAGCAAGCCCTAACAACGACCGATAATACTAACCAACCTAGCAATATGTATGACCCTAGCTGGGAATCGAACCCGTGACCTATTTGAGGGAGCGATGGTCTTGAGAGGAGTGATACTAAACCACAGAGGCAGTTACATAATATTTCACGTATTCTATTCTATTCTAATAGATTCAAATGCCGTTACAACGCATTATGACTGCTACGGCGACAATTCTGCTACATTCGCATCAATATGAAACTTTCCAATTAACCAGTAATTAGCGTTTCCACATTTTGAATAAACACAATACAATTATGTAAAGTGTAATTATTTTTGTGAAAACTATTTCAGGAACGAACCGTTGAATTTATAGTTAAATTTAATATAATAACTCGTAATACAAATATTGTTCCAAGTAATTGATGCTACTGTTTAACAAGACCACCAAAATATTAATATTGTGTTTATAATTATGAATTCAGTTACTGGGGCAGGATTTGTGGTAGTACATTACTGAGGTTGGCGCGTAGCCGATTTCGGCTGCTACTCGCTACGAGTGTGCTACATTTGCTACGAGCCGTAGCACTGGCAGCGATGTTACTGCTACGAAATGTCTACGAGTTTGTAGCTTTATTTATAACTAGCGATCCGCCCCGGCTTCGCACGGGTGCAATGTTGATATACGCAACCGCTATGTCCTTGCATTTTAAATCTGTAATATCTTCGAAAATATTCATTTAAATTACATGGTGTAAAGAGCCATATTGATCTATATTAAATGCACAATGTATTTAAGGTACTTAATTAGATAAGGATTAATGCTGAATTACTTAAAATCGCTTCGTAAATAAGCCATTATTTCTCGTAAAAAGTAAAAGAAAAAAAAATTATTATGAGTTATCCCTAAGAGATAAACATATACCATAGCGGACTTTTTGTAGACCTTTTTAAGGTGTACAATACTGTAGTACATTATTTTTCGTAGGGTTCAGCCAGCGTTTGCAAAGTAAGCGCAAAAAAATGTGAAACCTCTAAAATTATCAGTGTTTCTCTACTACATTATGCATGTATTTATACATATAAACCTTCCTCTTAGATCACTCTATCTATTAAAAAAATTAATCTATTAAAAACGCATCAAAATCCGTTGCGTAGTTTTAAAGATCTAAGCATACATACATAGAGACAGCGGGAAGCGACTTTGTTTTATACTATGTAGTGACAAACTAGTGCGGTACGAAAAACGTGCAACGCTGCGTGCACAATATTATAGGAAGTATTTTACTAATATCGGTACATGTATACACTTTTGAGTAGTTTTGACTCTAGTTAATGAGCACGATCCACGGCTTAGTGGCGTGCACCGGAGAGGCTTATGGCCAACAGTGGACTATATAGCCTGATGATGTATGTGTCAGTAGACACGTTTTGGGTCATTGAGTCGGATGTTATAATATTTAAAACGAACGAGATATAATATAATACATATTAGACAACATCACAGACGTTGTTCTGATCCCAAGTTAAGTAGCTAAAGCACTCGTTTTTTTTTATGGAAATCAGACAATTGATTGAGACAATTGAACAACGACGGTACCACAACCACCCAGACCCGACACAATATCGAAAAGTTCGTTTACAACATTGACTCGACCGGGAATCGAACCCCGGGACCTCAGAGTTAGCGCCGCCCAAAGTCCGGCGTGAGTATGGCATGAGTTATGTTCGTATGCCTGAACTTAGCAGTGGAACGGTTGACGATGATGTTGAATAGCAGCTTTAAAAATGCGGTTTTTCAGACCATAAGACGTTTATAAAACTTTCGTCTCCTGAGTATAGCAAAAAAAACTCTGCCACGGGTTAGCAACATAAATCTTGTCGTTTAATTTAAGTTATTAAGGGTGAAAAAGTTTAATTGATCCTGCCCCCAGGTTCAGCGACTGAGTGGGGAAACGCTAGAAACTTTTTTAAATTGCATTTCTCCAACTTTACTGGTTACACGGTGTTAGTACAATATCTGTAGAAATATACCTACGTAATTGCCTCGTTCAATTAATTTATTGATGATGCAAACTTTTTTCTGACATTTAATCACCTATACACATCGAATTTAAAAAAGCTTTGATTGTCTGATATTGACATTGGTAAGTAAAAAATATAAACTACAAAATAACAAACTATATTTGTATATACTCGTATAGACATAGCTAAATATGTGTTCAAAAGTATTTGCTAGATTTTTTGAAAATTCTACGACTATTTATTACAGCTAAATATAGGACTCTCCTATAGAACTACAGACCCATCTCGCTTCTGAGCCATATCTACAAGCTGTTTTCGAGAGTCATTACGAATCGTCTCGCGCCCAGGTTCGACGACTTCCAACCTTCCGAACAAGCCGGGTTCCGAAAAGGCTACAGTACCATAGACCACATCCAGACGCTGCGGCAAGTTATACAGAAGACCGAAGAGTATAACTTGCCACTTTGCTTGGCGTTCGTGGACTATGAGAAAGCCTTCGATTCGATCGAGACCTGGGCAGTGCTTATACCAAAACGCCACTTATGTCGTCGGTCCGATTACAGAACCAAAGCTCTAATCCTATCCAACTACAGCGAGGTGTGAGACAGGGAGACGTTATTTCTCCGAAACTGTTCACAGCTGCGTTGGAGGATATTTTCAAGCTTCTAGACTGGAAAGGATACGGCATCAACATTAATGGCGAGTATCTCACAAACCTTCGGTTTGCCGATGATGTAGTTCTCATGGCTGAGACATTGGAAGACCTGAACACAATGCTCGAAGATCTCAGTAATGCTTCTCAAAGAGTGGGTCTTAAGATGAACAAGGACAAGACGAAAATCATGTCCAATGGTCATGTTGCACCCGCTCAAGTTAATTTTGTGAACGTTACACTCGATGTTGTTAACCATTACGTTTACCTGGGACAGACGGTCTAGTTAGGTAAGTCCAACTGCGAGAAAGAGATCTCTCGACGAATCCAGCTCGGATGAAGTCTTTGACCAGTGTGTGTTACCAGTGATTACATACAGGAGTGAGACGTGGTCCTTTACTATGGGTCTCATAAGAAGGCTCAAGGTCACCCAGCGAGCAATGGAGAGAGCGATGCTTGGTATTTCCCTGCGTGATCGAGTCAGAAATGATGAAATCCGCAGGAGAACTAAAACAACTGACATCGCTCGGATTGCTCTGCTGAAGTGGCAGTGGGCGGGGCACATAGCGCGGAGAACCGATGGCCGTTGGGGCGGAACGGTTCTCAATTAGCGATCACACACCGGACGACGTTCCGTGGGCAGGCTCCCTACAAGGTGGACCGACAATCTGGCCAAGGTCGCGGGAAGCCGCTGGATGCGGGCAGCACAGGACCGATCGTTGTGGCGATCCTTGGGGGAGGCCTATGCCCAGCAGTGGGCGTCATATGGCTGAAGATGATGAAATATAGGATACAGTAGTACTTTGTCATCTTACAGTGAAAGATTAGCTAGACTTGAGACGT
The DNA here is from genome assembly GCA_949315975.1 of Eudonia truncicolella. Classification (NCBI taxonomy): domain Eukaryota; kingdom Metazoa; phylum Arthropoda; class Insecta; order Lepidoptera; family Crambidae; genus Eudonia; species Eudonia truncicolella. Next base: position 4,569,850 of record OX438840.1, on the reverse strand, counting down.
AAGTATATGGATTTTGTGTGCCTTCACAATATGTATCGTAATGTATACGTATGTAATCGTATGTTGACTCGCCTGAGCTGCTTTTGTAGTACACGTTATTGAAGTCGTAATCTGTGGCGGTAGCGACATAAGATTGACCACGTGATTAAGCGCGGGTTATGCCAATCCCATACATTTTATTCTTTTCGAACTTCGCTATCATTTTCTTAATGTTACTATGGCTAAACCCACTGAACATCTTCTTGCTGCCTCTTACTTTAACTCTATTTATCCGTATGTGTCGCTTGTATAGAGATTTCGAGGCAAAGCATGCATTTTTGGATGTTAAGAAAGGTATTAGTCGTGGTATTTTCGTGCGGCCTGTTGTTAGTATACTTTTCCAGAAATGTTAACCTAATTTGTTTTGTTTGATTTGAAACTATCTATAATAAGTAACTTATATTAAACCGGAGGACTTCAGGCTCTTCGCCCTTAAGGACGTTGCCAAACTTATGGCATCTATCTTTACAGAGGAAGAAGAGTGAAAGGATGTGGTTGCACAAAAGATCCCGATGGGTCGAAGTGTTACTGCGAGAGGGAAACTGTAACGTTTAGCTACGTCAATGTCAATGTATATGTAACAGTCAGATTGAGGGTCCAAAGGGTAAAAGGTGTTGTCAAAATTAAACTCCCAAGTTACTAGATTGGTGCAGCCTTAATAAAATTACGGTCGAAATTCGATCACTGGGCGACCACTAGTAACATTGAATACAAAAGTCTATTACCATCATCTATCATATGTAAGCCTATCGGTTTTTGCAACTACTAAGAAGTTTCAAATCATTTTTGCGATATTGCAATCGTAGTTAACTGTTAACCGTTAGAATGTATATTTTTTTTACCTGTCTTCTTTTATAAAAGTTATTTTATACATTTATTGCTAGATAAGTTAAAAGAACACAGATTTACTCTTAGAATGTTTAAGCCACCTATCCGTGGACAGAAAAATTGTTACGTGTTAAGGTGGGTGGACTAGAAATTGACTAGATTTAAAGAAATATAGGCGAGTAGATTTCCCTCCTTATGGCATGGGATTCTTCAAATGAGCAAGAAGAAGCACCTTGGGGGCGGGCGGATTAAAGGTGACTGATGCTGCGTCGTATTCACGCTGCAGCAGTTGTCTTCGCGTGTGGACTCTATTTCCACCTAACATCAGATAAAATTGATTAAATTTCTGATTCGAGCTAAAATTAATTAAGAACACCGTTTATAACATCTAATTAAGAATCTAGAGCTGCTATCAATATTAACCTTGAGTCTAAAGTAACCCTATTTTACGGTAAGTCCTCGCGGAATAATCATTGTCGTTCGCGATAAAAGATATCAACATACGAAAAGGTTAAACGGGTCCCGAAATATCTTTAGCCTCAACCCTTTGAAACCGTACTTCTTTAACGGCCTATAACACCCCAGCCCAGAACCATCCATTGCAAAACTCTTTACAGTAATGATTGTAATAATTAAAAGGGTGGTTTATGATCTTCATTAAATTGGTCTCGGCGAGTTGTGTGGGAGCCTTAAAGGTTAGTTTATGGAGCCATTACGCGCTGGTTCAGATCGGGAACAGCTGCTGGCTGAGATTAAAGCCTCTGTTCAAACGAGAATTAAACTAGTTATGTAAAACTGGCTGTGCCCGCGACGCTGCTCGCGTGTAGTTTTCAAATTTTTTGATGCAGATAAATGAAGCCGATAGCCACTTTGATTGCCAAGCAAGCCGCTTGCTATTTGCTATCAAATAAAAACACGCAGAAAAAACATTTCATCTAAGTATATTATTATGTTAAATAACAATCTAGTTTACAAAAACAAAATTTAATAACAATTATATGACTGAAATGCAACTGTAAAGATATTTAAATGGAACATTTTTACATATCTCATGGGTTCCTGTTACATTATTATTATTAAACTACTATTTTTACGTTTTTTCCATTTTGTCTTTTTTATATTTTTTTTTAATTTGTCTATACTCCTATAAGTGTTTTACTTATTATTATTATTTTAATGTTTAAAAGTATCTACATATCGACAGATTAACAAGCTTTTAAATTTATTTCAAAACTGTTACGCTTTCGGCAATCCTTGTCTGTAATCTGTGTAACATCACTATACGTTATTATTGTTATGTAATGACTGTTGGTGCCAAAATAAAGAGAGAAAAAAACTGTCATCATCATAATCATAAGTATACCTATACTAGTCCAATGCTGGACATAGGCCTCTCCGCGTGCACGCCACTGTGCACGATCCGCGGCATCACCTTGCTAATATCTTCGCTCCACCTAGTCTGAAGGCGTCCTTCACTACGTTTGCGGATACGTGGTCGTCACTCGAGAACTCGTTAATCCCATTTTTATATTAATCTGTGGTAACGGAAACACGAAACGTTCGGAGAAAACAACTAATCAAACAGACGAGAGTAGATCTCTATAAAGTGTTTGATATCAAGACAGCAAAATCTTTTGTAACCAACATTTATATGGTTAGCCCATAAATACCCCACAGTAGGGCTCAGGATTTCCCACAATCTTACGACGACATCCGGGATTAAAGGCTTAACGTACCTTCCTTAGCACGGATTGTCCGCGCTAGAAAATATATATAGGATGGCTTTGGATTAAGTGCAGATATTCTTAGACAGTACGTCTGAATAAAAAATAGCTCGAGATTAAGTTAAATTTACACGTTAGGTCAAAGAATTAGAATTGCTAAGCTTAAGTGGTAGTGGGCAGGGTACATCGCTCGTAAAATAAAAGGCTTATGGTCACGGGAAGACATGCTATACCAACATATTTTAATTGCAGTTTTGTATGCCATTCATTTCCACGAAGTAAAATCGTGATCGCCCAGCGGTCGACATTCAACAGTAATTTACAAAATATACAAAGTTCATACAATGTAACGTAACGCACATCTTTCGGGACTTCGTCTCCATATAAACTTTGACTTAACCAAATCACACACTCATTCTTCTTACAAAAGTGCACGAAGTTTTCGCTTCACGTATTATACTCGTATATATCTTAAAACAAACAGCTGATAGCCTTCGATCGTCCCAAAGACAATAAGGAGCCAGATTAATAAAACGACGCGACGCCTCCGAAGGATCCAGCGCGTCAATTAACTATGCGGGCGCTATGTTCTGTAACATAATTAACACCCATTGTTGCCTTCCCAGTTTAATTTAAGCTCCAGCATATACGCCGAGGCATATAGGTACGTCGATTCTACAGTAACGAATAGTAAAGCCCTTATTACAAGTACCAAAGTGTTGAAAGTGAGTTTTATTCACCGTTCGAATGCATAGATAATAATTTATATGATTAAAATTCGAATACACTCGTATGTATATTTAGTTAACAAAAACAAAAGAAAAACAGAATGGTTGGCGACAGAAATAGGTATTGTAATTATACAAAACATATTAATTGAAAAGAGCAACTATATAATTTATTGCCGGTGGCAGCATTTACACTGTTTAAAAATGCTAGTGAGAGAGCTTCATTATACAAACACACTTTAACTTTATAATAGTAGCAGTTATTTCAAACTAAAGCGCAACAAACATTTTCACGACACATGACACGTTTCATTAAATTATCACTCGCAAATTCGTGAATCCGAGGTAGGGGCCCATTCATGCCGAGTTCAATCACTGTGCTCATTGTCTACGCGAAACACAGGAGTATCTGTGCGGTGTTATTAAATTTGAATAAACGAAAGCGAAGCCTTTAGCAAGTGAAGGGTTTATTATTGTATTAATTGAAATTGTTTCTATGAGTGCTGATGTCAGTTTAATAGGTGTTAAAAGCTTTTAATGTATTCAAATCTTATGTAATCATAACGTAACCGTTTTGTGTATCTATGACTGACACATAATCTTCTTACTAGCTGACCCGGCGGATTTCGTACCGCTTTGACAGTGACAACAAACCAAACAAATAGTTAAATAGTTTACGTATGAAAGCGTATCAAACAAACAAACAAACAAACAAACTCACCTTTTTGAATAATAAGTATCGTATTGTCTTTGATATACTCTTGAGAATATGTGAACAAAATTTCATGATGATCGGTTAATAGTTTACGCGTGAAAGCGTCACAAACAAACAAACAAACTAGTTAGGATTTTGAACTATTTCGAAACTTGCCATTCAATAACCTACTTAATTTGGTTGGTGGTAGGGCTCTTTTAAATCCAGCAGTCTAGCTACCAAAAACTTTTCTGTCTGTCGCCTTAGCAACACTTTAGAGTGGAGAAGATTGTTTCGCTCCAACCGTCTGAGATAAGATTGCCAGGGAGCCTATAGTGAATTTCGTTTGCCTTTCGATATCACGATGACTAAAACGAGATTTAATGTATCAAACTTTAAACTCTTCCTGCTTTACCACAAAACGATGGCCTAAGTAAACAGTGCTCAAAACAGATGGTGTCATTTTTAACTAATATTATTAGACAGAGAGCACAATATTTTAAACACATATTTTTGTAGGACCGCTAATCGGACTGATTTTTCGCCGAGGTTTTAGTACCGACATTGTCACCGACTATTTGTAGGACGTGTGCGTTGCAACATAGAACTCCATAAGTTTCATTTTCACCGACTAAAAAATCGGTCACCGATTATTGGACGTGGGCGAAGACACTTAACACTGTTTTGTAGTAAAAGGTTTCTTGTTCTTCTAAACTAAGTATTTTTTTAGTTTTTTTTATTATTTGGTTTTTGACATCAGTAAGTGCCTGCGATATAAATGATTTAACTTTGACTTTGAATTCCTCAGAGGTTGAGGCGAGGTATGGTGCGCTTACGTTTTTGCCCATATCATCACTTACCATCAGTTGAGATAAAGGCAAACCCCTTCCTCATTGTGGCGTAACACGAAAAATAAGTCCCTGTAATACACTGTTGTTTTTCTTTTCTGTATTATTACTCAAACAATGGCCTAACCTCGGCAAGTCAAGTGAGACAACACTTTGTAGTAGTTTGTAGGCCTTTTCAAAAAGAGTCACGTGTCTTATGTGCACAACGAGAGGCGATTTTTGAATCTCACCAGTGATCTCGCAATAAAATATGATATATATGTTTTTTTTTAATTTTTATTGTTTGGGGCACTGATCAGTGCTTGCTGCATATGAGCGGTTAATTAATACAATTTTGAGTTTCAAAAATAGCTTACTAGTGACTTTGAATAAGAGAAAAAAGAGCACTTGTTGTTGATATCATAGTGTCACTTATATGTTTTTTTATGTATATGTATCAGTTATGTTATATGTATTAGTCACCGGTGCAAAATTTGCCTCTCTGACTTTACTTATTCCTTAATATTACATTTAATTGTCTACTTGTGTACGAAATAATAATATAACATTTTACATTAACTGTAAATGGGAAAAGTTAAGTTAATTAGTAAGATTTATTGTCAACATCTCTAAACATTACGACGACGTTACTTATTTTACGTCACAAATGCTTTCGTCCTTATTCTGTTGACACGAGGATTCAGATTTGAAAGTTTGTTTCGCAACAGGGCACAGAACCCATATCCTTATCACCATCATCAGCCTATATTAGTCCACAGCTTGAGATAGGCCTCTCCAATTATTTATATTCTCATTTTATGGCCCCACTGCTGGGCAACGCTTATCTATGAATAGCAAAAAGCTGGCCATAAAGCTCCACGCGGGCCCAGTAGGGGATTGGAGTTGTTAACGACTGCTAGTGCAGCCGACAAGACACGGAGGAGCTCGAGATGATAAATAATATATTATATTCATAAAACCACTATTACTAAATTCCAATTAAAGTTATAAAGTAGTAGGTTATTAAACAAATTAGGTATCAAACATAAAAGAAAAAAAATAAATTAAGATAACTAAAACTTAGAACCAGCTGGTATATCTCGCAGCGATGGCAAGAGACCTGACGGGATGACCATTGGGCCCTGGAAGCTAGGCAGGCCGTTGGTGTGGGATGCAACCTGTGCTGACACCGTGGCTCCCTCACATGTACGCGCCACCTCTCTTCATGTGGGGGCTGCTGCGGTAAGTGCTGAAAATCGCAAACGGCACAAATACGCAAACCTGGGTCCAAATTATTTGTTTGTTCCGTTTGCGGTGGAGACATTGGGTCCATGGGGGCCGGAGGCCAAGCAGCTTGTTAAAGAGTTGAGTGCTCGCCTTATTGAAGCCTCCGGTGACAAGAAGGCTGGCAGCTACCTCTGCCAACGTATTAGCTTGGCAATCCAAAGAGGTAATGTTGCCAGCATTTTTTATTTATAGGTTTTATTTTGTCTTTAGTTATCCTAATTTTTTTTTTCTTTAATGTAGTTAGTTATGTTATGTTTTTTTACTAATAATTGTATTATATAAATTTCAATTATTTATAACTATTAAAGTAGATAGGAAACCGATTAAATTTCTATATGATTATCTATAACTAAATTCCAATTAAAGTTATAAAGTAGTAGGTTAATAAACAATTTAGGTATCAAACTAAAAAAACTTTCAAAATACTTTCTTTCAAAATTCAAGCCAGAAAGTGAAGTGTCAATAGTTTGTACTTATGATTTATTAAAAAAAGAGAATTTTCGTATTGAGCGTGTAATAGTGTCGGATTATTAACCGTCAAGTATTCGTGAACGTGCATAAATTTTGAGAAACAACCAATCAGTGCGATACTTTTAAAAATCACTTTCGAAAAGAAGTCCGCGTGAGATCTCAGTCAAGTAGAGAGATTTATCATTTATATTACGACACATTATCTACTATTATAAAACAAGACATAATTTACAATATCTCTCCTTACTTGACACTGGCTAAACGTACAATACGTTCTGAGCCTTTAATAAGAAAAAAGGTTTATGTAGCATTTGTAAGTTCCATAGAAGCTTTATAAACTTTATCTACGCGAATGCGAGTGCCAGTACGAACACACAATAAGCAGAATGGAAACTTTCATAATATCTTTCGTTCACAGCTTCCAACTAGATTTGAAAATGGTTTAGGAGAAATTACCGAGTTTCTAGTAGCTATTATAACATACTTATTCTAAAGTTACATAGGAGTGTGATTTTTGGAAGGTGAGTTTTTTTTTTTATATTAACGGGTAAGCACAGTGCCTTGATCTCACCTGATGTTAAGTGATGATAAGGCCAATGATGGAAGCGCACTTCACCCGGGATCCTCAACTAGTGAGGCACTGGCTATCTTATCTCTAGCTGCCGGAACACAACAATGCTACAAACATTGACGTTATAGAGATATTGAGAATAATTATCATGATAAAAATTACGAGTATGAGCGTCTGCCATATAAATTAGAATCGATTCAGTTTTAAACTTTCGAGTTCGATTGCATTAAATGCTAAATGGATACCTTTTCTGTGACACTTTGCATTTTTATTTTATTTATTTATTTTTCTTTCAATTTTATTTAAACTTATTTTCATTTCTTTTTAATCGAAGGTTACCTACCTTCGATTAAAACTTGAATAAACAAATTATTAATAATTTAATAGGGTCACGGACTAATAATAGGGTAAAGCCACCAAAAAACACGCATTACTAAAAAGTACGTTTATTATTCGCATCGATAGCCAACGGAGAGATGCTCCGGGTGAATGCGAGATATCGTGGTCCCTCAGAACAACATTTAGTTATTATTCTGAGCGTGTTACAATATCCATAGCTCCGATAGACTACTGACGTCAACCTTTCTAAAAACAATAGAAACAAGCGTTTTATCTATTCTGAGTGTATTAACAAGACTCTAATAAATATGTTAATAGCGGATTCAAAATAATCTTTAAAACATAATTAATGCACATTTTTACTTTTTGTTTTTAAGTGCTTGCTGCACTGAAGCCAGCGTAGTTAGTGTTATGTTTCTACTAGGTTGCAGGTAATAAGACACGGGCACTCAGTTAAGACGTATATTACGGACTGCCACGCCGCGATGCGCCTGACACCGTTTTACAAATAATTATAAAGATACCTACATTACAACCCTCCACCACTAATTATCAACATAACAAATAACTAAATACCTAATCACAACAAAGCAAATTGACTATTACTTAATCTAATAATAATTGTATGACTACCTGAATCTTAACTAAATTAATATAACTAAACAATTCAGTATCTACTTACATACTAAAACTTATATTTAACATCTTTCCTTAACCTACATTGTCTAATGGGGCGAGACTGGGGCGGTACAGGCATGGACGGTGGTGTCGAGAACTCTTCCGTTCCTAGGTCCCGGTCGGACTGATCGTTTGTCCGAGTCGGCGACCCCGGCTCCCGCGCCGGTGACGACGACGCCCCCGATACCTCCGGCTGCTCCGACCGGCCTTCAAAGGACGATGGTGATAGTGCATCAGGAGCTGAAGGCTCCGGCGAACGTGACAACTCTGTGGGGATTACCAGCGAACTCCTCGTCCTACGCCTAAGCTGATCGATATGTCTATGCACCTGTTTACCGTTACTGTCTAGTACTTTATAGTTGCTTGGCCCTGACGAGTTGACCACAGTACCGGGCAACCATTTCTCACCCTTTAGATATTGTCTATACCAAATGTCCTCTCCTATTTCTACCTTCCTTTCCGTCCCTCCCTCACTTTGAACCTGGCCTTGTTGCGCTTTTTGTACCCTAACCTCCATATCCGGTTTTAGCACATCTAACTTGGTACGCAACCGTCTCCCTATAAGTGCGACTGCCGGGCATACTCCTGTAGTGCAATGATCCGTGTTCCTATAGTATAACAAAAACGTGTTTAAAGCCTGTTCCACATTTTTTTTATCTAAATACGCTTTTTTAATAACCCTTTTTAATGTCTTAACCGCATTTTCCGCGGCTCCATTGGACGACGGATGATATGGAGCAGTAAACACATGTTGGATACTGTCAGTTTGTACGAATTCAGCAAATTCACTACTAGTGAACGGCGGTCCATTATCGGTGACTATTTGTCTGGGGACACCCCACCTACTCCACAGCTCGCGTAACCTGGCTATCGTCTGATTCGCTACCGTACTGGCCACTTGGAACACCTCAAGCCACTTGGAAGTCGCGTCCACCACTACTAAATAAGTTTTCCCGCATATAGGCCCCATAAAATCCAGATGCAGCCGGGACCACGGCCTGGCGGGCCAGGGCCACGGGCGGGGGGCGGCGCGCGGGGGGTCGTCAGCGAACGCGGCGCACACCGAACACGCGCGGCACTCGCGCTCCACCGCCTCGTCGATGCCCGCCCACCATACGTAGCTGCGCGCCAACGCCTTGGACTTTACGATGCCCATATGTGGTTCATGAATTATTTTCAAGATCCTATCCTGGCATTTTTTTGGTATCACTACGCGATGACCCCACATTACGCAGCCTAACTCCTCGTACAGTTCAGATTTTCTATTAAAGTAAGGTTGTAAGTTTACGATTTCACATTTATCTGGCCAACCGTCTCGTAAGTAATTTAAAATCCTACATAATAAAGGATCCCTTTCCGTCTGTTTCTTAATTTCATTATAATCAAGTAATAATCCATCTTGTGCAAAGTGCAGAAACGTTTGTTCCGGAATAGATTCCTCTATAACACTCTTAACGCTATTATTTTCTGGCAGACGTGATAAGCCGTCAGCGCAATTCTCATTAGTACGGATATATTCGATGTCGTAATTGTATGCCGATAATATCACTGCCCATCGTTGCATTCTACTGGCTGTCATTGTAGGTATTCCCGTTTGTGGGCCTAACATTGAAACTAAGGGTTTGTGATCAGTGCGCAAAATGAACTTTCTCCCGTAAACATACTGATGAAATTTTCGTATACAGAATATAATTGCAAGTGCTTCGCGATGTATTTGCGAGTAGTTTTTCTCCGCGGTGGTGAGCGAGCGTGACGCATACGCTATCGGGCGCTCGCCGCTCGGGCCCGGCTGCGCCAGCACGCCTCCCACGCCCCGCGCGCTCGCGTCGCAAGTCACGATTAGAGGTTTGCTGGGATCGTAGTGCGCTAATACTTCAGCACTCATTAAAACTTGTTTTATCTGCGTAAACGCCCCTTCGCATTTCCCATCCCAGTTCCAGTCTACACCTTTTTGCAATAACCTGTATAAGGGCCCTAACATAGCACTAAAACCCCTTATAAACTTAGAATAAAAATTTACCATACCTATGAAGGAACGCAATTCACTAATATTATTAGGAGCTGCTAGTTTACTTATAGCCTTAATCTTGGACTTGTCTGCCTTAACCCCTTCTTTCGAAACCACATATCCTAAATAAGTAACTTCGTCAGCCAAGAAAACACATTTTTCTTTCTTAAGCTTTAACCCACTCTCAGATAGCCGTTGTAAAACTTGCTCGATTGCAATTAAATGCTCGTTTTTATTTTTCCCGCCTATGATGACGTCATCAACGAACACTTGGACATTCGGTATATTTCCTAATAAATTGGTCATTATGCGTTGGAAAATACCTACACTTGAAGCCAATCCGTAAACTAACCTATTATACCGAAACAGACCTCGATGCGTGTTGATAACTGTGTATTTTTTTGAATCATCTAATACAACCTGATTATAAGCACGAGAAAGGTCAATTTTGCTAAAAAACTGTGCCCCGTTGAGGCCTACTAGGACATCTTCAATCTTAGGCAACGGGTATCGATCGATCAGCAAAGCGGGATTCAGAGTCGCCTTATAATCTGCACAAATTCGCAACGTACCATCTGCTTTAGTGACCGGCACTAGAGGTGAGGCCCAGGCGGAGCAGTCGATTGGCTCGATGACGCCGTCGCGCAGCATGGCGTCGAGCTCCGCGTCGAAGCGCTCGCGCAGCGCGTAAGGCACGGGCCGTGCGCGCTGGAACACCGGCGTCGCCCCCGGCCGCACGTGCAGCGTAGCCTTGCCGCCATTATACCGACCCAGTCCGCCGCTGAATAGCTCCTTATGTCTGGCGAGAATATTTACAATTTCTTCATTGATTTGCACACAATTCATGTTACTGATAATTTTGTTACATTTAGGTGTAGGTATTTTTACACGTAGCTCTGCTAGCCATTGCCTACCTATCAAACACGTAGTCCCGTTTTTTATAACAAATAATTCCAGCTGTTTTTCCTGCCCCTGGAATCGAACCCGTGGGCGAATTATACCTAAAGGCTTTACTTTGGTCCCGTCATAAAATTTTAAAACTGTGTTATCTTTTTCTAAACAAAGATGTGAAAAATAACATTCGTACGTGTTATTATTTATACAAGAAATCGCAGTTCCTGTATCTATTTCCATATCTAGTACGGTATCCTCTACAAAAATAGGTAAACTTACTGGCTTATAATTATTGAGTCCGATAAGGTTCAAACTTTCCTCGATGTCTTCCACGTCAGTCTCGCTATCGGCCTCCACGGAATACATGTTTGCATTCCGCTGATTACGACGATATGACGATATTCCTCGCGACAACTGTTCATTAATCGCCGGACACACTCGACGTAAATGCCCCGAATGTTGACATCTGCTGCACACGAACTCCCTGTAGCGACAGCTTGCCACACTATGGTTAGTGGCCCCGCAAGCTGTGCAGTTGTGGCTGCGTCCCGATGTAAAAGTCGTGTTAATCGCGCGCGGCGCACGGCTTACGGCTGCCCTGCCGCCGCTTCCCACACCGCCACCGCTAGACCCGCGGCGGCGCCCGCGCGGCCTGCTGCCGCCGTTCCAGTTGCGACTAGCACCGCTGCTGTCCCCCATATTCGATACAACCGAATGTAATGCCTCCGCCTTTGAACTGGATGACGCTCCATCCACTACCGCCGCGTCCCTCTCTGCCGCCTCCAAAGCGTTTGCTAATTTCACTGCTTGTGAAAATGTTATTGCGTCATCCTCCGCAAACAGTCGTTGTCTGATGACGTCACTCTTGAGTCCGCATATAAATTGGTCACGCAAGTTCTCGTTTAGATTTGCTGCAAATTTACAGTGACGAGCTAATCTTTTTAACTCCGCAACGTAAGTTGCTATGTCCTCGTCAGCTCCTTGTCTTTTCTTACGAAAACAATATCTTTCCGCGAGCGAAGATGGCGTCGGTTGAAGATGCTGACGCATTAAACTAACCACTTCGTTGTACTGTAACTCCGCGGGCTTCTTTGGACTTGATAAGTTAACGAGTAACTCGTACGCTTCATCTCCGATTGTAGCAATTAAAGTCGGCAACTTAAATTCCTCCGCCACTTTATTCACAACAAAGTACATGTCCAACCTATCCACGTAGGATGACCACTGTCCCGTTTTGACGTCGAATTCACTCAACTTCCCAATTGACATCTTGAATAATTAGTTAATTACACACGCGAATCTCAAAATTAATCCTCGTCGCCACTGTTATGTTTCTACTAGGTTGCAGGTAATAAGACACGGGCACTCAGTTAAGACGTATATTACGGACTGCCACGCCGCGATGCGCCTGACACCGTTTTACAAATAATTATAAAGATACCTACATTACAGTTAGCATAGCGGTCAGTGCAGCCACCCGAATTGCGAAAGACCCAGGTTCGATTTTTGGCTGGGTCGGGTGGGCGTTTAATTTCTTCACTGTGTTTTATACAATTTTATAAATATTTAGGTAATTTAGCTTCAGTGCAGCAAGCACTTAAAAAATAAAAAGTAAAAATTTACTATAGCGTTGTGCTATCAGACTTGTGGTATTTCATCTGCAAAGACGAATCTGCATAGCCATCGGTTGCAATAGCCGTTGGATAGATGGCGCATTGAAACCGCTATTAGCACCCAAAAAATTAAAAAGCAGTGACAAAATTCAGCGTTTACGTCAGCATTCCCGGTAGCATAGCGGTCAGTGCAGCCGCCCGGATTGCGGAAGACCCAGGTTCGATTCCTGGCTGGGTCGGGTGGGTGTTTAATTTTTTCACTGTAGGTATTTTATCAAATTTTAAAAATATTTAGATAATTAATGCATTCTATAAGTACTACGTATAGCTTTATTAATTTCATGCACACATTAGTCACAGGCAACCAACTAGCAAGTGTTGCTAAGCGATAAAGTATTATTAATTAGTAACACTGCAGTATTTTTGGTAATGCGAGTTCGGTGGCTTTACCCTAATGACTCAATATGATAGCGTTTTTGTAATATTTAGAAAACAGATTAGTTTAGAATTTATTGCAGGTACTGCATTAGCTACATTAGGTCTTTTCCACTTCGGAACCCTACTCTGATTATGCTAAATGTAACGTCGAGGTCACCAACAACGGCGAGTTTACTCAAAATTTTGATGCTGTGTCTACCCTTTTTTGATGTATGTATGTATGATGTTTGTATGTACTAAGACTCGACGTCTACTTTAAGTACAGGCGTGTGTACCACAAACTGTCAAATTTCCTCAATAGACTTTGAAATTTATGCCTTACATATGTGGTTGAAAATGTATTTAAGAAATTTGACAGTTTTGGATAGGTTAATGTGCAGGCGTCTGTCCTACAAATAGATGTACTTAATTAAAATGATTAATGTACCAATCGCATTGTTCACACGCTGCAAAAGCCATTGAATACGGACAACTCAAACAAAACAAAAAGTAAATTACTTTACCGGCCGGCCTCCTCGCCATAAATTATCTCGAACGAATTACCTGAAACATAAACCACATGGCATTAATGGCATTGTTACACGTGCCATCAACACTGATAAGTGATAACAAATAAATATTTAAATTATGCACGATAAATTGGAAATGTAGATTATTGCTACAAGCTATGAGTTTTGACATACACACCCTAAATGACAATCCGGGTCAGGTATGCTTCCAATTAAGCTAACGTGGCTCCGTCTAACTATATGAATTAATGACCAGTTTCATTATGCTTATGAGTCATTTCTTAATACGGTACAAAGAAGTATTATAAAACAAAAGAAAAGTCTGTTCAACTGATTATTTGCGAACGCATACATTCAGTTATACAAACGTGTTGCCGACGTTTTGCCAACACTGTTGCCGATCATCGAAACTAGCTACTATAGTTGCTATGTCTGCGCAGTTTCGATAGGTTAAATGAAAGCAGGTAGTTGCAAGTTGGCTGTTGCTGCAAACTTCAGTATGACGATGGCAGTAAATGATGATGTTGCTGCAACACGGAACACAAAGTTGCTCTGTCTGTGGAAGGCCTTAAGGTTGCCTTTCAAATCTAAATGCGGACCTAGTACGCTGAAATTTTGTAGGCAGGTGTCTTTCATGACATAGGCTTAGGCGAGAGATGAGACACCATTTTCAGAAATCCCCTCGAGATGACGAGATACGGGTGTTTACGTGGACGAAGGCGTAGGTTATTCCTTAGGTAAAACTTATTAGGCTAAATTACATTGCTTAATTATAAATAGTGTAATATGGCACCAATATTCGACAATTTTGTACTTTAATCACAACAATTGGATCCATCAACTGATTTTAGTCTTTAGCAACATTGAATACAGACCAACTGCTTCCTATCTGTCTTGTATGCCATCAAAGAAGCATCTCCTGGTAACAAAGTAGATAAGAAAAAATTTTGCCATACAAATTGTCGTCTTTGACAACGTAATCAAATAGATAAAACTCGCATTAGCCACCCAGCATTCAGCCCGTGACCACGGCCGGTGCGATTCGGTCGAGACGACGAGTATCAAGAAGGTATGTCTATGATACGTACTATAGGGAGGGACAGCTTCAGGTTTGTATGATGCACAAATAAAAGCAACAAATAAAGTACTTGCACACTTTTTATAATTACTCGAGAAAACTACACACTTTAACCCGTCACAACAATTTGTTAACGACTGGTGACAGGTGGTGGTGACTGGTGGTGATATTACGTATACGTGTATTGATGCTCTGGCATCAATACACGTATACGTAATATCATACATTTATAATAAAAAAAAATAGTTTTACCATAAATAATTACTATTACAATTAAGCTCATTTTATCAATTTAATACATTAATGGTAAGACGACTTTATAATTAAGGGCCTGTTTCACAATGTCTGACTAGGAGATACTTGGCAGTTAAAGTGACAGCTTTGTATGGACTATCTGTCAAGTAAACACTGATGGGAACTTACTTGTAGATGGTGAAAGAGGGCCCTAAGTGTTGTTGTGTTTATTAAATCATTAAAGTAACAAACAAGCCAGAGTACAACTATGTAAACAATATTTAATCAGGGATAAACCAATAATAACACAAATAATATATTAGTATGCTTACAGTACCTACTATAACTAGATTGTGTTAACCCTTTTACTGGCAGCGGGATTTATATACCCACCTAATTTTATAATATTGACAAAGTTTGAAAACCAATGAAATATTTAAACGTGCTCTGCTTTAAAATGAGTTAAGTTAAGATCGACCAATTTCAACTTTGTGTCTGTTGTAAGTTTTATGATAAATGTAAGATATTGCAATAAAGTATAATCTTATCTTATCTTACATTTATGTATATCAACACTTCCTGTAGTGGTTTATACGGAAGTCTATGCGGTATTCAGATATAGGCATTGTGTACAGTTATGCAAGCTAACGCATTGCAGAAGTGCCGCAACATGGATGCAGAATACTGGAAGAGATATTTGCTCCTTTTTTCTATAATATACTCGTAACTTATTTTAAACTATGTCGCATACATTAGAATATTTTTTACTAACGATATTATTAGTACTGAAGTTTTTGTTCTGATAAATTGACGTCTTATAGATGTCTATCTATTGTCAGGCTTAGAATAAGTAACTAATTGAAATATCTCGAGCTCCTCCATGCTTGGGCCATGCGTCACGCCAGTAAGGATAGCCACGCTAATCTTAGATAAACTAAACGGCGACACGAAATGGCGTCAACGCATCGAATTAAGTTTACTTTATATTTGATCAATTAAAATTTAATTAAAAAGTAATACAAGGTGGGCACACAGTATAGAGTGTTAAAATTTTCTTCGTACCTCATTGAGATAGTCGCATCTAGTAGTTTGCATCAGTATCTGTGGCGGGTTAGTTCTGGCTCGCTTACAGAAGCTCAGGTGTGGTCGGATTGTGTGCAATCTGCTACGACAATAATACCACAGTTTTCATAATGGATGGGGATTTAGCGACTTACGGGCTAATAGACTATTATACTTTCCAGAATAGTAACGTAATAGTTTATGTATACAGGAATAGTTTATGTATACAGGATGATTATTGTACATATTGCAGATATTTATTTTTCTTTCATACAGGTATACAAGCTGATCAATTCAGGACACAAGTCGGTTGAATGACCGTATAGTTGCACAAAAGATCCCGAATGGCTCGATGAGATACTGTGAGAGGAAACCTCAGCAGGCTCCACTAAGATAAGATTACTAAATAACTGAGTGAGACAGATATAGACAGCATCAACCTATTTTTAAACGTTCACGGTCGTGTATCAGGTTCTAATTCTATATTTTTTCTATACTTGTACTCCGGTAGATATAATTCCACGAGTATTCCAAGCTTATATTATGTATATTAGTAAGGCCCTTAATGTCAAAACCAAGTCATTGAGTCACGTCACAACTTTGAACTTTTTATAATAGCAGACTCGAAGTCCTGGTTGTAACTTCAATTGACGCCTAATAACTGGCCACGAGTGTCACGGTGGTTAACGTTAATACACAATTTTGCTACGTCATCCCTTTGATATGTAACCAGTTTGCGTTTATAATCCCGGACGGGTATCGTCAACGGGTCACCACCATTATGCCTCTCCAGCCCGGATTATCGGGGTTTACGCACGGATAGCTTGCGTTAACACAGATATTAGTTTTGTAATCGATTACTGAGCGTACGAACAGCGAGCGCGACAGGCATCGGAAATTTCGGATGGAATCGAGAAAGTTTAATTGGCTTGTGACGACTTTGTGAGGCTCACAACGGTATCCTTGAACAGTTGCGGGCGTCACGAGTCAAATCTTATGAGTACTGGATGAAGAATACGCTTCGGCGGGTGCTAATCTAGTAATCTTATGACCTGACGTGGGTGACCTTCTTTGCGAGTTTTACTTGCGCAAGGACGTATGGCGCTTCTCGTTACTAAGCGGTTGGTGAATGAGTGCCAGTACGAATAAAATTAGTAAAATGAGGCGATGTATTCTTAAAAATATAAGAAAACGACCTCTTATTACGTAAAATTACTGATTTGGAGACATGAATTAAGAAGAGAATGAAGAAGAAGAGAAACTTGAAGGCTTGAAGAACATGAGCACAAGTAATATTTCTTGCGTGTAGTGGTTTTATAGTAAAGGCCGTAGCTTCAGCGTTAATGTTGAGCGAGGATAATGTGGAAGACAACATTTTGTAGCATTGGTGTCTATGGAACTGGATGCCAGAGATCTTGGTTTGGCATAAAGGACGCCTTACACCAAAATGCTAAAAAAGGCTAACAAGAGAGAAGCGGGATGTCTATAGCTCGTGTAATTTAATTTTGGTATCGCTTGCTATGCGCACAGCGAACGTTACATACATTGGACATTTTAATGGAATCGACAAAGTTTGATCGACTTGTGGCGACTGCGACGTTCACAGCTGTATCCCCAAAGGAGAAGGGTTTTACGAAATAAATATTTTTCATTACATTAAGCCTTATAGCGATAACTTGATTACAATAATAGAGGTCTTTGCCCAGTAGTTAGCATGTAGATTTTTTCTGTTTCATGTCATTACATTTTGAGATAAGAGACAGCGTCTTGGGAACAAAAGATAAAATAACCAGTTGATCAGTGATTGAGTCCGTTGCCGTTGTCACTTATAAAGCTCAGTAATAAACCTATATTTTGTCCCACTGATAGGCATATACCTTCATCATTGAAATAAAGTTATCGCCACAAATTGATTACAGTCAGGCACGATGAAAATTCTTATTCAAACCGAAGCTTGGGTACCTATACTCGTGTTCATAAACTTTACTTACGGCGGCAGTAGTACATATTTCTAATAATATTATGTAAAATCATGGTTTTAATCTCCCATGGGACTCAGCGGATAAGTTATCACGAATATTTCACGTCTTACAGATGATAGGACATGTCGTAACAGCAAAAGTGTAGTTCCCCCAGGATGCGTCGTTCTAATTCCAAGCGAATAGTATATCAGTCGGTAAACAAATTGAATTTTGACTTGCCTTTAGTTGGTTTTCGGCAAAATCACACGTAAGTTGAAAATGCGCCTTGGGAGAGACACGTGATATGCTGAAATTGGTTTCTATCCACATTCGAGTGTCTCAAGGGGACTCGAGTGTAATTGTCTAATTGTCTGTCTATATCATTATCGCTTTCGAATGAAATCACAGTGGAATCACAGACGTCGAATAACTTCATTATTATCATCATCATCATCATCATCAGCCAATTATACAAATAATATGGTGACAATCCATCGCTCTATCATTATTGCTTTCATTCGACGTTAAATATCTTCATCATTTTTTCATTATACTCATCATTGTCATTATCAGCCTACATACAAAAACAATACATATAATCACGCCTCTTTCCCGTAGGGGTAGGCGACCACCACCACCACCACAAAAAACATGGCCACAGTTATCCAATTTCTGGTTGATAGGTAAAAATGACTGCCATCAAACGACAATAACCGGAAACAACACCTTCACGTGACTCCCTGAGCATCCGAGGTAAATTGGTCACCCATCCAGTAACCCACTATTTGCAAAGTTGCTTAACTTTCACGATTGCATCCGGATCGCACTAGCTACTGCGCTAACCAGCTCCTCCGAGAGTCGGTTGGTCCAGCTAAATTACTAAACAAACTCGTCTGCAATGCGATCCATTACCATTAGGATTTCATTAGATATATTTACAGTGATGATGGATGGCCCTGCAGAGTTTTCAATTTAAATGTACTGTAAACGACACAAGATTAATGTTACTATAGCTTGATGGATTAATTTCCTTATACCTTTTATAATTGATTACTCGCACATTGGTGCTAAATTATTTATTTAAGGATAGTAATTCACTTAGTTAGAACCAGTCATTACTTCGATTTAGTTAATTATTTTTATGACATTGGTTGTCCTGTGAAAGCCTTTGCAACCACTCTGAATAAACCAAACTGTATTTTTTTTATTTCGTAGTTTTTTCGCAACTAAGTTTGCATAAACATATATTTTGTTGTAATAGCGACATATTTTAATAAGATGATGGTTGCTGGCTAGCAATCGATATTTCGGTTCAGTTGCAGTTGAATTTTCAACAAGTTTATTAAAATTAGTTATGAGCACGGCAGAAGAGTTCGAGCCGATTCTTTGGATAAATGGAAATTCAGTGCGCGGCGAAAGTGAAAAGCCGTATTTACAGTTTTCACTTAAAAATAAAAGTAACAATTAATGTTGGCAAATAAAACATAATAATGCAACGCCGCTTTTCAAATTCTCTCAAGAAACCACGTGATGTCTCAATGAAGTCTCAATCTTTCTCACTGAGGGGGTGAGTATTATTCATCATTTACACTTAATAAAAAAAAAATAATGATTGGGCTGTGTAGGCTTCATCCTTTGCCAGCTAAACTAAACGAGAAAAGGGAAAACACTCAGAACTATTTAGTTAATCGACTCAGGGAAAACCTCAAAACAATAACTAAAGCTTTAGTTATTATTCTGAGGGGAAAACAAAACTCAAAACAAAAATTCGGAGTCATTGCATTTTTTAATTACAGTATTTTTTTTAATTGTTGATGTAGAAATTGCTTTAATTTATCCAATTATTATATTATTTAAACTACCAAATTTCTTAATTTGAACTAAAATTAGATTTTTTTTTATAATTATTTTACTAATAGGATTATTTATGAATTTTGCATTCACAATGCTATACAGTGTCGGCGCGCGAGGGGCGTTCGGCCGCTCTCAGCGACACGAACGGGGTAGCGGCGGGCGGTGGGAACAGCTTCGGACCCCTGGCCCGCCGCACACCGCGACACTTAGCTTTGCGACAGCTTAGGCACCGGCCGATTTTACATTTGTACGGACACACGAATTGCTTGTACCAAATAATATTATATTTATTCAAATACAGTCCGCTTTTCACTCCAAGATCCCCTTGAGATCAACATACAGATTGACGTTTTTATCATCGTCCATACCTTCTGAGATTATTCCCGCGATACAAACGAACAACTTTTACTATTGGACCAACTCCCTAACTCGAAAATAAAATTCAGCTGTTCCATACAAAACATCAATATTCATTTGACCAAAATGTCATCTCAGAAGGTTTGGACAGTGATCAAAAAGTCTACCTGTATAGTTACAAAATAATATTTTACTAGAAATAATCAACCAGATTCAGGAAGCTCGAGTGGGTACGATTTCCACTTTTTTCTAGTAAAATTTTATTTCGGAGTCAGTGTCATTCGGCTTGTTAGCGCCGCCGGCGCCGGCGCCGGCGCCGCCCGGGCAGTGCTCTACCGATCTCGCTCTGTTCACATTTCCATTGAGTGCAATACAATTTGCCAGTTCGGCACTGCACAAAGCTTCTCTGAATTTACATCTGGATTCAATAACGCTTCATTCACTGTACAAAACATGGTACATGTACACACGCCTGCACATCAACCTACCACAAACTGTCAAATTTCTTCAATAGACTTTAACTTTATGCCCTAATAATATGGTTGAAAATGTATTGAATAAATTTGACAGTTTTGGATAGGTTGAAGTGCTGGCGTCTGTACAACTTTAAGTCACGTGTCGAATTGGAAACAATGTTTAATTAAAACATTTTTTCAAATCCATGAAAAGGCAAAGAGAGAGATTTCCTTTTAAAATATCGATATTAAAACAATTCCCCAGATTTAGATGTAGTAGATCCGATAGGTAACAATTTCCTAACTTATTAATTACAACATTTTTACATAACATAGTGGGTCTGCTGAAGTTTCCCTCTTCCGGTAGCACTTCGACCCATCGGGATCTTTTGTGCCTCAATTTTTTTACTTAAGATTATTTAACGCAATTTTACGCAAATTTTGTCGCGAACAAATTAAAATTTAAAATAGATAAAGTGCTGAAAAAATTCAACGACATTGAATAAGGCTCCTTTGGCTTACAGCGTAGGAATAGAAAGTGTTGATTAATTTCGGCGAGTTGGATAGAGCCACGATAGCCTAGTTGGTAGTGCACCTGACCCGGCATGTCATGGGGTGCCTATTCGAATCCCGCTCGTGGAATTTTTCAGCACTTTGTCTTTTTTCTTGAAACGAATGTTTAATTAAAATCCCATATTTAGCACACTTTATACCTACACGACCAAGTCACATTCTATTAAAAATTAATTTCCGTTCAAAAATTAAGCTATCAAACGGGTATCTCAAAGTGCCTCCCATAAACCTGCCAAGAAACCCTTTCCCATGAAAAATAGTCCTAAAACGGTGTGCAAATATTGGCGATCTTTGGAGGTGCCAAACTAAATTCCCGTCCAATTTATTTACAGCTAGGGTTGACAGCCGAGAAAATAGTGAATGAAAGCTGCCATAATTTAAGTAGGAGCGGCTGACGAAAACCTGTAGTGACGTATTGAATTTTAGCTTGTAAAATGGCTTAACTTTAAGTGCTCTGTCTGACTTTGAAACTAATATCTCTGATTTTAAGGAAATAATTAATTCTAATTTATATTTAGAAAGCTTTTCTGCATACCAGATAAACACAAAGAGAATATAGTAAACTAGCTGACCGGCGGACTTCGTACCGCTTTGACGGTTTCCATGACAACAAAACAAACAAATCATTCGTCTGCTTAAGAACACTTGTATCCCATGATGGACCCCCCCTATAGCAGCGCCACCTGCCGGGTCCAATTGTAAATCTAAACCATTCTCGAATCCACTTACACACACAGAAAATTTCATCCAAATCGGCCCAGCCGTTTAGCAGGAATTGGGTAGTTGACAACAACAACAATTAATTCCAGAACAATAAACGTATAAATGAAATCACGTAACAGTTGTTTTAAACATTAACCAATTTTTTATTTGACCTAAGCATGAATTTCTGTAACCTAAAAACTTATTAATAAACACTCAATTGACGGGAAAAATAGTGACGTCATAGTTTGCTAATCCCATACAATTTCTATTAAAAATAATCGTCTTGACAGCTTGTACCGCTTTGACAGTTTCCATGACAACAAAACAAACAAATCATTCGTCCGCTTCAGAACACCCGTATCCCATAATGGACCCCTATAGCAGCGCCACCTACCGGGTCCAATTGTAAATGTAAACCATTCTCGAATCTACCTGAACACACACAGACAATTTCATCCAAATCGGTCCAGCCGTTTAGAAGGAGTTCAATAATATACACAGGCACAGAATATTTATATATGTAAAGATTTGTATATTCTTTATATATTTGTATTGTTAGAAATATGCTTTTTATTCGAAAGAATTATTGTTTGTTTAATAAGATTTATTCATGAATTATTGAAAAGTATAATAGTAAATTATAAGAACACAATATTATTAGAATCGGTGACCAGTGTGATGGCCGCCCGCTGGCAACACTAGCGCGGTGGAGCGGCCTTGACACTTGTCACTTTTTTTACTGCGGCAGCGTCGGTGCAAGGTGTGTTATTGTAATCTGAGTGAAAAATAAATGATTCCAAGTAGATACTAATCACTTATTTTATTAGTATAAGGATATGTAACGCCCTGTAATCGTCATCATCATTTAGTGCCATTTTCATACTGATATGGCATGGCAATGCTATTGAAATTAAACTATTTAATATATTTTTTTACAATAAATAAATAAATAAAAAATGTACTACCTTTCACGTAAGTAAGTAGGTTTTTTTTGCGATACTCCAAAAAATCACGTAGCTTACCATTATGTTCTTTAACGTAAAGATATTATTGTTCATTTAGTTTAGGATGCAGTTTTAAATAAATTATATATATACAAAAAGAAGTCCTGACTGACTGAAGAACGAACAATATGGCAGAGAATTTTGCAGACAGATCTATTTCACGACAGGAGCGAGGTAAGACAGCGTTTTCCAAAACTCCCTCATAAGACACGGAAGCTGACGAACACGCGGGACACATAATTCACATTTTGAATTGCTACATTCAAACAAACCTGTGTATTACAATGGAACTATTCGCGGCGTGGCAGCCCTATTCACAGAATCCATTATGGGATCTGTTGGGTATCCTCACTTTGAAGTGAATAATTTGTTTGCTACATCCTTTTACCTAGTACTTCGATTAATTTTGCACGGCATTTTCGCCAAAACGATTTTCCAGATATTTTACGGTTACGGTAATTCGTTTTTAATATTACGTTAAGTGAAGGTCATCTTCCTTGTGAGAGTGGGGCCGCTGGAGTCGCGACACAATATTATATAGCTTTAAGCTTAATAAAGGCATTTCTGGTATAAGTTTACCCACATCTAGCCAGCTAGATGACACCTTTATGAAATCTCGTTAAGTCAGCCACAAATGGCAATATAAGTTGTCAACAGGAAACGCGGTAAGTACCTACCTACCTTCTCTGATTATTTTACCTTGGCACAACGCCGCAAATTCGCTAGAGTCGGCAAACTCAGAATAATCCCAAATCGCTTATCCAAAGGGTCTTAATAAAAACTTTGTTATATGCAAATCAGATGAAGATATAAAACTTCATGAATGGCGGAGCGGATTGTGGGTACCGGTCTTATTTTCAGTGGAACGGCCCAAACGTTTCCTGTGATTCTGATTTGCCTATTTTCTCCATTTTCACTTTTTTTTCGCTATTTTTTCATCGGTACCGACTACGTACATAGGAATATTTTAGGAACAACACACACCTGGGGGTAACCACGAGCACTTATAGCAGTATTATTGCAGTTGTGAAAACGAGACGCGTGTAGCGGCTAATGTACTCGCGTCTCTTTTCCACAACTGCAATTATACTGGTATAAGAGCTCAAAGTCAGGGGGCTGCACATCAGACTACCACAAACTGTCAAATTTTCTCAATATATTTTGAACTTAATTTTTGGGCATATGGTTAAAAATTTATTTAAGAATATTTTTATTATTTTCAATTTTTCATTCACAGTAAGAAAGAAATTATCCTTATCTATTGAAGAAATTCAACAGTTTTTCATAGTCTGATGTGCAGGCGTCTGTTCAACTACAAACATTAAATAAGAGCCTAACTTGTTACATTATTCATTAAAATAAAGTAGATGAACACATGTTGCGTTGTCAACTCATAGTTGTTATAAGCCATTGAAATGAAACAACTTTTACGGATCTACTCGCGTTTATTTTACACATTAGTCTTAATTAATATTTATCCTAACGTTTCGAACCCTTTGCAGGGTCCGTGGTCACAGGGAGACTCCCTGCAAAGGGTTCGAAACGTCAGGATAAACATTAATTAAAACTAATGTGTAAAATAAACGCGAGTAGATCCGTAAAAGTTGTTTCATTTCAATGTGTAGTGTTCGCGTAAACTTTAGAAAACAATATATTATAAGCCATATTAATAAACATTAACAATGTTACTACAACCCGATTATACATCATGTTAGGCAGCTCATATTGTCAAACATTTACAATGTTACATAATTAATGGCAATTATATCTCTTGCTTAATTAAACTAAATTGCAATATGGATACATGTGATATTACTTAGGTAAACATACGCATGGAAGGTAGTATGACAGTATTAAATAAATTTGTACAGACTTGCCCATATATTGTCTGACTGTCTATGACATAACCAGCCCCCAAGACAAGTGGCATATGCCACCGCTAATAGAATAGAAATTAAATAGAATGATTATTGTACGGGATTGGCATAGGTCAACCCCATTAAAAAAAAATACTAGAAAATATCAGCCAGCCTCAGGAAGCTCTAGTGGACATCAAACCCACGACCTTTGGATAACCGGTCCAATGCTCTGACCGGTGAGCTACCGAGGCCCTCGGTAACTCAGCGGTCAAAATTTTATCTTGTGCCTAACTATTATACATAGCCTTGTAAATGCAAAATTAAAAATAATATAAATAATCATTCTATTTCATCATCAGCTCATTTTTATGTCCCCACTGCTGGGGCACGAGCCTTCGATGGATAGGGAGAACGGGATTTAAACAACCACGCGAGCCCAGTGCGGATTGGTGGTTGTTAACGACTGCTAATGTAGCCGGGACCAACGGCTTTACGTGCCTTTCGAAGCACGGAGGAGCTCGAGATGATACATTTTTGGTCACCCTTCCGATGAACGGCCTTTGCGAAAATTGCTTAACCTCAGCACTCGCAGACCGGGCGCATTATCCACAGCGCCATCGAGCTCCTCATTCTATTTAATTTCTATTAAATTAGCGTTATGCCACTTGTCTACGGAGAGAGGAAGGGGGGGGGGGGGGGAGGGCTGCACCAGAGAAGTATTCATCGTTTCCGCCTACACGATTCCTACACGATTGCAGGACATTATATGATTACGGTGTCTTGAAATTCTAGTGTCAAAAATATATGACTACATAAAGCGACAACATCTGCAACAATAAGCATAATGTATATTAACATATTTAGGCTCATGGAATGAAATGGAATATTTGGCCAAAAATAATATTTTTACTTTTTAGAAGCCGGTTTTGGTCGAATTGAAAAGGTGATAAAAACCATTTCGTTTATTAAAAAAATTGCCCAAATATCTCCGTCGAATATTGGAGCGCAACGCCCGGGGCGTGACGCGAAGGCAATGAACCTGCGTTTTTTGGCCGGAAAATTGGAAAATTAATCAGATCAACTTTGATATTGCACGCGTATCCACGTTGAATCATTCGGTCCATTAAGCCGTGTTCAACGAACACTGTTGCGAGATTTTGTTGGATTTTTATGTCGGACGGGTTATGTTCCGGTTGGTAAATAGGCCGTATTGTACGGCTTACGGGATTTTTAGGGGGTAGTGGGAGGGTGGGAGGTTCCCATATAGCCTGATGCCAAGAGGTTATAATTCTTCTTGTCTCGTCTCGTCGTTATGATTCTTCTCTTCTCGATCTCAGAGAATCTACGTTATATTATTCCCGTCACCTCTAAAAACCATCTGAAGATGTTTCGATCACACGGTTTGAGGAACCCTTTAAGTTTCTCGTCATCCACAAAAGGTTCGGTTACGCTGTAAAGGACATAGAAGGTCAAGAGCAATCTCTTTGGAATAAAATGCTTTTCTTCAATTATATCGATTTTGAAATCTAATAATACCACGCAGGCATATTTCGCAACATTAATTATTCGGCGTCAGTTAAATGGATTTTGTGTCGTGAATCCTGAGTAATTCTGAGCTTATTTTATGTTTCAGCAAACATAATGCCGCAGGATTTTCATGCTCTCCGACGGTTTCTTGTGCGTTCTGATTCATATTTCAGTCCTACTCAAGCGTGCAAGCTTTAACATACATGGTCGTCATTCCATAACTCTAAATTAATGAATTTTGGAATGTTTGAAAATCCAACGGTGGGAGCGATGCCACGCAATCCAAGTAGTTATATACTTAGCTCGATGGTGCTGTGGTTAACACGCCCAGTCTGCGAGTGCTGAGGTTAAGCAACTTTCGCAAAGTCCGGTCATCGGATGGGTAACCAAAAAATTTATCATCTCGAGCTCTTCCGTGCTTCAGAAGGCACGTAAAGTCGTTGATGAAAGATAACAACCACCAATCCGCACTGAGCCCACGTGGTGGTTTATGGCCCGTTCTCCCTATCCATCCCCTCGTGCCCCAGCAGTGGGGACATAAAAAATGAGCTGACGATGATATACTTAAACTTGGAGCGATGGAGTGCAGTGCCCGTGAATATAGGCCAATATTATTAAATTTGTAGTGATGGAGAGCAGTCCCCGTGAATGGGGGCCATTACATTTCCGAAGCTCTGTGATTTTGTCTATCAGGGTCCCGAGTATTTAATTCTGACATTGCGGACCGTCTCCCTGCGACTACGGAGCCTGTAAAGGGTTGAGCTTCGAAAGTCATGATAAAAACAAATCAAAATGTAAAAAATATTAATCTTTATAAATATTTATTAATAAATATTTATAAAGAGGCAAAGTTTGTGATTCGTTTATTTGTTTGTTTGAGGATGCTAATCTCTAGAGCTATTAGGCCAATTCCAATAATTCTATCACTAATAGAGTGCTACATTCCTCGTGGGTATATGTTTGTACTCTCAAATCCACTCCGACGAACATGCGGGTGAAGTACTAGTGAAAAACTAAAACGCGAGTTGATTCGTAAAAGTTATATAATAAAAAAATTAAATTAATTGTTATGAAAACGAAATGAAAAACATTTATTGGCACACACTACAAAATTACACGATATTTACAATAACAATACAAAACAAAAACAAAAGACAAAGCGTGGCCAACTAGGCCCCAGCCTCAGCACGTGCTACAGCGACCTAGAACCGCTGCAACGCTGGTATTCTGGAGGGGGCCTAAATCGGTGACGTGTCCACAAACCAACATAGGCAAATAAAAATAATAAAAACGCAAAACACACAAAAAAAAACCACAATAATGATAATATCATTCCAATGTGTTCTGTTCGCGTAAACTTTAGCTAAACAATATATTAAAGCTTTACCGTTATACCCACATTAAGTATCTCGAGTGCTCTGTGGCTTATACGAGAACTACCGGAAACGGAACACAGCCAAGAGTTATTGAGACGATCGAATTGTTCTCGGGATTGAAATCGTTGCGGATTTGGGAACGCGACCATAGAGTTTTGGGGCGGTGTAAAACTAACAATCGGTAGACAATGTTTGCAATTAATAATTCTGCTTAATATGATACTGACTCAGAAAACAGGACAAACGATACTGAATATAGCAACCAAACGAATAGAGCCGCTGACTTATAGTTTTTGCCAGTTTTACATCGTGATCAATAAATACCAGTAAGGTATAATCAATAGAAGTTATCTGCAGGGTTACTGGCGCTTAAACCCACCTAGCTTTCACTATGTTTCTTCCAGCAGCCCTTAGAAAACTCTTGGGAATTCTTCACTTCAGCTTGAGGAAATGGTTAACGGTTGTGGAGTTTCCCACCGTCCATAACCTATAAAACGTCCTACCTAGGTACGCTATAAAGGCAAAAGACGGAAACTCGGCCAATTGTTTCTCCAAAACAAAAAAAAACGGGCGTTCTTTTATATTTCATAGAACAAAAGAATTTGACGTTTGTTTACCGTTTCACGTGAACTATGTCCAGCTTCCCCTATCCATATATCACTCAACGACATCCCTACAAGGGCATGCTGAATCAATTAACATTTGAACCGACCGCGGGATTAAGCAATCGTGCTGGGATATTAATGGAATCATTCTGGATATACTTTTACAAAGAAAGAGAATGTGTAGACGTAGGTATTATAAGGACTAGTAAAGTAAAGCCTATGACTGTCCCACAGCTGGGCAAAGGCCTTCATCAATGAAATCAAGTCCTCACTACAATTCATCGCCATCAGGTGGTGGACGGCATTGGTGCCTATCACTGCAGGCTGTTCGATCCCAAGAGTAATTCGCAGGGCTACCCTGAGCCACACACTCACTTAACTCATTCTTACATACATGCACTCCACATTTGCGCATTGCACCGTCCAATAATTAATTTATTTATTATTCGTCATTGTCAGAATCATACTGTGTAGTTATTGTTTTATGACGAATAGCCACATTGTTATCCTGCTAACCATAAAGAATTGACCCCTACGAGCCAGGCTAGCCTAGTGTGACAGTCATTGTACATTCCTGTAACACGGCTTACTATTGTAGTGTACCTGATGCAAATTTGCGTTAAATTTGATTTTTTATGTGTAACATTTTTCCGCTCGCCTTCTATCAGGGTGTAATCGTTAAGTGTGACCAGGCGATTACTCCGTAACTATTACAGATATCAAAAAACTTTAAACTGACATCGAAAGTACGTTACCTAATGAGTTAAATTACATCAATAACTTTTTTTTAAATCAAACGAAAAGTATCCAAAATTTCGACATTAAACACTCCCCATACATTTAGTATGAGATTAGTATAAAGGTTTTAGTTTCTTTTAATAATTACTCCGTAAATGTTAAGGAAAGTTCATTTAGAAACTGTATATAGAGCTCTACATCTGCTTTGAATACAAAATTGTGTACTTACTAAGAAATAAATATTATTCAATTAAAAGAAAGTTTACAGATAATAAACAGTTTTCTTTAATATCAGTACTAAGCTAAAATAACATTTTAAAATAAGGAAACCAAAACTTTTCTACTAATCTCATACTAAATGTATGGGATTGTTTAATGTCAAAATATTGGTTATTTCTCGTTTGATTTTTAAAAAGGTATTGATGTCATTTTACTCATTAGGTAACGTAGGTACTTTCGATATCAGATTAAAGTTTTTTGATATCTGTAATAGTTACGAAATAATCGCCTGGTCACACTTAATGATTACGCCCTGTATATACAGATTGTAGGAGTGATTTCGTAGAAATGGGACGGAAGTGTGTAACAGGAAGTCAGAGAAGCGCGCAAGCGCGCGCCATTTTGTAAGTTTTAAATCGATGTTATGAACATGACATATCAAATATCTTTTGTTAATTTAAAATCGATATTATTAACAAGATATATTATTATTACATGTGACATATTGTGTCATCATTTTGATATGTCAAATGTCTTCTAATGAGTATTTACTGCATTCTCTATAAGATTTGTAAAAAAAACGTGTGAAAAAATATAGGTACTACATCAATGTTAATTCTATAATCTATAACCTATTTTCTATTTTATTATTGATTTCAAAAGGCGAGATGTCAAATGTTACACATCACTTGCAACTACTGTAAGGCTCGTTAGTTTTTTTTATTTTGTTTTTTTACATGTGGTGGTTGTTCTTTATATTTTGTGTGTTTATTTGTAATGGAAAGTGTCCTGCTATGATAGGGCATTTTCCAATTATTTTGACGCTGGCTGTAAGAGAGAAAAGAGCTTGACACCTGCTGAGTTTCTTGCCGGTTCTTCTCAGTACAAGGTCTTCCGCCCAGAGTAGACTTACGAACCAATGGCTTAGTGACATTCACAAGACTACTACTACTAAGTACGTACAATTATAAGTACTACTTATCTAAAAAAAGGTGAATGTGTTACCTACTTTAACAAACGTAGGATGTCAATTATTGACCTCTGTTAAATGGTTTTTATACATTTTTGTCGTATTATCTCAAAACAACAACTGTTTAAGGGCCTGTTTCACGATCTACAAGTAAGTTCCCATTAGCGTTTACTTGACAGATAGTCCATACAAAACTGTCACTTTATCTGCCAAGTATCTCCTAATCAGACATTGTGAAACAGGCCCTTAGTCATACAATGTTTTATCTTAAATATAGAATTCCAATAGAATATGTTTTTTATTGAACTAAGCATTATAATATTAAGAAGTTGTTTAGATTTGTCAGGTAAATTTTAACTTCATCACTTCATCATCTGGTATGATTTAATAAACAGCTTTGTTGTTTATTTTGTAATTGATAAAATAACTAAAAAAAAAAGAAAACTTCTCATTCAAAAATAAACAAATGATCAACGTTTCGTTTCCAACCATAAGCATAAATATCAGCTTTTAAAAAGATTACAACAGAGACGAAAGGGCCAAAACCACAATTCAAAAAGTGTACCTACTCTTAAATATGAACTTTCCGCGCCATAACAGCCAGTTGATTTAAAAAAGTTAAACAGTGTTGCCACCCGTTACAAAGGTCGCGCCGCGAGTTAATTTATAGGCCGGGGTTGCCATAAATCGCCTTGTTTTGTCCGCTTTAATTACCGCCCGTGTCGTAGCGCAAACAACGATTCTACCCGCAAGAATTAATTGTGCAATTACGACAATTTTAAGTCCCTATGAGACTAATAAAGATTTGAAGGGAAGACACGGCATTTTGAGCTTCTGATATAGGACTGAATTAAACGAGATGGTTCGGTTTTAAATTGCTATTTTACGTTAACAGTGATGTACGTCACAAGTTTGCACATCAGACTACCACAATCTGTCCAATTTGCCTCTATAGACTTTAAACTTTATGTCCATGGCACACGGTTAAACATTTATTGAAGAATATTTTCATTATTTTAAATTTAACATTTACAACTATTTATTATAGTTACAACCTGTGGTTACAACTATATTTTTCTTTTGTAGTTTAAGCGCGTCACACACGGCGAAGGTACGATGATGTTTTATGATAGATAGGCTAAAATATCGCTCGCCATACAAACCAGTGGACGGCCAAGATAATATATATTTTCATCTTAGAATATCTTAAGATACGATAGCGATATGGAAATTTTATTATAATAATATAACGAAATATATCGTAAGATATTGCCTGATGCGAAAGACCAGAATCATAAAAGATTAGAATCATAGGCTGATGAGCTGTCTAATAAATCTTTTAGTATAGCCGTAATACTTTATAATTATTTTCTTGATTCCTACTCGATCTTCCTGAGGCTGGTTGATTTTTTACACCCCTACCCTGCAACCCCCATCTGCCGGAGATGCGTACTTTTCGAGAAATATATTTTTTGTAAACATAACCTCAAATCAAAAAATATGGTAATTTAGCAGGAGAAAGGCTAAAAAAAGAGGTGGGGAAAGGGGAGTATGTAAAAAACATCGCACGTATAAAAACGTCGTTTCTGGCGCTTCGCCGGCCGCTGCCGCGGCACGCTCGCTTCGCTCGCTCGACTCGCGCGTTTTTGGTCACCATACTAACATAACCTAACCTAATGAACTCTTTAGCCCCTCGAGCACCCCTTGCGGAGGGGCTGCGGTGGTTTATGACCAGTTCTCCCTATCCATTCATAGGGAAGGCTCGTGTCCCAGCAGTGGGGACATAAAATGAACTGGTGTGATGATTATGATGACATAAACGGAGCAAAGTGAACTAAGCTTACAAATGCGCTTAGCTTTAGTTATT
Organism: Eudonia truncicolella; assembly: GCA_949315975.1. NCBI lineage: Eukaryota > Metazoa > Arthropoda > Insecta > Lepidoptera > Crambidae > Eudonia > Eudonia truncicolella. The sequence goes on along the minus strand of OX438840.1, from coordinate 4,537,758 downwards.
ATTCTGAGCTTGCCTTAGTGACAATGATAATATAACTTGCTAAAGTCGTCTATTCGACAAATTATGGCGGCCGGCCTGGCGACAGATGCTCTCACGGAGGCAAAGGAGTTCTCATTTTACAGCCAACTTTTAGGTTGACACGGATTTAAAGGGAATTCTTGCTCGTTTGGAAGATAGACTTGCGCGGCGTTCAAATTAAATATATACGAGTATCATTCATTGAAATGAAACTACTTTTACGGATCTACTCGCGTTTATTTTATTCATTAATCTTTAATAATGTTTATTCTGACGTTTCGAACTCTTTGCAGGGTCCGTGGTCACATGGTGACTGACACAGTCACTACATATAAAATTTAACACAAATTTTAATGCGAACAAATTACAATTCGAATTTGTTACATAGAATCCACGAAGGGGATTAAAACCCGCACCATTTTGACATACCGGGTCAGGTGACTTCCAATCACCTATGCTATGCTATTGTGGCCGACCAGTTCAATACTAGGTATTTCATATTACTTTGCAAGTACAGAGCATAAAAAATGCGTTGTATATGTATAAATGAATAATTCGTCTATATGAATAATTGTTGGGAATCGAGCCCGGTCATTTTACAATAAAAATAAAAAGTTAAATCCAAAGTGTACCCGATCTAAATCTTATATGCATAGTCACTAAATCATAATTATTCAATTTTATTTATGCAATTTTGAATTAAATATTTCTATTGTGACGTCACATCAAAATGAACAAGTCACAGCCCGTTCAGTAACCTCTTGACGCGCATGACTTCACCAATATAAATTTAATTTATAATTACATGACAAATTAAAATAATTATGTCTTAGTAACAACACATACAAGATCTAGATCGGATACACTTTGGATCTATTCATTTTTAGCACACCTTTCTGTTACACATACATTCTGTTCTGTTGTTCATTCTGTTTCTGTTGCATACTTTATGTATAATAAATATTTGTTTATAGCTAGTTTGGAGGAGTTCGATGGCGCAGTGGTTAACGCGCCCGGTCTGCGAGTGCTGAGGTTAAGCAACTTTCGCAAAGGCCGGTCTCGAGGTTCTCCGTGCTTCGGAAGGCACGTTAAGCCGTTGGTCCCAGCATTAGCAGTCGTTAAAATCACCAATCCGCACTGGGCCCACGTGGTGGTTTATGGCTCGTGCCCCAGCAGTGGGGATGATGATGAATAAGTAAGTATAGAATTTAATATTATATCAAAAATACATGTATATTAACGTCTCAACATTATATAACACTAGTTTGTTTCAATATTGAAATGCCCTTGCAGGGCCCATTTGTGGACGTTTTATATCAATTATGTATTCTGTGGTTATATCTAATTTTAAGATCATGTACACCAAATGGATCACTAAAGATAAATGATTAAATTATCAACACTCTTAGAATCTGTGATATTAAAGTTTATCTTAGTGATCCGAATTTATTGCTCCCGCTCCCTGGTGTATTTTAGATACACATTCGAGCAAACAGCGTTACAATACACACATTCGATTTATTGGGGAATGCTGACCGAGGTGAGACTTGTATAATGGCGGTATGTTAACGTTTTCCTTTTGGAAAGGCCACTGTTTATACATGGAATACAGAAGATTTGTTAATTTAAATGTTTGTTATTAATTAAAGTGCCAATAGTGTTCGACAGGAACCAGTAATTGAATTTCCTTTAATCATTAAAAAATAGGGAAGCAAATGATGTTAGCCTTAACTATTCGCAATACAATTACTATGGTATATTATTATATTTAAAAGTGGTATTATTATTTGAGTAGTCACCACAAGAGCTCAGCTCATCGGATTTCCATTATATCTGTATCTCAATGTTATTGAAACATGATTGATGACTTGGTTATTATGATTATGTCCGACAGAGGAGGAAGGTTAGTACTTTATCAAAAAAATATTATATAAATTTAACGATCTCGTAGACAACAACTGTAGTAGCTTATTATATAAATATAAATATTATGTCTTTGGAATGAAGTTCCTATATCTTTTTGGCACAAAAAAGTCATTACATAAAATAGTTTTATAATTAAAGTGGTACATATAACAGACAAAACAGTGCCGACACTATATTATAGAAAGTATAGACACTATGTTATTTTTTTTATTAGACAACAGAAATCTAGTTCTATACAACAATGATAGGTGCGGCTACACCTAGTTTTAGCCGGCTGCACCTAGTTGTAGCCGGCTAAAACTAGGTGTAGCCGCACTTCGGCTATTAGCCGTAACGTATATACAAATATGTTACGTGCGTCCTGTGTCATCTATAATATAGTGTCATCAAACCATCAAGACTATTTAATTGATGCAACTATATGCATTAGTAAATGTTTTTAAATAAACAAGTATTTTTGATATTGAAATAATGTATTTCTGCCTATTTTATGGTGAAAATTAAATGCGGTGGCGAACTACAAATAATAAAGCACCTTGCATTGAATCAGGCATGACATTAATTTTGTATTGGTGTACCTAAACCTTGTTGGTTGCCTTCAAATAAAAATAAATAAAGAAACAAAGACTAGCCGGAATATACAGTAAAGTAATTATTTAGCTGTTCAATAGCATTTATTTTAATACTGTAAAAATAGATACAACTTTTTGAAATAGAAAATGTTTATATTATAAACAATAAACAAAGACAATAAGTTGTTCAAATCGCTCGGCCGGTAACCATCTGCCGTACCCAATAGTGCCTTGCAGAAAACTAGCTGCAGTCTAACCAGAGTTGCTGGCGTCCAGCCAACTCACTTAGGGTTGTCATGCATTCCACTCTTCAATTTGTTAGTGCTATAGACGTGCTATAGAGGCAGTTAGTGCTATAGACGTCCTTTGGACGTATTCGGTCAGTATCGACGCCATCCGGCCCGGCTTATGAAATAGACCTGCCTGTAAAGTTGTAAAGCTTCTTCCATTTTACATTTTTAATAACTTTAAAGTTCTGATCCTTTTAAACGAATAATGCGGTCTTGAATGAAACTTATAGAAAGCAAACTTGAAGTTGACAGCTGTTAATAAAAAAACAATCGTTTGTAATACTGAATTTATGCGATTTAAAGTCTGTTATGGAAAGTTATACATGATTAAAAGCAGTTGTATTTTTTTTAAATAGCTTTTAAGTTGTTAGTGGTACCAAAATGTGAAAGGGTTCATAATAGCAAACTACTTTAAAGGTGTGCGTTTATTCTGTTTCATGTTGTATTAGCGACCCGGCCCGGTTTTGCTCGTGTTGTTTTGTACGTAAACCACCATCGAAAGACGATCTATCTATTAGAAAAAACCGCATCAAAATCCGTCCCGTGTTTCTTGAGATTAGCCCGTCCTAACAGACCAACGGACGCTTCTTTTCATACGTATAGATACTATAAAGAAGATTTACAAATAACGGTTTACAAAGAGGGAGAGGTAATACTGTCATATGAAAATGAAAATGAAAAAGTAGGATTAAGAGATACTCTTTGTTAGTTTAAGACCTGCATACTTGTACAGATGCCTGCACATCAACCTACCACAAACTGTCAAATTTCCTCAATAGACTTTGAACTTTATGCCTTAATAATATGGTTGAAAATGTATTGAAGAAATTTGACAGTTTTGGAAAGTTTAGAAAGTGCAGGCGTCCGTACCTTTTTCTTCCCACAATAAAGTACTTACTTACTGACTTACTATTTTTATCTCTTATATGAAATTTAAAGATATGTCACGGTTTTTAATAGATAGATAGATAGATAATACTTTTATTGCATTGCTTTTATTACTTTTAATGTGGTTTGTCAACGTGGCTTTGTCAGTTTAAATAAAAATACAGCAGTAGCCAACCCTAACTGGAATAGATAAATATTTTAACCGCAGTGTAGTTTACATTATCTGTACGGTACGGATATACAAACATTTTCGTTAAGAAGAAACGGTTCGAATGAGTGTGAATGTTTCTGTTGAAAAACACTTTTTTCGCTGAAAACTTTTGACGCGTATGTGATCATTTGTATGTTTATTTATATAAAAGTGCAATACGACACAATTTGGTATACGTGAGTTAAATTATTTTACCGATTATTTGTTTTTAATAAAAAATATATTAATATAAAAATCTTAATTATATTTACAATTTATTATGCACTTAATATAAGTAAGGCAGGTTAGTTTGGTTTTTTTTAGAGATTGCTGATTGCCTCAGACGGCATTTTCAGCTTCACCGGGCTTGTTTGGGGGCGGCGAAGAACGTAAAGGTTCCCTCAAGCCGTGTGAAACGAATCACCTTCGGAGGTTTTCTAGAGGGAACGGCATCGCGCACCAGTGCGCGTCCCCGTGCCCTACTAGACGCTCGGAAGGGTTCGGATCGGATCGGGTCTGTCGTTTGACAGTACAATGGGCTTATATACTAACTGACAGAATACAGTGGTGGGGTGCTTCTCCAACTTGGTGGTCCAAGGTGTTTTGATAATGTGCCATGGGTTGCTAACCGATCCTTCATTACCCTTTGTTCCGTTAATGTCATCCATCAAGTCTGGCGAATTCAATACAGCGATCAGGTTCGATGTATTGGATGCCATTGCCTTTAATGATTTTATTTATTAAGATGTTTTTTTTAATATTTTCTTCCATACTTTGAGTAAGTTGACTCGTGAGTCGTATTTTAACTGACTAATCGGTTAAATCACGGAAAATGCGTAAATCCTTCAAACTTTTTATTTGACTGGTAGAGGTTTCACAGGGTTGGATGGTAGCAAAATAAATAGGTTAAGGCTAGCCTAGTTTTGTCGTTTCAAAATCCGTTTGTATGGATTTTGTACGAAAGCTATAGCGTAGACTAAGTATATCTGACTGCCTTATTTTGTTGTATTCAGTCAGTTAGAGATAACATAAGATTCCGGGTAAAGTGAGCTTACACCTTTGGCCTTATCGTTAATTAATATCAAATGAGATAAAGGCCAAATGCTTACTCGTAAGGTATAATAAGAAAAAAACATTAATATGTTGTTCACTTCGCAGTAGCAAACGCCGATTCGTGCTTCCGCAAAGTTTTTATTAAAACCCCCTTTTGTCGACAGATGGCACCACTCGCGGCACTACACTCGAAGACCTACGAAGACGCGTTCGGAATAAGATTTCCGGTATGTCACACAGAAACCGGCAAAAGATTCCTTTGACAGCGATGTCTGAAATCGACGGGTTTTAAGCTTGTTCTAAATGTTAAAATACCTCAACCGTGAATAATGTTGTTATTTAAATGAATAACTTTTGACGAACACGCTCGCGTTTAGTCTACTTTGTCTACTATTTAACCTGTCGTCTGCTGTGCATGCAGACACAATAGAATTTTGATTGTTTAGGGCACTGATCAGTGCTCACTGTATGTCGAGCTCCTCTGTGCTTCGGAGGGCACGTAAAGCCGATGGTTCCGGCTGAGCAGCTAGATAATTCGTGTTTCATTACATCATCGTATAGGTTCGCGTAAACTTTTAAAATTTTAAAAGAATACATTAAAATGTCCTTACAAGATTATATAATCTAAATTGTGTTATTATTTATTCATAATGTTCACAAGTAATATTTTATAAACTAAGAACATAAAATAACTAAATGTGTACTAGTTGGAAAGTTTAATTTAAATTTTCTACCCAGCAATGACAAAAAAATTAATGTTTTTTAACGATAATAATCTCTCACTGGGCTCACACCTTTAAACAAACGTGATATAAATCCACAATTTTCCGCATTTCTACAGAGCGTCTTCCAATTTGGCTTACCAAAAATAAATCTGAAGCTAGCACATGCTTCAGTTTTTCTTTATATTTATTTCCAACGATCTCTTTGTCGCCCACTGGATATACAGTCGTATGAAATGCAAAAGCACTCGCTGTATGGATTTAAAGTAGGAAGAGTTCCACAACTGTCGCTATTTATCTTTCTTGGCGTGGTTTATAGCAGATATTTGATATATAAGTTAAAATACATACGAAACAAGCAGTAAAGGCCTACGCAGACAGGGGGCCTACCGCCTAACTCTATCGTTATCGCTCTCGCTATCGCTCTCGCTATCGCTCTCGCTATCGCTCACGCTATCGCGCTTTATAGTTTAAGGCGTAATCTTGTCATTTCGAAAGCGATATAAAAGCAATATCGAAAGCTATAGGCTATATATATAGAATATAGCTTGTGATATTGCTTTCATATTGCTTTCATATCGCTGACTGGCGGCAAAATCCTTTGCCATGCCGTCCCGCCCCCCAACCGCCTAACTCTATCGCTATCGCTCTCGCTATCGCTCTCGCTATCGCTCTCGCTATCGCTCTCGCTATCGCGCTCTATAGTTTATGGCGTTATCTTGTCATTTCGAAAGCGATAGAGTAACCGATAGAATACTAGAATAACCGATAGAGTTAGGCGGTTGGGGGGCGGGACGGCATGGCAAAGGATTTTGCCGCCAGTCAGCGCTCAATAGCCGCTTAGATACCGCGGCATGCCGCGTCACGTCGAAGTATGTATTTATGTCTTATTTATATTTCGATATGTTTGAATGTCCATTGGTAAACATTTAAATCCTTTGCCATGCCGTCCCGGTCTGCGTAGGCCTTAACTTTAATTATACAGAATGACTTTTTTATCAACGTTCAACCTTTCTTAGATGACTCCCTTGATACAAACGAACAACTCTTACTATGGGACCAACTCCCTAACTCAAAAATAAAATTCAGCTGTTCCATACATTTTGGTTGAATGAATATTGATGTTTTGTATGAAACAAAGGTAAGGTAAGGTTTGGACGGTGATTAAATAGTCAACCTGTTATTGTGAATTATTTGTGAAATGTGACAGTCGCGAACTCATTTGAATTATTTTTATTTATTGTTTTCTAAAGTTCGCGTAGAACACTACACATTGAAATGAAACAACTTTTACGACACCGACAACATTAAATAAGTAATGTGTAAAATAAACGCGAGTAGATCCGTAAAAGTTGTTTCATTTCAATATATTTATTTATTTATTTTAAATGGACTACCAACAAAACATACACTATTAAAATTCAAAAATACAAGTTTATCATAAGGCTAAGTGTTGTCTTAATTATACGTAGACACGACATGCAATATAATTATCATCAACAAACGGAACAGAAATAGACAAGACAAAAAATACAAAACAAGCACTACAGACACTTTTCATTAATTACAGATTAAATTAAACTGAACAGACAAAATTAAATTATGACTAATCCAAATTAAAATCAAAAACAAAATCAAAAAAATAAAAATCACAAATCAAAATTAAAACTAAAATCAATATCACAATCAATCAAAATCAATGAAAATCAAAAACAAAAACAAAATAAAAATCAAGATCAAAATCATAATTCAAATCAAAATCTAATGAAGTTAATGAAATTAAAATAAAATTTGAGCCGAGAGCTCATTAAAGTTACAAAAACGAAAAAAAAAATTGTAATTACAAAAAGCGTCTAGAATACAGCGTCTAAACACTTATTGTTTACTAGAAAACATAATCGATACTTTGTTTTTTTTGGGCGCGTTATCCACTGCGCCATCGAGCTCCTCCGTACTTATTCTTAGACAAAAAAAATTACCTATGCTCTATAATTATGGATATTGGAATTTAGTTTCGAACAAAATGTAATTACCACACGCCTTACAATTGGCCACGATAGCTTAATTGTGATTATGATAGATGTATAGAATGAACAATGTATGTAAAAATTAATACCTAAACAAATGAAAGCGCACTTGACCCGGTATGCCAGTGGGTGCGGGTTAGAATCCTGCTCGTACAAATATGTTCCAACATTTTTGGAAAAATCCAAAATATACGCATGGCGTCTTTTTGTATAGTAAAGTAAAATGGTACGATGTCAAACGGTGATCTAGGGATTTACGGGTACCTAATCTCCATGTTTATACCATTAAGTCTTTGGACCTTGCTATTACAATCGTTCTTGGTACAATATGTACTTCGATTTCCACAACATGTCTCTTCTACGTACACCTGAAAGGGCAAGCTGCTTGATACAGATAATATTAATTACAGCACGTCGCAGTATCTTAGTTAATTAATAGATCGTAAGGAACAGGCTAAACGTTTCTGAGAGATAACAGAACGCTATGTGTACCATGCATTACCTGCCATTTGTGTATTAAACGTATTAGAGGAGTTTCATCAAACTTCGAATTGTCGAATTTTTAATTCTCTTACCCACTTTAAATAAATAAAAATATATATTAGGCATTACGCCGTAAGCTTGTTTAAAGTAATTAATAGCCAATAATAAGTAGTTTATTGTGTGGTGAATCACTATTTCACTGTTCTATTGTGTTTGTAGTTTAGTGTAAAAGTGTGAATAAGTGAATCAAAAATAGCAAACCCAAACGCTTTTTGGATAGGTTTTACATGTTCCAACGTAAGTTTTCTTTGTTACTTTTCGTTCTGTTCGTCACTTTCTAACTTGAATTTAGTGCTCAGGTAAATTGTATTTCTTTAGATAAGTGGATAATGTATTCTTTCTAAAGAAATACATTTCTTAAACTATTATATTATTATAAGTTTTATATTTGAAGCTGCTTAGAAACTACGTAATGTAGCACAAATGGTAGTTATACCTATACGAAAAAAAGGTGTGTATGCTTTCATTTTTGATTAGCTTACCTTTAAGCTTGAAGCTAAAGTTTTAAGTTTTGTCAGCGTCTTACCTGTAATAAAGAAATATGTATTGATCAATGATACAATTTCATTTAAGTACTGTGTTAAAACAGTACTGTATTAGACTGTATTGAAAACAGAAAAGAAACAGATGTATGTTTATAAATTAGCATTTTTGGACACAAAAACTGAAAGCTGTTGGCATTCGCCAATGTGCATTAAACATATATATACAGGGGGGTGATTGGTACATGACCCGTCAAAGCAAAATCACAAATTGGAGGAGGTAATTTGCTAACTATTATAGGTTAGTTTTCCGAACTAAAATTTTATAGTTTTTTTTACTTCCGCTACGCAAATGGCTGGACGACATCAAAAAGTGGACTGGACTTAGTTATCGCCAATCACAAAATTTTCTGCGATCCCATATAGCTTGTTTTACAAGCTTATTTTACAAGCTATATGGGATCGCCGAAAATTTTGTATACTGATCTCCAAACCTCAGTATGAAGATGGCACTGAATGATGATATTTTTTTTTCCTTTAGTTGAAGGCTTCGTGCGATTAGCACATTTAGCCAGTGTCAAAGTATTTTTTCTTACAATAATACATAAATAAATAATATTTCCTTCCAGTATGATGATGATGAATGATAATAGAAATGAGAAGTGTGAAATGATATACGTATACCCCCCAACCCCTCGCGTATCTCAGTAAAGATGTGGGGCTTTACTAAGTCCTCACGCGAACTTCTTGAGAGAATTTGAAAAGTGAAGTTGCACTGTTTTGTTTCATTTGCCAACACTCATGCACACTCACAAACACTTAACGATTAATAATCCACCATTATTTCACATTAATATTCGACATTACACAAATTTTAGAATATAAAACAAAACCGCAGACATGACTCTTCACTTTCCCGCCAAGAAGTACGATGATGATATTGTTCATTACGAACCTTTTTTTATTTTTTTTATTTTACGGGTAAGCATAGGGCTTTGATCTCGCCTGATGTAAAGTGATGATAAGCCCTATGATCCTCAACTAATGAGGCAGTGGCTATCATAACTCTAGCTGCCGGAACACAACAATGCTACAAACATTGATGTTACGGCGACATATTTAGATAAGATGGTGGTAGCTAGCCAGGCGGACTAACAAAGCCCTACCACCAACCAAACCGAGTTCACAAACATGTACCCCCCGCTGGAATCGAACCCGGGACCTCAGGGTCTAAACCGTTGGTCGTCATAAAGCACTGTTTAGTATTTAAGCTTATATTTATCACACCTGGACCATTATCCATTATAAACTTATTATGCTATTGCATCAAAGCTTGCAAAGTCATACAAATTATGAACAATGAGCCAAATAAGCTAGACTCGATGGCGGCACAGCATGGATAATTTGCTTTGCATAAACATTATGGCAATGATACTGCATTAGTGTCGTTATCAGCAGTGTCAGTAATTAATTTATTTTGTGTATTTATCCTGTAAATGAAAGAGGCTACATCATAACGTAAAATATTTAAGCAATCGCATTAATTACTTATAAACTTTGTAAGAACATTAAAGTGAAATAAATTGCCTTTAACTGTCCCATTGCTGGACAAAGCCCTCCATCAATGAAATCAATTAATGGGTAATGGCTTAATCACTACGCTTGCCAAATGCGGGTTGGTAATCACAAACTCGGGCTGTGCATCGAAAAATTCGAAACATACTTTGCCCGACCTGGGAATTGAACCCGGGACCTTTGGGTATCGGGCTAAGCATTATAGTTACTAATTTTAATGGTAGCTAGCAATTTGTGAATAGGTTAAGGTATAAAGATCCTTCGCGCGGTCATTTCCCTCGTGGATCAGGTCCCGTGACTGCCACTTAGCCTTCTGCTTCTCGGATTGCGTCCCCCAGGGTTTAGTGCGGTAGCCCCTCCGTCTCACCCTCCCAGCCGGGACTTAGTTCTGGCAGCTGATTTGGGGCCTCTCCCCCTATCAGTGGGATGTGGAAAGGCGGACGGGTAGTCCCACATAACCGCGGGCCTCTTCAAGGTTCGTGGTAGGTGGTACACCTTCCCTGGGAGAAAAAAAAAAAAAAAAAAGTATAAAGATCTTAATAAAGATCTTAATAAAGATCTAAGTCACTTACACGAGAACAAAGTAATTATTGTTCGTCAGCAAGAATCAAATTACACCCGTACAACGTACTCGCTTGCATGTAACTAAATCATCTACGTTTAGAAATAACTATCTTGGATGCATTGAAATATGTCCGTGAATTGTCAGTATATTCTTTTTCTATTGATAGTGACGTGGTAAACATTGAAGCATTAAATTTATAAACTACTAGCTGACCCGGCGGACTTTGTACCACACTTTGTACCACTTTGACAGTTTCTACGACAACAAAACAACAAAAGACTCAAATGTTTCACAGAACATTTTGTATTGGAAAATGAAATTGTCGTTTTTGTATTTTCCGTTACTTATTATTTATGTTTCTCACCGTTTTAACCTTCCCTGAACTTTCATAAATATTTCAAAATCAAAATTAGCCAAATCGGTCCAGCCATTCTCGAGTTATGATTGATGATATGCACTTGATTTTTATATATACTAGTGGTCTTTTTTATAGTCTTTCATTTGCACAATCTCATGTTCTTATTACATACAAATTTTTATCAAGAGCCGTCACCCGCCCGCCTAAGCTTGTGAATAAAATTTCTTTTTTTTATATCTTATATCATTTGCACAATCTCATGTTCTTACTACATACAAATTTTCATCAAGAGCCGTCACCCACTAAACTTTTTTGTTTATATAGCCTACTAGTTGTTGCCCGCGACTTCGTTCGCAAAGACTACAGTAAAAAAAAAAAAAAAAAAAAAGTATCCTATATGCTGGTTTGGGTCATGGTCTGTATGTGAGGAAAGTTTCATTAAAATCCATTCAGTAGTTTTTACGTGAAAGAGTAACAAACATCCATACATCCATACTTACAAACTTTCGCCTTTATAATAGTAGTAGGATCATTTGCACAATCGCATGTTCTTACTCCATACAAATTTTCATAAAGATTGGTCAAGCCGTTCTTGAGTTATATCCATATACAGACAGAAAGACAGACAAAAATTTAAAAAATAAATAAATATTTATCCCAAAATTTGTCAGAAAAATTGCAAGTACACACATAGCCTACAGATTTATAAAGTAGTATAGATACCTACATATAATAATAAAAACTAATTAGGTTACAACGGGATGTCACTGATTAGCCGTCAGACAGAAAGTGCTCTTTGAGTTTGCGTTTGAAAGATTCTATAGACGAATGCTGTCTATTTAATTATTTATTTATTATTATTTAATTATTCATTCTTACATATACCTTACTTTTCTTCAAGGTATGCTATCCTAACCGCATTGCCCACAGTACAAGTGATTGATAGCTGCTGTTGTGTTTTAATGAAACATTCTTTACTTATAATATCGAAGCTCCGCCGATGCCGGACATTTTCCGGTACCACACTTTATTGGCTCCGTTATAAATAGCTGAAGCTTCCTTGTTAATAATAACTTGGAATATTTCCGGAGTTTGTACGGGAACTTTTGAGATATATTGCATTGTTCGGAGGGGAGGCGGCCAGTATTGCCCCCCAAGTACCGATGGAAGGAGTACGTCATTAAGGAAATGCTGGACCTCCGGAAGACGTGCGACTGCATAGAACCGAAAGCTGTGGCGACATCTCGTGTCGGAAGTCAACAGCAACACTAATTTTGGGTGGCTTAGCCAGAGGTGTAAGTAAGTGTAAGTAATTAAACATTGTTATACCATGGTCAATATCTATGTCTCACTGAGTGCGCAGGTCTTGATCAGGTGACTTACTACGAGGTCTTATATCAGTGTTATTGAAGTAGTGAAAATGAGATGCGTGTATAAACGCCGCTACACGACTTCACACAGTGAAGACTGACTTCACTTAGCGAGTTTTGATTTACTGTACGCAATGGAAGTGTTATTTTTAGGTCGAGCCGATCTCATTATTGTCATATCAACTATTTCTCGCTTCCAAAACCTCGCCCAGCTCAGTTTTGTCGTTCATTTCGCGATCCAGCTCCGGCTTTAGAGATCATGCTAAGGCCTCAGGCACGAAATAAGAAGACCCACAGAAGGTAGGCTTAATACATACTGCGCTCGAGTGACGCACATATAGACCTTCTCGCCTTTCACGGACACGGATCTCGGAACAGCTCGGAACGGTCCGAGCAGTTCCGAGATCCATCTGTTGCGAGATTCCGTGCCCGTGAGAGGTTGTCTATGTGTGCGTTGCTCGAACGCGTTTGTATGAAACTTGCCGTCTACAGTCTCCTTATTTGTGCATCGGGTTTCGCATAGTCAATGGCGCAGTTAATGTTGCAAGCTGCTTAGTGGATCATGTTCAATGGTGTGCGAGTGCTAAAGGCTCATATTTTATGGAAAAAAATCGATACAGTTAGTAAGGAAAGTCGATGATCAAAATCTACAACTATAAAGGTAACAAGAGAGTATGTACAACTGTGGGTAAACTATAGCAAATATTCACTCACTTTTGATGACATACAACTAGCATATTAAAACCACACTCTGAAATTAATATTTAGATTAAGAATAGGCTACTAAATCAATTGCTGAATTTATGGATCTTTTATCCACTACACAATGTGTGTACACACACCCCAGCACATCAATCAGACTACCACAAACTGCCAAATGATCTCAATAGACTTTGAGCTTTACGTATATGGTATATGGTTGAACATTTATTGAAGAAATTTGAATAGGATAGAATAGATTATTTTATTTGCTAAGAATATGGTTGGTGTTACAAGAAGTTGAGTCATATTTCCGACGACCTCCGTAGCCGAGTGGATTGCACACCGGACTCTGGGCGGCGCTAACCCTGAGATCCCGGGTTCGATTCCCGGTCGGGTCAATGTCGAAAACGAACTTTTCGATATTGTGTCGGGTCTGGGTGGTTGTGGTACCGTCGTTGTTTCTGATTTCCATGAAACGAGTGCTTTAGCTACTTACCTTGGGACCAGAACAATGTATGTGATGTTGTCTCATATTTTATTTTTTATTTATTTATTTATTGAAATGAAACAACTTTTACGGATCTACTCGCGTTTATTTTACACATTAGTTTTAATTACTGTTTATCCTGACGTTTCGAACCCTTTGCAGGGTCCGTGGTAACAGGGAGGAGGGGGGGGAACTAATGTGTAAAATAAACGCGAATAGATCCGTAAAAGTTGTTTCATTTCAATGTGTAGTGTTCGCGTAAATTTTAGAAAACAATATATTTATTTATTTTTATATTTGACCGTTTTGGACAAGTAGCTTGATGTGAAGGCGTCTGTACCACATAAAATATTCGGTTTGAGAACATGAATGTAAATATATTTTTCAAGCAGTGCAACGAGAATCTTTTTTGTCTCACACAAGCTGTTCTTCGTAGAGCACACGAGATCCTATGGGAGCTCATGTGGAATTGGAAAGCGACTGTGCAAGCCGCTGTATCTAGCGAGGGACGTGGCCTGAATCACCGAGCTTGTTCCAGGAAAAACATTGAATCAGATGCACAAGAAATGTGCTAGCAACAAAACTTTATAGTTCCGACGACCTCCGTAGCCGAGTGGCTTGCAAGCCGGACTTTGGGCGGCGCACCCTCTGAGGTCCCGGGTTCGATTCCCGGTAAATGTCGAAACGAACTTTTCGATATTGTGTCGGGTCTGGGTGGTTGTGTTACCGTCGTTGTTTCCGATTTTTATAAAAACGAGCGCTTTAGTTACTTACCTTGGGTTCAGAACAATTTAAGTGATGTTGTCTAATATACTAATGCAGGATTCTTTAGGTATTCAAAGAGTTTAATAGAAGAAGAAGACGAAAATACATTTATTATACACAGACAAGAGACAATAGGAAATAGAAGAAGTTAACAAGAAAGAAAAAAAACATTTAAGTGTCTCACGGCTGCGTCAAAATGGGTGGCCAATTCAGCGTATGTCAGATTCATGAAACCTGACGCTGGCTGGTTAAGCGTGAATTTTGGATGGGACACTTCTGCACAGCCCAGTGGAATTTTTGAAATAAAGGCAACCATTGAGCCTGCTAGAAGGGACCTCCATCAATTCTGTCTTTGATCATGGTCCTCTATCCGCTATATAATTATCGATATCGTCTCAAAAACTTTGACTGTAGCACACTTTGGACCATATACGACCAATGCACTAAAACCAGGAATAGAATTGTTAATTAGCCTAAATATACTATATTACAAAGAACAGATAGTGTGAGTACTTATAAAAAGCTTACCAAACGTAAGAAAGAGTGTTACACATACTGTATAGTAAATATGTAATAGGTAACATGTTAAATAAATGACTAGGTCTGCTTCCTCGCCTCCTAGCGTCGAGGCTAAAGCAATACTAACTTTTCTCCATCACTTTTGGACTTTCCAGACCTATTTACTTTATTCATTAATAATACAAGGAAGCCTACTTTAACCGCCTCTGTGGTCTAGTGGCTAAGACCACCGGTTTAGACCTAGAGGTCCCGGGTTCAATTCCCAGCGGGGAGTTTGGTTGGTGGTAGGGCTTGTTTGTCCGCCTGGCTAGCTACCACCATCTTATCTAAATATGTCGCCATAACATCAATGTTTGTAGCATTGTTGTGTTCCGACAGCTAGAGATAAGATAGCCAGTACCTCACTAGTTGAGGATCCCGGGTGAAGTGCGCTTCCATCATTGGCCTTATCATCACTTAACATCATTCAGGTGAGATCAAGGCACTGTGCTTACCCGTTAAAATAAAATAAAAAAATATAAAAAACTGTAACACAGAAATTCCCCAATGGTTTCTGGAGTGGCCTGTTGTAAGCCTATTACATCAATCAAAATTCTGTGTCCCTAACTTATTTATAAGAGTTATTTAATTCTAGGTATTACTTTAATTCTATGCTCGGATGTTATTAATCGGTCGTGTTCTGTTTTTAAACAATTTATCATTCTTTCCGGAATGTATTATTATACATTGTACTTTGTTTTTTACTTCAATTGTGTAAAAATCAATCAAAGTATTTTCATTATTTGTTTCTTTTCAAAGAAGAACAGAGCGACATTTCAACATTTTAGAACAGTGCGAAACGTATTGTTGTAACAAAGAAATGTTAAGAAATTCTGCCTGTAAGTGTGAGAGCGTGGGTACACTTAAAAAGGAAAACGGGAACTCATTTCGTAAAAGAATTTCATAATACAAAAATGTGTTACATTCCTCACACCCGAGGGGTGGGAAATTCTGAAACAAAAGTGAAGCGCAATTAGACGAGAAACATTTGACAATCATTTTGAAGAATCACCCACAAACAATGGTTAAGCAATTACTCTCTGGGGCAAGAAAAGCCAATACTGTAAAATATCGTTGAGGATCTCGCCCCATTCTGCCGTGGTAAGACTGCATTCAACTTTTCACACAATGAAAGTCGCAGCAAAGCCTTGAGACTGAACTACAAAGGAGAACAAAAACACATTTTCCCGTTGTTTTAAACCGTGTTCCGAGTTATGGTGGTCTTCTGCGTTTAAGGTGGATTTCGTCAGTTATATTTTATATTTTTTTCAATCAAAAAGTTTGCAATTTTGTTGAGAATTAATTTCAATAATTTTATTTCATGTATGTCGAAGTACGAAGTACTCGCAACTACTATCAGTGACAGAACGTTAAATCTTGATAAATAAAATATAATAAATAGCTACCTCAGTACTAAATTAACATTATATACTAAAATACTCGACATCAAACTATAGAACCATTAAAACAACCTTACTAACTTACCAAGATTACAAAATTAGTAATGATATATTTCAATAGTTCTTTTAGAGCTCTCACATGTTTCGAAATTCACTTTTCCGTTGGACCGTTTTTATTTGTGGAGAGGCTGATTTATTGCGTGTTTCTTCGGCGCTGACGTAAGTATAGCTTTATTTTTTTTGCAACGTCAAGGTAACTTTTTGCCTCTATTATTTCTGATTTTTGCGAAACAATCGCTTCAGTATTGAGAGGAGAGAGAAAAAGTTTCATTCACTAAGGAAATATGTTACGAGTCGAAATAAAATGTTTACGTTGCTTACGCGTTTAATGTAGTGAATCGAATGGATTACTCGCATTGCTAAATCATAAATCTGAAATGTTTTAAATATTCAAGAAAACTGCTTCAGTTTAGTTGAGCCAAAACATTTCCCTACAAATTCTCGATTTCGATAACGTGATTAAATAGCGAATAAAACTATCATTGACATTTGGACTAAATGAAAACATCAGAGTTACATTCATCACCAACTCATAATGTCCCCACTGCTGGGGCACGAGCTTTATATAGGGAGAACAGGTCATAAACCACCATGAGGGCCCAGTGCGGATTGGTGGCTGATAACGACTGCTCACGCAGCCGGGACCAACGGCTTTACGTGCCTTCTTAATCACGGAGAAGCTCGATGTGATAAATTCTGGTCATCCATCCGATGACCGGCCTTTGCGAATGTTGCTTAACTTCAGCAATCGCAGACCGGGCGCGTTAACCACTGCGCCATCGAGCTCCTCCATCAGAGTCACCTTAGGTAAAGAAAGAAAAATACCTCCAATCCGCACTGGGCCCGCGTGGTGGTTGTAGTTTATGGCCTGTTCTCCTTGTGGTTTTTCCATCCATAGAGAAGGCTCGAGCCCCAACAGTGAGGACACTCGTAGGAAGCCACTAAAATAATTTGATGGACGTTTTAACATAGCGAATAGAATCGCAACCTAGATGTGGGTGTACGGTAGACAAGACACCATGTTCCGATCCGATCCGAACCCTTCGGAGAATCTAGTAGGGCACGGGGACGCTCACTAGTGCGCGATGCCGTTCCCTTTAGAAAACCTCCGAAGATTCGTTTCACACGGCTTGAGGGACCCTTTACGTTCCTCGCCGCCCCCAAACAAGCCCGGTGAAGCTGAAAATGTCGTCTGAGGCAATCAGCAACCTCTCTCACAAAAAAAAAAAAGACACCATGTATAGTTTGTTACGTCTAGTCAGTGTAATCTCGTTTTCTATTTAAAGTTCGAGTTAAATATGCATGTAGGGCAATTGGATTGTCGGCAGTCCGGCTTCCCTGACGCCGGACACATGCAAAGGTCGTCCAAGATTGGATATGAGGAGCTGCATCTAAAAATAACAGGTCATTCAAAAATTTAAAGCCACTTTCTTTGCAGCTGTTCACTGGAGTTTTAGTAGCAACTAACTTACTTACGCCGCTACAGTACAAGCGCACATCGACCTATCCAAATCTGTCAAATATCTATACATATAAAATGCTTTGTCCTGAATGACTGACTGACGAATCAACGCACAACGTAAAGCGCTGATCGTAGAGACCTGAAACTTAGAGGGTGTGTTTTTTGTATGACGTAGGCTTCCGATATCCGATAAGATAGGACTTTTGGTAATTCTACCCATAAGGGGTGAAAAATGGGGGCAAAGTTGGTATAGGACAACGTGATTCCTTGGTTCAATTTACTTCAAATTTTGCATAAACCTCTTTTCAGAATTGATGGAAGACGTGTTTCGTATTTTATTGACATTCATCCCCTAACGGGGTTAAAAAGGGACAGAAAGTTATTTTGGCGGTGATTTGCTTCGAAGTTGAAATCAATACCGCTTTGTGCTTTTGATTTAATAAAGGTCAAATAATAATAATAAAAATAATAATAATAAAGGTCAAACTTGTCTAAGAAAAAACAAAATTAAACTATAGTCAATAATAATAAAAATAATAGTATGCGAGAGCAGACCAGCCTCCACAGACGGCGCCCGTTCACGAGTATGACATATGAATCAGCCATCGCTTCACTCAACCATATCTTAGGGAATGTAACAACCCGACGCACATGCCAACACCGCAAACGTGTCTCTATCCTCTTATCTGTATAGGATAATTTGTCCTTTTTTTCCCGTTATCCTGTTATGCATTTCCTATAAATGTTTTTCTTTTGTGTTTGGTGTTCGGTGTGTTAAGGTCGTATCTTTCAATACTCCTAATTTGTCCATTCATTTTCATTTGACATTACGATACACTATCGAAATCGTGTAACTCATCAGAGTGATCTAAGTAATTCCCTTCGAAAATTGGTGCTGCGCCAAAACAACCACGCCATTCAACCACGTTTTAAAAAACGAGTAATGGTATATGGCAAAATTTTAAATCTCCACGTTTGTCAACTGGAGGCGCTGTTTCAATGATATACAAATTCTCGCTTTCGTTAACGTGATCGAATGATGAATAAAACTCGCACTATGCACTCAGGTATCCTAGTCAGGTGAGCAGTTGACAGGGTGAGTCAGAACGTGACCACGGCCGGTGCAACTGGACCGAAACGTCGGGTATTTAACTCATCATTATCATCACCAGCCCCCCGACCGCCTAACCGATCGCTTTGGCTACGTGTATAGTTTATGAAAGTAATAGCATATAGCTATAGATATTGCTTTCTTAGGCGGTAGGAAATGACAAGATGACGTCTTAAACAATACACGTAGCCAAAGCGGTCGGTTAGGTGGTCGGGCCCCTGCTTATATACGTTCCCACTGCTGGGGCACGAGCCTTCTCTATGGATGGATAGGGAGAACGGGCTATACACCACCACGCGGGCCTAGTGCGGGTTAGTAGTGGTTAACGACAGCTAATGCACCCGGGACCAACGGCTTTACATGCCTTCCGAAGCACGGAGGAGCTCAAGATGATAAATTTTTAGTCACACATCCGATGAACAGCCTTTGCGAAAATTGCTTAACCTTAGCAATCGCAGACTGGACGCGTTAAGCTGGAGCTCCTCAAACTCAAACTCGAGTAAATAACAATATATTTAATATTATTTTTATTAACTACTCTGTATTTAATCTTGCGCTATTACCTTGGAGTGGTTAATTCGTCCAAGGCTATTACCTACCTGTTTGACAGTTTTTAATGGTCCATGTTTGTGGGAGACGTGGCTGAGTTAGATTTCAATGGAAAACCTGTAATTACAGGACGCGGTGTCTCCCCCCAGTCTGGATACATTAATGTCAGAGAATGGATTCTCCAAGATATCCATTTGCATTAAACTTTGTCAGACATTTTATCGACATATTGTTTATTTTTTATATTTTATCGGATGCGAAATTTTAGAAGTGTACATAATTTTATTTCATGCATTTAATTTTTTTGATTGTGAACAAGAGATTATTTACAAATGCTTGTATTAACCATATCAATAGATACTAGTGCAACCGCAATATGTTTACGAGTTAAAAAACTTCAACGATCGCAGATAAAAATAAAAAAGCCTTCAATTTACGTCGGAAACGAAACATTTCCAGGTTTCGACATCGAAGGCTACTTTACATTGCAGATCGGTTTCTCCGTACTGACAATTTAATTGGTTCGCTCGGGAAATGCATTAGTATAGATTTCACTGTAATAAGTCAGGTAAGTACACTTGTAAGAGAATTAATATTCGATTTGGAACTGAATTGAAAGGGTTAGTTTTAACTTTGCCAGAACTTAGAAGGACTCTGTTATTTCAAAACGTTACATTTGGTTTAAATCCGATGCTACGTCTCTATGGTTTTGTTACCTTATTATCATGAGACAGCAAATAAAAGTAAAAAGATTATAGAAACATAAGATGGTTCTTAATAAGAAGCAAAAATGTAGGTACCATGTTTTCTGCAAATAAATATGTTTTTTTTTATAGCTTGACAAATGACTCCATCCCACCTGATGTTAAGTGGATAACTGGTGCAGCGTGAAAACAAACGTAGCATCAGTTAACCTCACTCTGCCGGCCCACAAGGTGCTTCTTCACGCCTCTTTTGAAGGACCCCATATCATAGGAAGGAGGGAAAACTACTGTGCTGGTAGACTATTCCATCTTTTGAAGGTGCGGCAAAGAAACGATTCACCAAATTTCTTTGTGCGCGATGGGATATTTGAGACAGTGAAGCGGTGACTCCGAAGAGCAGCACGTGTACTCCTATGAAGAAAGGGAGAAGGAGGGATGAGGTCAAAGAGCTTTTCAGAGCACTCGCCATGGTATAAGCCGTAAAACACGCTGAGTGTCGCAACATCTCTACGCAATTGCAGAGATTCGAGAGTATTTGCGACTTCTGCATTGCCGATAATGCGTTCAGCGCGACGCTGCACCGAGAAGGTACTTTGCGGATCCGTCCCAGGGGGCCTACCGCCTAACTCTATCGCTATCGATCTCGCTATCGCACTCTATAGTTTATGGCGTCGTCTTGTCATTTCGAAAGCAATATAAAAGCAATATTGAAAGCTATAGGCTATAGCTTTCGATATTGCTTTCATATTGCTTTTATATCGCTTCGAAATGACAAAATTACGCCATAAACTATAGAGCGCGATAGCGAGTAGTGATGGCGATAGAGTTAGGCGGTTGGGGGGCAGGTGTGAGAGCAATACTCCACGCAATACTGTACCTGTGTCTTGTACAAAAGGCACAACTGGTCCGGCGTAAAATAATCGTATAAATCTGTAAATGTGATGTCTTACTTAATCATCATCATCATCAGCCTTTACTAGTCTAACATGGTTACACAGTTTACTAGTGAATTGATATTACTATAGTTTTCTATTGTGTACCGAATGCTGGTAAAGAAATGTGAAGAAGTGAAGATGCCCTAGCTATAAAATGTTGTAAACCAGCCATAAAAGCGATACCTATTTAGATACCGAGAACAAAATAACTATGTCTGACTTTGCCCTCACGTCAAATCTGAAGGAAACGCCGACTTCATCACAGCACGGAAATAAACAAGCTCAAGTGAATGTTCGTTCGTTACGTTGATTGATAATCACGCGTCAGTATGAGCAACTGTTATTTCGATCATTAACAGTACAAGATATCCGATAAGCGCTTCGAAACTCGAGACTTATGGTTTATAATAAGCAGTCGATGCCATATAAACCTTTTTAGCGTCTTCTACCGCTTATACCACGGCGAGTGCTCTGAAGAACTCTTTGACCTTATCCCACCTTCTCCCTTCCTCCATAGGAGTACACGTGCTGCTCTCCGGTGTCTTCGCGTCTGGACTCCATTTCTTAACATCAGGTGGTGTGGAGTCATTTGCCGTGCTAAGTATAAAAAAAAAGATCAGAGGACGTGTATGTATGACGTATACTAAAAAAAGCGTGTGGTTTAAGTGACATATATTTTTCGCCTCGTAGCCAGAGAAGCACTCGATATTATTAAAACGATCAAACTAAACAAAACATTGAAATATTGGTAGAGGTAAATACATTTTACCCAAATTTGGTTGAGAATATATTACAATTCGGAAAAGTGTTGATCAGCGGGATTTAAATTATATGTTATATATATACTACT
Organism: Eudonia truncicolella; assembly: GCA_949315975.1. Taxonomy (NCBI): domain Eukaryota; kingdom Metazoa; phylum Arthropoda; class Insecta; order Lepidoptera; family Crambidae; genus Eudonia; species Eudonia truncicolella. The sequence goes on along the minus strand of OX438840.1, from coordinate 4,515,596 downwards.
CAAAACAAAATAAGGGCCACGAGGTATTTTTTCATTTTGGTGTAAATTATTAAACATTTACATATTGAAAGTAGTAAAATATTGAGTATACAAACTCTTTGATACCTAAACTTTTTAATATTGTAGTATTCATCTAATGCTGGCAACAATTTTAAATAAAATTTGATTTAAAATTATTTTTGAAAATTTTGATTCCATTTTCTTTGACGTTTTGCTTTCCTTAGCTTCTTGGTTTATTAGAAATTATCAGAGTTCATTGATATCTCGAGTCAGAAACATCTTTTGCAATATGCCACAAGCACGCAGGCGTCATATGGACTCGCTGACAGCAACCAGAGCCGTTACAATGATTGAAGAAGGTCATTCGCAGCGATCTGTGGGTTTGCAATTGGGATTTTCTCGAAGAGCTATTCAAAATCTATGGAATCGTTTCCAAGAGACCGGCAGTGTTAGAAGAAGACCTGGTTCGGGCAGAGTTCGCATTACAACAGCTCAAGAGGATCGTTACATTCGATTAAGTGCGCGCCGAGATCGCACAACGACGGCCCGCAAGCTGCAAAATCGTTTACGGCTCACAACGGGTACTCGTGTCAGTGACCAAACTATTCGTAATCGATTGCATGAAGACCAGCAGGCATCAAGAAGGCGAGTTGTCCGTATTCCATTAACCAGAAATCATCGTGCAAATCGTTTAAGATTTTTCCGTCAACATTTGGACTGGGACATAAACCAATGGGGCATGGTGCTCTTCACAGACGAATGCAAAGTTAAATTTTTTAACGACGATCGGCGTATTAGAGTATGGAGAAGACGCGGCGAGAGATTTTCAGAAGCCTGCATCCATGAAGTCGATCGTTTTGGTGGTCCAAATGTAATGATTTGGGGCGGGATAAGCTTACACGGCAAAACTGAGCTCGCTATTTTAAATGAGGGTACTGTTACTGCTCAGCGGTATATTGAGGAAGTCGTCAGACCACATGTGATCCCATTTGCCCAGCGAGCGGGTCCTGGATTCATCTTGATGCAAGACAATGCTCGTGCACACACGGCTCAAGCGACTCGGTTTGTACTGGAAGCGTCTCAAATTCAAGTCTTGCCGTGGCCGGCGAACAGTCCGGACTTAAATCCAATAGAGCACATGTGGGATCAGTTGAAACGAAGAGTTAGAGACGGTGATCAGGAAATCCACAACCAACAGCAACTCATCAACGCTGTTAAAAGGGCCTGGGAAGAGATTCCAATGGAAAATGTCAGGCATTTGATTGAGAGCATGCACTCCAGGCTTCAGGAGTGCGTAACGAAACGAGGGGGGCATACCCGTTACTAAAAGATGAGCATGAGTATTTTCTTTTGTTTTCAGTAACTTTACATTGTTTTTATTTTTAACCTTAAATGTGTTTTTTCTTTCAAAAGCAAATAAACTTTTTAATCATTATTATTGGAATAAATTTATTGGTCTACACGGTAAAAACAACATTAGTTTTCGTTATGGAGACAAAAAAAAAAAATATTGGTTTTATTATTTTCATGGTACAGACAAAATACCTCGTGGCCCTTATTTTGTTTTGAGTAGTATATATTCTATTACATCATCAATGTTGCTTCATAGCATTTAGAATGTATTGAATGGCCGACCCGCGAACGCGCCTAAACCCGGCTTAATACTTGTTTGACACTTTGACAGCTGTCAGCGCGAAGACCCACCGAAAGAGGTCGCATTTAATCAATTAACTCCTTTTAATTAATGGAATAACGCGAGCAGCCACGTCTAAAATTATGACGCCTGATGCCGTAACAGGACCGTAAGAGGTACTTACGGACTGTGGGTTTTAAGCCTGTCATGCTGAGTGCACTAAAGGGGAAGTGGTTTTTTGCTAGTTTTCTAGTAAAGCTATTTCTTTTTTATGGTATTGAGCTGGCATACGAGCAAAGGAAAGTGATCGCTGTAACCCATGGACGCTTGCAACACCAAAAGACGAGATATATAAACGAATACTACATAGTCGAAACCAGCTCTAAATCTATGTCTTAAATATTCTTACTGGACTTGCTAGTTCGCGTATTATTTCCAATTGGTTAGCCAATAGATAAACTTTTTAGCAACCTGTCAAAAGTCGATTTTTTTTTTTGTAGAAATTGTATAGGAATGGAAAATATGACGTCACTTATTTGTTCCGTCTATTGAGTGTTTAATAATAACTTTTTAGGTTATAGAAATTCATGCATAGGTCAAATAAAAAATGGTTAATGTTTTGAAGAACTATTATGTGATTTCTATAAACGTTTAGTGCCTTACAAATAAACAAATAATAAGGTCCGAATAGTTATTCTGCGTTTTGTTCCCATCATGTAAACGTCATTTCAAAATAGGGTAAAGACACAAAACACGGAATAACTATTCTTAATATATTCTTTGTTTATTTGTAAGGCATTTAATGTTCTAAAATTAATAAATTGTTGTTGTCAACATCATTATGGAGGGTATTGTTTTATAATTCAATAGAGCTTAACGGTAAAGTATTTAGACGAACAAAGATACGTTAACAATAAAAGGGAAAACTGAAACAGGGAGTTTCAGAGAGCATTTTGCTCCGTACACCGTGTGCTATATAATATTCATTAGAATCATTTAATCAAAAATATTATTTATATGCTTAAAATTTAATGATGGTGACCGAATAATGAGGTTGTCTTACATGGATGGAAAATAATGTGTACTTATAAATTATAGGAAGTGTATACATAAGTAAAAAATAAGACATACGCTTTCTTTCCAAAATTAATATATCCACCCAAATAATGGTATACACGAAAGGCCCATCATTTATAACTTAGTCTAGTAAACATGAACTTATTTGCGATTCAGATCGGGTTTCGAGCGGAAAGTAACTTGCGGAACAACCCTTTTGGGGCGAGTGATAGGACCCTTGAACTTTATTATTGACGCAAAAACTGCCACTTCCCGAGGCTCAAATAATTGCCTAAACGCTCGAGTGGATTATTCAGAGGCCACTTGGCCTCGTAGACATGTTTTTGAGAGGTCATTGCTGATCAGCAATCGGCGATCGCCGGTTCTGGTAGTTTTTAAACCGCCCTTTTGACCTAGCAGTTGGATCTACGTGTACGAAACTGAATAATAGGCAGACGCTAGATAGCGCTGCAGCGCTATTAAAATATTATAGGTTAACATTCATTCAACATAAGTTAAATATTGTTTTCATTTCAATAAGTTAAATACACAAAAGCGTATATATGTGAAACAGCTTAAATTGATCACGCCACAATAGCAACGTTTAGTGAATTTAGCAAGATTTGGAGCTTCAGGGCTTGCGCAAATCTCTAGCCCTGGGCACGCGGCAAACGGGTTCAATTCCCAGCGGAGGCACATTATATTGTACTCAGTTTGATATATGACAGGGATCGTTCTAAGACTGCTGGAGTGCAGTACAGACGCGAGGACTTCTCGCAGTATTTAATACGATCCGCTTTAAGAGTAATTAAGTTAGTTCTACTCGTATTTTCTCACACAATATCCCTTTGTTTTTCCAATAGTGTCCAGTTTTGTTTAGCTCAGCAGAGTCATAGTGTCATCAGATTGGTATGTAATCTCTCGAACTGGGTGCCTAGTGTAAGTTTTGTTTACTATCCGTGTTCATTCGATTACGTTTACTATAACGAAAATTAGTATGGCATTGAAGCAGCTCCTCCTGGCGACATACGAGAAGAGTTAACATTTTGCCATACAAAATAGCGAATGAAACTCGCACCCTAACATGTCGATAGTAATCCATACTAATATTAAAAAAAGGAAACCTTTGTATTTTTGTATGTATGTATGTATGTATGTATGTATGTATGTATGTATGTGTGAAAAATTCTTCCACCATTAGAATGTTATATTAGCGCTGAGTAACAAAGGCTATATTAAAAAAAAAGTCCTTAAATTTTTTTTTATACTTAATAATAATAATATATATATTATATCCCGACATCGAAAATCTTGAACAAAGAAATTTTAATTGGCTTTGTTCGATAGCTATAGTATCACCGAGAAACGAGTCAGTAAATGAGATAAACAATATTATTATGGAAAAGTACCCGGTGATTTTGAAATGTACAGCGTGTGTAATGCCGAAGATACAGTGCACTACCAACAAGAATTTTTAAATTCCTTCAATCCTGCCGGTTTGCTATCTCACAAATTAAAATTAAAAGTTGGTACTCCCATTGTGCTAATGAGAAATTTAAGCCCTCCTAATATGTGTAATGGCACAAGACTTTTGGTAAAGGAACTACGTGACAACGTGATTGTAGCAACATTGTGCAAGTAAAAAAAAATAAAACCATTACAAATAAATTACTTGAGTACATAAAACTAAAAACAAACAATTTTAATAAAAATGTATACAATATAATAGGTTTATGTTATAAAAAAAAAGAATGAAAATAGGTTGGCAAGTACAAATCTAAGTTTTATAGAAAAAATTGCATACCTATGTCCTTTATAAAGATAAAATTATAAATATATCTCAAAATGTTTAAAAATAAAAGTGCACCCGTGCGAAGCCGGGGCGGGCCGCTAGTGTCGTATATTTATGGAAAAAATATGTTAATAAATTGTTTCGACAAATTAAAAGAAGAAAATTAAAGTATGTATGCATATACATGCATGCGATTACGCATTAGGTTACCCGTAGAAACCTTCGGAGTTTGTTTGAAGCTTGAGGAACTTTAAGTTTATATTGGCCCATAAATCTGGATAAGTTATAAAGGCCATATGTGGACAATAGACTATTGAAAAAAAACAGCCTTGTGAGGCTGCGCAATGTCCATCACTGGAGTGTCAAAGGGTAATAATAATTATAATAATCTCTGCTACTTCATTCGCACACCATTAACTTTGTTCGCTCATGTAGCAGCGCCTGTGTCTGGGTTGATAGGCTGCCGGATTTGCTGGGTTCTAATTAGAAATAATAAATACCAGGGCTGCTGAATAGATAATGAGTATTACTTCCATGAATACCGTCATCATCAGAGAGAAAATGAGACAGAGAAAGAGAGATAGCACAATAGTTACCATTACTAAAGGTGACAAATATAAGATCATAATATTATTAATGTTGGCATCATCCAACAGCTCATTAAAGATATCATACTACTTTAGCGTGCACTATGCACGACGGCGTTCGGCGGCCATAGCCGGTATAATGGGCTGGCTGCAGATGCCATCGGCTGCAAAGGCTGCATTCATTAACGACTTCCTTTGGACTGCGACGTAAGCTAATCAAAATACTGCCTGAATACCAATTACTTTGAACTTTCACGGCTCTTCAATAAGATTGACCATTTCTTCACAAATGTAATGATTTGTTGGTTCGTGTTCATATCACATAGGGATAAACAATTTAGTAATTACATTTATATTCTAAATTATAGTAATTATTAACGGGATTCTTACCATGTTTATTATATGTGAGTATCCGATGTATCGTCACAGTTGCATGCGCCATGAGCACGGAATTACTGTGCCGCAATATTGAATGCGACTGTGCCGAAATATCGGGTACTCACATGGTAAGAATCCCGTTAGTAATTACTCTAATGCAAGTGGTCATGATAGTTCTAATAGTTATATTCTAGGGATGTTGCAAATAGAGAATAACTATAAAATGCTTTGTCCTGAATGACTGACGGATCAACGCACAGCCTAAACCGCTGATCGTAGAGACCTGAAACTTGGAGGGTGTGTTCTTTGTCTGGATCTCTCTCTCTCTCTCTTTTTAATTTAAGAGCTACTATCTTGTAAATATCTTATCCTTATACTAAACTCTTTTACTTATTTATAAGACACAAAGAAAAATTAAAGAGAATACACAAGAAATATTATTAATATTATTATTTTTATATCTTACGGGTAAGCGCAGTGCCTTCATCTCACCTGATGTTAAGTGATGATAAGGCCAATGATGGAAGCGCACTTCACCCGGGATCCTCAACTACCGAGGCACTGGCTATCTTATCTCTAGCTGCCGGAACACAACAATGCTACAAACATTGATGTTATGGCTATATATTTTGTTAGCTAAAGTTTACGCGAGCACTACACATTGAAATGAAACACTTTTTAAGAAATTATAGATTGAAGTTAGTGTGTGTATGTGATACCAGATGTATAAAAATATGTATAAATGTATAAAGTCTCGGCATACATTCCGTGCGTAAAGAGGATCCCGATTTACCGTATATCCAATTCCGTTATGTAGGCCGTCGGGATTTTTAATAATAGATTACTTATTTACAAAACTGAATATGCTTTTTTAAATTCGTTCACAAACAAACAATGATAATGGTTTCCATTTTGGCATATAAAAGTACCAACATGTTAAATTTTCTGTGTTTAATTTTTATATTGTTATGCCGGCAAACGAGCAAAGTAGTTGTAAATAGCCTATAACTGCGCCCCACTGCTAGACAAAAGCCGCCATTATTAAAATCAAGTAATCACTACAATTGATGGGTAATGGCTTAATCAGCACGCTTACCAAATATAGGTGCAGGAGCGCTTTGCCTCTCGGCCACCAAGGCGCAAACAAGCAAAGCTTATATCTAATTAAAAAGAGAATTCTTAATTCCTCTTCCTGGCGACAGGAAAGTAGCCAGTTAGATAGACACACAGATCGAACAGAGAGAAACGTTGGTAGTCGACCGAACGGATGCTCGGTGTGTGTATCATACCATGACTGTGCTAGGAACGTATCAGGCGCAATAAGTAACACGACACGGACTACTATGCCCACTACAGCGTATCAACAGCGTATCATACCCGTGCACAACGGGTTTAATGACCGTAGCAACCGAGTAGGTATCATCCGCGTATCGTCCGCTTGTCATATCCATATAGTTCCCGTTCTCTCAGTTGTAGCAGTTCACATGTTTTTTTGCGTAATGCAGACGCGTCAGGAATAACAAGTGAATATTTTTGTTGACTAGGTAACGTGAACCAACATGAAATAAAAATTATGATAATAACATCATTACGATATAATAATTTGTATATTATGTATATATTTATTAACAACATGTTTTAATAAAATGTTTTTTTGTTTTAGTTTATTTATTTTTAACGCAAATATTTTTATAGTTGTTGACATTGAATATCTTTAGCTTTCAAAGTAAAAAAGTAAATAGTGTTGATTAATTTCGGCGGGCTGGTTAGCACCACGATGGCTCAATTAGGAGAACACCTGACCCGGTATGTCAGAAGGGTGCAGGTCCAAAGCCTGCTCGTAAAAATTTTTTCAACATTTGATTTAAGAGGATTGTTATTTTATGTGTTATCTATACTATCAATTATAATAATAATAATAATAAACTTTAATTGCACACAAAAGAAAAACAATACAGTCAATTTAAAAAATAAAAAAATAAATAAAGAGTACAAAATAGGCGGTCTTATTGCTAACAAGCAATCTCTTCCAGGCAACCTTGATAAACAGGTAACGTTGTGACTTTATTTGTTTGTTTGTATGTATGTCGGCGCTAATCTCTGGAACTACTGATCCAATTCCAAAAACTCTTTCACTGATGAAATGAAATGAAATGCTACATTAGCGCTGAGTAACATAAGCTATATAAAAAAAAATGTACACCCGTGCGAAGCCGGGACGGGCCGCTAGTATATATATAAAATTCTCGTGTCACAATGTGAGTTGCCATACCCCTCCGAAACGGCTCGACCGATTTTTATGAAATTTTTTATGTATATTCGGTAGGTATGACAATAGGTTCTAATCTATTTTTCATACCCCTAAGTGATAAGAGTGGTCCACCCCAAACATTTTTTTTACAATTTAATTTTCCAATACAAAATGTTCCACGATTTGTTTGTACGAAGTGTGCCGGGTCAGATAGTTGTTAATAAATTATGCTCCCCCCGTTTGATAGTACCGGAAACCACGTAAGGTTAAAACACGAGATTCAAGTCTTCATTAACAGATGTTTGCGCAGCCGCCTCTCGAGTGGAACGCGCAGGTCGTGCGTGAAGAATACCAAACAGCCGGGAATGTGCGGCGATGATAATTGAAAAGAAAAACAAAGTAACACAGATACTTATACGAGTGAACCACAAGCCTGTTTCCTTAAAAGGTTTTTTTTCATGTAAACGGAGGTCTCGGTTTCAATTCCCAGGACGGGCAAAAAGTAAAAAAAAAAAGTTGACTATATCACATACATTGTTCTGATCCCAAGTAAGTAGCTTAAGCACTCGTATTGTGGAAATCATAAACCGACATTGACCCGACCGGTAATCGAACCCGGGAACTCAGAGTTAGCACCGCCCAAAGTCCGGCGTGCAAGCCAGTCGGCTACGTAGGTCGTCAAGGGGTTTTTCGGATTGCCGATGCATTGCATAGCTCGGGTTTGCAATCAAAACTTGCCACTGGCAAGCATGGTGGTTATGCTAAAAAAAGATGAGTTGATTTCAATGATGGAGATCTTTGCTCAGCAGTGGAATAGTACGAGTATATATATCTTAATCTCGCCTGATGATAAGTGAAGATATTAAGGCATGCATTGATAGTCTACAAAGGGAAGCGTTTGGTCATCATCTTGTAAAGGTAAGGTATGTATAGATCCAAAGGTAACTGTTAAAATGAGTGTCTCTATTGTTATATGAGTGTCTTATTGTGATAGACACAACACACAGTAAAGGTATTATAGACATACAACTACACCAATGGCGCCCTGACGTGCCCTTACTGTGCACGATATTACTGCAAAAATTGGGTTTATCAGCCATGTAAGAGCACGCCATCTAAGCTCAAATAACTCAAACCACAGAAGCGAGTCACCGTAGCCAAAATCGACAAGGTTGACATCAATCAATAAACAATCAAATACCCTTTTTTAGTTAGCCTGCGACCACGGCCGGTGCAGTCGCAACGACGGGTATAAAAAGGTATGCATCATCATCATAATCACCAGCTCATTTCATATCCACAGCTGGGGCACGAGCTTTTCTTATGGACGGAAACACCACTGGTGGTCCCACCACGCGCGGGTCCGGTGCGGATTGGTTGTTGTTAACGACCGCTAATGCAGCCAGGACCAGAATAATAGCACGAAGGAGTTCGGAATGATAAATTTTTGATCACCAATCCGAAGACCGGTCTTTGTGAAAGTTACAATCGCAGGCTCAAAGTATGCCTATATATGATTGGCTTGAACATTTTTTGCTATTTTTGCGGTTAAATAGTTTTACAATAAGTACTTTTTTATAACGTGATAGTTTGTAAAGTGTATATCCAAATATCGCAAAAGCGGCTGCGTAGTTTTAAGCTGAAAATCCGCTTAGTAAAGCACCATCGCCCACTCCCCATTTCATTCGAATGAATGGCCAGTTCTGCTCTTTGTGTGGAGATAAAAGCTCGCGAGCCTTTGCTCGAGCTTATATGGGGTACATACGGAGCTGCGGAGATACTTTGGCGAGCTCAATTTTTGCAGAATGAACCTTATATTTTTTTATCAATTTGAATTTTGTATTCACAATGCTATATAGTTACAAGATAACATTTTACTAGAAAAAAATCAGCCTCATTAATTCTGAGTGGGAATCGAACCCACAACCTATGGATAACCGGTCCAATGCTCTGACCGTTGAACTACCAAGGCCTGCACGTTATATTTTGTAATAATTTGCTGAGATAAGACAAAACTTCTTTCTTCTTTAGGGGAAGTCAATTAACTTTAATTATACTTGGCATATATAATTGTTTTATGGTTAAAAATCTCTTACAATGTCATGTAAGCAATTTTTACAGGATACTTCACTATTTGAAACACAGATTGTCTGAGCTATGATTTTAGTTGTTAATGTGTGATATTGTTTAGTGATAGGAATGTGAAATGTCTACTTTATTGTCGAGCGTAGCAAAATAAACATTTTAGAACCGCGCGATGCCTTATACTAAAGCTCTTATTCAGCTAGTTGTCACAAAGCTGCGGTAATAAAGCGTACAGCTGGGTATAACGGTGCAGCTTTAATATCTGAGTACAGCCCGACTGTTGCTCAACTCTCGAAACAAACCGGGTGGAATTTCTAAGTCCTATTATCGGTACCGCTAAGTTGGAATGCAAACACAGATTAGATAATAGGCACTATAGCGAACTTGTGCTTGTAATTAAAACCTTATTTAATTTGAGAATACGGGATTATTACAATAAAATTTGTCGAGTATCCGATGTTTCGTCACAGTTGCATGCGCCATCATAGATGTACTGACATTATTACGGGTAGGTAATAATCCCGTTAACCATAATTATTCTAATTTAAGTGACACGGTAGTTCGAAAAGCTATAATGTTTCATTTCGTTATTTATTTAGTTGGTATTAACTAAATATGAATGCTTCGTTCGGTAGTAGCCGAGTGACAAAGAGCACTCTACCCAAAATCCGGAGTGTTTGGAGGAGATTCGACTCGCATTTGGCAAGCGTGGTAATTAAGCCAATGGCGTGGGCAGGCGGCTAATTTAATATTTTTTTTTTTAAGAAAAAACAATTTATTACCTACCAAAGGACAATGGGCAAATTTGTATGAAGAGTAGCGTCGTTTTTATTCGAATGGCATTCAACCATCTTTGGTATGGTGATAATATATGTTAATATCATTAAAAAAAACTACACACGTAATACTTGAGGTGTGCCATTCAGGAGATATTCGTCATTAAATGTTATCATTATAAAAAATAATTAATTATAGAATATTGTTTATATCCAATGTAGATATTTAATTACAAAGATGTTGAGTACCTAGTAACATGCTTTAGGCCATGATTATATACCTCACTCTCAAGTAAAGAGCGTGTACGCCTCGCACGCTGGCAACGTTGTATTTTTGAGGGTTTCCATGTTCATGTTGAATTTTATAACAGCAGAAACTACTGTACTAAAGGCATCTATAACATAATACGGCAAAATAGATATAAGAGAATTAATAACAAAATAACTGCCAAAAATAGAATAATATAGCATAAAAAACTAACGTTACAGGTAACGTATCAGAGAAACATACTTTTTATGTAAATCCAACGAAACAGTCATAAAACCATCAAAAATGCAACGTTGCCGCGTCCGCGTGGCGATGACAGTCATTTTAACAATAGATTTTAACATCACCGTGAGGACCGTTCATAAGGTGTACTCACCATTCTAACTTCGTGTTGTTTTCGTGTGTACTCTCCATTGCTCTTGATTTTGGTTTAGTTAACTACTGATCTCGGCGTGTTTAACGGACTTTTCTATCTTAGTGATTTGGAGTTGTGTTTTATCGTTTTTTTATCTGACCTCCTACCTGGTATCTTGGGTGGGGTAGGTATACAGACAGTATCTTACCCCCAGCTGTATATCTAGATGATATCATAATTAGATATGATATAGAGAATGAGATGCTATGATGTATATTATGTAGTAAGTACTAGTAGATAAAGTAATGTTAAAATTATAAAACATAAAAATTAAAATGTGATGTAAGAACTTGTGCCTCTCTTTTATTGAAAATGTATACTGTATTTTGTTACTACTTAAGTATATTATATTATGTATGATGTTTTTATTCAATAAAGCTAATAAAAAATAAAAATAAAACTTCTATTTCTAATAAAAAAATCAATATTTGCTGTTATTATGCGAAAAACTAATAATTTAAAAAAAAAATATTAATAAAAATCATATCTCCTTAATGGCACACTTTTGGGTATAAAATGCCGTACTTACTATTTTTTTGCTTGTCTTATCGAAATCTATCACCATCCAAAAAACAAACAACGCCAGTTTTGCCCATTGTCCTTTTCTATGAAATTAATTTAAATCTTGAAACCAATATCGCCAATCTATATTACAAATACAAAGTCGAGCCAAGTTCTTATCAGTGTAGTTGCCAAGTTGAGATGCATAAGGAAACTTCGGAACATGACAAGGCTTGGGATAGTTGGAACAGAAACTGTTGACAACACAATGCCAAGCGCGAAAGCTATACCACATTATTTAAGACAACTTTTTCTTAATTCCAATTGCTTACAAATACCTTACGACACATTTGTTTCCTGGATTTGAGAATCATACCTGAAACAGAAAAAAACATTTATGAATATTACGGGTATTAGGTATATATTTTTTGTAAATTTCGTTGCAAACAAATTACAATTTGGAAAAATGTTCAAAAAAAAATTCGAAATTGTTGTAAATATTTTCGAAAATTTTTGAATTATTTTCCGAAAAAAAAGACATTCATGAATACTTATAAAAATCAAAGAATTTAAACTTAACCTTCTAAAGGACGGAAGTAGTGAGTTTATCGTGCATACAATAATATTCATTAAATTTGTTCACTCATCCATCGACTTGCCACTACAAAAGTTGCGTAACTTGCAAGATCACAAAAGAACATCGAGCATTCGAGCATTCGAGCTTTTCATAGATCACGCTAATAAGACATTGTTATCAGCCCAACTTTATGACTGAACATTATATTATACTTTATGACTACCAATTAATATAAATGGGTAGCCGACAGTCCCTGACGTCCGGTTAGTAAATTAGCTTTCGTTTTACTCGCAGACAATGGCAACGATTATAATAACTCTTACAGAATTAATGTTAACAATATTAAATTGGCTTATATGGCACTGAAAGTATGAAAATGTATTATCATATCATTCCCATTCCGATATTAAAAAGGGTTGGGAAACTGTTTATCTTTTTAATCGATGGCCGATTCATATTTCATGCCCGTTAACGCGTGGTGTGTGTGGCAGCGGATAGGTTTATTTTTTTTTTTGCTCGTTTTTTTTTTATATAAATTACTAGCGTGTACCCTCGGTTTTGCATGAGTGAAATTAGTTTTTTCAAAGTGATTGATTGTAGGTATACCCTAAGTAGGTATAATCGTTAATAGTCATGCATAGCATGATGACCATTAACACCATTTTAAATAAATAAAGCATAAGTGTAAAGTTCTTATAAATGTATTTAGGCAGTTTATGTTTCGCCAACGTTCTTTGTCGCACCGCCAATTTTCCTGCCTTGCGCTTAGGTCGACTGGTAGAGAATGCCATTTGGTATTAAGTCCGCCTTTTGTACTTTTGTATAATGCAGTAAAGATTAAAATAAATAAACAATAAAGAAAATAACAAGTTGCAATACCATGATTTTGCAGGCTTATTGTATAATATGTCAGCCACGAATAATATCCATTCTTTTCTCACAAGGGCCCGCTTCGGCCTCTTACGCATATTAAAAAAACACTTTGCAAATGGACACGTCTTCATTGCAGGAGTATTTTATATAAATAAGAAGCTCATATTTCATAAAAGTGGTCACTGTTTTTGGCACTTGGTATTTACGTAAAATGTTATCTCATGCCTCGAGCGGCGAAGATTTTATTGGAATAGAATAAAATTTAATATTTATTTATTAAAGTCACCAAAACTCATAATGTGTTAGTATTAACTTATTCTATGTCAGTTACTTGATATTATTTATTTTAATGTAAATACTATTGTGGGCTACTCCCACTTTGACAAATTAATCTAATTATTATATACAAATGCACTTAAATAAAATATTAAAACACCTTAAACAATAACATAATGTACACTCACAAAATATAAATATATATTTATCATTAAACATTTTGTGTGCCAAATAATCGTACATTAGTTTTACGGTATGGAGCCGCGCACCTCATTAAGCCATCCTATTGTTCGCGGCCGGCCGGCTACTGCGCAGGCAGATCAGTCGTCACCTTGTTCCTACGGCGAATGCACACTTTACAAGCTCGCGCCGCTCACTACGTTTTATGTGATTTATGTATGCTAGAACTAAGTTTACGCTATAGTGATAGTGTTAGTTTCACCATCAGCTTACGGCTATACCATCTCTGTATATGTGTGTACTTAAGACATTGTGCATAAAAATATTTTTAATTTGATTTTGTGGGTTATTGTTCGTCTTAAAGCGACGACAAATTTACCACAACCGACAATCAAATTGGTGACCCCGATATTGGACACAATCAAGCGCTGGTGAAGAAAAGTACGTACCTAACACATTCATTAGACGCAGTAATAAGATGGCAACCGGCGGAGCTAGGCGAGACCACGTTGAATGGGACGTCGGAGAGCGCGTTTTCACCGCACTATCTCATACGTCATCCGACATTTTTAAAGTAGGAGTGCGAATTCCACCTTATTGGCCGGAGGAACCTGAGATATGGTTTTCACAAGTTGAAGGACAGTTCCAGATTGCAGGCATCAATTAAGACCTAACCAAGTTCCATTATGTCATCGGACAATTAGATAGACAATTTTCAACGGATGTTAAGGACATCATTTACAAATCCACCAGCCAGTGACAAATACGAAAAGCCTGAGCTCATTAGACGGCTAAGCGCATTTAACGAGAAGAAAGTGCAGCAGCTCCTCATACATGAAGAGTTAGGCGACCGCAAACCTTCTCAGTTTCTGCGACACCTACAGAGCCTTGCTGGAAATCAAATCACTGAAGGCTTTCTTCGCAATATCTGGACGAGTCGCCTTCCCGGCAATATTCAAACTGTTCTGGCTGCTCAAACCTCCGCAAAAATTGACATCTTAGCTGACCTTGCTGACCGGATTCGATATATAGCCCCATATATGTCGCAAGTGGCCTCTACATCTTCCCCTGGTTCCAGCCTTGACTCAATAGCAAGAGAAATCGTCGAGCTACGACAACAGATCAAAACTTTGACCATGCAGAACAGACGAATACCCCGTTCTCAGAGCAGACATCGTGACCGATTATTCAGCTGATCACAGTCGTCATATAGAAGATGCCCCACCTGTTGGTATCACTCTAAGCACGGAGACAAGGGCAATAAGTGCATTAAGCCTTGCGATTATGGGAAATCGGGAAACGCAAAGGGCAGTCGGTAATGGCGACAGCTGATAGCCCATCCTCTGGTCGCCTGTTCATTACCGACAGAAGGACGAAGATTCAGTTTTTGATCGACACTGGCAGCGATCTCTTTGTCTTCCCCCGGACTCTGCTACGTGAACGTCGTGCACCAACCAACTACCAGTTCTCCGCAGCCAACGGGACGACTATCGACACGTTTGGTTACTATTATTTGAATTTAGACCTAGGCTTACGTAGAGCTTATTCTTGGCGATTTGTTGTTGCCAATGTCACTAAACCTATTATAGGGGTAGATTTCTTAGTATTTTATAATCTTGTAGTAGACTGTAGAAATCAAAACCTGGTAGATAATACTACTAGCCTTACTGCTTCTGTTTTGTTTGTTCCTGATAATAGCATTATTAATTCGGTCAAGGTGTTGACTGGTGAGTCACGTTGTCATCGCTTGCTTTCTCAGGAATTTCCTGAAATAACACGACCAACTAGCACTCAACGCATTATACCTCATAATTACAACACACAACATCATATTCGTACAACACTGGGCCCTCCTGTTTCTAGCACACCACGACTACTTGCTCCAGACAAGCTGAAAATAGCAAAGCACGAATTCAAGGATAGCCTCGAATTCGTGCCAGCATAGGCTGGCGGATGGTACAGCGAGAGCTTCGGAGAGTCCCTGATCTTCACCCCTGCACCTGGCCCCAAAAAAGGATAACGGTTGGAGGCCCTGCGGGGATTATAGACAGCTCAATGTCCGTACAGTTCCCGATAGGTTAAGATCAGACACCTTCACGATTTTACGCAAAGCATTTCAGGGTGTAAAATTTTCAGCACCCTGGACCTCGTGAAGGCATTCAATTAGATACCAGTGCATCCGGATGATATACCGAAAATAGCCATCACCACTCTGTTTGGTATGTATGAATTCCCTTACATGACGTTTGGTCTTCGCAACGCTGGCCAAACATTCCAACGTTCCATGGATGATATGACTCGTGGGCTGGATTACGTGTACTGCTATGTCGATGACTAGGTATTTAGTCTTTTTGGAGAATGAGACCTTACATGAGCACCACCTGCGACAAGTTTTCACCAGACTCCGTGAATATGGTATGGTTATAAACCCGTCGAAGTGTGTCTTCGGAGCTCCCAAAGTTACATTTTTAGGTTATAGCATTTCGGAGAGCGGAACCAGACCACTTGACACTAAAGTTCAAGCCTTGCGTGCCTTTCCACCACCAAAGACCGTAAAGCAATTAAGACGATTCTTGGGAATGGCTAATTTTTATAGGCGGTTTTTACCTAACGCTGCTCTTACCCAAGCCCCTCTTAACTCGCTTCTTACTGGAGCAGTCAAGGGTTCAATTCCTATCAACTTGTCTGGCGATGCTCTATAGTCTTTTGAGGTGACAAAAAAAAGCCTTTCTAACGCGGCACTACTCGCTTACTCTGATTGCCAGGCCAAGCTAGCACTAGTCACAGACGCTTCGGAAATAGCTATGGGAGCGGTTTTACAACAATTGCATGAAGGTGTGTTTCTTGCGTAGGCTAAGCCCATCTCAATCATACATCCGTACGATCGTGAGCTTCTGGCGATCTACGAAGCTATCAAGTATTTCGTATTCTGTATTTCGTCACATGCTTGAGGCAAAGCACTTTATTGTTTTTACGGACCACAAGCCGATCTGTTATGCTTTCAGCGAACGTAAACGTAACTGTTCGCCAAGACAATACAGACACTTGGACTAATATCCCAATTTTCGACCGATATAAGGCATATTTCCGGTAAGAACAACGTAGTCGCCGACACCTTATCTCGCGTTGAGGAACTGGAGGTTCCAAATAATCTAACAGATCTGGCAAGTTCTCAGTCCATTGACCCTGAACTGGCTGAATATCTCACACTCTGACTCTTCGGCTTCACTTCCTCTGTATGGTTCTACACCTAATACATAAAGGAGATGGTAAATGTAAAGTCACTGGTTATGGTAAAACACTAAAGTTTATTATAGACACGGAACTAATATTAATAACAACGGTAGGTACAGTTTATAAGTAAGTAAAGTCTAATGGTATGGTGAAATGGTATGATGCAATTATACGTATGCATGAACACACACGCGAATGGTAACGATACTGAGTATGCACGCGGTTGGTATGATAGTCGATGCTCTACTGAAAAAGTGAAAAAACTATAACTAAGTAAATCGCCGCGCAGTCTATAAAAATGCTTACGGCGCTAAATGCCCGCGGCGCGGTCAATGTACGTAACTCGTACATGCTCCCGGGCGAGAAAAGTAAACAAACTGAAGATAGTTAGGTAAGTATGGTGAATTGGTGAGATATGGAAATAATATTTGATGAAATTACAAGATGATTTAACAATAGGTTCTTAAATTACTATGTTAGTGAGATGACCTAAAATGATTACTAAAGTTTGGCATCGTTGCCTTATCCACACGCGCACTGGTATCTCGCACATTGGATCCACTAGGCCTTTCTGCCTCTTTAATACCACTGACTCTACACTTATAATTTTCATCACTCGAAACACTTTCTTTGACACTCACGCACTGTACACTATCACTATACGTAGCGTCGAGCTCGTTGCGGGAGGAGGCGCGGCGTGCCTGGCGGCGGCGCGCGCGCAACCGGCGGCCCGCCCAAGCAAGCCCAGCGAAGACTGCTGCGCCCATCATCACGTAAATGGCGACGTAGTGGTGGACGTCATGGTATGTGATGACATCTGCTACCCCATCTTGGGCTTTCAAATCCTTGATTTGATCTCCGAGGACCTTCAAGTCCTTTTCTAAAACGTTTGATTCAACTTCAATGGTCGAATTAGGTATAGTTATATTTATAATATTATTAATAGGCGCTATGTCTGGTGTAACAAGTTTCAACTGTACGGTTATGTTATTGGAGTATTGCCTATGCGACGTTATTGTAATGGAGTCGCCTTTGATGACACAGCCATTTCCTAGCGTAATGACGCCAGCCTTGGTGAGCCGCTCTGCGGCGATCAGCTGTTCACATATGATTCTCACCTTTCATTCGCCACAACAGACATATAAATATGAATTTATCTTATGAAGCTGAGACCAGGAGTGTTCACATGGGATTACTTTAGTTTTACAGGTTTGCGTATTCAGATCTTTGATACACAGGCTTTGATCAGATTTAAATTGGTATAATGGTGATTTTAACGGACACAAATAAACATCAACATCAAATGATAAACACGCTTGTAGTGTATTATCACTTATAGGTAAGTATAAATCCTTTTGTAAGTTGATCGCTACGTGTCCGGCGATCGGGACTAGGGTAACCATATAATTGTTTGTTTCTCTGGGAATTGGTATGATCTTATAAATATCGAATAGATCTCTGCTGACTAATGGAATCTTAATTTCGAATAATGAATAGTCTTTAGTTACTCTTGCTTTGACCTTTAATAGATGGTAGAGTTTTGATAACTGGTGATAGATGTTGTCTATTGGTAAAGACAAATCTTTAGGTATGCGGCTGGCAATTAAATGCATTTCGTGCAATAATTGTTCGGGCTTAAGTAAATGGACATTAAAATTGCCGTAATATATATTGGTAATGGCGTCTAATAGAGTTTCTTGAATTTTTCGTAAGTCAGACAAGATGTTATTTGCAATTATCGCTGACAATGTAAATTCATTGTTGGTGACGGCAAATGTGCATTCTGCCTTTAATTGGTTGGCTGTTTTCTCGATAAAGTTGATTAAAGGCTTTATATTGTTTGTCTATAGTGGTTTTTTCGGTTTTTAGCAAATGGTACTCTGCTTCTACAACTGAAGTTTGGTTTCTCCATAGACTTTCAAGATGTTTCTCGTTAGCACGTATTAAATCTATATCTTTGGAGTATTGCTCGGCGAAACTTTCATCTAAAATTCCAAACAAACTGTGGGCAACGCTACCTACTCCATTGATAAGCCCTCGGCGGCGACGACGAGTCTCGTGCGTTGGGAACTGTTGACCGAGTAACATTTGATTGTAGTGGTTGTATTCATCGTAGCGTTGTCTTAGTTGTAATAAGACAACGTCACACTGCGCTTTTATTTTGTTATTAGAGCATATATCCGTTAGGTGTGATATGTATTTTTCGACTAAATCAGCGCGTTTCCAATAAGTACTCAGGTCTAAATAAACAACGAGTTTCCATTCATCTCGTATTAGGGACATTTCGGATGTTTTATCGAAATAATACATACTATTGTTATTTTTCAATGGTGACAGATGGTAGGTACTTTGGGCTGGTGTAAACAAAAGTAGAAATAGCATTAGAATAGTGGTTAAGTAGCAGCTCAGTGACTTTTTTGGTTTAGTAATTTTTTGTTCGTTTGGTGTCTCATTTGGGATTGGTTTATCTGGTTTGGTCTCATTTTGGTAATTTGTTACAGGTAGAATAGAAAGTTTTGTGATAGGGCGCTTCATGGTGCTATTTTTGGTTTTTATGGTAACAACTCGAACGTAGCCATCCTTGCCCGGGTGAAGATCGATTACTCTCCCCAAAGCCCACTTTCCAGCTGGTAGATTACTGTCGTGGATAATAACCACATCATCGACTCGCAAATTTTCATGTGGTTTATTCCATTTGCTTCTTGCGGTTAACTGCGTCAGGTATTCTGCTTGCCAACGCTTCCAAATATCCTGGAAAATTTTCTGGGTCAGCTGCCATCTGGTCCTTTCATCTCTTTCAGTCTCAAATATGGTAAGAGTGGGTCCGCTAGATAGAAAATGTGATGGAGTTAAATAATTTAAGTCATCAGGATCCTCAGTGAGTGGACAGAGGGGCCGTGAGTTGAGACAACCTTCTATCTGTGTTAATATGGTGGTAAATTCTTCATAAGTGAGTTTCTGTTCTCCTATAACTCGCTTCAAATGGTATTTAAGACCTTTTACCGCCGCTTCCCACAAACCTCCGGCGGTGGGCCACGACGGTGCGTTGAAATGCCAGCTGTTACCCATCTCTGCAACTTCTGACAAGAACTCGGTATTGAAAACGTCCTTGAGCTCCTCCAACTCTCGCTTTAGGACTCTGCTGGCACCGAGGAAGTTGGTTCCATTGTCAGAATAGATATGCCGTGGGGTCCCCCGTCTAGCCGTCATTCTTCTTAAAGCAGCGAGGAATGATGACGTTCCAAGGTCGGATACGAGCTCTAAGTGCACTGCTTTGGTTGTCATGCATACAAACACCGCTACGTACCCCTTCGTGGTTTTGACTCTGCGGCCCTTATTCGCTTTTATCAGGATACTGCCAGTGAAATCAACGCCCGTATGTTCAAATGGTCTTGACGGGTTGATTCGCGCCGCTGGTAAATCTCCCATTAATTGTTGGTTTTTGATGGGATCGTTCCTTTTACATTTAACGCATAGACGGAGTTGTTTTTTAGTTGCCCGGTTTCCCCCAACAATCCAATACGTTTTTCTGAGATAAGCAAGTGTTAACCTCACTCCGCCGTGGAGGGTTTGATTATGGGCATGGTCAATTAGTAACTCTGTTAATCTATGCTTATGTGGTATTATAAATGGGTGTTTCATATCTTGGTCAATGAACGCATTTTCGAGTCTTCCGCCAACTCTTAATAACCCATTTTGGTCTAGGAACGGATTTAAGTTGCAAATTATACTCTTTTTATCGAGTGGGTTTTTATTTTTTATTTTTACAATTTCTATGGTAAATTCTCGCATCTGTACATTTTTTATAATAAGAAGTTTCGCATAATTCAATTCATTTGTTGTTAAATAGGGTAATTTAGTAGGTATACGCGATCGTATTATCCAAGCTAACACGCGAACGGCTGTAGTGAATGAACTATGTTTAGTAATTAGATACTGTATAATATCGTCGGCAGGCGATTTTATTATAGCATTACTTTTATTGTTTTTAATGCATGTACGGATTTCTTCGACAGTGGTGTATAATTGGTTCGATTCTTGGTTGTGGTCATTGTGGTAGTATGATAACCACGCTGGTCCCTGCCACCACAAGGGGTGCTGGTGTAATTGAGATGTACTTAAGCCTCGACTAGCACAATCCGCCGGGTTTTCTTCCGACTTTACGTATTTCCAGCAGCTGGAAGGCATCACTTCCGTCGTTTGGCGAACTCTATTTGCGACGAATGGCTTCCAACGGCTTATCTCACCCTGTAGCCAGCCAAGAACGATTATTGAGTCGGACCAGCCATAAATATTTATGTCGTAGTCTGGTAAGCTGTCTTTGACTTTTCTCATCATATTTGACAATAAGACAGCACCACAAAGTTCTAATTTTGGTAGACTAATGGTTTTACTCGCTGGTACTAGTCTTGCCTTTCCAACAACTTGGACGACGGATGCTGTGTCGGTCCTGTTTATCTTGCAGTAGATCACGGCTGCGTACGCCTTGATAGATGCGTCACAGAATCCGTGTAATTCGATGGAGTCTTGACGTTGCATTCCCAGCCACCTTGGTAATTGTAACTGGTTTATTTGATGTATATCCGCTCTAATCTTCGTCCATTCCGTACAGATATGTTCTGGTAACTGGTCATCCCATTCAATTTGTAATTGCCACACTGCTTGGAATAATATTTTTAATTTGGTAGTAAGTGGTGAAAGCCACCCCAAGGGGTCGAATATTTTAGAAATATCCGACAATAGTGTTCTTTTTGTGGGGTGATTGTTCTGAGAGACTATTTTAGAGTCAAATTTGAATGAGTCCTTATTTGGGATCCAACGAAGTCCTAGAGTTTTGGTTGATTCGGCGTTTTTGAAATCGAAATGTTCTTGGTTTGACATTTGATCTGGTATTAACTCTTTTACATTTGACTTCCACTTTCGCAGATGGAATCCACCTGATTTAAGTAGCTTCATGAGATCAGATTGTAACTCGACCCCTTCAGATACTGTATGAGAGCCTTGAAGCAAATCGTCCATGTAAAATGAATCCTCTATGACCTTAGGAGCAGATGAGTTTTGGTAATTTGGTCTCTCATCTCTAGCGAGTTGTTTCAACGTCATCATCGCTAAAAAGGGGGCTGCTTTGGTGCCATACGTAACCGTGGTAAGTTGGTATTCCTGTAACTGGTCTTCGGGAGCGTCACGCCAAATTATTTTTTGGTATTTTTGGTCACTTTCTATTACTCTTATTTGACGAAACATCTTTTCTATATCTGCTGTAAAAGCGTATTTATATTGCCGCCATTTAAGGATTAAAGTTTGTAAATCCTGTTGTAAGTTTGGCCCAACTTCCATTAAGTCATTTAGGCTAAAGCCCGTAGTTGTATTGGCTGATGCGTTAAAAACAACTCTAAGTGCAGTGGTAGTAGACTCAGAACGCAATACACCGTGGTGCGGCAGATAACAGTCGAGTTTCATATTACTGACTTCGGCGCCGGCGCGAGCTACTGGTATCATATGACCGAGTGCGCGATATTCATCCATAAACGATTTATAGTCTTGCGCAATTAATCTATTTTTAGAAAACCTTTTTTCTAATTGACGAAACTGAGCAATAGCCATTGGTTTAGATGTTCCTATTTTTTCTTCAAAATCTGGTTTTAGGGGCAGTCTCACATGGTATCTACCTTCCTCGTCTCTCATGGTGGTTGATTGGTAAAATTGAATGCAGTAATCGTCGGCTTCAGATAAAGAACTTTGTTGCGCTTGCGATATGTCTTCAATTTCCCAAAACTTTTGTAATTCGTCTGTTTGGTTAATGACGACATTACAGTTGTATGACGGGACGTTGCTGGTATTGCCACACAGAATCCAGCCGAGTTGAGTTTCTTGCGCTACTGGTACGGAAGGATGAATTTTGATAATTCCACTCATTATTATAGATGTGTAAATATCGGCACCTAATAAAAGGTCAACTTGTCGACTGAGATAAAATTCTGGATCCGCTAAGTCAATGGTATCTAAATAGCTCCAAGTTGGTTTATTGAATGACTGGTTTGGTAATTTATTGACGAGACTATTGATAATGTATGCGTTTGTAGCAATAGAAAAGTCATTATGTAGCGACTGTATGCGAATTTGAACTACACCCTTGCAGCTGTTTTCTTTAGCGCCGACACCGAAGATGACTCCCTTACAGCGCTGGCGTGGCAACCCTAACTTCTGTGCTGCATTTTCATTTATCAAAGATGTTTGTGAGCCCTGGTCTATGAGCGCTCGCATGGTGTGGTAAGTTCCATCAGCGGACTGAACGTTGATCTTAGCGGTCGCTAGTAAAATTTCAGCTACATTTTCTTGGAACACGTGACATGTTTTTCGGTCATTCACTGTCGCTGAGTTGCTGGGTGTCGCAATATCTGTCTTGTCCGCAAACATGTCATGAATAAGCGAATTATGGTTAGCATTGCAAAAGCGACAAGTTTTGAGCGATATGCATTCTTTGCCATTATGGTTTACTAGACAATTTTTACATAGGTTATTTGTCGCAATTGTTTTACGTTTTAATTCTGACCTCGATTCACGGAATGATTTGCAAAAGTAAATCGCGTGGTTTTTCTTGCAATGAGGACATTTCGAAGCTTCCACGTGCAATGTCTTAAATGATGGTGGTTTGCTGCTATATTTATTGAATTGGTTGTTGGTTTGATGTTGATTATATGGTTTTTTGAAACGAGTATCGTCTTGACGTGGTAGTTTAGTAGAGTCCTGCTTGTGTCGAAATGACTCAAGTGACGTAAACTTCGTTTCTAAAAAGTTTAAAAATTCTTTTAGCGTTGGTACTTCTCTAGGATTCTGCATCGACTGTATATATTCATTGTGAGAATCTACGTCTAGTTTTTGGGACAATAGGTGTACGATTAGCGGATCCCACGTGGATGTGTCAATCCCTAACTTTTGTACAGCGTGCAGACATTCGTTGGTCGTGTCGTGCAGCCTCTTAATCAAAGCGGCGCTTTGGGTTAGCATTATCGGCGTGCTTAAAAGAGTATTAATGTGGGATGAAAAAATCAGTTTTTTATTATTGTAGCGATGATTAAGAATATCCCACGATACTTGGTAATTATCTGAGCTAATGCATAAGTGTTGGATCAGCTTTTCTGCTTCACCTCTTAATTTACTTTTAAGAAATTGAAGCTTTTGAGCTCTGGACAAGGATGGGTTATTGTGAATGGCTTCGTGAAATAGGTCTTTAAACGAAGTCCATTGCTGGTAATTTCCCGTAAAGGTTGGTATTTCCATCTGTGGAGTCGATTTATCCCGATGAGACACCGACCACATCTTGGTGTTAATGGTTTTCTTAAGATTGAGAAAAAGTTTCTCATATGTTGCGAACTGTTCTTCATACTTGGGATAGTCAGTATTGGTTTCGCTGTCGATATCCCAATGTAAGGAATCTATCACCGCCCATCTGGACTTTAATAGCATGAGAGCGTCTTCGAACTCCCATTTTTCGGACAGCTTATCAATATCAACATTAGCAGCTGTTCGATCAAAGGCCTTGAAGTTGCTGGCTTGCTTACGCAGCATCTCATCTAACTTGGTGTTGGTTCCCTCGGACTTTCTCAGAGGAGCCATAGGCGAGTGAACTGGGTTCGACGGTAACTGCAACGGCATTGGTGGTTTCAAAAGTGGTGTAGTTGGTCTACTGGTTTCCTGTTTATAACTTTGCATAAACTGCCTAGCCTGGTTATAAAATGTACCTGTACGCTCATATTCGTTGCCTGTAAAATAAGCGTTATCTTTTTCGTCATAGTTACACAATTGTAAATGGTTATTGTGAAACTCCTGCCAGTACGACTCTAAGGTCTCAAGCTTCCTCCTGACATAGTCTGGTGTTTTTCTTTCCTGGCTGTCCTTCTTAAAGTTTCTAAGAAGTTGATCCATGCCCTGCATGAGCTGGTTTTGTGTCTCTAACAAAGCTTCCATGGTAAAGAAGAAATGTACGAAGTGGTTAAAAAAGGAAAGATCTTACTTGATTGTGTTGTGCTGCCGATTGAGCCTATGGTTTAGCTCAACCTTGGTAGTGGTATCCTCAAGCTCTGGTTACAGCCTGGTAAGGCAACGGACTGGTATCGTCCACTGCACTGGTACAGTTTAGGAACCGTTCTTCAAGTCACAGCTTTAATCCGCGTTCACAGAGTTTACTATTCACTTTAGTTTACGCGAAAATTCACTGTTATAACTCGCGATAGGTTCCTTCTACGAATCGAAGGACCATTTAGATGTATGGTTCTACACCTAATACATAAAGGAGATGGTAAATGTAAAGTCACTGGTTATGGTAAAACACTAAAGTTTATTATAGACACGGAACTAATATTAATAACAACGGTAGGTACAGTTTATAAGTAAGTAAAGTCTAATGGTATGGTGAAATGGTATGATGCAATTATACGTATGCATGAACACACACGCGAATGGTAACGATACTGAGTATGCACGCGGTTGGTATGATAGTCGATGCTCTACTGAAAAAGTGAAAAAACTATAACTAAGTAAATCGCCGCGCAGTCTATAAAAATGCTTACGGCGCTAAATGCCCGCGGCGCGGTCAATGTACGTAACTCGTACATCCTCACTAAAACTATTAAATCAAATTTAATAAGTATTTTACTTATAGTACTACAGGCATTTTGTATATACTTAAGCTCAGATTAGGAGGATTAATTTTTAATTTTTAATTGTGTTTCTTTTGCAGTTTTATCGTCGGTTTTTTCAATGTTCTTATTTCTACAGCTGTGTGATGCTGAGCCTTCATTAATGGTTTAATGAAATTTTTGAGGTGATCCCCTTGTTGCGATAAAAGATGTTTTTAATAAAAGAATTTGCATATATTTCCAGTTATAAATTAATACATTTTCAGAGAAGAAAGATGATAGACGAAAAAAAATCAAAGACACATGACATTGTCAAAATAAAATAAAATAACATTTCTTTTTTATACTAAGAAGTTTCATTAACATACTCCGCCCTTTTGAAGGTATCGGATTTATGCCTTCAACCAAGAGGACATACTTTAGCCACAGGGCGCTTCATCAAACCTGTGGCCGTTCGCAAAGTGACGACGCGTACAACACCGTCATCACCCGGGTGTAGCTCTTCGACGCGTGCTAGGCGCCATTTCAACGGCGGCATTCCGTCTTCTTTGACGACCACCAATGTTCCAACAGGAATTATGTCTTCTTTAGATTGTTGCCTCCACTTCACTCGCTCTTGTAGAAGAGACAAATATTGAGTGTTCCAGCGCTTCCAGAACACCTGACGCAGTTGCTCGATGCGGTCGTATCGGGGTAACCGAGTGATGTCACCATCGGCTAACTCAGGTTCGGGTAATGCAGTGAGTGGGCGACCAATGAGGAAATGGGCAGGAGTTAATGGTGAGAAGTCATTAGGTGATGATGAAAGAGGTGTCAGAGGCCGGGAATTTAGAATAGACTCTATTTGTGCTAACGTTGTTGTAAGCTCCTCAAACGTTAAATGAGTAAGTCCTATGGTGCGTTTGAGCAAATTTTTCGTTGATTTTACGGCTGCTTCCCATAAACCGCCAAAATGAGGTGCGTGTGGCGGTATGAACTTAAAGTCAATTCCTTCATCACTCATAAAAGTAGTTTTTAAATTTTGTATCTCACCTGATGCTCCTACAAAATTAGTTGCATTATCGCAGTATATACGAACTGGTTTACCGCGTCGCGAAATAAAACGTTTTAGTGCTGATAAAAAAGCCTGCGATGAAAGATCGCCGACTAGTTCAAGGTGCATCGCCTTTGTTGCGAAACAAACAAATACGCAGATATACGCTTTGACAAGTTTGGCTCCACGTCCTTGTTTAGTGCTAATAAGCACAGGCCCAGCGAAATCTATACCAGTTACTGTAAAAGGTGTTTTACATTCCACCCTGTCTCTTGGCAAATTTCCCATGATAGGTGTTAGCGGTTTGGCTGACAAACGAGCACATTTGATGCAGTTACGTACAATATTTTTGGCTAAAACTCGTCCGCCTATAGGCCAGTACCTTTGACGCATTGTACTAAGAAGAAGTTGTGGACCTGCATGCACAGTTTTGATGTGTTCTCGTTCAAAAAATCGCTTAGTGACAATGTGTTTTGCATGAAGGATAATAGGATGTTTTGAATCGAAATCAAGAGATGAATGTTCTAGACGCCCTCTTACGCGAAGCAAACCATTACAGTCAAGAAACGGGTTTAGTTTACATAGAACATTGCCTTTTGAAAGCATTCTGCCAGCACGAAGTTGTTCGGTTTCTGACCGAAAGTGTTTATCTTGCGAATGTTTTAAAAGTAAAATGTTAGCTTTGCAAAGCTCTGAAACCGTCAAAGCACCAGTCAACCTCTCGCGATCAGTAAAGAACTTGTTGTTTATAAAACGTAAGACGTACACCCAAATATTGCGTACTTTGTTGATACTTGATATTGAAACGAGATGGTTCTCAAGTTTGTTGTTTAACGCGTGAGATTCGGTTTCAACTACAGCTGATACTTGTGGTTTTTGTGCCTGTTCCGGTAACATGTCAACATTAATATCAGCAGCATTAGAAGGCCAGTTGCTTATATCATGTGCCAGAAACTTGGGACCATGCCACCATAGATCAGATTCGCTTAAAGCCTTTGGTCGGAGTCCACGAGAAACGAGATCAGCTGGATTCATTTTTCCAGGAACATGCCGCCACTCATGACCTTGCGTGATCTCTCGAATTTTAGCAACACGATTTCGAACGAACGTTTTTAGTTGATAAGGATCCAACCCAAGCCAACCTAGCACGATTGTTGAGTCGGTCCAAAACACGAATTTTCGAATATGAAGTCGAAGTGAGTTACGAATAAGAACACTCAACTGTGCGGCTGTGAGCGCTCCGCATAACTCAAGCCGTGGCAAAGTCGTTGGCTTGATTGGCGCAACCCTACCCTTAGCGCATAGAAGGTGGACTGTGCCATCAATGCTTTTTGCATACGCGCAGGCTCCGTAAGCCTTTTCAGAAGAATCGGAAAACATGTGGACTTCCACTGCGTCTCCACGAATAGCCTGACGCGGTATTGTTAAGTTGTTAACTAATTTAAATGATTCTAAGAAGTTAATCCACTCAGCTTCTGTTTCAGCAGAAACAGGATCATCCCAATCGGAATTCTGACGCCACAAGGATTGAAGCATTACCTTGGCCTCCATAACACAAGGACTTACTAAGCCAAGGGGATCAAACGTTTGAGATGCAGTTGATAAAACAGTGCGTTTTGTAACATTGGTTACCGGCTCTACATTCGTTTTAAAACAGAAACTGTCTGTTTCATTGTTCCATAGAATACCTAGAGTTTTCGAGCATTTTGATTCAGATATTTGATGTTGATTTGAACCTTCCATTTCAGTCGCAAGTTGTTGCCGAACTTCATTGCTATTTGAACTCCACTTCCTCAATGGGAATCCAGCTAAGTTAAGTTTATTTGATACTTTATGAGCTAACTCAACCGCTTCGACAACAGAAGATGCTCCTGAAATCAGGTCATCGACATAAAAATCTCGAGCTCTCTCGAATAACTTGAGACACATGTTCGTCCTTACATTCTAGTGATATTTGTTTTAAGCATCTAATAGCCAGAAAAGGTGCCGACGCAGTCCCGTAAGTAACAGTGTTGAGCTCAAAATGTTTGATCTGCTCACTGTTGCTGTTCTTCCACAAAATTCTTTGCAAAGAGCGGTCATTTGGATTTACCAACACTTGCCGGTACATTTTTTCAACATCAGCAGTAATTACGATTTCATGCTGTCGAAATCTGAGCAAAATCGAAAAGATATTGTCCTGAACAGTGGGACCTACCATCTGTAGATCATTACAAGATAAACCTGACGTTGTATGAGCAGATGCATTGAAAACCACGCGCAATTTCGTGGTTGTTCTATCCTCTCTCAAAACTCCGTGGTGAGGAAGATAATACGGAGGATTCTCAGTTACCTTTTCAGGCGAAACTTCGGACATGTGTTGTAAGTCTAGATATTCCGACATAAAATCATTGTACCGAGTTTGTAAGGTTTCATCTCTATCTAACCTCCTTTCCAATGCTTTAAGTCGTTTTTGTGCCAACGTCAGCGAATCACCAAGCCTTTGTGGAGACAGCTTGAGAGGTATCGACACTACAAACTTACCATTAGGGTCACGTTTTGTGTTTTTAACAAAATGTTCTTCGCATTGTTGCTCTTCGAAAGACCAAGCTGATGTTTCTGGAACTTTATCCAGTTCCCAAAATTTTGCCACTTGTTCTAGTAAAGGATCTACTGTCTTTGCATGGCAGCTTACTTCGCTTCCTCGCCGTTTTGAGTTTATAAACACACTACCAGTTACTACCCACCCGAGTTTTGTTTCGTGAATAGATGGTTTATTCGTACCCAAACTTAACCTGTTAGACCTTACCAAATCCCAAAATAAATCTCCACCAACTAGGATATCTATATCCCGAGATTTAAAGTATTGGGGGTCTGCCAGTTCAATGTGATCTGGTATACAAAACTCATTTGCGTTCACAGAATATGACGGTATACGATGGGTGATCATCGGTAAAACAAAACAAGTCACTGGTGCTGTGAAAGTGTTAACTCGTGAATGTAAGACGAGTGAGACTTTGCCTGATATAGAAGTAGAAACATTATTGATACCAGTTATGGAAGTATCATCAGATGTTACTGGCAGTTTTAGCAAATCAACTAACGATTGTTTCACGAAGCATGTAGTACTGCCGCTATCCAGTAAGACGCGAGCTTCATGCGGACTTCCGTTGGAGTCACGTACTGTAACCACCGCTGTTGACAACAAAACTTGTTTCACTGGAGATATGGCTGAAGTTGCTAACGCTACTTCATCAGTGGACTGTATGTTAAAAACTGAAGCCTGCTCGTTCTCAAAATGCAGTAAGGTGTTATGAGGTTTGCTACACCGTTGGCACCGACTACGCTTACAGTCGGCTGCCACGTGATTTGGTCGCAAACAGTTCAAACAAACATTTAATGTTTTTGCCTTTTCAAAACGGGCAAAAATTGTCAGTGTTCGAAAAGTATCACAAAAATAAAGACTATGTTCTTTCCCACATAACGGGCATTTAGGTTTGTAAACACTTTCAACGTTCTTGTCGCTTTTAGTTTTGGATTGAGAACCAGAAGTTACTGCGAGACTTTGATGCTGCTTTTTGCTGTTAGACTTGACAGAGCTTAAATTTGATTGGTTTGCCTCAATCATTTCAAAAAGTGTAGCTCTATTTTTAATAAACTCCACGAGAGACTTATAATTGACGTTTTTTAAAGTTAATTTGTACTCCTCCCAATGTTTCAAGGTAGATAAATCAAATTTGGAACTAACCATAAAAATTAGTAAGGTGTCCCAGTGGACGGTGGGTTCCCCTAAAGTAGACAACGCACTTAGGTTTTTACTGAAATTGTCTAGCAATGCTCGAAGTTCCGTTGCAGTTTCAAAACACATAGACTTGACGTTAAACAGTGCTTTGACATGACTATGTGTTAAAAGACTTTTATTTTCATACCGCTCTAACAAACGTTCCCAAGCAATAGTATAATTGTCCCGAGACAGGGCTATCGACTTCAATACTTCAGCGGCGCTGCCCTCCAGACACGTTTTAAGGTAGTGAAACTTGCTCATTGTATCGATAGAAACATTATCATGGATGAGCGCGGTAAACGTGTCACGGAATTCCAACCACCCCTCACAGGAACCAGAAAACTTCGGTAAAGATAGAGTAGGTAATTTCACTCTTACCTGAACCGTGGAGCAAACCTTGTCTTTGACCGAGCGGAACGTGTGTTGGTTATCGCTGCCTTTGCTCGAGGCCGGCGACGACGGCCGCGATTTTGCGCAGCTTGCGAGCCACCGCCTAGCACACGCAACTGCAGACTCGTAGGCAGTTTCAAAGTCATCTCGTTCCTGGAACCTATCGATTAACCTTTCATCGTTTGGCTCTGCGGTTTCTAGTTGCGATTGTATGTCGTGAAATTCACTCGCCACACGCATCACATTTTCAAGCTTTATTTCTAGCTCTGATTCCTGGATCTGGTTTATTGGATTTACTAGTTCACTAATATAAGTTTTAAACCGTGTTAATTGTGATTTAAGGGATGCACGTTTTCGAACTAGAAGCTTTATGGGGTCGTTCTGGTTCATTTTGACAAAAGTAACAAAGAGATGAGAATTACCTGTTAATCGTTATGTGGTGAACGTAATAAAAGAGACAATGAAATGAAAACGTAACTCATACGGTCCCACTACTACATCACTCTAACCCGAGCAGCGTTGGTGGCTCGGTGTGTGAGCAGCTTTGGCGACGTATTCGGTACTTTGGTAGGCACGGCGCTGTCGGTGCAGTGCAGCGCAGCTCTTGATGGCGCTGCTGCGGCCGGCAACTCGTGACTCCGTATTAGTTGTTCGTTGTCGAAGTTGTTCGTAATTGATAGATAATTCGACTTTAGTTGCTTTTAATCCATAGGTATTTAGTATTTGTAGTTAGCTATTTATTTGATCCGGCTCGAAGTTGACCAAATTATGTTGCGATAAAAGATGTTTTTAATAAAAGAATTTGCATATATTTCCAGTTATAAATTAATACATTTTCAGAGAAGATAGATGATAGACGAAAAAAAATCAAAGACACATGACATTGTCAAAATAAAATAAAATAACATTTCTTTTTTATACTAAGAAGTTTCATTAACACCCCTCAAGATCATGACATGTTCCTAAGATCATTATCATTGTTTTAAAGCTCTTTTTTAGAATTTAATTGTGCTATTTACATTATATATTTCATTAAATAGATTAAATAACAAAATATTTAAAACCACTTTAAATGTAATTCGTTTACTTTAATTCTACATGAATCGATGAACGAATATAAATAATACTAAGTTGTAAGTTTTTTAAAAGGGAAAAAAATATTTTTTAATAGCAAAACATGTCGTTGAATTTTATATGATTAAATACTTCTTTTTTCCATCGACTTACTCATCGATTGTCCCATCTCTAAGATTTTTGCAACATGACTTGAAAGGACGTCGTAGATGATTAGGTTTATTCTTATGACTTTTCTTTGAATTTGTATGTTTTTTAGTTTTAAAGCTGATTTGAAATAGTACGTATGCTGGTTTATATGTTAAGCACTCAATTTAAAAACATAATATTAACTTGCCAAATATGTACTTTACGTGTTTCAAAATAAGACATTCCATGAAGTCTTAGCTGTAGGTAGATCATTCTTCTTTTTCTTTGTTCTTCTTGTGTGCTTTTGCACAATTCTGCCAATATCAATAAGACAATCGTTGGAAGCATGAGTTTGAAGCATGAGTTGGAAGTCAGTACCTACCTACAAAGTTATGTCCAGTCGTCACTTTTGCTGTCATCTGTCATTTTAAGCAAACAGTATTTTATATACTAAGAGAGCATCTTTTTCACTTGTAATAGTATACTTTTACATGCGCTCCACCTGCTGTTGCTGCTCGTGCTAGTACTAGCGTGCCTGTGCAGTGTAGTGTATCCGAGTGTGTATAAATATTGCCTCTCTCTAGACTCCCGTGGAGGGTGTTTTTGCCAAGGCTAGCGTGCATGTGTAGTACATTTGAATGTGTATCTACATGTAATATTATGTATTATATGCCAACAGGTGTGCGTGAGCCCGCGCACGCGCCGCATGCGTTGATGGGCGCGGGCGGTAGCGGGGCCGGGGGGCGGGCGGCGCGCGCGCTGCGGCTGCTGTTGCTGCTCGTGCTGGCGCTAGCAGCGGCGGAGTACCTCCTCGGCTCAATACTGGACGCGTTTATTATAGAAAGGTACACTAACAGCAAGTCACGTTAAATATTTACATTGCTGATCACGAAGTCTTTGTCCGAGTATGTTTACCGATTACTAATAAATTAGGTACACAAAAATGTAAAAAAAAAAAACCAAATAATGTTTAAGAGAATATTTGTACATTTCTTTAACAAATCGCAGTTGACTAATAAGTTTTATGGATAAGGTCGTGGGATCGTGGATACTTGGAATACAAAAGTTTGCATGATGCTTTTGTTGCTCACTACCTAATCTGATCTGAATATTGCCTACATTCAACGTCATAATCATTTGTGGTAACTCACGGTGATCATCACTCACTGGTAACGTAAGTATAAGACGACTGAAATTAGTGAAATAAATATAATGAAAGTACAAGGGTACTTTCATTTATTCCTACACAATATTTCAGAAGGAAATATTGTGTAGGCGTACCCAGTCGTAATGGCCCGTAAAAAATACCTATTCATCATCATAGTTATCAGTCTACTGCTGATATTTATATCCCACCAAAAACATAAATGTGAAATGAGAGCCAATTTCAATAATAAGTTATATACCTTGGTTGTTGACTTCAACGACAAAAGAAGTAAGATC
This sequence comes from Eudonia truncicolella, assembly GCA_949315975.1. NCBI lineage: Eukaryota > Metazoa > Arthropoda > Insecta > Lepidoptera > Crambidae > Eudonia > Eudonia truncicolella. The sequence goes on along the minus strand of OX438840.1, from coordinate 4,482,243 downwards.
TAAATGGGTGCCAAGTTCAAAGCCTAAGGTCTGGATGCCAAATTTGAACTTACTAGGTCATCTGGAACTGGGTTAGAGTTTTGATCTATCTATAGATCAGTCAGTCAGTGATAAAAATTACGATTTTTGGACGTTAATATTTAAATAACCGTTTGAGGTGTGTTTATGAAATTTGGAGCACATATGTATCTCGCAAGTCTCAATATACGAGCCATTTGACATGTTTATGTGTAATAGTTTTTGATTACACACGGTGCGGCTCGCCATTCTGTTAGCGCTTGCGCTTGAACTTGCCTTGACCCGCTACCGCGTGTCTAGATATTTATGCAAATGTATACATCAATAAGTATGTAAGTCTGTAATGTACTGTTAATAACATTTCATTTTCCAGATTCAGTGAAAAGTTACAAGCAACTTGGCTTCAAAGAGTGCCTACGCCAACGCAAAGCCCCAAAGTAAAAAACACTACAATCAAAAACGTCTTAATTAGTATTATTTGTTTTGTATCAGTATCCGGAATCCATATTGAGTCAAGCACCTTTTTTTGTAACGTTTAAGTAAGCATTTCCGTTTCCTCTCCGATTGTGGCACCCACTTTGTCGAGAATCTAAACTTACTAGCGCGCGCACCGGGTGATAATTACGCGAAAAGTGTTCAAGTTTATTATTGTGTTAACGTTACCTCTCCGTTGAAATGGAGAACCTAGATAGGGAAAGTGAAAAAACCGTTTCGGAAAGTGTTATCGAAAATTCAAATACTGCAAGCGTATTCGTTCTCCATCACCGCGTTCAGGCAGCGATGATAGCGAGTCGTCAACGAGCAGGGGCTCGAGCCCTGCGAGGAGAAGTAAATCAAGGAAAGATTCACCAACTGTGAGTTACGTACATTTTGAAAGTACACCCAACAGTGTAAGATCTGCAACTGGAGGCATGGCTGATTTTGGGTGGCAAGACATGTTGATAGAGTGGACTGCTCAAAAACAAGCTCTGCTAATGTCAAGCTGGCGAGGCCCTACTATCAACACGTACAGGTCTCCATGGAAAAGATGGAAACAGTGGTGTGAGATCCACTTAGTTCATTACAAATACCCAAAGCTGACCAAGCTCGTTATTAAGCGCATCTACACTCTAATGTTAGTTTGGCCTATAGAACTATTTTGGTGCATAAGTCTGTGATTTTTATTTTAACCCACTTAACATCTAGCATAGACTTATCTTCAAACTTTTTTGTAAAGCTTATGATTAAAACTATATCGCTTGCCCGCGAAAAGCCTGTTAAACCACCTATTTGGAATCCCAAAGTTTTGCTAAATTACTTATTTGAATACAATTTGAAGACGAAAATAATCTTTACCATGTGTCAAGACACACTGCTACACTGTTGTTATTAACGTCTGGGTCCATAACCTTGCAATATTACGCGTTGACGGTAATAATTTAATATAGGAGAATAGTGGCATATTATTATGGGCAACATTTGGTTCAAAACCAAATTGTTCTAAGCATAGACAATCTGATCTCCGTGCTTCGGAAGACACGTGAAGCCGTTGCAATAGCAATCGTTAACAACCAATCCGCACTGGGACCGCGTGGTGATTTATGGCCCGTTCTCCCTATCCATCCTCTCGAAGGCTCGTGCCCCAGCAGTAGGGACATAAAATAAGCTGATGATGATGATGATGATGATGATAGACAGTCTGGATGGAGACTTAAACAACATAGATAGATAGATAGATAATATTTTTATTGCAACACTAAAAAACATAAACATGAACAAAAGAAAAAATAAAAATAATTACAAAGTTACAATTTGGCGGTCTTATCGCTTTCAAGCGATCTTACTCACAAATTAAATACAGTTATTTGGATTAAACCATTACTGAAACTTTCACAAAATCGTCGACAAAATTTTGGAAATTTATTTATAGCTGCTAGCGGCGATATAAAGCCTGCACCCAGAGCAGTAATTTAAGGTTGGGTTAAGTGTATTGAAAAAAAAGTGGTAAGTACTCAAACTACTCCTGGATCCGTGCAATCAGCGGTCCCTTAATTTCGTAGAGAATTTTCCCATAGATCAAATACTCGTAACAAGAAATTGGAAAATGATTCATACCTTTAAAAATTACTACACAAAAGGAGCTACTAGATCGTTATTCTCTAGATTTTAACGAATCTGTATCATTACCTTATTATTTTTAATCTTGTTAACTAAACTTTACATTATAATCATTTAAATTATGAAATAAGATGAGTAATTGTAGTTATGTAAAATCTATCTAATATTTCTATTACAGTTCATGATTTGGTTTAAAGTACTTATTATTTTTTAACCTAACAATAACTACACATTAAAGCTTCTATAGCTTTACGCACCAGGTGATAACAAACAAATCCCTCATGTGATGGATTCCGGATATTAATACATAACAAATAATAGAGAGTTTTACCAACAAATAAAACTTACCTATTATTTTTTCATCAATATCCGGAATCCAAGTAAGTGATACCTGGCGCATTATGAGATTTATAATGGCGCGCGCAAGTTAGTTTAGGTTCTCGACAAAGAGGGCGCCACAATCGGAGAGGAAACGGAATGCTGACTTATACAGTAGAATCACAGGTGCTTGACTCAAGATGGATACCGGGTATTGATGAAAAAACAATTGATAAGTTTTATTTGTTGGTAAAACTCTATTTTTAATACAACGCAATATCTCTTCGGCTAATAAGACGAAACTAAATATAATAGTAAACACAACAACGCTGGTACTAACCAAGATCATGGCAGAAGTGAAGAGGGCTGCGACAACAGAGAGTGTTTATATAAATAAAATCGACACAGAGATGCCGCTTTGCTACGACGGATTACCACAAAATGTAGGTAAGAACAATGATTTCATCTTGCCTGATCTTAACTGATGATAATACCGAAGATGAAAGCGCACTTTACCCGATATCCTCAACAACTTAGGCACTGGCTATCTTACCTGTTTGTCGGAACATAAAAATGCAACTGAAATTGATGTTATGGCGACATATTTAGGTAAGATGGTGGTAGCTAGCGAGGCGAACTTAAAACAAGCCCTACCCTAACTATACCTAGTACAAAGATGTATCCCCGCTGGGAATCGGACCTGGGACCTCTGGGTCTGAGACTGGTGGTCTTAACCACTGCACCATAGGCGGTTGAAAGAGTAATCACAAACGTATACAAACATTAGTGAAAAGATTTAACTTCTCCATTATATATGATACGAGTACGCAACCTCCGATTCAACAAGGATATTATTATTATTATACTCTTTATTTATTTTCTTTCTTAAAACTAGTTTTTTACAATATTTTAATATAAAAACAATAAAACATTATAAAAACCTAATTCTAGAGTACCACCAGCAGCGGGGCAGGGCCCAAGCTACCGGTGGTCAGGGCTGCAGAGTGAGGAACCTCCTGACAATACGTGCCGTGTCAAGGAGTACTATTATTATTATTATTAGCCCTCACTGTCACACTGCTAGGCAAAAGCCTGATAAAGTAACCTAACCTAACATAATTTTGAGTGCGACGCAGAGTCGCGTAGGCTAACGCGGACTAGACTGTTGTCGTCTAAAGCGCTATACAAACACTACTTTCTTGTTACACTAACTCATTGTGACTCTATGATATCTTCTTAACGACACACTTCCTGTCTTTGGCAAACATATCTCAAATCAACTTTTATGCCGGCTCCATACTTTCTACGAGGCGATACGAGGCGACGCGAGTGCAAGAGTGGAGTCGACGCGTTCGCCTACACTCGTAATGCCTTGTTTCGCCTCCTCGACGCTCTACTCGGCAATCGGTTTTTGGGCATGAGTCAAAGGACGCGAGGGCCCTGGGCGAGCGGACCAACCCCCAGTCGAGTGTGGATGGCTAGAGCTCTTGCAGCCTCCGCTTGTATGCGCTTGCGAGAGTGTAGAGCTGGCATTACAATACCACTTGCACATCTCTAGCTCACATACTTAACAAGCATTCAAAGCTTGCATCCTCAGCACGCAACCCTCGTTTCATTGGGTATTTAAAAAACTTGTCTTCGCTAAACTTTTTTACACCAGAGCTAAGCTAAGTTGGATAACAACTTAGCTTGTTGTGGAAATCAAACATAGTCCTTGCCATAGCAAGTTCTTATGCAGCTTACCATATCACTAGTGGAAATACAGCCTACAGACCGTTTACAAAGTTACTGAGGGCAAAGTTGTTTCCTTTTCAGAACCTGTGCCAGTTAATAAAACTGAAATGGAGCTGGATCTGGTGGAGAGACAGTTCCCGGAGGTCCAGATAGGGGGGATGTACACACCGCCAAACTGCGTTGCCAGGCACAAAGTTGCCATTATTATTCCGTTCAGGTAAAGTTGTAATCTGCCGGTTGCATTTTAGTAGATGGGCCTGTTCGGGACCTTATTATCCGCTAAATGTCTGAATAATTTCAAGAAATCCTGGTAGCCTAAACCCTCTGCGTAACAACACAGTAGAAGCATCTCCTTAGTCATTAGATGTCAACATTGCTACTGCATTGTAATAACCCTACGAGATTACAATTATCCAGCTACCAGAGGCCTTTTTAATACGAGTATATAGTATGGATGACAAATGATAGCTAGTGGAGCAAGATTGTGTCTCTCTAGCCATACTCACCTTGCCGACCTGAAAGTTGCTTTTTCTCACCTTGTCTATAGGACCTATGTTGTAGGAGTAAGGAAAAACGCGTGCTAGGAGAGCATTCCATCTTTTGGTGGTTGGCCTTCACCGCCTGTGTTCATTCATCATCTCGATCCTTAGGTCTGCACTTCTCACAGCTCTACTAAAACCAGCCATTACGACCAAACCAAAAGCCACACAAAAAAGTTCCGTATTATTGACACTTTCCTTCTCATTTACAGAGATCGGCGACAGCATTTAGCTATATTCTTGAACCACATGCATCCATTCCTACAGAAGCAGCAAATAGAGTACGGTATCTTTATAGTGGAACAACATGGTGAGTTGGAAGTTAAATGCTGCTGATATGCCATGCGAGATCGTATAACAAGATTTAAATAAATAAATAATTATTTAGACAATATCACATACATTGTTCTGATCCCAAGGTAAGTAGCCAAAGCACTCGTTTCATGGAAATCAGAAACAACGACGGTACCACAACCACCCAGACCCGACACAATATCGAAAAAGTTCGTTTTCGACATTGACCCGACCGGGAATCGAACCCGGGACCTTAGAGTTAGCGCAGCCCAAAGTCCGGCGTGCAAGCCACTCGGCTACGGAGGTCGTCGCCAAATTTAAAGCCAAAGATGTTACCAGGGTCATAAAGTAGATCACAAGCGGCAAATTCCCGGGCCACGATGGCCTCAGCATTGAGCACCTGTTACACGCTGGCGCACATATCTCGAGTGTTGGCAATGTTGTATACAATGTGTTCAAAGCACTGAAGTCGCGTTAATCCCCTTTGAAAGTTGTAGAAAAATATCGCACGCATATTTTCTTTTGATATTTCCATTTTTACAATCGACTTGTCACCTTTGAATACTACAATAAAACTATTCGACTAATCAAAATACATTCTTTTGCTTCGAATTCTAAATTCAGAAAGATGAAAAAGCCATATGTTTTTTTTTTTAAATATATGCGGGAGGTTTGCAAACGACACAACTTAAAAGGAACAGAAACATATTGTAATATCTAATATCGCAATATTCGCAATCCCTCCTTGACCTTGGTGAAGTGCCTTGTATTATTAAAATTGAAGTTGATATGTATTGTGAATTCCAGGTACCATAGAGTTCAACCGTGCCAAACTGATGAACGTGGGTTTCAAGGAGAGCCAGAGGCTGGGCGGGTGGCAGTGCTTCATCTTCCACGACATCGACCTGCTGCCGCTGGACCTGCGCAACATGTACTCCTGCCCGCGCCAGCCGCGGCACATGTCCGCGTCCATAGACAAGCACGGCTTTAAGTAAGCGCGACCTCTGTAGACAATTATCATCAGCTGCTAGACCTTTCTTTACCCAGGCAATTCCTTTCCGGCCACTTGAGGAGCGGCACGGTTATGTGGGGGCTCTCCCGTCCCCTTGTCCCTCTAACTTAACTAAACCACTAAACTCTAGAGGAATCACAACCAACTAAGTGGAATTTACGTGGGGTCCACGAGCTCTAAACATGAACGCTCTGTGGTCAGTCTGATGTTCAGCTTCCACCAATCAGATGCTAGCCTTGGGGCCGTAGCTTCAGCCTTGATGTTATTTATTTATTTATTGCACTTATGTATACTTTATCACTTTCATACAGTAATATAATAGTATATGATAGCCTGTTACAAACCCTGTTAGGGCATCGCAAAATTATAACTATTCTTATATATTAGCTAAATATAAACAAAGTAAGAATCAAAATCAAGGAAGTATTTGCTGGTAGCCGCCAATGACCTTTACAACGTAACCAGACTTTTGTGGGCGGTGAGAAGCTAAAGGATCTTTAAGTTGTGGTGATCGATCATCCTCAGAGGGTTTCTGGATCACGCAAGTGAATCTCCGTCCTCTACTAGATTCTTCGAGAAATCAGAATCTAGAGCGGAGTAACCCGAGGGCGCCCCTACAGGCTAGGACCTCGGTTCGGGTTGATCGGGCCGTGGAGGTGGGCATTTTGGAGAGAATTAAAGAGTTGGCAGGTAGGTGGACTTCTGGGTGGTGTTCATTTTTTATGTAACATTCACAAATCAATTTTGCAGGTTGCCCTACGAAGAAATTTTTGGGGGAGTATCAGCGATGACGCTGGAGCAGTTCACGAACGTGAACGGCTTCTCCAACAAATATTGGGGCTGGGGTGGTGAAGACGACGATATGTTTTACAGGTATGTTTATTTATTTATTGACACCACCAAAAAACAGTAGACATCATCACCAGCTCATTAAATTTCCCCACTGCTGGGGCAATAAACCTTTCTTAAGGATGGAAACACCAAAAGGAGAACGGGCCATGAACAACCACGCGGACCCAGTGCGGAATGGTGGTTGCTTACGACTGCCAATGCAGCCAGGACCAGTGGCTTTACTTACTAACTTTCAATTTGCAGAGTTCCTGTGTTTAAATCACAGGTCGGGTAAAGTATTCTTTGGATTTTTTTGAAGCATATCCCGGATTTGTGATCATCGACCCGCATTTGGTAAGCGTTATGATTATCACCCATCCCATCATATGATAATGTGATTTCATTGAGTGTCCAGGAGTGGGATAGTATACACATATATAGGTTAGATATTACTGCTACTTCTCATTGTTATTCAAGTGCTAATATCTATAATACCTATACTTTATTTACAGGTTGACGGAAGTCGGTTATCATATAGGAAGATATAAGAGTTCCATCGCACGATATGCGATGTTGGATCACAAGAAGTCGACGCCAAGTCCAAAGAGGTGTCATGTCGAAATTTTTATGTAGTTTTCTCCATACTTAGGATACTAAATATACAATGTAATGTCAAACTTATTATTCATAAACTTTAACTTTCTGCATTGTTTCTCCATAGAAACTTTAACTATGCCAAATTAGACACTCCTGCGTGCGCGCAATGTGTTTGAAAAGGGGTACACAACAGTGTTTTTTTTCTTCGTGTATTACACGTGATCGACACTAGTTTACATCGCCAAAACTATAACAATACTGTCCTTGTTTTGGTTATATAATTTTAACGCAAATTTTGTTGCGAAACAAATTACAAAAACAAATGTTGAAAAAATTTCCACGAGCAGGAATTGAACCTGCACCCTTCTGACATTGTGTCTTCACACATTTGTGTTTTTGTAATTTGTTTCGCAACAAAATTTGCCGTAAAATTATATAAACAAAACAAAAACATTTTATAAATAGCTTGCCTACTTCTTAACTGATCTTTAGTATTTGTAAAAATATTATGATCGGGTGTTAATGACGGTAGTTGTTGACATTGAATGGGTGCCTTTGGCTTTCAAAGTAAAAAGTAAATAGTATTGAATAATTTCGGCGGGCTGGTTAGAACCCCGATAGCTCAATTGGAAGAGCACCTGACCCGGTATGTCAGAAGGGTGCAGATACAAATCCTGCTCGTGGAAATTTTTTCAACATTTGTGTTTTTGTAATACTGTCCTTGCTACTCCAGGTATCGGCTGCTATCGCAGACAAGCAAAGTATTCCAGAAGGACGGCCTGTCCACGCTAGAGTACCAAGTCGTGGAAGTGACCCTAAACCACCTTCACACCCACATCCTCGTGAACATCGACGAGCGCAGCTCACGCGCAACATCGACAGTCCCCTTCAAATTGTTGTTTGGTGACAAACGGTCCGGAACATATGATATACCAAATAAGGCGGTTACCAAATTGATCTCTCCCTATGAAAGCCACGGCCCAATATAAGTGTTGAATTGTTAACTTTAGGTGTATAGGTATAAGGTACTATTCACTGTCCGAAACATACGTCGCTATAGATTGTTCACGGCCATTAGCCTAAAAATTGTAAAGATCGCCCAAAAGCTTAATTGTACCGACAGCGACAGATTGATCGAAGCAACGTAGATATATATAAATATCTTAGCGTAAAAGTAACCTAGTTTTATATAATGGTTAGAGTATGTTATTGGCCAACACTCGTCGTCAACTTTGAATTATTAAGCAAAAATAGTAAATAAATTAATTTCATCATTGTATACTTTTCGTTTTAGGTTACCTCAATCCGTTTTTAATAACGTGGTCACGCAGGTCTCCCGGTAGCGTCTCACCACCTCTCGCCATCCGTCTAGTGGCGAAGCATGTCTTGCGCATTCGTTAAGAGGTTTATGGGTTAATAAAGCCTCTTTATTTGGTCTGTCAATCGCATAGGAGATAGTCCACGTTATCTACCTACAACTCTTAACTCGGCTCTGCACTACATGCAAGTCGCTCTACGGTATCTTGTTCTTTCCTTCTCACATGCCCATAGAACTGAAGAATACGTGATTGTACGAGGGTTGAGTCTCTCTTTGATGTACAGTTCTCTTAAAATTTACTCGTCAGTACGAGTTGCGTCTATCATATATGCGGAAGTCTTCTCCAGTATCACATCTCTGAGGCGTCAATATATTGACCTCTCCCTTTTTTTTACAGTACATGTTTCATCTCCGTACAGGAAAATGGGGAACACTAAAACTCTCACGAGGCAGGTTTTTGTGGCCTTTGTAACGTTACGATCAATCTAAATATTTGTCACTTTGTCCATAGCGGAGAGCTTTCAAGCTATGACAATTCTTCGCTTAATTTTGGCATCAAAAACTCTGTTATGTATTTAAGGAATTTGCAGTTTGCAATCACAGTTACTATCGATTCCGAGGTATTCTTACTTTGATCTACAATAATTATTTTCATTTTTTGTCTTTTGACAAACGTAAGATTTATCGTTTTAATGCGACTTAGTTGTTCACCTTATTACCGCCCATTCGTTGCTAGTATCGTCCGCATATCGTTGGTTGGAGATATTCTTTCCGACAATAGGGAATCTTTCCAATTTCTAAAACAGTACGCATTATGCATTCAGTATTATGCATTAAACAAGAGTGGCGACAAGATGTAGCCCTGACGGACACCGGCGGCGGCATTAGGATGAAGTTGAGGCAAGTTGACGTTATTCACTATAACCGAAGTTGTGTTTGTCTTAAACAATGTACGAATTACGTGGACAATGGGGTTTAAAAACTACCATTTCCAAAAGAATTTTTCACAATCGGGCCATCGAACCGTGTCAAAAGCTTTTTGGAAGTCGATAACAAAACTTAAAAGATAGTGGCACCGTGTTCAACAAAGTGTTCGTTGGCAAAAAGTAACATAGAATTTCATTGCAAATTAACTTGGTGACAGCTAGGAAGCATGTAGTCTGCATTCAATGGTGTTAAAGTAAAAACTCAAAGACCGCCATTTTGTGAATTTGTTAATTGCTCTTAAGTTATTTGTTTAGAAAACACTATTTGCATATCCGTTTATATGTACAGTCAAGATAAAGTAAGTTTTGTTTTCTAAAGTTTACGCGAACACCGTTCCGTTTCCGTGAGTCTTCCTGTGACCACGGACCCTGCAAAGGGTTCGAAACGTCAGGATAAACATTAATTAAAACTAATGTGTAAAATAAACGCGATTAGATCTGTAAAAGTTGTTTCATTTCAAAATAAAGTACAAAGTACAAAAAAGTAAAGTAAGTAAGTAAAGTACAAACATGTTGAAAAATAATTAGGCCACAAATCATATGAGCATTACTTAGAGGTAAACCAAGTCAAAGAGTTTCCTGAGGGCAGAGAGCTTCCTGAAAGGGAAGTTATGGCTGGCGGAGGAGACGTCCAATAGCGATTTGAAATGCGTCGATATGACCACTTTAAATGCAAATAGAGAGTTGGCAAAGGATTCGGCAGTGTCGCATGTCGCGTGCAGCGCTACATTTTATGTTACTTATGAATTTTCATCGATATAAGTTTTGAAATCTGCTAGTCTATTTTATTTTGCAGTTTTTATGTTTTTATTTTCACAGCAGGCAATGTGGCGCTCACACCTAATAGATGAAATTTTTTCTGTATTTATAGTTACGATTACTTTGATGGTAGACCGAATTGTGTAAAAATTTCAGACATTGCTGATTTCGTGACTGACGGTGTATATTCGTGTGGTATTAAAATAATGTTATTTCAACATTCATTATTTTATTTCTTGAAATTATTATATTTTCTAAAAATAGTCTATTTACAAATAAACTGCAGATGTGAATTCTTTGTGCTTAAATAAGTTCTTTAATATATATATATATATTTGAAAAGCTGTGTGAATCGTTACTGTATTGTCTTCCTAATAAATAAATAAAAATCAATAAAATAGTAATTAACGATAAACACAATAACTAGCTATCGTATCATCGCTAACAGCTATCAGCGCTAACTGTTGGAGCACAAAAACATTGTTGTTTTGCGACACAAAGATATGGTAGCTAGCGAACGAATACAAACCCTACTACCAACCACTTGTTATTGGAAAGGAAATTTCATTCATAGGGCCGGCATCATGGACATGGACATAATTTCATCTCTATGATATTAGATATCGTATTTGCATATGACTTAACTTTCCGTCGGGTATTGAACTTCATATACATAATATTAAGCTCCTCCTGAAACTTGTACGCTGATAGCTTATGTCGATATAATATGCGTAGGTTCAAAATATCCATATGAAATTTCCAATACAAATACAGCCCTCATAATCCAGAAAGCGGTATTTCAAAACGGTAGTCGGTTTGCGAGGAAATCAATATGTCGTGGGTAGTGGGACCAGTGTTCAACGCAGGAAACCTGCGATCGACACATGGTTTTTTTTTCCGATCCGATCCGAACCCCTCGGAGAATCTAGAAGGGCACGGGGACACGCACTAGTGCGTGATGCCGTTCCCTCTAGAAAACCTCCGAAGGTGATTCGTTTCACACGGCTTCAGTAAAAAAAAAGAGTGAATATATATATTGAAATTTGGTGACTCGTTTCTTTGTCGCACTTCCAAAAGATGGAATAGTCTACCAGCACACGTTTTCCCTCCTTCCTATGACATGGGATCCTTTAAACGAGGCGTGAAGAGGCACGTTATGGGCCAGCAGGGTGAGGGTGTACAGCTCGTAATTAAAAATTAAAAAACAATTCAAGATAACGTATATTTTTCGCACATAATGTATGATAATACGCAGCGCGTTGCAGGTGGTAATATTTGGTGTTTATCGCCTGAAAATCAAATCTGGAATGAAATGAAAATCTGAATCTAATCTGAAATCTAATCAATCACGCATTATCATTACTTGCATTGCTAATTAATTAATTTTTAGTTCTTTTCTACATGCAACACCTCTGTGCAACAAGAGTAGAAAATAAGTAAAAAAAAAATGCCAAGCTAAGTGGTACTTCCACCTTACTATCATCCATTACTTACTATCACGATGAACCAAACCAACCACCTAACGCTTCTACATCGTAAATTAAAAGAAAAACAGTAAACAATAATGGTTAAAGTGATAAAATACACCTACCGACTTTCCTTTCCTGCTTACTATCAATATCAATTGACAACACAGCGTCGATCAGTATAACAGACGGTTATGTCACGTCGGCAAGAGATGACGTATTTCTTTATTGGTTCAGTGTGGGTATAGGTACAAAATAAAGAGACTGCAGAATCAATGTTTGTAGCATTGTTGTGTTCCGGCAGCTAGAGATAAGATAGCCAGTGGCTCACTAGTTGAGGATCCCGGGTCCGCATCCGTAAATATTCAAAAAAAAAAGTTAACCACCCACGGCCCACGGACACTGAATCTCGCAACAGTTGCGTTTGGACTGGTCTGAGATTCCGTGTCCGGCGTGACCGTGAACGGTGCAACATTTAGATCGGTCAGTATGGGAAAGTCTGAAACCATAAGACATACGAAGATCTGTTCTCAGAAACCATGTCATCGATTTTAGTAACAAGAAAGACTGCATTCATACATTAAAAAAAACTTTTACTCAGCTCGGGAATCGAAACCGTCCCGAAGGCTTCTGGAGGCCTCCCTATTTTGTGGTTTGGGTATAGGCACAAAATATGAAGCTAAGGTAAACTTCATACAAACCTCTCACGGACGCCGAAACTCCCAATAGCTTACCTTCTGCAGTATCCTTATTTTGTCGTAGAGGTAGGGTTGCTACCCGTACTTTATTATAAAGTATTGTATGTTATTTCGGGTAATTGTACTTGTTGCATATTTAGCGCCATCTGGCACCGACAAAGGGAAACTAATTATGTTGCAATCAATCTAGACAATGTATCACTTATGAGTAGTTTCTATATTTCCCGCAAACGCATACAGGTGGTTTCACTCGCCTAACGCTCCTCACAGTACTCTATATATACTTAATGAGAACAATAAAGTACGCGAAAATACTTCATATCACATATTTTATTTTGAAAAAAGACAGTGTTGAAAAAATTCCACGAGCGGGATTTGAACCCGCACCCCATGACATGCCGGGTCAGGTGCACTACCAACTATGCTATCGTGGCTCAACCCAACTCGCCGAAATTAGTCAACACTATCTACTCTTGCTCTGTAAGCCAAAGGAGCCCTATTCATATTCATATATTTTAGTTCTCTGGGATTCTCTTTACATATAACACACAAAAAAGTTGCTGTGCAGCTATTTAGCAGTGAAAGCAATGAGAAGTATGTATTTAAGTGAAATAAATAATCGTACTTTATTTTGACACACTGTACGTTGTTATTCTACCTTTTAATAACCAGTGTACTTTATTTGCACAAAAAAAGGTAGCAACCCTAGGTAAAGGAGACGTGTTTACACAGCGGTGAAGGCTCCATTGGAGTATGTAATAAGCCAGGTGTCGTGCGCGTGTTGTCTTAACGTTCGGGTACAGGGAAATAATCGTACCGAAATACGAACAAACATTTACCCTTCGAAAAAAGTGTTTTGAAGCGTTTGTTAGACGAACGGATAGACGCAAGGGTTGAATGCGAAATCGCGGTTCAAAATCCTCATCATAGCTCCGTAAGGCTATTGACCCGTACATACCTAACAAGCACATAGCTTTCAAGGTAGGATTTTTTTAATTTATTATTTCGTCATTTTTTCATAAAATAATTCTTCTTATTCTATTTTTTGCAACAATTCTTACAACACTATACATTGATATAACATGACACTTAACACTATATACAAAGTGGGTATGACACTACGACAATAAATGAAAATGTTAGCTGTACTAGTTCATAGAAATAATTTGAAACTATCAAATAAATATTAGCACTGGAATGTATTTTTTTTTGATTTTTCAAACAAATTAAATAGCACAAAAACGCATGCAAAATTGAACACCATTTAGAAGTGTTGGGTAACTGACATTTGATAAGAGCGGCAACAGCGCAGTGTCAGGTGACGTCGTTTTGGCGCCATTAATGCCGAATAGAATCACAACGTTGCACTTGCATTATAGGTAGAGTAATAAGACTAACTTGTTATTCGTTTTAAAGTAACTAAAATATTATAATAAATTATAACTATAAGCCTCAATTTCGCACAATTCAGAATCACTTAACTAGATAGGTACCTAATTCTACTTTACGTGTCCTAAAGCGTTAAATTTCTACACTTACAAAAATTACAAACAAAAGGACGCCGGCCGGGCGGCGGCGGCGGCGCATCAAACGCGGCAAAACTCGTTCCGATTGCAAACGAAACGAGTTTACGCGTTAACGAGCGTAGACGCGTATTACGTCACAGGAACGCGGCGATACTGAACTCGGCCTACTATAAAAAAAATAAATATCACTTGTCACCTGATTACGCCCGAGCCAATAGGAAAAAAACTACTTCAAACAAACTAATATTTGTCCCTTTCGCACATACTACATTTTCGTTTGACACGAGTCATCACGAATGCAATATTCTTCTTTCCGCGTAATTAGGGTTGCTTATTTTATGACTCCTAGAGCCTCAGCGTTAGGCATGATATGCTTTGATTTGCATCGGGATTTAACATCTAAGAACAGATGAAGTTTTGCGATGTGTTTAAAACACCGATGGAGAGGTCTTTAACCTGGCCGTACTAGTTTAATAACAGATACATCATGTGTAAATGTTACTAATTAAAAATGATGGCCTGTGACTAAAATTATTGAAGGTTTTTAAATGTTTTTTTTTTATAAGTAGATTGGGAGCGTCATTAGGTAAACAATGGGTAATTTATGGTCGTAGTGTCATCTTCACTTTGTATAGTTATTTTTATTTATAGTTTTCGCACTTTTTAGCTTTGCTTTGAGAAACTCGATGGCGCAGTGGTTAACGCGCCCGGCCTGCGAGTCCGGTCATCGGATGGGTGACCAAAAATGTATCATCTCGAGCTCCTCCGTGCTTCGGAAGGCACGTAAAGCCGTTGGTCCCGGTTGCATTATCAGTCGTTTACAACTACCAACCCGCACGGGCCCACGTGGTGGTTTATAGCCCGTTCTCCCTATCCATCCATAGGGATGGAGTGGAGACATAAAATGAGCTGATGATGATGATGATGATGATGATGATGATGCACTTTTTACTATTGTAACTTCCGAGTGAGTTAACTGGACTACTATTAATGTCTTAATATAATTTCATTAATAATTCACGTAATAACTACTGAATGATTTTAAAGAAACTTTCCTCATAATAGACCATGACCCAGACCAGTATATAGGATGCTTTTTTTTTTACTTTTTTTTTTAGTGTAGTCTTCGCGAATGAAGTCGCGGGCAACAACTAGTAATTAATATGTTTGACATAGATTATTAATCAAACTATAAAAATAATAAGTATAATAATATCTTTGGGGGAGGCCATGGTCCAGCAGTGGACGTTTTTTGGCTGAGATGATGATGATGAGATTATTAATTCCTACCAAAAATATGGATTCCCAAAGCTAGCTTTTAATTAGCCAGTCATAGCCTATTGAAGGCATAATTGAGAACTTGTAATCACATCAAAGCAATTACAAGGGTTCTAATTACGTTAAACGATCCTAATTTTGTTAAAACTATCCATTTCTAACGATGCGACAAAGGGTTGTTCCTAGTAAAGAATCACGGCCACTTGTGTTTTGGAAGGGTGTGCAAATCGAAAATGGATGAAAGGTTATTTTATTGAGTTTGACTTTAGTATTTTTCTCAATAGCTCCCTAAGGTATATCGGTGTTAAACTTGATGGTATTTGAAATGACTGATTTGGTTAAATCGGACCCGACGGACTTTTTTTTTTGGAGAGAGATTGCTGATTGCCTCAGACGGCATTTTCAGCTTCACCGGGCTTGTTTGGGGGCGGCGAGGAACGTTAAGGGTCCCTCAAGGCGTGTGAAACGAATCACCTTCGGAGGTTTTCTAGAGAAAACGGCATCGCGCCTAGTGCACGTCCCCGTGCCCTACTAGATTCTCCGAAGGGTTCGGATTGGATCGGGGAGCGGAACAACCCGAGGGCGCCTCTAAAGGCTCGGACCTCGGCTCGGGTTGACCGAGCCGCGGTGGAGGAGAGAAGCGCCCAGGTACATGTCTGTACCTGGTATAAAGCGCGTGTGAACCGGTTCTTCGTACCCTTGTTGTACGAGTACGGTGTCTTGGGCCTAAACTAGTGTGCATGTTTAGTGTATTCTGTAAATGTGTAGTGGCATTTAGAGGATCGGGCGGGTCAGACCCGACCGACGTTGAATTAGAAACGGTGTTTTTCAGCAATGTTTAAAAACTTTTTATTATTCGTCACCAGCCCATTTTTATGCCCACTGCTAAAGAACAGGCATAATCATAATCATAAATCTTTATTGATCCATTTGGTTTACATGATCTTACAACAAGGTAGAACGTCCACAAATGGGCCCTGCAAGGGCATTTCAATATTGAAACACAAACTAGTTTTATATAATGTTGAAACATATAATATACATGTTTTTATGTAATATTAAAGTTATACCTACTTATTTTCTTTTAACACTACAATATTTTGGCATTAAACCACCGCGCGGATGCAGTGCGGATTGGCGGTTGTTAACGTTGCTAATGCAGCCGGGACAAACGGCTTTACGTGCCTTCCGAAGCACGGAGGAGCTCGAGTTGATAAATCTTTGGTCCGATGACCGGATTTTGCGAAAGCTGCTTAACTTCTCCAATCGCAAACCGGGCGCGTTAATCACTTCGCCATCATCCTCACACACTCTTGGACCTGTAAGCTGATTTTTTGCACAGAAAGATAAATTCTCGTGGGATTACGAGATACTGGTGTAAGTATATAAAAAAAACCAAAATTATTAAAAAGCCTATAACTCGATTACTCGTAGTCACACAATGGATCTTTATTGCGTAATGTTATATTTTCTTAGTAGTAGTTAATTTATTTATAATTGAATTTTTTTGGTTGGAACTTCAAAACTTTACCCTATTTTTGGATTCAGTTTTCTCAGGCAATAATGAAGACAGAGACGCGGGAGTTGGAATGTGTTAAGTTCATTTAGATCTACATATAAATTGAATAAAAACAAGGGGGTCGCTAGTACATCACAAGGCAATGCCAACAATCAGTCTTCAGACAGTTGGTTTTAGTAACATATGTATGGGACATTACATTACGTAATAAACACTTTACAGTTAGGCGACGGGCGTGTGGGGTTTGGGCTGTGGGTTTCGAATTGTGATACAGAGGTCATCGCCCGCTTCGCAGTCAGATGTTTATTGTTTTGATTTCATAAAGTTTTGAAACTTTACGAGTCTGTTTATCCCAAAATCGAAAGTAAGTAATGTTGGGTAAAGTCTTCCATCATTGAAATTAAATCACCGGTAACAATGGATGGGCAAAGGTGACCGAAAAACACAGGTTATGTATCGTAAAAGCTGAAAAACATTTCGTGTAACCGGGCAATTGAACCCAGGAACTCCAGGTATCAGACACGACGTTGAGGTGACTGAGATTGAGAGAGAACGGGACACTGGCTTTATTAAGGTCAGGAGTCTGCAATATAATTCAGAAAAAAATTGAAATTTGAAAAGTGTACTTTCGATCTTGTTAAGTTCGTGGGTAGCCTTATCCGCTGAATGCGAGGGAACAAAACCGGCCGTTGTAGAGATCCTTGGGGGACGCCTTTAACCAGTAGTGGACGTCTTTTGGCTGAGATGATAAGTATAATTCAAAAAAGTCTTTACGAACGGGATGTTAACCCGTACCTTCTGCCAATCCAGGTCAGGCAACATACCAACTAGTTAGGCTATCCAATAATGCAATTCAGCAAGGATATTTCTTTTTACTTCAAAAGCAACTCGTTAAAAGTCGTTATGGCAGCTATGTACATACGAGTAACCAGTCAATTACTTTACTTTTGTCGGTATCCTACATTCTATGAATTTGAATGAGAAAAATATTTTATTCATGAACACACGTTATGTATACAGCAGTAATTGCGTGTTTCAAATTAACGATAACGGTATAAGAACGTTTCAATAAACAATGAATAAACGGTCAATGACCTCATACGTTGCGGTTTCTACGTCAAGAACATAAGGGCTCTTTCAAACTAGGCGTTTCGTGTGGGCAGTTGTGCGGCTGGCGTCACCTGGCGTTTAAGTGTTGTTTCACACGTACCACAACCACACCACAACCACAACACGTGGGCGGGCGCTAATTTGTATGAAAATATAATAGTTGAATTCACACGGGCCACATTTTGCCGTCATTATTGACCGCGTGTTTGATAACGACTACATCGCAGCCACGTCGCAACCACAACGCAACCACCAGCGCACCGCGAACCTTACAAGGCTATAGGCAACCCAGGGGGTGTTTAGTCAGTAGGAGTTTAGTTAGTGAGATGAGAAACAGTACGAGATCTCAACCGCTTGAGCTATTTATACAATGTAGTATTTACCTCCTCCCGCCTCCGGGTTGCTAAATGTGGCTTTGATTTTCTAAGGACACAATGAGTTAATGGCCCTAAACTAAAGCCTTAGTTTTGCAATTTTAGAAAGTTTACAATTGTGTTTCGGTAGCATGACTTTGACCTTTTTCTCATAGTCCTAATGTCAAAATCTGGCTACCAACATACTATTGAGACGTTATTGAAGTAGTAGAATTGAGCGAACTGTTATGTTTGTCCCAACTCCTAACATACCTATTTATGGTAATTTTGAGAAATCTGCACTTCACTTAAGCAAGCGTAATTTTCTAAAGCAAGTAGGTAAGCATTATATTTAGTTTTATTATACATTACGTACATTACATTAAATTACAAGTATAGGAAGTCGATTGTTCTAGTGTGTTATAAAAATTATGTAAGTAATTGTTCTTTAAAAATAAACTTGCCGAGGTTTCAGGAAAATTGTCTCTTTACAAAACGCTTAACCTTGCGATGTTAATCTGTTTATATGTTGGATCTATCAAGTTATACAGAATTACATTAGAACTTCATTGCGGATTCCGCTCTCCAAGATTCTGTTTATATGTTGGATCTATCAAGCTATACAGAATTACATTAGAATTTCACTGCGGATTCCGCTCTCCAAAATTCTGTTTATATGTTGGATCTATCAAGTTATATAGAATTACATTAGAATTTCATTGCGGATTCCGCTCCCCAAGATTCTGTTTATATGTTGGATCTATCAAGTTATACAGAATTACATTAGAATTTCATTGCGGATTCCGCTCTCCAAGATTCTGTTTATATGTTGGATCTATCAAGTTATACAGAATTACATACATACAGTTATACAGAATTACATTAGAATTTCACTGCGGATTCCGCTCTCCAAGATTCTGTTTATATGTTGGATCTATCAAGTTATACAGAATTACATTAGAATTTCATTGCGGATTCCGCTCCCCAAGATTCTGTTTATATGTTGGATCTATCAAGTTATACAGAATTACATTAGAATTTCATTGCGGATTCCGCTCTCCAAAATTCTGTTTATATGTTGGATCTATCAAGTTATACAGAATTACATAAGAATTTCACTGCGGATTCCGCTCTCCAAGATTCTGTTTATATGTTGGATCTATCAAGTTATACAGAATTACATTAGAATTTCATTGCGGATTCCGCTCTCCAAGATTCTGTTTATATGTTGGATCTATCAAGTTATACAGAATTACATTAGAATTTCGTTGCGGATTCCGCTCTCCGGGATTCTGTTTATATGTTGGATCTATCAAGTTACACAGAATTACATTAGAATTTCATTGCGGATTCCGCTCTCCGAGATTCTGTTTATATGTTGGATCTATCAAGTTACACAGAATTACATTAGAATTTCATTGCGGATTCCGCTCTCCGAGATTCTGTTTATATGTTGGATCTATCAAGTTATACAGAATTACATTAGAATTTCATTGCGGATTCCGCTCTCCAAGATTCCAATGTGTTTTCAGTATAGCTCTACACTAACACATATGATGTGTATTACCTATATGAAATCTAAAGTCGAAAATATACTAGCAACCGACAACCTTTACTATGGAAATGAGATGGCTCAGTTTGTACCAATTTGCCTATTCAAAAGCGTAAAACCGCATTAGTGTTGTGACGAGGGCCGTATCGAAAATCCGCATTGCCAATGTCGCATTTGGTAGTCGAACAGATGGGATCCTGGCTTACCTAGTTGGATTCTTATGATATATCATTTACACTAAGTCGGCCTTGCGGTTTCTTTTTGGTGCAAGGTCTTAAGTCTAGGCCTAGGATACAAGGTAAAAATTTCATATTGACACAACAGCCCCCTAGACAAGTGGCATTACGCTGATAGAATAGAAATCAAATAGAATGATTAAAATTCAAAAAATTTAAAATTAAAATCATTTATTCAGTTTAGGCTACAATTAATAGCTCATAAGAACGTCATTTTGCCAATAAGTCAACGATACGTATAAATGACGTTTATGTCAATCCCATATCTATTTTATTTACTGTTCTTTTTTTTTCTGCCTGTTATAATATTTTTTATTTATTTTTTGTTTATTGTTGTATTATTGTATAATTAAGTGTGTAAGTTAATAAAAACTTTTCTATTATTTTCTATTCTATTCTATACAATAATCATTCTATTTCATTCTCATTCTATCTAGGCAGGTTACAGTTAAACATAAAAATATAGTCAGTCAAATATGAAAGTTTCACTTGCGTTTTAACGCAGTAAAAAGTATATAGTAAGTATATATTTTTAAGTTAAAACCACAATAGTAATAGAGCGAACAAAAATTGCGCAAGAACCTTAGGTACTTACGCCTTTTTATCGGTCACGTAGTTCCTCTGCCTCACCTCAGGTCTCATCACTTTACTGGTCACGTAGATATAGGTATGAATTTTACAGAAGAGCTGTCGTCTTGATTGCGATAGGTTGGTGGGTCTGCGTCAAGTCGTATTTATCGATAAGTATAGCTATTGCTTACTCAACATAACATCGCGTAGTACATCACTAGTCACCGTGGTGATTCGCGCAGAGGTTATGCAAAGACGTCTCGGTTAAAAAGCCTTTGTCGGATTAAATTTCGCGGAGTGACGACGGACGAGATCTCGATTCCTGAGTGTGTTCCGTGAAGTTTAGTGTGCGCTTTGTTCGCTAATCTTATGAGACAACTCGGCATTTCCATGCATTGTGAGTATTGTGGCGAAACTGGGGCTAACTAGATCATGGTTTACTTGTTGCTGTGTGCTGATGACATCATTATTTCTAACCGACTTCACCTAAAAGCCTTCTGTGTATTGGAGCGTTTTTGTTACTTTTTAGTGTGTAAAATTAAAGAGTATTATGGCGAAGTGGTTTTTACTTATTGAACATACCTTTTCTCACAACAGAAAGCAGTGAACTCATTGCTCCGCAAAACAGTACATAATCATGGATATGGAGAAGGAACAGTGTCGGTGCAAGAATGGAACCTTAGGGTACCCTGGCGCTGACGCTTATCTAACTATCAAGGACGATCTAGCAAAAGCAGGCACAAATTCACAAGAAACTCCGTAAGATACTTCTTCTTCTTCAATCAAATAACTCTGTAAAAAAAAACAAAAATAAAAAAAAACAAAATTCTAAATAATTTATTCAGTGTAGGCTATAAATAGCTCTTATGAATGTCATTATGCCATCAGTTCGTAAGTCCTTGTACGGAGAAGAACCGGCAAGAAACTCAGCAAGTGTCAAGCTCTTTTCTCCCTTACAGCGTCAAAAATAATGGAAAATGCCCTATCATAAAAGGACACTTTCTATCACAAATAAACACACAAAAAATAAAGGCCAATCACAACACACAAAAGAAACAATGAAATAAAAAAATATCTGAGTTTGCAAAAATTACATCGGGTACCTACCAATTTAAATTTTTACAATGTCACACAGTACTAGTGGTACTAATATAAGTCAAACATTGTCTAAGAAAAACAAAGTTAAAGTATACGAGTATAATAATAATAAAATAAGATAAGTAAGTAAGAGCAGACCAGCCTCCACAAGCGGCACCCGTTCACGAGTATGACATATGAATCAGCCATCGCTTCACTCAACCATATCTTAATAACCACAAAGAATGGCAAGTCGTTAATATAAATTAAAAAAGAAAGGCCCTGCGAAACTCTGAGTTTTACATGAGAACCAGATGATTTAGTTCCATTTATATCGATAGTTTGTGTCCTAGAACTGAGATACGACTGTATCAATTTTAGTGCAAAATCATTTGGACCATAGTATTGTATTGTAACTTCATCACCAGAGTTCGGTGCTCAACGCAGTCGAAAGCCTTGGATAAGTCGCAAAAAACTTCAAGAGCTATCTGAGACTTCTCCCAGGTATCGAATATATGTTTTATTAAAGCAACACTTGCGTCAGTAGTTGAACCACCCTTAGTAAAACCATATTGTTTCATATGTAAAAGATTGTTTGAGTTAAAGTTAAAGTATGCCATTAATTGTTCATTGTTCGAGTATAAGTTTTTCATAAATTTTACATAGTGCTGGTAATATTGAAATTGGCCTATAGTTGCTAGGGTCTTCTTTGTTCCCTGATTTAAAATAAGGTATAACCTTACTAAATTTCATAAGATCTGGAAAGATACCTTTATTGATACATTTATTAAAAATGTCTGCAAGACAGGGTGCAATAGAATATATAATATTCTTAATTACCTTAATACTTATGCCCCACAAATCACTAGTGTTTTATATTTTAAGTGATTTGAATGTTTTTATAATATTCAAAGAATCAATGTATTCAAATTGGAAAGATAGATGTTTTTTAAGTAAAGATTGTGCAGCTTCTGGTGATGAATTTAAATTTAAAGTTGTTACCACTGGTATATTCACAAAATAATCATCAAAAATATTAGCAATTTGTAAATCCTAATTGACAAGGGTGTTGTGAACTTTCAGAGTGGAAGTATTGTCCCGTGGTTTAAATTTGCCCGTTTCACGGTTTACAATGTCCCAAGTGGCTTTAATTTTATTGTTAGAGTTTTTAATGAACGCTATGTATATATTATGTGCGTACATATTATGTATGTATAATTAGATAATTACAAAATTAGGGGGGTGGGTACATACCTATCTAAATGTGGACCAGTTAAGATACGCGATTTTAACATTGGCGAACGTTCACGTTTCGACACAATTTGTAAAAATATTATGATCGGATGTTAATGACGGTAGTTGTTGACATTGAATGGGCGCACAAACGCACAATCAAACGCTTAAATGTTTAAATGAACATTCGGCAATGGCACATTTTCATGTATCAACAAGATAATTACACTGAAACTTACATTATAAATTTAAACCACTTTCAAACGAATCTTTATTTGAAATCAGAACAGCGTAAGATTCCAAACTAATTTATCTCACCGAAAACTGACTGCAGTTTTCACAGCACCCGCAACTTCGTACCTGCAACAAAATTAAATTATCAAAAGTGAGCACGGAGCGAGGAGCACGGGGCTACTGTCTACCGAAAAGTTGGTAATTCTAATGAAATATCGCGGTCGCCTCCAGCCAGGTTGAAATATTCAGGTCTGCACGGCCGCTGGAGCTTCCACATAGTTGGTGCGGCTTCAGTTGCAGGATTAGAGGATCAATTATTAATTGGTTAACTTTTCTCTAATTCCCGGCCTAATCCAGTTTCAGGCGGTTTGCCCCTTCGAAGGATTTGCGGAACTGCTTTGGGTTGTGAGTGGGAAATCAACACATTCAACACTTAGTAATCTGTTAATCGTGGGGTGTAGTTAAGGGCTCGGTAGCGTAGTCACAGAAGAGAGATTATGCGAGGTCTCAACTCGCAATTGCTAATTTGTTAGTAGTGTAGTGGTCAGATCACCGATTTCAGATCTCGAAATCCTGGGTGCGATTTCTTTTACTGAGACTTAGGTTAATGACGTAAATGATGAGAAACGCCTCGGTGGACGAATGGCAAAGCACTCAGCCCGACACCCGAAGGTCCCGCAAATTCCCCGGTCGGGCAAAGTGTGCTGCGGATTTGTCGATGCATAGCATTTTGTGATCACCAACCCGCATTCGGCAAGCGTGGTGATTAGACTATTACCTATTAATTGTAGTGATGACTTGATTTCAATGGTGGAGGCCATTGCCTAGCAAACTTTTACGTATGTACTCGCGTTTATTTTACACATTACTTTTAATTAATGTTTAACATATATATATTATATAAAAAACGCGAGTAGATCCGTAAAAGTTGTTTCATTTAAATATGTAGTGTTCGCGTAAACTTTAGAAAACAATAAATTAATCCGCTCCACCTGACGTTAAGTGGAAGTATTACATATGAATGCTGCTAATATAGCAGTGTTGAGTTGCTCCATCTAGCATTGTCAATTTGCAAGTAACTTTTTACCACAAAGCTAAGGACCCTATGCTGTACGAAAGAAGGAACACTTGTTCACTCTCGCCTATTTTATGTTAGTCTATGATTAATAATAATAATAATAACTGACTCGACAATCATTGTGCCGATAGTCGTGTCGGCGAACGGTCTGGTAGCGAAGAGTCTCGACCAACACCTTAAGAGACTATCGCTTAATGGTTGGATCAAGGGTCAGATACAGAAGGCGGTACTCTTGGACACGGCATGGATAGTCCGAAGGTTCCTGCCTCTGCAGCCCTAACCACCGGCAACTTGAGCTCTGCCCCATTGCCAGCGGCACCCTAAGCTAGATTTTTTATAATATTTTTATGTTTTGTATGTGCTTTTGTATTTTATTTTTATATTTATATTATAACAAACCTAGGCTAAGAAATAAAATAAATAAAGATAATAATAATAATAAAAATATTTATCTTATAACTATTTTGAGGTAAGGCGAGTCCTGAGTGGTTGAGAATTTCAGGTAAAGAGCGACTAGAGCCATTTCATGAAAAAATATTACTTATTGGTATTATGAACGGGGTCTAGCAACCGGTAAATCGCTTACAACCTGAGTAAACCGTCTGCTTTAAGAAATAAGACCATTTAAATCTTCGATCAATACATAATTGATCGAAGATTCAAATGAAAGAACAGTGGATTGAATCAGCGAACGGCAGCACGCTATTTAATTCAATTTCTTGTAAGATGGCTCGCGTTATGATTTAGCCAGTG
This sequence comes from Eudonia truncicolella, assembly GCA_949315975.1. Lineage (NCBI taxonomy): Eukaryota > Metazoa > Arthropoda > Insecta > Lepidoptera > Crambidae > Eudonia > Eudonia truncicolella. Next base: position 4,457,057 of record OX438840.1, on the reverse strand, counting down.
TCTGGTTTCAATCCAAAGTCAGTTGACAAATGAATGTCAGACGCGACAGGTAACGTCTAACGACCAATCCTATAAATTTACCGTGCCAAGATTAACGTGAGATATTAAGGTAAATTTTAATATACAATGTCTCGTTTATAATTAAGATAAATGCTGATTGCTTCGTGAAATTTAATATTTTGTTTGGTAAATTAGATTAAATTTGCTGCGTAATTAAGGAATTTGGAGCTTGTTTATGGTGGGCAAAGCAGTGTTATTGATTAGGAAATCTTAATTAGCAATATAAATGCGAAAGTGTGTTGGTTTCCGTTTGTTCCGTTTGTCTAGCACTAAGCGCTAGAGCGCTAAATACGGTCAGATACAAAAAAGTAACTGATCACTTAAGCGCTAGAGCGCTAAATACGGTCAGATACAAAAAAGTAACTGATCACTTTAGTTTTATGTCATGATAACTTGAGTGCAATTTTATTGACAAGTGCCGCGAGTCAAGACTTTTTGTCGTTTCGACTAAGTACTAAAGTGTTCAGCAACTTTTGTTGCTGCGTGTACTTATTGACGCTACCATCACCATTATCACCATCATCAGCCTATAAAAACCCAATACTGTGCTTAAACCTTCCCAGAAGAAACAAGGCTTCTTCTCTCTAAGCACATGAGGGGGTCGGGTCCGCACCCAATGACATGCATGACATGTGACATGCACCTGTGCACTACAAACTATGCCATCGTGGCTCAATCCAACTCGCCGAAATTAATCAACACTATTTACTCTCACTCTGTAAGCAAAAGGAGCCCTATTCAATGTCGACAACTACGTCGTCATCATATTTCGATCATCATTTACGTCGTCGATCTCAATATTTTTACAAATATTGAAAGATCAGTTAAGAATTAGGCAAGCTATATTTATGATTATTTACATATATTTTTCCTATATAAGAAACATATAAGAATCTCGCTCGTGAATTTATTTCAACACTTTATCTTTTTTCAAATTTATTAATTAAGAAATATCCTCCACATTGTTGGTTCAATGTGGGTTGGTTGCAGTTGAAGCCTTCTATGTTTATTAGCATATGTATTATTATTTCATTACACACGTATTTCCATTAAAAATATACACAAGTCATGTCTCAGTACGTAATTTTCACGATTCATTAATTTAATGTAACACGTCTACCAACGTTTTTATTAATGAACCAAAGCGCAAAGTTACATTCAAACTGGTTCAGTGAACTCGACATCGATAAAAGTTACAGAAGGGTAGGACGGGCCGGTCTCGATGTTCGAAGTAGCAAGTTTGGTTCGTGCACATAGAAAGTTCTATATTCACTCCATAAGATGTGTCTACTTGTTGACTATTACTTTGGACAGATGTAGCCAACTAGATATTAAGTAAGTAAGTAAGGAAAAAGCTTATATCCTATCCCACTGCTGGGCAAAGGATCATTGAAATCAAGTCATCGCTACAATTGATGGGTATTGGTTTAATCACCACGCTTTCCAAAAGCGGGTTTTTTTTTTTATATAAATCTAACACCTCCAACATGATCGGAGCTCTTTTTATAAGCTATTTTTACTCTTTCATACTAGTTCTCGCTTATATGCTTCTCGTACTTTCATTCCTCATACTACTCATTCATTCGTCATCTTTTGTACTTTTGCGGGTGGGATGCCCGTCTATAATACTTTATACTAGTGTAACTATTTATCTTTCTCTTTATTTATTATAACTATTGGGGAAACAGAAAAGGGTACGCAATTTTTTATTTTACAAAGGTCTTAACATTTAAACTTACACTTACTTTTTTGTACACTATTCATTTTTAAGCTTAATCATAATAATTATACTAATTATTTTAACACTGAGAAACTTACTTACTTAATTACTAACATTTTATTGCTTACGGTACTATAAACAAATTTATAGCCGAAACAAAAAACTTAACTACTAATCCTTATTTCTATTTACTGCTAATTTACATATTTTACTACAGTACTCTACGAAGTCTCTTACTCTATATTTGCACGAAATAACTTCGTGCAAATTATCCATGCGTAATTTTATGTCTAACCTCTGTTCCAGTTCAAATCTAGGTAAGTTGGTGGAGGGACAGTCTAGGAGCAGGTGGGGTACGGTTTCTTCAACGTCGGGGTCGCAGATGCACGAGGGGGTCGCCCTGCACTTGAAGCGGTTCAAGTATTGGGCGAAGCCCCCGTGACCCGTCAGAATCTGCGTCAGCGGGCCCCTCGGTTGCAGTTTCCTGACTACTTTATGTGCCAGTCTGGCATCCGGGAAGAAGATCTTCGTGACGGAGGCGGTCTGCCCTTCACGGTAGCGTTGGTCCCAGCTTTCAATCGTTTTATCTCGTAATAGGCTCTTGATATACGAGATTGGGCATGCGTCGTAGTCGGGCCTCTTCTTCGACTTAAGAGCAGCCATCTTGGCCAATTCGTCAGCCCGCTCATTGCCCGGAAGTCCCGCGTGCGCCTTGATCCAGAACAAAGATACAGCTTTGTTCTGGGTGAAGGCCCCTCGCAGGTTCTTCCGTGCTTCCACCGCCAGGGGGTGGAGAGAGTGATGGTTGACGATCGTCTCCAGCGCTGCCCTCGAATCGCTTCCAAAGCGGGTTGGTGATCAAAAACCCGGGCTATGCATGGAAAAATCAAAAACACATTTTGCCCGACCTGGTAATCGAACCCAGGACCTTTGGGTATAGGGCCGAGAGCTTTGCCACTCGGCCACAGAGGCGGTATAAGTCGGATATTATGAAACTTAATTAAACACTAGCAATCCAACCGTGCATTGTCCGTGTTAGCACTTGTATCCCGTGATAATAAATGCATTTTGGAAATCCTCTTACCTTGCCTGCGCCATGAAAGGGACTTGCATGCAAAATTTGAGAGTTCTATCAGTCCAGCGGTTAGGGCCGGGCTAAGTTGATCGTTCTTAGTCAGTCAGGACTTCTCTTTATATATAGATAGATAGATAGAATTCATAAGACGGGAGCACTCGGCTTTCATCTCACCTAATGGTACGTGACGATAAGGCCGAAGACGTAAGCACACTTCATCCGGAGTTCTCCTCTTTATCTTTCCACTGAAGAACTGGTTACTCGTACCTTACCTCCAAGTTTCGCAACACAACAATACTACTAACATTTCAATTATGGCGATAGACTTAGGTAACAAAGTGTAGAAGCTAATCAGGCTATTTTACGAGCAGACCATTGACCAAACCGCGTGCTGGGTTTCTATCTAATTCAATCGCCTCTGTGGTCTAGCGGTTCGTGTCGGTCTTAGACTCAGAGGTCTCAGGTTCGATTCCCAGCGGGAGGGTACAAGTTTGTGTACTCGGTTTCATTAGGGGTAGGGCCTGTTTGTCCACCTGGCTAGCTACCACCATCTTATCATAATACGTCGCCATAACATCAACGATTGTAGCATTATTGTGTTGCGGCAGCTAGAGATAACATAGCCAGTGCCTCAGTAGCCTACTTCTTAACTGATCTTTAGTATTAGTAAAAATATTAAGATCGGGTGTTAATGACGGTAGTTGTTGACATTGAATAGGTGCCTTTGGCTTTCAAAGTAAAAAGTAAATAGTGTTGAATAATTTCCTAGGATCGGATAGCTTTATGTGCAGGGTCTGTGCCTACAAAGTCTCTCGCTATAGACTTACGAGACGATGAGAAGTGACTTTCAAAAGAGCTTAAATTGTACAAAATTTGTAACTTTTGTAAACTTTTGCCTTGCATTATAAACTAGCCGTCTACCCGTGACTACGGTCGGTGGAACTTGGTCGAAACGTCGGGTATGAATAATTATGCCTATGGCATCTAATATATCTACTTTTATGCTAAAGTTTGTAAAACAAAAACAGTAAAGTAAAAACAGACGCCTGAAAATTAACCTATTCAAAACAACTGTCAAATTTCTTCAACAAATGTTCAACCATATTGCCTTAGACATAAAGTTCAAAGTCTGTTGAGGAAATTTGACAGCTTGAATTGTAGCTTAAAATTATTGGTAAGTAAATTAATCGTGACAAATAAATTTTAATACATCCTAATGTTACTTGAAAATAAACACATTTATTTATATACTTGCCTATGATTCGTAAGATCCGTTTCAAATGTTTTAAGTCAATTAATACTCTCCGCTTTAATTATATACTTACCTATGATTCGTAAGGTCCGTTTCAAATGTTTTAAGTCAATTAATCTCTCCGCTTAAACTTCAAAACACAATATAATGATATCTACAAAACTGAATTAAGAGATAAATAAGCCAATACCTATCAGTTGTATATTGACATGACTTGATTACAATGGCAGAGGCATTTGCCCAGTATCTCGAGGACAGTATATAAGAAAACCCGAGTTCTTTCTGTAATAATATAATGTGAGACACCATTTTTAACTCAATCTACCGTACAATTCTTAGTTTACTATTACTATAATACTTGAAATTGGCTCAATGCGTGTTCCGCGAAGTCATTCATTAAGAATAAAATTAAGACAGTATATTCGTATAAGACATTACTTACTTACTACTAAACTAACATGTTTAATAAAGAAAGCGTTTGAAAGTGAAATTTTGAAAACATCAAATTACGTTACGATCAAAAGCGTCTAGTTCTCCGATAATGGTGAAAGTTACTAAGACCCGATTCCAATGAACAGTCTGCCAATGTCGGAAGTTTGCGCCGCTCGCCGCTTCATATTGAATGCTGTGAGCTCCGAACGTTCCTTAGAATGGAGTTTAGCAGTTCTATGTCCCGTTATAATGACAGTATATCGACCGATTTTAGGTTTGGAACTTTGAAAAAGTAAGTTATTATTATATTTTTTTTATTAGCCTATTTTGTGTCCCATTGCTGGGCAAGTCTTCCCTCTGCAGAAAAATATAAGTAGGTTTTATCCATAACGTAGTCGCTCTAGTGTTTGATACACAAATCACAGATTTTCGGCAAAAAACATCAGTGGCTGGCCTTTATTTTTAATGAATAGTGTCGATCGTTGGTTCTGGTTGAGCACTAGTTTCTGTCAAACACACACACACTAGTGTCTGGTGCCACTACCCTGCAACTAAATTAAAAAGATGTGTAAAAATTCAGTGCTTACGTCAGCCTTCCCGGTAGCAAAATGGTCAGTGCAGCCGCCCGGATTGCGGAAGACCCTGGTTCGATTACTGGCTGGGTCAGGTAGGCATTTAATTTTTTTAACTGTATTTTATAAATATTTAATTCAGCAGTGCAGCAATTAGCACTTAAAAATAAAAAAGTAAATTTTACCCTGTCATATTAAATCAGACACGTTTCGTAAAAGTACAGGTAGTGTGCGCCAAAATAAAAATATTTTCCCCAATAAACAGTAGTATTTTGTCATTGGTTTAGATTTTAATTTTTCAAAAATAACCATTTATTATTTAATTGGCAAAAACTGCATCATACTGTAGATGCCTCGATGAAATCACTCACACATGCGACTGCATTGTGGAAGTCGTCGCACTCACGCACACGCAGAGAAAATGAAATTCATAAAAAATCATTCGTAAATAAGCATTCGTTCTCGCTCACCGACATTCAGTAGTACCTAACTAGTATCTCGTTTTATTTTCTGATAACCTACTAGGCATCATAATAAGCCTATAACCGTCCCATTGCTGGGCACATGCCTTTCCACTTGGATAACATCAAATGGGGACATTGGGCCAAAGTTTACCACGCTGACCCAATGCGGGTTTGGGTTCAAAATCAAAATAACATTATTTTTAATACCACTTGTGCTTAGTCTTCATCGAATTTGTTGGTAAATGACGACAAAACAATTTACCTGGAATCATCAACAACTAAACCACAAATTAAAGAAAGACTAAATCTCAAACCTATGGGTCTTTAGTACAGAGTTGCAGAACAGCTTATCGCTTTGGTCTTATCATACTGGGCAAATTAAAATAATAAATTCAGTTTATTGTAGTTAGTATTTTTACTGAAAAACCATTAAAAACACAAATTGTAATTTATTATGGTAATAAGTTGTTAAATTACGTAATGTTATCTCTAAAACTGTGTTACAAACAAGACTGGCAACAAGATAAAATTGCTATAAGCAGGGATGATTATAGAAATAAAAATGCAAGAGAACTCACTTAGCACGTTCACAATATTTTTGACACCGGTAGCAGAGAGGGAGAAGTTGCCATTGCCACATGGCCAATAAAATAGCCCTTATTAATGTTGTTTTCTAAAGTTTACGCGAACACTACATATTTCATTAAAACACTTTTAATTACATTTTCCAAATGTGAAAGTAAAATTAAAAGCGAGTAATATCTGTTAAAAAAGCATTAATCAGTACAATTGTATAATTTAATAGGTACCTTAGCACGTTGGAAGTACCGATTTTATCTGATCACAACAGGACAATAACAATAATTAGTTTTTTAAGACTACGTAAGTACCTCCTAGGTGCTTAGGTTAACTATGTAGGTAGATATTAAAGTTACCGTAGTACCGTATTGTTTGTCAATAATTTACACGACATTGAAAAACAGTTAACATTGCCTTACTTAGGCATTCAATAAAACGAGTTTGATAAGACACACGCAACGCAACAAACAAAACACTTCGGCACTGGTAATAAAACAGTTCGCACAATCACAGTTGGGTGGAAATGGTAATGGTGCGCGGCCGCACTGAGCAAAGCAGCCGATGTCCCAGGCGGTTGAAGAAAACTGAATCGATCACCTACTCAGGCGGGCGCGCTGAGCAGCCAGTCTGCGAGGCGTTTGATGATTACTGGCCTGAGCATGAGCTCAGGTGAAGAATAGTTCCGCGGCATCAGCTCCTGAACTGGACATCATCAGTCATAAGTATTGATGTCGATAGTTTCTTTCGCGTTTTCTCGCTACTCGCTACTTTCGTGTTAGCCGTGTGGTGGTTACATAATAGGCGGGTCGTTCATACGACCCCGACCCTAAGACCTACCATACAAAAAATTTACAAAACTTACCAATATTCCGCTACTACTTTACTAAATAACTATATATGCAAGTAATATACAATAATATATACAATATTAGACTCAACTGATCCCGTTAAATGAGAAAAAATTAATTGCAAAGTTTTTTCACGTCCACACGAAACCGAAGTTTCCCGCCTTTTTTTTTTCATAAAATTTCTTTATATAGCTTTAGTTAATGCTCTGAGATTTGCACATGTCGTAGACAAGCCTAATTTAAATCGAAACGTTTGGCATTAAAGTCATAGACATTAGTTGCACGGACTATGAGATTGACAGGCATAATATGAATAGAAACATCATTGTCATTTTTGGCGGAACTTGTTGGCGGAACAGCGACATAGGCGTATGTTGTCTGCTCTTGTATCGGTATGTACGGTGGTGTGTTTGCTGAATAAATCGTTTAAGTTCCATAAGACTGCATTATAATTCACTATACTTAACTAACAATATGCATCGAAAAATCCGAAATACATTTTGCCCGACCTGGGACTTGAGCCCGGGACCTTAGGGTATTAGGCCGAGCGCTCTGCCATTAGGCCACCGAAGCGTCAAGTAATGTTAATTCTATCTAAATCGTGGAAGTCCACGTGTCATAATTTTTAATTTTAGGATAGATAATAAATTCAGTAGGTAAGGTAAATACTACCCTCAGAACAATAATCTGATATACTACCTGTATTTTAATCTGTATCGATCAGCTCTAAAATAAAAATAGTAATATTTTCTTTCCTAAAAAGTATGTTTAACATAACATAACCTAAAAAATTAAAATCGAATGATATTTTAGTACGAGATTAAAAAATAATAATTATAAGTTATCTTAAAATAGCAATAAATAGGCATCTGCGCATATAATTTAAAGAAGATTCTACAACTTTCTCAAAATAAGTATTGTAGACACGAAATTGTAGATGTCTTATTAAATATTAACTTTATTAACTTATTTGGTTGTTAATTAGTATTTGCAATTTGCAATTTTTTGTTTATCAAAGTAACATGGAATCTTACGTTTTTCGAGTAATTAAAGTGTAAATCTATATATTAATACGTGAAGCAAAAACTTTGTACCCCTTTTTACGAAAATTGCGCGGATGGAGGAGTATGAAATTTCGCACACTTATAGTTTATATAGAGAAGGATTGCAGAATGTTAATCTTTTTTTAAATTATACATTAAAATACATTACATCAATAAAACAAACATTACACACACTGCAATGTATTTGACACACAGGAGCGGCCGAAATCTGTCAATGTCTGTCAATGCCAAACCAAACTCACATTCTATCTTTTTTTAATTTGTCATTGCTTAGGATACAATCTGTGCAGCCTTAGTATCATTTAATAAAAAATACGGTCGAATATCGACCTCTGGGCGACTACTAGTATTAATAAATAGCTCAAAATTGTACATAATGATTTAAAAAAAAATCTGATTCGAGTTTTTTTGTTTCTTTGCATTTTCTGAGAACATTTACCATAGTAATGTATATTTTTTTACACCATCAGAAAGTAGAGATTTCAACAAACAAAAAGCCCACCGACTTTTTAAAAAAAAAGCAGATATTTTGACGAGAAAATTTTCGATTAAAAATTAGGGTGCTTTTTTGAACACTTTTTTTACGTTCTGTTAAGTCTCGTTAAAAATTACCTGTCAGTCTTGTCAAAAATAGTTTCATGCTTTTTAAGACAACTAGATTATTTTGTAATATTTTTATATTACGCTTTCCGAGACCAAAATAAACCTTAGTACAAAAATATAATCTTTACTTTTCCTTTCGGGTACACCTCGATAAACGCATTGGCGCTCAACAAACCATAATGCAGACATAAAAATTGTTAAGAAAATGTATACCCAAATGCGAAGCAAACATTTTTACATGCTTAAATCGATTTTAGAGTACATCTCTGTCACTCACGTAGAGATAATAGTAAGTCACAGAAGAAAAGCAGTACTTTATTATGTAACAGGCACAATTTTTTATAGGCGTTATATATAGTTACTTATTATATTGTATTAACGTTTGGAAAAATGGCCGTTTTCGCTCGCACTTAGAGGGTATCTCCATTTTGGTCATCTAATACCTATTACCGCGTTAGGAGTGACACTACTGTGAGAGAATACGCGCTGGTGGGCCAGGTCCGTGTTCCAGCCAAGTGCATTTTTTTTATTTATTTTTTTTTTTTTTTTTTTTTAGATTCTTTTTCCTCCAACAGGATCGGAGCTAGTCTTAGCTATTTCTCTTTCATGCTAGTTCTATCATTTATTCCTCTCGCACTTTCATTCCACATACTTCACATCCATACATCTCCTTTTATTCCATGTGCATTTACCGGTCACCAACCTCGTGCCGGTTCAGACTGTTCGCCCGCCTGCCGCACACGAGGTGCCCACTGACGTATGCTGATCAAGGTATGTCCTTTGTCCCATCCTCGAACTGCTTACCCATTGCCCTCTTCGAAATCCCTCGCAGTTCGAAACATCACATAGCCTAGTATAACGCCAATAAAAAATTCAGTCCACTATAAATTAGAACATCGCCCGCGCCATCATTTGTAGAATCACCATTTTGTAGTCATTCCCGCCGCACCATTTTTGTGGTAATATATACAAAACAGCAATATATATATATATATATAAATCAATTGCTGTTCGTTTGAGTGGCTAAAACTTGAGAATGGCTGGACCGATTTGGCTAATTTTGATTTTGAAACATTTGTGGAAGTTTAGGGAAAGTTTAAACGGTGAGAAACATAAATAATAAGTAACGGAAATTAGTAAAAACGACAATTTAATTTTCCAATGCAAAATTATTTGTTTGTTTTGTTGTCATGGAAACTGTCAAAGCGGTACGAAGTCCGCCGGGTCAGCTAGTATAGTAATAAATACTCGAGGAGCTCGTTATCGATAAAAGCAATCAGTTGTTTTAAAAATAAATAAAAAAGCAACAATTAACAACTGGTTGCTTTTTTCGGTTATATGCCTGCCGGTCTGCGATTGTTAAGGTTAATTGATTGTTAACTTCATCATCAGCCTATACTAGTCCAGTGCTGGACATAGGCCTCTCCAAGTGCATGCCACCGAGCACGATCCGCGGATACTCTCATCCAGCTTTTGCCAGCCACCTTGCGAAGATCGTCGCTCCACCTAGTCTGAGGGCGTCCTACGCTACGTTTGTCGATACGCGGTCTCCACTCGAGAACTCGTTTACGTTGTCGGTTCTGCGGCTAATGTGACCGGCCCACTGCCACTTCAGCTTGCTGATCCGATGGGCTATGTCGATAACTTTCGTTCTCTGTCGGATCACCTCATTCCGAAGTCGATCCTTCAGAGAAACTCCGAGCATAGCCCTTGATATGATTGTTTACTTATTATTATTATTTTTATTACTTCTTATGTTTTTTTTGTGATGCTCTAAGCATCCGTACAAACTGACAAACGATTATTGAGATGCTTGTCAAACAAACATTGCAATTATTGTGTAATAAATATAAAAAATAAAATAAACAAGCGCGAGTCGGACTCGCGCACGAAGGGTTCTGTGCGCGACAAACACGTTTGTTGTATGGGAGCCTCCTTAAATATTTTTTTATTCTGTTTTTTAGTATTTGTTGTTATAGCGGCAACAGAAATACATCATATTCTGTGAAAATTCCAACTGTCTAACTATCACGGTTCATAAGATACAGCCTGGTGACAGACGGACAGACAGACAGACAGACGGACGGACAGCGGAGTCTTTAGGGTCCCGTTTTAATCTTTGGGTATGGAACCCTAAAAAGGAACTTCCGCAAAGTCCGGTCAGTAGATGGGTAACCTGTGTTCTTTTGCGGATCTCCTAATTTCTGATTCGATCACGCAGAGAAGAGATGATCTTAAGCCTTCTTGAGGCCCATAGTGAGCAGTCCCCCCTATGTCAATGTTTTGAAATATCTAGTTCGACAAAAGAATCCACTCTACCTTATGTTAAGTGGAACTGGAGTCCAGCCGCGTAGATAACAGCGTCAAAACGACGTAGATTGAAGCCGCACATGTACTGAGAGGAGAAGCTGAGATAAGGTCAATAGCACCTCAGAAAACTCGCAATGATATTTGCAAGCTGTATTTTTATAAATTCAAACTGAATATCAAACTACACTCGACTCGACTTGATACTTTCATCTTCATCAATTCAAACTGAAAACACTCAAAGTGCAAGCCAAAAGTTAAATACCGGATCAACATGAATATAGTTTACGTCCACAACTATCTTCGCAACACCGGCACCAAGTAGCAAGTTGCCAACACAAATAGAACAGCACACTAGAACTGTTCGACTGAACACTGGCAACCCTGGGTAATGAGATATGTTACTGTACGCAGCTGATGCGAGGCTTCTTAATTAATTCACTATTCCACTCACTGCGGTAATTTAAACAGGATAATACATTTCAAGTGTTTCAGACATTCGTATTAGTCACATACAATTTGACGAATATGTAAATTTTGTTATTGTTGGTACAGTCAGTGTCGGCGGTCACTGAACGATTTAGTACCAGTTGTCTTCGCGTCGGGGCTCCGATTTTTGTACCGGTGACTAATTGTCACGCTATGATATTAATTACGCGTGCCCCTTTTTTTTTCTTTCTCAATGTCACGGGTAACTTATTATTGACACCGAAATTTCTTAAACAGTATTCATGTATCAAACTGTAAATAATGCAAAAAATATTAAACTTCATGTATGTGTATTTCGTGTATTTCATGTCACTTTTAATTTCGTGTAGGTACAATCAAAACAAAAAAAACACAAACAAATACACAAATAAAACAAAACACAAAATCAACAAATCTGTACATTACTTGCATGAAAAAAGGTCACTTAAAATTATGATTTGATCTGCCTTTCTGCTAACACCGTTCATTTCGTAACATTTCCGAGATTTATCTGCGCTGCGGTATAAAGGAGCCGCAGTAATTACCGTTCGGCGGGGTGTCGTGCCAACGAACTTTCTGGAACTACTTTTATGGTTAGTTATTTGGTAGCAATTAGGTATTGGTATTAGCAGGATTGATAACGTTAACAAATTAACACTATAAATATCGTTACGTAACGTTATTGCTGTTAAATAATTAGCGGTAATGCGGGTAACGTTATCTAGTAGCAGTAGAAGTAACATCACTTTTTTCGTTTTCTTTTGTCACTCCGCGTAAAACGGTTAGTTAGATTACTAGTAAAAAGCATAGTGCGTGGTGTGTATCATCTGTTGGCGATCCCTTAATAAACGATAAATAATAATAATTTAAAGCCACTCAGGTAACGTTACTAAGCGTAACGTTACCATTGCTACTAACGATATCTTTGTATAATCGAGGTAAACCCACCTAATTTTCAACGTTATTTAAAGCCCTGCTCTTACGGTAACTTCTTTGGTAGCAATTATTGGATAAAGGGAGGTTTGATTAAAGTGCTTTTCGCTCTTCAGGAAAGGCTATGGCCGATATATATGAGATAGACAATCAAAAGAAAGGTGGAAATGAAAACTTTTGCTGATTTTTTTGCTGGGTGCCTAGTGCGAGTTTCATTCACCATTCGATCACGTTAACGAAAACGAGAATTTGTATGGCAAAATTGTAACTCTCCTCGTATGTCGCCAGGAGGCGCTGCTTCAATGTCTTACTAATTTTTTTGTTTTCGTAACCGTAATCGAATTAATACGGGTAGTAAACAAAACTCATACTAGGCACCCTTTTTTTTTTTGTTACGGAGTGGAAAATCTGCTAAAAGACGCATCAGCGGGTAAAGAGGGGTGCCGCTGGCTGTACGAGGCTGGCTAAGACTCTGTTCCAGGGCCGAAGCCCTAGAGAAAGCGAGTCTAAGCCGACTCGGTAAAAACCACTCCGATGTCCTCCCGTCACCTTGGAACCAGCAAACCGGCGATCATCGCGTCGTCCTCATCCGAGGGGGGACGCATCGAACGCCGGCATGGTGGAGCCTGACGAGATCACACTAGGCACCCTGGTTACTCTCACTACGAGGTTTAACCGTGGACTTACGAAGCAAGTTCAAAAAGTAAAAAAAAAACATAAATTGAAGTTGGAGTTTAAATAGTGTGTTTTCTATCAGATTTCTATGTGCCCTATATCTTAACAATGAATTGTAAAGCTAAGGCAAACCAAGTGTTAGAAAGATAGGTATCGTATTTATTATTGAATACGGCTAACAGTTTGTTAGCCGTATTTGAGTTATGTTTGTAAGTAAATAAAATTTTTACGAGTCGAATAAAACAATGATAGCCTGATAATTGTCCCGACCCGGATTGATTTATAGTGCGGGTTCAAGTCAGGTCCGTATAATATCAACGTTTTAAATAATTTGCTAACAATTGCTAATTTTTTTTTTTTTTTGCCATTCATTTTAGTTTTGGTCTACTGACTAATGACGTTTTGCGGACTCGCGAAATAAGTCGTCAATAACTTTAAAAAACTAAAGACCGGTTTTCAATGAAATGGTCTTTTTCAAGAAGCTTTAACCCGTTACATATATACTCGTACACGTTCACACACGCTACACATCTAAAGTCTACAATTTTAAAATCCGAAAGACCTTTTATTTACGGCTGCAGATAGTGGAAACACAATATCCTTGCTAGATTTAAATTACTATTCACAGACAGCGGCATAAACAACACCCTGTACGTACAGTCAACAGCGCAAATCGCTGACCAAACTTACCTTTATTTAATTTAATTTTATGTTATATTCATTATTCTTTATTATTTATTTTAGAAACAAAATAATATTATTGGTTTAAATAATTGTCCGAGTGGCTAAGCGTTCGGCCCGATAACCGTAGGTCCTGGGACCAATTCCCAGCATGTTTGGAATTATCCGCTGCATAAACCGGTTGTAGCGATGTCTTGGTTTCAATGATAGAGGCTTTTGCCCGGGACTGGGACAATATGTAGGCTATTCTAATACTTATACTGTACTTACTTCTGAGAACATAGAATGACAATGAATACAATTGTGTCCTCAAACATCACAAAGTATTTCGGAAAACGTAGTGCAGAACGCCATCAGACTAGGTGGTCCGACGGTCTTTGCAAGGTGGCTGGCAAGAGCTGGATGAGAATAGCCGCCGATCATGATCAATTACGTGCACTCGGAGTGATTGCTTATGTCCAGCAGTGGATTAATATAGGCTGATGATGATTTTTCTTTGGTTTCAGTACTTTTCGTATTTTGATTTTGTCCATTGACTTTTGCAGTTGACTGTACCTATTTCCTGTCTCTAGCGTAAACATTTGTTTTGAACAACCTTCCCCAGACCGAGATTAACCTACGGAAGTTTCGCCTACGCGCAATTTACCGTTTTTACGCTTACGTAAAATAAAATATCGCCATTATTCATCGCCGGAACGTTCGCCTTGGAGCAACGGGAACGTTTTGCGCGGTTTGCTCTTAAAAAGGTATTGTCGAGTGTAATTTTTAAGAGTTTGTACATACAGCATTTGAGAAGCGTGGCTTGCAAGGTATTTAAGAGTAGTAAGTAAACAAGATTATCATGCTATTTGTTAATAGTTTCGTGGTAAATCTTTATGTCATACAAATATACACACATAGAAACGTTTAAGCAAATGCGTTACTATTTATTATCACAGCTTTGAAACATCTCACTGCTGGGCTTAGGTGTTCCCGCATGAATAACAGCAGGTGGGCAACAGCAACTGCGTGGGCAGTAACCACCATACTAGCCCGATGCGAGTTGGTGGGCTTTACGATATTTTAATTTGGTCACACACTTGGTGAAGCTGCGAAAGTGACTTGGTTTTCAAGTTTGCAATAAGAACGACCCCATTCGAGCTCTTAAAAACTTATCAAAAAAAACTTTTTTTAAATTTCTTTGCTTCATCGATTGACATCTCAACGATTACCTTGGACGAGTGGTTTGTACACCGGTTTTCATGGTGTCGCCATCTCTGAGGTCCCGGGTTCGATCCCCGGTCGAGTCAATTTAGAAATTATTGTTTTTCTAAATTGTCTAGGGTCTGGGTGTTTTCTATGTATAACAAGTATGCATTTAAGTATTTTAAGTATGTTTATCCGTTGTCTAGTAACCATTTCAGGAGTTTCATAACGAAGCTTCTCTTGGGCTAGATAATTGGTGTGAGTGTAGGAAAGTTTATTTATTATTATTATTAATAATTGACGCCGGAAAATCTTTACACGGCCCGGCGCTCCGGCGGGCGGCGCCAATTTTCGTTTGTTTCACGAGATCGAACAATACGTGGAACGTGAAACGATCCATATTTATGAGCGCATAAACCACCTTTTTGAATATGCATCACCGACCGTGTATGGATTACTCATTTGGATTCGTTCTCGCGAAGTTTATCGTTGCGTAGAGTCACGGGCGCGGGTATGTTAATGTACTAAAAAGTAGCCGAGCTTTGGGAGGTTTTGAGAGAAATGTGAGGGCGGCGAAAGCCGAAGAACAGAGTGCCTAGTACGAGTTGTATTCAGCATTTATATAGGTTAACGGAAACGAGAAATTGTAAGGCAAATTATAAACTCAAGTCTTGCCAGCAGGATCCGCTGAATGGTAACTTTTAATGTACGTATACGATATGTGTTGAGGACGCCGAGTTGCTTTAAAAGACACGTAGAGTTTTGTTAAGCGTGTAAATAACCAATAGAAATACGTATCGTTATAGACATAAGTTAGAGTAGGACAGGAAATAAAAGATTTAAGGCACAAAAGATCCCGATAGGTTTAGTTAAGAACGAATTATGTATTATACGTTTCTTTTTGTAGTATATATCTGTAAAAGTAGGTTATTTATAATAATATACATAATATTTCTTTACATATGATTGTATATATGTAGGTATACATTGTGCGTTATTGTTTTTATCACTAAAATTTTTGTCTTAATTTTTCTCTTAAGTCCGCTATGTAATATATGTTGCAAAAGATATAAATTAAAAAAAAATAAAAAAGTACACTGAAAGAGGGAAACCGTCACAGCTGCCGCTTAAATAAGATAGGGTACACTCGTATTTCACATCTGCGCATGCAAATCATAATTCATTTGTTATTTTCTTTTCTTTTTATAGAAACGTTTTCCGTCTTAGGCAGATGAGGAGGGTGCGCACTGTCTGTGACAGAATTCAATCCATTTTAGTACTTTGTAAAGTTGATTAGATGCGCTTAAAGCTATTTTCGCGATGCCGGGTCACCAATCAAAGATTTGGCCTTTAAGCCGAACTTGATACTTAAAATTTAATTTTACGCAAATATTGTTGCGAATAAATAACAATTTGAAAAAAGACAAGTTGTTGAAAAAAATCCACGAACGGGATTCGAACCCGCACTCCATGACATGCCGGGACAGCGAGTTTCGGCGAATTGGATTGAGCCACGATAGCATAGTTGGTAGTACACCTGACCCGGCATGTCATGGGGTGCGGATTTTCTTTCAAAACTTTGTCTTTTTTCGAACTTGATACATATTTAACAAAATTAACTTATTGGGTATTTTTATAAAAACATTTTAACTATCTTTAAGTTTGAGATTCAAAAGGTTTTAAAGAGTGTGTTCGTTTATAAAATTAACAAATGGCGTGTTACCAGTTGGTAGGGGGAGTTCCCCCGAGACACTATTAATTATCTTCGATTTTAAGATTTCTTTTCTCATCACGAGATTTAACAGCTTTGTTTTGTGTTTCTGCCGATTTCTGCTTTGCACTCTATCATTGTATTTAAAACAAGAAAAAAATATGCTTCAAACACTTAATAGGTTTTTTCTATAAAGTTCCCTCTAAAATAACTCCAATCAACTGACCTCCACTTAACTAGAGTGCGTTGAAAAATACCCATTTCGAAAGCTCTCCAAATCCTAACATTAAAGCTCGATGCGGTCATTAGATCCGAGCTTTTCCAGATTTCGTTCGCTACTTTTACTTAGTAATTTGATAGGCCTCACTTGTGGTCCTCGGAGTCTTAAGGAGGTTCTAGTGTAGGCTGAGGGCCCTCGTAAGTACGGTCTGGGGAAGACGGTAATTATGTTATGTCAAATTGTCACGCGTCTATCTAACTGCGTACTTGAGGTGTGCAGATATTATTTTAGAGGGAACGTTACTTGCTATTGTGTTACACAGTTGTTATAATGACAAAGAGGTGTTATGTTAATGACGTATGTATAGTAATGTATAGTTATACATTTTAATATTATTGTATAATAAGTAAGCTAATTTAGACTTGTATTTGTGTAATAAATGTTATTGATGTATGTCGTTTTTATAACAATAAAATAATAAGTTCTATAACATAACTTCCATTTTTTTAACGTCGTCTTTGCAAGCTGGGATTACAATAGTTTTCATTTTCGACGATGTTTTTTTTGTTTTCAAATGGTAAACCCATAAAGAATGTGTGGAGATAAGATAAGGAATTTTGTGTTCCGAAACTCTTAAAAGGGTTAAATAAGATATTTAATAATGATTAAGAGGGTAGTTCAAAAATGCTTATATTGACGGGTTGCTTATTCCCTTTCGGGATGTTACCCTTTTGCAAACATCCTGTATAGTATATTGGGGCTCAGCACCCGCTATGATACCAAAGCGTGAAATAATTGTTGGGAAAGCTGAGTTATGGCACTTCGTATATATAATATGAGGTAGAGCAACTTCTTTGGAGCGAAAATGTGTTTGTTTAGATAAAGCTTCGCATTAAAACTAGGGATTAAACGATACCGAAGCGATGAATCGTAAACCGCCGATTATCATGGCTAATACGACTCATCGGTACCGTAATTATTATACCGGTTCATTACGATTATCATTACCGATGCACTACGATTATTGTTTTTTGACAGCAGTATATTTTTACAAACATAGCCCTTTAGTCTTTGTCAGAAAAGTACCTATAAATTTCTGTATAGATAATAATCCTTTTGCCTGCCGGCTGGGGGCGCCCGAAAAAGGTTAATAAGTATCACTATTTTTGGGTTATGTTTGATTGATTTCGTGTTAATAGTGTAGTTTCCTTTTGTTTGTAACCAAAGGTGTTTTTTTATATTAGTGATGCTTGAGCGCCAGGAACATAGCGAATAGAAATACTTCTACAAAATTCAAACGATACGATACTATCGTTAACGGTATCGTTATCGTAATAGTATTATCGTAGAGGTATCTTTATCGTAATACTGTAGAGCCTGAGGGGCTCTATTTTACAGGGAAGACTTAGTCAAAGAAACAAACAATCGATCAGTAATTAACTGTATTTTTAAAACCAACTCAAGTTAACATTTTATTGCCCTATCGCTGAGACGGGCTGACGTCGAAGCTCCCCGATCCTCTTTTGTTTCCTTCTATGCGTGTCTTCATAATCAAAATGAGTTTAAACGCAGAACGCGACGGCTGCCAGTAGGCTCGCCCAACCAAGTAGTCCCGATCACTACAGTATACATAACGATACTACCATTAACGGTATCGTCATTGTAATGGCCATATCGTTTAATCCCTAATTAAAACACTGCTGTCAGATATATGAATGCAAAAGTGTACATAGTACTTGCGATAAACATTAATCTATTCTATGATTCTGTTTTATTCTAAATATTGTTCAACTTGTCAGGGAGTCTGTTTTGTTTTTAGCTATAAAGGTACAGTACAGTACCACCAGTACCAAAGGTACAGTATACATTGCAATAAAAAATACAAAATTCTACTTATTTTTTTCAAAAATCTGCTTTCTTGAAACCGGCCGTATATTCTACTTGTCAGTGTATTTATTATTACTCCTTATGCATACGACTGAGAATCAGTTTTATCAATGTTTGTAATATACATTTGTCACAAACTTTTTCAGAAAAAAAATTGCATGCTTTTGTAATACGTACGGTTTTAGATACATAAGTTTAGTAAAATTATATTAAATGTATGCTATAAGACTAATTGTGTTAGGTACAATTCTCAAGGACCTATTTTGACCTTGAGAGAACTATCCGTGTCTTCGACCTTTCCACGGCCAAGGGTAACCGCTAAACCCTAAGTTAATGTTCGGAACATTACAACTATTGTGCTTTTAGGCCTGGTACTGTAAGGTCAAGGTCAAGGCGAGCTTTGGCAATTCTTCAAAGTTTTTTCGTTCAATTTATTACGCATAGTTATTCTTACTTTATTATTACCGTTACTTTATAATCGTACCACAGCTGGTACATGCTTTTTCACATGGACGATAGATAGCATATAGTTATTAGGCATAACCCACCGCACTGGGACGTTTGCGACAGAATCGTATCTTTGTTTTAATCAACCTTTTTCGAATTTGCTTCTTTGCTTGACAAAGGTCTCCAAATCTTACCACACATCTCGTACTGCGATCCAATCCAATCTCTTCTACAAAGGTCGAGAACAAAAGCTATCAAAAAGAAAAAAATATATTTGTACATTCTCCTAATTGGCGGTTTATAAATTTTACACAAACTGTACTGAAAACAATTTTTTTAAAACATTTTTCCATATTTATATTCTGTTACAATTTAATATGTTATCTCAAAGTTTAAAAACCAATCCTTTTCTTTGTTTTAATCACTGGCATTAATAATTCAATCTCTTTCAAACTCCATCTCATTGAACTCCCATTCCCCGATAACTTCTATAACAACTTTGGCTATTTGGCATTTAAAGCTTGTTATCGGCACTATGGCAGCCTCGCAAACTAAACGACAATCTTCAAAAGAGCCTTCCATTTCCTCGAATCTCTCATTAAGAGGAGCGGGCAACGGTCCCTCCGATAAAAATGAACTGACCTCTATAACGAAGGATGTTTATTTCATGCCATCCCTGTGGCCTTTGAAACTGAACACAGCCCTGATTATAAGGACTTGTGGTCGCCCAGTGGTCGAAATTCGACCGTAATTTTATTTAGGCTGCACGGATTGTATGCTAAGCAATGAAAAATTAAAAAAGATAGAATGTGAGTTTGGATTGGCATTGACATATTTCGGCCGCTCCTCTTACATTTTTGAAATTTTTGAAGAGAGTATTATATGCGTGTGTGTCAAATACATATGCGTGTGTCAAATACATTGTGTGTAATGTTTGTTTTATTGATTAAATGTATTTTTTATGCATCATTTTAAAAAATATTAACATTCTGCAATTCTTCTCTATATAAACTATAAGTGTGCTAAATTTCACACTCCTCCGTCCGCGCAATTTTCGTAAAAAGGGGTACAAAGTTTTTGCTTCACGTATTAATATATAGACATTCGAAATGAGGTTTTTATATATTTTGTGTTTGTGCTACATAATATTTTGATATTACCAAGTCAGTCGTCTTTCGAAGCGTAGCCGCAACGTTACTACGGACGGTTGGATCATGCTTCGTAGCACTACGAATCGCTAGGGCCACGAGAAGTGCTACGAGTTCTAGCCGCGTCAACAGGACCGTAGACCTTCGTAGGCCGTAGTACTCGCACGAAAGCGCTCGGTTCGTTTATGCGGCATCCGCAGTGCATTACGCAATACATTGAATGTCCATGACTTTTATGTACTAAGTTATGACTACGCATTGGATGTTACGTAAAACCATCCTTGTATGTAACGCATTACTTTTGTATGTATGATTGTGACGTGTCAAACGCAATGCGGAAACCGTATAAGCGTAAATGCGAGTTTTATTAACCACTCTCAATACGTCCATAAGAATAAAATTATCTGTGCCAAAATGTCTCTCAAAACCAAACGCAATTGTTAATCTCCAGGAGAAATTGTTTCAATGCAAATCATACAAATTCTACTTTTCGTTTCGACACATAAAAGTCGCACTAGGCAACCTATTTAGTCCAAAAAATGCTACGACAAAGTTCTGTAATATGCGTACGCGTTTTTCTACATTGACGTGGAATAGAAAAGCCAATGAGACTTTCGCATTGGATCCACGCTAAGTGCCGAGATATTACCGACTTTTCCTTATTTTGCTGGGTGTTGACATGTCATAGGGTTGCCTATTGAATAACTAGTTATTACCAAAGAACTAGTTACACTAACGAATTTACTAGCGTTTAACTGACGTATTATTTTCTCCTGACGTTCTGAAACCAACGTTAAATACCAGGCTCAACTGCAAGTTCAAAACATACAGAAAGCTAGAATAAGCTTGGAACAAAACGCATCCGATAGAAATGCGTAGTTGTACTTTTTTGGATAGAAGTAATGTACGGTATTCTAGTCCAAATTAATTATGATGAGACAACCAATACCTGTCCAGTCACCACGGACAAGGGTTTGAAATGTCAAGATTTTACAAGAAGACCTTGATGTAACCTTTATAGATTCACTGTTGTTAAGCGCAACTTACATGCGTGCGGTCTGTACTTTTATCCGATAGTGCTGTTGTCTGTAATATAGCGTGCGATATAAACAAGGTATTGCATTTTTTTTTTTTTTTGTCAACACATTTCATTCTATTTTCGTAAACGAAACCAAATAAGCCACCGTTGGAGCTGCGTATCATGAGGCTTGCAGAGCTTACAGTTTTCTTACTCGGGAAGAACGTCGTCGGGTGCTGGACGAGTCTGTTATTTGATATTATTCGCGGTCGCTTAGCCTGCACGGAACTGGTTGAACTTGTCTCCCTAAAGGCCCCTACACGTCGCACTAGGCACACACAGTTATTTAACGTTCCACCACATACCACAAACTATGGCCAGAACTCCGTTTTCTCCTGTTTGCCAATCACATACAATAAAAATTTCAACGACAGGATTTCAAAACAGGATCAAAACAACACTTTCTTGATCGGAGCGGCTGCCTGCCATGATATCAACGATTGTGACTATGAGTCATATAACTTATAAATATTACTTATAAGTAGGTAATCAATAGTTATTAGTTTTTTTTATTTAGGGCCTGTTTCACAATGTCTGATTAGGAGATACTTGGCAGATAAAGTGACAGTTTTGTATGGAATATCTGTCAAGTAAACGCTAATGGGAACTTACTTGTAGATCGTGAAACAGGCCCTTAGTTATATATTTGAATTGTATATAGTTTATGTATATTTTTATATGTTTTTTATTATCATATTTAGCAGTATTCTGTCTATGTTTATTTTTGCAATGTATTTATCTATGTATGTATAGATATTCAAGTATTTATGATACATATATACATAAAACCATATTATATATATTCCGTTTATAATTGTCTGCTTTACTCCCATATTTAGAAAAAGTTCTGTCATAGGGTCAGATCATGTTTTGCATATGATTTAAATACTTTTTTGTAAAGTTAATTGTCAATGTTCGCCTCTATCTATTGAAAATGTAAAATGTGGATAGTCATAATTGGCCTCCGAATTGTAAATTTAAATATTGTAAGCTAGTTGTAAATGTGCTCCCTAATAATAAAAAATAAATAAACCAGTATCAATTAATATTTAAAATTTATACAGATAGATATTTATTTGCAGAGGCGTGACTATTCATATAATACGTTATGCGTGTTAAAATTGCTTCGTTGTGTGTGTATATGAGTAAGATAAGATAATAATCTAAGTTCAACGATTATGACACGTCGACTATGTAAGGCTTTCGTAATCATAATGGCAATGGCAGCCCTACTTAGAATGTATAACGGGTAGATAGGGAAGCCGGGTTTGTGTTTATAGACGATAAGACTATAGATTTATGCCTTAATACAAGAATATTAAAACGGCTTAAGCAACGCAGCTCACACCTAAGCTAAAAATGTCGAAGATATGTGAGAACATACCTAAAAAATCAGACTGAAGAGTTTGTTATTTTTTATTTTCAACGCGATAATTTCTAGAACTACCAGTCGGGTATGACAAAATATTTTTGCATTTGATAGCGCAACTTCTGTGGAAGGTTATTTATTATAGGTTATTTAACATCACGATATGACCCTTAAAAAAGTCAGAAAAAACATTATTCTGAGGAAAAAACGCTTAAGCGAATACGAAGTACTCCTCATTTTTGAAGTATGTCAAAAAGAAAGGAAGGAGGTAAAATTTAAGTTAGCTCAAGGTTTTATGATGATGATGATGATGCTCTTTACTTAAAAAAAATAGATGCTGTAAGGAAATCTATTTTTTTTAAGTAAAGAGCATCATCATCATCATAAAACCTTGAGCTAACTTAAATTTTACCTCCTTCCTTTCTTTTTGACATACTTCAAAAATGAGGAGTATTTCGTATTTTGTTACATTAAGAAAGAACCTTAAAAAACAGTTTTCCTTATAGTTAAGTTGCTGGTGGGGTTTGTTTTAGGTCCGTCCCGTTAGCTAATACTTATATGTCTTTTCTAAATATGTCGCTATAACACCAATGTCTTAGCATCTCAGGTGCGATAAAAGCTTATTTGAAGGGAAACAAAAAATGCATAAAATGTAGTGCACTAGACCGAAAAAAAGTATTTATACATGGTTCATGCAAACTTGCGAACTAATTGTACTCTCACTGACAGCGCCCATGTTACATATGAGATCGGTATTTTGTATACGACCCAGGTATTCAATTTAGCAAAGAGTTCCAGATTTTTATATACCGACCTACTCGTATCCTCGGCTTTTCAAAAGGATACTTTTCTTACCTACATAATTATTACCTAATCTTAATTACTCACCACATTACCAGCCCATTTAATGTTACCACAGCTGGGACACGAGCCTTCCCTATGGACGGAAACATTACAGGGAGAACGGGCCATAAAACCACAACGTGGGCCCAGCGCGGATTGGTGGTTGTTTACTACCGCTAAGCCAGGACAAACGGTTTTACGTGCCTTCCGAAGCACGGAGGAGCTCGACATGACAAATATTTGGTCACCTTTAACCGGCCTTTGCGAAAGTCACTTGCCGCAGACCGAGTGCGTTTATCACTGCGCCATCGAGCTCCTTCTTATTACTCATCATCATTATCTTAGCCAAAATACGTCCACAGCTGGGTAGAACGATTTCCATAACGACCGGTTTTCTGCTGCTCGCAACCACCGCGACCCTCACCAGATCGTCGGTCCAC
This sequence comes from Eudonia truncicolella, assembly GCA_949315975.1. Taxonomy (NCBI): domain Eukaryota; kingdom Metazoa; phylum Arthropoda; class Insecta; order Lepidoptera; family Crambidae; genus Eudonia; species Eudonia truncicolella. The sequence continues at coordinate 4,432,996 of OX438840.1, read as the reverse complement.
CTTGTTGGAGGCCTGCCCACACAGGTATCTAGTAGTAATAAATGTATGGAAAATTCAAAAGCACTTTTCGTAAGTTTATTTGAATAAGAAATGTTGACTTTGACTGCGTTTTCTGGTGCGCGGTCGCTACTCGAGATCGATTCCACCCCAGGAGCCATCAGTCCTGCGAGCGATGGCCCTGCCTACTGGAGCTTAGAAACTCTTCGGGCTATGTGGGTCACCTTTGCCTACCCCGATATAAAAATTTCATTGTTTGTTTTTACCTTTCTGTGTGTGTGCGCAATAAAGAGTTTTATCTATCTACCTATCTATCTTTGTTGTCATACGGATATCCTCATTTCTGATCTTTCGAATAGTATTTGAAAAAGTGTTAAAAAAACCGGCGGCCATTTGCGTGTCGGGCCACGCGCAGTGGTTTGTTCTGTAGCCCATCTCAATAATGCGGACTCTGAGAAGAGGGCGTTTATGAACATTTATTTAATGTAGATACTACCGGTTTTACACACCTGACAACGATATTTAAGAAGTTCCAAATGAGGAATTTGTACTGCGCCAAGTATGTTTTATAAGTTGGTCGACTGTTACTCGTAAACTTGTAAAGCCTACTTAGCTGTGATAGTTTTCGTTTTAACTTCATCATATATACAACTACTATTAATAAACCCGCAATATTTTTGAAATTGCTATCCAATGAAACTCCACAATATGGGGTAGACAAGAAAAAAAAATTACATCTCCACTTCAGGTGTAGGGAAAGTAACCTCAAAAAAATATTTTTCAAAATTTTACTTCCTTACTTTGTCGGCGTGATTAATATGTATATCCATGCCAAATTACAGCTTTCTAGTACTAAGAGTCTATGAGCTAGGCTGGGGACGGACAGACAGACAGACAGACGGACATGGCCAAAGTACATATATGGGTTCCTTGTTGACTACGGAACCCTAAAAAGGCGTATCGTGGCTCTTAGCAGCATAGCTTAGGCGATAGCATTCTAGTGCACCTGACTCGGTATGGGGTGCGGGTTCGAAACCCGCTCGTGGTTTTTTTTTCCATACACAATTATATATAACCATAATTTTAAACAGAAACTGTTTGTTATGCCTAATAAAGACAAAAGTAGATGACAGGATTTATTGCCGGTTGTTAGAATAATTGAAATGTATTAAAATAAATTTTTCTTAACGGGGACGATATCGCGAGCGTCCTACCATATAAAATCAAAACAACTTTTCGACATCCATGTGCTTCTTTAATCTAAAAAATATTAGACTTTCTCTTATTTTATTTAAGTTTATGCGAAACATTGTTAGTACCTACTCTAAGTTTTTCTTAAAATAGTATATTGAGTAAGAACACCTCGGTGACCAAGTGTCAATGCGCTCGGCCAGATACCTTAAGGCCCCGGGTTCAATTCCCAGGTTGGGCATAGTGTGTTTCGGATTTTCGTTGCATAGCCCGGGTTTGTGATCACCAACCCGCATCTGGCAAGCGTGGTGATTAGGCCATCATCCATCAATTATAATGATGACTTGATTTAATGATGGAGGCCGTTGCCCGGCCAGTAAGTAGGCTATGTACTTTTTTATATTAAGTATACAACTGACTAGGAAACAACTAAGACCGCCGCCGCCGTAGCAAAAACCGCGATCCAAATCGAAACATCTACAGTTAATTTAATTATTTTTAATTATATAAACAAAACAAAAACATTTTATAAATAGCTTGCCTACTTCTTAACTCATCTTTAGTATTTGTAAAAATATTATGATCGGGTGTTAATGACGGTAGTTGTTGACATTGAATGGGTGCCTTTGGCTTTCAAAGTAAAAAGTAAATAGTGTTGAATAATTTCGGCGGGCTGGTTAGAGCCACGATAGCTCAATTGGATGAGCACCTGACCCGGTATGTCAGAAGGGTGCAGGTTCAATTCCTGCTCGTGGAAATTTTTCCAACATTGTGTTTTTGTAATCTACAGTTAAACTTATTTTCTTTAAATATCGAAGAGTCAACTGGGCCCCATGCAACATACATTATCCAGCATTGTATTACATACTTCACAATTTATTACATTACCGTATAACGTAATAAGTACTAACAGACGACAGGCAACAGCTCACACACGGAACCGATCGAGTTTCCCGCTTTAGTCGCAATTCTGAATGAATAAATTGCTGCGCGATTCGGCGAATTTTGCTTTTGCATCAGGCGCCAGCCCCTCGACACGGTTCAAAATTAAATTCACTGACCCTTTGATGTATAATGTGTACACTACACAATGAAATACTTTGATAAATGCGTGCTTCACAAAACAGGACGTTAGTCACAGCAGGTTAAAGTAGAAAGTTGCCAGGACTTACCCGGCAACGATATTAACAATTCGAGAACAAACGGTGACATGACAAATAAATAAACAACTATATATTTAACCAGCGATCTTGTATTTGCAGTTTTAAAATATTAAAGGAGCATCAAATATTCGCTTTCGGAAAGTTATTGACACTGCTGGATTAGCCAATAGGTGAAATTTGAAACAGCGACATCTAGTGAAATGAAATGTACTTGTACGTTTTGGTTATCCCAGTGCTCGCTCAATAAGCAATTACTAGTGGGTCGCCCGCAAAACTTCGCGTTTATTCAACAGATTTTTTAGGAATTTCGAAACCTATGACAGGTTTCTTTATTTTTCTGCACATCTACGGCTGGAGCTCTTCAAAATGAGACCATAACTGATTTTTTATGTGCAGCGATCGTCCCATAACCACTGGGACAAAAATCGGCTTACGTTATTAATATATATATATATATATTTATTTACTTCTGCATCGTGAAGCGTAGATTTCAAACGAGCTCACCAATCTCTCGTACAAATCGGAAGAACCCACGTTCTTCCGATTTCCGTTCTTGCAGCTTTAAAGCAATTTTTTTTTCGAGTGATCTGTTGATTACCGCTGGGCGTTTTCAGCTTCACCGGACTTTTTTGGAGGCGGCGTTCCTCAAGCCGAAGCACTGTCAGAGGTTTTCTAGAGGGAACGGCATCACGAGCTAGTACGTGTCCACGCGCCCTACTAGTTTCTCCGTGGGGTTCGGGCACCGGCATCAGTCAGCAAAGGCAAGCTTTTTCTGGTGAGTGAGCGCCTAACATCATCACCTGAAGTTTCTCCCAGTTGTAATTGGGTCACAATTCGTCAAATTCGAGTTTCAAATTGTTCGAAGACGCATTGGTTAATACGCCCGGTTTGCGAATGCTAACGTTAAGCTACTTTCACAGAGGCAGGTCATCAGATGAGTGACCAAAAATTTTTTATCTCGAGCACCTTCATATTACACGTGAGGCACGTATAGCCGTTGGTCCCGGCTGTATTAGCAGTCGTTAACAACCGCCAATACGCAATGGGCCCGCGTGGTGGTTAATGGCCTGTTCTCCCTATCCATCCATAAGAAAGCTTCGTGTCCCAGCAGTGGGGACATAAAATGAGCTGATGATGGTGATGGGTGTGAAAATGATACTTCTAATTTGTCTTAATTCAGAGCAAATCGTTTTCTTACGCTTCACGTCATCCGTTTTTTGCTGGAGCCCATTCTACCTTAGGAATGACCTGTCCCCCAAAACTTGCCCCACAGATCCCCCAAATCCCCAAATCAACGAATAACAAACGACCATCGGGATTGGCGGGATTAGCCGGGATAACAGGGATCCTGCGTAACGTAATTTATCTGTAGATCACGCGATCCGTCTTCACTTGAGCGGCCGGTCACCTTCTGTTTCTTTGATACACTAGATAAAGTAAATGAATGTTGTCCGCACTAGGAAGTTTTTAGCGAAGGGCGGGATGTGATTGGTGTCTTACGAAATTCAATTGTTTATTCGGTTAGTTGAATTAGTTGAATGAGAAAATTTTACTTTTTATTTTCAAGTGCTAATTGCTGCACTGAAGCTAAATTAAATATTTATAAAATTTATAAAATACAGTGAAAAAATTAAACGCCCACCCGACCTAGTCAGGAATCGAAGCTGGGTCTTCCGCAATCCGGGCGGCTGCATTGACCGCTATGCTTCCGGGAAGGCTGACGTAAGCGCTGAATTTTGTCACTGCTTTTTAATTTTTGAGTGCTAATAGCGGCACAGTGCGCCATCTATCCAACGGTCATTGCAACCGATGGCCATGTAGATTCACCTTTGCAGATGAAATACTACAAATTTGATAACACAACGCTATAGTACTTTTTTTACTTTTTATTTTTTAGGTGCTTGCTGCACTGAAGCTAAATTAAATAAGGTAAAATTTATAAAATACATTGAAAAATTAAACGCCCACCCGACCCAGCCAGGAATCGAACCTGGGTCTTCCGCAATCCGGGCGGCTGCACTGACCGCTATGTTACCGGGAAGGCTAACGTAAGCGTCGAATTTTGTCACTGCTTTTTAATTTTTGAGTGCTAATAGCGGCACAGTGCGCCATCTATCCAACGGTCATTGCAACCGATGGCCAAGAAAAAATTTTGTTCATTGAAACTTTTGTTCGTGAGCTGTTGGTCGCATGCACGTAGCATTATTTGTATCATGCAGCATTATTTGTTATACCAGGCTCTTAATAGTGTTTAATTGTAAATGTATTAAATTAAACTATGTATGATATGGTAACAACATTTTTTTTCTTAAATGTCGTTAGGTATCTTCTATTAGAGCTGGTGGAGTTTCTTACGCCCACTCTTCTCCACAGCTAAAAAATAGATGTCCTGAATGGGTAGTAGGTAAACAATGTATGGACGATTCAAAAGCACTTTTCCTAAGTTTATTTTAATTAAAAAAACTACTTTGGCTTTAACTTTGAATTTGGCAGTTTGTTATACGTGGTTTTACATGTAAAATAAAACGCAATCCCTGCTGACTCTGTGCAGTAGTTAGAACAAGCGTATAATAAGGTGTCATTGTCATTAGGCAATTATTCAATTCATAAAATAGAGATATTGATATTGTGTAAACATGACGGTGGAACGTCACTTAACAAATTCGCTCAAGAATTCTGATAAAGATCTCAGTAAACTCTCATATTTACCGAAATGAAGATAGTTGAAGAAATCTGTTGGATTTACATCATCGTCCATTACCATTTAATTAAGAAAAACAATGCCCTAAATGATTTAGTAAGATTTACTAATAAAAACATTAAGTAAAATTTAAACACTGAAAAAAGACGACAACCTCAGGCGGGGTTGTCGTCTTTTTTCAGTGTTTAAATTTTACTTAAGTATATTTAAGCGTTAATAAAACGCTAAAATATATAAAAAACACTTAATAAAAACATTGTTAAGAGTACGTAGGTAGGTATATTATTTATTTCAACTTAGTAATGAGTTACCACAGTCGCAATAATCTCTTTATTTAGCAGGCTTAAGCAGCAACTCCTATTCTTACGGCCTGACTAAGTACAAAGTTACCGGTCGCGAAGTCGTCGAGCGTTCGAATTTCGAAATTCCCAAGGCTAGCTAGTGGCCTTGGGAATTTGCGATTATAGGAAGCCGAAGAAAGTAAATAAAATAATAAAATAAATATTTTATTCTACATCCGGACATGTCAGTTACATGAAAAAAAAAACTAAGTCTATAATCATGATGTTTTTGAGACATCTTTGGCCGTTACAGTATATCCTGAATACGGCGAGTGTTGTTGCCTCCTCAAACCTAACAAACTAAAATGTACAAAATTAACATGTCACGGGACCGGGGAAATATCACTTAACTACTATTTCGTTTATAAATCATCACTCACTCACTAAATCATCAATCATCGAATACAATTTAAGAAATTAATTTAAATAATGATCTTACTCTAGCTTCTGTACAACTACTACAAAGTATCCTTACAAACAAGAATAAAAAATATTTTGGCAGATATTTGACATGAGGATATTTGGTTTTGTTAATGTAGAAATTAACTTAGAAGTTTGGTAAATATAACCGGTCCCTTTAATGAGTAGTTAGGTTAGCCTTTGTAAGTATTTAATCTGCGGGTATCAGTCCCTGCTCAAATGAACCTTTTTAAGACGTATTTTTGCCAAAAATAAATAATATAATGTATAATATTCTTACTCTTTTCTTATTCCTTCAAAAAGCTAATTAAAAACTTCAACAAATTTTTGTTCCTTAAACCGCTCATATGCGGCGAGCACTGATCAGTGCCCTAAACAATATAAATAAAATAAAAAAATATTGTTTTAACAATTTATCGGAATATATTGTTTTTTTAATGAATAACACTTACTTATTCTGCATTGAAACTGCAAAATTACCTGTAACAAGAATTACAATAAAAAATAAATACAAAACACGAAACAAACAAGCAAACTACGTTGCTATTACAGTTGGCACTTAAATATTGTAAAATTAAATAAAAATAAAAAAAATATATATATGTTCAAGTCATCGCTACAAGTGATGGGCAATCGCTTGTTTTGTATTTGTCTTTTTTTTCCTTTCAGTGGCAAGGAAAATAACGCATTGCACTAGATTACCAATATAAGAAACCACTAAAATCAGCTTCACTGATTGGTCTCCATAATTTCCTTGATGTCAGATAAGGAGCTATTCTGCTATCCCCATTCATCGAGCGTGCAATACCGATGTAACATATTGTTTTCGTAATCGTATTTCAGTGAATACCTACCCTCAACTATTCCGAAATCGATTTTAAATGCATCCCTATGAGAATAGAGTCTAATTTGTGCGCAGGGATATTATTTCAATTCGTTTCTCTGGCTTTACGACCTCATTTTGGGGAAAAATGGGGAGGACAATGCATATGTTAGTGTAGTAAGTAAAATCTGCTCGAATCGGCAAGATATATTGCGATATTTTATCTTTCTAAATATACATAAATCTAATTTATATTATATATTGTCTGATTTAATAGCAATAATAATTATAATACTATAACGGCGTAATGACATTCGTTAGTAGTTAGGCTAAGCCTCAATCAATCAATTTACCTACTTAACACATAAATCTCTCATTCATTATCCATCCATAGATTGTCTGTAAAAGTTCACTCTTAGTAATATGACCGCTCTTTGTACTACTTTTATGTAGTTTTTTTTTTTGTGAAATTTTTTTTTTTGTAATTTTAGTGTAAAATAAAGAATATTTATCTTTATCTCTATTTTGGCCAAAACTTAAAAAATTTACCATATTCTCGGCATTTTCAACTTCTAACTTCGGGTCTTACACTTGTTTTCGTTACATCAATGCGTATCTTTTAATCTACAACGTGAAAGCGATTGGTCAGAAGCTATGACGAACTAAGTTGTCGGTAAGTGACGATAAAGCCAAAGCCAAAGCCAAAGCCCACTCCAATTACTTGACCAAAATGTAAGTAGTAGATAAAAGGTAGCTTTGTCAGCATTACAGCACAAAACAAGGAGAACCACAGAAGGCAAGCTTCATACAAACGCGCTTGAGCAACTCACGGACTCAGAATTTTGCAACAGCAGCGCTCAGTTTTTTTTTTAGTGTGTGCTGCTTGGTTCTCGGCATTTTCAACTTCACCAGGCTTTTTGGGGGCGGCGAGAAACTTAAAGGATACCACCTCAAGCCGTGTGAAACGAATCACCGTCAGAGGTCGTACCCTTGTTCTACGAGTACGTCTTGGGCCTAAACTAGTGTGCATGTTTAGTGTATTCTGTGGAAGTGGCATTTAGAGGATCGAGCGACTGTCCCGTGATTCGTGTCCGTGAGAGGTTGTCTATGTGTGCGTTGCTCGAGCGCGGTATGTTTATCTTACCTTCTGTAGGGTCTCTTTATTTTGTGATTACAGGGTCGCTAACAAGGCTCCTAGCATTGAGCCGGCACTCGACCACCCGGTTAAGAGATTCTGCTAAAGGACACTCTTTCAGATAACAAGTTTTTTAACGAAACTTTTGTTACAAGCGCAGTTTGAAGGATAAGAATTTATTTGGTATATTTACTGAATTGAGCTCGTTGGCGCCACGGTCACGTGTTCTTTGCTACAATCGTGAAAGTTACCTAGACAGTGATAGGTACCCGGATGGGTGATTAAAAGTTTATTCACAATATTCTTTACAATAACAACCATATCCAATCGCTGTAAGAGCACAACTTACGAAATAATTACAAATTTTTTTTTTAACAAAAACAATTGCTGCCAATAATTTTAATTGAAGTCTCTGAGCATATACTAACTGTCTATATGCTGTTCTAATATAATACAAGTCCCAAAGGTCCACGTAAATAGTCTCTATACCTACATCTGGCCAAAAACAAAAGTCATTGCTACGTGATGTGTGACTAAATCACCATACATGCGCCAAATGCGGGTTGGTGATCTCAAAACCGGGCTGTGCATCGAAAAATATGAAACACAGCTGATCCTGCCAGGAAATTAAACTTATACTGTTCACGACATTAAAATATGCCAATATTACTCACAATCGTTACCAACTTCACACAAGGACTGCTTGGCGGAAAAGTGAAAAGTCATGTCTGCGGTTTTGTTTTACTTTCAAAAATTTGTGTTACGTCGAATATTAATGTGAAATAATGAGCATGAGTGTTGGCAAATCAAACAAAACGATGCAACGGCACTCTTCAAATTCTCTCATGAAGTCCGCGTGAGGACTTAGTAAAACCCCACATCTTTACTGAGATACTCGAGGGGCTGGGCACTTCACATTTGTATTATCATTCATAATTATCATACAGGAAGGAATTATATTGTTTATTTATGTATTAGTTGTGAGAAAAATTACGAAACGAACTCATCAACTAAAGAAAAAAAAAACTTTACACAAAAACATCAAGTTACGTGTTCGTTAATCAGTGATTGAGGAGTGTGTTATGGGGTCCAACGATCTTTGAAACTAAGTTATTGAGTGGTGATTATGGAACGGTGTGATTAATTATCGTCATCTAAACGATTGACATGGGTAGTTGAAGTTGGGAAATTAAGCCCTTAGACCCTTTGGCTAAAAAGTATTAAGTATAGTGGCACTAGAGTTCGACAGACCAGTGATCGACATTGCTTACCTTTAATCACTAAAAATATGTGTCTGGAACTGGTTCTAGTCTTTAGCAACAAGTGAAAACAGCCTACCTGCTTCCTAACTGTCATCCTTTAAAATCTATGTTATTTTTTTACGATGGAAAATGTGTCGAACTGAGCCGCAACCCTAGGTATCATCTTAACTTTCTATGAAGTTAGTTACCGCGAATGGTGTACATAGAAATATAAGCAGTAAGATAACAAATAGACTAAACGTTTTGTCTAACTTAATTGCACCTACCGTGTTATCTCTGCACCACCCCATGGTTGACTGGTAGAGAATGCCTTTGGCATTAAGTCCGCTGTAATTTATGTTGCAAAAGATATATATATATATATATAAAAAAAAATATTATGCTCATGTTTATTTTAATATTGTGATGCCTTGCTGGCCGAGTGGCAAGAATGCTTGAAACGAAATCCAGGTTTCAATTCCAAAGATGAGCTAAGTATGTTTTGGATTTCAAATCATAGCTCGTTTTATGATCTAGCCATTGCCCATCAAATGTAGCAACGACATGATATAGCCTACTAGTGGGACAGAACATTTGTAGTAATTGCATTTTTTTTACCTTTGTCACGAACCGTGAAAGAGCACGTGTTACCCACAAATCAGGCAAATCAATGCAAGTAGGTACCTACAGATAGACGCCCGCACATCAACCTATTCAAAATTGTCAAATTTCTTTAATAAATGATAAACCATATGCCTAAAATACATAAAGTTCAAAGTCTGTTGAGGAAATTTGACAATAGGGTATTTGACAGGTTTTAGAAAAATACTTCTAATAGTTCATAATAGCATAATATATATGCAATTTGATTAATTCGCTGTGAATTTCTTTATTTTTTATGAAAATCGCCATTAAAATTCATATAAATAAAATAGCCGCCAAAAAGATGCATGCAGGTCACGTGATGTCATGACGTCACCTGCTTGTAAACAAACTTTTATCTGTCAAATCACACCATACAAAACTTCGAATGACATTTACTGTCTGTAGGTGACGTCACTTTCTGATGCGGCCAATCCCGTGCGTTTTCGATCATGTGGCCAAGCATGAAAATTTTATTATATTATTATTTGTTTTTGGATACGTGAAAAAACTCACGGTAGTTGTATATATATGACGAAGTTAAAAGGAAAAATATCACAGCTAAGTAGGCTTTACAAGTTTACGAGTAACAGGCGACCAACTTATAAAATGTACTTGGCGCAGTACAAATTCCTCATTGGAAACTACTTAAATAACGTTGTCAGGTGTGTGAAACCGGTAATATCTACATTAAGTATTAGCATTAGCCATCGTTAAATAAATGTTCATAAAAGCCCTCTTCTCAGAGTCCGCATTATTGAGATGGGCTACGGAACGCGTGGCGCGACACGCACTTGACTTGCCCCCGCTGATACGTGATCTAAAAACAATATTAACATTTAAAATTCATTTTAAAAACCACCTCATGTCATTGCAAAACGCACAAGCACTATACCATCATATACAATATATACAATCATCAGGTTTTGCACGAATCACCTAGGTCGGAGGGGCCCGCGTCCCGGCGCCGATAATGCGGCTCAATCGGATTTTTTGGCTTTAATCTAGTCCCAGGTGCCTTGATTTTGTAAAACAAATAGTACACTAGGAATGGCGATTGCCACTTAGTTTATTTTGTTGATGTTCTTTGTTGCCACTTTGTTTGTTCACGTTATGTCTATGTTATGTATAGCAGGTTTATGTACCACATAGAAATGTAGGTAATCATCAGGAATCTTGTGAATGTATGCTATATTTTCACGTTAACATTTAAAAACAATATCGACAGATATTGTATGCTACTACATTTTGCAGAATGCAGAGAATTGTCTATAAGAGCGGTAAATCTATTTTTAAGAAAACGTTGGACGGACGATATCGACGTCCATAAAATAGATTTGTGGGAGACCGTCAAAGATCGAGACGAATTGAAAGGTTTGAACGTAACCTTTGCCAAGTAGTGGGACGAAAAGTTAAACACTTTCAAAGTACCGGCAACTTCATGCTTTTAAGACTATACTAAATATACATTTGATATTATTAATAATGACGTAAGTACTCATATATACTGTTTTCTAAAGTTTACGGTGAACACTACACATTTTTTCTACACAATTTTAACGAACATCACATCTTTCTCTCTCTGACCAAGGACCTTGGAAAGAAAATACAGCTATGTTTTATACGTCAAAAGTTTCGTTTTTACGCCTAACGGCCGATTTTTCAATTGACGGATTAGACTTATTCGTTTGATACAGTGAAGATTTGAAAAATGTATTGTCATAACATGACTTTTCGGACTTCTTGGCGAGAAAGTGAAGAGTCATGTCTGCGGTTTTGTTTTATTTTCAAAAATTTGTGATAAATCGAATATTAATGTGAAACAATGGTGGATTATTAACCGTTAAGTATTCGTAAGTGCGCATGAGTGTTGGCAAATGTAACAAAACAGTGCAACTTAACTTTTCAAATCCTCTCAAGAAGCCCGCCCGAGGAATTAGTAAAGCCCCACATCTTTACTGAGATACTCGAGGGGTTGGGGGGTATATCATTTCTCACTTCTCATTTCTATTATCATTAATCATCATCATACTGGAAGGAAATATTGTATATTTATTTATTACTTGTAAGAAAAATTACTTTGACACTGGCTAAATGTGCTAATCGCACGAAGCCATAAACTAAAGGGAAAAAAAACATGATTTTTCTTTTTAAACAGGTGATATTCTAGCTTGATTGCGTAATACTATAACAGAAAGATACTTTGTATCCGATGATTTAAAAATCAGCCCTTAATGAGATTATTGGCAATTGGTGTATACGCTACGACTTCGCTATTTAAAAGAGAAAGGCGTATTAATATAGTTAATTTATGTTGGTTTTGAAATGCTTGGTTATTTACATTAAAAATCTAAAAAGTTTGAAATAAGCCAAATTATTATAATTAAAACAAAAACCCGACTGCTAAAACAACTACTTATATAAAAAAAAACAAAACAAATTTCCTTGTCCGATACCACAACCAACCAGACCCGCCACAATATCAAAAAGTTCGATTTTCAACATTGACCCGACCGGGAATCCGGCGTGCAAGTCACTCGGCTACGGAGGACGTCAATAACTCAAAAACACACCATACTCATTAATATTTATGTAAGCAAATATTTCCTTACAAATTACAAAAACACAAATGTTGAAAAAATTTCCACGAGCAGGATTTGAACCTGCACCCTTCTGAACTTAACTGATCTTAACTGATCTTTAGTGTTTGTAAAAATATTATGATCAGATGTTAATGACGGTAGTTGTTGACATTGAATTGGCGCCTTTGGCTTTTAAAGTAAAAAAGGAAATAGTGTTGAATAATTTCGGCGGGCTGGTTAGAACGACGATAGCTCAATTGGAAGAGCACCTGACCCGGTATGTCAGAAGGGTGCAGGTTCAAATCCTGCTCGTGGAAATGTTTTCAACAATTGTGTTTTAGTAATTTGTTTCGCAACAAAATTTGCGTTAAAATTATATAAACAAACAAAAACATTTCCTTACAAGATAAAATTGTAATAGAAAAAAATCAACCATTCTCGGTTATCCAAAGGTCGTTGGTTCGATTCCCACTCGAGCTCCCGAGGCTGGTTGATTTTTTTCTAGTAAAGTTTTATTTGTTACTGTATATAGCACTGTGAATGCAAAATTCATATTATCATATTTATTCATATTTATATCTTCCTAAATGCATCAAGCTCCTCATAAAGTTCTCGTATTAGTAATATTCTCCTATAAAACTATTTTATTTCTTTCTTTCTGAAACAAGTCAATTGGAGAATCGATAACATGCTGTGAAAAGGGTCAATTAAGGGCGGACGTGAAGTTGTTTGTGTCAATAGTTGGAACAAACAAAAACATATTTTTGTACGGGAAAAGACGAATTTCTATGGCAAATTACTTGCTCATACATCAATATTTGTCTCTCTGCTCTGAAAGGGGGCTGAAAGGCAGATCCAGAAGGTTTTTATTCCCAGCGGGGAGGCGAAATGAAGAAACTTCAAAGATGGTGAAAAAGAGTAAAAACGAAATGAAACCGTAGATGGTGAAAGGAGAAAGTCGCTATTTTGATTGCAACGATAATACTCAATGGTATGGTGTATTAAAAAATAATCTGTGGTTTTAATCGATGTGTTTAGTGGTGAGGCTTGTTTTAAGTCTGCCTTACGGCCTACCACTGATTCTGACGTCTTGCAAACATGTTATCATCATAGGTGCGTTTCGATAGTTAGAGGTTACCATTAGTTGAGGATTCTGGATAATATGTACTACTATCTTTGGCCTTATCGTCACTCTACGACAACAGACCAGATGAAGGTCAGGCTCTTCCTCGCTGTGGAATTAAAAACCGGCCAAGTGCGAGTCGGACTCGCGCACGAAGGGTTCCGTAAAAATCATGTCCGTTGTATGGAAGCACCCTCAAATATTTATTTTATTCTGTTTTTTTAGCATTTGTTGTTAAAACGGCAAAAGAAATACATCATCTGTAAAAATTTCAACTGTCTAACTATCACGGTTCATGAGATACAGCCTGGTGACAGACGGACAGACGGACGGACAGGGGAATCTTAGTTATAGGGTATGGAACCCTAAAAAAGGACCTATTAACGCCAGCTGCAATGATTTAGGCCGATGATGGTGGTGATGAAACATCCGACAGCTGAGCAAACATAGTAGGGGTCATCTTGCCTGATGTAAATAAGTACAGTAAGTAAATAGCCTATATAACTGTCCCACTGCTGGGCAAAGGTCTCCATTATTGAAATCAAGTCATCACTACAATTGATGGGTATTCGCTTAATCACCACGCTTGCCAATTGCGGGTTGGTGATCACAAACCCGGGCTATGCATCGAAAAATCCGAAACACACTTTGCCCGACCTAGGAATTGAACCCGGGACCTTCGGGTATCGGGCCGAACGCGTGCCACTCGGCCACCGAGGCGTTTGTCTGATGCCATACCCTCTATAAAAACCCTCTGAGGTTGTAAATTATATATACAACCATAATCGCAAGGAATTTTCATTACTTTGCACTATCACTACAACTCCAAGACTTTTCTAACCCATTTGTCGTTGCGATACTGAATAATTAGCAACGGCTGGGTCCGTCGAAACCTTTGCCGGAGCCTCAAAGTGCAGCTTCATCAAAGCAGTTGCCATTTTTTTGTTCCTTTTCTCACAACAGTTCCTGGTGTTTGAAACTCCTCTGAATGTAACTTCCTAGCTGCTTTTAGGTAGATGAGAAGGTCCTCTTTTGTTAGTAGTTGCAATAAAATTAAGTAGAATTGCAGTTCATGGAAAGGGATATTTTTAATTAATCAAAACATAAATGAACTGAAGCACTTTCAGACTTTTTACCTTTTACAGGTCACAGGGAGACTATGTTAGACTACATGAGACTCTCCGTGACCACCTCAGATCTTGTTTTTATGATCTGAGGTGACCACGGAACGATCAGTAGAGGAATATCTAGCTCTTATAACAGTTATGGAAACGAGACGCGTGTGTATATGCCGCAGGGGCAAAACGTATAGAGAAAATCAAATAGCATGTCAAAATTGAACGCGATAAGATTCGTAAAGAGTAATTCATTTCAATATATAATACACGCAGATGGCCGGCGGCGTGTAACTCTAGCTTCAAAAATATGTGACTTAAAGCGAAAACATATGCGGACATACCCGCTCAACCATTACGCTGATAGCAGTGTACTATTGAGCCAATGAGCCAACCAACTTCTCCATTATTCGTACTTTGTCGTAGGAAGTTCATTAATTAGGTACGTAAAAAATGCGCACTGAATTATGTAGCGCAGCCGCCAGGATGTGAGCTCCGTACAAATGGTAATGAGATAAGAGCGCTCTTCATTATATCTATTAATGATAACAATTCTAGAAAATTAATTATAATGAGACCTCTTCCCTCTCTCCTAATAAGCTGTGCGGTGTCCACAATTGATCCTAGTCTGTAAATATTATGAATTGGTATTCGAGTATGTAATTTATTTTTTTTACACTATTTAATAATATTATTTAATACTATTTAATGAGATTACAATATCAAGCAAACCATAAATCACGGAGATTTGTCCGGTATACTACAAATAAGTTGAGCTCAACATCTACACATAACATCAACAAAATGCAAAGACAACAAAAGTTAACATAGGTTAGGTAGGTACTTTAAATTAACACACTTAACATTAAATAAGGACTTCTTGGCGGGAAATAGTGAAGAGTCATGTCTGTGGTTTTGTTTTTTTTTCTAAAATTTGTGTTATGTCCAATATTAATGTGAAATAATGGTGGATTATTAACCATTAAGTGTTCCTAAGTACGCATGAGTGTTGGCAAATTAAACAAAACAGTGCAACGTCATTTTTCAAATTCTCTCAAGAAGTCTGCGTGAGGACTTAGTAAAGCCCCACTTCTTTACTGAGATACTTACTCGAGGGGTTGGGGGGTATATCATTTTTCGCTTCCCATTTCTATTATCATTCATCATCATCATATAGGAAGGAAATATTGTTTATTTATGTATTACTTGCAAGAAAAATTACTTTAGACACTGGCTAAATGTGCTAATCGCACAAAGCCATCAACTAAAGAAAAAAAAACATTAAATAAAATGTGATAGAAATGAATCGTGTCAGCAGGCCACCTGCACTACAGAAAGAGATAATAATATAAGAGAGATAATAACGAGGCGTTTATATTTATAGGCTGAAGGTACAGCATTTAGTAACCATACAACTATAGTTGTATGGTTACTAAATGCTGTACTTTAATTACCATGTAAACGGACCGGTTTCTCCCGGCCACAGTTCTTTTCAGAGGCCCGAGAAAAATTCGCTCAAGGCGTGTTCAACGGAGAAAAAGCGGCTTTGTGGCAAGGGCACATTTAGAAAGTGTTGTCTAGACACAGAACTGTTATAATTTACTGCAAAGAGAGAAACCTAATGAGCTCACCACTCTGTACAAAGTGTCAAAGTAGGAGCGTTGCGAACAACAGAACACTTTTTTAACTTTAAAACGACTGTTCGTTTAGGAGTTACTTATTTGTGCAACCATTAGAACCGCATTAGAACACAGTTGTCAGTGTTTTTTCTTATAACTTTACTTGACATTCTTACGGCATTAATCACAAGGTAGTTTTATACGAACTCTATCATATAAAACTTTTTTGGCGCGGTATACGGAAAAGCGACTATTTTTCTGAGAAAAGAAACTAGTCTCGATTTTGAGGACTCCAACCTCAGGTCGGTATTGTATCGAGCCGAATCTTGCATACAAGTCAGTTTGCAAGATAACGCTGTAGTCACAGGACTCTGTTTAATGGACTCAGGGGACTCGAGTCCTTTACAACATTAGTTCACAACAC
Organism: Eudonia truncicolella; assembly: GCA_949315975.1. NCBI lineage: Eukaryota > Metazoa > Arthropoda > Insecta > Lepidoptera > Crambidae > Eudonia > Eudonia truncicolella. The sequence goes on along the minus strand of OX438840.1, from coordinate 4,416,479 downwards.
GCGCACTTTACCGAGCAAAGACTAATTTCGAGGCGTTTTTGCTTTTCAACACTATATAGACATCCTTGGAGGAGGTCGATAGCGCAGTGGTTAACGCGCTTGGTCTGATATAGTTGAAGTTAAGCAACTTTTGCAAATGCCGGTCGTCGGTCGGATGGGAGACCAAAATATTATCATCAAAAGCTACTCCGAGCTTCCAAAGGCAAGTAAAGCTTGTCCAGCTCCGGTTCAGCTGCGTGTCGCAATCGCTGACGACCACCAATCCGCAATATGGGCTCGGGCAGTGGTATATCGCCAGTTCTCCATGTGGTGTTTCCATCCATAGGGAAGGCTCGTGCCCGTAAAGACATAAAAAAATCAGCTGGTGATGGTGATGATGATGATACTCCGCTCTCGACATCCGACTAGAACGCTCCGGAGAATCTAGTAATACTATCGGCTATCGGCAGACATGCTATCGTAAAGACGACCCTAAACACCCCAGGGTTGTGTTAGTCACTAAGGCTTGAAAAACTAACAATTTCTCTTCTGTCTTCTTCCCTTTTCTCCTCGCCTTTTCTTCTCATCTCGCCTATAAACCCGGCCACGCTTTTAAAGTGTAACATAAAATGAGGCCATCAGCAAATTAAAGTGCCCATGCAGATAACAAACAAAGCTATGTCACAATCATGAATCAATGTCAAACAAAATAAATACGTCGTTTATTCATTACCATTGTCACATTGTTTTCATTTACCCGCAACTAACTTGGAAAACTGTTCACTTTTGTACTTTTTTTTTTCACAAGGCCATTAAAACAAAACACTATGGTTTAGTATTGCAAACTCTTTTATTTACGGCAGTACAACAGCTATTCGGCAATTAGAATGACAAACAGCTGAATGACATGAAGGCTGGATGACCTTACGTTATCTATCACTGTTGCTTTATCTCTGTGTAGTGAATGACTAATGAATGATGTGTTTTCGGATGTCCTAATCAGATCCCGCGTTATTTATACAATGTTAATTCTTTTAAATGGCGTATCTGCTCTGTGTACATTGTGCGTAATATTTATAACTTAAACAGACTGAGGAGAGACTAAAGAGAATTTATAGCGCCGCAGTCAAGCGTACTTCGTAACAATCGTATATATTAAGCAACAAAGGACGCGGCCTAAACTACGGTGATCAAAACTTTGTTGCTGATTTCTTTTTGGGCTCCGGTACACCTGTTAAGCCCGGCCTTGGCTGCTGTCGTAAGAACAAGCTACGCCAAAAACTGACACCTGAATGCCTAGTGCAAGTTTTATTTGCCATTGAAAAGGAGAATGTGAATGGCACTGAAGCCCCGCCTCCTGGTAACAAACGGAGTGAGTTGTAACTTTGCCATTCAACTCTCGTTTTATGGTGAACAAATCTCACACTAGGTAAACATGGATTAACCTTGTAGTTAACTTGAGAAGAATATCGTCATCATCATCATCATCATCATCATCTCAGCCAAAAGAAGTCTCCACAACGACCGCTGTTCGCATGAAGCGGCTACATGCGACCTTCACCAGATCGTCGGTCTACCTAGTTGCGAACTTGCGAGTCTACACTGAGACTTCCGGAAAAAACTGCCTAAAGAATATAATGAAATGAAATGAAAATAATATTAAAATAATATAAAAAAATATATAAAATTAATATTATATAGAAGACAAGCGCTTTTGAAAGCGTCTCAAAATATTTTGCTTACAAGACAACATCCATTCAGTATTAACGTACTATTCGATGTGGCGTACCGTGGATGCAGCAACCAATCGATACACCGTTGTCGACATCGCGACATTCGATATGGCAACTTTCGATATTACGTATGTAACCCATTGCAAGATAAATAAACTTACTCGTAGATACAGGTAATACACGTTATCAAACAATGGATATGTAAGCTTAGCCGTCTTATTCGTTGGCTAAAGAAATCGCAGTTGACGAGGGTAGGTATAAAAACGTCAACAAATTAATGTTCATGTCAACCTTGTAAGGCCAGCTTGGCCTCCTGCCCAAAGATTTATAGCGCGAGTGAAAGATGACGTTACTTTTACGGCGGACGAAATCTTGTGAAAATTAAGTTACCTAGGTTAGTAGCATCAGTTTTCGACACTTTAAGACCAGTTCGACGTAGTTTTTATTTGGAGAGTTTGCTGATTGCCTCAGTCGGCATTATCAGCTTCACCGGCCTTGTTTGGGGGCGGCGAGTAACTAAAAAGTTTCCTCAAGCCGTGTGAAACGAGGAACTTCGGAGGTGTGCTAGAGGAAACGGCATCACGCACTAGTGCGCGTCCCCGTGCCCTACTAGATTCTTCGAAGGGTTCGGATCGGATCGGGGAGCGGAACAACCCGAGGGCGCCTCTAAAGGCTCGGACCTCGGCTCGGGTTGACCGGGTCGTGGTGGTGGAGGGAAGCGCCCAGGTACATGTCTCGACGTAGCTTTCGCAGCCAAAACATGACATAGACTTTCATTGAAATTTTTACGAGATGGCAGCTAACAGAACAGGAAGCAGGTAAGTAGTCTGTATTTAGTTGTTGCTAAAGATTAAAATCAGTTGCTGACCCCTATAGGAAAATACGGTCGACTGTAAAAAATCTGTCGAAATACTGACTAACAGTTGTGCGACTACCCTATGTCAATATTCAACGCACTCGGTTAAGTATTCCAACAGAAAGACCTTTTTCCATAAACATTTTGATTCTGACTAAGTTCAAGGTCAAGGACAAAAGAAAGATGGAAAACAAAAGCAGTCCGTAACAATAACAAAGAACTGGCAAAGTGTGAGAGATAATCAGATTAAGTGTTATAATTTTATAACAATAAAACAATTTATAATTAAAATTAGGCCGAGGGGCACACGGCGAAAGAAGAGATTATTTTTAGGGTAATTCTAAAACTCTACCAACTCCCTTACCAACAAGACTGGCGGCAGATTTGTCAATGTAACTTACGTCAATGTCACTGTCAGTCAACACAGAGATATTCCCATGGATATTCCAGACCGTCATGTTCACAGAACACAATTTTATGGTAGACAAATAGGGTTTTTCAGAGGGATATTTAGTAATAAATAACGGTAACAGAAACTTTAACTTCCGAATAATTGTAGAAAACCGTAATAGTTATGTATATTAGTCAATAGAAAGCGTAAAAACATACATGGAATAAATAAGAAGTTTGTTTTAATACAGCTGGCACGAAGGGATAGTAAGAATAGAACGAAACAAATAAAATACAGTATTAACACCACCACTTTGTTCAGGATTTATATCGGTAGCCGTTTTATTTAGGCACAGAAGATTTAGGTTACAGACAGAATTCTGTAAACACGAATCGAAACATTAAGATAGTTCTACTAATATTTCGTTTTAAGTTTATTTATTTATTGATTTTATTGGTTCGTAAACAAATAGACAGTACAGGTATATTTAGTATATAGCCACTATAGTAATAGTTGACTATACAAAAACAACTAAAGGTAAAATTCTCGTTTAAAGAGATTTCTTACAGCAGACCGTGTTGACGACTTTTAAGTTAGAGATTAGGTGATTTTTTATTTTATTTCTGCAACACTTCAAATACATGACAGATATTGAGTCTGTCGTAGTTTAGAGACATTCCTTTCTCCTATTCCACGGAAATAGGTTTCATTTAATGAGGGGTTTTTTTTATTATTCTTAATCTTAGAAGTGCTTAGCGTGAAGTGGCGATAAGACCGAAGCTGGAAGTGCACTTGACCCGGAATTATTGAGGAACGGGATAAACTTATAACTCAACAGAGTTACTAATATTCTTATTGTGTTAGAAAAAATCCATGATCGGTCTTTGAACCCACATTTACTGACAACTCAGGTTTCTCATCCGTCGAATCAATTAGGCTATCGAGGCTGTGACATAGTTATTATGATAGCTGACTAAGATAATACTTTAGTAGCTAGTCAGGTGCTTAAAATAGACCAATAAACAATAAAACGAAGTAAAAATATACCCATGGCATGGACTTATAGACGGACCTGGTACTTGTAGTCTGAGACCGGTGTGGCCTTACTGCTCAAAACAAAGCGGTAGTTTAATTATGGGATCTAATTTCATTTGAATTTGAATGTAAATATTTTGTTGGACAAAGCTTTTTGAAGCTTGTAAATATAATTGCAATTTTCCTTCAAACGTGATAACCGCGGAGGTAGAGTTACTAAGAAGCGTCTTACACAATTTTGTCTCCTAAAAGTATTCTATACTCTTTCTAAAAGTATACGAACAAAGGTTTGGGAGTTTAACGAAGTTTTTAATGCTATAACAGATACATGTGAAATCACAAGAAAGCAAATAAATATTTAATGGATGGCGCACTGTACCGCTATTAGCACACAAAAAAATAAAAATAAAGCAGTGACAAAATTCAACGCTTACGTCAGCCTGCCCGGTAGCCCGGATTGCGGAAGACCCGGATTCGATTCCTGGCTGGGTCGGGTGGGCGTTTCATTTTTTCAATGTATTTTATAAATTTTACAAATATTTAGTTTAGCTTCAATGCAGCAAGCACCTAAAAAAATAAAAAGTAAATAAAAAAATATATATTTAAAAGTTTATTTTTATTGGGTAGATAAGGTAGAATTACCCATAGCCATCGTATCGTATATCGTTTGATCTTCCGGGACGTTTCACGCTCTGTACGAGTAAAAGATAAATGCATATTTTATTTGTTTTCTTTTTAAAGAATATGATTAAGTTTATGTTTGTAAATTAGATTATTTCCCTGTTTATTTCGAGATAACGAGCTGACCCTGTATCCGCCTATTTCGATTGAAATTAACATAAAATAAAAAAGTACCCAACTTATCTTCAAATAGTTGTACGCGGTACGTGTTGTTTTACATTTCTAAAATTGACATTACATTGAGGCATGGATTGTGGGAGACGAAATATCATGCTATGAATTAATATGGGGATGCCTAAGTTAAAATTTATATAGGTTGGAAAAACAAAACCATTTCTATTTGATTTATTTGTTTACCACACCTATGTTTTATCAATGGAGTCTTTTTTTTAGGATACATAAATTAGATTGAGGTTGAATTAAAAAACAGTGAAAGTTTTGGAAAACTGTTAGGTGATGTCATGTGTAAATTTATGTTTTAGATATAATTGCTGTCGTTGTTAACATACATATTGTAAAGTAAATTATGCATTGTCTATGCCTGATGTGATAACGCTTTAAAACAAATGAAGGTTACGTTTCATGGTTTAAACTTAACGTCTAAATTTAATGGTGCTTATTAAAAATAAGGTCCTAATATAATTTCGAGCCTCAAAGTAAATTGCTTCTGTTCGAGATCAACGAATTTTTGAACACCAGGGCCTTAAGTTTGTTACTTTTGAGGCATTACTTTTTATCGTTCGTTTTACTGTTGATGAATCGGCCGTTTTATGTTCCGTCCTTATATCCTATTATTTTTGTATTTATAGAAATACACAATTTATTCACTTATTAATAAAGTCAAGCGACGTGATGTGCGACTAAAATGCTTGAAGTGTTCAAATATCGATGCTAAAGAAAATATCGTCATGCAAAACCTTTCATTAAGAACATGTTCAAGAGTTAAATAATTCAATTTTTTTTGACAACTTTCCAGTTTAATTAACGTAATTAAAAACCAAAAGTTATAAGCAAAGCTATTTTTATAATTCGGCCTTGTCGCATAAAATATTGTGTGTGGCCTCGATTCTAAAATCCGTAAATGACATTAGAGACAATTTAAAAGGTTCAAATCCTGCTCGTGGAAATGTTTTCAACATTTGTATTTTGTAATTTAAAAGAGATTATTTTATGTATTTTATTGCTAGCGTTTATATAATTATTAAGTTTTTTAATAAGTTATTTATTCTGATATCTAATTAAATACCGAATCACATATGAAACAGTATTAGTTAATAGTTATAAATCCGTATGCATGCATAATGTTAATTATTTGAAAAAAAAGACGACGTCACACTTGGCTTGGCTTGGCTTAACTTCGTATGGGTTATTCTACATTATAATAAAATAATAAATAATAAAAATAATAACACTGTGTGTGACGAGATTTCTAATATGACGAATGTCACATCATAGCATATCAGTCATAATCTTGTCACATCTAGAACTAAAACTTTAAAAATTCGACATGGACACAATCCCCAATAAAAAGAAACAATAAAAATTTAAATAAACTCGAAGTCCCTTTCACTAAATTACAATTAATTTCGTATAGCCCACACAATATGATAATTAAAATCTACAATCATATACCGAACTACATAAAGAACTTAGAAAGCCCTACAATCTTTAATTAGACTTTAAAAACTTTTCTTATAAATAAATGTTATTATGATCTACAAGAATTCTTCAACGATGAAGATATTAATAGTGTAAAATAATTTGATATAAAAATCCAATAAAATGTTATTAGTTAAACTATGTGTTACCTATTTTTTGTTTATTTTATAAAAACATCTACTTAAACATTGTAATTTAATAGTAATTTTACTAATAGTAGTTAAATAACCTAGTTAGACCTCGTAAGTACTTGCTGTGCCCTAGCAGGGCGTCACATATACCTACTGGAATTTCCTGTTTATGTACCATCTATAAAAATGTAATGTGACATGCAATAAACAAATTTGAATTTGAATTTGAATTTGACAATATCTTGGTAGTTTAGTTTTAAGAGTTGTCACTCGAATTACGAAAGGTCGTAAGTTCGGTCGTATTTTAAGTTTCTTTATTAATTATACCTAGCATGGTGAATCCAATATAATAGTTCAACTGTGATTAGTTCGAATTAATGTTAATTATCTGTTGTAATTTAGTATCAAAGTATTTAAAACTATAGCATTAAACGATATAATCTACATTCTAACAGCGCTATACTGTTGTATAGCTGAGTATAGTTACTTGTATTGCTACACATCGCTACTTTCAATCCTTATTTGAATTTGGTTCAGCCTGAAAACGCATACGCAGCACATGGTAGGATCTCCGTTCAAAATTAGACTTTACCAATGTTACAATAAGAGTGAACCGGTATTTGAGTGGCGATGTGTACTGCAGTTCTCCAAACAATAGATAAGAGGGCCGAGGCGAGTGGATGCCGGGTTCAAGTGGGGTGGGGACCATTCATCACCCACCTCCCCACTCCAAACCTATACAGCGGCCCGAAATTTTCCGCTACTCTTTGGCAGGATATTTTGTGGGCGAGACCGTCATTTTTTCCGCTTCGAAAATGATTTTCTCGTAACTTCTTACTAGCACAATTTGAGCAAAATCTTTAATGTGCTGTTTGGAGTTCGGTGTGGAGTTTTGAAAGTTATAGCCTGCCATTTGTCGTTGTAACAAGAATTTTACAATACTATTTTAAAAAATGTGTTTGTAGCCGAACGGGAAGATGGGTTGGGTTGAATGTGAAAGTGACGTTAGATTACTGACAGGAAATCTTCCGAAAAAAAGTACAAGATTATTAAAGGGCTTATAGGTATCACTAGGAGGTATTAGTTAGTTACCAGTAATAAAAAAATAACATGACTCATTTCTTTGTCGCACTTCCAAAAGATGGAATAGTCTACCAGCACACGTTTTCCCTCCTTCCTATGACATGGGGTCCTTCAAACGAGGCGTGAAGAGGCACCTTGTGGGCCGGCAGGGTGAGGGTGACTGATGCTGCGTTGTTTTCACGCTGCACCAGTTGTCCTTGCGTCTGGACTCCATTTCCACTTAACAGGTGGAGTGGAGTCATTAGTCGAGATACGCATAATAAAAAAATAAAAAACATTACTAAAAATATCAACTGTAAGTTAAAATATTTTTAAAGTACGTCTTTTCATACAACACTTAAAAATAAAGTATAGGTACGTTCAGATTGATATGAAGCTATTACCGTAAGTATTATACATGCAAAAGCATGGATTTCAATCACGCCTTACCGATTCTGTAAATACCTGTATGCTTCTTTTTATTCTATTATATTCTATTCTTCTTTTTCGAAGAACATACGGCAGACTCACTCAAACTGTTCGTGTAATATATATTAAATATAGTTAAAATAACAGAATATGTTACTTAAGCAAACATTATTGCTAACAAATTGGAATTAAAAAAAATTATTAACGCTTTCATAGGCTTGCAAAGTAAGAAGATATTTATTCACGGGTCTGATTCAATTTCGATAGCTTGATTGTATTATTTTTTGAACTATGGTTAAAAGGAATTAAATTTAATTCAGTCAGTAATCATCTTTGAAACGATTTCATACAGTGCACCCCTTTTACATACTGTAATAATAAATCTCTGTATACCCAGCACTCGTTTGCGATTGCTATTATCTGTAATACCAACGCACACAATACCATTGTTGGTTGCATACAGTTGCAGTTTACGATCTACATGACGTCACAGAATAAGGAGAACCCAGAAGGTAAGCTTAATACATACCGCCAGTGGTCTCGAACGTCAAAGTGCGAAATCGGTAGAGTTGCCCTCTAAAATCGGTATGTCTGTACCAAAAAATGGTACATGAAAAAAAAAGCAACATAGAATCAAATTCGTTTATTTATTTTTACCTTAGATTATTACAAATCTATTTTATTTATTAAATATCAACTTACAGGCTAAATATATTTTACTTTTTTGAATCATACCAATGTTTTTTGGCTATAGTTGCGGTCATCACTGGTTTGATTACAAAGTCTTAACAATTAGAAATTTTAAATAGACGTTTTGTATGCAACAAACCAGAGATTGACTCTGTAGACAGCCTATTTTGCTGTTTGGTTTTTATGAGATTAATGTGTGAAAATATACGTTCCACCTTGGCGGATAATTGAGGGAGTGATAAAATATTAAAAATGAACATAGATAACAAATTTAAACCCGTTAAACCATAGACATTTATTATCTATTAAACATAAATGAAAAGGGTTGCCAATTTAAAAGTGTTAAATCGCCAAATCGGTAGAAAAATCGGGAGAATTTCCATGTATTCTTGGAAATCGTGGAAAAATCGTTGCGTTTAAGTATTTCGGTAGAACAGAGCTCATATCGGTAGAAATCTGTAGGTTCGAGGCCACATGTTCTGTCTGTTCGCTTTTTTTCAGCTATTGTTGCGCGGGGGATGCCGCTTTTGCCGATCGAGCCATACACATCGAGTGTAGGTCAATAGTCAGTATTGTAGCCATACAATGCGGCTACAGTGTCCTTTAGTTGGTATTTGTGTATTTTATTATGTAAACGCAAAATTGAGTTTGTCAATAGGGATGTTGAAAACAACCTACCTTAAAATACCAGAACATTAAAATTATAAATGAAATCACGTAACGGTTCTTTAAAACATTAACCTATTTTTTATTAGACATAAGTTTAAGCATGAATTTCTGGTACCCCAGAAGTTATTAATAAACACTCCATTGACGGAACAAAATAGCGACGTCAACGTTTTGAAAGTTGCTAAAAAGTTTGTCTATTGCCTAACCAGTCACCCAGTCATCTACCCAATTCTTTTAAAACAGGTAAAAGCATTAGGTTCCTCTTTCAAGAACATTAATTTCGAAAGGTCTCTCCTTTCATAATTTTAAATTGAACGCGTTCCACAGCTATACGAGTACTATTTCATTCTATATTCTGTTACCACAATTTATATTTATATTCTATTACTACATTTTGTATGGGATTAAAACAGTGCCATCAAAAAGTTTCAAAAGTTCGTCACATAGTAGGTAGCGCTGCTAAGATCCCATGTTAACTATATGTAAACATAACTCAATTAAATAGTGACAAGAACTCGCAATAACCACACTGAGGATCCCACAAATAAATTCGAAACACAGGCAACCGTCTATGAAGCTTCATTCTAAATTCATGCCTATCTCGCGGCACAATGGTGGCTAAGGCTGGCTATTCCGCAGGATTTCAGCTAGCAAGCCCGCTCCCGACGATATCACAAAAGAGGTTTTCGAGACGGGGCGGGCACGTCCTTACAAATTTCAAGGGAATGAAAAACCACCGGGTTTATTTCGAATACCGAAGCGCTGAAGTTTTGTCGGGGGAATTGTCGGCTTCGGGCAGTTAGCAGTGTATAATTTGGTATATCATACTTTTTGGTACGTTTTACGAACAGTCTGTTGTATTTTAGTTTTAAATCATCAAGCAGGTAGAAGACTTCTTGGCGGGAAAGTGAAGAGTCATGTCTGCGGTTTTGTTTTATTTTCAAAAATTTGTGTTATGTCGAATATTAATGTGAAATAATGGTGGATTATTAACCGTTAAGTGTTCGTGAGTGTGCATGAGTGTTGGCAAATGAAACAAAACAGCGCAACGTCACTTTTCAAATTCTCTCAAGAAGTCTGCGTGAGGGCTAAGTAAAGCCCCACATCTTTACTGATATACTCGAGGGGTTGGGGGGTATATCATTTCTCACTTCTCATTTTTATTATCATTCATCATCATGATACTGACTGGAAGGAAATATTGTATATTTATGTATTACTTGTATGAAAAATTACTTTGACACTGGCTAAATGTGCTAATCGCACGAAGCCATCAACTAAAAGAAAAAAAAAAAAAAAAAGCAGGTAGAACGCTTTTGTTCTCAAACGGCTAAGGATGGTGACTAGTCTCGTAGTCTAAGGTCGTAAACGCTTCGGGTGCTGAGTGAGTGGTTTACTTTACTATTCGATGGACTTAAAGATCGTAGCAGTGCTACCTCGTGAAGTGAAGATTTTTGAAATTTGATTCAATGATAGTGATGGAACGTCAGCAGTAGGTAAAAGACGCTGAAAACCCAAGCCCTTTGTCGAACAAACTAAATAATTAACCATACTAATCAATTTCTAATGACTGATTGATCTCACAAAGCTTCCAATAGAGCCGAATGGAGACGCATTGCGAGAGCCACCACTCACCAGGACCCACTCATAACCACGACCACTCTGCCAAGAGTGCCCGGCTAAGAAGAAGAGTCAACTGCTAGTACAGTTATTACGCATGACATGGTAGTAAAGTGGTCAGTGACGTTCGTTGCCGATTGTGTACTTCATATATCTATATTCTATTTTCAATGTGTAAAGAACTAACACTGTACCGACGCGTTGCCTCCCATTTTTCCCATAGCTCGTTATCACCAAATGAATCGCTACCAATTAATATGGCGACGTATAAGCTCGGAGCTCAAAGTAACCTGTCAGTGGTGGTATTAGCCGACTTACAACTCCCAACAGGAAAACGGCTTACACAAGGAGGGTTGCTTGGTCCCATTATGTTATTAATGCCGCTGTAGTTTAGGGCCGAACCATGAAGCTACCAATAATTATTGAACTAGTTCCTATACGCAGTTGTGTGTAGAAAGTAAGCTAAAATAGCTTAATAAAGTTTATGAATACGTTAAATTGAGAATAGTATCTTTGCAATTTAGAAGGTTATGTGGGAAAAGAAACACCGAAGAAAAAAATAATAAACGTGAAGATGATAGACCAAAGAAAGTAAAAGATGAGAAGACGGTTGATCGCTAATGAAAGAAGAAAACATATTGCGCCGACCTCATATAAGATTGGGAGCAGGGCAGGCAAAAAATGATAATTATTTTGGCAAACTTGCAAATTAAACTTTCGCAATGCCGCTTGCGTGCTGATTGAATTGGTGACCGAATCAAAATAAAAAAAAAAATTAATCCTCTTATTTCGAGTTCAGTTTCAAATCAGGTGGGTTAATTTCCCATGTCCTCTTTTGTGTGTTGACCCAGCAGGGGGATGATTTTAAGCCGATGATTAAAGAACTTAGATGACTTAGATAAAAGAACAAGTTTAGACGTGAAATAAAAAAAAAACAAACAAAAAAATTTGTGAAACATGTCGCAGTTACCAATGAGACCGTATTGACGTTAAGCAACATGTGTAGCACACCTATTATAGTTTAAAATCCAAACTATTTAAGACAAAAAAATTGCGTTGGACGGTAGAATAGGTGATTGATAAATTATAATGTTTGAGGGATAAAACAAATCATTCTCACTATACCTTAATTCGATAGCCGAAAAGAGTTGAAGAATTACCTGAAAAAAATAAACGATAATTATTAAAAAGGTACGTGTAAGACTATAATTGTCATACATTTTTAGTGATAACAACCTTGCGTGTTCGAATCCTAATAGAGTAGTGGCACAAGTTATCGACAGGGATCACTAATTTATTTTTTTTTAATTATTTTACGGCTCCGGATGAAATCCATCAAGCCTATTCATTCGTTCTATCTTAATATTATCATGTAATACGTAAATAAACAATATTGATGATGATGAATGATAATAGAAATGGGAAGTGAGAAATGATATTACCCCCCAACCCCTCGAGTATCTCAGTAAAGATGTGGGGCTTTACTAAGTCCACACGCAGACTTCTTGAGAGAATTTGAAAAGTGACGTTGCACTGTTTTGTTTCATTTGCCAACACTCATGCACACTCACGACACACGAACGGTTAATAATCCACCATTATTTCACATTAATATTCGACATAACACAAATTTTAGAAAATAAAACAAAACCGCAGGCATGACTCTTCACTTTCCCGCCAAGAAGTCGGGATCACTAATTGACACTTCCTTAAAACTTCCTTTCTCTTTCAATTATTAAAAATAGGGGTCAGTTACTGAATTTTAAATTAAAAGACAACCAAGAATTAAAAGACACAAGACCTTTTTCTTTCTAGATGTTATCCAGTAAAATTTTAATGTAATTCAACTTTTTTTTTGGCGACGAAAACTTTCGAGCACTGGGTTACAGTAGGTATCAAACACTGATGTGGATGTGTGATAAAAAAAATATTGGTACTTTAGTGTTGGTTTTTATTGAAATAATTACGAATATGTATGAGGAGTTTTATGGCGCAGCGGCTTGCGCGTTTTAATTACAATCTTTAAAATTAAGCAACTATAGCAGTGCCAGGTTACCGATAGGGCGATCTTCACATGTGCTATTGTTTATGTGGGAAGGAGTCCCAAGTCCAGATATGGGACGTTTCTAGGCGCTGATGATGATGATGATGAACGAGATTTGCGCTGTTTGATCTAGATAGATCAAACAGCGCGCAAATTTCGTTAGCGGTCAAAAGCAAAACCAGTGAGTCATTCATTATGTACCCAAGTTTGTAACATAGGTCTGCGTTTATTAACTTTGAATCATAATTATGATAAGAAAAAATGTATGAATTTAATCTAATCAAACAAACGTATCTGTCAGGAAAACTCAAAGCTGTCGCCAAGGCCGAATAAAAGGAAATAAGCGAATGCAAAAATAAAAATGGCCTCCGTATAATATCCCATTTGGTACGTTAATAAAGTTAATGTCGTTACATTCAACGCAGTTAGGGGGCCGTAATAAGTGACCACGTTTTGGCGCCATTGATCGAACGACAACAGGAAACCGTTCGGTCGCGGATGACGTTTGCCGCGAAATGAGTGAATGTTGATTCCCATATTTTTCGTACAAATCATCACGAGTACAAGTTTATTGGTAGATTCAGTTGTTTAGCAAACTCAATTTTAATTTATAATTATTTGAATGTTATGTTTAGTTTGTCGTCAATATGTTCCTGTAATGGCTTATATTGAATAATTGATTAGACTTTGACTTTGCTATATCAGGTTCAGCTCTACCTCAATAGCTCAGTGGTTAACGCACCTGGTCTGCGATTATTCAACTTTCGCAAAGGTTGCTCATCGAATGGGGTGACCAAAAATGTTTCATCTCGAGCACCTCCGTGCTTCGGAAGGCACGTAAAGCCGTTGTTTCTGCATTAGAAATCGTTAAAAACAACCAATCCTCCGCACTGGGCCCGCGTGGTGGTTTATGGGCTGTTCTTCCTATCCAACCACAGGAAAAGCTTGTGCCCCAGCAGAGGAGACATAAAATGTGCTAGTGGTGGTGATGATAGACCCAGCAGTGGTTAATTACGTTTAAGTAAAAAAATGAGAAGTGAGAAATGATATACCCCCCAACCCCTCGAGTATCTCAGTAAAGATGTGGGGCTTTACTAATTCCTCGGGCGGACTTCTTGAGAGAATTTGAAAAGTGAAGTTGCACTGTTTTGTTACATTTGCCAACACTCATGCGCACTTACGAACACTTCACGGTTAATAATCCACCATTATTTCACATTAATATTCGATATGACACAAATATTAGAAAATAAAACAAAACCGCAGACGTGACTCTTCACTTTCCCGCCAAGCGAGTCGCGGCGTTATTAGCCACATTACTATGGAATTTACATGAAAACGGGCTATTCCCATGCGCTCCCAGATATTGTTACAAAGCTAGAATTTACAGTAAGTCAAAAAAATCTTTGGAGCTCATTGAATTAAATGAATAGAAAGTTAAGTTTTATAGAACTATGGATTTTGAGCAAATGGGAATAATCCACAATAATATAAACGTAGAAATGAGGGCCCGACATCTTACGAATGTCCCGGACGAAACATGAATATTAAAAAGGACATGCGAATGAGAGAACGAATGAGTTTGACATAAATATTCTCTTTTATTTTTTCTCAAGTTTAATTTAATGATAATATTTAGAAAAGCTAGTTTTATAAGTATTTGTTTTATGTTTTTTAACCAGTCCAAATAGTAGAAGTATGTAGCAAAGTTTTCCGCCACTATTTTAGCCATGTGAAAGTTGAATAGTTTTCATGACCATTACACTGACCAGGGGCCCGACCGCCTAACCGATTGCTTTGGCTACGTGTATAGTTTTATGACGTCATCTTGTCATCTAGCATTAGCTAGATGATGATGATGATTTGTACACCTATTAAGGTATAAGCATACATAGGAAGCTATAGCCTATAGCTTTCGATATTGCTGTCATGGGCGGTACGAAATGACAAGATGACGTCATAAACTATACACGTAGCCAAAGCAATCGGTTAAGCGGTCAGGGGGCAGACCAAAGTGTTCTATCTTAATATCTAGAAAATAATAGTTACTTGGTACATTTTTTAACATTCATAGAATATTGTTTTCTACTAGTAAATAAAAGTTCCAACCTAAATAGCCACAAATGTACCTAGTGATAGAGAATAACTGATTATCGAAATGTAGATAACAGATTATCGCGTTTTCAATTATGTATGTGACAGTACAGCAGAGTAGGGTATATAAAGTATAACAGTATGCGAAGGATTTTATCAGATATTTAAAAGAATATAAGCCGCACAATAGATAATATTTTTTTCTTTTACAATGCTAGTGGCAGCCTTTTTATAGACCAGGGGCCCGACCGCCTAACCGATTGCTTTAGCTACGTGTATAGTTTAGATGACGTCATAAACTATACACGTAGCCAAAGCAATCGGTTAGGCGGTCGGGGGGCAGGTTTTAAGTGAATAATATTGATCTTTTCAGTAACAACTTTTATTTGTGTATGTCTTGTTAGTTATCCTATTCATCATCATCATCTCAGCCAAGACTTTCACTGCTGTACAAAGACCCAAGGATCTCCATAACGACCAGTTTTGTGCTGCTCGCATTTAGGGGTCAACCGCGACCCAATAATAATGTCCTTATAAAAGAAATTAAAACCGGCCAAGTGCGAGACGGACGAAGGGTTCCGTTATCTATAAGGCAAAAAAATCATGTCTGTTGTATGGGAGCCCCCTTAAATATTTATTGTATTCTGTTTTTTACTATTTGTTGTTATAGCGGCAGTATTTGTTGTTATACAGAAATACATCATCTGTGAAAATTTCAACTATCACGGTTCATGTGATACAGCCTGGTGACAGACGGACAGACAGACAGACGGACGGCGAAGTCTTAGTAATAACCCTATTAGGGTAAAACGGGACCCTATAAATGATTAATTAATGATTAATGATTAATGATTAATTGATTTGGTAGTATGGACCCTATAAATGATTAGTACCATTCTTCCTTTTATATACGATTTCAATGTTACCAAGATCTGCATCTTCCCTAGTTGTCTGAAAAGATCGCTTTAAAGCGATAATATTTGTTGATTATGTATACATTTCTAAACTTACTTCTTTATAAATTATTTTCTAGTGTTTCCTTTTTCCTCCTTCCGTCCTTTTTAATTTTACCTGTTCGATGATTCAAATATTCATCCAGACTAAAGAGGCTTACATAGAATTACAATAAACTAACTCTTACTATGAGCTGAAAATACCTCCATACAGTACTTAATTTTACTTGAGTAGTCACGAAATCTCCGGACTTAAAGATCACGGCTGTTTGGACAGTTACACCCAGCCTAGTCGACGCGGGGGTGAGGGCCACCGTCCTCACACTCCGCGCAACAGTCCCCAAGGCGTAGAGGCACACTCTGATGAGGAGTGTCCTCAAGGACCACCGCGGGGCGTGAAAGACTCTTCGAGTACTCGCGCACAAATAAAGGAGGATCTAGAAGGTAAAATACATTCCGCGCTCGAGCCACTTACACATAGACCTCGTGCACGGACACGGAATCTCGGAACAGCTCGGAACAGTCCGAGCGCATCTGTTGCGAGACTCCGTGTCCGTGAGAGGTTGTCTACGTGTGCGTTGCTCGAGCGCGTTTGTATGAAGCTGAACTTCTGCAGTCTCATCTACTCGCGTTTATATTATACTCATAATTTTGCAGCTTGTGTATACATATACAAGCTACCAACTAATTATGAGACAACCAACACCTGTCTCACCACGGACCCAGGACGTCAGGATTTTTTTTTATATTAACGGGTAAGCACAGTGGCTTGATCTCACCTGATGTTAAGTGATGATAAGGCCAATGATGGAAGCGCACTTCACCCGGGAACCTCAACTAGTGGGGACTGGCTATATTATCTCTAGCTGCCGGAACATAACAATGCTACAAACATTGATGTTACGGCGACATATTTAGATAAGATGGTGGTAGCCAGCCAGGCGGACAAACAAGCCCTACCACCAACCAAACCGAGTACACAAACCTATAACCCCCTGCTGGGAATCTAAACCGGTGGTCTTATCCACTAGACCACAGAGGATGAACATTAGTTAAAACTAATGTATAAATAAACGCGAGTGTTTTGTGGATTTTGGAGCTTCGCCCAGCGGTTGACGGGTATCAAGCAGTTCAGTGGATCAGACACATCCTATTCTGTGATCAACCCCACACACCTCCCGGGTTCTAGTAACAACTGGGTAGAGATGGTTCTTACGGTACTTAAAGCTCTTCTTCTTTAAGTGTCATCTCTTAACGGAGGTCAGCTATCATTATGGCCACTTTGGCTCGTGATGTTGCGGCTCGGAAAAGTATGATTTGACGTAAAGCTCACAAACTTGAAATCCCTTATGTGTAACTACTGATTATTCATCCGATCTCAAGGAGTAATTCCCTTTTAATTTGAGTCTCTTTAATAATAAGAACACTTTGTCTCCCATCATAAATGTTACAACACCCACTCAAAGATATCTTGTAATATAAGGTGGTATATGCTTACACCTTTTATTCAAATTCCTTGCTTCACGCCCAGCTGGCGCCGCTTTATCCATTTTAATCAGAAACATTTTCCCAAAATTACACATCGCTGGGTGCCGATACAAATGCAAATTAACGTAACAAAGTGAAACTGCTTCAAAAACACGTGAATTCGCAAAGGACAAGCAAGCAGGATAAGAGGTACGTTCGTGCTGCTGCGTTGCGAATTTTTCAAACTATGTCATATTGAAAAAAGAAAACTGAGACTGAAAATCTAACTGAGACTTTGGCTTAAAAGGTTAGAGCAGACAGTGTTGATAAGTTTGCACAGGTCATAGCCACGACATCATAATAGTGCACGTGAGTGCAGTGCAAATCATAGGGTGCAGCTTCAAACCCCGGGTCGTTAAGCCGTTTATACCACAAGCTGTTCGGACCAAGTTATGAACGGCCTAAGGCCACTTTATGAAGTGGGCGATTCGAACAAAATAAATTTTATCTTAACAGTCACGCACAAAAGTGTCTTGAAATTTTTTCAACATTTTTCCGAATTTTTAATGCAGCTTTTATTTATCGTTATCACCAAATGAATCGCTACCAATTAATATGGCGACGTATAAGCTCGGAGCTCAAAGTAACCTGTCAGTGGTGGTATTAGCCGACTTACAACTCCCAACAGGAAAACGGCTTACACAAGGAGGGTTGCTTGGTCCCATTATGTTATTAATGCCGCTGTAGTTTAGGGCCGAACCATTAAGCTACCAAAAATTATTGAACTAGTTCCTATACGCAGTTGTGTGTAGAAAGTAAGCTAAAATAGCTTAATAAAGTTTATGAATACGTTAAATTGAGAATAGTATCTTTGCAATTTAGAAGGTTATGTGGGAAAAGAAAGACCGAAGAAAAAAATAATAAACGATGTGAAGATGATAGACCAAAGAAAGTAAAAGATGAGAAGACGGTTGATCGCTAATGAAAGAAGAAAACATATTGCGCCGACCTCATATAAGATTGGGAGCAGGGCAGGCAAAAAATGATAATTATTTTGGCAAACTTGCAAATTAAACTTTCGCAATGCCGCTTGCGTGCTGATTGAATTGGTGACCGAATCAAAATAAAAAAAAAATAATCCTCTTATTTCGAGTTCAGTTTCAAATCAGGTGGGTTAATTTCCCATGTCCTCTTTTGTGTGTTGACCCAGCAGGGGGATGATTTTAAGCCGATGATTAAAGAACTTAGATGACTTAGATAAAAGAACAAGTTTAGACATGAAATAAAAAAAAACAAACAAAAAAACTTGTGAAACATGTCGCAGTTACCAATGAGACCGTATTGACGTTAAGCAACATGTGTAGCACACATGTTGCTTATTATAGTTTAAAATCCAAACTATTTAAGACAAAAAAATTGCGTTGGACGGTAGAATAGGTGATTGATAAATTATAATGTTTGATGGATAAAACAAATCATTGTCACTATACCTTAATTCGATAGCCGAAAAGAGTTGAAGAATTACCTGAAAAAAATAAACGATAATTATTAAAAAGGTACGTGTAAGACTATAATTGTCATACATTTTTAGTGATAACAACCTTGCGTGTTCGAATCCTAGTAGAGTAGTGGCACAAGTTATCGACAGGGATAACTAATTTTTTTTTTTTAATTATTTTACGGCTCCGGATGAAATCCATCAAGCCTATTCATTCGTTCTATCTTCATATTATCATGTAATACGTAAATAAACAATATTGATGATGATGAATGATAATAGAAATGGGAAGTGAGAAATGATATTACCCCCCAACCCCTCGAGTATCTCAGTAAAGATGTGGGGCTTTACTAAGTCCACACGCAGACTTCTTGAGAGAATTTGAAAAGTGACGTTGCACTGTTTTGTTTCATTTGCCAACACTCATGCACACTCACGACACACGAACGGTTAATAATCCACCATTATTTCACATTAATATTCGACATAACACAAATTTTAGAAAATAAAACAAAACCGCAGGCATGACTCTTCACTTTCCCGCCAAGAAGTCGGGATCACTAATTGACACTTCCTTGACACTTCCTTAAAACTTCCTTTCTCTTTCAATTATTAAAAATAGGGGTCAGTTACTGAATTTTGAATTAAAAGACAAACTTTTTTTCTTTCTAGATGTCATCCAGTAAAATTTTAATGTAATTCAACTTTTTTTTTTGGCGACGAAAACTTTCGAGCACTGGGTTACAGTAGGTATCAAACACTGATGTGGATGTGTGATAAAAACAATATTGGTACTTTAGTGTTGGTTTTTATTGAAATAATTACGAATATGTATGAGGAGTTTTATGGCGCAGCGGCTTGCGCGTTTTAATTACAATCTTTGAAATTAAGCAACTATAGCAGTGCCAGGTTACCGATAGGGCGATCTTCACATGTGCTATTTTTTATGTGGGAAGGAGTCCCAAGTCCAGATATGGGACGTTTCTAGGCGCTGATGATGATGATGATGAACGAGATTTGCGCTGTTTGATCTAGATAGATCAAACAGCGCGCAAATCTCGTTAGCGGTCAAAAGCAAAACCAGTGAGTCATTCATTATGTACCCAAGTTTGTAACATAGGTCTGCGTTTATTAACTTTGAATCATAATTATGATAAGAAAAAATGTATGAATTTAATCTAATCAAACAAACGTATCTGTCAGGAAAACTCAAAGCTGTCGCCAAGGCCGAATAAAAGGAAATAAGCGAATGCAAAAATAAAAATGGCCTCCGTATAATATCCCATTTGGTACGTTAATAAAGTTAATGTCGTTACATTCAACGCAGTTAAGGGGCCGTAATAAGTGACCACGTTTTGGCGCCATTGATCGAACGACAACAGGAAACCGTTCGGTCGCGGATGACGTTTGCCGCGAAATGAGTGAATGTTGATTCCCATATTTTTCGTACAAATCATCACGAGTACAAGTTTATTGGTAGATTCAGTTGTTTAGCAAACTCAATTTTAATTTATAATTATTTGAATGTTATGTTTAGTTTGTCGTCAATATGTTCCTGTAATGGCTTATATTGAATAATTGATTAGACTTTGACTTTGCTATATCAGGTTCAGCTCTACCTCAATAGCTCAGTGGTTAACGCACCTGGTCTGCGATTATTCAACTTTCGCAAAGGTTGCTCATCGAATGGGGTGACCAAAAATGTTTCATCTCGAGCACCTCCGTGCTTCGGAAGGCACGTAAAGCCGTTGTTTCTGCATTAGAAATCGTTAAAAACAACCAATCCTCCGCACTGGGCCCGCGTGGTGGTTTATGGGCTGTTCTTCCTATCCAACCACAGGAAAAGCTTGTGCCCCAGCAGAGGAGACATAAAATGTGCTAGTGGTGGTGATGATAGACCCAGCAGTGGTTAATTACGTTTATGTAAAAATATGAGAAGTGAGAAATGATATACCCCCCAACCCCTCGAGTATCTCAGTAAAGATGTGGGGCTTTACTAATTCCTCGGGCGGACTTCTTGAGAGAATTTGAAAAGTGAAGTTGCACTGTTTTGTTACATTTGCCAACACTCATGCGCACTTACGAACACTTCACGGTTAATAATCCACCATTATTTCACATTAATATTCGATATGACACAAATATTAGAAAATAAAACAAAACCGCAGACGTGACTCTTCACTTTCCCGCCAAGCGAGTCGCGGCGTTATTAGCCACATTACTATGGAATTTACATGAAAACGGGCTATTCCCATGCGCTCCCAGATATTGTTACAAAGCTAGAATTTACAGTAAGTCAAAAAAATCTTTGGAGCTCATTGAATTAAATGAATAGAAAGTTAAGTTTTATAGAACTATGGATTTTGAGCAAATGGGAATAATCCACAATAATATAAACGTAGAAATGAGGGCCCGACATCTTACGAATGTCCCGGACGAAACATGAATATTAAAAAGGACATGCGAATGAGAGAACGAATGAGTTTGACATAAATATTCTCTTTTATTTTTTCTCAAGTTTAATTTAATGATAATATTTAGAAAAGCTAGTTTTATAAGTATTTGTTTTATGTTTTTTAACCAGTCCAAATAGTAGAAGTATGTAGCAAAGTTTTCCGCCACTATTTTAGCCATGTGAAAGTTGAATAGTTTTCATGACCATTACACTGACCAGGGGCCCGACCGCCTAACCGATTGCTTTGGCTACGTGTATAGTTTTATGACGTCATCTTGTCATCTAGCATTAGCTAGATGATGATGATGATTTGTACACCTATTAAGGTATAAGCATACATAGGAAGCTATAGCCTATAGCTTTCGATATTGCTGTCATGGGCGGTACGAAATGACAAGATGACGTCATAAACTATACACGTAGCCAAAGCAATCGGTTAAGCGGTCAGGGGGCAGACCAAAGTGTTCTATCTTAATATCTAGAAAATAATAGTTACTTGGTACATTTTTTAACATTCATAGAATATTGTTTTCTACTAGTAAATAAAAGTTCCAACCTAAATAGCCACAAATGTACCTAGTGATAGAGAATAACTGATTATCGAAATGTAGATAACAGATTATCGCGTTTTCAATTATGTATGTGACAGTACAGCAGAGTAGGGTATATAAAGTATAACAGTATGCGAAGGATTTTATCAGATATTTAAAAGAATATAAGCCGCACAATAGATAATATTTTTTTCTTTTACAATGCTAGTGGCAGCCTTTTTATAGACCAGGGGCCCGACCGCCTAACCGATTGCTTTAGCTACGTGTATAGTTTAGATGACGTCATAAACTATACACGTAGCCAAAGCAATCGGTTAGGCGGTCGGGGGGCAGGTTTTAAGTGAATAATATTGATCTTTTCAGTAACAACTTTTATTTGTGTATGTCTTGTTAGTTATCCTATTCATCATCATCATCTCAGCCAAGACTTTCACTGCTGTACAAAGACCCAAGGATCTCCATAACGACCAGTTTTGTGCTGCTCGCATTTAGGGGTCAACCGCGACCCAATAATAATGTCCTTATAAAAGAAATTAAAACCGGCCAAGTGCGAGACGGACGAAGGGTTCCGTTATCTATAAGGCAAAAAAATCATGTCTGTTGTATGGGAGCCCCCTTAAATATTTATTGTATTCTGTTTTTTACTATTTGTTGTTATAGCGGCAGTATTTGTTGTTATACAGAAATACATCATCTGTGAAAATTTCAACTATCACGGTTCATGTGATACAGCCTGGTGACAGACGGACAGACAGACAGACGGACGGCGAAGTCTTAGTAATAACCCTATTAGGGTAAAACGGGACCCTATAAATGATTAATTAATGATTAATGATTAATGATTAATTGATTTGGTAGTATGGACCCTATAAATGATTAGTACCATTCTTCCTTTTATATACGATTTCAATGTTACCAAGATCTGCATCTTCCCTAGTTGTCTGAAAAGATCGCTTTAAAGCGATAATATTTGTTGATTATGTATACATTTCTAAACTTACTTCTTTATAAATTATTTTCTAGTGTTTCCTTTTTCCTCCTTCCGTCCTTTTTAATTTTACCTGTTCGATGATTCAAATATTCATCCAGACTAAAGAGGCTTACATAGAATTACAATAAACTAACTCTTACTATGAGCTGAAAATACCTCCATACAGTACTTAATTTTACTTGAGTAGTCACGAAATCTCCGGACTTAAAGATCACGGCTGTTTGGACAGTTACACCCAGCCTAGTCGACGCGGGGGTGAGGGCCACCGTCCTCACACTCCGCGCAACAGTCCCCAAGGCGTAGAGGCACACTCTGATGAGGAGTGTCCTCAAGGACCACCGCGGGGCGTGAAAGACTCTTCGAGTACTCGCGCACAAATAAAGGAGGATCTAGAAGGTAAAATACATTCCGCGCTCGAGCCACTTACACATAGACCTCGTGCACGGACACGGAATCTCGGAACAGCTCGGAACAGTCCGAGCGCATCTGTTGCGAGACTCCGTGTCCGTGAGAGGTTGTCTACGTGTGCGTTGCTCGAGCGCGTTTGTATGAAGCTGAACTTCTGCAGTCTCATCTACTCGCGTTTATATTATACTCATAATTTTGCAGCTTGTGTATACATATACAAGCTACCAACTAATTATGAGACAACCAACACCTGTCTCACCACGGACCCAGGACGTCAGGATTTTTTTTTATATTAACGGGTAAGCACAGTGGCTTGATCTCACCTGATGTTAAGTGATGATAAGGCCAATGATGGAAGCGCACTTCACCCGGGAACCTCAACTAGTGGGGACTGGCTATATTATCTCTAGCTGCCGGAACATAACAATGCTACAAACATTGATGTTACGGCGACATATTTAGATAAGATGGTGGTAGCCAGCCAGGCGGACAAACAAGCCCTACCACCAACCAAACCGAGTACACAAACCTATAACCCCCTGCTGGGAATCTAAACCGGTGGTCTTATCCACTAGACCACAGAGGATGAACATTAGTTAAAACTAATGTATAAATAAACGCGAGTGTTTTGTGGATTTTGGAGCTTCGCCCAGCGGTTGACGGGTATCAAGCAGTTCAGTGGATCAGACACATCCTATTCTGTGATCAACCCCACACACCTCCCGGGTTCTAGTAACAACTGGGTAGAGATGGTTCTTACGGTACTTAAAGCTCTTCTTCTTTAAGTGTCATCTCTTAACGGAGGTCAGCTATCATTATGGCCACTTTGGCTCGTGATGTTGCGGCTCGGAAAAGTATGATTTGACGTAAAGCTCACAAACTTGAAATCCCTTATGTGTAACTACTGATTATTCATCCGATCTCAAGGAGTAATTCCCTTTTAATTTGAGTCTCTTTAATAATAAGAACACTTTGTCTCCCATCATAAATGTTACAACACCCACTCAAAGATATCTTGTAATATAAGGTGGTATATGCTTACACCTTTTATTCAAATTCCTTGCTTCACGCCCAGCTGGCGCCGCTTTATCCATTTTAATCAGAAACATTTTCCCAAAATTACACATCGCTGGGTGCCGATACAAATGCAAATTAACGTAACAAAGTGAAACTGCTTCAAAAACACGTGAATTCGCAAAGGACAAGCAAGCAGGATAAGAGGTACGTTCGTGCTGCTGCGTTGCGAATTTTTCAAACTATGTCATATTGAAAAAAGAAAACTGAGACTGAAAATCTAACTGAGACTTTGGCTTAAAAGGTTAGAGCAGACAGTGTTGATAAGTTTGCACAGGTCATAGCCACGACATCATAATAGTGCACGTGAGTGCAGTGCAAATCATAGGGTGCAGCTTCAAACCCCGGGTCGTTAAGCCGTTTATACCACAAGCTGTTCGGACCAAGTTATGAACGGCCTAAGGCCACTTTATGAAGTGGGCGATTCGAACAAAATAAATTTTATCTTAACAGTCACGCACAAAAGTGTCTTGAAATTTTTTCAACATTTTTCCGAATTTTTAATGCAGCTTTGATTAGAAAAACTTTAGCCGGTTGCCAAAATACTAATGTAGTTAATAGGACATGGCATTAAAGTGCTTAGACACTCGAGAATCGATGCTGGCTTAACATCTAGCTAGGTAGGTACACGATTTTCAGTGTTAAAATATAACCTTTAGGAGACAAATTAGACACGAGTTCCGCTCTACTCATTTAGCTGTTTGCATTATAAATGAGTTGGCAAAGCGTTTCGTGTTCTGCGTCCAGTCAGAGCCTTGATGGTGAAATGAGACTGGTGGTTTCTTTCTGCGGATCCTTAATTTGTTTGACGCGTCAGTAGATTAACCTAATTTATACAGAATTAATTCGTCACACGGCTCACTTGGACTATCCACAAAAGCATGAGCATCGATTGCAATACATTTAACGCGTCGAATGCCGCACAGAGGAACCGATCGCTTTAACAAGTTCCATTATTTCGCGTTCATCAACGTCACTTTTCAAATTCTCTCAAGAAGTTCGCGTGAGGAATTAGTAAAGCCCCAAATCTTTACTGAGATAAGCGAGGGGTTGGGGGGTATACGTACTTATATAATATCTCACTTCTCATTTCTATTATCATTCATCATCATTAAACTGGAAGGAAATATTGTTTATTTATGTATTATTGTAAGAAAAATTACTTTGACATTGGCTAAATGTGCTAATCGCACGAAACCATCAACTAAAGGAAAAAAAAAGACGAACAAAGCGCGCGCCGCATCGCGAACAAACCTTAGCCAATGAGACGTGAAGAGGACTGAGAATGTACAGTAATGAGAGTCGCTACGGTAGGGAAACGGAGCTGTAATACAATTAGACGCGGGAAGGACACAAACTTGCGTCTTCGTGTGAAATTTAAACTATGCTTGAAATTGCGGGCGAAGAAGTTGTTTGTAATTTACGGAACAGGGAATCCGAAAGTCGTTTGCAGTCTTTTGTTTTGTTAATATCAACGGAGATTACACCATGATCGCAGTGCATAAGAAACGTATATACTATTCCGATTAACTTCTATAAAGTACAAGTGTAATACCTACTATAGTATTAAAATAAAATAATGTCCAGCAAGGAGCTAATAAATTCAGAAATTTTAAAACACAAAATTCTCAATTAGGCGTTAAAATACAACAACACAGAGAAGTTAAAATTCCAATTTTATTTAATTATAGAACACAAAGGCTGGTTCATTTTTAGAACTTGTTCTAAATGAGGTCAACGTCGATTAGAGTTCCAAATATATTTGTGCCTATTTTGTTTTAGAACGCATTTCTTTTTTCTTTTTTAAGTTATTCCTACATTACCAGCCAGTAACGTTGACAAAAATTATAACCCTACTACGATATAACAACCTTACACTAATAATAAATGAGTCTGCATGCCGAATGGAAAAAGTTAAATTAAATATTTAAAAACTTAAGGGAAGAGACCGAAAAAAGATTTGGGGATTAGCTCGACCCAACTTTTCATCGTCTAAGTTATGGTCAGGGAGATAAGAGAAAAAACGAACGTGAACGTAATATTTATAGGTTAGATAGGTATTTATAAATTTATTAGGTTATGACCGAAACTTGGCCGGCGCAGACTTCGGTCCGGATAAGCGAAAAGTTATATTTTAAAAGGTTTTACGGGTAAGATACGTTTTTGGAGCAATTTTTTGCTTTGCATTTTAAACATAAAGCTGGAATTTTTTATTGCTTTAGTAAAACACTGAGATACTAAGGTAGATGGCGCAGTTATGAGTTCTTCGTAACGATCGTTGTAGTTAAGCTATCTTGGGTGTGGACGGTATAGGGATGGGTGGCAAAAAAAATCAAAATGATTTCGTGCTTCGGGAAGCATAACAACACAATAGGCTACGCGACTGGTTAGTCAATTGAGGAACTATTTAGCAACTGTTAAAACTTTTGATGTGTAACATCTTTACGCTCGCCTTCTATAAATACAATTTGTGGGAGTGATTTCGTAGAAATGGGACGGAAATGTGGAACAGGAAGTCGGAGAAGCGCGCAAGCGCGCGCCATTTTGTATATTTAGAATCGATATTATGAACATGACATATTATTACAAAAACACAAATGCTGAAAAAAATTCTACGAGCAGGATTTGAACCTGCACCTTCCTGACATACCGGGTCGTTTCGCAACAAAATTTGCGTTAAAATTATATAAACAAAACAAAAACATTTTATGACTTATTATTATTATTATTATTATTATATGATGTAGGCGTCCTAAACACGTCCTAGACGACCCCGACGATCCCATAACAGTTGCGAACGCCCCCCCCTCCCGATCCTCTAAATGCCACTACACATTTACAGAATACACTAAACATGCACACTAGTTTAGGCCCAAGACACCGTACTCGTAGAACAAGGGTACGAAGAACCGGTTCACACGCGCTCTACACCAAGTACAGACAGGTACCTGGGCGCTTCTCTCCTCCTCCACGGACCGGTCAACCCGAGCCGAGGTCCGAGCCTTTAGAGGCGCTCTCGGGTTGCTCCGCTCCCCGATCCGATCCGATCCGAACCCTTCGGAGAATCTAGTAGGGCACGGTCACGCGCACTAGTGTGCGATGCCGTTCCCTCTAGATAACCTCCGAAGGTGATGTTTCACACGGCTTGAGGGACCCTTTACGTTCCTCGCCGCCCCCAAACAAGCCCGGTGAAGCTGAAAAGGCCGACAAAGGCAATCAGCAATATCTCTCAAAAAAAAAAAAAAAACGCCGCTCCTTTTTCTTATTCCGTATAAAAAATATTTTGTTACCTCTCTATTATTTTCTGTTATACTCTTTATATAATAAACCAGTATTTCCAAACCAAGAAAAAAGGTAAATTCATTGACTTCTTCAACCATCAACCATTACCTGGAGTGGGACCAAGGTGTGGTGTGGTGTGGTGTGGTGTGGTGTAAGTGTAGTGTAGGTGATAACTGGGAATAAGCTAGACAAAGAGCAAACGGATCTCATTTGAGGAAGTAAAACATATCCATCCGGAGATTCGGAGTTACGAAAGATGCTCAGCTTTCACAATCGTATATACCTAAAGCGCGCTTGTCAATTCTCCAAAGAGCTTCCATTTCATTTAGTAATAGAAGCAGTAATTAGCCTACATACTGTCCCATTGTAGGGCAAAGGCCCGCAAAGGCCTCCATTATTGAAATTAAGCCATATCGCTACAATTTATGATTATGTGGTGTATTTCGTTTAGTCTTTTTGAATAATTAATTCTGCTGCTCATAAATTGGCAATCAATGTAATTATTTTTCTATTATGCTGTAGTATGGTAGTGGTAGAGGGAATCACGTCGGGGTCACCACTGTAGGATGGTAGTAGTAGGATGGTGCGCCACAATGAGGAAGGACAAAGGGAAGATCTTCCTCCGAGCTGGGTGGTATAGCTCGGAGACTGAGGTCCGGTGGATTTTTTTTTTTTTTTGGAGAGAGATTGCTGATTGCCGCTGCGGCATTTTCAGCTTCACCGGGCTTTTTGGGGGCGGCGAGGAACGTAAAGGGTCCCTCAAGCCGTGTGAAACGAATCACCTTCAGAGGTTATCTAGAGGGAACGGCATCGCGCACAAGTGCGCGTCCCCGTGCCCTACTAGATTCTCCGAAGGGTTCGGATCGGATCGGCGGTCCGGTGGATGTTAGTTATAGGTGCTATATATAGCGAAGGAGATGGTGAAACTTCGCTACCGCGATGCAGGCTCCTCATACTATTTATCGTCTTAGTATGGCGACGTCGTTGGTATGCGTTTGTGGCGCCATCTGTTGACACGCTTGAGAATGTGTTTGCTTCGTGTCGATAAATGTGCGGCGTATGCGGTAGGTGACGCCGCCGCCACAATGCTATGTGGCATACCTAGTCGTATATTTTTGTCTCTCATATTCCCTTTTTTAGTTAAAAAATAAACCTTTAATCGACTGAATTTATGCGATTGCTAAGGCTAAGCAACTTTCGCAAAGAACATTCATCAGATGAGACGGCTACGGACGGCACGTAAAACCGGTGGTTCCGATTGCATTAGCGGTTGTTAACAACCACCAACCCGCATTATACCCGCGTGGTGGTTTATGGCCCGTTCTCCCTATCCATCCATTGACAAGGCTTGTGGTGCCCCAGCAGTGGGGACAGACAAGAGCTGGTGATGATTGGTATGAGAGGTAAGTAGAAGAGAGAGAGAGATACTGAAATAAGAATGTCTCCTAATGTATCGAAATTTTTCAGTGCCAGAATTCAAGTGGATTTTAATATTTCGCAAGCGCCACCTGCCCGAGAGTATTCAAGCGTTCGAGTAGTCGATGCACGTCCGTTCTCTTTGTGTGCGATTATGAGATTTCACCTTTTAAAATCGTTTCGGATATATTGAATATCGGATTTTTTACTATGGAAACCGTATAAATAAATTTCCTAAAACAGATTTCTAATAGAATGATTGTAAATGGGATTATTACATTGGCTTATTGTTGTCATGACGTTAGGTTTAAAGAAATTTATAATTTTAATCGACAATTCAATCACATACAAAAGAACATAAATTGTATAATACGGTAAACTTAAATTCTAGTCGTTCTTAATCAATCTAAAATATTGTGTATTTATTACTTTTTTTGTTTCATGAGTAAAGAAAGAAATAAATAAGAAAGAAAATACATTTATTGGCACACATTACAAAATTACATACCTGTAAAAAAAATATTGTAAGATTAAAAAGAACGATATTTACAATAACAATGCAAAGCAATAATAAAAGACATAGTGTGACCAACTAGGCCCCAGCCTCAGCACGTGCTACAGCGACATAAAAGCGCTGCAACGCTGGTATTCTGGAGGGGCCTAATCGGTGACGTGTCCACAAAACAATGATAAACCAACATAGACAAAAAAATTATAAAACGCTAAAACAAAAAAACAATAATAATATAAACCTAAACAGTAGTGTTTGACACTACTCGGCATTATCTGGGCTGTTTGTTTGCCTTCCTGTGCTTAAAAACTAAAAAAAAGTTTGCACTTTGGATGACATTTGACAGAACAGAATCGACAAGATGGTTGTGTGTGTTGATTTTCTGTGCTATAGTTGTTATTCTGAGCGAGATTTTCTGCAAAAAATTACAACAATATGCCACGTCACAACACGTGGCTAGCATGGACAGTTACAGACAGGCCACTCAAAATAATAGACAAGTTTGCGGCAGACTATTTAAAACATAGAACGAATGTAGGCAACAAACACAACAGAGCAAAATAAATAAACCAATGTAATGACAATGTAATGCCTGTCGTGGCAAAACCAAATCTGGAACAAACTGGGCAAAATTATACTTACTATATTTGTTTTTTTTTATTGTTGTGGTTATTTAGTCACGTCTACGCCATATTAACTTTCGTTTAATATGTATCTATTACCGTTGTTTAAGAGTTAACAGTTTTGATGCACAGAGAATCAGCATAGCAGCTTTAGCTTACCACATCGACCAAACTCTTTATCGTCATAAGAAAAATAATCAATTTACGTCATCAGCCCTAACTTAGATTCAACGCCTTTTTCGCTATAGGTATCAGTTATTAATTGCAGTCAACTCAAAGGCAGCCCTTAATCATCGTACCTGCTTTACTTAACTTCATATAATTTGTAACGCGACCCGGAACCGAACCACGTAACGGGATAAGTGAGTTACCGACGACCCACCAACTCCGCGTCGCCTGCGATTTATCATAGTTTGGGGGATCCTGAGGGAATGCTATAGTGACCTAGCGTTGAAACTTTCGAGAACTCTCTACTGATCGAGAATATTCTGTTGTTAAACATATAGGATATTAATTAATTTCGCCCAAAAACTCAATCAAGACTAATGCACGCAACGCACTAACTCACGCAAGCAGCTCTTTAGTCATTGTGCATAAATTTTTTTAACAAATTGCCAATTACAGTTAAAAACAACAATGCTGCTACCTTACTGGGTACTCTGTCCGATGGGGATGATCTAGGACATTTTTTTTTATTTATAAATAAATTGTATTAGATATTTTATAAGTATTTAGTTTTAAGTAGGTAGTTTAATTAACTTAATTTTAATGAATTATTAGTTCCATTTAATAAATTAAAAACATCTTATCAGAAAAAATTTTTTTAGGGAAATTAAAACAGTTACTCATAGAAAAAGGGTTACTATACATTACAAGAGTATTTTAAAGACCATCTACAAAATTATTAATACTATTAAAAAAAAACAAAAGCACATCAAACGTTTTACTCTCCCCTAATTCTTGCTGTGCCCGTCAGGGTCCATAATACTGTTCTTGACATTATTTGAAGACCCTTGCATATAGAAAAGCAATAAAATTAAAAAAGGACTGAACTTTACAGATTAGTATACAAAGTTTTTGCGTATTTAAACCGACGATAGCTAAAGCCAGTCCACTTTTTTAATGTCGTCTAGCCATTTGCGTCTAGGACGGCCGGACCTCTCTTTCCCGGAATTATGCCTTCGAGGAGTAGCCGTGGGAAATTGTAAAAGATTCCACTCTGTGTGTGTCCGAAAAAGGCGACCTTGCGTCTTATGAACTTTAGTATTAAGATGGCACTAAATTATGATGATCTAAAACCTGACCGAACGCCACCGACGACGCCGTAGCCGCTGGATGCGAGCAGCACAAACCGGTCGTTGTAAAGTTTTTTGGGGGGAGGCCTTTGTCAAGCAGTCCCGTCTTTTAGCTGACATGATGATGATGATGATGATGATGATGATGGTTATGTTGGCATTTGGATTTTATTTTAACCCCCAGTTGAATATAGCCTATTATGTTTACCAGCAAGGAGGTCCAGTAGTTTACATTAGAAAAAATACAAAAATGTTAAATAGAAATTATTAATGACAAAGTTCTGTACTAATTGATATATTCTGTTTTTATATATAGGGAAAAACAACACTTATTAATTAATTATTAAGGATAATTGCACAAACCGTTTACGAATTATTAATCAAATAACAAGGATTGCAAAATACGAAACCTAATAATTAATTTAAGGTAAATTGGAAAAACCCTGCGCTTATTTGTTAGTACTAACGATCTTCCATGCTACAGCTATATAGGTTAATACCTGTATAGCGGCTGTAACTAGCTTGTAACTATCTTGTATAGAAAAGAAAGAAATGTCGCTGCCTATTATGAATACTAATACTATTATATATTCCAAAATGTTTAATTTTTCACATAATTGTAAAATCGTACTCGTACGTAAAGTTTATTGTGAAAAGACACCATTCGATAGCACTTACAAACTATTGTTTCCTAAATTTTTTTGCGAACACTACACTTATCATTGATATTAAACAACTTTTACGGATCTACTCGCTTTTATTTACTTTACATACAAACTAAACAAAATATCTGCATAAACCGTTATACCTACATATCGAAATCAAAAATCGTTTATTACAGTTTGTCAAAGTAACTTAACTAAAAACAGTGATTGGAACCAACCTAGTAGGCATTCTAGACTGCCTATTTCAGGAGGCTCCATTTCTCTTCCAATAAGTTCTGTAGCATAAATTTCGCATAATTTATCTGGAACTTTAGAGCGATTCACGCATGAGTCCCTTCACACTTCACTTTCGCCAAGCCAGTCGATTTCCCCATACCTTGCTCGTCATGCTATTCAATATTTCACAGATTATTTGATTCCGATTCCCCGGGCCCCACATGAACCGTATTTTGATATCATCAAATAATGTTTTATTCGTACGTTTATTTGTAATGGGCTCGAAACGGTATTTCTACATTGTTTGGTTATGCTGGGCTACATTATCGGTATTGGGTATCAGCGAACGGAGCCTCGGAGTTCTCATTTGCCGATTAAGGTACGTCCTATGAATGAAATGTTTTTCGAACGGAATAAGAGATGAGTTAGATAGTTCTGGGACTTTTGGAGAGTCTGGAACTCTGTAATAAAAAGTCTAGTGTCATTTCCTTGATCCTCTTTAGTTCGGTATAGATGAGGACTTCACTGACACCTCACGCGGTCTTCCGGAGAAAAAGTGACCTTGTACAGTTTTCTGTTTTCTTGAAAGATGGGAAAACAGAAATCTAACAACAGAATTAAATTTAGTACTTGTGGTATGTTGGAATAATTAACTAATGTAGGTACTTACAGAAGTTATGTATACAGCCATGATGATATTATAAGTTAGATACGTTATATCGTTTCGTTTGAATATACCACGCAGCGGCAGCACAGACCATCTGTCAATGAATATGTAAAAGGGATAGCCTATATGGCATAACAAAGAAAATCAAAATTAGTAATAATGTTTCTTATTTGCGCTTAAGTATATTACAGGAAGCTCGAGTGGGAATCGACCCACGATCTTTGGATTACTGATCCAATGCTCTGACCGCTGAGCTACCAAGGTCGTGGGTTCGATTCCCACTCAAACTTCCGGAGACTGGTTGATTTATTTTAGTAAAATTTTATCTTGTAACTATTTATAGCATTGTGAATGCTAAAATCAATATAATATAAATATATTTTGAACGAAATGAAGTAACACTAATCGTCTGAATTTTAATGCCTCAGTTTCGACGCGCTTTAGTGCGATATCTACAACGTATTTATATATAAAATCACTGTTTACATCTATGTAACATCTATGGTTAGTGAACAAGAAAAAACGTAAAAAGGAAATTAATAACCCAACCCGGTAAAGAGAATATTTACCGTTAAGAATATGTCAGTCTATTTGTATGCTGCGTATAGAATGAATGGAGACAAATGCTCCGTAATTTACAAACGACTGCCCACTTAGTTTTTATTGGCAACAACGAAATTACCAGGTATTTTTTTAATGTTCGTTTCGTCACACGAAGGTATAGTCTCCGAACAATAACTTTTAGTTTTTTTTTCTTTTAGTTGATTGCTTCGTGCGATTAGCACATTTAGCCAGTGTCAAAGTAATTTTTCTTACAAGTAATACATAAATATACAATATTTCCTTCCAGTATGATGATGATAAATGATAATAGAAATGAGAAATGAGAAATGATAATAATAATAATAAATAATAAAATTTCCTACACTCACACCAATTATCTAGGCCAAGAGAAGCTTCGTTATGAAACTTGTTAAATGGGTACTAGACAACGGATAAACATACTTAAAACACCCAGACCCGAGACAATTTAGAAAAACAATAATTTCTAAATTGACCCGACCGGGGATCGAACCCGGGACTTCAGAAATGGCGACACCATGAAAACCGGTGTACAAACCACTCGACCAAGGCGGTCGTTATGATATACCCCCCAACCCCTCGAGTATTTCAGTAATGATGTGGGGCTTTACTAATTCCTCGGGCGGACTTCTTGAGAGAATTTGAAAAGTGAAGTTGTACTGTTTTGTTTCATTTGCCAACACTCATGCACACTCACGAACACTTAACGGTTAATAATCCACCATTATTTCACATTAATATTCGACATAACACAAATTTTAGAAAATAAAACAAAACCGCAGACGCCTTTACTTTCCCGCCAAGAAGTCCTAACTTTTAGTTATTATTCTGAGTGTATACCTAGTGCTTTTACAGTTTGACGTAAGAAAGGCAAAGGGCTCTAGCCCATACAGCCCTTTTTTCAGTTTATGGTGATGTATTAGTGGTGATTAATGCGTACTAAATGATTCACGAAAAGTGACGATGTGTTCTGTTTCATTTGCCAACACTAACGCAAGTTCAAGAACACGTAACAGTTAAATCTAAATTAAATGTTATTTACTAACATATTTTTAAGGAATATTGTAACTAACAATAAAAAAATAAATAATAATATACCAGGTACATATTTATTTTTAATTCACTTTTCCATCAAGACCTCTTTTTATGAAGTGCATAGATTAACAAATAAAGTAGGTAGGTAATTTAAAGTGTATTTATTGATTTTTCTTTTCGTCTTCGTATGCGAATAATTAAATATGTTAAAAACTGCACAGTTAGTTAAAGGACGTAACCAAACTTAATTAGCACTTAACCTTATATCGGTTGCGGTAATGTGATAAGAAAACTCATAATCATAAACATTAATCGCAATAGGATGGTATAGAAAAGGCGTAACCGAGCTCCCATTCGTTTATTCATATATTTTTTTCTTCCGTGAGCCGTTGGCCTTCATCACACCTCACACCACACCTGATGTCATTATGTAGTACACACGCCTGCACGTCCACAAACTGTCAAATGTCCTCAATAGAGGAAGAGAGAGGAAGAGAGAGGAAGAGAGAGGAAGAGAGAGAGGAAGAGAGAGAGAGAGAGAGAGAGGGGAGGGGGTAAATCAATAGGTCAATCAACGCTGGGTATTCTGGCGGAGCCTGCCGCCGGCGCCGGTGCGCGGTGTACTTTGAACTTTATGCCTAAGGAACATTGACATTGTATTGAAGAAATTTTACAGTTTTGGATAGGTTTGATGTGCAGGCGTACATTACTGCACGCACACAGCACAGGCACACATACGTGAATCCATCAATGCATAGCTGTGGCCAAGGCTTTTCTCAAATAATAATGCGGATATACATTTGAAGGGTCCAGGGGAATAACAATGGATGTGATTTTTACCTTAGTTAGAGAAAATTAGATTTTTAGCTTCATTGACTCCAAATATCTCTTTAACACTGAGCTAACACTAAAATATAATTCATGTTTATACGTTTATGTTTATTGTCATGGTTGGAATAAAAATCAAGTCATTTGGATATAACATTTTCTTTTTAATGATGGACAAAAATGACCCAATATTACAAGGGAAAAATGATGTATGTCAATCAAAAAGTGATGAATGTCACCTAAAACTGAAATGCCAAGATTTACACTATGCTTAATTAATTATTGTCATCAATGATATTATTAAATTCAAATTCAAATTCAAAATTCAAATTCAAATTCAAAATTCAAATTCAAAATTCAAATTCAAAAATCATTTATTCAGTTTAGGCTACATGTAGCTCTTATGAATGTCACTATGCCATCGGTTCGTAAGTCTACTCTGGGCGGGAGATCTTGGACTGAGAAGAACCGGCAAGAAACTCAGCAAGTGTCCAGCTCTTTTCTCCCTTACAGCGTCAAAAATATTGGAAAATGCCCTATTTTAGCAGGACACTTTCCATCACAAATAAACACATAAAAATAAAAAAAAAATATAGAAGACCACATGTAAAAAAACAAAATTAAAAATCTAAATTAACAAATTTACCTCAGGTAAAAGTTCCAATTTCCACAATGTCATACAGTACCACTACAGTACTCTAATAAAAGTCAAAAATTGTTTAAGAAAAACAAAGTCAAATTATAGTAAGTATTAAAAATAAGATAAGTATGCAAGAGCAGACCAGCCTCCACAGGCGGCACCCGTTCACGAGTATGACATATGAATCAGCCATCGCTTCGCTCAACCATATTTTAGGGAACGTAACGACCCGACGCACACGCCACCACCGCAGAGACAATAAAGAGAGCATGACACACTCAAGATACTCTAAATAAAAGCCTAATGATCTATTTAACGCAATGCTGTTTGTTAACTGTAGGACACTGCTGATAAAGGCTATGATATCAGTTTAAAAATTATATAAATTAATATTCTTTGACTGTATAATAAATCTTAATAAATCTTTTATAATATAAAAGTGTAACTACTGACAATGTGAAATAACATGTGCAGGCGAGCAGACTAAGATGACCACACATTATTATCATTAAAATAATCATCAATTTTATAGTAGCCTTTTTTCATTAGACCTTGTTTTATTTCTGTCTTAAACTTGTGTAGTGGCAATTCCGTTAGAGTGAAAGGCACTTTATTGTATATTTTTATACATTTCCCAACAAATGAATTACCGACCTTATTGAGTCTAAGTTTTGGAACGGCAAGTTTGTTTTTATTTCTTGTGTTAAAATTATGGGTGTTACTTTTTTTTTCGAATTTATCTAAATTTTTATAAACATAAATGATATTTTCATAAATATACTGTGAAGCTACAGTTAAAATATTTATCTGCTTAAATAACTCTCTCAGCGTATCACGGGGCTTAAGGCTATAAATAGCGCTATAAATATTAGTATTGGGTAGTGCCAGAAAATAGTTATTTGCATAAAACCCCGCCATACTATAGACACCTTCATCATTTTTCTACTGACATCCATCGTTTTTCGCCAGTATCACCATAGCATCACAAAACCTTCATCGTTTTTAGCCTGTGCCTCAAACTTAGCAGTTATTTTAGGGTGACAAAGTTCGTTTTTAGCCTGGTATTTTGAATGAAACGATACTATTCTCGATCGACTTTCAAATGTTACCAGTAACTAAAAAAAATTACATCCGTCGTTATTCCCCTGGACCGTCGTCGATCCAGTGGTCGATAAAGTAGAAGAACATTTTGCACGCACCAATATTCATTTCATTCATTTGTTTCTTTTTTTACTAGGCACAGCTCTATTTGCAGCAGTCTCGAAAATTAAATTAAATACCTTTTTGTTTGCAATGTTTCGGAGTAAAAAGTTTGTTCCATTTTTAAATAACACGCCAGATACGGAATTTCATAATAACATTGCTGGCGTGTATTAGACCAGTACAGCAATTTCGATATAAGAAGGTTGTCAAAATCACATAGGTACAAAAAACAAAAACAAAAGTTTGTCAAGATAATGACCTCATTTCCAAGCGACCCTTCGGTCAGAGAATCGTTGGTTTCATTTGTCAAGAATTGCTTAAGGTAATAAATATTTTAGCCTTAGGTACCTTTATGAAATCGGATCATTTTATTTCCACCAGTCCAGGTCAAGTCAGTCAGCAGATGCAGATTCAAATGTTACCAGTGTAATAAATAAGGCTTTTAACTTATGTTGAGACGGCAAGAGTAGTTTATTTTAGTTATTTTCACAGTGTTATGTCATAATAGTTTGTTGTTGTGGGAATCCGCTGCTAATATTTACAATGTTTTTATTTTACAGAAACAACGTTAAACTAGGGAATCACCTAAAGAATTATTAAGGTTAATAAAAATTTTAATTGTTGCATCACAATATAATGTATCTTTGAAAATATTATGTATATTACAAAAACACAAATGCTGAAAAAATTTCCACGAGCAGGATTTGAACCTGCACCCTTTTGACATACCGCGTCAGGTGCTCTTCCAATTGAGCTATCGTGGTTCTAACCAGCCCGCCGAATTTATTAATCCTGCTCGTGGAAATTTTTTCAGCATTTGTATTTTTGTAATTTGTTTCGCAACAAAATTTGCGTTAAAATTATATAAACAAAACAAAAACATTTTATTATGTATATATATATCAAAAAAAAATAATTTTGTTAAAAATTGTGACCTTCATAGTTTTAACACTCTCAATAAGAATAAACTTGCCGTCCCAACTTTCAGGCTTCATAAAACAGGTGGCTCGTTTTTGGGTAAATTTATAACTTTTTATAATAAACTTCCACAAAATGTTTTTGAAATGCCCTTACATAAATTTAAAGCACATGTCAAAATGACTCTAATGAGTAAAGGTTATTATAAAGTAGAAGATTATGTTAATGACAAAATTGTATGGGTATAGTTGTACATACATGATAGTGCAAATTAATGTTATGAATGTGATACAATTATTAGCTTGTATTGTAACACTACAGGAGAAATAAACAGCCCTTGCCGAGTTTCTTGCAGCTTCTTCTCGGTACAAGGTCTCCACCGTAGGGTTTACGATGTCATGGCTTTGAATTGACGTTCAAAAAACACTTTTGAAAGTTCATTTTGAATAAACAATTTAGAATTTAAAAAATATATATATATATATTTAAATGAAACAACTTTTACGGATATACTCGCGTTTATTTTACACATTAGTTTTAATTAATGTTTATCCTGACGTTTCGAACCCTTTGCAGGGTCCGTGGTCACAGCGAGACTGAGGTGTTGGTTGGGATATATTTTGAATTTTAAATATTTTTCAATACTTTCCCTGAACTAAATATATGATTTGTTCGCAATGAAGTAAGATTTTAGGTGACACAAAATTACCTAAAATTCCAGATTCATTTCAGAATTAATTTAATGTGGTAGAACTCAATGACGTTAAACAAAAAATGGAGAAATAAAAAAGCACATAAAACGCCGGTAAATGCGAAAATGTAATTATAACAGCTCAATAAAACTAGTAATCCAACCTACCGCAGGATTTATAGTTTTGTGGTTAACTATATGAGATCTTATGAAACGTTAATGACAACCGTTAAAGTAAAAGATAACGTTTTATAGTTACTCCTTTTTTTTTGTGGAGGGGAAATTCTCCTTACGGATACCAGCGGACGGGGTAAGCCGCTGGTTATGGGGTGACTCTCATACCGACCCCTCTCGCCCTGTTCCTGAACAGTTATTAGGGTAATTTTGTGATCACTAACTCGCATTTAGCAATACCTGGATTTTCTGGACTCCATTTCCACTTAACATCAGGTGGTGTGGAGTCATTAGCCGTGCTAAGTATATACAAAAAAAAACCTATAAATTATAGCGATGACTTGATTTCCAGCAGTGGGACAGTTTATAGGCTATTATTTACTTAGTTACTTATTTATTGGTCCAACGCAAACATTATGTTGTCAAACGCATCTCTTGTACACAATTTATTACAAAATTAATTAACAAAACTGGGTGCCTAGTGCGAGTTTTGTTTACAATCCGTATTCATTCGATTACGTATACGAAAACGAAAATTAGTATGGCATTGGAGCAGCGCCTCCTGGCGACATACGAGAAGAGTTAAAATTTTGCCATACAAATTCTCGTTTTCATTTACGTGAGCGAATGGCGAATGAAACTCGCACTTGGCACCCAGAACCTGCAACTTTATTTATTTATTTATTTATTTTATTAAAAAACCAACAGCGTTACAAAACGTATACAATTTTTCAGGTAGCTAAAGATTATGGCCAATTATAGGTTTCCCTGTTTAAATTATACAAATTTACTACATAAGCATAACAGAAGCCCATAAGATTAACACAATAAGGTATTGTTATGTATCCGTATTTGCTTTTTATGTATAAATAACAAAAATAATATATTTACATAAATTTTAAACTGTATTTTTAGATAAAAAAGAAAGATAACGCACACACATATACGCACCGTGTAGTTACTAAACTCATTTATAAATACGTAAAAATAGTAATAATATAATTAGTTATTAATTTAATATTATAGAAATTAATTTATGAAAGTATTAGTAATAAAATAATAAACTAAATAAATTAGATAGATAAGTCACATCAATCTGTATGTCACAGTTTCTTCACATACACTACGGAACCCGTTCCTGTTTTAGTTAGTAAGTAATTTGTTTATAATTTGCTTTTTGAAACTTGCTTTGGAGTGAATAAACATGTCGACATCCGCATACATGGTATTATATGTACGGGCGATACGCGTTATGACACCATTTTTGCCATAGTTAGTGGCTGAACGAGGAACATTGAGCAAGGGGGTATTATCACATTTTTTTTTATACGTAGCTCGACAAATTACTGCACTCCACCTGATGTTAAGTGGAAATGGAGTC
This sequence comes from Eudonia truncicolella, assembly GCA_949315975.1. NCBI lineage: Eukaryota > Metazoa > Arthropoda > Insecta > Lepidoptera > Crambidae > Eudonia > Eudonia truncicolella. The sequence continues at coordinate 4,375,882 of OX438840.1, read as the reverse complement.
CAGACGCAAGGACAACTGGTGCAGCGTGAAAACAACGCAGCATCTGTCACCCTCACCCTGCCGGCCCACAAGGTGCCTCTTCACGCCTCGTTTGAAGGACCCCATGTCATAGGAAGGAGGGAAAACGTGTGTGTGGAAGTGCGACAAAGAAACGAGTCACCAAATTTTTTTGTGCGCGATGGAATGTTCGTGATATACACAAAATATCACGATAAGATTATAAACACGGAACTGTCATAGTAATCTAAAACAATAACTGGTATTTAGAAATACGGCATAAAACATTTATACAGATGATTGCCTCTAAGTAGCGTTTTCTAAATTTAAAAAAGGGCTTAAAAAAACAATTAAGCCTTCTTTACCTCTGCGACTACAGACCCTTCTACTTCCAGTGGGCACCCTGATGCCAAACGAGATAAGGTAGGGTACCAGTGTTTGACACGAACCAATGATCGACACTTTTTCCATTAATCATTAGAAATGGGGGTTAACAACAGATTTTTGTCTGTAGTAACTCTATCTGGCTGCTAATAAATAAAAATACCAGATGAATAAATCGAGAGTTTTGCTTATCTACTCCTTTTGCCTGTTTCACTAAAATCTAGCGTAGCATATGGACCCCATTATCCGTAAGTGCCCAAGGCCTCCAAAAGGTTAAAGGGAACATTGGGTTACTGTATCGACCACAGGTGCCATTATCTAAGTTCCAATTTTGTCACACAAATTATACAGGACTCTAAAAGATGACCTGACATTATGCTGAGTGGGAGCCTTTTTTTATTTCTTGCTTGACGTCAGAAGTAGTTCCGTTGCTTACTGTACCTAGGAAGATAGATAGATCGATCGATAAAACTCTTTATTGCACACACACACATATATTTTTTTTATATCGGGGTGGGCAAAGGCGGTCTTATCGCTTAAAGCGATCTCTTCCCGACAACCTTTGAGGTATAGGACAACTTAAAAGAAAATAAAAGGCAGCAGTGCACTAGTGTAAAGCAAAATAATAATTTAAAATAATAATAATAATAATAATGTATAAAAATGTAAATTTATATGAGAAAAAATAAATGAAGATAAAAATAATAAAAATATGAATCATTTAAGTATACACATAACTATATATAATAAATAATACTAATACATAAATAAACTACATACGGACGAGTTGTTGCAAACTAAGACAGTTTTGTCTTAAAAGTGGCAAGTGACTTGGAGTGACTGATATCAGGCGGGAGGTTATTCCAAAGGCTTGTAGCCTTGACCGTGAAAGTCTCTGAGATATTCCGAACGAGTCAATGGATGTTTCAGCAGGTTGTCAACCCTAGACCTAAGCTCACGATTGTGATCCGTACCAAGAAATTGGAAACGATCCTCAAGGTAGGGTGGGGTGCGAGGGTCATACAGCACGTTAAATAAGAGCGTGAGAACATGCTCCTCACGTGGCAATCTGATTGGAAGCCAACCAAGTTTGGTTCTGAAATCAGACACATGTTCAAACTTGCGCAGGTCATATATGAACCTAGGAAGGTGGGTATTGTAGAAAAACCCTACCGTAGGGTAGAAAACCCATTATGCTCTTGAGTCTACTAAGTTTGAATGTAAAGTGAAATACTCCAGCCGTATAAATAGGATGTCACGAACATCATCTGGCTTGTTAAGAGCCCCGAGGAGAAAGATAATTACTTTGTCTAAACTTAGAGCAGTCTCGAAATGGAAACGTTATACGTATACAGATATTTCGTCTCGCTGCTACCACACTGCTAATTAGTACCATAAAATAATTACGTATAGAATGTAAGTCCGCGCGCCCATTTTGAAGCACCTTTTTTTGGAGCCAAATCTGGCTCCGAGTTTTCAATGTACACTACAGAGTTACAAGTGTGCGTGGTCGCCGAGCGCAAGCAACAATCGTCACGAAAGGTGTGAATCGGATTGGTGCTTCACTTTTGACAGAGCGCTTGTATAAAGACTATCTTTCTATACCGTAATTATTCTAAGGGGTAGATAGAGCATCAAAATCACCAATTACGAGTAAGCTCGCCGTTGGTGAGCTCAACGCCACATTTTGTATAATCATTAGGGCTCCGAGGTGGAATAGATAGTATCAGCGATAGGTTGCTAGCCGATTGCCTGATGTGCGAGCATCTGGAAACCCTTGTCCCTTAGTCGGCTCTTATGACATGCACGGGAAAGTAGGCAACTGATAAACTATTTTTAAGTCCCAAAACAGCATGGGATGCTTCTTAGAATATACTTAACTAGCGGCCCGTCCCTGCTTCGCACGGGTGGATTTTTATTTTTATTTTTTTTTTAACATAGCCTATGTTACTCAGCTTTAATGTAGCATTCTAATGGTGAAAGATTTTTTTAAATCGGTCCAGTAATTTATGAGTTTATTCGTTACAAACATACAAAATGCAAAAGTTTCCTCTTTATAATATTAGTATAGATATACACAATGACAGTGATGTCTTGCACATTCCCTATAAATTTACAGCATACAACAGTAAATAGTTAACTTAAAGAAAAAAAATGCACATAGAGCAGTTAAACAATCCTAACCTATTTAATATTATTATCAGATGTTAATGACGGCAGTTGTTGACATTGAAAGGGCGCCTTTGGCTTTCAAAGTAAAAAAGTAATTAGTGTTGAATAATTTCGGCGGGTTATTAGGTTAGAACCACGATAGCTCAATTGGAAGAGCATCTGCCCCGGTATGTCAGAAGGGTGCAGGTTCATATCCTGCTCGTGGAAATTTTTTTTCAACATTTGTGTTTTTGTAATTTGTTTCGCAACAAAATTTGCGTTAAAATTATATAAACAAAACAAAAACATCCTAGCCTATTTGTTTGTCTTAAGTCATAATAGCGACGTTTACCGGCTTTATTAATGTTATTAATTTAAAATTATATTATTTACGTTAACTTTTCGACTTATTCCGTATTCTGAATAAGCAATGTCACAGCAGCTATGATTATGGCGGGCGTGGTAAAAAATTTAAAAGTCATCCTGAGTCATTTGTTTTTTCAATATTCTTTCATAATCAGATAACAGATCATAACAGACAGGTCGAAACGGAAGAATCAAAGTTTACAAAATGGCTACCAATGTAGGATAGTGGCACCACTTCAGCACCAGCACAAATTTTCTTTTAATCATTTGAAATAGGGTTCAGCTACTGATTTTTTAATTGAGAATACAGCCCCCAGACCTGGTTTCTAGAATTGTCATCCAGTTAAATTTTAATGAAATTCTATGTTATTTTTTGGCGACCAAAACTGCCCCCCGACCGCCTAACCGATTGCTTTGGCTACGTGTATCGTTTATGACGTCATCATGTCATTTCGTACCGCCTATGAAAGCAAGGGTGTTTGGTAGAGGGTTGGACATACGTAAATGTCGAATAGCAGGGGTATTCTGCTACCCAGCCAGCCCCAGTAACATCGCATTAGCGTCACAGTTCAAGAGGCTTTTTGTTTTTTTTTTGGTAAAAAATATCTGTAGGCTTACTCTTGAACGCAAACTCAATCTCAATACAATTCCAATGCGATTAATATTTAACGACAATTGCGTGGGAATGTAGTGAACAAAAGATTATCGAAATGGGGCGTTCCGAAATTGTGAAACTATCCCATTATCGATAAATATTAATCGCATTGGAATTGTATTGAGATTGAGTTTGCGTTCAAGAGTAAGCCTACTGAACTAATTATTTATTGTAATTTGTTTCGCAACAAACATGCCAGTTGACGAATAAGTCAAAATTTGCGTTAAAATGTTATAAACAAAACAAAAACATTTTATTAAATATTATTTTCTATATTACTATTTGGCCTGCAAATAAATCTCAAATTAGCAAATAGGTTAACTATTTACGTAAGACTACAAATAAGGAATGTAATCTATTCTTCAATATGAAGATGGCACATTATGATGATGACAAATAAGGAGACTGCAGAAGGACCAGAAGGTAAGCTTCATAAAAACGCGCTCGAGCCAGGCACGCATAGACAACCTCCCACGGGCACGGAATCTAGCAACACATGCGCTCGGACTGTTCCAAACTGTTCCGAGATCCGTGTCCGTGAGAGGGTCTGTGTTTTTTTTTGGTAAGAGATTGCTGTTTGCCTCAGACTGCATTTTCAGCTTCACCGGGCTTGTTTGGGGGCGGCGAGGAACGTAAAGGCTCCCTCAAGCCGTGTGAAACGAACCGTGCCCTACTAGATTCTCCGAAGGGTTTGGATCGGATCGAGAGGGTCTGTGTGTGCGTTGCTCGGGTATGTATTAGGACGCCATACACCTCGATTTGTAAACATTCAAAAAGGCTGATCCTTACTTCCTTACTGGCGAGACTTGAGACCGCAAATTAACAGAATCTAAAGAATATTTTTAAAAAAGTTATTGGTTTTAGTTATCAAAATATGCAGCCACTAAATTACGAATATTGATGTTATCAATGTATTTGAGTGGTTTCCAGGCATATGAATTAAGCACTTAATGTTGTTGTAATTTCAACTATTTTGTGTGGTGTTTTCTAAAATTAGAGCCAGAATTATACAATCGTGTATTTGAGCTAGCAAATTCAAGGTAAAGACATGAATTTACCTATATCAACATTTCAGATTCGTTAGTCATAATTATAGTCTTAAACCATTCGTCAAAAGTTGGTCAAAAAAAACTTTTTCAGTGTGTCGCCTTAAGTTTACCTTCTGGGTCTCTTTGTTTTGTGGTAAGACATAGTCTACCAAGGAAATATAACACCCACGTTGACTTGGTGATACTTAAAGCTCCAGTAACGTTGATAACAATTCAATATATCGCGTGGGCCCTTGGAACAGACCCTTTAATTCTGTGACGTCTACTCAACTATGTAACACACATAAATATATATACGAGTAGTCAAATGATATATGTGAATTTGTATATAATATAGATCTGAATGAGAACAGCCACGGATTGTGCTCAGTAGCGTGTACTAGGAGGCTTATGAGCAGTGGACTAATAAAGACTGATGATGATGATGATGACGATGTATAAATTTCGTCGAGTCAGCAAGTGAGCCTGATTGTCAGTAGTTTTTACAGCCCAGGACTTTAAATAACGTTAAAAACTAGTTAACGTTACCTGTATCATACGAAGGTATCCTTACAAAGGTAACGTTATGCTTAGTATCTTTACCAGGGTGGCATTTTTACCAGTAAAATAACTAATCGTTCTACGCGGATTGGCTAAAGCGCAAAGGTGACAAAAATATAAATGATGCTTGGTCTCGTACTAGATAACGTTACATGCATTACCGCCAATTTAACATTATAGAAATAACGTTACTTAACGATACTTATAGTGTGAATTTGATAACGTTATCAAGCCCTGCTACAGCCAATTGACGCTTTCAACAGCTTAGTGTAACTCGTGTTTTGCCAACCTTGACTTTGAAGCTTGTGTTATTATGATTGTATGCCCATTAATTTCAACCTTTAATATTTTATATGCTATATACAAAGCGATATTTTCATCAGTTGCAGTATTTTGATGCTTTTTATAAAACTCGAGGAGTAGCTCGACGGCGCAGTGGATTACGCGCCCAGCCTGCGTTCGATAATGTTAAGCATGCCGGTTATCGGATGCGTGACCAAAAATGTTTCATCTCGAGCTTCGTCGTGCTTTGGAAGCCGTTGGTTCGCTGCATTAGCATTAGCAGTCAATCCGCACTGGTCCCGCGAGGTGGTTTCCCATTCTCCCAATCCATCCATAGGGAAGGCTCGTGCCCAGCACTGGGGACATTGAGCTGGTGATACGATTAGATGTTATTTAATAAACTGTACAAATTAGGCCAAGGCACATAGTTTGAAATGCATAAATCATTTTTCAAAAAGGTGAGGTCATGAAAATTTAAAGCCCCCAAGGTTCAAATTTTCTTGACATAATTGGACAACACGTTAAATTAAATTTAAAGTAATAAAGAATTTCATTTAAAAGAACAATGCATCGACATTTGGTCACAGATTAATAAATCGCCGTATCTGTAGTCGGTCCTAGGTAACGTAGATTAAACTATCGCCAGCCATTTTCTGGTCTGTACTCTTTGCTCTATATGTCTCAATAACACAATCATGTCCTACTTTCCGACTATATTGTAAACTCGATAAGTAAATGATAACTTTAGATGTGTGATGGTGACTCAACTTATAACATAATATGATATCTCTTGGACCATAATGGCCGGTTATATCACCGCTCATGTTTAATTATTTAGTAAAGGAATATTTAAAGGTGAATCCAGACTATTTTGCCAAAACATGTTATATAGCATGTAACGTAGCATGACTTATTAATGTGGACGTAATGTGTCAATAAAACATCCTTATACTTACTTATCGTTTTCTACATGTGGCAGAAACACGGCGAGAAGTTTAAATTGAAATGTTGTGAACGATCGCTTCGTTGGTGACTTTAGTCACTGCTAAAAGTGTTAACCGATTTACGTGTATAGTTTCCTATATTAAGGCAGGTAGACACATATATTTTTTTGATGCAAAGTTGTCGTACCTATGATGTATACAGTTCTTTTTGCTATTCTATAACCAAATGTAACTTTTTACGAATGGGTTTTGTTGCCCTACATAGATTTGTTGAAACAGTTGTGACAAATTTTATTTACTATTATTATGACTAAATCACATTATGACCAAAGTGACCAAAGCGTTGGTCACATGCTGATATCTACCAACGCTTTTAGGAAACAGGCGTGGAAACATATATAGTGCCTGCCTATGTGTGAAACGTAAATCAATTCGTTCGTTCCATTTCCCGCGTATATTTTACGACGTTTTATGTCTCACTCTCGTAATCGTAACTGTAACCGTAAAATGTTAAGTAAAATATTTTAGTGTTAGGTATCAGCTGTAAAAATGGAATAATAAAAAAATAACATGTTATAAATTTAAGTACAGACGCCTGCACATCTACCTATCCAAAACTGTCAAACTTCTTCAATACATTTTCAACCATATAAATAAATAAAATAAATAATAAAATTTCCTACACTCACACCAATTATCTAGCCCAAGAGAAGCTTCGTTATGAAACTCGTTAAATGGTTACTTGACAACGGATAAACATACTTAAAATACTTAAATAAATAATTATTATTATACATAGAAAACACCCAGACCCGAGACAATTTAGAAAAACAATAATTTCTAAATAGACCCGACCGGGGATCGAACCCGGGACCTCAGAGATGGCGACACCATGAAAACCGGTGTACAAACCACTCGACCAAGGAGGTCGTCAAAAATTATGCCTCAAAAAATTATGTCTCTCTTCAAAATTTATGCCTCAGTCATAAATTTTAAAGTCTATTGAGGAAATTTGACAGGTTTGTGGTAGGTTAAGGTGCAGGCGTGTACTTAATCAATCACCTTTGACATTTTATTGTGCAACCTATAACACGCTGGTAAATGTGAGTAGTCGATTATAAAATTTTATAGATAACTATATAATCATAATGATAGTTCTATCGAAATGTTAGATCCAAGGCTATTGTTATCTGTATACAGATATGTATACACTTCGAGCCACAAAAGCTGCAAAGTATATCTTCAGTTTTAAGTCATGGTCGATACCGTTGTTATTTTAGGTAAATAAATACAATATTTATCATTTGGAGATTACAAATAATGAAAACACAATAAAAAAATACAAAAGAAATAATTTTGTTATTTCTTAAATGAACTATTTGTTTAAATAAGTTGTTAAAGAATGGTGTATCAGATATACCTATTTCAGTTTCTCTTCGCGTAAATCCTCACCTTATATATCACGAGCGTTTGTAGAAAACTAAAGTCAATACAGCCCAACGGTATCACTGATAAACAAAATATAGTATATACGAAATCCACTTATTCACCAAGGAACGCAACCACAGTTCAATATATTATATATTTTTTTTACTTTTACGTTCAATTAACTCCTAACCAAGAAAATGCTAAACGCACCGCAAGATGCGCCACACTCATCCGATATACCGGCAATAGTAATCGCTGAATACCTTCAAACAATTAATCGGTGTGTTCTGATAAGAGATAAGGTGAAAACGCTAATATGTGTGAATGACGTACACCGCACAGAGGAAACGTAACTATAAAGGCTCGGACCCACCGCAGCGCACGCTGTGCACGGACACGCGGCGCATGGATTCATTTGTTTGACTACGTGGGTCAACGTTTCCACTGCAGCACACGCTATACACGCAGCGCACGCTGTGCACGGATACGCGGCGCATGGATTACAAATTACATTACGACTATGTACAACTTTAGCGTAGCACAGTTTTGAGTCATATGTCTTGTGGAAACCACGCGTTTCGTGAATAATCTTATAAAATGACATTGGAACTGAGTTTGTGAACAGGATTCGACAAAATGGTGCAGGCGTCGCTTCCCCGCGCTCATCCCACCCACTACCCCGCCCCGCTTCCGTGTACCGCGTGTACAGCGTGCATGGCGTTGCCAGCGTTGAGCTACGTGCGCACATATTCGAGGAAGCCACGTGTGTCAATTCATGCGTAGCGTGTCCGTGGATTGCAGTGGATACAATCACATGTATTTTCTTGCAAAGCGAAGCTAGACGCACGTGCGTATTCTCTCCGTGCGCTGCGGTGGATCCGCGGCTTTAAGCTCTTATCAAAGTGTTAACCATGTTAGCGCAGATGTTCAACAAAATTTACAATTATAAATCTAGTGAATAGGAAATCATTTCCTTAATGCAATACCTACCAAAATGTGGAATGCCTTGGCAATACATGTGTACCCTCCATCCTACACCAGGGGGTCCTTTAATCGAGGTGTGAAAAAGCATATTGCGGGTCGGCAAGGTGAGAACGGCTAGCAATAAAGAACAATCCTGTAACACTAGCGGTTTTTCAAATCTATAAAAAACATTTTCTTTTTAAATTAAATGTTTACCGGGTTTGACGCAAACTGCTAAGTAAAGAGAGAACCTGAACCTGAGTAACACCATTATACTAAATTCCATTGGATGACAGGCATTGCCGATGTTCGTAGCAGAACAGCAAAGCTGAAATGGAACTGGGCATGAGCAGGGTGAGACCCTCAAGTCTTAAAGACCCTCTAATTAAACTAAAATTCAGACTAATCACATAATCTTAGGAACTATTAAGCCATGAACAGTTCCTGAACTTTCTGTGACCAACCAATTACTAACTGAACTATAAAATAAGACAGGTAGAGTGTAAGCTAACAAACACCAAGAAACGTATTTTAAAATTCCCTCTTTAACACGGGATACGTTTGTTTACGCAGACGAAATCGCGAGCGGGCCGCTAATAATTAATAAGCCTCTGGCCGTCACAACTCACAAGCCAAACTTTTTTCTTTTGACTAGGGAAATCCGTTGCAGATACGCGTCTGCGTGAAACTCGCGGCTGAGACGACAGGTTAGGTGAAACTCGCCTGTTTCCCTTTCCCAGGGCAATAGTCAGGGGGAGTGATAGAGGGAAAGGAATACTTACTTTACCCTGTTACAGGGAACAACTCGAGATCGCGATCTCTCAGCGGTGGGCAGCCCAGTCTGGACACCTCGCTCTGCAGGAGGGGGATGCCTGGATCGTTTGGTATTACTACTAGACACAACAGACAAATGTATAAAATGACAGGACCTTTACCAGGGTTTTGGTCGATCCCTGTGTCATGTGTGATACTCAAGCTGGAAGAGAAGAGGAGAGGACTACCCAAAATCCCCTGGGCTATCCCTACACTATCGATCCGAGTATCACGTCGCAAGCACAAGTAAAATTTTTCTTTTTCATACATGAGAACAGGCTTTAGTCATACAATTGCGCCCGGGGACTAGCAGATGATTATTTAGGAGAGGGGTGATCCAGGTCCGCCGCAATCACCGGAGTTTGCACCAGTTAAACACTTTTTTTGTCCGGGGGAAAACTCGCAAAACGAGTCCCTGCAGGACACGTCCTGCAGGGTATATTATGGCTGGCCCTGTTGGTGTCCGCCGACCCACTAAAAACCCCCGGGGATTTCCATCCTATACGTGGCAGAATAAATAAAGGCTATAGAAGGCGTGGCAAAGTGAAGTCCAACCATAACTTTCCCACGCCGAGGCACAAATTAAGCCTAACCCGTTCATGTCGATGCTTTCGACTACCTTCGTTTTCAGGAGTCGAACTGCGCGAATACCATAGAATTCCCTAAGCTATATCACAGGCAAAACGGTTTTAGCTGTAACATATACATATGGATGCTTATACACTTTTTATACAGTCACAGCGTAGAGTTTATTCAGTTCGCTGCAACTAGGTCATGATAGGCATAATCTGATGCATATTTAAAGTTCCGAGTGACGCGGGGAAAAATAAAATAAAGTGACTATTACTAAGCCACTCACTCACTACATAGTTGGATGAGTGGTTTCGAGCGAAGTTATAGTACATACATACATACACACCAACATTATAAATGGCAGGCATTTCATAAAATTATATGATAATAATAATGACGATGACGACAATGGAAATACAAACAAATTAAACAAATTGTGAATAAAGAAATTGATTATATTCCATAAAATAGACTTTTTTTAATTTTCCAATCAACGCGTAAGCTAAGCATCCGCCTAATCGCACCCAGCATTCCAAAAAACAAATGAAACTTTTTCCAATGACAGTCGATTCAATGAAATTAAACTCGCCTCGCAATAGTCGCAAACGCGAGCGATCGTGTAAATGCGCAAAATTTCAAAATGACGCTGAAAGGCAATCAATGCATGCCATCGAGAACCAACGAGATCGAATTGACAATTCGAATTCCGAGCGATCATTTTGAAAGGGCCGAGTGGCACAGATTAAAAATGTCTATTTGGCACAGATAAAAATCTACTTTGGATTAATCCACAGTTTTGATTTTCTCGTGTTTTGGGGAGTTTAGGGGCTATGAGACTATGAGACTTGTTGGCGGGAAAGTGAAAAGTCCTATTTGCAGTTTTGTATTATTGTCTCTTTAATTGTTGGGTTTAATTATTAGTTACTAGTTGTTACCCGCGACTTCGTTCGCAAGACTACAGTAAAAAAAAAGTAACCTATTAGCTGGTTTCATTAAAATCCATTCAGTAGTTTTTACGTGAAAGAGTAACAAACATCCATCCATACTTACAAACTTTCGCGTTTATAATATTAGTAGGATAGTAGGAATGGAAAATAATTTATGTGTTTTCAAAATAAATAGTTGTAACTCAAAATTATTATTTGGTCAGCAGAATAATACAATCGGTCAGCATAAGAAATCCTTACTGTTGGTTAGGTTAAGTTAATTATTTTTTTCCAGTCACGGAAGGGGGGAGCGGCATAAGACTGCTGTTCAGAATGATGTAGCAGACTGATTTAGAAATATTTGCTGACCAACTAGCTGTTTAAGCTAACCGATTATAGATTTTTGCTAACAAAAACACGAATACTTTGCTAACCGTTTAAATAACACCCTTAGTTATTAAAGTAAAATAACATAAAATAAAATTTTATTAGTCTCATTAATTCAACAAAACAATTATAGGCCAGTTTGGCAAAATAAAGTTATTGAATAAAATATGTGCAGTAAACAATATTAATTAACTACTACTAACCACGAACGTACACTTATCCAACATTATATCGGTGTCAATGAATTTGATGATAAAAAATGGTATAAAGGAATTAATGATTTGAAATTTTTATGATACACCGAAACGGGAAATGGCATTCACAATTCCCCACACTAAGCTATAGCACGCTTAAATTGTTAAAGAAAACACCCAGTTCACAAGAGTCAGGTGATTTCTAATAAATATTAAAGTGTCAATTTTATTATAATTTCTGCTCGCTTCTGGAGACGAAGTTGAGCAGAGAAACCTTTCGAATAAGGGGCGCATTTGTCCTGTTTAATTGCAAACAGGATAAGCTACATTTTCTCCGAACAAATTAATTGTTTATCCCTGTCCCTGAAATATTTATTCAGATCTGCTATAATTATAGGACAGCCAATAGCAATGAGCATTTGAATACAATTTTAGTCTGTAATTTATGAGACGATATCACTGAGATATTCTATTAACTGAATGTCTTAAGATTTTCGCTGCGGTTAATACTAAAATATTAATGGCCCTTAGATTGTCCAGTGAATTGTACAAAAAAAGTAAAAAGTAAATAGCCTACATCTGTCCCACTGCATGGCCTTCATCACTGAAATCAAGTCATCACTACAATTGATGGGTAAAGGCTTGCCAAATGCGGATTGGTTGTCACAAACCTGGGCTATGCATCGAAATCCGAAAGACACTTTGCCCGACATGGGAATTGAACCTGGGACCTTCGGGTATCGGGCTGAGCGCTTGCCGTTTGTAATAAACAATAGCGTAGCGATGACTTGATTTCAATGATGGAGACCTTCGCCCAGCAGTGGGACAGTGATAGGCTATTTACTTAACTTTTTACTTTTACTGTGCATGACTGTCCCTATCTACTGACCCTGATAGGTAGGGTATGGCAGTCTCTATCTACTGACCCTGATAGGTAGGGTATGGCAGTTGGAACTACGGGTCCGGCTGTCTTTTCAAGGGTACCACGGGAGTTCCGGATCCTAGGTCCCCTGCCGGTTATGCCTTCGCAGGCGTCTCCGGCACGTCCCGGACATGGGTTGGACTCGTGGTGGCTATGTGGTTAGCTGTAGAAGTGGGAATGTTCGCCTGCATTCCATTCCATTTCGTGCACAGGGAGCAGGTCCGAGTAGCTGTCTTGGTGGGGCCCTGAAGCGAAAGGATCTGCGGGGCACGTGAGTTGTCCATAGTTGGTTGTTCTGCTCGGTGGTTTTCATTGAGTAGGCTTCCAACATCTCCGGCACTAGTCTGGATAACTGGCAGAGGGGACCGCTAGATGTAATGTCTCCGGTTGAATCAGCCGCGTAGGATTTTGATTGTGGGGGGATTTGATTTGATTGTGGGGGGTGTCAGTATAACTTTAAAGTCGTGTGTAGCGGGGTGTGTATGACTGGTATAGGGTAACTTGTGTTCGTTTTGGTATTTATGTAATTCTATAGCGTTAAATGACGAGGTCACATATGAAAAGAAATGAACACCTTTACATTTGTAAGTTCCGGAATCCGGACGGCTGCACTGACCATTCTGCTACTTCAGGCTGACATAAAACTGAATTTTTTCACTATTCTGATTTTTGATTTCATTTTGAAAATAAGTGCAGTGGTTTTTCGCAGCCCACAAAGCGATGTAAAGCCCACAGACGACCAATACCATTTTCTTCCACAACACTCACATCATCACCATCACCAGTTCATTGTATGTCCCACTGCTGGGGCACGAGCCTTCCCTGTAGTTGTGGAAACACTACAAGTAGAACTGGCCAACACGACAAGTCGACTACCAAATGTCCTCATTGGTGGCGGAGTTGTAAGCCCACTCACTTCTCAGTACCCATATCTAGGCACCTCATCAGTTCCAAAATCCTACGCGGCTGATTCAACCGGAGACATTACATCTAGCGGGCCCCTCTGCTAGTTATCCACACTAGTGCCGGAGATGTTGGAAGCCTACTCAATGAAAACCACCGAGCAGAACAACCAACTATGGACAACTCACGTGCCCCGCAGATCCTTTCGCTTCAGGGCCCCACCAACAGAGTAGTGAAAAAATTCAATGCTTACGTCAGTCTGTAATGCACTTAATTCCTCTAATTAGTTATTTCTGTATTTTATTTTCAGCTTTTTACTGACACAACGCTGCTATCTAATAGGCGGTTTCCGACTTGAGGTGCTATCTAATCGGCGGTTTCCGACTTGACGTGCGTGGGTGACGCGTCACCCACGCACAACGCAATACATAGATTATGTATATGTTATAGATATATTATAATAACATATTGATATATTTAACTGCTCTCTGAATGAATTCACAAAAGTAAAAAGGAGATGTTTAATTTTATGCCAAGACCCTGTACATTTATAAAAAAGAAATACATGTACCTATTTAGTTAAAATAAGTTATACTTCAATACGCTTTATCGTTTTTATGTAGAAATGTAAAAAGAAACCGAAAGACACACTACGTCGTTTTGACAGCTACTTGACATTGGCAGAATACCGCTGCCTTATTCTATCACGAAAGTAGATTTATTTTAGTGTTTCAGACAATGATATTTATATAATATCATTGGTTTCATATAATAATACTGACATGAAAACTATTCATTTATTTGAAGAAAAATCATTTCGAATAAGCTTATTTCATACATTAGCTATCTTTCGGTATTGCGTACAAGGTGTTGGAATTTTCTCCATACAAAATTAAACATCTCCTTTTTGTTCTTTGTTATAGATATAGTTAAAAAATAAGTAGTACTCGCTACACTATCGCAATAGGTATCCTGTTGTAAGTTTTTTGTAAATAAATAAATAAATATTTTGCACAGAGGGAGGATTATGCCCATATTTGAGTACAGTAGAGTAAAGTATATGAAAAACATTAAAGTTTCGATTTTTTAAACCTATAAGCTAATTTTAATGAAACTTTCTGTGCTTTAGAGGAAAAAACAAAGATCTAAAAAGTTTGTACTGAATTTATGCGATAAACAATTTATTTAAAGTCCACTTTTGGACATTTTAAATCGCATTAAAATATCCAAAAGTAGACTTTACGATACGGAAAGATCTTCAAGCCATTGTGGTATAAAATACAATATTTAGTTTTTGTTCATCAAAAAATAAGGCAGGGCCATTCGATTGCCATAATATACTCGCAATAATGATTTAATTGCAGCATATGCCATATCATAATAACAAATAATTAAGGCATTTACCTATAAATAGTGGTACAGTTTATGACCTATTCCCGAGCAATAATCGTTTCAAACTAGTTAACGACCAATGAATATGTCAATGAATCTATTTAAAATGGTGATTCATATGTAATTCATATAAGGTGACGTTAAAGCAAGGATACCATGAGTGGATGAGTACAGGTCAATGAGCCTATAGAGAAAAAAAAGATAATACACTAGTATTTGAGAAATACACGAATTCAACCTACTTAGCAAGTGTTGGAAAAATTGCACGAGCGGGATTCGAACCCGCACCCCATGAGATGCCGGGTCAGGTGCACTGCCAACTATGCCATAGTGGCTCAATCCAACTCGCCGAAATTAATCAACACTATTTACTCTCACTCTGCAAGCCAAAGAAGCCCTATTCAATGTCGACAACTATGTCATCAACATCCGATCTCAATATTTTTACAAATATGAAAGATCAGTTAAGAATTAGGCAAATTATATTTATGACCACCATACCATCCATCCATACCATCTTATCTAAATATGTCGCCATAACATCAATGTTTGTAGCATTGTTGTGTTCCGGCAGCTAGAGATAAGATAGCCAGTGCCTCACTAGTTGAGGATCCCGGGTGAAGTGCGCTTCCATCATTGGCCTTATCATCACTTAACATCAGGTGAGATCAAGGCACCGTGCTTACCCGTTAATATTAAAAAAAAAAAGAAAATGATTATGATCATATATAAATTTTTAAACTTTGGCTTACAGTATGAGTTTTATAATAGAGAAAAATTGTATAAAACCACTATAGTGGCCCCGCTCGCGACTTCGTCCGCTTGAAAACACCCATACTCCATGATGGACCCCTATTGCAGCGCCACCTACTGGGTTCAATTGTAAATCTAAACCGTTCACGAATCCACTTAAACACACACAAAAAAATTCATCCAAATCGGTCCAACCGGACTTCTAAACACACAGAAGGTTTATATACCTATATACTAGCTGACCCGGTGGACTTCGTACCGCTTTGACAGTTTCCATGACAACAAAACAAACGTATCATTTTGTAATGGAAAATAAAATCGTTTTTAGTATTTTCCGTTACTTATTAATTTATGTTTCTCACCGTTTAAACCTTCCCTGGACTTCCAGAAATATTTCAAGGTCCAGCAAGGTTCAAGGTTCAAGGTAATGGCAAGGTTTATGCCATTACGGCAATGTCAGCTTTTAATTTTCTGAACATAATATTACAACAAATTCATGGTCTTCCTTTTATTTCTGATGCTATATTATTTAGCAAAAAATAATTGTTACGATGAAGCCTTCCGATCGGTATGATAAAACTACAGGTGATTTTTTTCTCGTGTACCGGGTTTGATTCCCGGTTCAACCAGGCAATTATTTAAAATGTATGATGCATTCATTGATGATGTTTAAATTGTTTTTAAAATTGAAATAAAGTCTTCTTTCTGTAAAATATTCCATCTACAATACTTAAGGTACTTTCCCTCCATGTGGCATGGCCGTGGGACGCCCTGTATAGATAGATAAGTGGTTTTTTATTAAATTGATACTAAAGTCAGAATAACAGTGGTTAAGTGATGACCCCTATTTTTAATTATTAAACGAAACAATTGTTGATGTCCGGTTTTCCGGTCGAACACTATCCCATGATGATTATCTTTAATTACTTAAATTACCATTCAAAACGCATCTTCATCAACACAGGCTAAAAACAATTTTAACTTCACTTGTTTGTTACTAACTAAAATAAGAACTGAAATTCCTTGCGCTTATTCTTCTCTGCGGCCAAAAGATGTCCTAAATGAGTTTTTATCGACTAAAAATTTTTACCAACTAAAAAAAAATAAAGAACTTAATTTTAACTTTACTTGAATAAAAGAATTTGACTTTCACTTTGAAATCACTTTCTCGATGCAGCACTTTGGTGATTGTTTTAACGTTTCCAGATCATTTTTGAAGCACGTGAGGAGAAGTGGTTATAGTAGGTATTTCTTTCTTCCCCAGGGTAGTGTAGCCATCTGCGCCTCCCCGGGCGTATTGCTAGGTATGCCTAATTCTCCTGAGGAGCTCGATGGTGCAGTGGTTAACGCGCTCGGTGTGCGATTGCTGAAGTTAAGCAACTTTCGCAAAGGCCGGTCATCGGATGGGTGACCAAAAATGTATCATCTCGAGCTCCTCCGTGCTTCGGAAGGCTCGTTAAGCTGTTGGTCGCTGCATTAGCAGTCGTTAACAACCACCAATCCGCACTGGGCCCGCGTGGTGGTTTATGGCCCGTTCTCCCTTTCCATCCATAGGGAAAGCTCGTGCCCCAGCAGTGGGAACATATAATGAGCTGATGATGATGATGATGATGATGATATTCTCCTGTATAAAAAAGGTGGTATTATCACAAGACATTAGTCCCCTCCCTTAGATTAGATCCCTTTTTGATAGGGATATTTTTCCAATAATTTGACGCTGTAAGGGAGAAAAGAAATGCCCTTGCTGAGTTCCTTGCCGGTACTTAGTTCTTAGTTTTCAGTACAAGGTGTCCCGCTCAGAGTAGACTTACGAACTGTTTGTTAGCATAATGACGTTATTATATGAGCTATTTGTAGCCTAAACTGAATAAATGATTTTGAATGTTGAATTCCACGATACTTTAATCGTCAAGTGTTATTGTTATCACATCTATTGTTCCTATTCCTGAATCCTGAGATTCTCTAACGAGGATCCTTTGTTTCCATTTCCTCGGGTTTGTACAGAAATAAGTAATTATTGCATAATTGCGTCTGTAATCTTGTTGCATTATTTAGATTCGTTCAGCGGCACGGAACCTGGGTAGATCAAAAATGATTGCCTCCTATTCTTGAATGAATGCTTGAATAATACCTCTTAGTAATAAGACTCGGTCTTCCTAACTGTACTATATGCGGAACAAGAGAGGACACATGCCATGCTTTGGTGGAGTGTGTCCGGATCGCCGCCGAGCGTAAGATGTTTGAATTTGAGGCGAGGGGGAACATAATATTGTCCCAGCCAACATCTAAATTAGCCGTGAAATTGTATCACATTATAATTAAGCTATTTAAGTGTAGAAAGTAAGTCTTTGATGTAATTTATTAGGCTGACATAGTCGTTCAACGACTAAAGCCTTTAAATAAAGAGATTAAAAAAAAAAAGACTCGTTCTTTCTTTTAACAAGTGATTCTATTACTCAATACAACGATTTAACAACAATAATTTTGTAAATCTTATTTATTTTTATTTGTCCGGCATCTCATTGTTTGTCGGCAATATCATGAAAACTACGGAAAAACCTGTCGATGAGACTAGGTCCGGGACGATTTTACCTTAGAATTCCATTTTTTTTCAGTCCCGCGAATCCCACCGATCTCGCAATTTATAATTGGCGGAAAATTACGCGGTGTTGACGCGACAAAAGGATTATCAGCCGGCGCACATGTTCTAACGAGCGCAATCTTTCGCGGCACCACGCTAATGTGGCGCTGACATATTCAACACGTGCGCCCACTTTTGCTCGCACGATACGCAGCTGGCTTCGGTGGACTATTCACGTCGATTCACGAGCACAGTGCGCTTGAAGAGGGCGGTCTCACAAAATGAGGAGACCCGGTTCGAGCAACGCACACATAGCACGGACACGGATCTCGGAACAGCACTGAACCCGCGTCTGTAAAGCCCGATTTACACTTCAATAAGTACAGTAGCGAGTTAACTTACGACATCGGCGAGTTAAGTTGTTATTGTCGTTTGAGCGGCAAAAGCGAGTTAAGTAGTTAGTGGTTAATTAAGTTGATTTGAATAGATCGCGGTCCTATTTTCGGCCAGTCCAGTGCGAAGTAGGCCCCTCCATCGCGTCTCCCGCACCCCGCCTACTTAACTGGCGGGCATGTAGACGGGCGAGTTAAGTACAGTGCATACATTTTTTTTCTTGTTGGAACGGCAACTTATGGTTACTCACTCGCCTACGTTTGGACGCTACTTACAACTCACTACTTGTTACTTAACTGACTGATTTCTTAACTCGCTATTGTACTTATTGAAGTGTATATCGGTCTTAAGAGGTTGTCTGTGTGTGCTTCTATAGTCTCCTCATTTTGAGGAGGAAGGCCCAGGCTACCCTCAGGCGGTTCTATAACGTTTTCACACACTTCATTAGCAAAGTTTCATTGCACAAGCCGGTCTCAGACACTGAGGTTGCTAACATATCCTGGATTAGCACAGTACAGGACATGGTGGTAGCTAGCCAGGCGGACTAACAAGCTCTACCACCAACCAAATCGTGTATACAAACGTGTAACCTCCACTGAGAATCGAACATAGGACCTCTGGATCTGGACACTTTTAAATTAGAGTAATTATTAACGGGATTATTACCACGTTTAACATAAGTGAGTATCCAATATTTGGGCACAGTTGCATGCGCCATGATCATGGCATTATTGCGGTTAACACAAGTTATTGCGGGTGGGTTTTTATGAGCAGACAAAACGATCTACCTTCTTCCTTTGTCGTTTTTTGCGCTCGACGCCCGTACCACCGGTTTCGAAGTCACTATTCACTCGCAATTGTTCACGACACACTACTTTTAAATTACCTACTTATTACATTGGCGCAGTACGTCAGTCTGTCCAGATACTTACTTTTAAATGGAATCATTTATAAAATGCTTGTATTTAATAAAAATCTTTACGGAATAAAATCAGTTTAATTATGCCATTCATTAAATTTTATCACATACGAATGTGTTATAAAAATAACAATAACACATTCATTAACAAGTCGAGTGACAAGCTGATAAAACAACAGACAGAGAATTCATTTATCAACACACAGACCGAGTCACGGTAATTGACCAAGTCATTGAAATAAGCCAGTGTTGGTACAGGCGGCGTCAAAATTAAATCGTCAATCTATCGATGCCAATTAAAAAATGTAAAAGTGAGTCCACATTAACTAACATGTTATATAACTCATTTAACTTGCTACAAAACTACACTCGGCGTCAAAAAAATCGCACCTTTTAAAAATCATCTTTAAAAATTCTTAAACCTTATGTAGAGGATAGTGTTGGGTATCATTAGAAAGGTAACAAAAAGGAGTATCAAAAAACAATTAAATTTAACTTTCTGTTTAATTATAATTATACAAACAACATTAAAATTAATAAAATAATAAAAATCCTTAATTAAGTCCTAATTAACAACAGATAGTTTACAAAGAAAAATGTACAAAAAGTGTCTTAAAATTAACTTACAATCTAGTGTTACCCCCCCTTGCCCTGATCACGGCTTCCATACGGTCCCTCATGGACCTCACCAACTTCAGGAGCTCTTCTTGAGGGATAAGCCCCCATTCTTCAATCACCGCGTCTTGGAGCTCCTGTAGAGTCGAAGGAGCTGGATCCCGAGATCGAACCTTACGTTTAAGATGGTCCCAGAGGTGCTCTATAGGATTCAGATCCGGACTTCGCGCTGGCCACTGCATCACAGAGATTTGGGACCTCTGCAAGAAGTCGCTCACGATGCCTGCAGTGTGAGCGCGAGCGTTGTCGTGCATTAATGTGAACCCCTCGCCAAAAGATTCGGCAAAGGGGACCACATGCACTTCCAGGACCTCAGTGACATAGCGGCGAGCAGTCAGCGACCCTTGTCCGCGAGCACCTCCAGTCCGGGAGACGCAGACAAGGTCGGTTTTGCCGGCAGCAGACATACCGCCCCAGAACATGCAGGATCCGCCACCATATTCCACCGTCTCCTGGATGCAGGCTTCGGCGAAACGTTCACCCTGCCTCCGGTATACTCTTCTCCGTCGGTCGTTGCAGAAAAGACACACTCGCGTCTCGTCTGAGAAGAGAACAGCTCTCCACTGCTCAAGGGTCCAATCGACGTGGTCACGAGCAAACTGCAAGCGGGCTCGCCGATGCGCTGCAGTCAATTTTGGACCCGTAGCAGCTCTGTGGGCCGCTATCTTCTTCTCCTTCAATCTTCTAACCGTAGATACGCTTACGGTGCGTCTGCGAATTGCCTGGAGCTGCTGTTGCAACTCAACAGCGTTGGAGAAACGATTTCTCAAAGAGTTCGACACAACGAACCGGTCGTCTCTTTCCGAAGTGCAGCGACGTCTACCCGAACCGTGTCTGCGGATATAGCCACCGGTCTCTATGAAGCGCTGGTACACTCTTCGAACGGAATAACGGCTCAGGTTCAGTTGCCGGGCGACATCACACTGCCGCACCCCTGATTGCAGTAGTGCAACCACTTGAGCGGCTTTATCAGCTGTGGTATCCATCAAAATCTGTGCGTGTGTCCTCTTCAACGGTTGAATAGCGAATGACCCACATTGAACCCGTGTTGACCGTTTTATACCCACAAAGGAAGCGCAACTAGCAACTCTCACGGGTAGCAAAATTTGCATCGAATTTTTGTGACACTTTATTTGTTGCATTAGGTTTTATTTGATAATGAAAAGTAATGTTTTTTATTAAGTTAATTAAGTAACCTTGTAAATAAAATCATAATTAATGCGACTGCATGTGCATATCAAGAGTAAATGACATTTGAAAGTGATTTTCTAAGAGGTGCGATTTTTTTGACGCCGAGTGTATAAGAATCAGGTTGTTTTATTGACATTTATCGTCCACACTATTCAAGTATGCTACATAAGTATATAATAACATGTTTTTTCTTAATGCCCACTGCTCAACAGCTGGTTAAAAGCCTCCTCGTTAAAATCAAGTAAAAACGAAAGTCGTATCTACCATCAATGTGTATTGGCTTAATCTTACGCTTTGCTTTGAGACTTTTTTGAGGCAAAAAAGTTCAGTCAGTAAAATATATTTGAATGGCCAAGATTTTCACTTTTATAATTTTTTTTTGTTTTATTTATAAAACAAAAAAAGAAAAGAAGTTTGCCTCCTTCTTTTAAGAAAGAGGCAAACGAGCAGGGGGTCACCTGATGGAGAGTAATCAACACCGCCCATGGACACCCGCAAAATCAGAGGCGTTGCCAGCCTTTAAGGAAGGAATAGGCTCGTTTCTTGAAGATCCCAAGGTCGTAACGGTCCGGAAATACCGCCGCCGAGAGCTGGTTCCACAACACTAGTTCGCAAGTAATTTCATGAAAAACGCACAGTAGTAGACCGCCATCCATCAAGGCGATGCGGATGGAATGACAGTCAATCGGCTGTCATACCATCCATGATTTCTGATTTCCTTCATCCGGTGCTATTATTGTTCATGTAGGAAGGTCTGAGCTCAGCAGAGGGACGTTTATTATGTCATCTTCAGCCTAATATTAGTCCCTAGCAGTGGACTAATATTCTCCAAGTGCACACCACTCAGGCTTCTCCAAGTGCACACCACTCAGGACGATCTGCGGCTACAACCAAAACGCGGTCTCCCAAGATCTCGTTCACATTTAGAGACGTTTAGGTTGATATAGTAATGCGCTTCTCCAACGAACCCAACAATTAGTTATTTTTAATACACAAATTTCTATGTCCAGCAGTAGACTAATATAGGCTGATGATGATGAATATACAAAGATAAAATTAAAAAACCGAGCCGTAATTTATTTATCTGCCATCCTGCACAAGAGTTGTACCCGCCAGCTGCCATCATGAATATTACAGTGACATAACTCTTTATTCAATTCTTCCGCCCTGACGTGAATGGAGTCGACGTGACCGCTCTGCAATGCAAAACCGTTCAAGTGCGAGCGGTGGTCGTACTCAGAATTCCGCACTATTCCTAGGTTTTTTTTTTACAATATCATCCGATATTCAGAGATCCTGGTTTCAATTCTTGCATGAACAACCCGGGTTTGTAGTCACCAATCCACATTTAGCAAGCGTGGTGACTAAATAATAAATAATTAACAATTATAGCGATGACTTGATTCCAATGATGGAGGCCTTTGCCTTAGTACTAATATAAACTGACTGACTGACTGACTCTTTTACGCTGAGCTGCAACTTATTTTGTATTCAACAAAATAAACAAACAAGTAAGGTCATTTCCACTTAGAACAGAACAAAATACTAGACGAACAAAGTGGCGTGGCGAAAAACAAAAACGAAATGAAGTTACCAATTTTCTGTACACAAATCAAGCTGTAAGTGATAAATCACGTCAGTACCGAGTTAATTCGTCCCCGTCAAATGTACAACACAGCATCTATGTGATCGGCCGAAATCAATTAGCCGGCAGGACCGGTGGTCGCTTCGTTCGGAAATGTGTTTTAGCCATCCATAGCCGTCCATACCCATCCATCCTGAAAGGACGACAACTGCAAAATACTTGTATCCAAAAAAATACAATTGTAGCAATTTTTTTAAAGGTGACCACAATTCCCGTACGTATTATATTGAATACATAACATTTTCCTGAATTATTGTTTAAGTTAATTGTTGTATTAACTTTATTTTGTATGATCCTGTACCTTTTTACAAGCTTATATATTTAGTTTCACCCGTCCCGATTTTTGTCTGTGATCAAATCTTGCATGCCGCGGTGCCGCACCACGGCATGTGCTAATTCCCCTATACCGCGCTCCCTTTCTGCACTCAACTCTCTTCTTGCCAACAACCCTGAATGTGACTTGTCTGCGGATGGATGGCCGGATATATTGTTAGAATGTTTGTGTTATTGTGAAAGAGATGATTGAATGGTCAATATGCCTATATATTTTTAATTTTTTGGGAGTATTTATCGATAAACTTTCTTCTACAAAACAATACGGATAAGTTGAAAACTTGCCTGATATTATTATTGTCACTAGGTAAAGAGAACGAGGCACTTTATCACAAGAAGGTATTTCAATTATTTTTTGGGTGTTTTGGTGCAAACTATTTGTAGGTTTGTATTTATTGGGAAATAAAAACAATTTTTATTATAGTTACTTTTTTTTGTATCCTATTTATTCTATATTCTTTTCTAAAGTTTACGCGAACACTACACATTGAAATGAAACAACTTTTACGGATCTTCTCGCGTTTATTTTACACATTACATATTTAATGTTCAATAAACCCAATACTATTCAACGTTAGGATGTTTTTTCACGACAAAAGATGGCCACGCTTAACCTTGTCATCGTGACGTAACATGACACAGAAAAGTGTTTCACTGACCTACGCAGCGCTAACACGATTATGGAGTCACAAAATAAGGAGAATGCAGAGAGTAAGCTTCATACAAACGTTTGAGCAACGTACATAGACAACCTCTCACGGACATGGAATCTCGCAAGAGCTGCGATCGGACTGCTCCGAGCTGATCCGATATCCGTGTCCGTGCAAGGGGTCGATGTGCGAGTAGCTCGAGCGCGGTATGTATTCCCCGCCCGATCCTCTAAATGCCACTACACATTTACAGAATACACTAAACATGCATGCACTAAACATAACTTAGGCCCAAGACACCGCACTCGTAGAACAACAAGGGTACGACGAGCCGGTTCACACGCGGTGTATACTAGGTACAGACATGTGTGTACCTGGGCGCCTCTCCCCACCCCCACGACCCGGTCAACCCGAGGTCGAAGGCTGGCGCCCTCGGGTTGTTCTGCTCCCCGATCCGATCCGAAAATCTAGTAGGCCACGGGACACGTACTACTGCGTAATGCTGTTATTGCCTCTAGAAAATCTCTGACGGTGCTTTGTTTCATACGGCTCGAGGAACCCTTTAAGTTTCTCGCCGCTCCCAAAAAAGATTGGTGAAGCTGAAAATGCAGTCAGGCTGATAATCAACAAACTCCCTCAAAAAAAGCGGTATTTATTAAGCTTACCTTCTGCGGTCTACTTATTTTGTGTTAGAGTGAAGACGCAATACGTCGGCCGGCGACCGGACAATGAAATCTAAGTAGTAGGTACTTATTGCCGCTGACGCACTATACATTGTATTGAATTCAAATATACAATACCTATGCCAATATTAATGAAACTTTTTATGGTTAACGAAAACACAGCTATCTATATTGATTTTGAAAACTTTGTCACTTAGTGTAAAATAATATAAAATTTTATTGGTAGTCTCGCATTATTTATTCTGTGGTCTCGCTTAGTTTAAACGAGAGTAAAAGTTGCTTTATTTAAATACTAACGGCCCGTCCCGGCTTCGCACGGGTGGACATTACTTTTTTAAGCGTATGTTACTCAACGCTAATGTAGCATTCTAATAATCGTAGGCAAAATATTTTTTTAAATCGGTCCAGAAGTTTTTGAGTTTGTTCGTTACAAACAAAAATACAAAGCTTTCCTCTTTATAATATTAGTATAGGCTAGCACTTTACCTGCGACTTCGTCCGCGTGGATTTGAGATATTAAAAAGAAATCTTTCTTGAGTAGGGCTTATTCCACCTTTTTTCCATTTTACCCTTTTACCAATACTCCTAGACCTCAAAAGAGCTTAGTGTCAAAATACCTAAATCACAGAAAACCTAACTTTTTTTCTCAAAACACCATTACCCTCATATGGCCGAATTTTAAAATGCGTTAGTTTCTTATTGGACAAACTTCACAACACCTTTATCGCAGAACACCATAAGTTCAAAACAACCAGGTGCCAGAATACCTAAATTTCAAAAAGGCTAGTTAATATTAATGTACGAGTATAATTATGCTTATTTATCTTCTTTAATGCTGGCCACTTACATTGAAGTGCCAATTTTATAAAAATTACTAGCTGACCCGGCGGACTTCGTACCGCTTTGACAGTTTCCATGACAACACTACAAACAAATCATTTTGTATTGGAAAAATTTCAAAAATCTAAAAAATATTTAGGGGTGGACCGGACCACCCTTAACATTTAGGGGGATGAAAAATAGATGTTGTCCGATTCTCCACCCTAGCCGATATGCACGCTACGATTCACGAAAATCGGTCGAGCCGTTTCAGAGGTGTTCAATAACGTACACCGTGACACGAGAATTTTATATATTAGATGTATTATGAGGCAAACATCATCGTCGTTGTCAGTAGTATATTTTTAATCAATTTCGTAGTTTAATAAAATAGTTACCACTATTAAATACAGTTTAAATTATGGATCTGGTTTTCATAAAAAATCACAAATTATCATAAAATATGTACATTATGAATTGCTATTCAAATCGATATACTTATTCACTTCTTTAATATATGATTGATTATACAAATTAGACAAATAAAATTAAATAATAACAAAGTTTTATTGATTGCAAAAATAATTAGGCATTATGAAACTGTGAAATTTTGCATTTCTGGAGTTTTCAGTTGAAGTTATTTTAAAATTTTGTCGTATCTGTGATTTGGTATTTGAGCAAATGCACATTTTAAATTATAGGCATTTCGGACATGAGACGTTTTAGGTCAATGTCTTTATGACATTTGTTCATTTTATGAATGACACAATTTGATATTTAGGTAATATGAGCTTATGACAATTTGAAATTTAGTGAAATTAGTAAATTAGGCATAATTAAAATTAGGTGGAACAAGCCCTACTCTATTTTTTTATCATATTAAAAAATAAGCTGAGGAAGAGCGGGGCTTCCTGGTACGGGTATCTTGTATACTTAATTGGTTGGTCCCAACCACTTGTAAAACTAAAAGACCAATGTAAAGTGAATAAAAATATTTTTCTTTTTCATTTTATTTTCATTCATCCACCCAAAATATCTGAGGATTCTGAAATATTTGTCCGGCATCGGTATAATTGGTAATTTTCCGATTAACAATAAACATACATATTTATAATTATACTTTTTCTACAATCTGTTACACGTTGTATACCTATTGTGAGTAATAATGACTCACTCACTCACTCATTTATCGCGAATCATATTTATAATAAATACCAAGGTGCCATTATCTCTATCAACTTCAAACAATCGAATGAAATGTCATATTTTCAACATGTTTCTCGCTAACAGTACTGTTGGAATGTATGATGTATGCATGATGGAAGCCGGTATTGATTAATACCCGGCGGTAATTCGTTGATTGACTAATAAGATTTACAACGATTAACTGTTTAATTACCTATCAAGCTTTTAAATGACATTACGGAGAGCACGTTTGCTTATCATTGTTATCTTAAAAGATTTGATGTGGTTGATAAAAACTATGCTTGAAAGTGATAATCCGAGTACTTAATCAGGAAACATATTTGTTTTATCTATTCAGTTCAAATATCGAATCATTCAAGGATAATACAATTTTACAAACGAACAGCTCGTTTAACAACACATATAAAACAAAATGAAAAAATATAAAATTACAAAGTCTTTCCAATATTAATCTGTAGATTATATAAGTGATTGGGAGCCTCTCCGTTTGAGACCATTGTATCATTAAGGCGGCGGCGGGCGGTTTCCACAAGACACATATTATACTCGTATGTAGACTTGTATATATTACTAGCTGCCCCCGGCGGACTTCGTACCGCTTTGACAGTTTCCATGACAACACTACAAACAAATCATTTTGTATTGGAAAAATTTCAAAAATAAAAAAAAATTTAGGGGGATGAAAAATAGATGTTGGCCGATTCTCATAGATACCCGATAAGCACAAAAAATTTCATCAAAATCGGTCAAGCCGTTTCGGAGGAGTATGGCAACGAAAACTGTGACACGAGAATTTTATATATTAGACAAACTATTTACTTTCAGAAAGCAAAAAGTTCAATACTCAATCATTTATTGCGTAAGAAGATGGTAGGTAAAATTACAATAATACATTGTAGATCCTGAAAAATATATTAAAATATTATTATTATTAATATTATATTTTTGCGTCAAAGTATTAGGTTTTTACCCATGAAATTGACGTATTGTATAAAGATTTTTTTATAAAATTATATATTTCATGCTAAAGTTTTTTAAATTTTCTTAGTATCTATTTATGTTAAAACTATAAAAAATGTAGGGCAGTGTGTTTGTTTCAGTAGCTAAATATAGCAGACCTTAAAATTAAAAACAAAACAAGTCTCTTCAAAGCTACAATGACACAAAAAGTGAAGCCTAAGTATCATAGTCTAAATTAAATGTGTATAAAAATATTAATATCCGTCATTAAGTTTACGTAAGTTAACGTAAATTCTCGAGCAGGAGGAGCTCGATGGCGCAGTGGTTAACGCGCCCGGTCTGAGAGTGCTGAGGTTAAGCAACTTTCGCAAAGGCCGGTCATCGGATGGGTGACCTAAAATGTATCATCTCGAGCTCCTCCGTGCTTCGGAAGGCACGTAAAGCCGTTGGTCCCGGCTGCATTCAAAGTCGTTAACAACCACCAATCCGCACCGGGCCCGCGTGGTGGTTTATGGCCCATTCTCCCTATCCATCCATAGGGAAGGCTCGTGCCCCAGCAGTGGGGACATAAAATGAGCTGATGATGATGATGATGAACGTAAATTTCCTATGAAATTAACGTTTTCTTCTTTACCTATGTAAAGACCCAATATTTTCAGCGGGTCATATAACATCGTAGACATTTTTCAAGCGTTCAAATATCGCGTTTGATGCGTAAATAGGACAATTCTGTGTCCAATGCCTTCATCGGGGACATTAGAGTGCATGCATCACGAAAAAAACCGGCCAAGTGCGTGTCGGGCCACGCGCAGTGCAGGGTTCCGTAGTAATGCTCAATAATGCGGACTCTGAGAAGAGGGCTTTTATGAACATTTATTTAACGATGGCTCACATACTTAAATGTAGATACTACCGGCTACACACACATGACAACGTTATTTAAGTAATTCCCAATGAGGAATTTGTACTACGCCATACATTTAAATACATTTTATAAGTTGGTCGACTGTTACTCGTAAACTTGTAAAGCCTACTTAGCTATGATAGTTTTCATTTTAACTTCGTCATATATACAACTATCGTGAATTTTTTCACGTATCCAAAAAGAACCATTTGGCTGGCAGTGGGGGGGACACTTAACTCTATCAAAATATTGCACTTTTTTTTTAATATATTAGGAGGCAAACGAGCAGGCGGGTCACCTGATGGGAAGCAATCACCGCCGCCCATGGACATCTGCAAAACCAGAGGAATCGCAGATGCGTTGCCAGCCTTTAGAAGCACTTTAAAGCTTAATAAGCTCACAAACGGATGCCTCAATCAAAAAACTGTTTTCACAAACCCGCAATTGATATTGCTATCCAACGACTCCCCACACTTAGGGGTAAACAAGAAAAAAAATTACATCCTAACTTCACGTGTAGGGGAGGCACCTAAAAAAAATATTTTAAAAAATTTTACTTTACTACTTTGTCGGCGTGATTAATATGTATATCCAGGCCAAATTACAGCTTTCTAGTACTAAGAGTCTTTGAGCTAGACTGGGGTCAGACAGACAGACAGACAGACGGACATGGCGAAACTATAAGGGCTCCTTGTTGACAACGGAACCCTAAAAAGGGACTGTCCCATTCAAAACAGAACGAATAATCAGGTTGTAACAAGCTTCAATTCAGAGTAATAAAACAATTATAATAACGTTATCCCAAACTGTTATTCACAATGAGTGAATCGTACAACATAAAGAATTCTTTATGAGAAGGCGAATCTCAAGCCTATTGTTTCTGTCCATTTCGAACAGTGGCATAGTGGTTTTGAAATCTTTACTTAGATTTATAATAGGATTAATAGTGCTATAGTAATTAATACATAGCGCAGAACCCGTTAATTGTTTTGTACTGATATAAAAGAATATATAAAAAAATGTTGTTTTTTTGTTTATTCGCTATTGTCTTTAGTTTTAATTTTTATTGTGCTATGCAGAAGCGGTGTCCAGATGCGAAGACATCTTAGTGGTGTATTTGCTATGTGATTGCAACTGGTGGTACTCCAAGGCGTTGTGATTGTAGCTAACCAAGCTTGGGGGTTTTTCTGGGGGTCAGCATCACGTAACTGTGTCCCCCTAAACTTAGATAGTAAATCGGTGGAGATCTTATTTTTAAATAATTGCATAAGTTATAAAAATCTGGTTTTTACTTCTTCTAGTAATAGTTTTTTGAACGATTGCCATCTCTACAACTGAGATTACATGCTAAACGTGCCTTCCGAAGCACAAAGAACCTAGACTTCATATTGTTATCTTAACTTGTTAACCCATCCGGATACCCGACATCGCGAAAGCTGCTCAATTTGCAAGATCGCAACCCTAATGAGCTATCCAGCAGCACCGTTAATTGAGATAAGGTTAATCTTAATATTGCAATGTACGTAGCAATAGTTAGTATTCTTAGATAATGTTTAGCATGACCTTAATCAGAGATAAACGTCGCCGTCGGTGCCACGAGTGAGTCGGTCGGAAATCTCAGAATACTTGAACACTGTTATCTCTATAAATAGCTTGTTATTAAAACGATAATTATGAACGCGTTTCGCACGGAAACCGAACGGACGGGATGGCAACCCCCACACTATTAAGGAATGATAGTGTGAAATAAATACCATGGTTTTTTTATATTAAAGATTGATCGTTATCCCACATGATGTTAAATTATTGAGTTAAATTGTTGGAGAACATGATAGGGTCATAGTCAGGTATTAGTATTATTTCCCATGTTTTCGTCAATTACTCATTCATTGGAACGTTATATTATGTCTTAACGCAAATCAGGCAGGCCTCCAACAAGGTGAACCGACGATCTGCCCCCCAACCGCCTAACTCTATCGCCATCGCTCTCGCTATCGCGCTCTATAGTTTATGGCGTTATCTTGTCATTTCGAAAGCCATATGACAGCAATATGAAAGCAATATCAAAGCTATAGCCTATAGCTTTCGATATTGATTTTATATCGCTTTCTTCCTGGTGAAGATCGCGGGTAGCCGCTGGAATCGCTAGATGCAAATTTGGTTGTTGTGGAGATCCTTGGGGAAGCTCTTTGTCCAGCAGTGGACGTCTTTTGGATGAGATGATGATGATATTGTCAAATCATTGTACACACGCCTGCACTTCAACCTACCATCAACTGTCAAATTTCATCAATAGACTTCGAACTTTATGACTAAGTAATATGGTTGAAAATGAATTGAAGAAATTTGTCAGTTTTGGATAGGTTGATGTGCAGGCGTCTGTACCTATGACATTTTTGAAGAGTTTGCTGATTGCCTCAAACGGCATTTTCAGCGACACCGGGCTTGTATGGCGGCGAGAAACTTACAGGGTTCCTCAAGCCGTGTGAAACGAATCACTTTCGGAGGTTTAGAGGGAACGGCATCACGCACTAGTGCGTGTCCCCGTGCCCTACTAGATTCTCCGAAGGGCTCGGTTCAAATTGGGGAGCGGAACAACCCGAAGGCGCCTCTAAAGGCTCGGACCTCGGCTCGGGTTGACCGGGTCGTGGTGGACGCCATGAGCAGCATCATTAGACGTAGTGTTAAAGTTTACAGATATTTACTTAACAATAGCTGTGTACCAAACAAAAGCGATGAGGGAAGCCGATCGGATACCAAGCCACCAAGCTAGGATGTTCGGGTTAAAGGCGAGAAATCGTGGTCCTCATTAAATAGTGCTATTAGATTGCTGACGTTAACCTATTACTGGCACAAGTGTTTTTGCTTTCTGGATGAACTAACTAGACTATGGAAGTTAATAAAATCCTAATCCTTTAGGTCAGTGGTGCCTAACTGGTATTGCTCCAGGAGCTATTTTTAAAATCCCGACACATCACGCGAGCACCGCCGAGTCAATAAAAAAACTTCAGTGCGTGAGAAAGTACATTATATAAATATGACACACCACACTCAAGATGAATAGACCGCAACAGCAAAAAGTTAATGCGAGACTTGGCTGTTCACATCATAGACATTCTATGGTTCACATTTAGTACCTAACCCCTACCTAACCCCCTTATTCATAAAAACTATTTAAGCATTATTTAGATAATCATTGTTTTGTCTCTTTTTCTCAAATTCAAAATGACGTTTGTGTGACGTTGACAAAACAATATTTAACAAAATTTTTACTTTTTATTTTTAAGTGCTGAACTGAAATTTATAAAATACAGTGAAAAAATTAAACCTTCCCGGTAGCATAGCGGTCAGTGCAGCCGCCCGGATTGCGGAAGACCCAGGTTCAATTCCTGGCTGGGTCGGGTGGGCGTTTAATTTTTTCACTTATTTTATAAATATATAATATTTAACTAAATAATGCTTAAATAATTTTTGTGAATAAGGGAGTTACTGTGTATTAGTAAACAGGCCGCGAGCTACCGGTTGGGCACTAATGCGTTAGTTAGGTAATACAAAAGTAACTGTCTTCCTATAGCGACAGATTGAAATTTGGAGACAGACATAGGGTACTCAAAATAGTTATTAATTTCATTTACTTACTGATCAAATAACAATAATCAATTAAAATTAAGAGAGCAATGATCTAATCAATAATAAACTAAGGATTACTAGCGAGGGACAGGAAGCGGGACTTGTAACATCAGCTAATTTATATAACGTATCTGAGATTTATTAACAATCTATGGTATTAATGGTGGTTTAATATTATTACATATTCTATTAATGACATATTCTACAAATGCCACATTATCGTGAGATGAAGGTTCAAGCTGATATGGTGCTAAATAACAAGTCATTCAATGCTTAAAATATTTTTATTTCTTGTTTGATCACTATAACTTCAATTTTAGACTAATAAATCAGAAAATAAAATAATATAGTCGGAACGGCTGATTAAATAGAACGTATGTCTTCCTTTTATTAATGTGAAAAGCCTTCCCAAACACTAACATATGTGTTTATAATGGTATACCTACCTATATATTGAATGATATTTTTTATTTGCGGTCTGCCCTTAGTTTTATTCGTATTACCTAAATAGGTATTACTGCAATCTATGTATAAGCATCGATGTACTCAGTTCTATGTCCTGTTTCTGCCAAGAATGTACAAAAGTCTCCAAGTTTATGTTCTGAACGTAGGTACTGCCTGTTTTCCGAATAAAGTAAAAGAGAAATAAATTTACGAGTACATTCCTGGCGCGAAATGAAACTTTCACTTTGAAACTGTTTAATACTTCGTTATCTAGTTAAGGTGACACTCCATTGAAAATGGGCTGACCTGCGCGAAGCCAAGCTGTGTGAAAACGAACCAATACTGGAGCAGAGCTGAAAAGAGCCGTTAAAATAAAGGGACTCTATTGGTTATTTCCACACAGTTCGGCTCAGCTCAGCTCTGCTTCAATGGAGTGGCACTCTTAGGGTTGCCAAGTGTACGGCTCTTTAAGGACATGTCAGGCTATTTATTTACGAACCTACTCTATGGACTGTCCGGCTTTTGTTAGGCTTTTCGATTAAGCGTGCGAGCGAGTGAGTTTTTTTATTATTATTTCTTTCGAGTCAGCACAGTGCCTTTATCTCACCTGATGTTTATTTATTTATTTATTTATTTATTTATCTTCGGAAGACCAACAGCACACGAAACATACATACATTCAGATATAGGTAACAGATGGCCAATAACAGGTCTCCACGTTTAAAAACAGATTAATTAATAAGGTTTTTGTGGACAATAGAACATAAAATAATGAAAAAATACCAAAAAACAATAAAAACTAATGAGTGGGATATAAAGTTCACTTAATCAAATATTTGTCAAAGAAATCTTGACTTAATAGCCGCCTTGCTGTTGCTATGCTAGAATAAAATAAATCAAAGTTGTTTGTTTTAGAAAACTCATTTAGACCTTTGCTAGCTCGCCAAAGAAATTCATTCTGACGATAATTTGATGAAACTAACGGTAGATGAATTGGAAAGTAATATCTTATTGATCTTGATGGAATATTAAGGTAAATTTTGGAAAGAAGCTCAGGAGAATTTATTTTGTTTGTAATTATCTTTAGCAAAAAAATTATATCTGATATTTCCCTTCGTTTTTGTAAGGGAAGAAGGTGAAACCTCGCACAAAGTTTAAAATAGTTACCAGAGTTATAAGGCAACTTCAGACGGTAGCATAAAAATTTTACAAATTTTTTCTGCAATTGCTCAATGCGATCAATATACTTATTGTAACACGGATTCCAGATCTCCGATCCATATTCCAGGACAGTTCTTACAAAGGTGCAGTACAGTATTTTGATTGTTTTAATGTCATTAAAACTTGACGAGGATCTCATAACAAATCCCAGTGCCTTTGAAGCCTTCTTAATAGTCCTATCAATGTGAACGTCGAAAATAAGCTTTGAGTCATGGTGAACTCCAAGGTCTCGTATCTCGGATAACCTTTGCAAATTTGTGTCCTTTAGTTTGTAATTAGACAAAATATTAACTGTTTTCCGACTGAAAGTTATTACAGAACATTTTAGTGGATTGAGATCCAGTTGGTTAGCCTTACAGTAACCGTCTAGACGCGTTAGGTCCGACTGAAGATCTGATATATCGGATGCACATGAAATGGATTTAAAGATCTTCATGT
This sequence comes from Eudonia truncicolella, assembly GCA_949315975.1. NCBI lineage: Eukaryota > Metazoa > Arthropoda > Insecta > Lepidoptera > Crambidae > Eudonia > Eudonia truncicolella. The sequence continues at coordinate 4,341,568 of OX438840.1, read as the reverse complement.
CATCCGCGAAACAAAGTAACCTGGAATGATGGAAACAAGAGCCAATGTCATTCACAAAGATCAAGAACATAAGTGGACCAAGAAGTGAACCCTGGGGCACTCCGCTAGGTACAACGACCCAACTTGAAATATAATTATTAATAACAACAGCCTGGGATCTGTTGGAAATATATGATTTAAACCACCTCAAGAGATCTCCGTTAATCCCAATGTGTTCCAATTTTCTAATTAATATAGTGTGGTGGATTCTATCAAAACATTTGCTATAGTCCGTGTAAACGACATCGACCTGCTTACCATTTTGCATACTAACAGTGATAAAATTATTAAGTAACACGAGATTTGACACAGTGGACCGTCCCTGAAGAAAACCGTGCTGAGACTCAAGAGACTCTGAGACTAAGTGATGATTAGGCCAATGGTGGAAGAGCACTTCACCCGGGATCCTCAACTAGTGAGGCACTGGCTATCTTATATAAAGCTGCCGGAACACAACAATGCTACAAACATTGATGTTATGGCGACATATTTAGATGTTGGTAACTAGGAAGGCGAACTAACAAGCCCTACCGCCAACCAAACCGGTTACACAAACATGTACCGTACTCCACTGGAAATCGAACCCGGGACCACTGGGTCTGAGACCGGTGGTCTTAACCACTAGACTACAGAGGCGGTTAAAAATTGTGGAAGCTTTAAAAAAAGGTCTGGCTTTTAACCCAATCCTGGGTTTTAGTGTCAAAAGTCTGGCTAAATGTGTGGACGAATCCGGATTTTAAATTTCAGGACATGGTAACCCTAGTATCTTCACAAGAAACGTCAGTGAGCCAAGCACACAACTACTTACCGTGGAAAATCAAATTGCTTACGCTAGTTGTATTGAAATACTTCTTTCAGTGTGGTTTGAAAACATGTGCCTTGAAATTAAAAACTATTTAAAATTTCGCTTTGTAATTTCCCAATTTCATAATTAGTTTGCAAAACTGTTTCGCGCTTAGGATTACTTACATATAGCACTTGCTGCGTGTAGTGTTAGCGTAATAATAACTAGTCCACTACTAATGTAATAGATATATTTCATTTCATTTAATTAACACTTTATCCGCCTCTGTGGTCTAGTGGTTAAAACCACCGGTCTCAGACCAAAAGGCTTGTGGCTTATTGTTTGTCTACCTGGCTAGTCACCACCATCTTATCTAAATGTCGCCACAACATCAATGCTTGTAGCATTATTCTGTACCGGGCAGCTAGAGGTAAAATATATAAAGTGCGTTTCCATCTTCGGCCTTATCATCACTTAACATCAAGTGACATGAAGGCCAAGTGCTTACCCGTGAAAAAACAAAAGTCTTTTCACATAAATGAAACGCCTCGATGGCAGAGTGGTTAAGCACTCGGCTCGACATGCGGACCGGAGGTATTGGGTTCAATTCCCACCCAAGTGGGGCAAAGTATGTTTGATCTTTATCAGTGAATCAAGCGTAGTGTTTAGTTAGCCAACACTTAATAATTGTAGCTAATCTGGCTAAGTCTAAATTTCAATGGTGGAGATATTTGCCCAGCAGTGGGACAGTTTATAGGCTTTACAATAGTGTTGTAAGAAACTCGAGTCTTGGAGTCTTATTTAATAGGACTTGAGCTATTTTTAAAGACTCGAGTCTTATAAATAATGCTTAGAGCTCAAGCTCGCTTGGAACACTTGTCGCAGGAATACTTAGTATGTCTAAAGCCTCCACAGTATGTAGCGTCCACCATAACAGCACGTCAGTATCTTCGGATTCCAATGGTAATGATATGTATCTTTATATTTCATCTTGTTGTGGAATGTGTTTTTTATATATAAAGAAGACAACAGTGATTTCTTCGCGGGCAGCGTTGGCTCTGTAATATTAGTACCTGTGTGTACTAAGTAGTTTTCTTGAAAGTACTTTTTCAATCGCTGAAGTGGTTCTTGGTTATCATGTTTGACAAAGTATTCATTCTTCAGACGCGGATCCAAAATAACAGCAAAGTAGGCAAAATCAGTGCGTAAGAAGGGAATATATCCCATGAGCTTGGCATGTATGTCAAGCTCATGGATGACAATATATGAAATTATTGTGATGTGTGTTTATTTATTTGGACCAATTAATACTATATATTTTAGAACCGTTTTTATAAAGGCATTTTTTTTTTTGGAGTCATTTAATTTATTTAGTACTTAGGCTTAGGGTCTAAAAAATATTTCTGATGAGCGTATAAATTATACCCATATTTAATTATGTGTAAATAAATATGGATGACGATATGAAATCACCCAGTAGTACCTATTATAATACACCAACTCAAGTTCATGACTCAGTCTAGCTCAAAGAACTTAAAGGACTCGAAAGGGCTTAGAATACTCAAAGGACTCGGACTCATGTGACTAACGAGTCCTAGTCTTGAAAATCGACTCAAGTCTCGAAATTAAGACTAAAAGACTAAGTTTAAGACTAAAAGATTAAGTTTTTTACAACACTACTTTACAATGATAGCTTGAACTTTAGAAATGCAGAGTCAACAGATGGGTGGCCAAAATAAAATGTCTCAAGCTTCTCCGTGCTAAGGCATGTTATGCTGTTGGTGTCTATTTTGATTTTAATAAAGGGCTTTTGTTGTTGACTGTATTTGGGTAAGGTCATTGTGTAGCATAGTGTTGCTTATTTCTTCTGGTGTAGATAATCGGATATCGATAATAATATTTATATGCTTTGATCGATTTGTATAAATGGCTTTAATAATTAATAATTTAATAATATGAAGCAAATGTTGACTTGTGATAATGTCAGCTCTATTTCCAATTATTGAATAAATAGCAATAATATTATATAAATATCATTGCTAAATAGGTTATGTTCTTCAAGGTAATGTAAATGATAAAAATAATGAGTTTTCCTGAAAAACGTAATACCTTATTAGTCAAAAATAGGAAATATTTTTAATAGCATATTGATTATAGGTATTATTTTCGATAATTATCCACACCATGGAAACTAGGCAACTTACAACTTAGTACCTACCTACGATCTACCGCCTTTGTGGCTTAGTGATTAAACAGCCGGTTTCACACCGCGATGTCACGGGTTCGATTGCCAGTGTGCGGGGTGCATATCATACTCAGTTTGGTTGCTGGTAGTGGCAGGGCATGTTCTAAGTCCCGGCTAGCTGACATCATCATATAAGTGTGTCGCCATAACAACAGTGTCCGTAGCATTGTTGTTTTCCGGCAGTTAATTACGTTTCTCAATAATCGAGGACCCTGGGTTCAACCTTTAGTTTTACCTACACTTACACCAGGTAGATGAAATGACAACTAAGTGCAGAATAATAGATAAAATCTAGATCTAGATTTAGGTGGTTAAATATACTAAACATACCTACATGAGCAAACCTATAAAAGTTTTTTTTTAAATATCTGACACGACAAGTGACTCGCCTCACCAGATGTTAAGTGGAACTCGAGTACAGACACGGAGACAACTAGTGTAGCGTGAAAACGACGCAGCATCAGTCGCCCCGCCCTGTCGCCCTGCCGCATGCCGGCCCACAATATACCCCTTCACGCCTTTGTTCTATAGTACTTTTGTCTTTGTATTAGTCTTGCTACCCAGCTATACGAGTATACTCTTATTGCATTGACATGAGACTTACAAAAACTACATTTTCTTGATTGAAAAATTACTAACATTCTTCTTCTTCCTGCCCTGGTTCCAAGTTATTAGGGATCGGCGCAAAATGTTAGCTTCTTCCAATCTCCTCTATAAGTTGTCACATGTATGTACAGTCACTTCCTTCTGTAAAGTCTTTGCCTTTGTTTTTTCACACTCATATCATCGGTCACACAATCCATCCATCTGTTCTTTGGTCTCCCTCTGCACCTTCATCCATCAACACTCATCAACACACACATCAATATTCATCACTCTCTTAGTTACATGCGTTTCGTTTCACCCTTTCCAAAAAAATCTCTTCCCTTCAAAAAAAATACTAACATAGGATAAAAAAGTCAAAGTAAAAAGAATTCTTGTCACCTAAATACTGCCTTTTAATGTAGTAATATCAAGGAAAAAACATTTAACTAACAAACAAAATTTGGGTATATAACAAGTCATAGAACGAAACATTGAAACTAAACATAGGTAAATATGTTACCGAACATAGCAAGATGCCTTCTATCATTTAACTTTTCAAACACATACAGGTACATGCTGTAAATTATAAGACATGCTACAAAGAACGTTGATATGCACAACATTTTATGCCTTAACACAGCCATACAGTATATTTATTTAACAATTAAAATGTTTGATAATGGTTAGCTTTCAAGTTTATGCAGGATCTTGGGTTTGGATAGGACAGGACAGGAACTGAAAAGGAAGTAAACAGGTTAATGGAACATCATTTTTATTCGGATTTATGGATATGGAGAATAAAATAGTTGAAACCTTAGAAACTCCTATAAAAAGTTCAAAATTATAACCATCAAAATAATTAATTTTATTGTTAAATAGATTAAATTTTACAAGTATTTAAAACTTAGCAATTAAACTTCAAAACTTATTACAATAATAAGTTTATAGAGACATTGGAGACAAGTGAATAAACAATTAATTAACTAATTGTGATTCTTGCCACTTAAGGGAACACTTTATGCAAATACAAATACAATGCAACAAACATTTGCCTGTATCCTGCTAAATAAATCTTCAATTTTATTATTATCAATATTTTTTATAATAATGATCTAGTTACCTACTCAAATTATTTTTTTATTACTTTAAATTCAATCAAATTTGGCAATTCTTGCAACATTTTGTTGCCCATAGTTGGGAGCGACTTACGTACCTTCCCAGCAACACGATAATAGGGCACATCCTCTTGTCCAGTCTAGGTGGTCAAGCCCGAAGGTCATATCAATATCTAGGAGCCAACTCAATGGAGTGGAAATGTTCTCGCTTATCACCATCCAACAATCACAGGTAGATACTTTAAACTGTTGGGCTTTATAAAATTGTCAGCATATTTGTGCCTCAATTTATTAGATGGAGCTTGTAAAAAATATTGTTCTATGTAAGCAATAAATAACATACTAGTAGGTTTAAAATTACTTATTATAAATAAATTATAAATTATTTATTATTATGAATTAACATCATGATAAAAATTTAGTTTTCAATATTCAATCTAATACTATTTTAAGTATTTAACAATTTTATTATTCTAAATGCAGTTTTTCATTATTTAACATACTTCCTATCTAGCTAAAGTGGTTTCCATGTTTTCTAGTTAAAAAACCGTGAATAGTTTAATAGGTAGTTTCTTTTGTTTGTAGGTATTATTATTACCTTTTAACTTAGATCTTAGAATTCTTTAAAGTTTTTTTATAACTGTCTTATTGGAATATTGTTTTAAATGCTTAAATAAATTAGATAAAACAGGAAAGTAAAACACAGCTAGAGCTAAAATATTATAATATGTATCAGATAGTTAAGTTTCTCATCCTCCTACAATATTCATTATAAAAAAATACTAAACTTATGAATAGGCTAACTGACATACTCACTAAAAGTTTATATGATGTAATTTATAGTGATTTTATTAAACCAGTTTTAAATTAGGTACATATGAATATAATAATTTAGTTTTTTATCTTTAAGTCAGATTTCTAAGAGATATTTTAATAAAAAATAAACTAGAGATATACCTAGTTATAGTATCTAGATCTAGAATTTAAGGTATGTGGCATGAACAAATAATTTATAATAATTAAGTATTTACCTAGGTAGGTACTTAAAAGAAATGTAAAATTAAGTACTTAATCAATCATTTATTTATAATATTGATAAAGCAATATTTTTTTATTAAAATATTTTTTTATTAATACAAATGAAAGAAAAAAAATCTTAGAGGCCGAAAAGATTTATCTAAAATTAGAACATAGTATACCTAAAAACGTTTTTGTAATCAATAAATATGTGTCTGTAGAAGTGGTTCATGCATCGTGAATATGTTACATACCTTTTAGAGCATTCGATTAGATATTCCAAATGTATCACAACAAAAATGCGACCAAATTGCACCAAACAAACAGGTCTGTCCAGCAAAAGTACACAACTCCTACAATTTTATATTTTTATGTAAACAGTACAAATTTTTGTCATTCAAATCACAATCAACACAAGGTCTTCCAAAGTATAACACAACTCAAAATTGATATAATACGGTGAAAGTGCGAAAATTCACCAAATTCAAGAGAAAATTATGGCATCACCGTCTGCCGCAAACCGCAATATCAAACTGACATTTCATGAAAAGAAAAAAAAGTGACAGCTTTAGTGTTACCAGCTCTTAAGAGAAAACTGCCGTGAAATCTTTGGTATTTTATTACATTCTTTGGGGTGTGATTCCGTAGTCGACTGCAGGCTTGTTTTCACGACACTTTCTGTTTCTTTCTATGCAGAAGACGTGTCGCTAGCTGCGGAAGATTCATTGACACGTACGGTCGTCATCGTCAGCTGCTACCGCCTGCAGTTGGCTAAATCACACATTTATTTTATTTTATGCATTTACGACATAAAAAGATTAATTAAAAATTAACAAAGTATAAGTAAGCTGCTAAAGTCTGTTTTCTACATCTAAAATTATACTCTTTATTTATTTTCTTTCTTAAAACTAGATTTTTACAATATTTTAATAAAAAAACAATAAAACATTATAAAAAACTAATTCTAGAGTACCACCAGCAGCGGGGCAGGGCCCAAGCTACCGGTGATCAGGGCTGCAGAGTGAGGAACCTCCTGACAATACGTGCCGTGTCAAGGAGTACTGCCTTCTGAATCTGACCCTTGATCCAACCATCAAGCGAGAGCCTCTTAAGATGTTGGTCGAGGCTCTTCGCTATCAGACCGTTCGCTGAAACGACTATCGGGACAATAATGGTTGAATCAACATCCCACATGGCGGTCACCTCGTGAGCTAAGTCAAGGTACTTACTGAGCTTGTCCTTCTCGGCTTTCACGAGGTTCTCATCATGAGGTATGGTGATATCAACCAGTATTGCCCGGCGCTGGGATCGGTCAACCACCACGATATCAGGCTTATTGGCGACAATAGTCCTGTCCGTAATGATAGAGCGATCCCAGTAGAGCGTTGCATGACCATTTTCGAGTACTGGCGCAGGTGCATATTTATAGTACGGCACCTCCGATTCAACAAGGCCATATCCAAGAGCAAGTTGCTGGTGAATTATTCTGGCTACTTGGTTGTGTCTGTGCAAATACTCTCCGTTAGCAAGATGAGAACAACCAGAAATAATATGTCGGAGTGATTCTCCTGGACGGCGGCATGCCCGACAGATGTCGACCGTACCGTCCCTCATAATATATTTCCGGTAGTTATTCGTCTTGATAACTTCATCTTCAATGGCACAGACAAAACCTTCGGTTTCTCCAAAGAGGTCACCGAAACGTAGCCAGTTCACCGAGGCAGTTAAATCTACATCAGGCCCAGTTAGAGCCCGATAGTAGCGCCCGTGTAGCACCTTGCTCTTCCATATGTCCTTGCGATCGAGAGTGCTTAGCACCACTGGTTTGCGCCAGTTTTCTGTTGCCAAGGAGAGCGGCGTAAAGTGTCTATCAATTGCCACGACATCCAAATGCATCCAAATTATACTTATTATTAAGTTTTTCAAATATATTTTAAAATAAACATATTATGCCAAATTAATATATTTCTATTGAATTAACATATTTTTGTTAATAATTTTCATAGAACAATAAAACGTAGTTAAAAGTGAAAACATAGCGTTTACTTTCAAAATTCTGCTTAATTGTTTTCCAATATTATAAGGAATGAGAACTTATGTTAATTAGAGTTAAAATATAATAGTTATTTAAAACACGAGCAGCATTGCAAAAATATTGTATGAAACTCTTTACTATGATAATTATCTTACAAGACTCGCTTACCCCTGTTGACTTCAATTTTTTGACGTGACAACGTCTTATAAATTGGTTTGCCGGGTGACACTTCAAGAAACTGCGTTACGCTCCGCTCACGTTATGCGCTCACAATGAGAGCGAGTGAGAGGCACGCGTCCCTTCCACTCGGGCATGGTTAGCCCGCCTAAGAGCGAGAGAGACAGACATAAAAAGTGAAAGGTAAATACGTATGTATGTGTAAAGGTAAAAATAAAATTTTGTTAATATGAAATTCAGTGCGAGATTCTTTGTATAAATTAATGTTTTAATTATAATTCTTTGTATAAATAAATGTTTTAATTTGTTACTATTATTTCATCCTTCTTCCTACTATACGAATGAATATTCACATTAAAATTATTTTACCACTCAAAGTCGTTGTCACGTAAAACTTTCGCCCGTATATCGACTTTACAGGCAACCAATTTTTTTTTATAACTGGCAGCACTACTAGAGTCACGTTCCGTTTCAAGCATATGGTTTGGCACGCGACGATGGCAAGCGACCGGACGGCATGTCTTTATTTCCATGAAAGGTGGGTAGGCCTTTAGTATGGGATGCAACTTGTGTCGATACTCTTGCGCCATCCCATCTTCCTAGCACAGCGTGCTGTGCTGGTGCTGCTGCTGCGGCTGCAGAAGCGGCGAAAGTATAATAACCTTATCGGCAATTATATTTTCGAGCCGTTTGGGGTTGAAACCCTCGGGCCATGGGGTCCGAGTGCTCATGTTTTATTTACTGACATCCGCAAACGGCTGGTTGACACTTCCCATAACCCAAGGGCTGGCTTTTACCTTGGCCAGAGGCTAAGAATTGCCATACAACGTGGCAATGCCGCCAGTCTCATGGGTACATTACCAGTCGACAGCGACGCGGAGGAATTTTTTGACGCCATATTTTAGTTTCGTAATAGTTTTAGTTACTTTAGGTTATTATATTATTGTGAATTCTATTATTCTTTTAAGTTAAATAAAGTTATACGAATAGCATACGTAAATTATTTGACCTAACTTCTTGTCTACATTAAGTTTAGACTTTTGCGTTGTTGCTGAATACAGGGAACACTGGTCTGTGTGGAACACCATGTCCTTGATAACTTTAATAATATTAACAAGACATTTGCAGCCAGTGTCTCATTGATTAATAATAACAACTACCTACCTACATAATAACTACTCGTACTTTATAGTATAAACTCGTAAACATAGAGAGCTGCTGTTGATGTACCTGTTGGCGACCGAAAAGTCAACCTTTTTACAAGCTTTTATTTAGTTTCACCTGTTCCGATGTTTGTCTGTGATCAAATCTTGCAAGTTTAATTTGATCCACTTCCCGGTTACCGATTGAGCTGAAATTTTGCATGCATGTGTAAATCGGATGACAATGCAAAATTATTATGACATGGAGGTGATCTGATGATGAAACCGGAAGGTGGCCATAGGAACTCGGTAATTAAACGACACAACTCCATCGAGTTTGGGCTCGTATGATTCGTCTTTACGAGTACTTTGGTGCTAGATGGTAACAAGGGTCTGATGATGGAACTGGAAGATGGCCATAGGAACTCGGTAATTAAACGACATAACCCCATCGAGTTTGGGCTCGTATGATTCGTCTTGACGAATACTTTGGTGCTGGTAACCAGGGTCTGATGATGGAGCTAGAAGATGGCCATAGGAACTCGGTAATTAAACAACACAACCCCATCGAGTTTGGACTCGTTTGATCCGTCTTGACGAGTACTTTGATGTTAGATGGTAACCAGGGTCTGATGATGGAGCTGAAATATTACCTTAGGAACTCGGTAATTTAACGACACAACCCCATCGAGTTTGGGCTCGTATGATTCGTCTTGACGAGTACTTTGGTGCTGGTAACCAGGGTCTGATGATGGACCTGGAAGATGGCCATAGGAACTCGGGAAAATAAGTTCGTTCGTTCGTTCCGTTTGTTATGAATGTGGATCTGTCTTTGATTAGATGGATGACTCAATGCCAAGGTGAGCACGTGCCGAGGGCTGAATGGTATGAGGGTGTATAAACATGTCAAATTACCAGGGCGAACCCTTTTGTACTGAAACCCTTACCCCCTACAAAAATACTAAAAAGTTAAAAATACAGTTAAAAGAAAAAAAACTTTTTAAAAACAAGCTTTTATAACTTGTTAATAAAAAAAGGAACTAAAAAGTTAAAAATAATTTAAACCTTTAATTAAATTTTATAATAAAAAAAATTCTTTATAAATAAAAGCGTGTTACATTTTGATGGAACATTATGAACATTAAGCATATTACCTTACAATTACACCTTCATTATTTTTCTTTTGCAATCACAATGTAACACGCTTTTATTTATAAAGATTTTTTTTCTTATTTTCAAATTTTTTATATTCCTTTATTTATGATTATTTACTTAGAATTTTATGCAAATATTGTTGCGAACAAATTACAATTCTTTTAACACTTAGTCTTTTAACCCGACTGCGTCAGAAGGGGGCTATGTATCTCGAGTGTATGTATGTATGTAAGTATGTATGTATGTGTGTAAGTATGTTTGTATGTATGTCTGTTTCTTTGGCACGCCCTATAGCCTAAACGGCATGGAAGAGGGTTATGTTTTTCAAGCGTATGTATGTATGTCTGTTGCTTTGGCACGCCCTACAGCCCAAAGGGCATGGTGGATTTCGACTTAAGAGGTGTAGTTAGATTTGTTTTGACTGTAAGAGTAACATAGGCTATAAAAAAATCAAAACAAAAAAAAGTAAAAACATTGGCTGGGTTAGCTATTAGTAGTCTTGACCCCAAAAAACTGTTAGATCGACCACACGATCAAAATTCTTTAAATGAACTACAACGTCTACGGAAGTAGATGTAGTTAATAATTTTCTAATTTAAAAATGTAATCAAGTTTTAATAATGTTTTGTTTTCGGGAATATTAGCAGATTTTATTCCCATGTTTAGAAAAACTCAAGGAACTTGTCAGTCAAAAGTACTAGACGTCAAGAGTTTCGTTTTTACGCCTTAAGATTATTGACAATTGGTGTATGCGCTATGACTTTGCTGTTATGTATGTTTTGAAATAATTGGTTATTTACTATAAAAAACCAAGCGGCCGTGGCTAGCTCAATTAAATCCGCACTCTCTTTGGTCTTTTGTTGATTGTCCCCGCCCTGCGACTTTTAATGTGGTTTTAAATCCGATGGTGACAGTGTGGTCCTGCTAGCGTTTTTCAAAACAGGTTGGATGTCGACCAAGATTCGCGTATAGAGGTGCCATAATTTTATTGACACCACCTTGTAGCTTAGGGAGGAGAGACCGTCCTTGGTATACCTCTCCATAGCTGTTTTAACCAACTCATTTCTGAAAAAAATTAAAGCTTTTTCATTGTCGCTTTAGAGAAGATTGCTCAACAACTCAATAAATGATTAACAAAATTATTAATTATTCGTAAAGCCATGGCCGTCGTATCGGTTCCGGCTGCATAAGCAGTCGTTAACAACTACCAATCTGCACTGGGCCCGCGTGGTGGTTTTGGCCCGTTTTCCCTATCCATCCATATGGAATGCTGGTGCCCTAGCAGTGGGAACTTAAAATGAGCTGTACCTATAGTCATGCATGTTTCGACCTTTATTAGTTAGTTAGTCATAAGTATTGGATCGGGATTCAACTTAAATTTCCCTACAGTTTAAAGCTCAGCTTTAATTAATTAAATATCTTAATTAATGGCTTCACGTTTAGAATATAGCCAATTTCAAGTATTTTTATTATATGTAGTAAGGGTACAATTTGTACGGTACCTAGATATAACTTAAAATGGAGTCTCACAAGTCACAACACGTGTTATTACCATAAAGTCATTATGGTTATTACTTAAAGAACTCGGATGAAAGTCAGTTCAACTTTCTTAGTTAATTTAATTGTTAAATACAATATAATATACAGTAGATATACAATAGATAATGAAATAAAAAAAAAAGTTTGTTGTTAGTAACAACTCAAGTCAACAATTGGTCTCAATAATATACTTATAAAATTATTGAGCAATTCGTCAACTCGTCCCACATGCCTACGGCCCATTTGGGACGAGTTGCGGAAAATCAAAATAAATAATATTTCGATTCTTCAACGTGTCTCAACTTTATCAACTTTATCTACTTTTTCAACGTTCGGTACAGATAGGAAGAAAATATAAAATTTATTTTTTTAAGTTGTGTTGCTTAATTAAAATTACCTCTAAGTTGAGATTTGTAAATAACACTGATAAAGTCGATATTTGACTGTAAATCTTCCAACAAGAAAAAAAAAAATTTTTTTTGTTACCGTACCTATTTTTACACTCCGGTGGTTTGATATGCGGTAAAGACATGTATTTTGCTATGTCCTTGTGGTATCTTACAATAGGGATCCCCGCCGCTCTAATCCTGAAATTGAAATTTAATATTAATTCAAATAGAGTATGTGTTTTTCATTATAACCAGGCTGTTTTATCATCTAAATGTTCTTTGACTGTATAATAACCTTTTATAAGTAATAAAGACTTCACATGTTTTTTAAACTTATCCAAAGGTAAATCTAGTACAGTACTTGGTATTTTATTGTAATAGTGTATACCTTGCCCCAAGAAAGAACCAAGAACCTTCAGTAACCTAAACAGTGGCATTACAATTTTTGTCTTATTTCTAGTATTGAAATCGTGTACGTCACCATGTTTAGTATAGGAGTTGATATTGCAACGTACAAAATCTATACAATTATAAATATATTGAGGTTGTTTTAAGATACGTGAAAAATTTCACGGATTTTAATTTTACATATGACGAAGTTAAAGGGAAAACTATCACGGCTAAGTAGGTTTTACAAGTTAAAACTTATAAAATGAACTTGGCGCAGTACAAATTCCTAATTAGGAACTACTTAAATAACGTTGTCAGGTGTGTGAAACCGGTAGTATCTACATTTAAGTATATGAGCCATCGTTAATAATCTCTTCTCAGAGTCCGCATTATTGAGATGGGCTACGGAACCCTACACTGCGCATGGCCCGACATGCACTTGGCCGGGGTTTTAATAATTAAAGGACAAAAATGTCGACCACTAGTTCCTGTCGAAAACTGGTGCCACTACATTAGGGTTTTTAGTGGGTAGGCCCCTCCTCCTCCCGAATCCCTGCCGAGACCCTCGGGTCTGGGCAGGGAGCAGGGAGAACCCCACTTAACCATCCGCGCCTCCCCGGGCGCGGTGGTACTCGGGCGACGAGTTTTCCAATGTCAAAACAAAAGGCCGTTTACCTCCAGAACATGTCGGTGTCTTCCCCGCCCCAGCCCCAATACAGATTCGAGTAGCCGTTGACGCTTTCGAAATGCTTCAGTGACATCGAGCTGACGCCACCGAAGAATGTGTGATAAGAAGAGGAGCTGGAAATTGGTTTCAGTTAAAAATAATAATAATAATAAATAAATAATAATTACTTAATCATCATCACCATCATCATCTCAGCCAAAAGACATCCACTGCTGGACAAAGGCCTCTCCCAAAGATCTCCACAACGACCGGAATTGTGCTGCTCGCATCGAGTGGCTCCCAGAGTTGCTCTAAGCTCAAGTAGCAGTGGGCAGGGCACTTGCTCGCAGGACTGATGACCGCTGGGGCGGAACTGTTCTTGAGTGGCGACCGCGTACCGGAAAGCGCAGTATGGGTAGACCTCCAACAAGGTGGTCCGACGAACTGGTGCAGGTTGCGGGAATTATTTAATAATAAATAATCATCATCAGCTCATTTTATGCCCCCACTGCTGGAGCACGAGCCTTCCCTATGGATGGATAGGGAGAACTGGCCTTAAACCACCACGCGGGCCCAGTGCAGATTGGTGGTTGTTAACGACTACTATTGCAGCTGGGACCAACGGCTTTACGTGCCTTCCGAAGCATGGAGGAGCTCGAGATGATAAAGTTTTGGTCACCCATCCAATGTCCGGCTTTTGCGAAAGTTGCTTAACCTCAGCACTCGCAGACCGGGCGCGTTAACCACTGCGCCATCGAGCTCCTCGAATAATAATAGTTAATAAATAGTTATTTTCTTTATCCCTTTTTTAAGTAGCCCATATTGTGTGCTACTGATGGGCAAGGGCCTCCCCCTGTGTCTTCAACCGTTAGTATTCCGGGCCACCTCGTACCACCCCATTAAACAAATGGTCAAGTCAACCCCCTATCTACGTTTTGGCCTGCCTCTTCTCCGGTGTCCATCACATGGAACCCAGTCAGTGGCGACATGAATGAAATGACATTCAAGTCAAAGTCGTTTTTCAAAGTCAAAGTTTTTGAATAATAATAAAATAATATAAATTTTTTACTAAACTAACTGAATCTACAACTTTTTCGGATTTTGGGAGAGCCTTCGATCTGTAAGAGCTGACAAAAAACACAGGAGGTTTTGTTTTTACTCCTGTTGAGTCTCGTTCATAAATTACTTAGCATACCGTCATTTTAATTATATTTTTATACTACGCACTTGTACGAGGTTCTTCCTACCCTCTCCTGACAAATAAAAAAGAACGTCTCTGTCCGTCGCTGAAGCAACACGCCCCGTGTGCAACATATTGTAATGGCTGACCTCGCCTACGCGACAGTGTTTAAAATCTAAGTAAATCAAGCTAGTCTTCTTCCAAAAACACTTTATTCTTATAATCGGATAATTCGATACAATAAATACAGCAGGCCTGCTTGTGATTGTGGTAATTGTGAAGTGTGGTGAACTGGATCTCATCTGCAGCAACAGTGAGTGTTTTTTCCATATACCCTTCCCTTAAATCTTGGTACAAGTGCCTTGCCCATGATATTTTGGTGTATTCTAATTAATCTTAGGTTTTTACTGAACGAGGCTTAAATACCTTAGTTGTGGATCCGAGCTGAACCAAACCTCTTAAAAAATACAGTCCACTCATATATCATATTTCATCTAAAAATAATTAGTTAAACTACAGCTCAATAAGAGATCCATCCCTTAGGTTTTTATTTTATAACCTAAGGAAGCGTTCCATAGCTACTTATTGCCAGTGGAACCTTACCCATACAACTCCAAACCACTCCAATTGTAATTTTCCAATACAATTGTTACAGTTTCTTTATTTAACTACTTTTTTTCAATGATGATTATAATATTAACAGATAACATTTTTTCTACTTACTGGTTCTTCTGGTCTTCAATCACAGTGGGGCACATGTGCCTAGGCCAGGTCGGACAGGTGTACTGGATGAGTTTGCTCATGGGCAGCAAGTCCACATCGTGGAACACCAGACAGTCCCACTGGTCCAGCTTCTTGGCCTCCTGATAACCAGCATTAAAGAGAAGGCCTTTATTGAACAACCCTTTACCTAAAAGAAAAAGGTGCTAAATACATAAAATTTTTGCTATGCGAAAATACATATCGATACCAAATCGCCTACCTCAAATCTTGCTTTAAAAACATTATTTACTTTAAAACGAGCAAGGGGTGGGAATAGCCTGGAGTGCTCATCAGGTTGCGATCATGCAAGTGAAACTTAACAATGTAAGGTTTTTGGAGCTGTGACTGAAATTATAATATCTCGGGCATCATTATCGTCATCATCAATATCTCGGGCTTCTCCGTGCTTCGAAAGACACGTAAGGTAACGGTTTTGGTCGTAAGATAGCAGTCGTTAAAACCAACACGCATTATAGCGACGTGCCTAACGATATGACTCCGGGCTCGTTCTCCCTATATGGAGGTCTGAGCTTAGTCGAAAGAGGTTCGAGTCTCGTAATCTTAAAACATTATGTAATTGGCAAAAGCTATTATTGAACTAACCTTTTTGTTCGATGACAAATATTCGATATTCCAACAGTTGATCTATCAAAAATGAATGAATGTTGTAAAGAAACACTGCTAGATTCGTTTCACGAGCTCTGCAACAAATGCACAAAACAAACATTTAAAAAGAGTATTTACTGTGCTTGTCGGAAGCTTCTCGGAGCTCGGAAATAAACACAATTGGTCTTGAATTGCTCTCAAGTAGTTGGAGTGTTGTGATATTATGTGAGTTGAGGTTCTAGGCATTAGAAACGTTCTCGAATTTTCCGCTCTTGTCATCTGACTTGAATTCTCTGGAGAATCTAGTAAGCTACAGGATGTAATGTGACGTGCACTTTGCATTATTAACATGTTAGATATGACGAGGGCAGTCTGAATATATGCGTCGTGACGATCGGACGGAAGAGGAGCTCGATGGCACAGTGGTTAACGCGCCCGGTCTGCGAATGCTGAGGTTAAGCAACTTTCGCAAAGGCCGGTCATCGGATGGGTGACCAAATATTTTTCATCTCGAGCTACTCCGTTGTTCGGAAGGCACGTAAAGCCGTTGGTCCCGGCTGCATCAGCAATCGTTAACAACCACCAATCCGCACTGGGCCCGCGTGGTGGTTTATGGCCCGTTCTCTCTATCTATCCATAGGGAAGGCTCGTGCCCCAGCAGTGGGAATATACAATGAGCTGATGACGATGAAGCTATTTTATGAGTGGATTAATTGCGCCTTTCAAGCAACCTAACAATAGCAACCTGCGTCATTGAATACCTGCATGAAACGTGATGAAACATTAAGTATATTCTAGTGCTTTTTTTTTAAACTTTAGTGTCTTTCTTGTTATAAATACATAATTTTAAATCTACTAGATCAAACATATCTTTATATAGTTAGTTAAAGAAATGGAGTCATAACAATATACAAAAGTGGGTCCGCTTACTCCCTGGGGCACTCCAATAATTACAGTTCTTTATCTCGTGTTATAGTTAACTATTTTCTTATCTGTAATTATTCCTTAAGGTATTATTGATTACGTAACTAGAGCAAAACTAAACAATATTTTCTATTTTTGAACCCCATTGTCGTTGTCATTGAGTCCAGATTAAGGTTGAAATCAAAACAAAAAGTTAGAAATAAATACAATAAATATTTACCTAAAAGCCACTAGGATCGCCACTTTGTGCCTTGGTTTGCACTGTATCGGCACGAAGTGCCCACCAACTTTCACATCATTTCTGTTAAACTGGTCTTCTGAGGCATTCTTAGGTTTCACAACAGTATCTACGAAAGATGAAACAACAAGAGTGATCAAGAAAATAGTATTTTCTTTTTTTACACGCACTGTTCTTGACATTGTGCTTGACAAAATGGATACTTTCAAATCACCTTAGACACAGAAAGGTTTTCCTCACAATCGTCATTCGGAAAGTATGCTTCATCACTTTTTGAATCCGTTTAATTGTGACAGTGACAAAATACTTAGTTATATCAGCTTTTTAAAATTTATTTTTAAAAAGCTACTGGTGGCGAATTTTCACATGTTTTTTCAGCGTGTTTTCGATGACGAATTTGCTCTTATGCTGAGTTTACAATAACCCCACGCCACTCGTGTTTTCAATGGGGGTTGGCAATGTACAGTATAGTTCTGGCCTCTTGCCACGTCAAACATTATCTGGGGAAAAACAGGATTAGAGTCGAAATGCGAGGCCATCTAGTTAAGCAGGATTATTTCACATAATAAATTTCTGCTGCAAAACCTATTATAATATTCATGAAAAATTGTGTAGCTATATTAGCCACAATTCAAAAGGCTATCGACCAAATAACTTAACTAGCATATTAAGTTAAAATATTTACTTTAAAAATTAATAACAGAAATAGAAAACAAACCACTGATAAATAATTAAATACAATCGAAAAAAACATGATCGCAAAAATATGCAACGCTGAATACCTATCCCTAACATGAATTAAAAATTCAAAAAATTCAAAATTCAAAATCATTTATTCAGTTTAGGCTACAAATAGCTCTTATGAACGTCGTTATGCCATCGGTTCGTAAGTCTACTGTACTAGTATCTTGTACTGAGAAGAACCGGCAAGAAACTCAGCAAGTGTCCAGATCTTTTCTCCCTTACAGCGTCAAAAATATTGGAAAATGCCCTATCATAAAAGGACACTTTCCATCACAAATAAAACACAAAATATATAGGACAATCACAACATGTAAAAAAACACAAAAAAGAAAAAAAAATGAAATATTTAAGTTTGCAAAAACATCATTTACCAGTATAATTTTTTACAATGACATACAGTACTAGTAAAAGTCAAAACCTGTCAAATCAATATGACATATGAATCAGCCATCGCTTCGCTCAACCATATTTTAGGGAATGTAACGACCAGACGCACATGCCACCACCGCAGAGACAATAAAGAGAGCATGACACACCCAAGCTTCTCATAATCAAAACTAATTTAAATGTTCAACGCAACGCTATTTGTTATCTGTAGGACACTGTTTATAAAGGCTATCATATCAGTATAATTTTTTATTACAAAAAGTAGTAAAGTATGCGTTTTTTATAATAGCCAGGCTGTTTTATTTGTTTTATTATAATAATGATTATCTAAATTAATCTATCATCTAATTAGAGAGTTGCTTTTAGCGACACGCGTCAAGCGAATTTTTAGTTCATTGCGCGTCGGCATCGGCACCTTTAGACGTTTTAAAAATAAAGCAATGGAAGGAAAGTCGTGAATTAGTGTTTTTAGTGGAGTTTTCTACACGACTGAAAAAAATTAACAAGATTTCATGGTTCATGTGAGTTTCCTTCCTACCACAACTTCTGAACGTGTGCACCGATTTGGATGTATCGATACATACCTACTTAGATTATTCCGAGTAACTAGGCTAGTGAAATTATAAAATACCTTTACTGTGGTCACGGTAGATGAGTAGATTTCAAAAATATAACTAGTTTGAACATTATCGTGAAATTCTCTTACCCGTAATTAAAAAGGAAGTTAGAAATTTAAAAAAAAAAATTATGCAAACTTACTTGGAGCGAAGTGGCGATTCCAAATACCTTTAAAGAACTTCCTTACCCTCAAACATAAGTAAGGATACATAGTGAGGACATTGAACCAACAAACGTTACATTGACGCACAACCGCTATAAGGCAAAGACTGAATTCGCTCAAACTCCGATCACTTTTGCCAAAATGAAAACATCGAAAGGATGTTTGCATTCCTAATAATGTGTTGTGAAATGTGCTGCTACCATAAGTATTTAGGCTAAATATGATTGTGCGGAACACCTCGGTGGCCGACTGGCTAAGCTCGACCCGAGATCTGGAATCCTGGGCCCAATTCTTAGGTTGGGCAAAGTGTGCTTCAGAGTGTTCGATGCCACGTGTTTGTTATCACCAACCCGCATTTGGCAGCCAATACCCATAGATAGACCCATCAATTGTTGAGATGACTTGACTTCAATGATGGAGACCTTTGCCCAGCAATGGGAACTGTCCCATATAAGCTTTTTAGTTACTCACCTATGATAGTTACCCTATTTTCAGTACCTTTGCTCCTCTCATAGTAAAAATCTCTGGTCCTCAAATAACCTTCTCCTTCTCTGTCCCTCTCATACATCTGGTTTTGTTCATTCTTCCTTTCACATTCAATCCATTCTCCTGTGGAACGCGCTGCCTCTCGAAATCAGGATGGATACGAGTCGTGATGCTTTTAAAAAGAAAGTCCGTGAGCTCTTGTTTGATGGAACCATGGCAGAATCATCTCAATAACGTCCTATTAGAATTATGTATTTTGTGTATGTTTATGTATATATAATATTTATGTATGTATTACATAGTTACTTACAATCATATATCATAATTGCACCTACCAATGTTATCTCTGCACCACCCTATGGTTGACTGGTAGAGAATGCCTCAGGCATTAAGTCTGCCATGTAATATTTATGTTGCAAAAGTTTAAATAAATAAAATAAATCAATAGTTTTCCAATATTTACATAGAAAGATAAGAATTGTCAACGGTAAACAGAACAAAAAATGTGTAGGTAATTAATTATTTATAAGATTTAACAATGATTTGTGTAAGGTATGTTGTTAATAACTACTCTTATGTTCGTTGCATTGAATATAATTATATTAATTTGCATAAACATGGTTCTTGTCATGACTGTATGCATATAGACAAAAGTTACATAATATATTTATTTAAAGATTTCCCGTATAAGGATAAACATTAATTAAAACTAATGTGGAAAATAAACGCGAGTAGATCCGTAAAAGTTGTTATTCCGAGTAACTAGGCTAGTGAAATTATAAAATACCTTTACTGTGGTCACGGTAGATGAGTAGATTTCAAAAATATAACTAGTTTGAACATTATCGTGAAATTCTCTTACCCGTAATTAAAAAGGAAGTTAGAAATTTAAAAAAAAAAATTATGCAAACTTACTTGGAGCGAAGTGGCGATTCCAAATACCTTTAAAGAACTTCCTTACCCTCAAACATAAGTAAGGATACATAGTGAGGACATTGAACCAACAAACGTTACATTGACGCACAACCGCTATAAGGCAAAGACTGAATTCGCTCAAACTCCGATCACTTTTGCCAAAATGAAAACATCGAAAGGATGTTTGCATTCCTAATAATGTGTTGTGAAATGTGCTGCTACCATAAGTATTTAGGCTAAATATGATTGTGCGGAACACCTCGGTGGCCGACTGGCTAAGCTCGACCCGAGATCTGGAATCCTGGGCCCAATTCTTAGGTTGGGCAAAGTGTGCTTCAGAGTGTTCGATGCCACGTGTTTGTTATCACCAACCCGCATTTGGCAGCCAATACCCATAGATAGACCCATCAATTGTTGAGATGACTTGACTTCAATGATGGAGACCTTTGCCCAGCAATGGGAACTGTCCCATATAAGCTTTTTAGTTACTCACCTATGATAGTTACCCTATTTTCAGTACCTTTGCTCCTCTCATAGTAAAAATCTCTGGTCCTCAAATAACCTTCTCCTTCTCTGTCCCTCTCATACATCTGGTTTTGTTCATTCTTCCTTTCACATTCAATCCATTCTCCTGTGGAACGCGCTGCCTCTCGAAATCAGGATGGATACGAGTCGTGATGCTTTTAAAAAGAAAGTCCGTGAGCTCTTGTTTGATGGAACCATGGCAGAATCATCTCAATAACGTCCTATTAGAATTATGTATTTTGTGTATGTTTATGTATATATAATATTTATGTATGTATTACATAGTTACTTACAATCATATATCATAATTGCACCTACCAATGTTATCTCTGCACCACCCTATGGTTGACTGGTAGAGAATGCCTCAGGCATTAAGTCTGCCATGTAATATTTATGTTGCAAAAGTTTAAATAAATAAAATAAATCAATAGTTTTCCAATATTTACATAGAAAGATAAGAATTGTCAACGGTAAACAGAACAAAAAATGTGTAGGTAATTAATTATTTATAAGATTTAACAATGATTTGTGTAAGGTATGTTGTTAATAACTACTCTTATGTTCGTTGCATTGAATATAATTATATTAATTTGCATAAACATGGTTCTTGTCATGACTGTATGCATATAGACAAAAGTTACATAATATATTTATTTAAAGATTTATTTTGCAGCAGGGCATTTAAATAAATAAATAATTTAAATGCAACAGTTACAATACCTACATTCAATTGGCATTGAAATAAATAAGGTTTCCTTTACGAATTTGTTGTTTTGTTCTTACTAATCCTTTAGATACCTCCTTTCTATGATATGGGGTCCTTCAAACGAAACGTGAAGAGGCACCTTCTTGGCCGTCAGAATAAGGGTGACTGATGCTGCGTTGTTTTACGCTGTGCCAGTTGTCTCCAGTCTCCAGTTGTCTACTTAACATCAGGTGGGGTGGAGTCATTTTCCACGCTTCCTATAAAAAATGTGTCTTGTAAGATTTTAGTCAACCCAAAGCTTCAACGCTTAAACATTTCCATTTTTCATTTCTCGCCCTTTTCTCGTAGGTAATTATACTAAAGCCTTAGGCAATTTAAATGAGCTACAATTTTGATTGTCTCGCGAACAAAATCTTCGTAATTTGCCGAGGATTCGCCCAAACGCTTCAACAATAATTAGTTAGCAATTTATAACAAAAGGGCAAGCTAGTTTACAAACCCGCGATTACCTATAGTATTATAATATGAGAAACCGTAGATATGCGGTTAAATATTATCGTAAAACAAGACCCTAGTAGTAGTAAAAGAAAAGCAGATTAGTAGAAATTACAGTGATGTGTAAAATTCGCTGACTAAACTTAGTCATCGAATATATACTATATATATATTTACTAATAACTAGTATTCTAACAATGAAAATCTAGATAATTAACACAAATAACGTAAGTACTGTCAGCAACAAAAGTAGCTGAGCAATAAACTACTACTATTTACTTTATCATCAGCTCATTTTTATGTCCCCACTGCTGGGGCACGAGCGTTCCCTATGGATGACAGGTAGAACGGGCCATAAATTACCAGGCGGGCCCAGTGCAGATTATTGGTGATTGTTAACGACTCGAGACGACTCGGCGACGATGACTCGACTGTTGGAGGAGCTCGACATGATAAATTATTGGTCACCCGTCCGATGACCGGCCTTGGCGAAAGTTGCTTAACCTTCGCACTGGCAGACCGGGCGCGTTAACCACTGCACCATCATCAAGCTCCTCATTCCACATTTCATCTGATTGTGATAAATCTTTGGTGAGTTGAGCTCGAGGCCCGAGCCAAGTCCCAAACTAAGTAGTTTGTGCTATAGATAAAAAATAATAGAAATAATCTATAATGTCGCGGCTTTTGGGATGGTCGCCGTCGACATCAAAGAACATCGCGTACGAAAGTCCTTTGGTTCTTTGGCACGTTTCACCAATATTATATCGAATTAAATCAAATCGTCGATCCCACCCATATTTCCCAAAATGCAGTCTAATAATTTAACTTAATTATTAGTAAGTCATAAAATATATAACAACTTATTTAAAGAATCGGAGATAAATACATGAACATACGAATATGCCAAATTCACTAAATAGAACAAACTTGTACAAATAAATAATGAAAGTATCAAAATTCTGCCTACGACAGAGCACCTCACCGTCGTTATTGCACAAAATAGGGAGATTGCAGAAGTTAAGTTTCATACATAGGCGCTCGAGTAACGCACACATAGACAACCTATAACGGACACTGAATCTCGCAACAGCTGCCCTCAAAATGATCCGAGCCGTTCCGAGATCCGTGTTGGTGAGAGGTTGTCTCTATGTGTGCGTTGCTTGAGCGCGTTGAGTATAAGATTATCTTCTGGGTTACCTTATTTTGTGCCACTGCCAAGCTGAAGTATATGTGTACGCGCGCACACTACAACACGATTTCGAGATCACGGAGGTTTTGACTTACGCGAAATAGAATGCACGCTCGCGCTTTCGGCGGGCTGGTTAGAACCACGATAGCTCAATTGGAAGAGCACCTGACCCGATATGTCAGAAGGGTGCAGGTTCAAATCGTCCGTGGAAATTTTTTCAACATTTGTGTTTTTTTAATAGATTTGCTTTTGCTTGTATGCAGATGGAAAGAGATCGCTGATTCATGGTTGGAAGCGCCTTAAACAAAGTTATCAGTAAGAGATGGTATTTCCTCGCCCAAATAACTAATAACTAACTAACAAACACTAAAACCGTCAATTTCCTTCCCATGTCCACTGATTTTGACAATTTCTTCAATAACCTTCATAGCAAAATATAATAATATATTTATTAACCTCACAATCGTTGGATGTGAAAGCCAACCTCAAATGTAAACAGCAAAACATTTAAAACACAAAACAAACACAACTTCGCAAACATCCGAACGATGTCCAATAAATAGGTTAGTTGTAACTCATACAACCGTTGTTTTAGTACTTGCTATGAGGTGCTTTGAGTGCGTGCAACGGAGTTATTATCTACTTGAAAAAATAAATAAATTAAAAAAGATATATGTCCACTTTCACCAATAAACTCTAATTGTAGGTTACAGTGAACCGTTTTAGGTGACAGCAAATGACTAGGTGACAGTGTTGGAGCACCACATAAGGACACTGCAGAAGGTATATACATACCAGACCATCAAGAGAATCAAGACCCTATCACGGCAGGCTTATTTATTACCGAATAAAGCAACCAGTTGTTAATAGTACAATTGCAACGCGACTGTTCTAATTGCGGTTGATAAATTGGTATTACGCACACAAATCGCTCAATGTATGTAAACTATTACATACATATTTTTTTTAAATTCATAGCTCGGCAAATCACTCCACTCCACCTGATGTTAAGTGGAAGCGGAGTCCAGACGCAAGGACAACTGGTGCAAATAACGCAGCAATTAGTCACCCTCACCCTGCCGGCCCACAAGGTGCCTCTTCACGCCTCGTTTGAAGGGCCCCATGTCATAGGAAGGAGGGAAAACGTGTGCTGGTAGACTACTCCATCTTTTGGAAGTGCGACAAAGAAACGAGTCATCGAGAATGTTTGAGACAGTACAGCGGTGACTCCGGAGAGCAGCACGCGTACTCCTATGGATGAAGGGAGAAGGTGGGATAAGGTCAAAGAGTTCTTCAGAGCACTCGCCGTGTTATAAGCGGTAGAGACGCTGAGAGACGCTATATCTCTACGCAATTGCAGGGGCTCGAGAGCATTTGTGACCTCTGTATTGCCAATAATGCGTATAGCGCGCCGCTGCAATCTGTCCAAGGCATCGAGAAGGTACTTCGCGAAACCGTCCCTAAGGTGCGAGCAATACTCCACACACTTTTAATCGCAAATGCACTAAGCTAGCGATCATTGAGCGATTTGTGTAGCGGTTGTTCCAATTAACAACTGGTTTTTTCGGTAATAAATAAGCCTGCGGAATAGTTTGAGCGCCCTGCCACCTGTTGCGAGATTCAGTGTCGATAAGAGGTTGTCTATGTGTGCGTTGCTCTAGCGCGTTTGTATGGACCTTGCCTTCTGCAGTCTCCTTCTTTTGTGGTTGGAGTAAAACCGTATACCTATTTGGAGATTGTTGGTGATAATGTGATCTATTTTTTTTTTATTCTCAAGGGCATAAAGTCTGCAGCGTATCTAAAGTGTCATCAGTAAACTAAGAGGAGTTTCACAAAAAAAATCTAACCAATTGTAACGAGTTATTACGAGTATAACAATCATGCAAAGACGAAAATTCTCCGGTTTAAAATTTGTTTTTATGTGTTTCTGTCGGGAATATAATTTGGTTGAGAAAACAAAGTTATTATTAAAAAAAACAAACCTTTTGATAGTGACTATTGTTTTCGTTAATATGGCATATTTTTATGGCAATTACAAATGCGGTTATTCTGAAACGGACAGACCGCTTAATTTGTCGTTCCCTTTCGTGAAGCGTGAGTATACTATATTTTTTTAAAGGTATTGCAAGACCTATGTACCTAGGGTAAACGGTCATTGTGTTTATGGTGCCTAGTTCGAGTTTTATTGACCATTCGATCACGTTAACGCAAACGAGAATTTGTAAAATTTTAACTCCTCTCGTTTTCCACCCGGTCGCTGCGACAATGCCGTATAAATTTTCGTTTTCGTTAACGTGATCGAATGGTAAATAAATCTCGCACTAGGCACCCATCAAATAAATCAAAAAACTATATGTAACTAAAAAAAACATAGATTTTCGTTTAAATATTACGAGACCACGGCAAGGAAGCAGTCAGTGGTTGGTATTCAATTTAATTGTTGCTAAAGACTAAAACCAGTTGCTGACCCCATTTTCAATTATTAAAGGACTAAAATGTCGATAAATGGCTCCTGTGAAACATAGGCGCCATTACGCTACCTACTTACCCTACTCTTCGTATAACATGATGCAATTAATACCTATCTATGATTATGATTACTTACAAGACGACGATGTTGTCTTTATGTTGCGATGTATGGGTTAAAAATAAAATGGTAATAATACATACCATAGAATCACTAACAGTAACAAGATAAAATTGGGGGTGACGCCGTATTCTCGACGACAGCGTGCGGCGGCCGGCGGCGACAGCGACGCGACGCGGCTATGATCCCCGCGCCGCTCATATCGAGAACAGTTCCATTTTTTTTTACCCAGGGAAAAATCTGCACGCAGATTCCGTAGATCCGGGGATTGCCTTGTCCTTTTTCTAAAAAAGGAACAGTTCCATAGAAACCTATGCCTATACCTTTGAAGAGCCGCGCCGCTACCGCCGCCGCCCCGCTGTCCGCCGTCCGTCGTCGAGAATACCGCCTTAAGAAGAAACTTGCGGGTAAGCAAAGTGGGGACGGCTACTAGCAGGATTCTGCTATCCTGCTCTACTAGCTGTTCTCGCATCTGGTCGCTGCTTTTGCTTAACATCAAGCAGGGCAGAGTCATTTGCTTAACCTTCTTTAAAAAATAAATAACTGTTAAATTTCCTCAATAGACTTTGAACTATCATGTAGGTATCTAGGATAGTGGCACCAGATTTCAACCAGAATCAGGGTCTTTTTTAAAATTCCTAACGGGGAAGCACTTGGCCTTCATCTCACCTGATGTCAAGTGATGATAAGGCCGAAGGTGGAAATGCACTGCATCCGGAATCCTCATCTACTGAGGCACTGGCTTCCTTATCACTAGCTGTCGGTACGCAGCAGTGCTACAAACATTGTTGTTATGACAACATAGTATCTATAAAGTCAGGCGGACAAACAAACCCTACCACTGTCTAAACCAAGTACACAAACATGTTCCCCCTGCTGAGAATTGAACCCGGCACCTGTGGATCTGAAACCGGTGGTCTTAACCATTAGACCACAGAGGCGGTTAAACTCTTCCTTTAACCATTATAAATCGGGGTATTTTTGTCTTTAGCACAAAATTGAATACAGATTACAAAACACCTGCCCCTAGACTATGAGCTCTAATAGCAGTATTATTGCAGTTGTGGAAAAGAGACGCATGTATATTCACCGCTACACCGTTTTCACAACTGCAATAATATTGCTATAAGAGCACGTGGTTACCCCCTCTAGCTGTCATCCAATAAATTTCAATGAAACTCCATGTTTTTATTGTTTTGAATTTTGTATTCACAATGCTATACTTAAATAGTTACAATATACAATTGTGTGGGGGTAGTAACTTCGCAGTGACGTAATACCGCTGACTTGCAGCGTAAATCACAAACTACTAGAAAAATTCAACGAGGCTTCCGGGGCCTCGGTAGCTCAGCGGTCAGAGCATTGGACCGGATATCCAAACGTCGCGCGTGGGTTCGATTCCGGCTCGAGCTTGCTGAGGCTGTTTAATTTTTTAATTTATATTTTATCTTGATACTTCACGTGCCACTACAATATCTTTCCGCGACTACGCTTGCACGCCATCTAACATAATACGAGTTTATGTAACTTTCGTTTAACCTCTGGTAATATACCTATTATGAAAGAAATACTAATTCCCCCTAACAAATAAACACAGAATAAGGTCCGATTAGTTATTCCGTGTTTTGTCTCTTTTACTCTAATTTGAAATGGCGTTTACATGACAGGAACAAAACACGAAATAACTATTCGGACCTAATTCTTTGTTTATTTGTAAGGCGGATTAAGGATTTCTTTTAAGGAAATTTAGTCAATATTTTTTGCCAACCTTAGTGTTACAAAAGGTGTTTTTATAAATTATTATAACAACGATTATGGTTATATATATAATTTTACACATATTTTTATTAGAACAAATTACAATGTAAAAAAGACAAAGTGTTGAAAAGAATTCCACGAGCAGGATTTGAACCTGCACCCTTCTGACATACCGGCTCAGGTGCTCTCCCAATTGACTGACCCGGTATGTGCAGGTTCAAATCCTGCTCGTGGAAATTTTTTCAACATTTGTGTTTTTGTAATTTGTTTCGCAACAAAATTTGCGTAAAAATTATATAAACAAAACAAAAACCTTATATTGTTATTATTATTATCAGCCATTACTTTCCCACTGCAGGCCTCCAAAATTATTATACCTTCAAATTTACCAATTTCCAGAGTGCCTATATTTAACATGGCAAACGAAGAAACATGTGTCGTTGCAAGTTTATCTATCTTGATATGCCTACAAGTATCTTGCCGATGCTTGAGAAAATAATTTTCAAAATAGGTTAGGTTAATCAATTATTATTATTTTTTCAGATTACAAATTCCACCGACGACTTATTTCTTACAAACGATTCATGGCAATGAACCACAGATTCACTAATCTCGGTATGTTTGTGAAGTTTTAAAGTTAATTACTTTTATACTAAAAAGAGATAATATAATCTAATAAGCTACTTCTTATATTTTATGTATAAATGGCGTCATCCTCTCTTCTAAATTGCAATGCCCGACAGGGTCCAAATTAATAACTATGTAACATTTTGGATGCAAATAAGTATATTGAAATCGGGATATTTTTTTAATTTTAACAGTGATTTGGTTCTTAGTAAATACGATACTAATAGTTAATACGAATAGTAAACTAAACAAACATATTATTATGACATATGATCATCTCAGCCGAAAGACGTCCACTGCTGGACAAAGTTCTCCCCCAAAGATCTCCACAACGACCGGTTTTGTGCTGCTCACATCCAACGGCTTCCCGCGACCTTTACCAGATCGTCGGTCCACGTCGTCGGAGGTCTGCCCACACTGCGCCTTCCGGTGTCATATTATAATAATATTTATTAACTGTTTTCATTTCAGGCAAGGCAGAAAATCCAACGTATAGCCATACAACGAAATTTTGTTACATTAATAAGAAATTGTTAGGTAATTTTACTTTTATTTAATGCTGTAATGATCATCTACATGATTCCATTTCCATAACGTGCTGAATACTGGTCTTAAAAGCCTTCCCGTCTTGATAACTTGGGCCATGTACTAACACACTAACCAGCCGGCGCGGTCTAGCGGTTAAAACCGACCGGTCTCAAATTCAGAGATATAAAGAACACGGTGTTAACATGCAAAATCATATTTACGTACATTTACTTAACCATACAAAATTGTATGACATTGTTGTACATCCCTGAAATGTTTTGACTTCTGTGTCTGTTGGACCATGAGTTGTCCAATTCACCTTAGTAACAAACAATCTCAATATCTCGGTCTTATAGTGCTTTTCTGGTATGTTCATAATATCATTGGTTCTATGCACGGTACCCTATCTGACATTTTCGGGATTATACAGGTATTACCAAACACCCTGTGTATGAAACAAGAAGTCTGAAAATGTTATCTTTACACACTTAGTGTATAACAAAGTCACTCCCGCTGTCTGTACGCTTAGATCTTTTAAACTACACAACGGATTTAAATGCAGCAATAGATAGAGTTATTCAAGAGGAAGGTTTTTATGTATACATGCAAATGATTGTACCCGGTAGGTGGCGCTGATATAGGGTTCTATAGGATACGGGTGTTCACTCTAGCGGACGAAGTCGCCAGCGGGCCGCTAGTAATATTATAAACGTATAAAGTGAATCCCTGATGTAAAGTAACTACAGAGCCAATTATTTATGAATTTTATTTTATTTTTTAGGTCCACGAACAGTAAACAAAACCGAGCTAAATCTGACCTGGGTGGAGGAAGGACTGCCGCAAGTTCTCTCAGGAGGGTTTTATGCTCCGAAAAATTGCAAGTCAAGGCACAGGGTGGCCATTTTCGTTCCGTACAGGTGAAACTTACAATTCTTTTTAAACCTTACGGGTAAGCACTTGGCCACATAAGGGTGATTATCGGCCTTCATCTCACCTGATGTTAAGTGGTGATAAAGCCGAAAGTGGAAGCGCTCTTTACCCAGAATCCTCAACTACTGAGGCACTGGCTATCCTATCTCTTGCTACCGGAACACAATGCTACAAACGCGAAGGTATTTTACTAGGGTTACGAAACGGGAAGTTGACCACACGGGAAGTACCCGTTATGGCAACATAATTAGATAAGATGGTGGTAGCTAGCCAGGCGGACAAAAATCATCACAGGCAGGCTTATAGCAGTATGATTATAAATATAGATAATAATTAGATAACGTATTTCAACACACAGTACAGGATATACATTAATTATTTATACAAATATACATCCACATCATGGATATATTCACAAACTATACCTACAAACATACAACTAAACAATTTAAAAAAAAAAGTTAGGTTTATTCAGTTTATCTCTTATCAGCAGCTATTTTTTTATAGGACTAAATACAAGATCACTAGTATCAAAACTATGCCGAGCCTGTGTCATAGATGCTAGTCACTTCCTATGACATTTTTCTTATAATGTAGGTAACACACGCATTACGCGATAGGGAGAACGCGCCATAAACCACCGAGCGGGCCCAGTGCGTATTGGTGGGTGTTAACGACTGCTAATGCAGCCGGGACCAACGGTTTTAAGCGCCTTCCGGAGTTCTGGAGCACGGAAAAGCGCGATATGATACATTTTTGGTCACCCATCCGATGGACGGCCTTAAAAGTTGCTTATCTTTAGTAATTGTAATCGTTGTAGACCGGGTGCGTCATTGAGCTCCTCTTGTACCTCCAATTAAATATTATTTTATCTCCACATTATATTTGTTTATTGGGCAATCAACAAAAACATGTATTACCACCAAACGAACAGTAGGTAAAAGTGAATACTAAACATTTTCTAATCAGTTTTTAATTGTTCTTCCGCGCAGGCTTTTCGTAGAAGTCTATGTTATACAAAAAACGTGTATGTTATAGCTTTAGTTTAGAGCCTTTGTGATGTAGTTTTATTGTTTCAGGAACCGATACGTTAACTTGGTGATATTCCTACACTACATGCACCCTTTATTTCAAAAGCAAAAGTTGCAGTATCGAATCTTTGTAATCGAACAATTTGGTAAGTAGCATTACGTGTTTCATCTTTAAATATCGTCATTAAAATACATTCTTTCGTTGTATCTCTTTGTTTTTGGTTTACAATGATGATTAAATCCAAAGTAAACTAATTTAGCTACCTTTATTGTTATAATTTTCATACCACCACCTAAACACAAACGTTGTTTCATAGTTTCCTGTTCGTCTCTGAATGAAGTAAATTAGTAGGTATAAACGGTGTCTTCGGTATTGAAAAAAAAACCAAAATAGCAGAACATAATAAGTGCTACTGTATAACAAAAACGAGAGTTTAACAATAAAAAATTAAATAAAAAAGGGTTTTTTTTCGATCCTCAAGTCGGGTATCTACCCGGTACCAAGCGGCTGGTTATTGGTTTCTAGCCGCTGGTTTCGGTAACTACCGGCTTACAAGCCGCTGGTTTACAACTATAGTCTTGGAACGCCCCATGTCCATACTTGCAGCTACGCGTACACTCTTGGGGAACGCGTGACGCGCAAGCTAGCTCGCAGGCGAGCCGCCGTCAGTCAGCTGCGTACAGATAGCGCGTAGCTGCAAGTATGGACATGGCGTTCCAGGACACGAGTAACCGACTACGCGTACCAATGTACGCGCTATTCGTACGCAGCTTTGTA
The DNA here is from genome assembly GCA_949315975.1 of Eudonia truncicolella. Classification (NCBI taxonomy): domain Eukaryota; kingdom Metazoa; phylum Arthropoda; class Insecta; order Lepidoptera; family Crambidae; genus Eudonia; species Eudonia truncicolella. The sequence continues at coordinate 4,310,112 of OX438840.1, read as the reverse complement.
TGTATGTATGTATGTCTTATTGTGCCGTTATCTAGCATCCACGTTTTAGCTTTGGGGCTTTTCCATAGGTATGGCTATTACACTTATATTAAAACAAGAGATATTCCACGACAAATGTTACCATTCGTAAACTAGTCGTTGGTAACTTACCAATATTTTAACACTTCTCAATTTGTCACAGGTGCTTACAAATTCAACAAAGGAGCCTTATATAACATCGCGTTCATAGAGAGCCAGAGGTTCGGAAAATGGGACTGCATGGTGTTCCATGATGTAGACCTGATCCCGCTTGACGAGAGGATTTTGTACACCTGCCCAAGGAATCCTACTCACATGTCACCAGCCGTGGATTACACGAACTTTACGTATGATTTAGATTTAAAGTGTAATAGGAGGCATTCGGTCATCCATCATTAATGATACTTGGGCTAGCGAAGATGTCTTTATTCTTTAAATTTTTTATGAATACATAACCCTTAACGCTTAACGGAGTGAGACAGCTATAACGTTTAATAATTCCAAAAAGTTTTAAAAGTCTATCTCAAGTGTAATGTAAAGTAAAGTGTACTACACTAAAACAATTTTTACCAATTTGGCTTACCTACCCAGGTTTTAACAATATTTTGTAGTTTCTCATTTTCAGTTAACTACTTATATGTATGATTTTTTATAATAAATAAATATCTTTAAATCAATATCGAAACTGAAAATAGCGTGTTTCAATCTGACACCAGCCGATAGCATAAAATACAAACGGTTAAAAAGCTTTATATGACCTTATACTTAATATGACCGCCCGCCCCGCCGCGCCGTCTCACTACAATTTCTAGCATTTATTATGCATTGTTAATCATTATAACAATCGTGTCATATCTTTCAGATTGCAATATGACACGCTGTTCGGTGGTGTCACAGCTATGACTCCAAAGGATTTCCTGTTGGTCAACGGGTACTCCAATTATTACTGGAATTGGGGTGGTGAGGACGACGACATGTATAGCAGGTATATTACTTAAGGTCGCTTTCAAAAAACCCTTGTGTGTCACGTATTAATTTGTTACAATAATTCGATAAAACTATACTGAGTGTAAGGGAACAGCTTTCGAAGCCAAAATGGGGTGATAGTGCCCATCAATTCAAATTACTTTCACTAAGGAACCAACTCTGAAGTCGAAAAAAAATCATATCAGATATTATTTGAAATTATTTTTCATAACAAAGAATAATCATTATATTTAATGAAAATTGTATTTTATTTAATTGACACTAAGACTAATGCAATACCACGTGCTCATTCGTCAAATCAAATGGCGCGCGCTTCCCCGATTGGTTGGTACCATCGATGGCCAACTCTACTATAATCAATAAAGAACTTTGAACTAGTTTTCATAAATAATCAAAACAAAAAAATAAATAAAAAATAACTAACATTTTGATTATGTTGGAATACTATATGCAAAACAGTTTCTTCCTGTTTGTGGCGAACATAGTACACACTTTTTGCCACATGCCTTACAATAAAAACTAGCCTTTTGCTGTGTTTTTGGAATTCTGGAGTAAATTCCCACCGCACGAGATCGCGAACTTTATTATTGTTTAGACTTCTGACTACAACGCCGAATACTTCACAGTCATTATAATTTTCTCCAAAATGTTGACGACTTCATGCGTTGTCGGTGCCCGGCGCATCGAAATATGTCGCGCGGGCGCGGACGCGCTGCCCCCGTGTATATTATGCGCCATCGTGGTCCGACTAAGGTATGTCGTGCCAAGAAAATCCTTTCCATGAAGTGTGAAAAAGATAGATATATTCATCTTTTCACGCAAATTTGAACTTTGTACTACATATAATTAAGAAAATATACTCTAGAATCACCATCTCTTCCCGTGGGTGTCGTAGAAGGCGACTATGGGACCATTCCAGAGGATGGGCAGCAGCGTCTCTCTGTGATTATTCTTGCCTTACTGCGATCGCCAACCCGCCTGCCAAGCGTGGCGATTATGGCCAATGCCCCTCAAAATGATTTTATCCTTGAGGGAGCACAAGAAAGTCGCAGATACGACTCTACACTTCTTCTCTCTTCTCTTCTTAATGACGGCTCATTTTTGAAAGAATTCTACAAACCCATTTCTTCTCTTGGGTTTTTTTTAAGACAGTATTTTGACTGCCTCAGTCGGCATTTTCAGTTTCACCTGTCTTTTTTGGGAACGGCGAGAAGCTCTCCTCAAGCTTTGTCATTACAAAACACCGTCAGAGAGAGAATGGCATCCATCCCTATAATTGAAATTCGGGAATTCGGAAATTCGAGAATCGGGAATCTGGCATGCAGTCCCTGGTGGTAAGCGATCATCGCAGCTTGCCAGCAAAAGGCTGAAATATACGTGAAAGGATGAAATCTAGTACATCTAAAGCTAAACCTTAGAAGGACTCAAGATCTTTATGAATGATTTGTTGTTATGATGGAGTATCCTTCTCGATCAAGAAGGCATTTCCCAATGTATATCACACTGAAAATAAAAGAGAAAAGAAAATGTCCTTGTTAAGTTTTTCTCACCCTCTTGTAAGTACACACGCCTGCATATCAACCTACCACAAACTGTCAAATTTCCTCAATTGACTTTGAACTTTATTACGGTATGGTTGAAAATGTATTGAAGAAATTTGACAGTTTTGGGTAGGTTGATGTGCAGGCGTCTGTACCTAAGGTGAGTTCAAACATTTCCCTTTTTTTTTTGCAGGCTTAGAGCAGCAATGCTTTCGATGTCGAGACTGAATTCATCGATTGCTAGATTCGCGACTCTACCACATAAGCCACAAGCGAAAAATCCAGACCGGTAAGATACACACATCAAAAATGTCTAGGATCAAGTACATTTTAAAGTATCGTTGCGTTATAGAATTAATATTAAAACTTTTTTCGATCGATATTGATTCTTTTTAGTGAATTTCACGATATTTTTTTTTTTTACATAGTTTCAATATGGAAAATTAACAGTCAAGCTGAATTCCTTAGGGTATTTGAGTACAATGAAAATATAGATCAAACTGTTGTTAACTTAACAGTAAACATTTTTTAAACCAATTTAGCCCCCACATAATTTTAAAATAAGTATGATTTTTATAAAAAATCACTTAAAAAAATAATTAAATTTTTATGATTGACCTGATCGAAAACGCACGGGATTTGGCTGAATCTGAAGTGACGTCACCTGCTTGTTTACAGTAAATATCACTCGAAGTTTTGTATGGTGTGATTTAACAGCTAAAAGTTTATAAATTTTATAAAATACAGTGAATTTTATTAAACGGTTGGGCGCCCAAAAAAAAATTAAAAAAAATTAAAAAGCAGTGAAAAAATTCAGCGCATACGTCAGCCTTTTCGGTAGCATAGCGGTCAGTGCAGCCGCCCGGATTGCGGAAGACCCAGGTTCGATTCCTGGCTGGGTCGGGTGGGCGTTTAGTTCACTGTATTTTATAAATTTTATAAATATTTAATTTAACTTCAGTGCAGCAAGCACTTAAAAAAAAAAAAGAAAAGTTAGCTAAAAGTTTGTTTACAAGCAGGTGACGTCACGACATCACGTGACCTGCATGCATCGTTTTGGCGGCTATTTTATTAATTTGAATTGTAATGGCGATTTTCATAAAAAATAAAGAAATTCCTAACGAATTAATCAAATTGAATATATATTATGCTTAACTTATTATGCTATAATGAACCATTAGACATATTTTTCTAAAACCTGTCAAATACCATATTTTACATAAGCAATACAAGTTTTGCACTGGAAGTGAAAAAAATTGCGACGATATGGAGCGACGGCGTCATTTGACAGGGGAAGAGATGTTGAGAGCCGTTACAATGTTGGAAGCTGGTTCCAGGCAACGTACTGTGACTGCCGCCATTGGCACTACACAGTGTCATAGGCCGCCTCTAGACACGCTATCGTATCATGGGCAGCGTGGCCGAGCGACATGGAGGAAGATCTCGTATCACCATTCTAAGACAAGACCGGTACATCCAAAATACTGCTCGACGGAATCGTACTATGACCGCTGTGATGTTGGCCACAAGGCTCCACAGCGCTTCACGCTTGCTAATAAGCGACCAAACCATCCGGTATCGTTTATGCGAAGTGCGTCTGCATTCCCGAAGGCCGCTGAGGGTTCCACCCATAGCACCCCACAGTCGTAGGGCCCGTTTACAATGGGCTCGCGAACACCGAAATTAGGAGGAAGAAGATTGGCGCTGTGTTTGCTTCTCTGATGAATCACGTTTCGGTATGAGGTCGGTTCGAGTTTGGAGGACCTCTGGACGTCAAGAACGCTTAAGATTTTGTCAGGAAGTTCATCCATATGGAGGGGGAACAATCATGGTTTGGGTCGGTATTTGGATCGGTGGAAAAACCGATCTCATTTGGATCAGGGGCAACCTTAATGCTCAAATATACGCAGAGAGGATCGCTTCAGATGTGATCATCCCCTTGCGAGGTCGATTGAGTGATTCGTTTCGACTACACACACGGCTAGAGTAGTAACACGCACTCTTGCCGATTAACGTCCTGCCGTGGCTTGCACAATCACCAGACCTCAACCCAATTGAGCATGCGTGGGACATGCTCCAAAGAAGAGCTCTGCCGAGTATGGATGCCGTGCACACCCCACAACAATTTTTTGACGTGTTACAAAGAACTTGGGCGGCTATTCATCAAAGTGATTTGGATGAACTGATAATCGCTGTGCTGGTGTGATTCATGTGAATGGTAAAAATACAGATTATATATTTTTTTTCTTTACAATAAAATTTTAAAAAAACGACCTTGTTCTTGCTTTCTTTGCCAAATAAGGTGACGACCATAACAACGTAAGCTAAAATAACGTAAGGGATAAAATTGTTTACTAAAACTTAAAAAATAGATCAAGAAGCCGATCTAGAACACCAGATTAGGTAAATATTATTAGAAAAAAAAATTATAGCTAAAAATGTACTTGACTTCTAGACATTTTTGATGTGTTAAGTAATCTGATAACTCTTAATCTGCATATTTACTTTCCATTGGACAATGAGGAAATCAGCTAAGAAGTGCTGAGGAAACTACAGAGGAAAGAGACAATGAGGAATCGGTTATCAGCTCTTTTTCCGGTTCCATGTCTTTGTTTCTTGTAACAATGGGTACCTAACCTGTCGCTCGCGTAGTGACTAAGTTTTAGTTTTGTTGACTGTTAGTCTTTATAACTACATACTTTCTTGTCATACAATCTTTTAAACGCTTATCCAAGGCAACTCCTTCCTCGTCCGATATGAATATATACTATTATCTAAAATATTTACTTTTGCCACTATATTTTAACAGAAAAAGAATGACTTACCTAACTTTATCTTAAAATTTATGTTAATGTATTTTTATTTTTTAGATCATTTAATGTTAATAAAACGAAAGTGATACTGGTACCAGATGGCTTAAGAACTTTCGAGTACAGTTTGATTTCCATTACTAAATATAAATTGTTCACTCACATTCTAGTGGATTTCAACGCGGCTCAATATAAATTTTATTATTAGGTAAGTTGTTTTTTTTTTCCACGGTAATTGAATAATGAACCACTTTACAATAAATAGGACACTTCTTTAGGCAAGAAAAAAAAGGCCCAGTATTCTAAGCTTTTCAAATCCATGGTCAGTGTTTGCCGGTTGGGGAAACCAGCAACTTGGCACAACTAGTTCAAGACCTAATTATTATTAGTGATTAAACGAACTTACCTTAAGTGAAGTTCTATCATAATTATACGAGTTGCTTCGTTCTCGAGATTAGTTAAGGACAACTTGTAATAGCGCGTACTAGCTCGCCATTCATTTACTATAGTTTAAATGATAAATATCAATTGAAAATTAAATAAAATTATTTTTAATTTAAACCTAACAAATTAAGAATTAAAAAGTTACGATTGAAATGGCGGGTAGATAATACTACACGTCAACCGCTACGGGGCGCTACCAGTCATTTAGTTTAAAAGAAGCACTCAGAAGTCAACCAGAGTTCGTCCTGGGATATTTGGGGCGGATGGGAACTAATCTCTTCGAACGAAGCAACTCGTATAATTATGATAGAACTTCACTTAAGGTATGTTCGTTTAATCACTAATTATACTTTATTGCTTCGTTCTCGAGATTAGTTAAGGACAACTTGTAGATTTTGAAAGCTATGACGAACTATTGGTTACTGAGAGTAGAACAGCACTAAGAAATGAGGAACACTGTTGTAAACAATATAATATTTATATTATAATCAAACGACTAGGTGTCATAAATATAATTACATTAAATTGTTATTATTTAGTACGGTTACAGCGAACTCTTAAGGATCATTACTTTTTATAATCTTTCTATGGTAATATTTAGCAAAAGCATTACAATTTCCACTCCAACCAGCAGTGTTCTTAATTAAATCTATATTAACACCTAAATTTCTAGCATTTGAGGTGGACGCGTGTCTTGTCGAATGAGCAGAAAAGACTGAGGTGTCAATACCGCTTTCGAACAGCGTATCCTTAATTCATCTGCTTAACGTTTGGCTTGAAGCTCTGTTATAGGGTTTTTTGAAACTAATAATTAATTTATCGTCTGTACCTCTTTCGTTTTATCTAGGTAACTAAGTAAAATGTTAGCCGGACAAATCTCAGGCTCAATTGTATAGAAAGGAATAATCAGTTTGGTTGATAAGATCCTAATCTTGATGTTTTTAGAATATCTGGAATTTTTATTAAAACGCTAAGATTGCTTATGCTTATATTTTTGAAAAAATAAAAGATAACGTTTGCACTCTATGTGCAAAGAGTAACCAGTAACCAGAGCGAAAAGAGTAATTAATTTTTTCGAATGTGTTTCTAAATCAATATCAGAATTGGGGTAAAAATTATTTAATTATTTGGGGTAAAAGTATTTTGCTAATATTTGTTAGATAATCAAGAACAATCGATGTGTCCCAAGTGACGTTATACTTGGGCATTGAAGTTCGTAGTCTGAAAAATCCTTTAAATAACCTAGACAGAATGTCCTCTGAACTGACCCATGGCCCTACAATCGAAGCCAACGCTGAGCGGTACCTGTTTAAAGTACCGTATTGAGCACCTTTGTTGTAAATTTTAGTTAGAAATTCTATAACAAACTTGGAGTTATAGGGATCTACATTATGGATGGAACAAAAATTAAACCATCGATTGAAGGCACATTCATACTGGCGTAAAGTGTTATCAGACAGGGACGCACAGATGACTTCAACCGACCTGCCATTAGGACGACTTTTGGGTGCTGCTAGTTGCTGTGGAGGGGAAACACCAAGGCTTTATTTTCTGGATAGAATGAAATTATGTCTGAGACTAAAGTTTTTTTATACAGTGGATACCAAGGTTGTGTGGGCCACTGTGGAACGACGACGATGCTTTCAGCATTGTCCGTTACTATTTTTCTTAACACGTTTAGAATTATAGAAAATGGAGGATATGCATAAATCTATGTGAGGAGTTCCTAATTTTTGTTTTATTTGAGTGAAGGCATTTTCGCCCAGTTTCCGTTCAGTATCATGGTGACCTTTGCGAGATTCCGCATCAGCAATGTAATTATCTTTGGATTCGATATAAGAGGCAAAAACGTATAAATTACGTTTTTCACAGAATTGCCAGATACTTTTTGCTATTTCATTAAGATGAAGGAACCTTATTCCACCCATTCGATTGACATATGAAATGGCAGTCGTATTGTCCACTCTTAATAATATTTGGCAGTTGTGTAAACTGTTACCAAAGATTTTTATGCCAAATAATACTGCCATAAGCTCTTAATAATTAATATGTCTATAGCGTTCAATATCACTCCATAAGCCACTAGCGGTATGCTTACCACATGCCACCCCCCACCCGGTTTTGCTAGCATCAGTAAAAATTTCCATGGCAAAATCATCTGTTCTTATTGGATTAACAGAATTAGAAGAACAAACTTCTAACCACCACACTAGGTCACTACGGATTTCTTGTGATGGTCAATAAAGTCACTATCGTAGTCATAATTTTTTAATAATGCTACGTATTTATACTTTACTAAATTTTTGGTGTAACTCCACCCATACTGAACCGTAGAACATGCAGCTGTCAGAAGTCCTACGAGACGAGCGTTTGATTACCATGAAATTGAATATTTCTTTTTTTATTACCAGTCTTTCTTCTTCTGGAAGACACACATGGAAGTTTTTACTGTCAATTATAAAATCAAGGTAACGGCAAGTATGACTCGGAATAAGGGAGCTCTTCTCCTCATTTATTACAAATCCTAGAGATTCTAAGACGAATCATGTGTGGAGTATTATTTAAACACTCACTCTAGGAGTCCCCTATAAAACACATGTCATCGAAATATATGGTAGATTGAAAACCTAATGATCTGATATGTGACATGACCGGTTTCATTAATTTCGTGAATACGAATGGTGCAGTATTTAAGCCAAAAGGTAAAACATTAAAAGATTGAAATTTAAAGCGCAAAAACTTTCTTGAATCTTCACTAATTCTCACAAAAAAATATGTATCGGTGTGTTGAACATTGCAAACTATGCGACCTGCATCAATAAGAAGTTTTAACATCTCAGCATCCTATTGAACTTGAGAAAGTGCCCGTCTTAAGGCCTGGAAAATACAGGAAATCGATGCCGATATATGTTTTTGTTTATTTTGTATATAAGTATCTTTTTTCTATAAGGTTTCGGAAAGCGCAGCTTTCACTTCCAAATTTAATGCCGGCGGGTCAATAAGTTTGCAATTCTCAGGCGTCAAATATTTTATTTGGAATTCTTTTCTTGTATCTTTATTAACACCTGACGTAGCGTCATGTTCCCACCTGTTTGCTATGTCATTCTGGAGATTTGGGCCAAATTTTTTGTCTTTGGTGGGCGTTTCCCCCAAAAAGATCAAAATATCATCATCAAGGGCTATATCGTTATCCGGAGGCTTGTCAACACTGCTTATCGTTTCCGTTGTGGCTACACATGGGGTATACCTAATACGCGCGTATAATAATAATACCTAACACTGAAAAAAGACGACAACCTCAGGCGGGAATCGAAATATTTAAATTTTACTTAAGTATATTTAAGCGTTAATAAAACGCTAAAATATATAAAAAACACTTATCTATAACGCAGCTTCATCTTAACCGAATGTTCAAATATTTGTAAAAATATTTCTTTCGGATCTCAGAGGTGAAAACTTCTAAGATTGATGAAGCAATGTTGACTAAAAAAACATAAGCATCAAGCACTGAAAAATTTCGACGGGTGAAAGCCAGACCTCGGTAGCCAAGTGGTTAAGGCAGCCGCCCGGAATGCGGAAGGTGCGTGGTTCGATTCCCGCCTGAGGTTGTCGTCTTTTTTCAGTGTTTAAATTTTACTTAAGTTCACTTAATCAAATATTTGTCAAAGAAATCTTGACTTAATAGCCGCCTTGCTGTTGCTATGCTAGAATAAAATAAATCAAAGTTGTTTGTTTTAGAAAACTCATTTAGACCTTTGCTAGCTCGCCAAAGAAATTCATTCTGACGATAATTTGATGAAACTAACAGTAGATGAATTGGAAAGTAATATCTTATTGATCTTGATGGAATATTAAGGTAAATTTTGGAAAGAAGCTCAGGAGAATTTATTTTGTTTGTAATTATCTTTAGCAAAAAAATTATATCTGATATTTCCCTTCGTTCCCTTGATATTTGCCGAGTATAAGTTTTACATACTAATTGTCAATAGACAAGCGGGTACATACTACTCAGTAATAGTCACAAAAAAACTATACACTGCAGTAACATTTGTAAGACAAAATCCATTCCAGATGTGCACATACTATGTAAGTATGCAAAGCAAAGCCACTTAACATAAAAATGTTTCGAGCTCTGCACATTGCTACAACACTAACCTTCATTTATTGACGGAATAGGTTTATTACTCGGCGTAGACGAATCACTAGAACTTGAATTTTTACGACGCAGACGCATCTTACGTTTTTCAATATTTTTTCCATTTGTTTTAACTTTTCCACAATTTATCACTGTCTTCGTCCTCTGAATGTTTTCTTTTAGGCATATTGGAAGTAATCACAACAAATAATGCACAATTATTCTGAAATATAAAAAAGGGGGAAATAACGTGGTGAACGGCGCGGCACTAGAAACGCGAATGACTGGTAGCGCCCCGTAGCGGTTGACGTGTAGTATTATCTACCCGCCATTTCAATCGTAACTTTTTGATTCTTAACTTGTTTGGTTTAAATTAAAAATAATTTTATTTGATTTTCAATTGATATTTATCATTTAAACTATAGTGGATGAATGGCAAGCTAGTACGCGCTACTACAAGTTGTCCTTAACTAATCTCGAGAATGAAGCAATAAAGTATAATTGATATAATCTATTTAATTCAGAGTTACACTTTTACTATAATGTAAACTACTCAAAACAAAATAGGGCTCACCTAGTTTTTATAGTTTAATTTATTATCCATAGGCTTTTATTTTTGTTTTTTATAAAAGATTGCTTATTTTAATAATAAAAAAGTATAATTTTAGCCATACATGATGTTTAATTTTATCACTCGACTTGTCATCTCGAGCTCTTCAGTGCTTCGGAAGGCACGTAAAGCCGTCGGTCCCGGTCCCGGCTGCATTAGTAGGCGTTAACAACCACCAATCCGCAATGAGCCCGCGCGGTAGTTTATGACCCGTTTCCCTATCCATCCATAGGAAAGGCTCGTGCCCCAGCAGTGGGGACATAAAATGAGCTGGTGATGAGATAGTATGTGTAGTGGTGAGCGCGTTAACTTTAGAAATACAAATATAAATACATTTTATTGCTAATGTAGAAAACACATAATTTTTTCAGATACGACAAATTGGAAGAATCCGGGCAGAGATTCAAAATTGAGGGCCTGAACTCAGCGCAGTACCGACTGTTAAGAATTGAAAAGAACAAGTTGTATACACACATCCTTGTCGATGTCAACCCTTTCAACTATTTACTATAGAAAATAAACAGGAAATAAATTAAAAATCTTTATTTTGAAACAACAATAACATACATACCTCTATTTTAGAAAGTGTCAAATATATCCATGGACGGAATTTGAGCAATTTAAGATAAATGTTGACCACACTTAACTTATCAGGCTAGTAGGTAGGTATCGGTAGTAGGTATCGGTAGTAGGTATCGGTCAGGCTGTATCAGACCTTAGTCAACTTAGTCAACTCTATCTACTAACTTTGTAAGTCAATGTAACTAAACAATCAGTCAATATATAATCAACCAACTGATCTATATCTTTACTTCATGTATAGTCACTAAAATTGCATTCTGACCCATTTAAAGATCTGGACAAGTTTGTGAGAGCCATGTTTGTTAGACACTTGAACAGTCTATAGATTTTTGTACCACTTTTCAAATGTGTACAATTTTGATTGTGATGATGATTCTGCTAATGTCGGAGTTGTGGAGAACATTGTCTGCCGCGATGGTTTCCATGGTCGAATAATGGAAACTCGTTCGATGGATCGATATCGGTGGGTATCTAATAAGAGGCCATCTCATTAAAATATAGATTTTTATGTGCATGTTTAACGTGCTTAGTGTCGTGCACTTCGAGAGGCTTATGCCCAGCGTTGGACAAATATAGGCTAATGATGGTGATGAATTTATGATATCAGTTTATCACGTATAACAACGCTAATGCTTTAAAAATAACGTTGTCTTTCAACTGGGCTACTAAAATATTGTGGACATAAAAATATGAAAAATAAGTCGATGAGAAGAGCAGAAGCCAAATGCCATCTTTATAAAAACACTTTACGCACTTCTTCAGCAAGATTAAATGCTGTAAATTTTTTAACTCTGTGCAACAGTTTGCAGACATTTGGATCAGAAACGAACCTGCTAACATATATGTCTCCATTATCCGTGTCTACTTCCAACCGCTGCATAGCACTTTTAACTTGATCGACATACGGAGTTACCCTTTCCTCGGGTAGCAATACAAAATGCCAAGGTAAGCACGCTCTCAATACTTTCCAAATGGCATCCTGACTCACAGCATATGCTAAATTAAAATCCTCTTGAGGCTCACTCTTATGATCTTCTTCTACCTCTTGTTTCTCCTCCGGTTTCTCTGCCACAGCTTCAGCTTCATCCTCGCATGGTCGGCAAATGAACGTTGCTTTCACATCAGTGTCCGATTGCACCGTCTTACTACGAGCTGCTGTCATACTCTTCTGTAGTTTTGGTAAGCGGGCGCTTTGAGAAATTTCCAACTTTTTAGTCTTACCACCTTTGCCTTTTTTGCCTTTTTTGTCAACTTCAGGTGGCGGCTCTGTATATTCTAATTCAACTACCGAAGTACCTTCACATATAGTTACAACACCATCAATTAGTTTGTCCAAAAACTGATTAGTACACTTAAGAGCGCAGGCTAAACACTCGTCTCTGTATTGTTTCTGTTTGATTAATTTACATATAACTTCTTCACAATCATCGACCGAGAAACACGTCTTTTTACCAACAGCCATTGATAATGCTGTCACAAACCCTTCAACAGCCTCAACATTCTTACAAAACGCTAAAAGGAACGCTGAATAATTCATTTTATTTTCTTCGGTTTCATATAATTCAAATAAAAAGTGCTTGATCAAGTTTTTCCTTAATTGTATGTATTTATCTTCTAGATCAAATTCTTTTTCAAACCAAAGCTCTTCATTTATAAAATCATCTCTTGAAATAAGTTCCGTAGATTCAATGTCAATACACCTAAACGTTTTACGGATATCCAATAACTCCTCTACAGTTGGGAAGCGAATATTCAAGCAATAGATGAGAAAATCTCTCCAGTCAATATACACTGTGTCGCCAAATAATAAGAATACAAGTTTAGGGATTTGTTCTGGATCAACGCGTTTCCATATCTCGGGTATAAATGGTCCGTCGCAAGATTCTTTTCCAAAGAATATAAAATCTTGTAAAATGTATACAAAAGCCTGTTGTAGAGCAATTCCAGTTCGGGCAACAATTTTGAAAGAAGAGCGTAATCTTGCTAACTGGCCTACTTTGAATTCCATTTCCATAACGATCTCTTTAAGTTCTGGAGTAGGAGGAGGTTCAGGCGGTGCAAATTGAAGGAGATTCGGATCAATAACAAAAGTGTCATGTTCAAGTATTAAGCTTTCTTGTATCTTTCGACCACCTTCAACGGCCATCTGAGCATATTTACAAAGCCGATCTACAGATTTAATTTCATTCATGTAATAAGTGTTTATATCATTTTGTACCTCCATAAATGTTTTATATATGTGATCGTTGAACAATTTCATATCACGGTAACATTTGAACTGAAGTGCTAGCATTCGTAAGCAAGCACGGTACATCTCACCATTGATTCCCATTATCCACTCATCTACACATTTCAAAGCATTTTGTTTAAATATTTCTTCTAAGTTAACAGACTCTTCTGATGACGTTTCATCTTTTCTTTTAGTCGGAGGCACTATCTTTGCTACCTCACTATACTCACGACTAATAAGCGAACGGTATGAATCATTTGTGTCCTTGAAAACTTTTATAGCAAACTTAACGTTATTTTCTATGATTAAATTGAAAGGATTATTGCTGTAGTCAATTTCAATATTTTTAAGCTGCAAATCTTGAAACGCAGCTTTTAATTGTTTGTAAACTTTATCTTCTCCGCCCTTCTTGCTTCCAGAAGTTTCGTCTGATTCTTTTAAGATTTTTGTCAAGTCCTTGGAAACAAGCCTATCATTTGGTGGCATACGTTTAATCATAGCGAAGTAAAAGTCATGAAAGGCTTGATACGTTAATATCGATCTGTAATAGAGACACTTCAGTACAATACGGACAGTAAAAACAAATAAATTTAAGAGTTGTTTTATGAAATATTATGAAATCTTAAAAATTATAAATGACCAAGTCGTGAAGTCCAGCCAGTAAATTAAAATTTATTAATAAATGTGTTATAGTAGGATTTTCTTATTTTATCTACAACGGTGAAGCGCGTGTCTATTATCTCACGTACTACACTCGTAATCCTCAACCACTGTGAAACTTAGATAAAAATAAAAAATCTGTCTGATTCTTATCGTGAGATTCGTTTAGATAATTCTTTTTATAATATTATTACAGTTTTAGTTTTACATTTAAGATAATGCCACTCAACTTTACCTGTTCAATTCAGTTTGCATGCACGAGACGTATGTGTTGACCATCGCAGTAAGTTCCTCCATTGCCCAGTTTTCGCAAATAAGCGCCTGCCTTTGCTGTTCTGCATAGAGTTTTCTTTCATCGCAAATGTGGTACAATTTGAGTTGTAGCTCTTTAATCCTACAGTGCCACTCATTCTTAGTTAAATTAATGTCTCTCCAATCAAATTCAAAATCATTATACTCTTTTTGAAAGCGACTAACTAAATCTTGTTTAAACGATGGCAATGTTATTATTTGCTCCATTTTATCTTTTATAAATCTAGCATACGGCACTAGGCAATTCATTTGTAGTCGCTTAGCAAAAAATAGGTGTTTCATATCATTAATGTACGTTTTTTCAATCTCTTCCCAGCATGTTGCCAATGCTACTCCTATAATTTGTGCTATTGGTATTTCTCCATATTCCCAATCTTCCTCTCCGGGTAATATATTTATTTCTTCTGAGCACAAAGTCGTCTTACTGACATGTTCTTCGGCTCCTTCTTCAGGCGCCATGACGAAATCCTCACGTTCTCCTTCAATTGAATCGGGAGGTTTTACGACTTCTAATTCATTGGTTACTGATAGTTTGCTTAATTTTGATGCCCGACGGAGTTTTTCTTTTGATCTGCCATTAGACACTTCAGGCTTAACTATTTTAGATTTGATTCTTTTATCATCTGAACTTGGAAAATCGAGACTACTTAATACGTTTTCACCAAATAATGAATGACAAGACTTCAAAGGCATCATGAAATCTCCAATTATGTATTTACATATTTGTGAAAGAAAATCTTTGTCTATTACTTCATAATACATACTATAATTTAAGCCCAATATAGCATAGAATCTATCTATAAGTTCAGAATTTTCTTCTGTTAAATCCCATATGACCAATTCTTGAAGAATGTCTTCAGTTTCTTTAAGTCCAATGTAACAAGTAAAATAACTTTCAAAAGGCTTTTCTATTCGCTTCTTATGTGGGTCATTAACTAATCTAGAAACTCTTATCTCTTTGTATTGGTCTGTTTCTTTTTTTCTATGTTTGGCAATAGTTTCTTCCAAGAAAATGTCATCTCTATCAATAAATTCTTCCTCATCTGGAGGAGCACGACCAGAAAAAGTTTCTTCGAGAATTTGGGCTTCTCTATATGAATTAGGATAATTGATAATTACAAAACCGTTAATATTATCTTGAGTTTTTAAGTATTCTACGATCATGGCAGCTAATAAATGATCTGTTAGCGAGTCTCCGAAATTAAGGGTTTCGTAAGCATATCTACCAAGTTCGGCTGCAGGTGACAGAACAATCTCTTCCTCGGGAATCGTTTTTGGAGTTTGTGTCTGCTTCGTATTAGGTGGCGGCGGTCCAATTACCGGAGGAATATAAGGTTCACTAGCTTTAACAGCAATTTCTTCGTCTATTTTCATTAAACGAATAAGCTCTTTATCTTCTTCTTCAATGGCAGCTGCAATCAACTTATCAAATGAGAGTTCGATATCCGTACAACCAACCATTTCCGTTTTGAATAGTTTTAAGCAATAGTTAATAGCTGTTTCAAGGCGAACAACGAAAATTTTACGATAGTTTAGTAAAGTTTGCATTGCAACAGTTATGGATCTATCTGGAAGGCCACGTAAAATAGCTTTTGCAGAATATTCTGGTAAAGCGGCTGGTGGCCTTGGTGGTGGGTATGGGTATTTTTGCTCCAGTAAGGTATACACCAAGTGTCCTAGTATTCTTGTACCCAAATATTCATATTTTCGTTCCTCTGATTCAGGATCGTAGTTCGGTATCAGTATATCTAATGTCCATGGATGTGAATAATTATGATATTCCTTGAATTCACTATCATTGAGTGCTTCTTGGCGATCCAATTCTAATCTTATTATTTCTTCTTCTTCCGGCACAACTTCTTCTTCTAAATCAGGTTCCTTCAATATGGATTCCATTGGATCAAGAATATCAAAAATAGGTTGGTGTTTAAAGTACAGTGTCTTCCACTCATGAATATAATGATTGGGAATTTCATCACCGATTAGTCGCATAAAGTACGCGTATTTCGTAGCGTAATCGACAATTGATAGCATAGTTTCGTAACAAATTTCATAATAATGTTGCCGTTTCCTTTTCATTTTTTCGGCATACAATTTTGTGTGGAGCATGTTTTGTCTTTGCTTTTCGAAATTAATCTCTTCTACCTCTAAATGAATTTGCTCCCTAACATTATCTAAAAATAGATGAAACTGTTGCTCTCTTTGGTCAGCAAATTCCTTTTCAGCACGCAATCTATTTTGTGCTACGTTACGGGCCTGCTGTTTCGTTTCCATGATTTTAGTGCACATTTGCTTCTCGAATTGTGATAGCTTCATGACTTTTTTTGCTAAATCTTTATCTAGCTTTGCTTCTTCTTCAGCTACTGAAAGGTCCCATATAGAGTTACTAAGGACATTTCTTACTTGTTTTTGAAATTCTTTGGAATCTGAACTCTTACGTATTCTTGTATGCAAATTGTCCATATAATCCTTAACCCAATTGGAATCAGCAATAGATTTCCTCCGTTCCACAGATATTTCTTCCATTTCAAGTAGTTGTTCATAAGTATAATTTTTAAATTGACAAGGGTATCTCAAAGAAAACTTCTCCATTTCTGCTTTAGTGGTATTCGGTGGCTTGACCGGTTTTTTTATCTCATAGCACAGAGGTGTCTTACTTTCTTCAATTTTGGATAGCATTTTAGAATACTTATGACGTATGTAGTCATAAGTATCTTTAACTTGATCGGTTTTCTTCCTTTGCCATTCAATATACTGTCTCTCATCAAGTAAAGGTTTTGAAAGATTATCAACAAAAGATTCTTCTTCTTCTTCTGGTATTTTCTCTACAGTAAATCTGTTTTTCAATTTGTCTACAAGAGTTGATACCATCTTTCTCTCGCGTTGAATGAAGTTCGTGCGATCTCTTTTGTCTAAATGAAGGAATAGCTGGTAGAAAAGCCTTAATAACGCAGTGCCTTTACCCTCTTGTATGCTAGCCAGGTCACTATCACTGATATGAACTTCTACCTCTCGAAGCCATTCAGATAAGTATTTCCAGTTATTTTTAAGATCTTCGGGAGCATTGCTTGGCCTTATTAAGAAATGTTTTTCTTCACTGATAACGTGATAGCTAAGTAAAACACTGGCAATGACGTGTCCATTCTTCATCATCTCCCCGAACTCCTCTGCCTCCCATTTTATTGGCCGTCTTAGTCTTTCTGTGAGCCACTCTTTCAATATTTCAGCCATTGTGAATAAATAAATTCAATATTGTTTATTTTGGTAGACCAATGTTTGAAATCAATGACAAGGTGACACGCAAGACATATTTACACTCAATTGCTCTCAATAGTCATAGTGACATTGTGACAGTTGAGTTAGGTTTTTAATGAGATGTCTGAGGAGGTTACAACAAAAACACGAGAACGCTAGAGCTCGTATATCTACAGCTTCATGAAAGCCATCCGCCCACTGCTCAAAATTCGACTGTAGTTCGCAAAATGGCCAGCAGCGCATGTACTCGCCTTCCTCATTCATACAGTTCTTATCTCATGTTAATGGCCACATTTAGTTGTGCGTAGCAGATTACTCAACGTCGGTCGACGTTACACAGTATGATGACCGGAATCAGCACGGATCAAAACCATTCCCCCATTACTGTAGGAATATATTAACGGTCCACTGATTAATAGAAACGTTTTACCTAAAAATAAAACGGTTATTAAACATACTTACCTAATTCGACGCCTAATATATATAAGAGAGTAATACCTACATACCTAATTTCTGGCCTAAAATCGTGTACAACCACCATTGGTGGTCTTTGACCATTGGCCATTTTTAACACTAACCAGGCAGGATGTGTGGGGGCACATAATTTAATTTGTTTGTCATTAGCATCGTGATTTCTGAGTTCTGACCGAAGAGGTCGCCTTAAGAAAAATAAAGTGCATTACGTACAAATTGGCGGTAAAAAAACAAATACTTATCAGTGGTTTATACCAAGCGAAAAAGTAAACAGTTTTTATTACGTAAGTCGTGTGCAAAAAAGGTAAAACACTTTCTTCTTTATTTAGTGCTTATCAATGACGATTGTCAGTTAAAATTTTTCACAAAAACCTTTGAGTTTTTAAACGGTAACCCGTTCGTTTTATGAAATAAAGTAACGGTTTTTTTTTATAACTAGTTGTCGCCTGCGACTTCTTCGCGAAGACTACACTATCCCACAGGGACCTGTTACCGAGATAAAAAGTATCCTATATCTATTAGGCTATACCTATTAGGCTTCGAATAACGGTAGGTACAGTACTGTTTAATACCTACTTTCCTTTAATTATATTATTTGTTGCATGTGTAAAGTCAAACTTATATTAAACTAGTGGCCGGCTCGAACTTACACCCGTATCCCATGATGGACCCGTATTGCAACGCCACCCCCTGGCTGGGTCCAATTGTAAATCGAAACCACCTAGAGACCCTCTTAAGCACACACAAAAAAATTCATCAAAATCGGTCCAGCCGTATAGTAGGAAAAAAAAACACAAATGTTGAAAAAATTTCCACGAGCAGGATTTGAACCTGCACCCTTCTGACTTTCCGGGTCAGGTGCTCTTCCAATTGAGCTATCGTGGTTCTAACCAGCCCGCCGAAATTATTCAACACTATTTACTTTTTACTTTGAAAGCCAAAGGCACCCATTCAATGTCAACAACTACCGTCATTAACACCCGATCATAATATTTTTACAAATACTAAAGATCAGTTAAGAAGTAGGCAAGCTATTTATAAAATGTTTTTATTTATATAATTTTAACGCAAATTATGTTGCGAAACAAATTACAAAAACACAAATGTTGAAAAAATTTCCACGAGCAGGATTTGAACCTGCACCCTTCTGACATTCCGGGTCAGGTGCTCTTCCAATTGAGGAATTTTTTTCAACATTTAAGTTTTTGTAATTTGTTTCGCAACAAAATTTGCGTTAAAATTATATAAACAAAACAAAAACATTGTATAGTAGGAGTTCAGTGACATACACACCTATTGAAGAACCATATACGAGTTCAGTTTTGCTTTCTGTGCGTCTGTCTATAAGGTCTGAGGGGTGAGTAAAGCATTATTAGTTATCAATCGGGGGTAAAGCACGAAGGTGTAGGTAAAAGTAAAGCACATGCAGTCCACCATGCTGCTTTAGGAATTTCAAGTTTCATGGATTTTGGGACTGGCAACAAGAAATTAAATAATGGTTCAATTTTTTTCTGCAAGCAATTCGGTCTTAACATGTCAATGTCACTTCCTTCTTTGTTTTGTCATTCATTCAATATTATGACTTTTTTGTTATGTTTATTTTCACTATTTTTTACGCACGTTTCATAAATCTGTTCTTCGTAATCCAGAATGAAATGCAATGAGTTCGAGAAGAGTGTAAGCTGAACTGACATCATCAAATGAAACAACAAACTTACCCAGCGGCAGTTTGTGTGATTAATTTATTACGTTGTTGCAGAAGCCTCGTCACCACATGAACATACAGAATTTGGATAAGGCGTTGCACGATCTCGGCATGCTCAGTGCCATAACAGAAGCGCGGCGTGATTATTTACATGAGTCGAAGGCCAGTACGATGCGGTACACCTCGCGCTACGTCTCAAACGTCACCGTGGGCTATTGTATGCGACGAATGACGAGTAAAAACAGGCTATGCCCTTACGTGCTGCCCGTGAGGCACAGAACTAAGAGTGAGAACTCCGACGCGATGAGTGGTGATGTGAATGACGGTGGATGCGAGTTCAAAGGTATTATGGAACCTTCCACAAGCGGGGTGAGTTCACACGAGTGCGCCAAAAGCCCCGCGAAGCGATGTCAGTCGCTGGAAAACCTCAACCTGTTAGTAGACCCGAAACCCGCCCCGGAGGCGTCACCTGACATGGACTGTATGTCAACGAGGATCCAAAAGCTACAGGTTGATGAATGACATCAGTTCATGTGGTGATGCCATAATGTCAATATTATAGATAGAAAGGGGTAGAGTACTAGTATTAATCACATGGATGTTATTTATAAACATGTTTTCAATGTAATGTACCCTCTTAAAGGATATGGACCCTCCTCACTTAATTTATTGTAATGGTGATTGTAGTGTTTCCAGTGCTGACACTACTTTCAGTAATGCTTGTATTAGAAAATTTTGTACTTAGCTAGCTACCTACCTTACTTTTTGCAATTTAAACTTTACTGTCCATGGAGTCCTGTCATTGTTTTTGTCAATACGTCAATTGCCTGCATTTGTGAAAAGAAATTTTAAAAATGGCAGAGACATAATGAAATCTTCTTTTTAACACTTATAATTTAACTTTGTAGTAAATTAATAATCATTTGAATTGTGCTAAGTAGCCAGCAGTGAGGAGGGATTATGTAGATTTGATTGTAAATGTTCCTAGTTATTTGGCATAATAGAGTTAAGTTTGCATGTGTGTCCGGTTTCGAAATATGAAACTTCAGTGCAGCCGTGTGTTCACACATATATTAAAATAAGCAATTGCTCAAAGTTTTTAGAATGGGTACAAACTTTACACAATGATATGCAATGGTTTATTTTGTATCTGAATTTGGATGATAAATCTATGGTGTTGTTAACTTGGAGGACTTTTTGATTTTTATGGTTACCTAATGTGAGTACCACCTAAGTATATTAAGAACAAATTTTATTATTTCATCTAAGTCACAGGATGCACTATCTGGGCCAATTCATTTAGGAAGTAATTCTATAACTGTTAGATTTTTTTATTAAAATGATATTGTGAAAACTACATTTTTGCTGTTGTATCTGTATACAGTATTAGTAGATTGATCTACAAAGTACAAAGGATAAAAAAACACCAAAATAATAGTATATTTCTACATGGAGAAGCCATATGTGAGCAATCACACATTATTTTATTTTTTTAAATTGTATGTTTATTTTTTATTAAGTTTAGCAATATTTGTTTTTCACATTAATTCAAATCATTGTATAGCTACTGTTCACAATAATAGATGTTAACTAAGTCTAATTATTGAAGACTGTTCAAGGATCTCATTTCAAATGAAAATAGCTTCATATAATTTGTATAATAATATGATTGTATCCAAATCTTTGCGTTTGTGACTTAGCAAAAGATACTTATGCGTTTGTTAACATTTTTGTTACTTTTATCTTATTTAATAACAAATATTTGAAATAAATATTGCTTTAAATAAATATAGATAGAACTTTTATTTACTCAAACCATCTCAAACTTATATCTATTATATAATTCTCATGTCACAATGTGAGTTGCCATACCCCTCCGAAACGGCTCTATTGATTTTTATGAAATTTTATATGTATATTCGGTAGGTATGACAATAGGTTGTAAAGTATATTTCATATCGCTGGGTGATTAGAATTTCCCTATCCAGAAAAATTATACGGCAGAACAACCTTGCCGCATCAGCTAGTTTTTCTTTAAAATTTAATTGACTCCTACATAGTTAGCCAGATTTAAATATAAAGCAGTAGGACACAATATAGTCTTCACTATCAAATAGTGCAAAGTAATGTTGTTTTTTATTGATTGCTTGTAGAACTAAACAACCAAATTCGCACATAGTTTTTTTTTATCAAGCTAAGTATTTTTTAGTAATCTTAAGTTTTTTTACTATGAAAGTGCGTCATAACTTGAAGTTCCACCATTTATTTATCGTGGATAGATAAACAAGTCTTTAATCAATCAGTGCGTCCTACCCGTCATGACATACATTGCCGAATCGTGGACACTCATCACGGTAGGGCTTCACAAATTTAAAGATGCTCGGTGTTTCTCGGAAGGATCAGATTCGGAACAAGGTGATCCGACAGAGATCGAAAGTAAGACATAGCCCACCGGATCAGCAAGATGAAGTGGCAATGGGCCGGTCCTTTTAGTTGAAGAACCGATAACCGTTGAATCGTGCTCAGTGGCGTGCACTTGGTGATGGATAGATAAATAAATCAAGCACAATTGAAACTTAAAATTCATTTATTTGTTGTAGCTGAGTATGTAA
The DNA here is from genome assembly GCA_949315975.1 of Eudonia truncicolella. Lineage (NCBI taxonomy): Eukaryota > Metazoa > Arthropoda > Insecta > Lepidoptera > Crambidae > Eudonia > Eudonia truncicolella. The sequence continues at coordinate 4,287,737 of OX438840.1, read as the reverse complement.
CACTTAGATATAAATAACAAAATCCACTGTAAATAATATTGCATCTGTTTGACTACTAAACTTGTTCACATCGCTTTCACTTTGAGCTGCTTCATTTTGGGTGTTTTCCGTTTCTTTTCACGTTTTTGTTCCTTTAACTCCCAGCGACGCTGTTTCTCTGGGTCATCTTCCTGTAAAATTAAATAAAAAATAATTTAATTAAGCTAGTAAGAAAAACTATAGTAAATAGCCTATATACTGTTCCACAGCTGAGCAAAGGCTTACATCATTGAAACCAAGTTATCGCTACAATTGATGGGTATTGGCGTAATCACCACGCATTCCATAAATCGAAAAATCCAAAACACTTTGCCCAACCTGGGAATTGAACCCGGAACCCTCGAGTATCGGACCGAGCGCTTTGCTACTCGGCCACCTTGGCGAAGAAGAAACCTAAGGTTGAATATTATATTATTATTTGTCTGTCTGAAATCTGATATTAAATTTCAACTGATAGTTAAACATTTGTTAAAATGTGCCTTGAATGCAGACGTAATATTTTATTTTATTTTATTTTATACATTTTAAGGAAAACTTACAGCTAAATAAAAGTATAACATGTAACTATATTACTGAGGGCCATTTACAAGTTTCCACAGAAATTAATAAATTATTATAAGGACGGACATTGTTGTAAAAAAGAACTGTAACTAAACGCTTGTAGTATAAGTGGAATAAGAATATAAAGTTTAATTATTGAAAAAGTTGTTTGCAAGTAAACGTTTAGAATGATCAACTGACGTTCCGAATAAGTCGACGTCATTACATTTTATTATTTTATTGATCTTTAGGTTTGGCTTCCAGATGGGCTACCGAACTTTGAATTACTTCTTGGTAGCTCATTTAGAACTGTCGCAGCAGTATCGGCAGTCGCTTTCATAGGTTATACTATTATAATTTTTGATATAAACTGAAATAAATAACTCAAACTTATCTTATATCTACGATGCTTTTGGGATACAATAGGGAAACAATTTTCAACTGATATATTTTTTGTATGTGTTGTTTCAATTGCCCGATCAGTACCTACGATCGGTCCGTACATAGGCGTCACTAAATCAGGGCTAATTCAAGGGATAGTATGGGTAAAGTAAGCAAGGACTTGAAAAAATATATAACAGATTGTCTCAATCCATTTCAAGCACAAGTCTTCACAACAAGTAATTAAAACTAGCCAAGAAATGCAATGTTATATTTCTCCCTTTTTGATCACAATGCCTACGCCGCAAAACGACTTACTCCTAAACAGCTATAAGACTAAGTGGCAAAATTACTAACATTTAATAACACGCATACAAAGCAAAATGCCTCAAATCAATATCTCTAAAGCGGTTTGCCTAATTTGCAATATGTCTGCATTCTTTCTTGTCTAGGCAGCATAACGTCTCAAAAATTAAAATGACTTTAAAGGATAATACATGACATGCCATAAAACTAAGAAGCATAATTAATCGCTATCAAAAACGGCTATAAATCAAACTGCCTCAAATTAATAAAATAATATTATAAATGTAAAAGGAAGTGACATAAAAAACTCTATGCGAATTCCCTATTTTCCGATAAGATACTGGCCACTTTAATTTGAATTGGTTGATAACTATTAAAACTTAATTGTCTATAATGTCAATCGTTTGAATTCATTCATTACATTTGCATCGAAAATGGCAAAAAATGAAAATCAAAAGGGCGGGCAATCTTTGATGTGGTCTGGTTACAGATTTACAAAAAATCATGACAACTCTAGTGACGGAACTACCTTATGGAGGTGTGTTGATAGAAACTGTAATGCATCACATAATGCCGACAAAAATGCAATTTTGAAAAATAGCGTACATCCTTGCTGGCCTAATACTACAAAAAATAAAAAATCTTCTATGATCGAAGAATGCAGTACAACAAGTTTTTGAGAATGTTTACACAAAAAGAGACATTACATCGGATGACGAAGATATGCTGCCTATATTTAAGTCAAAAAAAGATATGTCAAATGTCTTCTAATGAGCATTTACTGCATTTATTTTATAGTTATAAAATGATGTAATACCTGACCCATTTTTTTTCAGAATATAATGTTAAAATTGCTTATTACTAAGGTGAGATGTCAAATGTTACACATCATATGCGACTACTGTAAGGCTCGCTCGTTTTTTTTTTGAGTCTTGTGTATTCTCACCGCCAGTATGCGCTCTTTTTCCTGCTTGCGGCGCTCTTCTCGCTTGAGTGCGGCTTGTTCCTGACGAGCGGCGTGAGCGCCCCGTAGCCACGCCTCTGCTACTTTCTGGCGGCGTTTCTCGCATTTAGCTAAGGCCTGTCGGTGGGAAAATACATTATTAGAAAACCATGTTGCATTTAGGCATTCCATACAAGCTTAGACAGTTTTAATGCAACTTTGTATGCTTAAGGTAATTACAGAGATCTTGACAGTTAATAGAAGCCATTTAAAGAAAACATTCGTTTGGTCTTTCCATAGTAGACTTTCAATCTCATAAAATTTTATAATAAAAGAAGTTTTTATAAATGACTTCATGCGATTTAATAAAATTATTATGCAATGTATCAAACCGCTTAAATTCAATAGAATAAACGGTATTTTAAATGTTCTTTAGTAAGTTCTTAGATTTCTTTTTTTTTTTCTTGAATATAGAAACTTATTAAGCACGCACCACGTTTGACGCTTAGCAGCTGAACTGATCAGTTGTGTGTCTATGGATCAGGATCTCTCCGTGTAAGAGCAATTTTGTTTGCATGATATTACGATGATTCGATTTCTTTACATGCAAGTATACCGTGTCCCCACTCCGAAGATTGTTCATAACGGTTTTGGATCATCCTTGTAGCACAGAGGGGTATCGCATGAGTTTTTACGATCCTTCTTTTTTCCTTCCTCCCCCCCCTTAAGGGTTTCAAAAGAAGCGTCCCACACAACCACCTGTCTCCCCGGGAACAGTTAAAAAGTAAAGGTATGCTAAGCTTATGATAAGCAGCTGCTTGAGCTTGTCCAGCAGGTGGAACACCAGCATGAGCAGCGGCCGAACCTCCTATACACATCGTATACCAATACACTCGGCTCTCACCTCCTTGCTGAGCCGCAACCGCTTGAGCTTGTCCAGCAGGTGGAACACCAGCATGAGCAGCGGTCGAATCTCGCCAGCGCCGCCGTCGGGACCCAAAGCTAGGTTCACGAGCAGTACGCGCTCTGTCTCAGGCGGCTTCGTTACCGCCGTTTCTCTGCGTACATCATATACGAATTAAAAAGCCTTAATAAGTTTTCTATTCGGCCTTGGCGGCAAATTGAAGAACCATGTTTGATTGCAGTATGTTTTATTTTCAAAAAAATGTTTTCAAATTGTAATTATTTTCCCCTCTAGCTTCGTGCGGTTAGCACATTCACCTAGGGTCAAATGGTGTACTGTTCTTTGTATTATAATAGTAGATGATAATGAGTAATGGTAGAAAAGTTCCCCGAGCCCCTTGAGAATTAGTAACAATTAGTTAGATGTGGGACTTTACTAAGATCTTACGCGGACTTAAGATAATTTGGTGCACTGTTTTGTTTCATTCGCCAACACTCATACACGTTCACTAATATTTAACAGTTAATATTTATTAACTGTTGTTATAATATTAATAGAAATATTATTAAGCATAGATATGCTGAGCTACAGTATGTGTGTATATGTGTATGTACGTATGTATGTATATACTCACTCCAACTGCTTGAGCCCGCAGTACCGGTCGGAGATGTGTATGGACTGCACGGAGGTGTGGTACTGCGTCAAGGCCGCCGTGACGCGCGCGTCCAAGATGGCCGCCGTGGCCTCGGCCGACTCCGACATCACGGACAGGGCCGCCGGCAACCCGTGCTTGTCGCCCGGCCTCCGCTCGGGGCAGAACACGCTCTGGACATACATATACACTATATTGATACATGTTAATATGAGATTTGCATAATATTACTTCTCCTTTTACTTATTACTGGCTGAACCGGCGGACTTCGTACCGCTTTGACAGTTTCTATGACAACAAAACAAACAAATCCTATTTCTATTTATTTATCATTAAGCAAATTTTTTTTCTAGTAATAAATTAGCCTATGTTACTCAAAGTTAATGTAGCATTCTAATGGTGAAAGAATTTTTTAAATCAGTTCAGTACTTTTTGAGTTTATTCGTTGCAAACATACAAAAATACCAGCCACGGGTCCCAACTCCCAAATGATAAAAAACTACAAAATGAAAAATAACTCGGAATAGCACTTTAACACGGGATGCAATCACGACAATGACGGACTGTACACAAAGGTGACGTGTCTCTGGCGCTATGACAATGTCATCGAATGTATGATTTTAGTATAAAATAAAAAGTAGTAATTTGGAATTGACATTTTTTAGATGAACGCAATATTATTCATACACACTTAGCGGGTAGGTATGCTGTTGGTAACGAGGACTAATATCTCACCAAGTCCTGCATCTCCTTGGAGAGGCGCGCGGCGATCTTCTTCTGCGCGACGCACAGCACGAACGGGTCGCAGTCGTCCTTGCCCAGTTCCACCCGGATCTGCAGCGTGTCCGGGCTGGGACGCGCTATGCCCAGTAACACGTGGACTAAGTCTTGACGCTGTTTTATTGAGAAATAAAATATATTTTAATACAAGACCACAAGAAGACGTCGTTAGAGAATCAAATATATTTTAATCCAAGACCCCAAGACGTTAATGAATTAAACTTTATTTAAACTTAAACTTAAACTTAAACTTTAAGGAAAAGTACGATAACGAAACAAAAGAAAAGTACTTTAAAACATTTACAAAATAACAATAATATAAAACAGTTAAAACGAAAGATTCGCAACAGAGAATATTATTTTTATGTGAGCATTTTAGTTTCATTGGGCGTGAAAAAAATCCTTTTGAATGGAATTTCCTAATCAATCTAATAAATATTCTGATTTGATTTGATTTGATCATTATTAACCAGCGAAGGCGCTATGTCTGCAAAACTGGCGAGGGCGCACGCTCGATTGTTTCTTTAAAAAATAGTATATAGCATAGCTTAGCTACTTTTACTATATACTATAATTATATTAAATGTAAAAGCATTTCTATAATATAATAATAAAACTGTTTTGTATAATAAAACAATATTAAATGCGTATTTGTATTTTTATGCTGCCTTAACTCTTCAGCATTCCTCATTACCCGCGTTTGAGAGCTGTCACAACAAACATACCTTTATGAGCTTGAGCGTGAGCGGCATGCCCTCGCAGCAGACCCGTCTGCCTATTGTGATAAGGTTCAGTATCGTGTGACGCACCTTGATGAGCTTGAGTGTGAGGAGCATTCCCTCGCAGCAGACCCGTCCGCTGCACCACATGATGAAGCAGCGTCCGTGTGCCTATTGTGATAAGGTTCAGTATCGTGTGACGCACCTTGATGAGCTTGAGCGTGAGGAGCATTCCCTCGCAGCAGACCCGTCCGCTGCACCACATGGTGAAGCAGCGTCCGTGTGCCTATTGTGATAAGGTTCAGTATCGTGTGACGCACCTTGATGAGCTTGAGTGTGAGGAGCATTCCCTCGCAGCAGACCCGTCCGCTGCACCACATGATGAAGCAGCGTCCGTGTGCCTATAGTGATAAGGTTCAGTATCGTGTGACGCACCTTGATGAGCTTGAGCGTGAGGAGCATTCCCTCGCAGCAGACCCGTCCGCTGCACCACATGGTGAAACAGTGTTCGGCCTCGCGCCGCCAGCCGCGGTCCTCGCCTATTGACACCACGTCAGAACCCGTCTCGCCTGTAGTAATAAGGTTCAATTTTGTACTACATGTATCGTGAAATTGGACAATATGTAGCATAATAAACCCACATCCCGAAAGTAATTTGTTAAGAATCGGCAACTAAATCGATTACAACAGCCGCTTTCAAATAGTCATTTTCAAAATTAAATAAATTATTTTCATTGTTGAACAGTCTTAACTAGCGAAATTAAAACGTGCAATAAAGCTTTTTTTTATGTACACAACTAACGTTTATATTTTGTTTATTATGATTATGACTGTTCAACGAAGCTGTTATTTAACATTTTTTTTTATATTATTCGAATTAAGTATACGAATTAAAATTGCTAATAGGATTTCGCTTACGCTTAACACAAGATAGAGTGGAGTCATATGATTAAAAAAAAATCAATTTAACAATCTTCACTTTACACAAACATTAATAATAAATGGCTTGTGTTTAAACGCCTACCAAAAATGTATCAATTTTACTATCAATAAAATTCAAAACGCTTACCAAAATGGATAAATTATCACCAAATTGTGTTTCCTAAAATATTATAAAAAGAATACAATTTATATTTTTATTAAATGCCTTAAAAATATATGAGTACCTTTTAACTGCATATCAGACCAAATATGTTATATTGTCACCAAATAGATAATAACAATATTTTATGCTTCGTGTTTCAATTTGGTAAATTTTCCTTTCTGTTGTCTAATAAAAAAAATATCCAGCTAATATAAGCTAGTATCCTCAATAATTTCAATAATAGTGTAAAAATTGTTGGTATCAATGTTACTGTTTCAGTAAAACAATATTTGGTGAGCATTAATCCATTTTGGCAAGCAAAAAGAATATATGTATATACAAAACGTACAATTATTCTAATGTGTGTATATTAGGGTATAAAAATTATTTTGGTGAGCACTGAAAATGTACCCATAATAAACTCCCCACCACAGCGTCTCTAGGTCTACATCGTTTCTATCGCCAATTCTCAGGCGCCAACTACGTAACGATACAACGATTCGTAAAAAAGCAAAGTATTTCTACTGCCGCAACTCACCGACTAACGTGAAGTTGTCGTCTAACAGCGGTTTATGCAACTTGAGGAAGTTCACAGCGATGGAGGTATTCTTGGAGCGGCCGACGGCGTACCCCAGGGCGTAGGCTACGAGCAGGCAACACAGGATACCTTCTAACCAGTACGCGTCCCAGCGCCGCACTGTGATAGGGACCTGACAAAATAACAATATTGATTGAAACACAGTTCTTTGAATCATCGTTTTTGTTTTTTAATTGATGTGCATGGATTCAAAAGCGCTTTATAATGTTTACTATTACATTGTATGCTTATCTTAATGCCAATAAAAGACCTCACTTTACTAAGGGTGTTATTTAAACGGTTAGCAACTTATATGGTCAGTAAATATTTCTAAATCAGTCTGCAACTTATAACATTCTGAACAGCAGTCTTATGCCGCTCCCCCCTTTCGTGACTGGGAAAAAATAATTAACTTAACCTAACCAACAGTAAGGATTTCTTATGCTGACCGATTGTATAATTCTGCTGACCAAATATTTATTTTAAAATACAAATAAATTATTTCCCCTTTACTTAATCCTACTTTTTAATCCGTCATTTGCATTAGAGTAAATATTAACGGGTTTCTTACCATGTTTATGATTTATTTATTTATTTATTAGATCGTACACAAATAAACATTCACAATGGTTAACATTTTGGATCTCAATAGTACGTAATAGTAGTAAGCTTATCTCTAAAAAGAGATTTCTTTTAGCAGACCATGGTGACAGGATAGTATGAAAGCAGCTAGTTCGATAGACAAACTGCGCACAGAACTATTAAGAAAATATGATATTTATATAACATAAACACAACCACACATTAAACTACATATATACACAAAAATATATATATACTACTAAATATAGTATACTAGCGGCCCGCCCCGGCTTCACACGGGCGTACTTTTTTTTATATAAGTAGCCTATTTTACTCATTCTAATGGTGAAAGAATTTTTTAAATCAGTCCAGTAGTTTTTGAGTTTATTCGTTACAAACATACGTACATACATACAAAAATACAAAGGTTTCCTCTTCATAATATTATTATATTAGTATAGATATAGAAAAATAACGTGATTCAGTGCCACTCAAGTAACCGATAGTAGATAACTTTTTAGTTGTTTTTTAAAAGTACCCACAGTGCGACATTCTCGTAGAGGTATTGGTAACTATTGACGCCCGCGTGGTGGTTTATGGCCCGTCCTCCCTATCCATCCATAGGGAAGGCTCGTGCCCTAAATTGAGCTGGTGATGAACACAATGGAGCTTTATAATTAAATAAAACTCATTATCTTGATAAATGCGATTTATATTGAATTTAGCGATTTTTACAACGGAGTGCAAACGTTCGTGTATGAATTTTGAATAGAGAAGTGACAATTTTAATAGACTAGGTATTTAAAATATTTAAGCAACAATTATCCTGCCGCGCTGTCAACGGACGCCGTTATCAAAACGACATCATTGCTCGGTGGATAGTGAAGGCGCTAGCCTGAACACTCATAATTAATTTAAATGGTAAGTATCCCATCAATAATTATTTAATACTAGTTGTTTAAATAAATGTACCTACTGTTGTGCATGTTTGTGGGCACCGATGTCGTGGTAATACTATGAGCTAAGAATATTAGCACTGAATAATTACAGTGGTTTACATAGTAACAATAACTGTCAACAAGACCATAAGTTTATTATGATTCATCATAACAAACAGCATAGGCATTTAATAAGGAAACTTTAGTTAAAAATTATGTTTCCTGCAAATAGTACATTACAATGTTTTACTAAACACGACATATTTAGAAGTACTATAGAAACATATTTTTATATGGGTAAGAGATGGTAAACTGGCTAGTTTATACACGCTGGTAACACGCTGGCTAGCGTGTTACCTGATGGAGAGTAATCACAGCCGCCTATGGACACCCGCAATACCAGAGGAATCGTTTAGCGTTACAGGTCTTTAAGTAAAGTTTAAGCTTTTTTCTTGAAAGTCCCCAAGGTCCCCCGGTCCGAAAAACCGTCCCTGTAAGCTAACCAGCCTATAGACCATAGAACCGTCGATCGTAGTAAGAAGTTCCGTAAGAAACGCACACTTAGAAAACACACAACTATTCCGTCATCGCCAAAGCAGGAATTTAGTAAATCATTTCCCTTCCGCACCACCAAAAAATGGAATGCTCTCCCAACATAGGCTCCTTTGAACTATGTGTGAAGAAGCAAGTAGCGGGTTGGCCAGGTGGGTACGGCTAGTGAGGCACAATCCAACAATACTAGCTGTCCTCGCATCTGGACTCTGCTTCTGCGTAACATCAGAGTAATTTGCCATATAAAAACAGTGGTAGATCACCAGTCGTCAAGGTAAATAATAATAATGTACTTTAATTTCAGGCATAGCACGGTATAGTGTTATTAACTATAAAAATATGTTAGTATTACAGTTTGTGTTTTAAGAATTGTAGGATTGTATTAAAAACCTTTGAAATGGTAATCTTGGGCTGCTCTGAAGTGTGGGGGACGGAGCTGTCCTGGAACCCCTCAAACTCCTCCGGGTCTTGGAAGTGTTCAAATTCATTGTCTTCATCCTGCCATCATACAAAAATATAATATAAAATTTCATAGTGTTACAGAAACTGTACGGAAGAATCAACATCATTGCTGCAACAAATAAGAAATCTTAAAGCATTTAACAAAAACAAAACTTACATCTATGAAATCAGGGTGTGTTTTTGACTAATACTATCAATATCAACATTATTTGTTATAACTTATTGATTTAAGAAATAAATAGACAATTTCTGTTTAATTTATATTGTTAAACACACTTGATAATTATGAGGTTGTTGAAGTTTAGCAGTTTTCCAACCAATAACACATCATCTTGAGCTCTTCCATTTGAAGGACTTGTTAAGCCTTTGATTCCGGCTGCATTAGCTGTAGTTAACAACCACCAATTCATACTGGGCCCCCATGGTGGTGTATGGGCCATTCATCCTGTGATGGAAGACTCGTGCCCCAGCAATAGGGACATAAAATGAACTGGTGATGACATTAGTCACCACCAAAATATATAACAAATATAAGTATACTAGCTGACCGGCGGACTTCGTACCGCTTTGACAGTTTGTATGACAACAAAACAAACGAATCATTCGTCCGTTTGAGAACACCCGTATACCATGATGGGCCCCTATAGCAGCGCCACCACCGGGTCCAATTGTAAATCTAAACCATTCTCGAACACAGAAAATTTCATCCAAATCGGTCCAGCCGTTTAGAAGGAGTTCATTGACATACGCACGCACAGAACATTTATATATATAAAGATATTTAACCTCCTGAGTCCTGGCGGGTTGTATATGGAACGTCCAATAAAATTAAATATAAAATGTTATCACTGTGAAGGAACGTTAAAATGTTTGCATAAAAAGAAATGATATAGTAACACCATCTCGGAAGAAAGAATAGAAAGAAAGAAATAGCCTTTGAAAGCCTTTGAAAAGCAAAATGAGCAAAAAGACCCTCTCGGTCTAGGAGGGTATAGTAAAATCTTTTTACTATACATTTAGCGTGTTAAGATTCATTTGATGTTGATTGTACCATTCTCTATCTATTTGTTTGTTGTGTACAATCTGTATCAGTTAAGCAGTTAGTCTTATACAGTCCATAATACTCACATTACCTATAATATGAAAAATCAAAGGCTGACTGTAATATTTAAATGGTCTACTTCACAAAGGTAACTGACGTGTGAGATATGTATATTTTGTAGCTGCATTAAAATTATTGAATAACATATTTTTGTACTTTAGCAGTGCCTTGTTATTAATAGAACAAGGACACTTAAGTTAAGGATAAACTGTCAGTTACAGGTAGGTACAGTCATCATCAATCAAAGCAGCATAAGTTGATTAAGAAGGCTTGGTATGTTAGGTAACAAACCTTACTGTTATTTTATTTGAGTTTGTTTATGACTCTTAATTAAATCTACATCAACATTACATTATTTCAACAACAACAAAGTTTAGCAGATTTCACAACTTTACTGCTTTACTTGTCATGTGTATTAATTCTGGCCATAGACAAGATAAATCAGTAATACCAACAAGTGTAACAGCAACTTTTACAACATTTGGCAAACAAATGGTTGTAGTTAAGGTTGCATAAAATGTTAACATAGGTTGTATTATACTAATTAAATTCATCGATAAATGCTAATCACTACTTAAAATTTATTTTCAAACAAAAGAGGTCATGACATTTTGTAAGGCTGTTGAGCAGAGACTGAATAACTTAAAAATAATGGTACAGACGCCTGCACATTAACCTATCCAAAACTGTCAAATTTCTTCAATACATTTTCAACCATATGTCTTGGTCATAAAGTTTAAAGTCTTTTGAGGAAATTTGACAGTTTGCGGTAGGTTGATGTGCAGGCGTGTGTACATTTATAACAGGCTCCAATATTTACTAAATTAATAAATAATGCATAATTTTGGTACAGTATTTAAATGTACAATAATACCTATAGATTTTTAATTGTCATCAATACATGTGGTGGTCTTCTATATTTTTTTTATTTTTATGCGTTTATTTGTGATGGAAAGTGTCCTGCTAAAATAGGGCATTTTCCAATATTTTTGACACTGTAAGGGAGAAAAGAGCTGGACACTTGCTGAGTTTCTTGCCGGTTCTTCTCAGTACAAGATCTCCCGCCCAGAGTAGACTTACGAACCGATGGCATAGTGACATTCACAAGAGCTACTTGTAGCCTAAACTGAATAAATGATTTTTGAATTTTGAATTTTTTAATTTTGAATTGTTTATCAATTAAAATTGACAAGACCATACCACTAGAATTTTTCAATTTCAAAGCCTTTTTTAACTTACTGAAATAGCCCACAGTGTATAATATATGATACTGCTACATTATGAATTGTTAAATATTGGACATGCAAGTTTCAAAGTCAAAGTCAAATAAACTTTAGAAAAGTACTTTTGAATCGTCAAATTATTTTTGACAAATAATACACTTGACTGTTATGCACTTTTGTTGTACATACCTCCACTACTATCATGTCATCCTCAATTTCCACATTTGCTTCAAACTGTTCCTTATCTTTTGTCTTAAGTGGAGGAACAACTTTGCTATCTTCACTGAAATCTGAAAAAATAGATTAAAAATAAATAGATAAAACTTTTGACATTTATTATGCTCATCATCAAACTATAAATATCTCATAACTGGGCTAAAGCTTCCCGACATGAATATCAAACAAGACATGGGATGTTGGGCCATAAACCCACCAGATTTTTAAATTTATTATGTTTTGTAGGTGAGGCTGAGGACCTGAAGCCCGACCTCCTAACTCGATTGCTTTGGCAACGTGTATAGTTTATGACGTCATCTTGTCATCTAGCTAATAGGTATAGTCATATATCGAAAGCTGTAGCCTATAGCTTTCGATGTTGCTTTCATAGGCGGTACGAAATGACAAGATGACGTCATAAACTATACACGTAGCCAAAGCAATCGGTTAGGCGGTCGGGGGGCTGGTGTCTTGTATAACAGACTGTCTCAATCCACTTCCAGCACCTGTCTTCACAACAAGTAATTGAAACTAGCAAAGTAATGCAATGTAATGTTTCTCATTTATTGTGAAGAAAATAAATATATTTCATTATTTATTTTACGCTAGCATGCACTTGTATTGTATACTTTGTACTGTAGCAGTAAATCTTTTTAAAAAACGTAACCCTATGCCATATGCCAGTACGAATCTCATGAATATATAACTTATAATGAATGTATTCTGTACAATTAAATAAAATTTATGCTTATTCTATATTTGATGCTGTTTTATACTATTTTGTAGAATTATTTTGTGTTGTTCAACTTCACCTATCTTAATAACAATCATATCAACTACTTCTGCTTGTTGGTTGAGCTTAATGAATCAGTAAAGAAGTGGCTAAAGCTTAGTGATTCTCATGAATATCGAAGAACATACTTCTTGGCCATGTCTTTGATTCTCATCCAGCTATGCAACTTAAACCAATGCTGCTAAAATAATAGTTTTCTAATATCATACCTAGCTTAATATTAATTGGTTCATCATCATCATCTGCATCAAACTGTTCGAACTCTGCAAAGTCATCGTCCTCCAATGTGGTATCTTCATAGGCTTGAACAACTAACACACTGCATACAAGCAGTGCAATTGAAAATGCCACCAGACGCATAATGATTCTGAAATGTGAAAATAATCTGTCATCAATTATTTGTACGATAAAATTTCAAGACAGTTATGATTATAAACTATACAAGGTCTTCTTATAACACAGTAATTTTGAATAAAACAGAATGGATCAAAAAGAAACAGTATTAAGAAGCAGAGCAATAGGTGTTATCTTAACTTCAAAGTTATGTTTAGATGGGACTTAAAGGGCTTCAGGCACCTATTTTATCACTGTGAATAATATGAACAAATCTTAGAACACTACACACCTCAAAAAATTAAATTAAGGTCAAAGACATGTCAATAAAAAACCACTCAAGTCATCAATGCCATGAATTAAAATTGTATCGACATGAAAACAAAGTTGTTGCGCTTAAAGTAAGAGTTATTATTGGAACATGAAAAGGAAAGAAATGGTTTAAAAATAGGTTTAAGTACTGCGAAAATAGATGCCTAAATGTGTTCGTTATTTTATAAATTTATTCACGTTAGACCATTGAGTCACTCTAACAAGTGGATTACCTGTACAGATCTAGTTACACTAAAATTATTTATATCACTTCATTAACTTATTAATTACGATAATTTGTGAAAAATCTATCTCAGTCGTATCGCAGCACAAAACTATCTAAATTCACCTTCTGAGTATGTTCTGTTTCCATTTACACGAATATAATAAGATTATACTTTGAAAGATACTCCCACTGGCTAAAGAATACGCTCTACCGTCGATAAGCCAATCACAATAATTGTCATTTATTGATGGCTCCTTTCTAGCAATAGGAAACAAACGTCATGATGACGGGGCACGTCACAAGACATTTTTACTTTTTCAATTAGTGGATCTGGGTTTAGGCTTTTTCGCCAGAAGTAGACTAGTCTATGGTTTGGTAATTTCAAAACTGTGCAGCTGATTTAACATTGTAAACCTAATTTGTTTGACTATTCAGTATAATGTCTCTGCCTACCCCTACGGGAAAGAGGCGTGATTATATGTATGTATGTATGTATTCATTATAAAATAAAAAGGCTCCTTGCGTTGCATGAGTGTAAAAAAATATAGATCTATCCGCACACTAATGAGGTTTACTCATCTCAACTCAACGAAATGATTTCACTTCAGAAGAAGAGAAGCCTCTTGATATAAAATTTAACAAAAGAAACATTTCTTAATCACAAATACTTCCATGAATTGCTTTGCCCATTCTTTTGGGATTCCGTGTTCGTGCGAGGCTGTCTTGTTGTTGTGTCAAGTTTTTGAAGCTTATCTTCTGCAGTCTCCTTATTTTGTGGCTAGGTTAAGTCGGTTATTATTAACATGAAGCTATAATATACTACTCAAAACAAAATAAGGGCCACGAGGTATTTTTTCATTTTGGTGTAAATTATTAAACATTTACATATTGAAAGTAGTAAAATATTGAGTATACAAACTCTTTGATACCTAAACTTTTTAATATTGTAGTATTCATCTAATGCTGGCAGCAATTTTAAATAAAATTTGATTTAAAATTATTTTTGAAAATTTTGATTCCATTTTCTTTGAGGTTTTGCTTTCCTTTGCTTCTTGGTTTATTAGAAATTATCAGAGTTCATTGATATCTCGAGTCAGAAACATCTTTTGCAATATGCCACAAGCACGCAGGCGTCATATGAACTCGCTGACAGCAACCAGAGCCGTTACAATGATTGAAGAAGGTCATTCGCAGCGATCTGTGGGTTTGCAATTGGGATTTTCTCGAAGAGCTATTCAAAATCTATGGAATCGTTTCCAAGAGACCGGCAGTGTTAGAAGAAGACCTGGTTCGGGCAGAGTTCGCATTACAACAGCTCAAGAGGATCTTTACATTCGATTAAGTGCGCGCCGAGATCGCACAACGACGGCCCGCAAGCTGCAAAATCGTTTACGGCTCACAACGGGTACTCGTGTCAGTGACCAAACTATTCGTAATCGATTGCATGAAGACCAGCAGGCATCAAGAAGGCGAGTTGTCCGTATTCCATTAACCAGAAATCATCGTGCAAATCGTTTAAGATTTTCCCGTCAACATTTGGACTGGGACATAAACCAATGGGGCATGGTGCTCTTCACAGACGAATGCAAAGTTAAATTTTTTAACGACGATCGGCGTATTAGAGTATGGAGAAGACGCGGCGAGAGATTTTCAGAAGCCTGCATCCATGAAGTCGATCGTTTTGGTGGTCCAAATGTAATGATTTGGGGCGGGATAAGCTTACACGGCAAAACTGAGCTCGCTATTTTAAATGAGGGTACTGTTACTGCTCAGCGGTATATTGAGGAAGTCGTCAGACCACATGTGATCCCATTTGCCCAGCGAGCGGGTCCTGGATTCATCTTGATGCAAGACAATGCTCGTGCACACACGGCTCAAGCGACTCGGTTTGTACTGGAAGCGTCTCAAATTCAAGTCTTGCCGTGGCCGGCGAACAGTCCGGACTTAAATCCAATAGAGCACATGTGGGATCAGTTGAAACGATGAGTTAGAGACGGTGATCAGGAAATCCACAACCAACAGCAACTCATCAACGCTATTAAAAGGGCCTGGGTAGAGATTCCAATGGAAAATGTCAGGCATTTGGTTGAGAGCATGCACTCCAGGCTTCAGGAGTGCGTAACGAAACGAGGGGGGCATACCCGTTACTAAAAGATGAGCATGGAGTATTTTCTTTTGTTTTCAGTAACTTTACATTGTTTTTATTTTTAACCTTAAATGTGTTTTTTCTTTCAAAAGCAAATAAACTATTTAATCATTATTATTGGAATAAATTTATTGGTCTACACGGTAAAAACAACATTAGTTTTCGTTATGGAGACAAAAAAATTAATATTGGTTTTATTATTTTCATGGTACAGACAAAATACCTCGTGGCCCTTATTTTGTTTTGAGTAGTATATAAGGTTAATAAGTATGTAGTACTAAAGATAACTTTTTATAGGAAGCACAATAGAGAGATCAATTATCTTTCTGGTCGCATAGGATTATATTATTGAAAGAGCAATGAACTTGGGTTCAAAACAGGTCCAAATAATGCGATCAATGAATACAATAGAATGGTAAATTGGATTATCTTTCGTATACAATGCTATACCTACACTGATGTGTCACGAAATTTTCAAGATACCTATCTAAGTAATGAGCGGTGCTTCGATATACCTATTTGAATTAATTTCACAAAGAATATAGCCATACCTTCGTCTTCATAAATAAAAATAAAATTATTTTCAAATACTTACCTACTTATAAGTAAGAACACTTTTTAAAAAACCGGCCAAGCGTGAATCAAGCGTGAAATAGAAAAACAATGAAAAATATTTTATTATTAAATTAAACCTAATTGACTACCTACCAACATATTATGGAATAATACTTAGGGGTATTAATTATGTGCAGTATACCGCTACGGCCAGCCCCCTAGTTCCAAGTTTACTAATTCAATAATAAATCAATAGTGTCTCATTCAGATCATTGACACAAGACTGAGTTTTCAAATAACAGAATCATGGCTGTTTGGCGCACCCAGCTATATACATTCAAGTTACCATTCATGTGACGATAACATTTTATTTACCATCCTCTATTTAATAATAGTTATCAATTTAATACCTACATACATACCTTAACTACTTCGTTACATAATTACTATGCGAAAATAACGTGTTTCAATATAGTACATGTGCATATTTTATTACACAATCTTTCAGTTTTTCATTTCAGTTGAAGGTTGAAGTTATAGGTACTTACTTACCCTTTCATCATCTCAGACTTCCACTGCTGGACAAAGCCCCCAAGGATTTCCACAATGACCGGTTTTGTAATGCTCGCATCCAGCGGTTCACCTTGTTGGAGGCCAGCTCACACTTACCCTCCACTTAAGAACCCATGAATCCTCAACCAATGAAGAACTGTTCTTATCTGTGACTGTAGGAAGTCGGAAGACAATAATGTTACTTTTATTTTTTATTTTTTATTGCAAACATACAGCAAAAGGCGGACTTAATGCCCTAAGGCATTCTCTACCAGTCAACCTGTAAGGATATTGAGATAAAAAAACTAATCACAAATAAAATTCAACTAAAAAAACATTGTAAAAAAAATATAAAGACATGTAAGATAAAAACATACAAATATTGAAGTACAATACATTCTATAATAATCTTATAAATATAATCTATAGGTACTACCTACTATATAAATCTGTAGGCTCTGTCTGTGGGTACATGCAATTTTTCTGACAAATTTTTGGATAAATATTTGTTTTATGAGTTTATGACTCACTGACACCAAATTCTACGATTTTATAAATTTTGGTTTGTCTGTCTGTCTGTATGTCCTCTTATTATATAAGAACGGCTTGACCGATCTTGATGAAAATTTGTATGCGAAGCGGGCGGGTGTCGGCTCTTAATGAAAATTTGTATGTAGTAAGAACATGAGATTGTGCAAATGATAGGCTATAAAAATAAAATAATATTTTATTCACAAATTTTCGCACAGCGAAGCGGGCGGGTGACGGTTAGTACAATATAATATTATGGTTACAGATTTTAATAAGATTTTGGTAATTGTGGTGCCTATCAAGGTGGACTTAAAACAAGTCATATATCCAGCTATAACAAGTATGGGTACTTGCCAGGCCACCTAGAATTGAACTTCAGAGCCCGCCGCGCCGCGCCGGCGCGGGCGGAGCGGTCTAACCACTTGACCACAGAGACGGCTAAAAATCTTTTGTCAAATTAGTAGTTAGAAACGTGATTTACTTTTCTAGACAGGTAACTGTACAAATTAACCGCAACATATTAAAAGAGTATTAAACCTGTATGTAGCGATCAATGCACACAGTAGATATTTTATGTATCCGGGCTAAAATTGACATAATTAGTAGGTAAGGTAGGTAAGTCAACCATATTAAAAATCGTTTACTACACGGATGATCGTATCAAGAGTTACGTCCTCCTAACGACCATGCTAACGACTGCACTTTAGAAGTTCATTTGATGAATATAGGATTAATACGCAGAATGAAGAGCTTGATGGCGCAGTGGATAACGGGCCCGGTCTACGAGTGCTGATTTTAAGCAAGTTTCGCAAAAGCTGGTATATTTCGCAAAAG
Organism: Eudonia truncicolella; assembly: GCA_949315975.1. NCBI lineage: Eukaryota > Metazoa > Arthropoda > Insecta > Lepidoptera > Crambidae > Eudonia > Eudonia truncicolella. Next base: position 4,269,455 of record OX438840.1, on the reverse strand, counting down.
ATGATAACATCCCGAGCTCCTCCGTGCTTCGGAAGGCACGTAAAACCGTTGTTCCCGGCTGCATTGGCAGTCGTTAACAACCACCAATCCGCACTGGGCCCGCGTGGTGGTTTATTGCCCGTTCTCCCTATCCATCCATAGGGAAGGCTCGTGCTCTAGCAGTGGGGACATAAAAATGAGCTGATGATGATGATGATAAGCACATGAGTCGGGTATTTACTCATGTGCTATAAATATAGACGCCATCACATCAACATTCTATCATGTCAAATTTCTACAATAAATGTTCAACCATATGCCGTACACTTAAAGTTTAAAGTCTATTGAGCAATTTTGACAAAATAAAAACAAAATTTAAATTTAATTCAAGTGGATAAGTAGGTACTGTGTGCCTTTGGAAATAAGGAATGCAAAAGAATGCAAGTTATTATATGGGTACAGACCACAGGTATTTTTTTTTATAGATAGCTCGGCAAATGACTCCATCCCACTTGATGTTAAGTGGAAATGGAGTCCAGACGCGAAGATAACTAGCGTGAACACAAACGTAGCATCGGTTAATCTCACTCTGCCGGCCCACAAGGTGCTTCTTCACGCATCTTTTGAAGGACCCATATCATATCATATCATAGGCAGGAGTGCTGGTAGACTATTCCATCTTTTGGAGGTGCAACAAAGAAACGAGTCACCACTTATCATAATAACTCTATAATAATAAAATTAAAAAAATTCAATTAAATTCTACATTATTTTTTGGCGACAAAAACTGTGTCAAACCTTGTCAAATATTGGTTTCACTACTATTTATACATTATTAAGTGATATTTTATTATATTCGGGCTTGTTAGCCCGAAAACGTGTATGTATATTTATGTGTTGTTTTGTTTAACAACACAAAAATACCTACTCAGTGATTTGCATAACTTAGCTTTAATCATAATTAATGTCAAATTACAAAACGCACGAATCGCGCTGCTTGCTTGTTTACTAAAAAACAAGCGACGCACGAACCGCTGCCAGCAGCTTCTTAACAACCACCACAAGGTACCACAAGGTTAGATAGACTAGGTCCTACTATCAAAGCAACTAGTGCGACTTTTGTTTATCATTCGATCACATTAATGTAAAACTTCAAATTATATGGCAGTGGACCAACGCAGTGGAGTTATAGTTCATTCATACAAAGTCTCGTTTTCGAATGGCAAATAAAACACGCACCAAACACCCTGAAACGTTGTAGTGCCCAGATATAGTGATTTTTCCCATGTTCCAATGACACACAATTGTGGACGTTTTATCATCAACATCATCATCTCAGCTAAAGACGTCCACTGCTGAACAAAGGCCTCCCCTAAGGATCTCCACAACGACTGGTTTTGTGCTCCTCTCATCCAGTTGCGTGGACGTTTTTATTATTTTATTTTTTTATTATTATCGGAACCAAAACGTACAATTTATTGTATAATATGGGGTACTACTTCAGCCTCTTGGGTTTGTGTGTAGCTTAAAATAGTAGGATCCACAGAAGTTGTAGATTTACAGCAGGACACGGTAAATCAAAGAGATAAAACCATTTCCACGAGCTCCTTAAATGTGGGAATGGATCGTTGCATGCCTGATCCAAACTAGAATCGTGTTCCAATCAGTAGCTAAGTGCTAAAGAACATAAAAATTGTTAATAACTGGCTATTTATTTACTACTTCATATTCTGCAATGCAACCCTACCCGTTATCATATTATCCATAGAATCCATGCCATCCATTCTGTCTATCTAATCGCTAACCGCTTCGGCTGCATACCTCCAACACAGTCTAGGTGTTATATTTTCTCAAGAGAAATCTTGTGTCTTGGGCGTTAATTTATTTATTTATTTATTTATTTATTTAGGTTTGCCAACATTTGTGTACAACAATACATAGGCTCACTTAAATACTATATATATAAACTCGTTAATCGTTAATCGTCGTTAATCGTTTGATGCACTTGGGCTCTAGTGAATTTGCACCAATCTGCAATGATATAAAAAGTAAACTCCGATAAATTTTGAAAATAGCTCATTTTTATTGGGCTGTTTGTGAGACTTAATTTTCTGAAAAATTAAGTCATATATACAGAAGAAATAAGATTACAACCAGTTGTATCTATACAACTTCGGAAAACGAGTCTATCTATTGTCTGAGATACAAGACAAGGTTGCCTTTGTTAAAAGTAAAATGAAATTAAGTTAGCAAGTAAGTACTTACTTAATTAATAAAAGCATTTTAAAATGCATCATACTTTATGAATGCGCATTCTACTCTTTCGGACGTCAAAATACATGTTCAATGGCATTTACAAATACCAATGTTGCTAAAATACAATCACTTACTCAATCAGGAAGCAAACGAGTTTAACCAGAATCGCACCGAATGCGTGTACTTCACGACGGACCGTAACGACTAACATAAAGTTTGACATGAGTTTGACGCCTACATTTGGTACAGGAGGCGCCTGCACATCAACCTAACCAAAACTGTCAAATTTCTTCAATAAATGTCAACCATATGCCTTACACAAAAGTTTAAAGTGTAATGAGGAAATTTGACAGTTTGTGGTAGTCTGATGTGTAAGCGTGTGTACTATGGAAGTCTTTTAACATGGCATAGGGGCGAAGTAACTTAATTTGTACAAGCATAGATAAGAAGCAGGTTGTACATAATATTTATATATATATATATATATATATATATATATATATATATATATATATAAATCTTCTGTGCGTGTGTATGTTACTGAACTCCTTCTAAACAGCTGGACCGATTTGGATGAAATTTTTTGTGTGTGTTTAAGTTGATTCGAGAATGGGTTAGATTTACAATTGAGCCCGGTAGGTGGCGCTGCTATAGGGGTCCATCATGGGATACGGGTGTTCTTAAGTGGACGAATGATTTGTTTGTTTTGTTGTCATGGAAACCGTCAACGTTTTGTTTGTTTTGTTGTCATGGAAACTGTCAAAGCGGTACGAAGTCCGCCGGTCAGCTTTGATCGAAGGATCAGCTAGTATTATTATATTATATCAGCCATAGCTGTCCCACACCTGGGCTAAGGCCTCCCCACACTTTTTCCACACCTTCCGGTCCCCTGCAACATCACGCCATTCCTTGATGAACCTATCTAGGTCGTCCCGCCATCTTCGTCTTGGTCTACCTGGTCGCCTTTTCACATTTTGTGGGGTCCACTTCGTTGTGATCCACGCCCATCTCTTGTTCGGCATGCGGTAGACATGACCAGCCCAGTCCCACTTCAGCCCGGAGGCGGCCCTTCGAGTACGGAAACAATTTTCGTGCGAGAGCGCAGCTCTGTGTTTCGAACGCGGTTTTGTCGCTTTACTCCTAAAATACTGCGCTCTATCGCACGCTGGCACACCCTGAGCCTAGGTTTCCAAGCTTCCGTTAAAGACCAAGTCTGAGCACCATACTTCAGGATGGAGAGAATGCACATGTCCATTAGTTTACGTTTTAGTGACATTGGAAGGTCGCCCTTCATAAACTCTTGCATTGACCAGAAGCTCCTCCAAGCGTTATCAATCCGGCGTTCGATATCTTTTTCTTGCCTCGCCTGGAAGGAGACCATTCGGCCAAGGTAAATGTATTCATGGACATGCGCAGTTTCTTCTCCGTCCACGGTCACCTTTCGTTTGATACTGTTGGTCATAAACTTGGTCTTTAACATATTCATTATAAGTCTAACCTCAAGGCTCACCTCACTGAGTTCCTGCATCATCTGCTCCAACTCTGAAGCAGAACGGAAAAAAAAAAGGATGTCGTCAGCAAATTGAAGGTTAGTTCACTTTCTATCGCCAGCCTCGATGCCCTTACCATCCCACCTCCCTGCCAAATCTTCCAGGACGCTGATGAACAGTTTGAGGGATAGCGGATCGCCTTGCTTGACACCCTTCTCAATTTTGAACTTCGGACCGGAAGATTGTAGTTTGATAGCGGCTGTACTCGATGAATAAATATTATGGATTATGTTTTTTTCGGTGGTCAGTTTCGGTTCAAAAAACCCTCCACCATTTACAATATTAAAAAAAACCCTCCACCATTACTTATATCTAATTACAAAAAACATTGATGTTCGTTCCAACATTGCTCCCATGCATGTGGACTCAGATTAAAATACATGTCACATTTTTGACGCAACTCAAATTTTATCGTTCTCGATCGTACCGCTTCATCTGACATCGGTACGTTACAATACATTTCTATCGGATAATTACTACAAGTATATAAAACACAATTTTTAACATCACACCTATCCTTATATTTTACGTCATTACATTGCCATTCCCGACGCCAAAATCTTCCACTGCTCAAACTGGTTGTCCGTTAGCTTACACTCGTCCATCAGACACGCATTTGTGTGCAGCAGTCCACTAAAGTTGAAGCTTGAATTTGATATCAGTCCCGTGAGCAAACAATAATTAAAATGACACGCTACCAAAGAGTTCATAATCATTGTCTTTCCCGTTGACGGTAGACCCAGGAAAAATTATTCTTCTTACCGCTCCTCTGTACGAAATGCTCAAAGGTGCTCTTCATAAATCTCTCTTCGTTAATCTTGTTTGATTCCAGAATGGCCTTCAACTTTATGATATTTTCCAAGTCCATGTCCAGAGTGTTTGTCTTTTCAAATTTATTTTTTGCTCTTTCAAATCTCTGTTTTATTGACTCTTGAAATACCAAAACTCTCGCGATGTGTATGTAGGTCCTGATTTTTTCAGAGTATTGCTTGGTGCATAGGATTTTAATCCCTTCAGGTTGTCGACTAAATACTGCCATTGCTTCTCCCTCTGTGACAGCACCTTCTTTGCATAAATGTACAATAATATTTGAGTCTCCACACAAATATTCGCCATTTCCTTACTCCCCTTGTTACAAATAAAACCTCTCATACTTATGAGAGTACCTACTACTGTAATTACAGTAGGTCAATTCTTTTAAAAAACTGCAACTGCACGCTTACGCCTGTCATTTGTCGCGTGTAGGAGCAGTGCTGTGGAAATAGACGTATTCTATTAAAATTCTCTGCACCACAACTAAACTACACCTGCGGTTCATTATAGCATAATATGTTTGCAATTTGATTAATTCGTTGTGAATTTCTTTATGTTTTATGAAAATCGCCATTAAATTTCAAATGAATAAAGTAGCCGCCAAAACGATGCATGCAGGTCACGCGTGATGTTATGACGTCACCTGCTTGTAAACAAACTTTTAGCTGTCAAATCACACCATACAAAACATCGAGTGACATTTACTATAATCAAGCAGGTGACGTCACTTCAGATTCAGTCAATTCCGTGCGTTTACGATCACGTGGTCAAGCATAAAAATTTAATTTATTTATTAATGATTTTTTTATAAAAAATATACTTATTTTAAAATTATGTGCTGGCTAAATTGGTTTAAAAAAAGTTAACAACAGTTTGATCTATATTTTCATTGTAGTCAAATACCCTATTATCTTTGAATAATCTAATTTGAATATTATTATAAGTAAATATCCAACAAGAGTTAGGATGCAGATTATTATAACTTGTTTGTTCCTTAACAGGACAGTTTTTGTGACATTTACCTACATGACTAAAGCGAGTACAATGTTACTTTATGAATTACTAAAACCCGGGACGAAAACCCTACGAAATTGTGAAAACTACGAACCCCAAGAACCTTTAAGTCCGAAATTAGATCCACATAGATAATATTAGTGATTAACATTAGATAGTGCATATTATAATATTTTTTATATACGTAGCGCGGCAAATGACTCCACTCAACCTGATGTTAAGTGGAAATGGAATTCAGGCGCGAAAACAACAGATGCAGTGAAAACAACGCAGCATTAGTCATGCACCCTCACCCTGCCGGCCCATAAGGTGCCTCTTCACGATTTTGAAGGACCCCATATCATAGGAAGGAGGAAAACGTGTGTTGGTAGACTGTTCCATCTTTTAGAGGTGCGACAAAGAAACGAGAGTGTAGCGTTATATCTAGCGTTTAAAATGACTACCAACAGGATACGATAGATGCCATTAACTAGTAACCACATAGGTATTCGTGACTATTATTATGGATAAATAATAGTTGCTATTACTCACGTAGGTATATAATGATTTATTTCGGCTGTGCAGCAAATATGCACATTGTAGAATGTAACTATTGTAACTATTAGTTATCTGTAGTTATAGTTTTGTGTTTTGTTTTGAACTGTAGATTTTTTTATTCCACGAGAATGATTTGGCTTACAACCTGGTTTAAAACTGATATTGTCTTAATCGAACTTCAGTAACAAAATAATGAACTGGCAAAACTTTATACACCTATCACCGGTTCATTTTATGACCCCCTGCTAGGGCATCCATCCTACTCTATGGATGGATAGGGAGGACGGGCCATAAACCACCATGCGGGCCCAGTGCGGATTGTTGGTTGTTAACGCCGACCTTTGCTAAAGTTGCTTTACCTTAGCAATCGCAGACCGAGCGCGTTAACCATATATATAGAGGATAGTGCAGCTTGGGGGCAATCCCCGCCCGATCCTCTAAATGACAGCACACATTTACAGAATACACTAAACATGCACACCAGTTTAGGCCCAAGACACCGTACTCGTAGAACAAGGGTACGAAGAACCGGTTCACACTCGCTCTACACCAGGTACAGACATGTACCTGGGCGCTTCTCTCCTCCTCCACGGCCCGGTCAACCCGAGCCGAGGTTCGTGCCTTTAGAGGCGCCCTCGGGTTGCTCCGCTCCCCGATCCGATCCGAACCCTTCGGAGAATCTAGTAGGGCACGGGGACGCGCACTAGTGCGCGATGCCGTTCCCTCTAGATAACCTCTGAAGGTGATTAGTTTCACACGACTTGAGGGACCCTTTACGTTCCTCGCCGCCCCCAAAAAAGCCCGGTGAGACTGAAAATGCCACAGCGGCAATCAGCAATCTCCCTCAAAAAAAAAAATTGGGGGCAATAGTGTTTAAAGATACGAGTACGTTATATGCATACAAAACAACCGCAAAAAATGCTTTGAAAATGTTCGTTCTAATTTTGAATTTTAACTAATATTTATTTCAATATCTTTTCAAATGATGTAAAAGGAAAAGCATAATTAAAGCGCAATTAGAATGAAAAATACGGCCATTGTATGTTGTTTGGCATTTAAAACAAAAATTATAAATTTCTTAATTAGCTGATATGCACCAATTAATACTTATTCGCCGCAAAGCTAGCTTTTACAAAGCTTGAAATTCGCGATTTAAATTAATAAAATCGAATTATTCTATTTGCAATTCGACCCAATCCAACGATTTGAGACTGCACCAAAGAGGATAACTTCGAAAACAGGTTTAAAATTTAAAAACAATGTATTTTAAAAACAGAATTCCAATAAAGTTTTCACGGAACATCGTGAATCAGATCATTCGCGCGCAGTCCATATAAGCCGGCCTAAGGCCACGTTCAATGTCAGTCATACCTCGCTGCGCGCAAGCATAAGTTGCTTTGCCGATTTTAGTAATTAGCTTTTTTACATTTTAACGTTTTTTTTTGTTAATTCCTCTTCTCCCGCCAAAATGGCGTCAGCCGTGATCAAGTTCTGTGCCATATTTATGTTAATTTGCGTGTGTGCTGGCGATGTGTGTTAGTATTCCTTGTTTGTTTTATTATTTTTAAGTTATATTTATTTAAGTAACATATAGGTCTCCTACGGAAAAAACCTAATAGTTTTTTATTGTTTTTTTTTTTATCATTTTCTCTTGCCTAAATTGCTAAATGATATAATGTAAGTCGTCTTCGGGTTCGATTCCCATAACGCAACTTGTCTAGGTAGTTGTTTGATTATCACTGCTTCAACAAGAAATTAATATTGTGTTGTTTATATATAGTTTATGTTAAAGAACGTCTTACTGTATAGAAGTTAACTATATAGCTTTAAAAAACGATAAGCTCAAAAGTCAAACATCCTTCCTGTTACAAAAGTTCTTTCGTATTTCCTATCAGTTTTTAAATTTTCTAATGTCATTGACGTTTCTTAGAAGTTTCCATCTTTCTGGTCTGTTTGTTGGTTTTTGATTAGTTTATAAAATTTTCCTTTTTTTCCCTTTTTTAAGCGCTTTTTATAATCAGTTACGAGTACGTCAGCTCAGTTAATAACAGCTCCATTAGATAAAATCGTAAAGGAAAGAAAATCTTTGTTTTTAAATTATTAAATCACATTAAGAAATACATTGATATAATATGTTTATAAGTAGTAGTGTTGTTTATAACTGTGTTCAATAATAAAAAAATACATAACAACCAGTTGGCCAGTTGGCCGTTGGCAGTTGGATTTCATTAAATCGCTTTTAAATTATATTATATTTCTATTGCATATTTTTATAGTATGTTCAACTTATTTTTTCGTCGAATTATTAGTGCATTATTTTTCGTTTAGTACTTAGGGAAATACACGTAAATAAAATTATCTTATCTCGCATTAACCCCACATTCATAAGTTCTTCTAATTTATTTGAGTGAAGGAGTGAAATTTTTAACCATTTTCATGAAACACGTTCAACTGTTTCATAAAATAATACATTGATAATTTTATTCAAAAAATAAATATTTGCAAAGTTTTTTTGCACGTCAATATTATGCCAAGGCTTCGCCACGCTAACTCTACGGTGGTGGCCTTGTATTGTAAATAAACTGACAGAAACTCATCAAGGGCTTAGGTCTATCATCATTATGAATTATTTTAATTTGTCTTCTACATACAAAGGAGAGGCCTTCGTCTTTTGGCCTCATCAAATGAGATGAATTTGATGAGGCCAAAAGACGAAGCGCACTTCATGTTTCTGTGTCCGCAACTGGACTTACAGCATCACCGGAGTCCAGACTTTATGGTTGTTGCGAGAAACTTAAAGGGTTCCTCAAACCGTGTGATCTTTCTCACCTCCAACTGTCGGAATACAACAATGCTAGTAACATAGTTGTTGCAATATTTACATTAAGATGGTGCTAGCCAAGTGGACTTAAGCAAGCCCTACCACCTAATTCCTTTGGATTTCTTTAAAGTTTAAAAGAAATGTATTAAACTCATTTTCTATGCACCATGTTTAATGCAAATAAATATATATTCTTCTATTCTATTCTATGCGGATTAGTCTCGACATTTACAAATATAATTATTCTTATCTTTATGCTTTTAATTAATTTCCGCATGAAGTTATAATTTAAAGTGCGTATGTGCTTTAATTATTATTAATATTATACTCATAAACATAAAAACTGGAACCATAACATAAAACTACAAAATCACTCTGATAGTCAATTAGTTATAATGTTTGTAACGACGACGACGTACCAAATTGGTCGGTTACTTATTATTAATGAATAAACTATTAGTTGTCAGTTTAATTTAGCCAATTAGCGTATACATTAGCGGCTGCTGATTTATTATCCGGAATTCCATTGCTTTGATCTCCACCGTGCAGGCACTGCTCGACACTTTTTGATAGGCAACTTGTACATGCTACCATTTTCTTAATAAATGCTTTTTCAAAGAAATTAGAAACATTGTTAGATTATGGCTGATACCGCCGTTTAGTCTAAATAAGGATGTGTTAGAAGAAAAAATCGCTTCGATTAGAAATACTTATAAACAAAAGTTCACTTTGAATATATATTTTTTATTTTTGAGGTATTAAAACGGAAACGTATGTACATTGGAACGACGAAATATAATGAGAATTCGTCGTCGACAAGAGCAATTTTTATCAATACACAAGTTGAAGAAAAAACAGAATATGAATTCTTATTAAATATATGAATATATTTATAATATTCAAGCCGATTAAGTTGCGCATTACTCTATTATATTTGAAACATCTCATTGCGTATGCGCAAGTTAAATTAGTGGGTAACGATCTGTGTCAAGCACCACACGAGATGACGCTCCATTACGCGGTCAAGTGTGTGACATTGACTGGTTCTATGTAATTTTACGCAACAATAAGGCTGACCGCACATTAGAGATCATTAATGAACTATCTTTATGACTTTCAATAGTTGGTAATAAATGTAGTTCGAAACATGAGCGCTGCAAAGGCCTTACGATAAATTATCTTATTTTAGATTGAATCCCGTTATGTAGGCATACCTTTAACTCAAGGTCAGAAGGTCCAAGTCCCGGTCATAAAACCCATATTTCATTTTAAAAGACAGTGTACGTGAAAATGTTACGGTGCGATGAGGCAATTTTGGTGACGTAAGTGTACCTAATTCTCAATCGCTCGATCGATATGTAATTGCCAATGTGCGGTCAACCCACTTGCCCAACATAAACATAACAAACATTTCGTTAGCATCAACCGGCAATAATGCGTAACCCTTCTTTCGATTGTGAAAAGTATTTGGAAAAGAACTCACTCTACTTGTGTCGTAATTTAAAACTCACTGAGAAAAAAGTTAAAGTTAACTGCTAAGATAGCAGTTCGACAGTAGGTAGTTAGGGTTCCAAAAAAAGTGTGCGTTCAACTTCGGCCTTATTTTCGTTTACTATTTGTTGTAAGATGGTTAACTCGTTATGAGATAAAAATAGCAAGTATGCTAACTATAACATATTATTGTAAAATCTTTCTTGCACAACATAAATCGGTACGAAGGGCGGACTTAATGCCAAATTTCTTCGTTTCCTATATTTCTTTGGCAGTTCAATATATACACTTAAGGTTAGTGAATAAGAGAATTTCAGTTACAGAGAACAAGTTTAATTTCTATTTTCTATTAAAAATTAATGGTCATATACATTACAATATATTCTCAATAGGCTCTCATCAATCAAATTATTTACCGGTCCAGCAGAATAAATAAAGGAATATTTAAGATTGTATACCCAGATGTCCATTATAAATGTAAATTCGCGTGTTTACTCCAAAAAGAAAGAAACACACGCTGCTTGGTCTCTGGGCACCCGCTCCATAAAAGCCGTATCCGGTTGGAGACCGGTCCGTTCAGCCGTAAGGCCATAAACAATGTATCCTACGATATACTAGTCCGACGACATGCTTTTCTCATACACCATTAGCGTTTAAAACTGTTAATGTTTTACAGTAGAAGCAACTTTATTTTTTAATTTATTTATCTAGAATAGGCTGAGATACCAAATGATTTTTTTTTACAAAGTTTCATTTCCTCTATTCTTATCTTAGATGAACTAATAAATGAACATCATCATCATCATCATCATCATCATCTCAGCCAAAAGACTCCCACTGCTGGACAAAGGTCTCACCCAAGGGAATTCACAACGACCGACCGGTTTTGTGTTGCTCGCATCCCATCCTCATTCATCATATTTTATCGCATATAGATGCGATAAATGATCATAGTTAGTTTTTTTTTCTCTGTTTATTTAAAAGCTTTAGTCATTGAACGACTTTGTCAGCCTTATACCATAGTTTAGTTACAAGAGAGAAGTGTGTAAAGAGATTTTAATAGATGGCATAGTGACATTCACAAGAGCTACTTGTAGCCTAAACTGAATAAATGATTTTGAATTTTGAATTTTGAATTAAAAAGTCCCGCGTTTCTCAATCGCTGAACACGGAGATCAAACTTAATGAGTAGCATTGTTCTAAAAGTAAGTACCACTACCTACTCGCTAAGCGGAAAACTGATAATGATCTCGGCAAAACCATAAGAATAAAAATAAATAATGAATGGATGCGTCGCTTTACTACTTCGGCGAACTATGTAAATGTCATATTGTGTGTACACAAACAAAATTTACAAAAATTAAGCATGAAAAGTAAGTCTGGGTGATTTAATTTCGCTCAATTTAAGCACAGACTTAATTTAGAGTGCCCAAATACAAGTGCCCACGGGAATTTTATTTACCATTTGAACAAGTTAAAACCAAAAAGTTATCGAGGAGTTATAATTTTGCTAAGTAGGCTTTACAAGTTAACAGTCGACCAACTCATAAAATGTACTTTGCGTAGTACAAATTCGTCGTTGAGAACTACTTATATAACTTTGTCAGGTGTGTGAAACCGGTAGTATCTACATTAAATAAATGCTCATACAAGCTCTCTTCTCAGAGTCCGCATTATTGAGATGGGCTAGGAACCCTACACTGCGCGTGGCCCAACACGCACTTGGCCGGTTTTTTCTTTGTTTAACATCAATTAATTTTGTTGTTCCGTTTCCTATAATTTCTACATTAGGTTTCCATTATGTTTGAGTGTAATTATTCTCAAATATCCGGTCTAACAACACTAATTAACATGTCGTTAACTAGTGGCCATAACGCGCATCCAATGTGCATTATCATTATCATAAAATGATTATTTTCCAATTAATTAATGTTGAACTTGAAATAAAATAATAACAAATTTAACAACATTAATGCTTCGCCTGGTTGGCCATGTGAAAAAGCGATCAGCTCGATATTCGAAGTTCCTACATTATATTCCATGGTCGGGCAAAGAGCGTTTCCGATTTTTCTATACATATCGGTTATAATCCATTAACCTGCATTTGGCAATCGTGCCTAATAAAGCCAATACACTCAATTGTAGCGATGATTTCAATTATGGAGGCCTTTCCCTAGCTTTTTCTTTCTTTCCTTATTTTTTTTCTTTATAACATATTTTTTGAAAACATAAAGTAACGACTCTACAACATATTTTTTTAAAACATAATTATATCCTTCAGGTTGTTCATATATCGGATTCTTAAATACCAAACAATGGCAATGAACTCGAATAAAATTAAGTTAGTACTCCAAGTAAGGTTGGATGGGCTTTATTGCTCAAGGTCTCTGACCAGCACCCTTGACCACTTCGACAGATTTACGACCAAAGTCGACAAGTACGTTTGCATACATTTCGATAGTGGCGTGTCACTCATTGTGTTTATGGAATACTAACAAACCAGGTTAAGGCAGTTTACTGAAAATGAAAATCCATTGTTTATTTGACAATAACATCATCGATGTATTACAGTTATTCGACATAAAAACAATGTTATTGTAGCATTGTTGCGAACCGTCAGTTCTGAGGTTAGACCGCCAATTTGTTTGAGGTTAAGCTTAACTGTAAACACTGATGACCTGGTTATGTAATAGTCTATCACGGTTACCTATCTATAAAGTGATTGGGGCCATTCTAGTAGGCATTCTAAAATGCCTGTTTCAGGAGGCCCCGCTCTTCCAAAACAGATAATGAGAATACTCATTTAAATATCATCATCATCATCATCATCGGCCTATCTTAGTCCACTGCTGGACATAGGCCTCCCCTAATGAGCGCCATAGCCATATTTTAATATATATGATGCTAATAAAGAGGCATCACAGATTATATTAAATACTTAAATTCTAAAGTGTGTTGCAGACAAACGCTTGTGAAAATAAAACGGTTCTGTGTTGTATTAGTTAAGTTTTACAAAAGTGTATGTTGTTACATAAGTGTTTACTTTTTTACCAGCTCTTCTCTCCCAATATTAAAACTGGTGGTAGATTCAGCAGTTCAGTTTATTATGAATTAGATTTTTTATAGTTGACGTCAATAAGTGCCCGTGAAGGCTTATATTTAATAATTGATTTGTCTATGACTTTGAAACTTAATTTGTTGTCTTTTCACAGTTCACAGTTCCAGATACATATTTAGCAAACAATGACCAACCTATTTTCTTATTTTCCAGCTGAAATCGTCAGCAAGAGTCTGCCTACACAACCGGTCACGGAGGTCTGCTTGGGCTGCATCTGCCAGGCTGTCTCCGGCTGCAAACAGGGCACCCAGTGTGAGGGAGACCACTGCGGACTGTTCCACATCACCTGGCCTTACTGGGCTGATGCTGGGAAACCCACTATCAATGGATTGTCTCCTGATGATGCTCAAGGTAGATTTATTTTAGTTTGGACAGAAGCTGTACTAGACATAGACCTATAGGCAAGAATTCTGGGTCATCCCCGCTACACGCGACTTTTAAAGTTTAACTGACACCCCCCACCAACCGTCAGATCATAAAGTAGGTGTCAGACAACCAAGTCCCGTCTGCATTAGTAATCGTTAACAACCACCAACCCACACTTGGCCCGCGTAGTGGTTTAAGGCCAGTCTTCCCTATTCCATCCATAGGGAAGACTCATGCTTCATGTGGGGTCTTGAAAATGAGCTGGTGATGATGTCATGATGAAATACTGGAAATTGGCATACGCAAAAAAAAGAACTGATGATGATGAACAAAATGAAAATGTTTATTGTATTTTCTACACGTTTGATCGATACATTAAACTTTATATTGGTACATATGTAGTAAATATAATTATGCGTGTGGAAAGCACATAGAGATAATAGAAAAGCAATGGTTAGTTAAGGCTGGTTTTGCCAAGCACTTTTTAGTTGTTAGAAAAAATTATGTGGCATGTACCTACACTCTAACTTCTTCCCCTGGGTAGGCGGTCCCATTATTGGAACTAGTGCGAGAAGTGTCCAGGTCAAGGAATTGATTCGTGAAATTCGTAGAATTTTCCATATAGTCCATGTCAAAGTTAGGCCACTGAAAGAATATAGTGGATGTTTTAAAAAAGCAGAATTGATTCACTGTATTTGGTAATGGCATACGATCCTAAATTATATTAATGGCAAATTATATCCATTTCATATGAATCACCATATCTCAGTCTGGAATGTTTATTGCGTATGTGTATTCAGTTATTTCGTTAGTATTGTAGTTGGGTTTCACGTAGATAAATATTAGAGTACTTATTATTAAGTAAAAAAAAATCAGACGCGGGCTGCGAATGAGAGACAGCTCGTCCGGTCATTTGTGGATGCAACATCCGTTACATCAATCGAGTTATGGGAGGGTGATTGGGTGACCACTGCATTCCGTGTGCATATTATATAACATATCCATTGCATTAAAACCAACTATCCCATAAAAAGCAATAAAGAAAAGTACATAAATATTCATGCTCTTATAAATGCTCCGATAAAATAAACCGCTAGCACCAATACAAAGTTATAAAATAAAATTAATACTTATTTAATTCCTTAAAAAGCAAAGACGCAAAATCCCTAACTTTAATTTACATTAAGCAAGATTTTTCAATTTAAAATAGTTTTATACATAATTATATAGAAAAGGTCACGGTACGACACAGTCTCCGTGTAACAGATAGCATATGTTATTCGCTACGTGTTTATAATCTTTGTTATGTAACGAACAGGATACAAACGCCATCTTGGCATTGAAAAAAATCACGATGGTTCAGATTGACCTTTACTTAACTCGAGTTAAATCACCATTTGTTAACATATTAATCAGTATAAGATACTAAAAACTTCGATCTTATCAATTTGTCTAGTCCTTCCTTCTTCCGTTGTTAGTTTCACAAAATGAGGGTAAGAAAAGCTTTTTCTATTGACTATGAAATTTATAGTTTATCTTTGCTATATAAAGCAATCCTTAATCTTTTGTCGACCTTCTTTTGTTTGTTCTTCAGTCGCGCCGATACGGGTGAACCCGGTTTGAATGACATTTGGTTACACATTTTGGTAGAGCATATTCTGTAATATCCTGAGGAGTACATAGTCCTCATAGTGAAATCGGTCGATCTCAAAATATATAATTTCAGACTGACCGACACGTATACATATGAAGCGGGAGGCAGAAGACTGTAACCAAAACGCACATCATCATCATCATCAGTCAACAAAAGACCTCCTGCCGAGCCCAGACCTTTTCAAAGAACAATTTCCCTAACAAATAGGGATTTAAATTCACAAAATACATAAGTAAAGCTAAGTTTCTAATATGTTTTGTTTATTTTTCAGCGTTCCCGTCATGCGCTAACGACCCGTACTGCGCTGCGCTCACCGTACAGGGTTACATGGCCAAATATGGACAGGTAAACACATAATATCCAAGTCATATCGTAACAGCATACATTATACCTATCTGCTATAGCCCATCTGGTCTAGTGGTAAGGCCACTGGACTCGGACTCAGCAGTTCCCGAGTTCGATACCCAACGACTGGTACATTGTAATGTATTCAGTTTGGTGAGTGAGTTTGCCGTTTTTTCGTCATAACAACAAAGTAGCATTGTAGCATTGTTGTGGTCTGATAGTTAGAGCTAGGATAGTGGTTGAGTAGTCCGGGTGAGCTGCTGTTCCACCTTTGTCTTAAACGCAGCATCAAGTGAATGGCATGCCAAAGCTTTCCCGATGTAGAATAGAAGGAAAATTAACCGACGAAGCTAAGAACCTAAAAGCACAAGTTTTTTTTTTTGTATAAAGAAAAGTTACATTATGTATCTAAATAATAAATAACATTAAAAAACCACGGAGGTTTGTAACAATGTTATTCGTAAGTAGCTTAGTCGAAAGTGCTTTTACGATATAAAACGGAATGAGAAAGGGCCAACAAAAACAAAACGCACGGAGGCGCTCGAGATGACACATTTTTGGTTACCCATCCGATGACCGGCCTTTGCGAAAGCTGCATAACATTAGCAATCGCAGACCGGGCTCGTTAACCACTGCGCCATCGAGCTCCTTTACAACATCACGTCACATCACATTTATATTAATGTCAACGGTTGTAATATATTATCGTAACTGTGGTAGTGACAAAACGTTGCAGTTTTATCTATTATTAAATCAGAAAGAATGCTGTTAACCTAACCAGAGACTAACCAGTAGGTTTACTAAATTTATTTATACGTCACAATCTTTATATACTTTCCACACTGCAAATATAGCCTAAAAAGAAAGCAGCTAAGCATCCTAAGCATCCGTTCTCATACTCATCATTCGAAGCTCATAATAGTCTGATCTCATAAAGCGATTTTAGTTTGACCAATGATATCAACTTTCGTTCCGACTATAAAAACATTGTTTCTTATTTACATTTATTATAAGTAAATAGAAAATTTGTTATTTGCTGTATGTTTAAGTATATACGTTTGTTGATTTAGATTAAGAGCTTCACGCATTGCAAGGGTTTAAAAAGGTTGTAGTTTCTATACGCATTTTTAAACCTTTTTAATACTCGACGTTTCGACTGAATTGCAACGGCCTTGGTGACGGGATGATGTTTAGTTAGTTTCTATACAAGCAGGGGTTGAACTAGGTGCTGACCGTTATAGTCCGAGGCTTTCCCTATGGCAGAAAAGGGTTAGTATGGTAGTGGCAACAGTCTTCGACACTATAACCCTATTCTTTGCATAGTGGATTATTTGAGACACTAAACTTACAAAAATTTCAAGTGGTGAGAAAATAACACATTTTATACAAAAAATATATAATTCCACAAAAAAAACTCTGCCTAATATAGGGTTAAGGCCAGTGTTCGACACTATGTTCATTGCCAAAAATTACTAGGAAGCTTAAAGAAGATTTAAATCAATAGCGGGCCCCTATTTTTACCCGACTGCAAAGGAAGGGTATTGTTTTTCGCGCGTATCTTGTATGTATGTAATATTTTTTATTACCTCATATCTCCACAACCGCTGAACGGATTTACATAATTGAGGTATCGTTAGATTCGCCTTAGCTGCCCAAGTATTCTTAGATAGGTGACGTTAAAAAGAAACATGGCGACTGTGCGATGCCATTGGACTTGGTGAAAAAATATTTTTTTCTAATTCTACATATGGGTATCAAAATAGAGGGCTCAACACAAGGATTTCAAAAAGGTATATTATGATTATCATTGCCTTAATATTAAAAAAAATACATCATCAGTCTACGATTATAATAATTACGTCAACCACATGATGTAAAACTCTTTAAATGAAAGACACAAATAAACTAAAAATTTGAAAAAAAAACAAAAGAGTTGTATAGAAGCCCCCCTTAAATATTAATTTTATTCTATTTTTTAGTATTTGTTGCTATAGCGGCAACATAAATACATCATCTGTGAAAATTTCAACTGTCTAACTATCACGGTTCATGAGATACAACCTAGCTACAGACGGACATACAGACGGACGGACAGACAGCAGAGTCTTATTAATAGGGTTCCCGTTTTACCCTTTGGGTACGGAACAGTAAAAATGTCGATCACTGCGAAATGTCGGTTCCTGACGAACACTGGAGCCATTTCCCTACTTGGGTTTTTAGTTATCTCCCCTTCCCTCGTCGAGATTTTCGTGGAAAGAAGGAGAGTTGAGAAGAGTCCTAAATGTAATGTAAGTAATGCTTAAGACAGCATTTTCCCTAGTCAAAAACAGTAATAAGGCCTTTGGATTGGAAGGTGCCTCTACTAAGCTGCTATAAGTAGTTATTGAGTTCTTAGGATGATGAGAAAAATACTCCCTTCACTCACTTTTCACGTTTATTATCCTTTTACCATAGGTTTTGACAATGATAATACATATTAAAATACGAAATATAAATAATGTTGTGAGAGCCGACGTTAACCGTGACCTATCGCCGTCGAGCTTAACCACAATTTAGCAGCAAACGCTAAAAATAAACTTCATTTGTAATTTAAATAGTTAATTTTTTTATTGGATTGTTTGTTGTGATTCTTATTCATGTCATTCGTGTACCGTGTAGGTTAATATTTAATGGGTGTGATCGGTGCTGATGCAAATTCGAGTGCGCTGTCATCGACATTAGCATATTATTCCTATGCTCTGACATCATCTGTATAGTTAAGTATCGGCCGTTCAAGCAACATTAAAGACAAATGTAGTTACTCTACGACTTTGAATGTATATAGATGTCATATGCTAGGAGCTATTAAACGATTCTAAGTTTTCGTCTGCTTCATATTTGTTAATGTTTTTTCTTTTTTTGTAAATGTACTTAATGCACTGTCTGAGGAACGTTTCGTTAGGTAAGTCCTTCAGTTTCGGTAATAGTGCTTAATTGATGGATTTAATGCCTTGAATGTCTGATCACCGACGTTCTTCAAGGTCAACAAATTAATTATCAACCACCATAATAGAAACAAAAGACTATTGAAAAGACAGAACTGTCTTTAAATGTCTTCATGATCAATTATGGAGGAGACAAAGATAGAACTGAACTGACGATGTCAGTTAAAATTTAACAAGAGAGTGAACACCCTGACCACTACTTATAAATCTATCTAACAATGATGATAAATTTATTTCATGCAATATCTCATTTCCCCTTAATGGCTCAGTGGAAACGGGCTCGGCTATATATCCTGGGTCTACCCAGGTCGGACAAATTGTGTTTCGTATTTTTCGATAGCCCTAGTTTGTGATCACTAAACTGCATTTGGCAAGTATGGTGATTCAGTCAATTCCCATAAGCCGTAACGATGATTTGATTCCAATAGGCCTTTACCCAGCCGTGGGATAGTTTATAAACTTTTAAGTAACAACTTTACTATTTATCTCCTTCCAGGATTGCAACGGAGACGGCCAGATAAACTGCTACGACTACATGGCCATCCACAAGAAGGGTGGATATGGGTGCAAGGGTAGCGACTTGCCCTACGATTACGTCAACGTCTTCAACCAGTGCGTGGCGGCAGTCGCGGCGTACCAGGGCTGAACCTGAGCTTCAGAGCATAAATCCTGCATTTATTAGGGGACTATTATTTTTACCAATTTCTTATATCACTTTATGGAAAACTCGATCAGCACACGTTTGCCCTCCTTCCTATTATGGACCCCTTGTCCTTCAAACGAAGCGTGAAGAGGCACCTTGTGGGCCGGCAAGGTGGGGGTGACAGATGCTGCGTCGTTTTCACGCTGCACCAGTTGTCTTCGCGACGGACTTCGTTTTCACTTTCAACATCAGGTGGAGTGGAGTCATTTGCCGAGGTGACTTTAAAAACAAACTGTTAACTGTGTTAGCTACGTGGTACTCTGGGTACAGACGGACGCCTACATATCAACGTATCCAAAACTGTTAAAAATCTTCAATAAATGTTTAACCATGTGACTAAGATATAAAGTTCAAAGTATTGAAGAAAGTTGACAGTTTGTGGTAGTCTGTTGTACAGGCGTGTGTACTACAAAAAGTATTAGGCGACACTTGAAAAAAGTACATCAACTTTCATCGAAAGTTGAAGGAGTATGACAAGACCAACGAATCTGAAATTTTGATATAGATAACTTTACGCCTTTGTCTTTAAAAACCCTTGCTCAAAAACACGATTGTGCCATTTTGGCTCGATCGTAATTCTTTACGAAAACACCTCTAAAAGAACATTAATGCTAAAATTACAATGAAATTACTTAATCTATATGTTTTGAAATCACTCAAATATATTGATAACATCAATATTATATATTACTAGATAAATTAATTACTACATAAAGCATAGTACTACGAGTTCATACTAACACTCAACCGTGTCCTGTTATATAGTCGATAACATATAAACAATAGAA
Source organism: Eudonia truncicolella (assembly GCA_949315975.1). Classification (NCBI taxonomy): domain Eukaryota; kingdom Metazoa; phylum Arthropoda; class Insecta; order Lepidoptera; family Crambidae; genus Eudonia; species Eudonia truncicolella. Next base: position 4,249,036 of record OX438840.1, on the reverse strand, counting down.
TAAATTGTTAATAATAACAAAACCATATATAGCGATGTTGCAAGCGTCATGTCGCGTAAAATTGTGTCCCCTAATGAATACAAGGTTTGGTTGCTAATCAAATTATTGTAACTGAACTGAAGATAACAACGAAAATACTTCCCGAACTACAAATGTAACAATAAGTCGAGAACTAAGTGTGACCTAACGCCACCTATAGATGAAACTACAAAAAAAAAACTATATTATTGTTAAAAAAATGCTCAATTTTACAGAATATTATTAAGCAAAAGTTTTTTGTTTTTAGGAAAAACACATTGAACATTTTGACATGAAGTAAAATAACTAGTCTTAGGTTAATGTAAGTTTGTGAAAATGTAATGTACGGACATTAACTATGATTAAACTATGATTTATTAAAGTTTTATTTTATTTTGATCCTCATTCCATTACAACATGGATGCATTTTTTTGGCTCTCATCCCACCAGTTGGTTAGATAGGCGATTAGGCCGAGGACGAGCATGGTGTCACGAGCGTTAAGAGGAAATACTAAGGTCGACTGAATTGAAAAATATGTATGAAAAGTAGACAAAATCAACGTTTCGTAGTCCCCTGATTCCTCCAAAACTGGACCGAATTAATTACTTTTTTCATTAAAAATTAAAGAAAGGCTTTGACTGTGTTCCTATGTTTTCCTTTTTTCATAAATAATTATTAAAAAAGATATGAACCTTTAAAAACCTTAAAAATAGGCCAGATTTTCCGCTGTTTTTTTCGAAATTTTTCGAGATTATATAAAAAAAAGCAAAACATAGGGACACAGCCAAAGCGTTTCTTTAATTTTTAATGATAATAAATTTAATTTTCATACATATTTTTCAATTCAGTCGACCTTAGTATTTTCTCTTAACATGTATACACCTTTACAACTTTTGACTCTTATACCATTGAATTAAAAATTACATTGTTTACATGTTAATGCACGTGACTGTACTCTCGACCACTGACAAACTGCCAATCTTACTTCTAACCGTTGAAGCATAAACATGCTCTTTCGGTGGCAAACTTAGCTTGAGATGGAGTTTGGAGTTTGGACGTAGCACAAGCCATACCATCAAACAAATTGAGTGCAATATACGTATAGACCTGCTTAGACGATCGAACCCCGGGCCTCTACATTTAAACCGTTTTTCTTACCAATAAACTATAAAAACAGTTAAAAGCAATGTCCGCTGCAATTGGTCTTTGAAAATTAGCATTATAATTATATAACATCAGGGTGCCTTATGCAAGTTCCATTCACCATTCGGCCACGCACATTAACGAAAACGAGATTATTTATGGCTTTGAAGCAGCGCCTCCTATAACAAATGAGGTGAGTTGATTTCGCATACAACTAACTTCGTTTGTCACCAGCATGGTCACCAGGGAGGGGGGCGATTATTGTACCAGTGACTGATTCTCACGCTATTTTGTCAATCAAGAGTGCTCCTTTTCTCTTATTCAAAGACAATGGTAACTTATTTTTGACAACGAATATTCTCCAACGGTATGTATCTTAATGTCTCTGCTGTCTCACCTGTCACTTATAACGGTGTTGACATTCCTTTCTGCTCCTGCGTCAAAGACCTTGGTTTGCAAATTGACAGCACACTCAGTTGGTCTTCTCAAGTCACCGAACTAAGCCGGAAAGTCACCGCTGCGCTACGTTCTCTCTACAGGCTTTAGGACTTCCTGCCTCACAAAACCGAAGTTTCGCCCTTAATTCTCCCAATAATGGATTATGCTGATGTTTGCTATCCCGATTTAAATAGGGACCTTCTTAATAAATTGGATCGTCTTCTCAATAACTCAATACGCTTTAATTTTGGTTTACGCAAATATGACCATATATCTTCCTATCCGTCTTCAGCTTAAATGGCTGACCATCCCGCAAAATCCAGAATTCTAACAACTATTTTCTATTCTAAATGTTCCTAATTCTCCTTTCTACTTAAAATGTAGTTTCAGTTCTCTGGGATTCTTTTTACGTCAACTTCTTGGCAGTATTGGGCTAAGTTTCCTTAGCCTTTCCCGAAAGGGATAAATTGAAAAAACAACAATAAATGTCAACTTCAAAATTGCCGCCGACCGTTGAAAAAGTTTAATATATTTAAATAAATTGTTTGATTTTTACCCAACTAATTTGCTTAACCAATGCCAATTTCTAAATTTATTGAAATTGAATTTAAACAAATCGAGAGCATATTGGATTCTTTATATTTAGTCACAAAATATTAATGTCAACAATTTGTATTCAGAAATAATTATAGTTTAACGAAATTATTTCAAAAATTAGCAACGAACAAGTGTTTAAATCCAAAAATACTGCTCTAAAATGGCAAATGCTTTTTAAAAACTCAGACACAAATTTAACAAATACATTTAAAATTATTTCCTTTTTACTTTCCATACCTGCAACTTCCGCTTTTACGGAAATATTTTTTTCCGTAATTAATATAAAATGGCGAGAAGAAAGGAATAGGGCCTCTATTAATTTAATTAAAAACGAATTGTTAATTTATTTTAATATGGATCTAAATTGCTCAGATTTCTATAATCATTTTTAAAATAATAAGACCAAACCACCACGACTTTGTTAACCAAAGCTAAGACTAACAACAAATACACATGGAAAAATAAATAATTACTTACTAAAAATAAATGTGTACTATTTTTTTTCTTGAGTTTCCTAATAGTACTATATTTTTTGCAATGTTTTGAAAAAAATACTATTTTACCTTCAAAAAAAGGTGGCAACCCTACGCGGCGCCCAGCGTCATGTCTGCGCCCCGTCCGCGTTCCGTCCGCGCCCCGTCCGCGTCTTACGACTTTTCTGTGTCCCGCACCTTACTATCACGGTTCACGAGATACAGCCTGGTGACAGACGGACGGACAGCGAAGTCTTAGTAATAGGGTTCCCGTTTTACCCTATGGGTATGGAACCCTAAAAATCACCCCCAGACTACGTTTGACCGTTTTTTATTTATATACATAAAGGTATATATAACCATTCGAAAACGTTCACGAAAACGGGAATTGGAAGCAGTGCCTCTTGGGTGCCTAGTGCGAGTTTTCCTTAGAAATAGAAATAGAAGTAGAAAAATCTTTATTGATTGCAATCAATCAAACAATCTTTACTTATCTTTCTATCACACTTCACAAGTTCTCGTTTTTGCTAACGTAACCGAAAGGTAAATAAAAATCGCACTCAGCCCTCAGGTGAGATAACAGCCAAACGCTTCCCCATTGTAGTGTCTAATAAAAAATACAGCTGACGCGTCACCAAGCAATTCTCGTAAAAGCACTCGAAGCTTTTGACCTCTCTCTAAGTAGCATTCAAGGCAAACCCACACCGGATCTTGTACGTCAACATTTACATACAATAGCTATCTTAATAATTAGACGAAAATCATAGAGGAGGAAAAATATCGTGGTACGTTTTATTTTTTGCGAGTCGACACATTAAAATGCACTTAGAATTATTGTCACGGTGATTTAGGCACACGTCACGATTAAATGCATTTGTTTTTTATAATTAATATTGAAGGTCCAATCCATTCTCCTGTGGAACGCGCTGCCTCTCGAAATCAGGATGGCTACGAGTCGTGATGCTTTTAAAAAGAAAGTCCGTGAGCTCTTGTTTGATGGAACCATGGCAGAATCATCTCAATAACGTCCTATTAGAATTATGTATTTTGAGTATGTTTATGTATATATAATAATATTTATGTATGTATTACATAGTTACTTACTTACAATCATATATCATAATTGCACCTACCAATGTTATCTCTGCACCACCCTATGGTTGACTGGTAGAGAATGCCTCAGGCATTAAGTCCGCCATGTAATATTTATGTTGCAAAAGTTTAAATAAATAAATAAATAAATAAGGTCTTGTTAAAATAAGTCTTTGTATACAATCAAAGACAATATAACTAGTATATGGTACCCAATAAGTGTTGTCTGATGATGGGACTGACATGGCAAGCTGGAAATTCCTAAAATATAAAATAATAGTAAACTCAAATGTAACAGATAGTATATAATAGAGGTCCATTAGAGTCAGAGTGTATCATCTTAATATCAATCCTATTTAAAAAATATGAAAATCTGTAAAAGTGGTTAATTAGGGTCTTTTTCTATTCAAATTAATTGATAGTTTTAGTTTTGTTACGAATAAGTACGGTAATGTCGAAAATTCCATCTTTTATTGCCTGATAACATGAACATGATATCAAAAACAATAACATTGTTTAAAAAAACAATAGGTATATTAGACAACATCACATACATACAAAAACAATGTTTTTGTTGAGTGAGTGAATGAGTGAGTGAATGAGTGAGTGAGAAACAAATGAGTTTTTGTCATAATTTTGGACAATATTTAGTGCAGTGTTTGCTACACTCCAACTCTCCAACCCTTCAATCATTACATAATCAATCGAAGCTCCAACCATATTTTTCAATAACGAGTATAATAACTGCCACAAACTCCACCACGGTTCGATGGGCCTCACAATAAAGGCCAATAACAACAATGACAGCAACCCGCATGCGCGTCCAAATTATTGTTACGCACATTTTTCTTTGGACCCCTCTCATTGTTGATTAGTTCTTAGCAAAAAGCATGGCTTACGGGCTGGCACCCCATTTCAATGAATTAAATGCTTTAAATTCGATTAATAATAGTTACTTCTGTATTATTTAAATACTTAACGACTTTTCAGTAAATACCATGAAACTCAAAATTATAATTTGCAAAAACACAAATGTTGAAAAAAAATTCACGAACAGGATTTGAACCTGCGCCCTTCTGACATACCGGGTCAGGTGCTCTCCCAATTGAGCTATCGAGGTTCTAACCAGCCCGCCGAAATTATTCAACACTATTTACTTTTTTATTTTGAACGCCAAAGCGCCAAAATTTTTTCAACATTTGTTTTTTGTAATTTGTTTCGCAAAAACAATTTGCATTAAAATTATATAAACAAAAAAAACATTTTATAAATAGCTTGCCTTTGATTAGACTATCTATGACATAGATCATAATATCTATGACAAATATAATTTAGAGACCCGTGTTAAAAAGGTAAAGATAAATATAGAGTTACGAGTCAGCTACCCTTTTGTCTCTGTCTGTTGAGCCAATTTAGACTGTTTGGTGGCCATTCAATAGATATATCCTTTCAATGATTTATTTGGTTGCTAACAACAAACAAATGGGGGAGCTATCGCCATCATCCTGTATAAAGGCGTAAACAGGAGTTACGGGAGCACAGTCTGTTGACAAGATCGGGTGAGTCATAACAGTTTATTTTATTTCAACTAACCGCCTTACAAATAAACAAAGAATAAAGCCCGAATAGTTATTCCGTGTTTTGTTCCTGTTCTGTAAACGTCATTTCAAATTAGAGTAAAAGAGACAATACACGGAATAACTATTCGGACCTTATTCTTTGTTTATTTGTAAGGCACTAAGTGTTTTTAATAAGCGACTATTATAGTGTTTAACATAAATGTAGTCTTATATTTTTTTATTTTGGTGTATGTAGTACCTAACAGTTTGCACTGTTATGCGTAAGTACCTTATATAGTCCTTTTTTTTAATTTTGTAATTGAAACTGAATTTCGGGAAAAGTTTGAGACTCGATTCCTGAACTATATAATATGTACCCATATATTTGCACGGAACCCTCGGTGGGCGAGTCCGACTCGCACTTGTCCGGTTTTTAATTTCATAACTTTATTTATAATGGAACGACAAATTTATAATGAAGACGTAAAATGTCCGGTGATGTTAAAAATACCGAACACCGTCTGAGGCAATTAGCAAACTTTACCCAAAAAAAATACTACTTTTATGTTTTCGATTTATGACGAAGAATGACTTTACATCATAAAAATAATTAAAAATCTGTTTAAGCTTGTGCAAATGAAGCCCTTTCATACGATACATGACACGGTTATCTTACTTAAAAATCTGGAACCCCGTTCCTTGCATAAAGACCCTGTTTTTTTGTGATTTAATTAAATATGTATAGTTTTCAAATGTTTTTACCTATACTTGTAGTTTAAGACGATATTACTTGCCAAACTTCATAGTTCTAGGTCAACGGCAAGTACCTTATTTTGATTCCCTTGAGAGTGTCGAAATATACGTTTTTTGCGACATAAACGGCCGTATCTTTTTTTTCGTTAACTTAGAAGTTTATTTTTTTCCCAGCTTCAAGGGACCGCAGACCTGATATGCTTTTAATTTCAACTCGATACCTCCACGCGTTCCCGAGATCTTGACAGTCTTGACAGACAGACAGACAGATGAGCAGACGGACAACAAAGTGATCCTATAAAGGTTCCGTTTTTTCCTTTTGGGTACGGGACCCTAAAAAGAGCAAACCGTAATAAAAACCTATCATGATCTCTGAAAATTGCATAAGAGTCTATTCTATTCAGTGTAACTGTTCAGAGGGTTTATTTATTTCTAACTAAGAAATTAACGTTCATTGGACTAAGGTTGTCAAAAAATATGAAAGAGGGATGAACATAAGTAAGCAAAAATAAGAAAATGCAGTTAAAATTACGAACGATTAAACAAAACCAAGTGTCAGCTATTGTACTAAATTAGAGGACAGTTTGCTATTTTTTTTAATTAAGTTGGTTCGTGGTTTCAGCCTGTTTTAGGAAATACCAATGTATTTTTTTTCTTATTAATTTTTTTGCATTTATAATGCTTAATGTGGTTAAAAGATAAAATTTTACTAGAAAAAATCAACCAGTCCCGAGGAAGGTCCCGGGAAGCTCGAGTGGGAATCGAACCAGTAGCTCAGCGGTCACAGTATTGGACCAGTGATCCAAGGGTCGATAGTAAAACTTGATCTTGTAACTATATCTATGAAAATTTGATGGTTGATACATTTTAATTTGATCTCCTTTCGCAGCACCATGAAACCCACGCTGATCTTCCTCCTGGCCGCCATTGCTCTTGCGCAGTGCTATGAAGAGAACCCCTACTACAAGCCCATAAGAGCGTGTGGGGCGAATCTGGCACGAACCCTGCACGAAGTCTGCGTACCTAAACCTCGTGAGTGCCTTAGGGTTACCCACTAGTATATTTCATCATCTTCACCATCATCATTAGCCTATATTAGTGTACTGCAGGACATAGACCTCTCCACTGCACACCAGTGAACACGATCAGCGGCTACTCTCAGGCAGCTCTTGCATAGTATCATCTCCAACTCATTTTATGTCCTCACTGCTGGGGCACAAGCCTTCCCTATGGATGGATAGGGAGAGCCGGCGATAATAACCACCACGCGGGCCCGTGCGGGTGGTTGGTTGTTAACGACTGCGAATGCAGCCGGGACCAACGGCTTTCCGAAGCACTTAGGAGCTCGAGATGATAGATGTTTGGTCATCCGATAACCGACCATTGCAAAAGTTGCTTAAACTTAACAATCGCAGACCAGGTGCGTTAACCACTGCGCCATCGAGCACCCATCGAGCATTTTGGCATAGTAAATTATTATCTAATTTTGTCGTCAAAACATTAACACAATTTGCATTGTTTTGTTTAGACATATATCAGGATAAGATAGCTGGTTATCTTATAACCTTAGTAAATGGTCAAGGTTCTTCAATCCATAGCGAACATACATCCTCAGAGGCTTTCTCGATCCTCAGCGACCATTCATCCTCAGAGGTTTTCTCGATCCGTAGCGACCATACGTCCTCAGAGGTTTTCTCGATCCGTAGCGACCATTCATCCTCAGAGGTTTTCTCGACCCGTAGCGACCATACATCCTCAGAGGTTTTCTCGATCCTTAGCGACCATTCATCCTCTGAGGTTTACTCGACATGTAGCGACCATACATCTTCAGAGGTTTTCTCGATCCTTAGCGACCATTCATCCTCAGAGGTTTTCTCGATCCTTAGCGACCATTCATCCTCAGAGGTTTTCTCGATCCGTAGCGACCATACATCCTCAGAGGTTTTCTCGATCCGTAGCGACCATACGTCCTCAGAGGTTTTCTCGATCCTTAGCGACCATTCATCCTCAGAGGTTTTCTCGATCCGTAGCGACCATACGTCCTCAGAGGTTTTCTCGATCCGTAGCGACCATACATCCTCAGAGGTTTTCTCAATCCGTAGCGCCTGCAAATTTTGAACCCTGCACGAACATTTATGGTAGTCTGATGTGTAGCCGTGTGTACATTAAAGAACCTTTTGTTATCAAAATAAAATAATAGTAAAAAAACGAGCGAGCCTTACAGTAGTCGCATATGATGACATTTCACCTTAGTAATAAGTAATTTTAACATTAAATTCTGAAAAAAAAGGGACAGGTTATTTTATAACTAAAAAAATTCTGGAAATACTTATTAGAAGACATTTGACATATCAAAATGACTTTTGGTCGTCAAATGACACAACATGTCACATATAATAATAATATGTCGTGTCCATAATATCTATTTTAAATTTCCAAAATGCGACTTCCTGTCACACTGTTACACATACTTCCGTCACATTTCACGAAATCACAATTTATAGTTTTTTAGTAACAATGTATTTGTAGTAGTTAGTGTTGCTCTGTACGAATAGGATAAAAAAATCGAAATAAATCTAAATAAAAGGCTATTTTATCGATATCTTATTTCCCTTTTTACAAATATCAAGGGTCTGTTTAGTTTATGGAAACTTATTTATATTTTTAAATAAATAAATAAATATTTTGTCCTTTCTTTATTATCCATGCAGGTTTCATTGCTCAGCCGCGACCCGACACGATCTCCGAGAGATGCTGTGAACAAGAATGCGACATCTCGATCCTTCTCCAATACTGCTTTATAACCACCGATAGTAGCTACAACAAGTAGAGGAAACATTACTGCCTGAAGGGTAAAACTTGCCCTTGACCCTTGCTTATGGTTTTTAAGCACCTGGCTGAGAAAAGTATATACTCTCATTCTTTATTATGAGATAAAGACTAATAGGCTAGACCAGTCAAACATATTGTAAAAGTGTTGTTTAAATATTAAACTTATCATTTGTGGAACGGTTTTTATTATTGCAATACGTGTAATTATTAGTGAATATAATATTTTGCTAATGTAATATTATGAGAACAAAGGAACGAAATATGGTTACAGCTACAGTTACAGTTAGCCCTGTATTATCCCATTGTTGGTCTAAGACCTCCTCCCATTCCCGCATCTCCACTATTTCGATTTCGATTTCAATTCGTATTTCGTTATTTCGATTTCGTTAAAGAAGATAATCCTGTCGTTACATTCATGAGTAATAACACGCCAACAGTGGCGCACGCGCACAAAATAAGGAAGACCCAGAAGGTAAGCTACTTCACACTGCGTGCCTATTTTATTTTCTGTTCTTTTTTTTTCTGCCTGTTCTAATTTTTTTTTTCTTTTCGTTTATTGTTGTATTATTGTATAATTAAGTGTGTAAGTTAATAAAAACTTTTCTATTCTATTCTATTCTATTCTATTAGATACCGCTCTCGAGCAACTCACACACAGACTCTTTGCACGGACACGTTTCACGATCCACGAACAGCTCGGAACGGTCCGAGCGCTGCTGTTGCGAGATTTCGTGCCCGTGAGAGGTTGTCTATGTGTGGGCATTGCTCGAGCGCGTTTGTATGAAACATGCCTTCTGCAGTCTCTTAATTTTATAGCACGTGGCTAAGTTTTTGCAGACGGCATCTCGAGTTCCTGAATGCTTCGCAAAGTTAACAGACTTTTGAACGCGGACATGAATTAATCATAAGTAGATGCCGCGTATTTCACGCGGCAGATCCGTAATGAATGTACTAATGCACCTACACAGTGAATGTATGTACAAAATAATGCAAATAAAATTGCGTAACAGTAGGCAGTATTTTTTTTTGTGAAAGGCAAATTGAGCTTTGTAAAATAAATAAGCTCGAAATGAAATACTTTATTACGGTAACACTGTTTCTACGTACTCTATCTCTTCGGTGGTGTAGTTGTTTTAGGTTTAGGTTCCTCGATACTCCTCGAACCTCGAGAGCCGAAAAACACACACATGCAGCTGGGGTTGGGGTGCATTACTCGGCTTTAATGGTGGTAGAACCACTTCTTAGTCCACCTGGCCAGGCCATCTTATAGTAAGGCCTTAATTAATTTTAAGAGGGCGCATAAAATACGTAGTTTATACTAGACATGTTTAAACACGGATTAGATAATGTTTAAAGCGGTATAATTTATTGAAATTTATACAGGACAATGTCGGATCGTGGTGAAATCAGCAAGTTTTATATAAAATCTGCTTTGAGTATGTCATATTGTCCAATTTTAAATTGGAGATAGTTCTTTGGAGTGCGAGTGGCGTAATGTCAGTTCTTTTCACTTGTACAAGCTAACGGATGTAACTTTTTTATAGATAATATGGTAGAGTAATAATACAACAACAAGCAAATATAACTATTCTTCAATACAACCATTCACTCTGTTAGCTGAAAGCTTATCGCTAATAATAAATTCAATTCAATCACGACTGTACCATTCTTCGAAACGACTGCAAACAAAGTTACCTATCACTGCTGGTTTTTTGCGATTTGTTTTTTATAAAAACCTTCTTAGAATTATGAAGTAATTCGTTCATTGTGGCTTCATTTGTTTGGTACATCTCGTGGTATAAGCAGTCTAGTTTGTGTTAACTTGTTATTAAATATACTTAGTAGATCGGAGTGTCCAAATTATGTGGGGCACAGTTCTTAAAATCGTGTAATAATTGTGGAATAATTAACTGACGGTGACCGAAGATGCGTGTGTTGTGGGTGCCATGTTTTATGTGGATATTGTGTTTGTTGATTAAGGTGAACGGTGAATATCGTACCAATTTATTATTGTATTCCGATGTATTAATAGGTACATAGGGTAAATGTGGCTCCAGTATTCGACTGGAACTAGTGATCGACATGTTTTCCTTTTATAATTAAAAATAGGGGTCAGCAACTGGTTTTAGTCTTCATCATCATCAACAGCAAACTTTTTTGCCCCGACTGCTTTGGGGCACTAGCCTTCCCTATGGATGGAAAAAAGGAGAACGGGCCATAAACAACCACGCGGGCCCAGTGCGGTTTGGTGGTTGTTAACGACTGCTAGCTAATGCAGCCGGGACCAACGGCTTTACGTGCCTTCCGAAGGGCGGAGGAGCTCGAGGGGATACATTTTTGGTCACCCATCCGATGACCGACCTTTGCGACAGTTGCTTAACCTCAATAATTACTTCAACATAAATATTAAAGTTCAAATGAGCTATATTTTAATGGGTTTTATTTAAACGGTTAGCAAAGTATTCGTATTTTTGGTAGCAAAGAAATGCTAACTTATGGTCAGCAAATATTTCTAAATCAGTCTGCAACTTATATCATTCTGAACAGCAGTCTTATGCCGCTCCCCCCTCCGTGACTGGCCCTCGCTACGCTGCGCTTCACTTGGGAAAAAAAATTAACTTAACCTAACCAACCAGTAAGGATTTCTTATGCTGACCGATTGTATTATTCTGCTGACCAAATTTGCTAACGAAATATTTATTTTGTAATACAAATACATTATTTCCCTATTTTCATCACTGGAACATGGAAAGATCCTCAAGTTACTCCATTACCCAAAAACTCCAAAACATCATCCTTCTCAGAATTTAGACCAATATCAATTTTACCATTCCTTTCTAAAGTTCTGGAACGTCTTGTCCATACTCAATTGTCCACCTTCCTTCTAAAGAACCGGCTCTTTAATCCTTACCAATCCGGGTTTCGTACGAGGCACAGTACCACCACAGCATTAGTGAATGTCACAGATGATGTCAGGTCAGGAATGGAACATGGCAAAGTAACAATTCTCACCTTGCTAGATTTTAGCAATGCATTTAACTCCGGCGATTTTGATATCCTACTTGGCATACTCCGCTCTATTAACATATCTCCAGCGGTGATTGCCTGGTTTCCTAGTTACCTGTCTGGACGCCGACAACGGATCCGCATGGAGGATACTTTTTCCACTTGGTGCGAAATAACTGCTGGGGTGCCGCAGGGTGGCGTCTTATCTCCATTGCTTTTCGCTATTTTTATAAATATTTATAAAATTTATAAAATACAGTGAAAAAATTAAACACCCACCCGACCCCGACAGGAAACGACCCTGGGTCTATCGCAATCCGGGCGGCTGCACTGACCGCTATGCTACCGGGAAGGATGACGTAAGCGCTGAATTTTGTCACTGCTTTTTAATTTTTGAGTGCTAATAGCGGCATTGCTAAAGTAGTTGATTTTTGTTACTAAAAACTGAATTGATTTATGTTTATTAAATTATTTTTATTGAAAACGCACCCAGTGGTCGTAATTTTGACGCGACTATGCGACAACGCGACGACGACGCGACGGACGCCAAGCAAGAGTCAATCGCGACCCGTCTGACAACTTCATGACATCAAGTCAGGAGCATGTGATCATGACGGAAAACAACACCGCTTCATGGACTAAGTAGCCCATGACCGCGTGGTGATATTTGCGTGTCTTTGAAATAATATTGTGAAGTACCTAATCAGCAGTGCTACAGAAAAATAAAAATGTCACATCAGAAGTTGAAATTTAAATATTAAAAAAATGGAAATCAACGAAAAAAAAAAAAAAATTTTAAAGCATTAGGATTATTTTTTATCGTTATGCTTCGGGATGAAGCTCGATTATTCAGCATTCTCACAATATTTAAGATATTTCTAGTTGTGTTTAAAAAAAAACTTACCGTATAAAACCTACAGGACTGTACATCACCAACCTGAACGACGTGTGTCTGCGTTGTCTTTGCCACGTGGTGGGCTGCGACACCAGCCACGGCTGCACCGGCGGCTACTGCGGCCCTTACTACTTATCCCGACTGTACTGGATCGACGCTGGGAAGCCCACGCTGCCCAACGACGACCCTGACAGGAAAGAAGGTAGCATCATCTTCAATAACCTACACAATTGTCTATGCCATGCTTCATCGGTATTAGGTGTATCGTCGGCTACTGCGGCCTCTCCTACTTGTCCCGTCTGTACTGGATCGACGCCGGAAAGCCCACGCTGCCCAACGACGACCCTGACAGGAAAGAAGGTAGCATTATCTTCAATAACCTACACAATTGTCTATGCCATGCGTCATTGGCATTAGCTGCATCTTCAGCAACTGCGGCCCTACTACTTATCCCGGCTGTACTGGATCGACGCCGGAAAGCCCACGCTGCCCAACGACGACCCTGACAGGAAAGAAGGTAGCATCATCTTCAATAACCTACACAATTGGGTAGTTGACAACAACAACAATTAATTCCAGAACAATAAACTTATAAATGAAATAACGTAACAATTTTATAAAACATTAACCAATTTTTTATTTGACCTAAGCATGAGTTTCTGTAACCTAAAAAGTTATTAATAAACACTCAATTGACAGAAAAAAATTCTGTCAGAAAAAAATGACGTCATAGTTTGCTAAGCCCATACAATTTCTATTAAAAATAATCGTTTTGACAGGTGTTAAAAAGTTTCTATATTGACTAACCAGTCAACTACCCAATTGTCTATGCCATGCTCACTGGCATTAGCTGCATAGTCAACAACTACTAGTTTATAGACATATCAACAATGTTTGTAACATTATTTTATTCAGATTGTTAAAAAAAAAGAAAGCTAGTTTATGACTCCATAGGAACCTTTGGCCTTATCGGCCACTTTAGGTGAAATGTAGGCTATATAGGTTAAGCGAAATAAAGAAAGCTTTGATATCGAGATGCCATTTTTCGCAACTGGTAAGTCTTGGGATCCATTAACGGTACGCCATTCACTCGCTTTTCGAAATTACTACAACTAATAATGTATGTAATTTATTTACAAACATAGACAATAACGAGTAAATTAAACTACTTAAAATTAAACATATAAAAAACTATACTCTATAATTAATACTAACTACAAAAACACAATGTTGAAAAAATTTCCACGAGCAGGATTTTAACCTGCACCCTTCTGACATACCGGGTCAGGTGCTCTTCCAATTGAGCTATCGTGGTTCTAACCAGCCCGCCGAAATTATTCAACACTATTTACTTTTTTATTTTGAAAGCCAAAGGCGCCAATTCAATGTCAACAACTACCGTCATTAACATCTGATCATAATACTAACTATCAATAAAAAAATTGCCCCAAATCATTCCCATCAGGCAATGCCCAGTGAGCTAGCAGCATTGCCACGTTGGATAGGAATGCCTATACGCTGGCCCGAGGAGCTGCTAGCTCTGGGTCCCGGGTGGTTTCTACTCATTTCATAGATGTATCTTCAAAGAGTTTGTGAGCACCCTGGCCCCATGGACCTAAAGTCTCTACCCCAAACGGCTCAAATATGAGATCCCCAGTCAGATTCGCATACTTTCGTCGTTTGAGGTTCTCCGCATGATATGCAGCCGCGCCAGAGCTGACAGAAGTGCTTGGAATGTGCTAGCGTGTCGACACAACAACAACTTGAAACAATTTTTTTTACTTGTTACCTTAATCATCTCTTGTTACTTCTTACTGTCTGAACAGAACAGACAGAACAAGCCGAATAGTTTTTTTTTTAAATTACCATTTATTCAATGACCATGCTTTACTAAACATGAAAAATATGTCTGTATTCCAGCGTTCGAGGACTGCGCAAGAGATTTTCACTGTTCAAAGAGGGCCGTGAAGGGTTACATGGCGAAATACGGAAGGGTAAACACTTCACTGTATTTGAAGTCAAGCCAGTGAAATTAAGCTGAGCCTACTACATTACCGACCAGTCCGGATCACAAAGTGACATCACGCCACGACACGGACCTACAATTGTTTGAGAATACCTAAGTGTATGCCGCTAAGCACGTGCACTTGGACAGGCCTATGTCCAGCAGTGGCCTAGCATAGGCTGGTGATAATCATGACGATGATACGCTGCTGCGGTTCATTGCACCTTCTAGTGCTCGAAACATGAAGTTAAGCAACTTTCGCAAAGGCCAGTCATCGGATGGGTGACCAAAACAATCATGTCGAGCTCCTCTGTGCTTCGAAGGGCACGTAGAGCCGTTGGTCTCGGCTGCATAACCACCGCACTGGGCCCGTTTATAGTGCCCGGTTTATCGTGCCCCCGTGGGGACCTAAAATTAACTGTTGATGATAATCCGTGTGAGTGTTGACACTGTTTAAAAACTGTCAGCTGTAAAAAATAAGTACGGAAGTACAAAAGATACGCATTTTATACGGTTCCACTCGCGTATTTTTTTTTTTTTTTACCGTTCATACAGCCGTGCTCGTAGCGTAGAGGGTTCAATTTTAAGAAACAGAAAAAAAAAACAATATAGACCGAAACAACTTAGGGCCGATTTTTTAATCTTTATCAAATATTATGATAATATTATCTTTATTCCTTTTATTTCTTAGCCTAGGTTTGTTATAATATTAATATAAAAGTAAAATACAAAAGCACATACAAAACATAAAAATATTATAAAAAACCAAGCTTAGGGTGCCGCCGGCAACGGGGCAGGGCTCAAGCTGCCGGTGGTTAGGGCTGCAGAGACAGGAACCTTCGGATTATCCGCGCCGTGTATAATATAATATATTTATTATTATTATATTACTATTGTCGTGCTCAGTGCGGGCACTTGGAGAGGCCTATGTCCAGCAGTGGACATGTGTAGGCTGATGATAGATGGATGGATGGAAATATTATGATATCGTACTTTTTTTTGTGGCCGACTTTTTTGAATGTAACCTATTTCCAGGACTGCAACCGCGACGGAGTGACTGACTGCTTTGACTACATGATGATCAACTTCTATGGCGGGAGCGCGTGCAACGGCCAGCTTGACAGCACGGCGCACGGCAAGAGCTGGCTCGATAAGTACCAGCAGTGCCCCTTCCACCAAGAGCAGTAACAGCAGTCACAGCGGCAGCGCTAAATCATCAAGATTTTTAGATAGATTTCATATTATCATATCATCATCAGCTCACTTTATATGCCCTGCTTTATATTACTGCTGGGGCACGAGCCTTCCCTGTGGATGAATGGGGAGAACGGGCCATTAACCATCATGCGGATCCCAGTGCCGATTGGTGGTTGTTAGCGACTGCTAATGCAGCCGGGACCAATGGCTTTACGTGCCTTCCGAAGCACGATCAAGCTTCGAGATGATACATTTATGGTCACCCATCCGATGACTAGTCTTTGCAAAAGTTGCTTAAGTGCACCATCGAGCTCCTCTGCAAGATTTCATATCCATTAGTGAAAGTGAATAACATTTGGAACGAGTGTAAAGAATGTCTGTTTCAGTGTTGTTTTTTTTTTCCTGATTTAATAAGCAATGGATTTTTATTGAACGTATGCTCACATGAAATTGATTCACACTTTATGTAACACTGAGGTTCTTATTACTGTTTGTGATTTTGTTGATGGTGTGTCAAATACATAAATAAATAAATATTCTTTCCTATTACAAAAATACAAATGTTGAAAAAAATTCCACGAGCAGGATTTGAACCTGCACCCTTCTGACATTTTTGATTTTTTCAACATTTGTGTTTTTGTAATTTGTTTCGCAACAATATTTACGTTAAAATTATATAAACAAAACAATAACATTTTATAAATAGCTTGCCTACTTCTTAACTGATCTTAAGTATTTGTAAAAATATTATGATCGGGTGTTAATGACGGTAGTTGTTGACATTTTGGCTTTCAAAGTAAAACATAAATAGTGTTGAATAATTTCGGCGGGCTGGTTGGAACCACGATAGCTCAATTGGAAGAGCACCTGACCCGGTATGTCAGAAGGGGGGTGCAGGTTCAAATCCTGCTCGTGGAAATTTTTTCAACATTTGTGTTTTTGTAATTTGTTTCGCAACAAAATTTGCGTTAAAATTATATAAACAAAACAAAAACATTTTATTCTTTCCTATGTTCCCGTATGATTAGTGAAGATTAAACATCCTCTGTTGTCACCAGAAATCTATGACTTGCGATCTTATAAAAAGCAACCATTTCTCATCCGACGGAGAATACCCGTAGTGCATTGTTTACAATGAATAAAAACGTAACTACTATGTATTTTTATTTTGTTTTGTAACCAAAATGTATATACTAACAATACAAAGTTTTAAATCTATTATATAGGAAAATTTAAACAATTATTTTATCAGAAACAAAAACTATATTAACATTATAACCAGACATGTTATGATATATTTAACAATATTAATTAAGCATATATATTTTTAATTATTTTGTTGGAGCTGAAGAAATATAATTAAATCTTGTAGGCTAACTTTTTCACATTTTAAAGTTAACTCGCAAAAAAGTAAAATTAAAACTAAACAGTCAAATGGCACCTATGTCTAACTAAAGTTTATAACTAAGTATATTATTCTTATTATATATAATGTATAAAGCTGCACTACCACACAGACTCCACCTTTTTAAATCAACTTCGAGTCTCTCTCTCTCAATCGATTTTGTTAAATAATTATGAAAATTATAATTATTGTTATTATTTTTTTTAATTATATATTGTAATGTTATAAAGAAACATAGATTAACAATAACTATGATTTTTTTTTGTAAACTAGCCATATTAAACAACTTTGATATATCAATGTTACAAAAAAAAGGAATTTCTATTTGTCTATGTTAATCGGATTTTCCAGCTTGCGTGCTTAAGCTTAAGGGTGGCACCTTGGTAGCTCCTACCAAGTTGCTTGCCATATTTAAAGCCGAATACACTGTAAAAGCCATAGGCAGCCAACATTTCATTTTAGGGGTTACGAGAAACTTAAAGTGTTCCTCAAGCCGTGTGAAACGAAACACCGTCACAGGTTTTCTAGAGGGAATGGCATCACGCAGCAGTGCGTGTCTAGTTTTAGTGAATTATAGAGCGAAATTAACTAAAACTTAAAGAATCTTATTCAAAATCTTATTCTATAACCAAAAATATTCGTCTAGTTTCTTATAAAAAAAACATCTCTTTCCTACAACAATCAGTTATTATGGAATACCGGTATTATGAAAAAGTGCTAAAACTAACACATTTAAATTACTATAATATACTATAGCGTTGTGTTATCAAATTTGTGGTATTTCATCTGCAAAGGTGAATCTGCATGGCCATCGGTTGCAACGACCGTTGGATAGATGGCGCTCGTGCCGCTAAAAAGCACTCAAAACATTAAAATAGCAGTGACAAAATTCAGCGCTTACGTCAGCCTTCCCGGTAGCATAGCGGTCAGTGCAGCCGCCCGGATTGCGGAAGACCCAGGTTCGATTTCTGGCTGGGTCGGGTGGGCGTTTAATTTTTTCACTGTATTTTATAAATTTTATAAATATTACATTTAAATTAGGTTATTCTACAGATAGATGATTAACAATACATTAGACTTATTTATTGTCAATCTAATGTTTTGTATGACTGTTTTGGAAGAGTTTGTTTTGTAAAAGGAGGATCTAGTTACCTCTTTTTAGGAATGCCTACTGGGATGTTTCCAATCACTGTTTATATAAGCTACGTTATTTTTGTTTGATATTCGTAAAATGTTCCTTGTTCTCAAATAACCTCCCTGAAATTGGACGAATATCTCGCCATCTGACTTATGAACCTATCAAAGTCCTCAATTACCATGTAAGTAACCAATAGCCTCTAAAAATGCCAATTCCAAATCTAATATGGCGCTTGCTTGGCACTGAATAAGACAATTGAATAATTCGAATCATATTCAAGCAAAGGTGACGAGCGGCGCAGGAGACTGCCATTGTTCATTGTCCACCTCCTCGTCTGACTCGTCGGGGAACCGAACCTGGGACATAAAGATTAACGGTATTTACTTCATTTTTATTTTTGTGGCAGAATGGGAGATTGGCCGATCCTTGTTTCAACCTGGTTAATAGGAACAAACTGATGCTACTAGCTTCTAAAATGACACACCATTCTCCCAGCCCGCTAGTCATGTCCATAAAAAATTCCAATATGTTACCCGATTCAATAAAAAACATTAGCAATGATAAACATTTTACATACAAGTTAAAAGAATTACTTATAAGAAGGTGCTATTATAATATATCAGAATATTTAGAAGACAAACATTTATAAAAATAAAATAAAAAATACAAAACTCAAATATCAAATATCAAATAATAATAATTATATAAACATCTTAAAAAATATAATATAATAAATAAAAATGTAAGAATATAAGCTAGTTTACTTCAAAATCAATTGGAAAAGGTCTTCCCTCTTTAAATTGCTGTGCCCGACATATTACGATACGATATATATATTATAACAACATTGTAACATTATATGCAATAAAAATATTGAGTATTGAGTATTAATATTCTAAAAGTTTTTGACTTACCCAAGGTGCTAAACGTTTTCCGTTGGACTGCAATGAGCCTTCTTGTGTAGATGCTTGCCATGCCTGAAACAAAGACAAACAATTAAATAAAAAAGTTGGAAAACTGGGAATCGCATCATGTGGGCGACAGCCGGTCGCGCGTCTCAAATACCGTTGAAAGGTCGTACTTATCAGGGACATGGTCGAGTTGCGAGGAACCATTCATATGCCAAGATACAGATACACTTCGGGTCGCTGAGCCAGCGGAGTAAGTAAGTAAGAGAAGAAAACAGGACAAACGAGACCAGATGTCAATTGTCAATTATGATAAATACAATGAAAAAAAGTGTTTCTTCAAGCCGATCGTGATTGATCATACCGAGGAGGTTTTCTAATAGGCATCACGCGATTGTGCTTTTATTTACCTAGTCCTTCCTCCGAAGGGATCTTTATCTCATAAATACAAAGTCACTAAAATAATATCAAAGAATGCTTTCCTAGACTTTTTTTTGGACAGAGGAAAACTTCAATTTCTACGCATCTATATGACCGGTAGTTTTTGTGAGTCTAGTAACCATCAAACATGAACACAGCGATGCAAAACAATGCTGCTTCGCGGTAGAAGTAGGTAAAAGTGTGGTCGAAATCCAGTCTGATTCTGGACAGAATGCTATTACCTAGCGTAGTTGGTAGGTAAGCTATTCGGTTCAGTATTTATGTACCATGTACCTGGTAAGCATCGTTGAACGCGTGCGCAAGAGATAGCGCGAGTGCTCTGGCCTGCTTCCTCCTCGCGCACACGAACACGTGGACCACATGGGACTCGCCCAGCCCACCGCTGGGCTTGCCCTCCACCACCGCGAACACACGAGCGTTCGCCGCGTCCGCGGAGCAGTAGGAAATTCTGGAAATAAATATAATTCGTTACCGTATTGTTCTTTTAAATATAATAATATAAGTAATATAAACTTCTTAAACAATATAGTATTTTTTATAACAGTTATCATTGTCACTTTATCATCATCATTAGCTCATTTTATGACCCCTCTACTGGGGCACAAGCCTTGTCTATGGATGGATATGGCGAACGGGCCACTATTATAGTCACTTTATATTAGAACTAGTTGTTGCCCGCAACTTCGTTCGTGAAGACTACAGTAAAAAAAAAAAGTAAAAAAAAAGTATCCTATACGCTGGTCTGGGTCATGGTCTGTATATGAGGAAAGTTTCATTAATATCCATTCAGTAGTTTTAACATGAAAGAGTAACAAACATCCATCCATACTTTCGCGTTTATAATATTCAAGCTAAGCGATTATAATATTAATTAAGTTCAAACTAACAGAACTGGCGAGCCGCACTAGACGAACCATTTGGAGCCACTTTTGACCCTCCCATAACTCAAAAACTGTTTCACATAAACATGTCAAATTTGGCTCATATATTGAGACTTGCGAGATACCTGATTTCAATTGAAAAAGCGCTTTCGATATAAATAAAAACACTATGAAAAATTAAACGTCTGTTGGCGTATTTTACTGCGACAGTCTACCCGGGACCTTTGGGTCTAAACCGGTGGTCTTAGCCACTAGACCACAGAGGCGGTTAAAAATGGCATGTGATTGAACATTTATTAAAGTAATTTGACAGCTTTGGATAGGTTGATGCGCAGGCATCTGGCTTTTGGTAGAGCATTTAGGTAGTGTTTACAATTTATTTCTACGTAGCATACTTGAGCTTACAGATCATTGAATGTCATGCATCATAGCGATAACAAACGCTATCATAACATATAAATAAACTACAAAGGCTTCGGTACCAGCCGTACAATCTGGTACGTGCCATTTGTTCTGAATGAATCTGACATTAGATAAAGAGATCAACCTTTTTGACATAATTAATAACCTAATTAACAATATATTTCATAATTTATTTTATTTAAATTACATTTTGTTGTTATGCGTTGACACTGTTTATTAAGTTATATCGATGACTTGACAATTAATAAAAACTGATACAGTATCGACTAAAATTTATGTATGTTATGTATAAATTTTTATTAATTATACAGGTTCAAGATTGTTTCCTTAAAGGGGCAGCCAGTAACGACTTCATTGATTTAAATACTTCTCATGCTGATGGCAAAGCCGTTGGTCCTGGCTGCATTTGCAGTGTACAACAACCACGAATCCGCGCTGGACCCGCGCGGTGGTTTATGTCCCGTTCTCCCTATCCATCCAAAGGGAAGGCTCATGCCCCAGGCCCAGCAATGGAGACTTAAAAATGAGCTGGTGATAATGATGAGATACAATGCCTGTTTTGATTTGAACTAGGGTCTAAAAATTTTGATAACTGGCCGACCGCTAGTTATTGTTATTAGTTATAATTGATTTTAATTTATCCATTTGTGATAATGACCTGTAAATGGAGATGTTGAGGAGTTGTTCCTGTGTGTCGAGGTCGTTGACCACGATGCCCTTAGGACTGATGTCCAGTCTCACCCTTTGCATTTTTTTGTTAAACGCTGGAATCACAATAGATGCATTTGAAAAAAACAACAAATCGAAATAACATCTATATAATGCAAGACAGACGGTAAGTAGTCAATAAAAACTTTCATTACTTCGAAATAAAAGCTTTCATTTCAAAAATAATGTAGCGTTTTTTATTCACACAATAGATACTTGAAGTTTTTAAAATTATTATACTTGTAAATGATCATGAAACTATCATTATAACATTTTTGTGTATTATTATATTTATCATAGATGAATAGTGACTGAGTTGTCATAATAAAGAATATTGTCAGTAAAACCATTGTTTTTACAGACTATAAATAAAAAAAATCTACTAAAAATCAACCAGTCTCAGGAAGGGTATCGATTCCTGTCTTTAAGAGATTTTAAAGTCGCAACGACGTAACCCTTTAAAAGTATCATAAAGAGATAGCCTACTTTCGTACTGGAGTTATTAACGGTGCTATTCATTAAGAGACAGCCATGTTTTTACACCTACCAAGGTGTAGGTGACAAATAGGGCAAAACCAAGGGCACACCTACTGGTAGAAAGCGGTCACTTTATTGTACGAAAGCTCGATAGCTTGCAATTACAGCTAAGTTAAATTATTTAGCGAGCTATTAAGTAAGCTAACTTTTTTACTTCTTTGACAAAAATGGCGAAAATATCTAGCAAAAAAGTGGACCAACCATTTTACAGTTAGTTGTTTTTTTATTTGGCTATCTGTAAGCAAGACCAACTCTTTCATGGCTTTCATCATCATCATCATCTCAGCTAAAAGACGTCCACTGCGGGACAAAGGTATCCCCCAAGGATCTCCACATCGACCGGTTTTGTGCTGCCCGCATCCAGCACAAAATATATATAGCATAACTTTATATTTATCTAAACAAGTTTCTCTTCTCTCTCCAAGGAAGAGCAGCATTGAGTGTTTTGTTCACTGCAACAAATGCTGAGTGGAGTCCTCAGAGGACACATTTTTCAACAATATTTTTTGTTTTGTTCAACATGAGTTTGTACTGTCCGTTCAATAAATATATTTCATTTCATTTCATTTATTTATATTTTGTATATCAGCTTATCTTCTAAAGACAGACTTTAAACGAGTCACTCTGCTAAATATTTTATGTCCATCTTACTTAGTTAATTTGAATTTCATTTTTATAAGTTTTATTTTGTTTGGTGTTATTTGTCAGCATTTTAGCTTTTGTCGGTAAAGTTTACGTATTTACGCGAACATATTGTCTAATGTAGCCTTGAAACGATGATAAGCACTCACTATTCGATTTGCAATAGGTACGCGTCTTTACCGACTAGACAAAAAATATAGTACCTTTAGCAGAGTGCAGGGCAGAGCGCACGGCACAAGCGGTAGCGGGCGCGGAGGAGGCGCGCTCCACAGGCGCCTCGCCCGCGTACCGAACGTCACTGTGATCGCGGCTCGGCTCGCACGCTTCCTTCCACCACCCTTCACCCTCGCATTCTGCCAGAGCCCACTCCTCACTCAATTCTGTGGAACAAACGCAACATTACATCATAATTTTTTTTCTGTCCCCTGTCGGGGTACGAGCCTATCCTATGCATGGATAGGGAAACGGGCCATTAAACCACCACGCGGGCCCAGTGCCATTGGTGGTTGTTTACGACGGTTAAAGCAGCCTGGACCCACAGCTTTAGGTGCCTTCTCGAGATGATAAATATTTGGTCACCCATCCGATGACCGGTCTTTGAACCGAATATCTAACCACTGCGCCATAGAGCTCCTTCCTTCAAAACATATCACATTAGGGAGATTAGGCCATAACCCACCGAGCTAGCCCAATGCGAGTTGGTGGGCTTAACGACTGCTTATCATAAAACAACCGACTTAACGGGCCTTCCGCAGCAGGAGCTGGAAACATTTTTTTTGGTCACCCATCCGGTGATTAGCCTTTCGAATGTTGCATAACTTGCAAGATCGCAATTTGAACACGCTACCAAGCTCCACCGTACTACGCAATACGATACGAGATCCCGTTCGTGTACTGGTTCCCAGACATTTGAAACATTTACCCAGGCTATTTATATCGTACTACGTACGTGTACTTGAAGAATGTTAGATTGATTTAGATTTTTTTTCAGCGATGAGCTTCTTGCTCTAAGACATATCCCATCAAAACCATAAATGTGAAATCAGAGCCAAGTTTCATATTATGATATATGCCTTGGTTGTTGTGTTGACTTCAACGACAAAAGAAGTAAGATCTAAATGGATGCCAAGTTCAAAGCCTAAGGTCTGACTTGGCTAGTTCCAACGAATTATTATTAAGTACCTACTAAAACATTCATGGAAGAGCCCTATGTTGGATGGCAAATTACTACCAGCCAGCAAAATTTCGTTGACGTCAACAACCAAGGCATATAAATTGATAAAAATTTACTAGTTTCTGGAACTACCTATCTGGATGCCAAATTTGAACTTTCTAGGTCATCTGGAACTGGGTTAGAGTTTTGATCAATCTATAGATCAGTCAGTCAGTGATAAAAATTACGATTTTTGGACGTTAATATTTTAATAACCGTTTGAGGTGTGTTTATGAAATTTAGAGCACTTAGGTATCTTGCAAGTTTCAATATATGAGCCAAATGTGACATGTTTATGTGAAACAGTTTTTGAGTTATGAGGGGGTCAAAAGTGGCTCCAAATGGTTCGTGTAATATTTCACACAGTGCGGCTCGCCAGTTCTGTTAGCTTGAACTTGGCTTGACATGCTACCGCGTGTCTAGGTAATTTGACAACCACAGAATACGTTGACATAGTCCCACTGGACGTTTATTGGCTGATGATAAATGATCTATGATTATATCTAAAAGTAGAATTCTGATGAGACAAAACGGTATGAATATGACATAGGCTTTCCATTTTGTCTGCTACTTAAATGTAATGCACTGCAATTTTGAGACTTAACGACTTAGTACTATTAATCTGTGTTTATGCAAATTGAGCGTAGACCAAATTACTTATCAGGTTCTTATAAGTTTAATTAGCCATTAACATAGATATCGGCTGAAAAGGATTTAGAGGCTGCGATAAATAAATTAAAGGAGAAAATTTGAGGGGCACATTTGAGGAGCTCGATGGCGCAGCGATTAACGCGCCGGGTCTTCTGCGATTCCTAAGGTTGAGCAAAAATATATCATCTCCAAATAGACCTCCTCCGTGCTTCGGACGGCACGTAAAGCCGTTGGTCCCGGCTGTACTAGCAGTCGTTATGAAGAGTTAAAATTCTGCCATACGAATTCTCGTTTTCGTTAACGTGACCGACTGGCGGAAAAAACTCGCACTAGGCACCCGGGTGGCGCTGCTTTAATTACATACCAATTTTCGTTTTCGTAAACGTAATCGTAAAGTGAACAAAACCTCAGGCAGTGCGGCCCTGTGTCGACTAGCGGACGTTGTCACCAGCGGTTATTACTAGTAATTTATCTGCGTTACATGAAGACGGTAATTTCGTCAAAGCGCAAGTCGTTAAGCCTGAAGCGGGTTTCGCAACTCGAAGAGCGATAGAGCATGCTAATCGCTTCAAATCTCAGAGATATGTGTGGAAAACGCAGTTTCTTTCGCAAATGGAGCAAATGGCTGTTTGAGCTTTAATGAAGGTGATGTAAATTAGTCAGAGTTTATTTATTTATTTATTTATTTATTTATTTATTTATTTATTTATTTATTTATTTATAGAAACCAACAGCTTATTACAATGAACCCTTATTCTACTAATAATTACAATAAGTAAAGCCAATTACAGGTTTCTGCATTTACATTTTTTTTTATTTAAATCCTTTTGTAATGAGTATAGGTCACAAAATAGAGA
Organism: Eudonia truncicolella; assembly: GCA_949315975.1. Taxonomy (NCBI): domain Eukaryota; kingdom Metazoa; phylum Arthropoda; class Insecta; order Lepidoptera; family Crambidae; genus Eudonia; species Eudonia truncicolella. The sequence continues at coordinate 4,223,223 of OX438840.1, read as the reverse complement.
AACAAAAAACGGAACAAATAACCAACTTGTAACGAATAAACTTTGCAAAAATTTTCCTAACCCAAAACTTAATTTAAAAAAAAACCATTTACTACGAATTTAACTTTGCAATGCACGTAAGAGAGTCATTGAACGCTGCTCGTTAAGTGAGAAATAATACTGAATATATAGAAAGAAAGAGTTAATTAAATACTACATTATAAAGCGTTGTATAGTATTTTATTATGTTTCGACAACGACAGCATATGTTGACAGATTATTCCTACGATTCAAGTTAATTGGCTAACTTATTATAAGACTTCAGACTTTTTAAAACATAAGTATACGGTTAAAAAAAACAAATTAATTTAAAAAAATTATGAGTATATTAATAACACTTAACACTTAACAAAACACACTTTTGTTACAGCACCATAGGATTAACTACTAACAAAATAATAAAACAAAACAAGTTACAATTAGGCGGTCTTATCGCTTTAGAGCCATCTCTTCCAGACAACCTTGTTGATATAATAATGTCGATTAAAAGGCACTAAGAGACTTAATTGATCTTTGCAAGAAGGCTTACTTAATAAATACACGTAAACACACTTAAAGGAATAAACTATCGCAGTAGGCATCAATCTCAATAATCTCTGCATAAACAAATAGTTCTGTTTATAAAAAAAAACTATATTCAAAACAAAACACTACTTGCGTCATTCAAACAAAAAACGTCGCATCTGATGCAAATAGATCATTATTGTTGTGCAGTCTACGTAGGTCCCATAATATTCGCATGTCATTATCAGCTGTTCGAAGCGCGGTATCGACGCTATCTGGGCCAGACGGACAGCTGTGGGCTATGTAGGCCACGGGTCAGAATTAGGCGCAATAAACGATAACAAGATACCGCGTACGCGCCTCAGAATAAACTTCGGAACCGATGCGAACTGATTTTATGTGGTTTTCTGAGATATACAGTCTTGTAAGAATGTAAAAATAAATAGTTTGCACTTTGACCGTCTCAGAGGCTCGGAGGAGAGGAGAATATTTTTTTGTTTTTTTTTTTATTTAATTTGCAAGTAATTGGTGTTTTTTATTAGCACAGGTGGCCTTTACAGCGTAATATGGGTACAAGGGCGCCGATATACTAAATGCTCCCTCAAATCGTAGCCACAGATTAAACCTCGGTAGTAATAACCACCTGCTAAAAGGTCAGATTTTTTTTTAATTGTCTTTGCTTTCATCTCACCAGATATAGGTGACGCTCAGGCCAAAGATACCCGGAATCCCTTTTACCGAAGAACTGGAAAACTTAACTGTTGAAACACAACAGCACTAAGCTCTACCACTAACTAAAGCATGTACAATAAAATACGCTCTGGGAATCGAACCCGGGACTACAGAGAGAAGCGATTTACTGTATTCTACTTTAATAAAACCTGTATTTTTATTTATATACCAAAGAGGAAATTTTTTATTAATAAGTATGTGTAGGTATTATATATGCACTATTATCTATATTTATTTATTTATTGATTATAGGTACACAGACAGAATACTATCAGACCATGACATATTTAAAAGTCTTAATATTTTGCTAGGCTAGACATTATATATAATTATGTATCTATCTGTGTCGAGGCATATTTTGCAAGAAATAACTTCCCCCTCTCTGGCCGTTCGCCCGCCGCAGTCTCCATTCGGCCGGTGCCTTTCATGTGATTAATAATGTATGACATTCTAGTCATTGGAAGTTATAGACTTAGTTGTCGATTGATAGTAGCAAAGACTGATTACTAATTGAGAATAAAACTTAAGTTGCTTATAAAGCACTAGTAGCCGAACGGATTAATTGGGTTAATTGCGAGATGTCATTACATCCAATGTATTCATTAAAAAAAAGTCCCAGTGGTGTTTCCATCCATAGTGAAGGCTCGTGCCCCGACAGAACCGACTAAAATGATGTAGTGCTGACGATGAATATGATAATGATTTTTATTTATTATTTTTAAGTGCTAATTGCTGCACTTAAGCTGAATAAAATAATTATAAAATATAGTGAAAAAATTAAATGCCTACCCGACCCAGCCTGGAATCGAACCTGGGTCTTCCGCAATCCGGGTGGCTGCACTGACCATTATACTACCGGGAAGGCTGTGTATATATTCACTATACTATGATAATGATGTTCAAATTCGGGAAAAAAAAAACATAACACAATATACGTAATTACTCGAAAATGAATTTTTAAATTCGTTTTTGTTTAAAGATTATTATTTTTTCATCCCTTCTATTCGAAAAGTGTCGCTTTGTTCCTCTATAAGTGGGAGGAGCAAAATAGCTCTTTTACGATAGGAACTTTTTAGCGGGCGGAAATGAGATTTGAATTTGGAACATATATAATTCATGGATATCGAACGCAAATCGTATGAATTACTGACTGGTACGTGTTGGCTGCACAAAAAACAAAAGCGCGCGAATTACGTCTCTGCTCTTGTAATCAGTACATATTTTATTGTATTTTGCAAAAATAATGAGTTCAACGTCGAGTTATGAAAGTGACAATGCATTAACTCTTAAAACAATAACTATAGAAGCTAACAACGTCGTACAAAACTTATTACCCACGAAATCCCGGGAGAAATATTTAAGGGCCTATGACAATTTCATTCTATGGATAACTGAAACAGAAAAGGAGCGAAAACGTATTCGGAAAATGTGTTTCTGGCCTATTTTCTATTCTAGAATCCTTCGCTTCGTTCGTGGTTCAAAGTAGCGCCCTCGCCGTAGAAATACTATTTTGCTCCCTTGTCATACAATCTACTATTTCAATGTCACGCGCGTTTATGTCTTTTTTACGGGCGGGCGACGGCCTAGCGATAACCTCATTTTTACTATCTAAAATCTTTTATTTTTTCTTTCGTTGTAAATGTAGTGTTATTAACGCTAACTAAATGTATCTTTTTCATTTGCTGATTCTATTTTTTATCGTGACGTTTCGACAGACACAGACAGTGTGAAGACAGTGGTTTATTAGGCTGGTTTTCAAGCTTAATTTTAGAGAGATGCGCTTGTTTTAAATTCTACAGCCTTCATTACTACCTCTGCCTTCTGGGGCTTTACCATGAGCTCTTAAAGCAGTATTACTGCAATGTTATTGCAATTGCGAAACGAGACGCGTCTATCACGCGCTTTTTAAGCTCATCTGTTTCTGTAACACCCTTTTCACTATGTTCTAGTAAATAAAGCTCATTTCATTTCATTTACATTGATCTCGTTTCCACAGCCGCAACAACACTGCTATGAAACTTTTTCTTCACATCTGTGGGACAGAGCTGAGTGACATATAGGATAATTCCCCTTAGGAGTTTATACCACGACCTATCTCATAAGTCTACAATTTCAAACCTACCACAACACTATACAAGAGCCGTTGTAGAACTTTCTAATAGTAATTTAGTTAGCTGCAAGCTCCACGAGGCTATAATGCCATTTCTCACGATGCTGCTTCCATTCGCAGTACATTGCCGCACCCGATTGTGTCGCTACTTCGCTGTGGTGTACAATCGCAGCAGTGTACTCGACACAGAGCTGTCACTCAGTACAGTTAACATCATGTTGATGGAAACATATAAACAGGTAAAAACAGATTTTCATATTTGAGTAAATTCAGCTTTAACGCGTAAGCTTTAGGTCCTTTTTGCTTGCAATTAAAATGTTGACAGTGTAACTCAAAAACAAACTACTTAAATTAAGGTTTGTTTTTATTCAATGTAAAGGTATATTAACAACCGCTTGCTGCGTAGATCAACTTGATGCAGACAGTACATCCAGACAACTGTTAGACCAGTTTTTCCTTCAGATCAACCGTTAAAGGCCAGTTTAGCGAGAGCTCCTAATTCCGACATAATTAGAGAAAACAGCCGGAGGCGGCCTTATGCGAGCCTGCCCGAACTTGGCACTTATAATGAAGACGTAAAAACTCACTACAAGATCAGTGGGCTTAGCACGGCGAACCACTGTCGTACGCGTATCGTAGCGTAAAATACGGATATTGTATGGACATTGAAACAGCGCCATAACGTCCGTAAAAGGAACTAACAATTGACAGACTTCATTAGGTAGGTATTAAATAAAACCAATTCACCCCAACACAAGTATTTACATTACTCTCTGGGGTTGTCTCACTACATATTATGTATTTTATTGGAAAACAAAAAAAACTATTTTATTTTATTTATTTATTTTATTTTTAAATCAAATAATAGTTTATTGTGGATAAACAATCCATAATTAAAATTCAATTACAATTAAAATAAACATAAAATTAAAAAACAAAATACTTATTGAAGCCTCCGGTGACAAGAAGGCTGGCAGCTACCTCTGCCAACGTATTAGCTTGGCAATCCAAAGAGGTAATGTTGCCAGCATTCTTGGGACCGTTCCCATGAGCCCACAGCTGGAGGACATTTTTTATTTATAGGTTTTATTTTGTCTTTAGTGATGTAGGTAACTTATATTATAATTAATTGGAAAATTATGTATAGTTGTTAATAAATATAAATGTTTATTTGCGTAAATAAAAAAAAAAAAAAAAACTTATTTAATACAAAATAAATATTAAAAACAAAGCCCGGTGGTCTAGAGCTTCGAGTACACAAGTGAATGTGCACCCAATGCTTGACAAACGGATTATCCATTTTACAAGTTAGTGCCTTCAGAATACCGTTGGAGCTTCCACGCATCCTGTTCATCATCGATGAGGTTCTTTTTCTCATGATGGCATAAAAATCGTCAACATGAGCCACCGCTAACATTTGTGATGCGCAACAGTATCGTGGCGCCATCGACACTAAGCTTGCTTTCTGCTGTGATACTGTGGCTGATTAATCCCTTGGTGATATTAGTTAGTTTTTCTCTACAGCGGCTCTAAAGCCATTATTATATTGTACGCGTAGATCGTTGTAGGTTCGCTGCGTATACTTAACCCACAGGCTTAAGTATAGGTTAGGTTTCGATAGAAGTTCGTGCTAGACCTTTTTTGTTGATAGACTAATAGCTTCAGACAACCTTTGCAGCGTCACCGAACTTAATGCAAGGCCTACTGCAAACTTCTGGAGCAAATTAGGATGCCTAGTGTAAGTGTCATTTTGGCATTCTAACGTGTAACGGATTTTCAAATACTAAACAGATGTAGTGATACAAATGAATATTTATAAACCTTAGACCTTAACAGCAATCTCTTTTCGGTAACTTTTTGTGTGGATTTTATTCCTATATACTTACGAACTGTCATTTATGTGTATGTATTAAAATATTTTAACGTACATAATGACATCAAACATTTTACAACCGTTTGGAAACTAGTCATTGTGAATATTACATCAAAGTACGTAATTATATGTTATTTACGGAAAATAGCAACTTCATGATAAAAAATAATCACTACAAGTCATTATATATTTGTTTAAATAATTGAATCACAGTGCGCTTATCAAATTAACAATTAAAAATAATCCCATTGCAATTATAGTTCGTCAAAGGGCAATTGTTTACTTCAGAGTTCAGGATTATCGTTTAAAGGCCAATAAACTTATAATTGAAACTGTAAATTACATTCACATGCGTAGTCATAAGTTAATTAAGTACATAATTTTACGTTTCAGAAATGCTATGTTAATTTTGTTTGTAGGAAGATCCGTAAATTTATTTCTGGTTCCGTACATAGGTACTGTATGTCTGTCCGTCACACACGCGCTATTTTCTTGGAAACTTTGTAATTGTTCTTAATGATTAAAATTTTTAGACCTTGATTATTAAATCTTAATTTTTGAGTTATAATTTGTGAGCTTATTGAATAATAAATTAAAAACCTTTTTCAAAAGAATCGTCTACAAGTCATGTAAAATGAATGTGATATGTTTTTTAATGTATCTTTGCACGGGATTTTTATACAGTAAAATTTTAAGAACTGGCTCTGATTGATAGTTAATAGTGTAATTTTAAACATTACTATTATTGATAGTCAAAAATAACACCCTTTCTATAGTATAATAGTATTTTATTCCTATATTTTACACGGTAAAATATTAAAAAAGCTCGGATCTGTAGTAAATCTGTGTTTTTAAACATTGATTGTAAAAGTTTACGCACTTTCTAATTTACAACAGATAATCATTGCTATCTATAATTATCACTGTGTCAGTGACATACTTACTTGAACGAGTATTAGGAGAAACGAAGCAGTATGATTAAGGTTATAAATATGGACTCTATTACTGCTTTCAGGGAATATGATTGATCTTTAGGAACCTTAACTTAGGAGCCTGATAATCAAGTTTCATAAAATAATAACTTTCCATGAATAAACAAAAGTCTTGTTTAAAAATGTTACAACCACTCCATCAAAATTAAATAATTACTAACCGCATGTTACTAAAAATTATGTTACCACTTACTTTTGTGCTTAGAGTGGTTTTTCCATATTTTCCTCAGCAGCGTCGTCATGTTTGTACAAATACAAAACGTTTACTTGAATTTCTTACTAAGGTAAATTTATAAAAAATAAATTGATTGAGAAATCCGATAGAAACAGAAGACAACTCTTTCCCGCGCAGGTTTTCCTTAGGAGATGCGCGCGCGCAGCTTCGCTTGCTACCCTTCGCGTTGTGTTGTGGATAAGGGAACGCCGGTCAATCTGCGCGTGATTGGCACTCGACGAGAATCGAAATGTTGCGATAAATCAAGTACAATCAACACCGCGTCATGGCAAACACCAGAGTTATACGCTACTTTTATTAAATATAATAGGTAAATGGCAAAGCTCTCGGTCCGATATCCGGAGGTCACTGGTTCAATTCTCAGATCGAGTATAGTTTGTTTCGTAATTTTCCATGCTTTGTGTAGGTTTGTGATTACCACCTCATTTACTAACATAGATAAATATGGAAAAACCAAAAAGATTAACAACTGTATATCGTCATGGGCCCCATGATGTTAAACTTTTGATGCGACTGATTGTGCCGTGTGTCTCAAAATCTTTTCACTAAATTGTTTATGGCCACCAAACAATATTCACACTTTTTGTTTTATATATAAAATACAAAAATTACTTTGGCACTGCAAATTCGTGTAATTTTTATTTTCCAACTAAAAAATAAAGGCCTCGGTAGCCGAGTGGCAAAGCGCTCGGCCCGATACCCGAAGGTCCCGGGTTCAATTCCCAGGTCAGGCAAAGTGTTTCGGATTTTTCTATGCGTAGACCGGGTTTGTGGTGGCCAACCCGCATTTGGCAACAGCATTTCTTGCCCTCTGCAACAAATGCCTGGACCTGGGATATTTCCCGAATCCTTGGAAGGTCGCAACGGTAGTTATCCTTAGGAAATCCGGAAAAGACGATAATAGCAAGCCCATGTCCTATAGACCGATCGGCCTTCTGCCGTTCCTGGGCAAAATCCTTGAAAAGATAGTCGTGGAGAGGCTCAAGTGGCACCTCGTACCGAGGCTCAGTACTCGCCAGTGTGGCTTTATGCCTCGGAGGAGCACCGAGGACGCCCTCTATAATCTAATGAGCCACATTAGAGAAGGATTGAGTTCTAAAAGACTCATGTTATGACCCTAGTGTCGTTAGATATAGATGGTGCCTTCGATAGTGCCTTACATTAAGGCCAGACTAGCTGAGGAAAGCTGCCCGCTTAACATCCAGAGACTACTTGGGAACTACCTCGACGATAGGATCGTCGAGGTGAGGTATGCCGGTAAGATACATGCCAAGCAAACCGACAGAGGATGCGTACATGGGTCTATTGGCATCCCCATTTTATGGAACCTTCTCCTCGACCCACTCCTTAAACTCCTATGGTATTTTCATCCTCGGACATATTCAGAAATGGGGCGCCAGAACAAGCTGAAGTTTTTACCACACAAGACTTGTGCTATGGTTAAGTAAAATTTAAACACTGAAAAAAGACGACAACCTCAGGCGGGAATCGAACCACGCACCTTCCGCATTCCGGGCGGCTGCCTTATGCTTGGAATGCGGAAGGTGCGTGGTTCGATTCCCGCCTGAGGTTGTCGTCTTTTTTCAGTGTTTAAATTTTACTTAAGTATATTTAAGCGTTAATAAAACGCTAAAATATATAAAAAAAAAAAAACACTTGTGCTATGGTGTTGACGAAGAAACTTAAATATGACACACCATCATTGAATATGGGCGGGGTTAACATCGTAATGTCGCGAAGTATCAAGCTGCTTGGACTGACTATCGACGACAAGCTCACATTTAACGCACACGTCGCAAACGTATGCAACAAAGCACTAAAACTTTACAAACAGCTGTCTAGAGCGGCCAAAGTTAGCTGGGGGCTTCACCCCGAGATAGTCCACTCAATCTACACAGCCGCAGTTGAGCCAGTGGTTACGTACGCTGCATGTGCGTGGGCTCCATCGGCAAACAAACTAGACACGCGTAGGTTCCTAGACTCGGTCCAGAAAGGTTTCGCTCAGAAGCTTTGCAAATCTTACCGCACAGTCTCGCTGAACTCAGCTTTGGTTTTGTCGGGGTTACTTCCTCTAGAGCTCCGCAAACATGAGGCAACCGCCCTGTATGCAGCGAGGAGATGGTCAACCCAATAAATACCAGAAGGCAGCGAGGTTGAGCGTCCGATAGGATTTGATAAAGTAATTCCGCGTAAGTCATCCCGCTTTGGATGTGGACAGAGGTTTCGTCTGCCTGGTAGACCAAGAACTGGTAGACAGGTACAACGTGCAGACGGTGCGTATCTTCACTGACGGGAGCAAGATTGACGGTAAGGTTGGGTCTGCACTGTCCTTATGGCACGGTGAGACCGAAACCAAAGCCGTCAAACTTGACTTACTCACGTACTTCACGGTGTACCAGGCGGAGCTTCTAACCATAAACAAAGCCACAAGCGTAATCCTTGGGAGGAAGGAATCTACGTTCGGCATCTACAGCGACTCTAGAGCGGCACTTGAGACAGTTACCAACATCAAGTCTCCTCATCTCCTGGCAATAGAGACAAGGCGGAACCTGGGCTTTGCTGCAATACAAAACAAGGAAGTTTCCTTGTTCTGGACCAAGGCACTTGCGGGTCTGCTTATTCCCTGCTGCTGCTTATTCCCCAATAAGCGCGCCGACGAACGACCAGTGTCCAGTTTCATATGTTAAGAGATGCATTCGTCAAGCATCTCTTGACATATGGAACGAAAGGTACCGTACACAGAACACTGCTGACACCACCAAAATATTTTTCTCAGACACCAAGATCGCCTACACTATAGTTTGTAAAATTTGCCACAACAGCCTCCTTACACAAGCTTCAACAGGACACGGCGGGTTCTCCGACTACTTACATCGTTTCAAGTGCAAGGAGAGCCCTCTATGTTAATGTGATACTGATTCCACCATCTGAGACCATCTAACACTTGATGTTAGACTGCCCAATAAACGCAAAATTAAGCGAAGTATGAACGGAATAGATGGTCTCGTGGGTGGACAATACCACAATAAGTGCACTAATTGTGAATATCGTGTTATTTTGTAGTGTGTGCCAATAAATGTATTTCATTTCATTTTTTTTCATTTCATTTCATTAATAATATGCAACAAAAAGTCTAGACCAGAACTAATATAATGTATGGAGGCTGTTGTTAAAGGTGCAAATCATAAGAACAAAAGTAAGTTATGTAAGTGTATAAAATGTGTATTAATATGTGTGTTACAATTATATAAGGTGTTTTAAATTTAAGTAAACAATTCTATAATAATAGTATAGTATGTAAATAGACTAAGACAATTGTATTAAGTAGCCTTAAGAATATTTACTATTATTTAGTAAGAGGATGGTTTGCTTAAAATTTAAAAAAAAAACCCGCATTTGGCAAGCGTGGTGATTAAGCCATTGCCCATTACTTAGCAATTGTAGTGATGACTTGACTTCAATGATCGAGGCCTTTGCCCAGCAGTGGGACTCATAGGCTATTTACTTACTTACTAAAAAAGTTATGTAGGTACTATTAACTCGTTATAAAAAAACTTGTAATCAAAACATAGAACAATTAATTCCAATTATTCACAACATTGTTTACCAAAACACCGTTTAGATATCTATAGAGGAATTAAAAACAAAGTTCAATAAGCGTCTTTATTGATAATGACAAAAATAACATGAGCAGTGATTTATTTTTATATGTATTCAGATAACGCGGTGCGTGTCTTTATTGAGGAGCTCTGAGGAGCTCGATGGCTGGCGCAGTGGTTCACGCGCCCGGGTTTCGAGTGCTAATAATAATAAGACGTATAACTATTACCGGAAATATATTATGAGAGACGGTACGGCTGACATTTGTCGGGCATGCCGCCGTCCAGGAGAATCACTCCGACATATTATTTGTGGTTGTTCTCTTTTTGCTAACGGAGAGTATTTGCATAGACACAGCCAAGTAGCCAGAATAATTCACCAGCAACTAGCTCTTGGATATGGCCTTGTTGAATCGGAGGTGCCGTTCTATAAATACGCACCTGCGCTAGTACTCGAAAATGGTCATGCAACGCTCTACTGGGATAGCTCTATCATTACGGACAGGACTATTGTCGCCAATAAGCCTGATATCGTGGTAGTCAACCGATCCCAGCGCCGGGCAATACTGGTTGATATCACCATACCTCATGATGAGAACCTCGTGAAAACCGAGAAGGACAAGCTTAGTAAGTACCTTGACTTGGCTCACGAAGTTACCGTCATGTGGGATGTGGATTCCACCATTATTGTACCAATAGTCGTTTCGGCAAACGGTCTTTTAGGCAAGAGCCTCGATCAACACCTAGAGAGGCTCTTGCTGAAAAGTTGGGTCAAGGGTCAGATGCAAAAGGCAGTACTCCTTGACACGGCACGTATTGTCAGGAGGTTCAGAGATGCACAGAGCCCGCGTGGTGGTATGTGAATACACATCTTCGCTATCACTTTGCATTTGCAACTTTATTTTATTTAATTATTGTACGAGTATTATTGAGTGACACCGAATAAAAAGCTTTTCAATTTCAATTTCAATGTGAATATGAACACATTGCATCATCCGCAACTTAGAAAAGTTCGTTCCTAAAGCTCGCTGATGCAAGCAAGCGAATTCGACGGTCATGCACAGAATGCCTGATGCAACACGCGGAAATTCGAGCTCATATCAGGTTTTTAATCAGCCTTTCCTCCTGTTTTTTGCCAAGATGTACCTAATTATATGTGAAGAGCACACAGATTTCAATGTAGAGTATTATTTGTCTCTTTTATATTAGATAGGTAAGTGGTCTATGCTCATTTACCTACTATGAAAATCTCATCGTTAGAAATTGAATCTTAGTCTTCTTTATAGAAACTTTTTGTTATCGACCTGCTTAAGTAGGTATAATAATATAATATATACTAGTGGTCACCCGCCCGCTTCGCTGTGCGAATTTAGTGGATCAATGAATTCTAATCAAAATAATTATTAGGTTTACTAACATCATATATAGCCTATCATTTGCACAATCTCATGTTCTTTCTACATACAAATTTTTATCAAGAGCCGTCACCCGCGCGCTTAAACTTGTGAATAAAATTTCCTTTTTTTTATATAGCCTATCATATGCACAGTCTCATGTTCTTACTACATACAAATTTTCATCAAGAGCCGTCACCCACCCGCTTAAACTTGTGAATAAAATTTCCTTTTTTTTATAGCCTATCATTTGCACAATCTCATGTTCTTACTACATACAAATTTTCATCAAGAACCGTCACCTGCCAGCTTAAACTTGTGAATAAAAACTCCTTTATTTATAGCCTATCATTTGCACAATATCATATTCTTACTACATACAAATTTTGATCAAGATCGGTCAAGCCGTTCTTGAGTTAAAAGTGGACATACAGACAGACAGACAAAAATTTCAAAAATCGTAGAATTGGTGTCAGTGAGTCATAAAATGAATATTTATCCCAAACTTGTCAGAAAAATTGCAAGTAGGTACACACAGAGTCTACAGATTTATATAGTAGTACAGATATAGATGTATATATAACAAGTCCTGGGTTCAATTCCAAGGTCGGGCAAAGTGTTTTTGTATTTTTCGATACATAACCCGGGTTTGTAATAACCAACCCACATTTGGCAAGCGTAGTGATTAAGCCAATACCCGTCAATTGTAGAGATGACTTGATTTCAATGATGGATGCATTTGCCCAGCCGTGGGACAGTATATGGGCTATTTGCTTATGGAACCTAATATGTATGGACTAATATCAAGAGTTTATGTTACAGAATGCGTGTGTGAGTCCCACTATCAAAGACTTTATCAAGGACGTTTCCATACGTTACTTTGATAACGCCCCCCACCACCCTAACCCGCTTGTTGTGGTGGCCGCCAACTATAATTTTGGAAGCCTTCCACCAACAAAACGGTTCATATCTAGGCGTCCTAAGCACGTCCTAGATGACCCCGACGATCCCATAACAGTTGCGAACGCCCCCCCGCCCGATCCTCTAAATGACAGACTCTAACTGCCGTACTCAGAGACGTCAATTAAGTTTTAATGACAATTAAATGTCTTTCTTTCTCTATTTAGCACTATACATAAGAAAGTGACAGCAAGACATTTAATTGTCATTAAAACTTAATTGACGTCTCTGAGTACGGCAGTAAGTGGACTCTCACGAATGTCGGCAGGCAATTTTAATGTGTGTTCTGTGCGTGTAGTTAAGGGCCTGTTTCAATAAATAAATAATTCAAATCAGTCAACTAACTGCAAATATCGAAATGACGAAATTATTTCGTCATTATACTTGTTTGTTTACTACTTCAATTACGCCGAAGCGGCTAAGCGGGTTTAGATGATAAACTCAATTTAAGCGATATAGCTTGCTAACGCCTACCAAAGCAATAACAGCAATAAGCTTACCTTTTATCATCTCTATTGCTATCCAAAATTCTGTCATAATCAGAGGTCGGAATCTGCCGGTCATTCCAGGTCCGCATTCAAGGGTTGATTGGGGGACTCTCTTCTTAAATTTAGATGTGATAATTAAAGAAAACTACTGTAGATAGTCTTTGTTTAGTGTCTCAAAATATTATAAATATTATAGTGAAAACTAATTAACTCCTTGCAAAATATAGATATTTTTATTTTCCAAATGGATATCGAAATATCGGAGTCAAATCAATATAATGAAATATCGATTTTATATTCCTGGATATCGAAATTTTCGATATTATCGATATTCATTTTAATCAAAACGAACTTTTATTTTTCCCACTAATTATTAAGCGATTAAGCGATGACACAATGAACACACTGTCATTTTTAAGGTCACACTTTTTAAATAACCGTAAATAACTTCCTTTTATTTTACTCATTAGCCCCACGGATACTATTACTAGGATCTCAAAGTTACTGTAAATACTGTGATGTGTTGTGTTGATTATTTGTGTTGATTTATGAATACTTATGTTTTGCTTAAGAATTTATACTTAGTTAGATAAATCTAGGCGATATTTGTTTAGGCGCTAGGATACCATTTATAAAATACTAATAGTAAGATAAAAAATCTATATTATGTTATCCATATTAAAGTTTTTACAACATTAATTTATAGGCATGTCTGTGATTTTAGGATATTATGTTGTTTGGCTTGTATGTTATGTAATTGAAAAAGCAATTAAACTGCTGGTTACAAATACAATGCATATCACCCACCTACATTATAGATTAAGTAAAGTTAAATTATTTGTATTTGTATTTGTAAGTAACTAAGTTATCTAAAATTTAAATTGGTGACATCTTGACAAGATGGCGTGTTTTCATCATTAGTTAATTTTTTTAATAGATATGTATAGGTATAATATTTAAATAGGTTAATTGTTAAATTAACGTTAATAATATAAGTATTTAAATTTTACAGATATTAGTTAGTTACGCCTGCACATCACTACCACACTACCACAAACTATCAAATTATTAATTGATTTTTAAATTCTTTTATTAAGTATTTTTGTATGAGAATTTGATTACCATGTTACTTACAAAAACGCAAATGTTGAAAAAAAAATCCACGAGCAGGATTTGAACCCTTCTGACATACCGGGTCAGGTGCTCTTCCAATTGAGCTATCGTGGTTCTAACCAGCCCGCCGAAATTATTCAACACTATTTACTTTGAAAGCCAAAGGCACCCATTCAATGTCAATAACTACCGTCATTAACACCTGATCATAATATTTTTACAAATACTAAAGATTAGTTAATAAGTAGGCAAGCTATTTATAAAATGTTTTTGTTTTGTTTATATAATTTTGACGCAAATTTTGTTGCGAAACAAATTACAAAAACACAAATGTTGAAAAACTTACCGTCTTACCGTGTTACTTACCGTCAAATCTGCAACTTTCCCACTTTTATCAAGAATCCAGGTTTTTTTAATCGATCGATCGATTAATAAATGAGGAAGTTCTCAATTCGTCTGCATATTGTTGGTTTCAGTTTTATCACAAAAATTAAAGGTTCCGGAGCACCTGCTTTGAGTTTATGTAACTGAAAGACGTAATAACTTTTCTTTCTTATTTAATGGTATGAAGCAGTTAAATCAAAACGGTTAGCAAAGAAGATCGTGGCGATACCCTACTCTTAACAGTGTTGTGTAGATTTGACGGGAGTCATTTTTTAAATATTTATAATAGTACTTTAGTAAATTACAAAACCCAAATGTTGAAAAAATTTCCACGAGCAGTATTTGAACCTGTACCCTTCTGACATACCGGGTCAGGTGCACTCCCAATTGAGCTATCGTGGTTCGAAATTATTTAACACTATTTACTTTTTTTTACTTTGAAAGCCAAAGGCGCCCATTCAATGTCAACAACTACCGTCATTAAGATCCGATCTTAAATTTTTACAAATACTAAAGATCACTTAAGAAGTAGGTAAGCTATTTATAAGCAGATATATAATATTGTCTTACAAAACACGTCGAGTAAATCAGAAACTAATCGAGAAATAATATGAAATTGTTCACTATTCTCTCACTTAATACTGTTATTATTATACTTTTAACAATAGACAAATAAAATAATTAAAAATAACCATACTGCGCGCATTATGGCCCCCTGGCTCCTAAGACTATTCACGAAAAAAAAGAATGCCTTTTTTTCTCTAAATCGAGGCATCGACTGATTCTGAATTTTTGTATATTGTATCGACTAATTATAGACTAATTCGCTATGCAATTCGATTTTCGCTACAAGTGGTCCCATTCTCGAGATACAGGTATACAAATAACGGCTTATAACTTTTAAACGACACCGACTAATTCTGAAACTTGGCGACTAATTTCGACTAATTATCAACTAATTCTCCATGTAAACAGATCTTCACTACGTGGTTCCATTCTCGAGATACAGGTGTGGCCCCGCTGTACTGACGCCAGTACAGCTGGGCCACAAATAACCCCTTATAACTTTTAATAAGGATAAGTTGTATCATGATGGAGGTCAGTTGATTGGTAATAAAACACTGAACTTTCTTAACTCTTCTTTAATAACAAAATTAAAAAGACCTAGAGAAATCTCATATTAACTATTTGTATAAAAAGTAGGAATAACTTTAGTAATGTGACAAAGAAAACCGAGACATTCTTGATTGTATTGATTGATCTTGTGTTCAAAACTCAAATTGATTAAGAAAACAAATGTTTCAATAAACTTTAAAAGAAAAAATCATTGAAGTTTTTAATATCATACATTTTTTACATTATACAACTGTTCATAATTTGGTGTAATTAAAAGTAGTAATAGATTATAATATATCTTTATCCTTAAAAGCAGATATCATAAGTACAGTGGGCAACGCATCAAGTAACATATTGCAAATATGACTATGGGCAAACTGATTGGGATACTTTTAAAATGGTTATATATTTTGTGCACTTATGGAAACAGACTAAAAACAGATCATAAGCATTTAATACAAAAGTCTTCAATATCAAAAGTATCTCAACAGAAATGGCCCCTACTAAAGACTAAAATACAACATAGGACTTAATGTTACGTCCACTGCAGACGCGCTTTCATTATATTAACTTGTATAAAACACTATTTTTACAGCAAATAATTCTAATTTTTATCAACAATAAATATATTAAACAATATACTTAGATTAAATTTATCTTAACTCATTATTTAATATCAGTTATTGACAAAACATGTGAAAATATTAGAGGGTACATTGCATCCTTGACTAATAAATCAATGTCTAAGTAAAAATTATGTAAATTGTAATATAATTATCGATATAAATAACATTGCATTTAATTCTTGAAGATCTTTTTAAAATATTAAATTACAATATCATTGTCACACCACAAAAGGTCTCTACAAACTACATTATAGCATAAAATGAATAACCTGTATTGAAATGCAAAAGAAATATTATAAATCAGTATCAAACAACATCCACAATTTAATTTTGTAGCTTGCCATGCCTGGATGCGACATTGTACGACATTGTACATTGTATTGACGTGGTATAGTCTAGTCGTCTGGGCATAGTAGTTTTCTGAATGTTTTTATCCTTGTCCGAGCCTGACACATTCTTATTACAGTCATGGTATGCTATGCTGTACTTGGCAGAGACCTTTGTAGACTCATCCTTTAACAATTTTAAGTATTTAAATGTTTTTTTATAAATTCAACTTCTAACCAATTTCAATCACCTTAGCTGTGTTAAGTTCTGAGATGAGTTTGAAATGCATAAAACATAAAGAAAGAACACATCAACATAATTGTTGTTGGTGGTAACTCTCATGAGATAAAAAGACATCTATCTATTAATCATTAGGCACGTCATTTAAAATATAATGAATGTCACATAATGATTCTCACTAAGTAAGGTATAAAGTAGGTATTATGCTACAAGTTAAATTTAAAAAGATAATTGTATTGCTTTGTTTAACTTATTGTATGTGAAAAAGGTAGCATAATTAATGCCTAAAAATTACCTATTCAATATATTATGCTAAGAAGTTGTCTTATTTTCTTAAGATTGAACTGAGATAGATATAAAAATAGAATTTATGAAGTGTGAGAATTAATCTATGTTGAAAAATTTTTTTTATGGAAGCATTACACCATCTTTGAATTATTTATCTTAACGGAAATATACAAATTCAGTCAACACAACTACACTTTCACATGTCAATACATTTGTCTTTAATTATTAATAATCTACTCTAATAAACTATGGGACTTCATTTCACTTCTTTCTTAACAGTCACAGTCTTATCAACAAGTTTGGCGGGTGGTTTAACTGTGGATCATTTCTTCTTTCTGTCTTGAGTACACTTAGGACAGTACCACTTGCCTTTTGGTTTAATTTTCAGGTCCACACATGCAAAATGGAACCATTCTATAGGACAATCAGGATTATCACAGCCAATCATTTCACCATAGGACACTTGATGGCAGAGACAATATGTGGGCTCATTTGGATCTACAGGCATGTCCAACACATCACTGGGATGTGTTATGCCCGCAACAGAGTCTAAATCAGCATTCTCCTCCTGTTCTTTAGCAGCGTTAGCTGTGGCTGTAGCACCTTTACGCTGGGTCTTTTTCTTTGCCGCTGGCCTGCCTGACGCAACGGCGTCGTCTTCGCTGGACGCCCCAGCGCGCTTCTTTTTACCAGTCGTAGTCGCAGCTTTTTCACTACCCTTATGTTTTTTTCTTCCCTTTTTAACGGTAGTAGTATTGGTCTCCTGGTCAGCGGCAGCCTGCTGAGCAGCCCGAGCACTCATCACCTTCTCCTGGATCTCAGACTCGAATCGTGCAAGGTCGGAGTCGAGTCGCCGTATGTGTTTGTCAACCAACTCATATGTTTGAATTGCGAGTTGTACCTTATCATCCCCGTACTCCTTAGCTTTGTTAAACAAACCTTGTATAGTGTTAACCTTCTCCTTCTTAGTTTCCTCATCCATTTTAGGAATATTCGGCAGTAACTCATCGGCCATGAGATCGATTGTCCTCATTAACCCGTGTGCACGGTCGTCGAGATCTCTCATTAGTTTAAAATTCCTTTGCAACTCTATTGGTAAATGCTGAAGACTATCAAGATAATGCTCCAAATAAAGGGCTGAAGTCATTTTCTAATATTTCGTAACGACTTGAAAATGAAAGTACACAACACCAAAATGAATTTGAGCGCAACAATTAACACGGCAATAACTTGGCTCAAAACTATTAAACAATAATACTACTACGTATAACAAGGGATCTACAATACTAATTTAAATAGAGATAAGACACAAACAAATCAAAAACTAGTATCGAAGGAGATGCAAAACTAAACTTGTAACAAAAACCGCAGCGAATAGCGAAGCGAAAGCGAAGTAGCGAACGAAACGAAACGAACAAGGAACGACGAACAAACAAACATGCTTGACGTTTTGTTTTTTCATCAAAAAATTAGTTCATTCTCTTTCTTTTCTTTCTTTCTTTTAGTTGATGGCTTCGTGCCATTAGCACATTTAGCCAGTGTCAAAGTAATTTTTCTTACAAGTAATACATAAATATACAATATTTCCTTCCAGTCAGTATGATGATGAATGATAATAAAAATGAGAAGTGAGAAATGATATACCCCCAACCCCTCGAGTATCTCAGTAAAGATGTGGGGCTTCACTAATTCCTCGGCGGACTTCTTGAGAGAATTTGAAAAGTAGTAGTTGCACTGTTTTGTTTCATTTCCCAACACTCATGCACACTTACGAACACTTAATGGTTAATAATCCACCATTATTTCACATTAATATTCGACATAACACAAATTTTAGAAAATAAAACAAAACCGCAGACATGACTCTTCACTTTCCCGCCAAGAAGTCCAAAAATTGTTAGTTAGTTTCAAAGACTTCAGTGTTGAGACTTCTTGGCGGGAAAGTAAAGAGTCATGTCTGCGGTTTTGTTTTATTTTCAAAAATTTGTGTTATGTCGAATATTAATGTGAAATAATGGTGGATTATTAACCATTAAGTGTTCGTAAGTGTGCATGAGTGTTGGGAAATGAAACAAAACAGTGCAACTACTACTTTTCAAATTCTCTCAAGAAGTCCGCCGAGGAATTAGTGAAGCCCCACATCTTTACTGAGATACTCGAGGGGTTGGGGGTATATCATTTCTCACTTCTCATTTTTATTATCATTCATCATCATACTGACTGGAAGGAAATATTGTATATTTATGTATTACTTGTAAGAAAAATTACTTTGACACTGGCTAAATGTGCTAATCGCACGAAGCCATCAACTAAAAGAAAGAAAGAAAAGACTTCAGTGTTAGCGACTTCTAGGCGGGAAAGTAAAGAGTCATGTCTGCGGTTTTGTTTTATTTTCTAAAATTTGTGTTATGTCGAATATTAATGTGAAATAATGGTGGATTATTAACCGTTAAGTGTTTGTGAGTGTGCATGAGTGTTGGCAAATGAAACAAAACAGTGCAATGTTACTTTTCAAATTCTCACAAGAAGTCTGCGTGAGGACTTAGTAAAGCCCCACATCTTTACTGAGATACTCGAGGGGTTGGGGGGTAATATAATTTCTCACTTCCCATTTCTATTATCATTCATCATCATCAATATTGTTTATGTATGTATTACAATGAAATTAAGAAACTAATGACATGGCAGCATGGTCTATGACCTTAGCCGGTTCCTTAAGGAACAAACTAAAAAAAAAAAACCTATATATCTACTAGTACTACTTAAAATTAGGTTTTTCATTTCATGGCTTTTCTAATATTTTTTGGCTAAATTGCACGAATTAATAAAAATAGATAAATGGCGTGTATAATTCGGGGATGCAGGTCAACAAGAAAACAAAATGATTCAAGTGAAGATGTATTGACTTTCCATAGGTAAGTTAAGATGTAAAGGGGGATCGAGCGAGTAAATAATCTAAATACCAAGATTTAGGAACTTTGTAGCTAAAATCAGTTGTATAGTCTGCTTAAAAGATATTACAGCATAAAATAAAGTTAAATTCTAGCATATTTAGCGATTATTTGGAAACTATTTAGGGTTATCTTTACCGTGATTCAAATAATATTTTCGACTCTTCACTTTACAGATTTCCTAGAGAAGAAGTAAAAAGAAATGAATGGATAAATCGTATTGGAAGACCACAACAATGGACACCCAGAAATCATAGCCGCGTCTGTTCAAAGCATTTCACATTGGATTCGTTTGTATGTATACAGGACTTGAAATGGAGAAGACTCAAGGAAGATGCGGTGCCGACACTATTCTTAAGGGATGCATTAGATGAAATGGAATCGGTAACCTACCACACATCTGAATTTAACAGTTTGTTAATAAGATTATTTTATATTTATGATAAACATAAAGGATCTTGGTCAAATTGGACGTGGAACCAACAGAATTGAAATACATATCATTTGAAAGATAATAATTATACACACTACATTTCTTTATATGGCAATAAGTAGCTAGGATGCCAGAGAAAAGTGATACAATCTCATAAACAGGTAGAAAAAGCTTTTGTTCTCTGAAACAAGCCAGTCCTTTTGCATTTAACTGCTCTAGAGAACAAAAGACTTATGGACGCCACGGTAAGAGAGAGGGGAGCAGGACCCCTTGCCCCTCTTCCTTTGTCTCTTTTGAGCTGCCAATATTGGTTTGTGCACACTCAATCGTTATTTGTTTGTTGTTTGCCTAAGTTGTATTTTGATATCATCAGTTCATTTCGACTATTTTACCTTGGCTCGTTTTTTGCCTTCGTTTTTGCTTTGGGATTGGATATTATTATTGTCAGTGTATAATAGTATAAATAGATAAGTGTAGAAATAGATAATTATAATATAAAAAAATATGTATACTTGTTATTGCAGCAAAGTATATATATTTAATTAATAATAATATATGTTTTATTTTATTCACCCTTAAGGCGTCATTTCTCCACAACCCTGTTGTTTATCAAAATAAAATTCATAATCACGTTATCTAAGCATGGAGACCTAAACACTTAAGAATATTGCATCACTGTTGGTTCTATGTCCAGTTTTCATACAAGATTGCCCATCATACTTTGTTTTACAGAAAAACATGTAACATTTGCTTTTTTAAAATTGTATATTTATTTAAGTACATAATTTTAAAAAAACAAAACGTGGAATGGAATTTAATGGAGCTTAAACTTTATTCAGTAACCTTGTTTAAATTGATCATCTTAAACTTGTATTAATAATATTGTAGAAAACACGTATGGTAATTCGCGATGGAAGACATAGCAGAGTTCTGCATAAAATTCAAGAATCTCCTCAAAACTCTCCTCCTCAAAGTTTGGTGAGATATTATTGTAATTATATTTATTAATTTAATGGTTTAATTTATTATATGGTTAATTTTTAATTCTTTGCGCAGATGACAAAAAAAGAAATTGATAATTTTGTAAGAATTAGAAAGTTAGAGGAAAAACTTGAAAGAAGCAAAAAGATTTGTAAACGCCGCCTTCGCAAGATCAATACTCTGACTAAACAAGTATCTCGATTGACTAAAAAAAATCAAGATCTTTACAATATTTTGAGGAATAGATTAGTACTAGAAGATATGGAAATAGAAGATATTGAAACGGAAGGTATAGAAACAGAAGATATAGATACGGAAGACATTAGAACAGAAGATGTCGAAACAATATATACTGAAACAGAATATCTTGAACCAGAATTTATAACATAATATATATATGAGGAACTCGATGGCGCAATGGTTAACGTGCCCGGTCTGTGAGTGCTGAGGTTAAGCAACTTTCGCAAAGGCATCGTCATTTCGGTCATCGGATGGGTGACCAAAAATGTATCATCTCGAGCTCGTCCGTGCTTCGGAAGGCACATAAAGCCGTTGGTCCCGGCTGCATTAGCAGTCATTAACAACCACCAATCCGCACTGGGTCCGCGTGATGGGTTATGGCCCGTTCTCCCTATCCAACCATAGGGAAGGCTCGTGCCCCAGCAGTGAGGACATAAAATGAGCTGATGATGATGATGATGATGATGATATATATATATATATGTTCACCTTTTGGGTAACACAACCTTTTGGGATAAATGTGATTTTCTCAAACATGCTTGGAAATGAGGTCATTATTTTGCCAACCTTGTGTGCTTCTATGATAGGGAGGGCATTTTCCAATATATGACACAGTAAAAGACAGAAATTCCCTTGCTGGGTTTCTTGCCGATTCTTGATACAAGATCTCCTGTCCTGTGTAAACTTACGAATTGATGGCATAGTGACATTCATAGGAGTTAACTTTTGTAGCCTAAATTGAATAGTCTGTTTTTGTCTTTTGATTTTCTTTTTAATTTTAATAAATCGAAAATACTGTAGAGGTAAAATACACGCGAGCCAAGCAGGGGCCGGCAAAGTTTGTATGAAAGTATAATTATCTATACTGTTATTGTATCATGAACTTTATGTAAATTTCAAACTGGCTTGCAAATAGCTTCTATAGAAAATAAAGTAATTAACATATTGATGAGTTTGAAATGTTCTTCTACTCCATCATTAACTGGTGTAGTTGATAGATTTGATAGGTAGATAGATAGAAATTTGGTGACTCGTTTCTTTGTCGCACCTCCAAAAGATGGAATAGTCTACCTACCAGCACACGTTTTCCCTCTTTCCTATGATATGGGGTCCTTCAAACGAGGCGTGAAGAAGCACCTTGTGGGCCGGCAGAGTGAAGTTGACTGATGCTGCGTTGTTTTCACGCTGCACCAGTTGTCTTCGCGTCTGGACTCCATTTCCACTTAGCATCAGGTGGTGTCGAGTCATTTGCCGTGCTAGGTATAAAAAAAAATGAGATCCGCTCGCCTTCTCGGGCCTGCTGGAAGATATTTTAGTACTGAAATAAGCAGCGCCCTTTTACTACATTCACCCGTATAGCTAATTTTGTTACCCTCTTATGTGTGTACATAGACTTGCAAATAAATAAATAGGTACGTCATTGTTAATTCTATATATTATATTATAATATTGATTCCAAAAGGTGAGATGTCAAATGTTACACATCATATGCGACTACTGTAAGGCTCGTTCGTTTTTTTTAATGGTATAAAAAAGTTTTTTTTTTGCATTAAAAAAAACCACTCCATATTTTTTTTATGCGATTAGGACAGTAGGTTTTCGTTGCCATATTGGTGATTTTGGTTTAACGCAGTCAAAAGTTCTTCAGTATTTATCACAATTATCCTCCCATTATTGAGAACAATTTTGGTGACAAAATGTAGTATCAAATAACACAACCAGAACCACAATAAAATAAGGGTCAAAGTGAAATTTGTAACGCCTGCCAAATCCAGCTTAGTTAATAAGCTGCATTTGCTAAGCTTTTTATATCAGGCACTTTTTAGGAACTTCATTTATTGTTTCTGGTTGAACAGTTTTTTTTATTTTAGAAGTAGGCAAACGAGCAGGCGGGTCACCTGATGGGAAGCAATCACCGCTGCCCATGGACATCCGCAAAACCAGAGGAATCGCGGATGCGTTGCTGGCGAGTGTGGCGATTCTTTACCGAACCATTGTGCCTTTTGTACTAGTCACAGTTACGGTCTTGCGTGGAGTATATCGCTATGCTCGCACATCTGGGACTCTGACCTCATCCCACCTTCTCCCTTCCTCATAGGAGTACATGTGCTGCTCTTTGGAGTCACCGCTTCACTGTCTCAAATATCCCATCCCGCACAAAGAAATTTGGTGACTCGTTTCTTTGTCGCACCTCCAAAAGATGGAATAGCCTGCACACGTTTTCCCTCTTTCCTATGGGGGTCTTTTAAAAGAGGCGTGACGAAGCACCTTTTGGGCCGGCAGAGTGAGGTTAACTGATGCTACGTTTGTTTTCACGCTGCGCCAGTTATCTTCGCGTCTGGGCTCCATTTGCACTTAACATCGGGTGGGACGGAGTTATTTAACGAGCTATCTATAAAAATTAAAAAAATGCTGATTGATACATACTGCATTTTGTCACCAAAATGAGAAACTAAGGAATTCGGTTGGAGCAGACAGAGCTTTCAAATACTTCGTAGTTATTGAGATTAATTTAGGAATTAGGCTGAGACTAATCTCAGCCTATTTCTTATATGTATATTTCAAACTGGTAAACACTGCCTTCATTTAGTGTTGCCGATCGATAGTCGACTATCGATTATTAATTGATATTCGTCCAAGATAGCCGCCCAATCGCAATAATATTGATAGGCCTATCGATAGTATCGATAGCACAGAACAAGGCAATACTATCGAACGAGTGCAATTCTCGATTATAATCGATTGTATTGATGTTCGTAAATAACAACTATCGATACTGTCGATTTTCAATACTATCGATAGTTTAACAATTTGCAATAGTATTGTTTACAATTTTCAGGTATAATAGTCAATCTCAAATTTACAGTCACAACTATAAGGATATAGGAATAAATAATTACATCGTGTTAATAATTAAATATCTAACTCGGTTGCACTTTGTGTCTAAAGTTAAAACATTCCCAATACTATTGCAAATTGGCAGACTATCGATAGTCTAAAACAATCGTTAGTATTTTTGCAAATAAAATCGATAGTTTATTCTTCGCGAGCAGCAATACTATCGATAGTATTGCCTCGTACTGATTTTAGATGAAAACTACTATAGTAAAACTATCGATAGTTCGGCAACACTTCATCTCGCCTGATGTTAAGTGATATGGCCGAAGGTGGAAGCGCACTTCACCCGGAATCGGGTGTGCATAGCAGCGAATAGAAGCTTAGAGTAGTAAATACTAGCAGAATATCGAAAATTTCAATATCACGAGTTAATTAATGCAACTTTGACTAAATGGCTTGACAAAATGAGCTTATAATGCTATATACTACAGATGTAGCCGGCATGGCGTGGTATGGCGCAGCCCAGCAGCGTCATAGATATATCTCCGCAAAAATACTTTGGAAATTTAGGCTTTGTCCCAGACTGACAAATTGATGACTAAGTCTACCTAGACAGTTTCTAACGACGACGAGATGAATAAATTAGTCTATAATCCATTTCAAAATCATTAATTTAATGTTGTGCCGCGAAGAACAGTCGTTCCCTCATTAGTGCTTAGTAAATAAGTAGACAATACACCCGACTTTGATATGACTTTGTAGTCTTTGACCATTCTCGTCGTTTGTAAATTTAAAAATAGCCACGGAAAGATTTTACATAAAAATTAAACTCCAGATATAGTTAACTTAAATTGTATTAGCAAATAAACAATTTATAAAATACTCTTTTATTACACATGACACTAGCCCAGTGTATGAAGCCTTTGCTTTCATCATGTTTATTAATTTAAATGCGATTTATAATTTCAATATCAATATTTATTTCTAGCAATAATGGTTTATAATGGAAAGAGCCGATAAAAATAATTTAAATCACATTAAAATTAACAACTGATATAATTTCCAGGACTATATTTAGCGAATACAACAACTTAGCTTTCGATTTTTTATATAATTTAAAATTATAAACATTTAAGAAAAAATGCAAATAAATAATCAGCAATTGCCATAATAGGGCAAAATAAAGAGGCATTTACGTAATCTACATAATATAAAACATGCTTTACTCATTCCCTTACGGCTATAATTTACACTTTTACTAAATACTAATCATGTTCATAATACGTACAAATACGACTATGCCACATCATCCAAATTAAACATACACATTGAAAACATTCAGAATTAGTTGATTTTAGTAAAATTGTTTTAGCATACAGTCATGCTATCATTTGTTCATGTTTGCCGCTCTTCTATGAATTATTGCTCCAAATTGCACAATTTCCAATAATATTTAAATTAACTGTCACCATACCTTGATGAAAAATTTAAACCTTCACACGTTCGCATATTGTGCGAGTATTTTATTGGAACAAGGATACTTATTTAAATGTAATATAATTAATTTCCATTTACTGACAAAATCTAGACAAAGATTAAATTATCGGGCTAAAAGGCGTCATTTTGTTGCTCAGATGTGGATTCATAGCTTTGTTATCTATCAAAAAGCACAATTTATTGTTATATACAAATTGGCGGGGTTATTCTTCATTTAACGTAAAAACTAAAAACAAGTAAAGGTCTATAAAACAGTTTGGATGAGTTTCGTCACATAAAACTTACTATAAGAGAAAAACTGCAAAAAATTAGTTTTTAAAATATAACAATATGCATTTCTTATATTGTGATACTTGAGGAATTTACACTTACTATCTAGATACAACATTACATAATTATTAAGACAATTTGGTACATATTCGTTGCTCTTTTACAATTAAACATAATAGTGTAATTTATAAACAGACTTTTGCGGGTTCGGCGAGCAACTAAATATTGTGGAATGCATAAATAACAACAATGGTAGAAAATTGCAGTTTAGTGTAGAGATATTAGAGAACTAGAAATGAATGAAAACCTTTGAGATTCCCTTCCTTACATAATATAAAATACGAAACATTTTAATGATATACTTGTTCACTATCAGGACGAGTACAAAATTTTATTATAAAATGGAAGTTATTGGTTTTTATTTATTCTGATGAAACTATTCAACCACTACAATTGGCACTACGAATGCAGGTATATGAATATATGAAATTACAAAATTGTATTCATAAGCTTTGATAATCGGGTCTTATTAGTAACATTACTTCTCCTAATGTATTGTCTAAAAGAATTTCATATAAAATAAAATAAAATGTTTAGTAAATATTTTCTCATAAGAAACAATTTCAAAGGGACATTTTAAAGAGAGTATCATTAAAGTAGGCATCCCATATTGGTCTTACATCAACCAAACAACATAAAGTTCTAGTCAATAAAGCGTAACCATTTCATTAACTAAAATATAGAACACAATCTCAAAACATAATTTCACAACCACTATACGTCAAAACAGCTTCTATGATTCTGTGAAATATTATTCAACAAGCAAAGCACCACTCGAGTAGGTTGTGCTGGTACATTTTCTCAATGAGGTCACTTTATTGCAATCAACTTTTGGCCCTTCACTTTCATCTGTGTCGAGCTGCTGTAAACAGTTACAATACGGGACAATATTAATTCACCCTTATACTTTAAAACATCGAAGAGTAGATTTCCAATACTACAGGCTAACTATATCTCATCACTAATGTTTATCATTATTTCATACAGATATATATTTTTGGTTTTAAAAAGATATATATTTCCATCACTATCCACTTCATCCGCTCATAAGACTAGCCTTCCTCATATCTTTCCATATCCCCACTAAATAGATACGAATTGATAACCGATTCACTGATTATGTGTATCGCTATAATAAATAATTACAAAAATCGTATTCCATGTCACCGCACCATAAATCTGAGTACACCGTACCGTTCCATAGCCTCACAGCTAAGATCAAGATGAGACCCATTCAATACTATTACAATTATTCGTGCATGGAATACGACGACGGAGGTAAGGTTGCGGAGTGTTTACTACACGAGCGTCTCGTACTTGTCGAGGACGTGTGTTTGGTTGTTCTCGTCGCCGTGGGACCGGGAGCGCGGGCGGGCGACAGCCTCGGCGCCCGCGCTTTTAGCACGCGTCTTCTTATCATGTCCACAAGTGCAGGCCACTGAAGATTGCCGCTTCAGCGTCTGCGAACGAGCGCCGGCCCACTGGGGGTCCAGAGACTCGCTTCGGGCGTACATCTGCCGCTTGTTCCGCCCCATAGTGGCGTGGGTGAACGAAGCACCTTGCCCGCTATCCGATGACGGCCGCATAGACTCACTCCTCATACACATGTTGCCGCCGGCGCGCCGGAACGAATCCAGCACTCTCTCCTCGATCTCCTCTATGTCCTTCTTCTTCACCAGCCAGATCTCCTCGGAGCCCCTGGTGAAGTAGCTCGAGCCCTTGCTGACGGAGTACTTCTCTTTATTTTTAAACTTACACGCCTTAACATTATTCTGAGTATTTACATCGTCGTTGACTTTGTTGTGTACGGCGGTGCGCGCCGGGTCGGGTGAAGCGACGTTCCGGAAGGCCGTGCCGTGCGACGGGAACTGGTCGGGCAGCTTGGCGCCCAGGCTCGGCGAGCGGATCGTAACCTCGCCGGGGGACACGATCGGCTTGAACTCCGGCTTGATGATCTTCTGCGGTTCCGGTTTCACTTTCTCCGTGTCGTTGCTGTCGGTTCTTTGCCACTTGGTGAGATTGGCGTTGCTGTTTCTGGTCAAGCTTTGTTGTCTTTCAAGGACGGTGGCGGCCTTTTCTACTGTGTTCGGTGCAGAGAGTTCGAAGTGTACGTTGTCTTTGAAAGGCGTCGCGGGCGGTGGTAAGTCGTCCTTGGTGTCGGAGCCGAGCCGCTCCGTCCGCGACCGTCCGCGCACGGAGCCGGGCCGCGACTGCCGGCCGCCAGCGCTTGCGTCCTCCGCTGCCTTCTCGAACTTCTTGATCTTATCCCCGACTCCGTTGGACTCCTCGCCGTTCTTCTCCTTCTTTTCCGCTTCGCTTTTGTTCGGCTCGGGACTACTTTCGCCGGCCGCTTTTCCCGCTTGTTCGTTTGCCGTAGACAACCTTTCTGTTTCAACTTTCTTGTTCGGAACTTCCTTGGTGCTCGGCATCTCCCTGGTGCCTGAAACCTCTTTGGTGCTAATTACCTCCTTGGTGCTTGGAACTTCTTTAGCGCACGGGACCTGCTTGACGCTCGGAACCTCCTTAACAATCGTGACCTCCTTCTTGACCGTTTTCGTCGCAATCTTACTTTCCTCGCCTATCGAGTCAGCCCTATTAATTTTGAAGGCTTTAACAGGAGACGAAGTCACCTCCACTTCAACTTTCTTCGGAAGCGTCGTTTTAATCGAATCCTGTCGTTTGGGCGGCGACGGATTCTCCCTTTTCGGGTGGGAAGGTGCTTTCTGGCCCTCTTTCTTTACAACTGTTAAAGGAGGTGATTCCGTCTTCGGCGGTGTAGACCGACTCTTCTGTTTCGGCGGGGACGCGTACATTCTCGGTTGGTTCTTCAATAAGTCCGGCACATTTTTGGGGGATTCATACACTTTGGGGGGCGAGTTTCGTTTAAAGGTTGCCGCGTCTCTGAGCTTGTCGTCGGGCGGGTCCGGCGGGCGCGAAGTCGCTCGGCGTCACGCCCGCCGCTCGTCGGTCCACTGGTCCGAGTCGTCGGAGTCCGAGTCGCCGCCCGAGCTGGTGTCGCTGAGCTCGACGGCTACCCGGCGGGCGAGGATGGAGGCTACGTCGTGGAAAGCGGGCGCGCCGCGTAATGTGTCGTAACGGCCGGCGGTCTCGTCGCAACGTTTGTCCACTTTGCGCAGTTTTATGCCTGCGGGAGGGATTTTAATAGTTACTTCTTGATACCATGGACTAATGACTGATAAACAATCGTTTTCTTAAAAGTCAAGATATGTGAAACGTCCAAGGTAAATATCAAAAATAATAGTAGTCCTTTGACTAATAAATTATTAGTCAAAGGACTTCCACATTTTGAAGTAGATTAAAGCAGAGCAAATTAAAAATAATAATTAAACGAGTCTTTGATGTCTGTTGTCATGAGATAAACTAAAAAGAAGAGAGATTGGGTTATCTTCCTCAGCTAGAGCTTCCTTCAAGAAAATTTAGGAAAATATGAATGTCAAGGTATTCTCAAAGAAGTACAGCATGGAGTTTCACTCGAATTCTTTCTGTAATACAACACGTGTAGTGAGACTTAATTTTAAACTCAATTTACCATACAATTCTTAGTTTACTATTACTTTAATACCTAAAATTGGCTCTCGATGTGTGAACCGCAAAGCCAGTCATTAAGATAACACGTGAGTAATTAAAATATTGCAAAAGTCCATAGGCTACGGTAACCATCATTGCCACCTAAGTGCACAAAAAAAAGTGGAAATGAAAAACTTTTCGATCGTTATTTTTTTTTTTTTTGGAGAGAGATTGCTGATTGCCGCTGCGGCATTTTCAGCTTCACCGGGCTTTTTGGGGGCGGCGAGGAACGTAAAGGGTCCCTCAAGCCGTGTGAAACGAATCACCTTCAGAGGTTATCTAGAGGGAACGGCATCGCGCACAAGTGCGCGTCCCCGTGCCCTACTAGATTCTCCCAAGGGTTCGGATCGGATCGGGGTTCGACCGTTACTAACAAACAGTGTAATAAAAATGCACACTGACCGTCGCGTATGGCCTTGAGCAAATCGCCTCTCGGGTCGGGGAGCGCGGCCGCCGCCTGCGGGCGGGGCGGCTTGAGGGCGGAGGCCTGGCGGGCGAGCGCGCCCGGCGACGGCGGGCAGGGCCGCGGCGACGCGGGCGGCGGCGGCAGCGGGGGCGCGGGCGGCGCCGGCGGCGGCGGAGGGGGCGAGTTGGCGCCTTCCTCGGAGGACATCATGCCTGTGAAGGCGTTATCTTAAAATATGTTTAAAATATAGATATGTGGAGATAACACTTTGTACCGTTTTTGGCAGTATTGAAACAAAAAAGTTTTTTTTCCAGCTGTTTGTTTGCAACAAAAAGTTGCGTAAAATTATACTGGGTGTCCCTAGCCTCTGGACAAATATGAACACTACACGTTCATCAAGGTATTTCTGACGAATATGAGAAGTGTTACAACAATCGGTCCTGTATTTACCTCACTTGGAGCAGTCTGTAAATTTAAGGACCAATAAAAATGCAGTGTTTTGTTTTATTTTTAATTTTACTCCTGAAGCTGCATTTTTGATACACACTTATTAACACACTTGTAACTTAATATGTCTCTCCACTCATGTTATCATTGTCAATGATTGAAACAGTATGTTACTGTTTGTTTTCGTTGGGGGTAACTTTTTTTGATTAATTTTATTTTTATTATTATTCCCGAACAGCAATTCAGAGAAGTAAGTAGTGTTATGCGGGTTTCCAACTTTACCCCTTTCTAAGCACATTGCGCGTACGGAAGAGTGTGAGATTTGATGATGATGATCATCATATGTGTCCACTGCTGGTGCACGAGCCTTCCCTATGGATGGATAGAGAATGAGCCGTAAACCACAAACTAGATTTGGCATAAATAATATTAAAATGGAGGAGTGAAAGATAAAATGTATGTTTAATGTTACATTACACTATATAAACATTGTATTTTTTATATTTTGTGTACCTTCT
Source organism: Eudonia truncicolella (assembly GCA_949315975.1). NCBI lineage: Eukaryota > Metazoa > Arthropoda > Insecta > Lepidoptera > Crambidae > Eudonia > Eudonia truncicolella. The sequence continues at coordinate 4,191,974 of OX438840.1, read as the reverse complement.
ACCGTCACAGTTAGTAATAATGATTTTAACTAAAATCTGCTATGCTAATTAATACTGGCAAATAACTAACTCAATATTATTACATCAATTTACGTCTGTTTCCCAGATTTCTCTAATGCAAAAGCGTCGCGGTTTCTACAAATCATTACTATACTAACACATGATACAGCGACTGCATCAGCGGTTCAGTTTTAAAATATTATTCATCGACTCGTATCTCGTACATTATTTCAATCTATAAAAAAATATCACAAATAATATTATTAATAGGTAATTCAGGCAGGCTGTTGGAACAACTGATAGTTTGCCTGTATCCAGTTTAAACTCTGTTTTAATTTCATTTGTTTGTAGTATAGGTCTAGCCTATTCTTAAACTTGTTGACACTTTGTTTTGTTATAATTTCCTCTGGCAGTTTATTCCAGGCGTCAACCACTTTGTAGCTCAAAAATTGCTCGTGTGAGTTGTATTGGGAAATTAAAATTAAAAATATCTTAAAACGCAAACAAAATCAAGAAGCAATTTTTGAAAATCACCAGTGATGTCGAAATAAAAGTAACATGAAATACACTAGGAAATATAATATTTTTTTGCTTTGAACTATCTGATTATTAAGATAAATATCGTTAAAGAATGTCAAAAATAAGTTACCAGTGTCCTTGAATAAGAGAAGAGAATAAGGAGCATTTGTAATTGATATCATAGCGTGATAACTAATCACCGGTTCAAAAATCGTCCCCCTGTACAATTAGACGCTGGTTTTACCCTAAACTTACCAATAACAGCATGCATGTGATCCAGGTGTGCATCGAGCGCTGTGCGGTGGGGGGGCGAAGCGCCGTTCATCAGTGGCGGGGGCGAAGCGCCCTCTGGGGGCGGCGGCGGCGGGGGCAGTGATGACCTGGTAACACAAAACCGTCCTTTTTAGTTATAGATAGATTAGCTATTTAAATGTATTATCTGAGGAGCTCAGTGGCGTATAGGCTTGCCCGTTCGGTTCGGACTTTCGAATTAAGCAACTTTCTTAATACCGAGCTCCTTCGTGCTTCGTAAGGCACGGGAAGTCGTTATGTTCCCGAGCGTTTTCGTATGATAGCAGTCGTTAATCATACCAACCCAAGTGAGTCAGCATGGTTGGATATTGTTCTTGCGTTCTGTTACTGTGTAGCGGCGTGTCGTAAGCCAAATTTCACTAGCTAGTTCTTGAAGCCTCTGCGTGAGCGTGAGCTTCAGCATGCCCTATGGCGACGATGAACAATGATCGGCGTCTCAAATTCAGTTATCCACGATTATATATAAACATTTTATTCAGCCGTGCGTGTCCTTCGAGTCGGATGGCCCTCCGAGCCAGATGATCCTTAAAGCGGGCAGTCTTTAGAGCAAGATGCACTTTCGAGCCAGATTTTTCTTTCCCCAGCTGGTTCCAACAGCCTCTTACCTAGTGGGTGTGAGCTGCGGCAGGTCCGTCGAGGCGGATGTATTTTTCCCAATTACCTGGTGGGTGTAAGCTGTGGCGTGTCCTTCTAGCCGGATTATCTCTCCAGTCGGTTTTAGCAGCCTGTTACTTGTTTTTTTTCACAAGCCAGTTGTTTGTGACCTGGTGGGCGTGTGCTGCGACGTGCAGGTCCGTCGAGCCGAATTATCTCTCCAGCCGATTCTAGCAGCCTTTTACCTGCTGAGCGTGAGTTGCGGTATGCCAGCAGCGGGTCCTTTATGGTCCTACGAGCCGGATTGTTTTCCAGTCGATTCTTACAGTCCCTGGTGGTGTGCGCTGCAGCATGCCTTCCTGTTGGTCCCGCGAGCTGAGCTGCGACGTGTTGGCTGTTACCTGGTGGGCGTGAGCTGCGGCGTGGCGGCGGGCGGCGGGTGCGCGGGCGGCGCGGGCGGCGGGATGGAGGGCCGGGCGCGCCGCGGAGTGCCCGCTAAGCTGCCACCGTATATCGGCTCGGGGCTCTGGCCGTATGGACTCTCTTCTGGCACTGGGGTGGAAACGATACATTTTCAAGATAAAATTTTACTATAAAAAATCAACCTCAGGAAGCTTGAGTGATTTTGCTACTACATATAGCATTGTGAATGCAAAAATGAAAATAATAAAAAAAAAATAGTTTCAACATATCAGTGTTCGAAAGATTAAATATAAATAATAAATGCAAAATAACAAGGCCCGATTTTTAAATCCTCAGATAAGTCTTATCCAAAGAATAAGATTGTTATTGTGACATATTTTCTAAAGAGAATCTGTCATTATGTCAAATTATTCAATTAATAAACTCTGACGATTGAAAAATCAGCCCTAAAAGTAATTAATTAGCTGTTTCAAAAATCAAATAAAAATAAAAACAAAACAATATCTTATACAATCTAATCTGATTCATATTTTATTTTATTTTAATCGGTACATAAACAGCCAAGGCTAATATATAAATGTACACAGCTAGCTTAGGTTGATAACAAAAAATAAATATAAAAGTAATGACACATGATGCTTAAACACTACAGTACTACAGTAACAATAATCACATTATTCATTATTCAAAACGAGAGGACTAAGATGAAATCTGAAATCTGTGAACCAAAAACAGTCAATAAAATTACTATTCATATACTACTTATATTATTGTATAAAAAAGTATAAATAAAAAAATCTGTAAAATAAATATAACGATCTGTAAAGGCCGTGCATCGGTATCAAACACGTTAACCCTATTCTTGGCATAGTGGATTATTTGAGACACTTAACTTACAAAAAATTTCCAGTAGTGAAAACACATTTTATACAAAAATATATATATATATATATAATTCCACAAAAAAAACTCTGCCAAGTATGGTGTTTAGAGATATCAAATAATTTGTAATAAACAGTGGCTCTGCAATATAAATATTTACCGTGTCCGTTGCCAGTGAGCCGCGGTTGCCTGTTTTGTTGCTTCTCGATCTCGATGGAGTTGGGCCGCGCGGGCTGCGTCGACGGCGGCCGGCTCTGCGGCGTCTTGTATGGACCGTCCGGCACACTTGTATCTATAGAAAGACAGGTTAGTCTTTAAAAGTCGTTTATTTTACGTTGCTTTACCAGTACCTAGTATTATATCTATAATTACATTTATTTATATATATATATATATATATATATATATATATATATATAAATATATATAATAATAAATAATAATCTTCTGTGCGTGTGTTTGTAATTGAACTCCAAGAACGGCTGGACCGATTTTGATGAAACATTTTGTGTGTGTTTGAGTGGGTTCCTGGATGATTTAGATTCACAATTGGACCGCGTAAAGTGGGACCGCGTAAAACCGGTAGGTGGCGCTTTAAAAGGAGTTCATCATGGGATGCAGATGTTGTCAAGCGCACGAAGTCGCCAACAGGCCACTAATATTATTTTAAAAGGAAAGATTCGATGACAGAAGAAACATCGCACAGTCCATCAGTGTTCGTAGTGTGAAATGCGCGTCAATGCATCTCGCGCATAGAGTGGGGCGGCCCTTTAATTTATTTAATTTCTCTACAGTTGATTTTAGAAGGCCGGAAGCGAAACTAAAGCCTTCATATCTAATACATAAAAGATGAAGTTCCCAATTGATTGATGTACGATTGATCGCACTGCCCGAATCGCTAGACTAGAACGCAGGCAGGTACCTTTCATGACGTAGTAGGTAAGGTAAGGAAAAGTCGGGATTTTCCGGAACAAATAGACTCACAGATACATCTGTCGGTCCGGTGTACAACTCCGGGTCCGGCTTGTGCGCGTTCCCATTGAGGTGGTTGAGTTGAGCAGTGGGTATTTAGTACGGCAGCCTTTTACCCTACTTTACTTAATCTCCCCACGGTCGATGTGAGAAGGCCGGAATTATAGTACTGTAATTTGTTTATTTTTTTTCCGATTTTCGTTGCAAAGGCAAAGGGATTGAGCCCTGCAGACTTTCCTTTAGTTTTATTTTTCTAGTGTTCTCATTTTGTTTCATTTTTAAAAATGTTTTTGATCAGTTAAGAAGTAGTAGTTTTATAAATAGCTTGCCTACTTCATAACTGATCTTTAGTATTTGTAAAAATATTATGATCGGGTGTTAATGACGGTAGTTGTTGACATTGAATGGGTGCCTTTGGCTTTCAAAGTAAAAAGTGTTGAATAATTTCGGAGGGCTGGTAAGAACCACGATAGCTCAATTGGAAGAGCACCTGACCCGGTATGTCAGAAGGGTGCCGGTTCAAATCCTGCTCGTGGAAATTTTTTCAACATTGTGTTTTTGTAATTTGTTTCATTATTATATAATTGTTTATGATATTTTAATGGTTACTGTGCCGCGGCGCCACCAAACCGGTTACGACGGTCAGCGTTGGTCGCAACGCCAGCATAATGCTGAGACGGGACCGTTTTGGGATAAATTTTCATTTTTAAATGTTTTTTTCTTATTTGTAAGTAATGCAATAATGTGATTTGTCCCAAATAAATATTTTTTCTTTCTTTCTTCTTTCTTTCTATAGAAATATACAAAACAAGAAGTCCTGACCGTCTAAAGAACGATGAACATCTGCTGAAACTACAACCAATTTTCGCAGGTAAGGCCCTATCATGACGTAGTAAAAGTGACGAAATATAAGTTCACTCACAGATATATACAGGGTCCGGTTTGTGCGCGTCCCCGTCGAGATGCTTGAGCTGCGCAGTGGGCATGATGTGTTCGCCGCGCGTCACGGCGGCCGCTTTTTGGCGTTCGCGCGTCGAGTGCGGAGCTCGCACACGCCGAGCGGCGCGGCCCTCGGCACCCGCGTTGCTGCGAGGTGCCCGGACCTGGCAAAACAATTTATTCTTAAAATAAAATAAATACAAATTTATTATTTCGTCTCCAACATATAATAAAAAAAAACAATATAGCTTCTGTGCTCTAGTGGTCAAGACCACCAATCTCAATCCAGAGTGGTCCCGGGTTCAATTTACAGCGTTACATGTTTGTGTACTCGGCTTGGTTGGGCACCATCTTATCTCAATATGTCACCATAACATCAATGTTTGTAGCATTGTTTTGTTATTCTCCGTATCCTGCAGCATCTCCCTTAGTCACAGCTCGAAGAAGTAGACCGGGTCGATGTTAAACTGCCTTTCAGTATAGATCTCTGCCGGCAGGAGATATGACATAACTTCTTCCCCCTATCATGCTTAATCCTGTCGGTGTAGAACTTCCTCAGGTCACGACCATCATCGCGACACTCATTTAGCTCTAAGCTGCTTATCAATAAACACCTATCAACAAGGCATATCACGTGACCTACCTTCTTCCCCCCACTCGTGCTGGATCCTTTCGATATCCTTCAACATCTCCCTACGCTACAGCTCGAAGAAGTAGTCGGGGTCGGTGTAGAACATCCTCGCGTCGCGGCCGTCGTCGCTACATTCTTCAATAAATACCTCTCAACAAGACATGACATACCTTCTTCCCCCTATCGTGCTGGATCCTCTCGGTATCCTGCAGCATCTCCCTACGCCACAGCTCGAAGAAGTAGTCGGGGTCGGTGTAGAACTTCCTCGCGTCGCGGCCGTCGTCGCGGAACTCGTTGAGCCGCTCGAGCGGCGGCGGGCGGTCGCAGCGCGCGTACGTCGCCAGCATAGCGGACGGCATCGAGTTGCGCGAGAACAGCTGTTGCTGGAACGCGCGCGACGAGCGGAACGCCTTCCGCATCTGGATGTCTTGGAGGGACACTGTAAAGAGGTTTATATATGTTAAAAAGAAGTTTTCAAATCAATGGTTTAGCGGTTGAAATTCAACAAATTATTACTAAATACTTGTCATTCGATTAAATTAGTAATATAGTAGAGAAAGTAAAGTTAAACAGTAGCACAATAATTGTTTAAATTGTAAACTAATTGCAAAAGTAATTAAAACAACAAAGCAACTGTGAGGATAACTTATTCCAATTAAACTGTAATTTATTTGTACATGCTTAACTTGATTAATGTCGAAGTTAATTACAAATACGATTTCATTAAGCCCAACATAGTGAAGCACGCAAGAAAGTTTTTATCTTTGGCGTGAAATTGTTAAATTGGAGAAAATCTAATAAAAATCCCGGTATGTTTATTCGATTTTCTCCATCCCTAGGTTGCGTATAAGGCATCGCTTTTGATGATAAGGCAGCCATTTGTACGACTTCTAAAAGTTTTTATTATACCGTCTGTAAGTTGTTTCCAAAAAGTATTCTATTCTATTTATTCCAAAATAGTTCGATCTTCTCTGTCCCTAGGTTGCGGAAAAGATAACTCTTTTGATAATAAGGCCGCCCATTGTGCGAAAAAGTATTATTTTCTATTTATTTTTAAAACGTAACACTGACCTTCTTCTACGCCCGAGTCGAGCTGGGTGACCTTGATGGCCAGCCTGTCGATCCTGGCCTGCAGCACGTTCGTCCTCTCCGCCAGGCCGGTGGCTTCCCGCGTCAGCTCCCCGAACATGTCCTCTGCATGCTTGGATAGGGAAGATAGCTGTCTGCAAAGGAAATGAAAAATTTAAAACATACAGCCACATTATTTTATGTATTGAGGCGAAAATTTTAAAGGGTTCAGAGTCAAATATTTTTTATTCAAATAAACTTTAGAAGAGTGCTTTTGAATCGTCCAAACATTTTTTAGCTGTGCAGAAGAATGGGCGCAAAAAACTCTACAGTTCTGCAAAACGTGTGAAACTAAACACCGTTAGAGACTCTCTAGAGGGAATGGCATCACGCAGTAGTGCGTGTCCCTACTAGTTTCTCCAAGGGTTGTTAGAATTACTGAGCTCGAAAAAAGAAGCATGCTGCTCATCTGATGGAAAGCGAAACCTTTTTGATAGCACTTTTTTCGGTATCTGATAGGCACCACATGGTTTCGTTTGTGCTTAGTACACCCAGTGTTACAAGCGGACATAAAGTGCAGAGACCGCTATCGATTAAGCAGACCGTAATTATGATTAGGCTATTTATCAAAGATAAAACTATATAAAAGCCTGAGAGAAAAATATGTAAAAGCAGTTTAATATTTTTTTTTCAGATGACGTGTTGACGACCGTCCCACTGCAAACGACACTTATTTCAAGATTTAAAGGGTACAACATTCAGTGAAATTACAGCGCATCATAGATGCATAAGAAGATGAAAAAATATTCGGATTTATTCAATTCTTGGCCCGGGTTTGTGATCACCAACCCGCATTTGACAAGCGTGGTGATTAAGCCAATACCCATCAAGTAGTAATAACATGTTTTCAATGATGGGTGGATTGGTCCAGTAGTGGGACAGTTATAGGCTATTGCATGACTGACTTGATTGACTTGGTGCTGCAAGCGTCTATGCACTACCGCCTCCCTCTCTCCATCAGATAACCGTATGCTGGCTCAAAAACACAAAAAGAAGTTTTAGTTACTCTCTTAGAGCAAGTAGCAGCGCTTACCTCACAGTGTTCGCGAGCGTTCCGTTGGTGACGGCCTCGAGCTCAGAGGGGACGGCGAGCCGCTCGGGGACGGTGCCCCGCGACACGTGGACCGGCTCCACGCACCGCTTCGGCAGCGGCATGGCTGCTCACGCCGCGGCTACCTGGTCTGCATCACTGGAAAGAGGAGAAGAACACTGTTCATACTCGCCAAAAAAGCTAAGCTAAAATATAAATGCGCCAGTGACGTCTACTCGAGGAGAAGCTCGATTGTGTTGTGGTTACCGCGCCCGGTCTGCGAGTGTAAAGGTTAAGAAACTTTTGCAATGACTGGTCTTCGGATGGGTGACTAAAAATGTATTATCTCGAGCTCCTGCGTGCTTCGGAAAGCACGTAAAGACATTGGTCCCGCCCGGCTGCATTAGCAATGGTTAACAACCACCAATCCGCACTGGGCCGGCCCAGTGGCAGTCAAAGTTGTGGCGTCTTCTTTACAGAGAAAGAGTGAAAAGAAGAGGTTGCACAATCGATCCCGATGGCTCAAAGTGTTATGGGGAGAGGAAAACCTCGGCAGGCCTTACTTAAGATGTTACTTTAAAAAAGTAATTATTAATTGAAACAATATAAATTGAAACAATTTTTATGCCCTTTCGAAGCCCTGTCTCTCTGTGACCACGGTCCCTATTAAGAATTCGAAATTTAAGATCAGTTGAAAGTTTTTTTATTTTTAGTGATAGCGTATACTTTAGGATATAATAAATGCACTTGTTATCAACCTCTGATAATTATATAATGAGATCATCTTTATTATTATTATTATCTTGTTCTTGTGTTAAATACTAATAATTGTGGGAATGACCCAATTCAGTTTATATCAATAACCCTTTCCTCTTGTATGAATCATTGTTGTATTTTGGGTACATTTCGGACATCACACATGAACAATGAATCATTCTGCTTTTTGAATACACAACATAATATCATGTCACTATACGTTACCAATATAACATTTTAAAAAGATCGAAACAAACTAGGAATACCGTGCCTTCCTAAACCTATTAGAAACATATTTCAGTAAACACTTAAAGTATATTTAACACTTCACATTTAAAACTAACTTGCAATCTACACTTACAGAGTACCTATTACGACAAAAAATACTGACACAGTTTCAAGTAAATCTGCGCGCACGCAGGATTCCTTTCCCCATCCGTGGTACGCTGTGGCGCACTGCGTTTTTTGCACGTTTTTCCGCGTTTTCGCCACTTTCCGTCATCTGTTCCTACAATGCCGATTAATTGCTGGCTATTAAATATTCTACCGTGTCGGACGCCACGCTTGAACACGCCGTGAAACCAACAATTGGGAGTCTAGTTCCGTTATCAATTAGGTATTCAGCAGTTGATAACGCAACGAACGATTGTACATTTAGCGGTGACCGGGCCACTCCAAGTCATTATACTTCGTTAAGGTTTGTTTATGATTACGTAAATAATTTTGTAGCGCTGTTAAAATAATGACAGTGTAATTAGTTGTACATCGGGAACAGGAAAACGTATTTATTGGGAAAATTGTAATACAGTGGTTAAATCAGTTATTAGGTGCAAATGTGATACATTTTGTATGTTTTGTTTACATTTTGTTTGTACAGACTCATGAACACTAAGAATTAAACTGTAAGCATTATTATTGTACTTCTCCAAAAGAGTTCCGTCATCTCAAGTTCACTTCTCGTTGCCTTCGTAAACTAGAGTTTCACCTATTCCATATCTTCCAAATTAGATTAATTTCAAAACAATGAGGATACATTCTTAAACATACGGTTACTATAAATTTTCACAAATCAAAATTAAATCACAGGCACTTCTACTGACATTACCAATGCAGTGATCAGATCATCCGACAAAGTTTGTATGCAAGCGTACAATGCAGGTACAATATGGCAAGACGCGTTGGCATTAAACAAATGGCACAGGTTAGAATGTCAGTGTCGCCGTTCTATCGGCATGCCGAATCAAAACACTGCAATTGGATGGAACAGCTCGTTGAGCAATAACCGCAATAAGTTACAGACACGAATTAACAGTACGTAACTGTGCGCAGGCTATCAATCTGACGATTTTATTTCAGAGACCGTTGCATGCTATTCGCTAACTCGAAACCTGGAAGTTTATAAGCACTGAATTGCATTGAGTAACAGCAAGTCGTCACGGCATTTTTAGATTTATTTAAATAAGCATTCAACTCAATGACCGTTGAGGCAATTAACCCTTAATTACTCGCGTCCATATAGTTACACTTATACTCGCGTGGGGAATATATAACCCCAATTTTAAAGGTACAATAAAACATATTTTTAATGACATACTTTTATTTTTATTATAAAAATTATAAAAAGACAACATTGTTTTAAATTGTAATAGTATCCATAATCAACATTATTATAAACTTTTAAAGATATGAAATTTTAAATTTAGGAACTTTTTAATCAATACATTTATCACATATCATAGTAGAATGGTCGTGACAGACTTGCTGGTGGCATTTGGCACACATAAATCTTATTTTTTTATCCTTCGACCTTGGGCAAATATGGCACCTTTTATAAGTTGTCGATGGACCACCTCTGGAAGTGGGGCCAGGATCTTGAACTTGAGCATTTCTTTTTAGCCGTTTTTGTATGGCTCTAGGCAGTTGTGGTATAGTTGATCGAGTTTGTTGGTGAGCCTTTACCAAATCAACTGCAAGATGCTTCAAAAACTCCCTTCTTGATATTCCGTGGTCAATTTTATTTTTATAAATGACATAAGCATTGATACCAGCAACGTTGAGAAGGTGATAAAATATAACCATAGGCCATCTCTTTGTACGTCTGCCGACGTTATAGTTAGCACACATTTGGTCGTTGGTATCTACACCACCTTTCGTGCGATTGTAGTACAAAATAATTTCCGGTTTCTTCTTTTCACTTTCGACTATTGTATTGTCATGATGCATTGTCGAAATCAGGAGTACAGCTTTAGATTTCTTTGGAACGTAAGAGCAAAGTGTTACGTCTTCTTGGAAACCAAACAGACTGGAATGCTCAGCTCGTGTTCGTTTGGGCTGGAAGCAAGTTGGAATTTCCAGCTTATTCTTGCGAATAGTTCCAACCATAGTAAACTGGTGATCTTTTAGAAGCGTATTTGCAAGAGGGACGCTAGTGAACCAGTTGTCCATCGTAACGTTTCGACCAGTACCCCAAATGGGTTCTGTCATGCGCTTTACCAAACTTACTGTATCATTAGGCATTCGATACGGACCCTCAGGTTGTACTCCAGGATAAATCTCAAATTTTAGTAAATAATATGTTGCCGAGTCTACGAGTGCATAATGTTTTATGCCGTACTTCGTGGGTTTGTTGGGCATATAAACAACACCAGAAAATCTTCCTCGAAAGGCAGGTAATTGTTCATCTAGGGTGACATTTTCAGACGCAGAGTAATTATTGATGAAATTATTATTCATCAAATCAGTGAACTCTCTGACTGCTGCTAGTTTGTCTGTCATTTGTCTTTCAAATCTGGTATTTTTGTCATCAAAACGAACACATCTTGATATAAAAAGAAATCTGTTGAATGACATTGTGTTTTGAAAAAACTCGATGCCTGTTCCATCGGTAGCCCACAGATCTTTGAAGTTCAAGTGAGATGAACGCAGCACGCCAGACATGTAAAGCAGACCTAGGTAAGCCAAAAGTTCTTCGTATTCTAGGAATTTGCAATCACGTTCGCGTTGAAACTTTTCTTGTATTGATTTTATGTAATCGTTGGTCTGTTGCAGTACTAAATTGACAGTATCTATTGAAAACATACAAAAGAATGCTTCTGACATTGTATGTATCTCCTTGGCTGTTCCCTTAGGTCCTGTTGTTTCCCTCATAATATTGTGTCTACGAACTCGAACGCTAGTACGCGGCGGTTCTTTTGCCCACTTTGTGCATTTATTTTTTGATAAATAAAAGCTATCAGAATCTTCACTTGCGTGTCTACTCAGCGGTTCATTATCGTCATCACTCCATTCGGAGTCGGTGTCATTGGCACTTTCTTGAGATTCTGAGTTGTGGTCACTCTGGATCACTTCAGCGTCTCCCTCATCTTCATCGGGACTATCTATGATGCTTTCTTCGTCGTCTTCTAATAGACGCTCGACAATCTGGTAGTCAGCAAGACGCTTACTTGCCATTTTAGGCGTTTTAACCTAAAAAAAAACAGAAAATAAAGATAAGTAAAAAAACGAACCATTTAGTATCTGTAATGCACATTAAAAAATGAAAATAAAAATACTCACTACTCACAAAAAAGTTGCACTAATACTCGCGTGGGGCAATATATACCCCAGACGCGATGTCCTGACACAACCACACGACACGGAGCGGCGCTCGCGACTGATTCGCGGCGGGGGGAGGTATTTAGGCAGCTACTAAGAACGCCATGAAGGTAGCTTTAAACATGGCGAAGATACGACGCTTCAAATACGCCGTGGGGTTAAATATACCCCACGCGAGTAATTAAGGGTTAAATAACAACTAATTTTTTAATTTTTTAATGCTTCTTCGTATTAGCGGCACAGATAACAAAAGGTTAGGTTTATCCTAATCTATAAACAGTCATGGATCTTTGGGACAGACCTCGCCTGGATGGAGCAGCAAGTATCTCATAGAATTCGAGTTTTAGTGGCAAAAAAACCCCTGGATGTAGAAGACTACTACAGGCTAACATTCCTCAAACTAACTAGATTCTCAATGTATTTTTCGGTAGATGTTAGATCTGGTAAAGGCCGTGTATGAGACGGCTCTATGATGAGTACATGGGGGGGGGGGCACTAACAAAGTATAGCGTCGGAAATTCGGCATAATAGCTCCACGAACTCTTTGATATTAGGGAAGTCAAAAGTAGGAAACTTAATGGAGAGCTTCGTAAACTTTAATTTTACGTCAAGATTCTTATGCCTTATGACTTATGACTTTATGACTTATTCACCAACAACCGTTTAGTGTTAGCTATCCCATAAACCATGTTAACCATGACGTTGTTGAAGTAAAAGCGTTATCTAACATGGATCTTAAGTCATGCTAGATAACGCTTTTACTTCCTTATAGGTTCCTTATAGGTAGGTATATTCCGTTGGTAAAAACTGGCTTTAATTCGCTAGCATAATTATGCGATGGTAAACCCTATCGAGTAAGAAGGCGACCCTGTTACGGACCGTTTGAGATGGAGTGAAAGCTAATCTACGATCGAGAATGACAATTGTCCGACTTGTATTTCTCCAAGAGGTAGCATGGTTCAACAGTCGGATTGGTGATCTAAATTAACTATAATGGAGGGACCAAATTCATAGACAAGACCATTGACCATTGACAGACGCTTTACATTGACGTGTTTCTTGGTCATCTCCAATGTCATCTACAAATAAACACTGCAACAGTCTGCGTTCGTTTCGCCATTCGCATGAAAGTCTACCACATTTAGAATGTTGTGTGAAGTGCCCTTCACTACTGGATTCCTTTAAAGCTAACCCAATTTGTTTTTTTTTTGGAGTTTGCTGATCGCCTAGGCGACTTACTCAGCGTCACCTGACTTTTTTTAGGGGCGACGAGAAACTTGAAAGGGTTCCTCAAGCCGTCAAGCATCACGCAACAGTGTTCCCTTTCCCAACCCCCTAGAGCCTCTGAGGGTTCGGAACAGATCGGTACCCACAACTTGTGTGTGATCGAAGCAGCATTACCTAGCGACATTTTGGTTAGTCTAGTCCTTAGTAAGTTTGGCACTAAATGACACCACTGATTAGATACCATACATAATGTAGTTAAGAATGGTAAATCAAAGATAAGCACTTAGAAGGAAAGGCATTATGATAATATTTAACATAGTGACAATAAAAAGGTTTCAAGCTATCTATATCTACAAAGGTCTTTACACAAAACATATCTATACAAAAATCTTAGATAACACTTAGCTAGGGTCAAACGACTTAACACTTTCGATGTCACTGTGAAAGGATAAAGTGACAGGCGCATTACAATAACAATAATAGGACATCCTCGCTTCCACAATGGCATAACGTATTACCAATTACCATACCTATCTGCATACGAAACGCGTCCAGCTGAACGTCGTAGTACTAAACGAGACTTGACATCACCGCGGCATACAGAGTGCTATGACGACATGCTTTTGTTACTACGTTTAAAGATTAAACTTTATGACCTTTATCTTAAATGCAATAAGGCTGAGTCAATAAATGACTTCATCTATCTTATTAACATCACGCACACTGTTGTGTGTGTTGTGTTTAAGAGAAATATATAGCAATATAATAACACGTTTGTATGTGTTATTATATTGCTATATATTTCTCTTAAATTGCGTATTTTATACAAAGAATATAACGGGTGGGGCAATAGTCATAATGTGAATTGGCTGCCATTTTGTTCGAAATGTAAAAAATGCGCTCTGTTTTTACAAAAAGTTTATTTATAGGTGTAAAATTGATGTCATTCCGTCTTATTATAAAAATCTACTATGGTCGTAGTTTAGACCAAGACTACATGGTCTGGGTATCAAAGTTAGTTCGAGGATTAAAATGTGTTTTTATTACAAATCGACTAATTACAAATCTAGTCCTTGGAAAGGACTAGATAGTACCATAGTTCGTCAATGGTTTGAATGCTATCCACAGATAATAAACCACTTTTCATTCATACAAGCGTCATCCATCATACAATTCTAAACACCGTTTTGTTCCACAGAATGTTAACACTTTCTTTAGAGTAACGAAATCATTATGCAAGATTAAAATATGATACAAATAATCAGTATTGTTTTTAAATGCTACTTATGTCAATACTTTAAAAAAATATGACTTTACTTTAGACGTTCTTTTTTTATTTTATAATCAAATTGTTTAAAATAATTAAAATTAGGTAACTGTTTATATAGCAAAGTAATGTAGCCAGCAGTTAATAATACTTAATGAAATTTTAGTAATAATTACCGGTAATTATTATTCTTCTTAAAAAATATTTTGATTTGATTTGATTTCTTCTTTTATTTATGGCATGTTTAATACTAACCACATTCTCAGTTACTACGTCGGTAATTCTTTTTCGATTGTTGACACATCAAATAAAACATGCAAAAAAGTTCCGTGGGAACTCTCTATTCCCGTTACCTATATACTCTCACTGATGAGACACTGATGTTTGCGAAACATTAAAAATTATTCCTGCAATGCTTTGGATCTTTACTTCGATGAATGAAAATAAAAATTATTGTCAATGCTATTATAGTTTTAATAAAATAACCTTAGTACAATCCATAAAAATAAAATCAATGCTAATGTCAAAACAGATAGTTTGACGTTTCTGAGCTATAATTGTAGTCAGCCGTATTTAGTCGTTTGATAAACTAGGGGTCACGTGGGTTTATCTTTGGTACCATAGAAAGTCCACGAGCTAGAGAAAAACTGATTTCGTAATAAAGTTTTCGTTAGTCCAAGAAATAAAAAGCTGGAACTAAACCCCGTACCAAAGATAGTCCATGTCTTGTAATAAGACAGATTAAGTTTTAAACATTAAATCGGTCAAACGGCCACCTCCAGAGTTAATGCACATTCGTGGTCGTTTTACGGCATTTTGCATATATAGTTGCTAGCAAGACATCTGGCCCCAAATTGGTAATTTCTTCTTCAATGTTGGTTTTAAAAACTTGCAATGTTTGTGGTTTGTTGCGGTAAACGCGAGATTTCAAAAAGCCCGAAAGAAAGAAGTCTGGCGCCCCGTCAGATCTGGCGATCTGGATGGCTAGTTCAAATCGTCAAAGCGGGAGATCACATTATGGACCGCAAATTCTTCAAATAGGCAGTAACAATAATTCCGCGTTCTTCATGTGTGTATCGCTCCATTGCTTATTGTCCATTAATTCTGTATCTGTCTACAATATAAATGTCAAAGCATAATGACATTTGACGCCATTTGAAAAAATACTGGCACATTTAGGTACATTATGCCATTAAAAAAATGTTTTTGATTTGTTTATATAATTTTAACGCAAATTTTGTTGCGAAACAAATTACAAAAACAAAATGTTGAAAAAATTTCCACAAGCAGGATTTGAACCTGCACCCTTCTGATATACCGGGTCAGGTGCTCTTCCAATTGAGCTATCGTGGTTCTAACCAGCCCGCCGAAATTATTCAACACTATTTACTTTTTTTTTTACTTTGAAAGCCAAAGGCGCCAATTAAATGTCAACAACTACCGTTATTAACATCTGATCATAATATTTTTACAAATACAACAACATTGTGTTTTTGTAATTAAGCCATTACTTTTGCCCCACAAGTTATATTATGGAAAGAGCGTAACAGGGTTAATTCTTTACTTTGAACTACACTTAATCATAAGTTAGTTTTATATTTATATGACATTTAATAACGAGTTGAGTAAGCACTTAATCTTACATTAAACATTTTCATTTGAAGGCCTGAGAATAAATAAGCCAACCTATCAAAGTGAAGTAAGCTATTAGAGCAGTAAAAAATACAAGATAATAATCTAGACATTAAAATACTCAAGTTCTTACGCGAAGATATAGATTTAATTGATTTTAATTACTAAAACAACTAATGATCATCAGTTAAAAGGGATAATATCGTTTAATTACTGGTCGACCCTTTCACATACCGTTGTAACAACATCATGCACAAACAATCATACAATCATCTGGTTCATTGCAGAGCTATTTCTAGTGCATAACGTCAAAACCGGTAGGTACATCCTGCTGGTGATAAGATTATCCTGACAAATGCTAAATGCGCGTGCGATAACTGCGTTAACATGGGTAAAGAGTTCCAATTAAGTTCCCCAGATTACTTGATTTCAGAACTGCTCAACGGGTTTCATGTTTCTGAGTAATATTGTAATAATCAAGTTCTATTCATAAATATTGATAAACACAGCGACATTCCATTCTAAACACACATTGTGAGTTTCACATATCGACGGTGAGGTGCTCATACCAACCAACACTTTTCGGGAAATTAATTTTCTTATATCATTGACTTACCACATACCTGCAAAACTATTGTAAAATGTATTAATATTTTATTAAAACTTTAGCTGTCCATATTTGTATATTCTCCATTCTCCAGATGGATCAATTCATTTTTTAATTAGTTTTCAAGATACTAAACGTTTTTTCATTTTGTGTTATGTTTGTCTATGTGAGTTAGAAGGTATTTTAGCACTTCGCCTCCGATATGGTATAATTGAATAATGTGCTTAACATGTGCGAACAAATACAAACAAATGAAACAGGATGATTAAGAACTTGCAGTAAATTAATTAGTGGTTAATCAACTGAAAATAATGTTTTTTTTTCTTTACTAGGCAAATAAAGGTAGTCTTTCTTATTTACCTACATCTATTTTAATTCTCTAATAAACCACCTACTTTGCATAATGAAATAGAATACTCATATTAAGTTTATACTTTATTCACAACCAGCTGTGCCCACGGCTTCGCTCGCTGTGACTACAGAATTGTTTAGATTTTTTATAAATAAAATAAAATTTTACTTATTTTATATATGACAAAAAATAAAAAAAAGACAAATATTTTAAATTTAAAAAAAATTTAAGCACCCCAAAAGGGTCTTTTTCCGACTTGATTACCATGATCGTCACTGCTTATTCAATAGGTAGGTATGTTACTTTAAGTAACAATTATATTATTATCCTACTTAGGTATAACCTGGCCAGAGATCATCTATGCATTAAAAAAAATACGTAAATTGGATAAGCGGTTCTCGAGTGATAAAGACACCGGACAGACAGACAGACAGACAGAGAGACTTTTGAGTTTTATAATGTGTATAGAAAGAGATGTTTCTCCCCCACATCTTAGATTTATTCGTAATTCGATCACGTAAACGAAAACTTGTTCAGCAAAATCTTATCTCTCCTCGTTCGTCGCCAAGCCAAGAGGCGCTGCTTCAATGCCATACAAATTCTTGTTTTTCTCTAACGTGATCGAATGGTAAACAACTAACACTAGGGACAGATAAAAGAAGCTACACACGGTACGTAATTAAGCGGTCTGCGGTTCACCCGCTGATAAGGTAAGGGCACTCTAATTTGGATGAGTAACCGGGGCAGACGGGGTGGCGTCAATAGCTCGCCTCGTGTGGGTGGCAACACTTGTGCTGGCAACAAATTGACACTTCCGTCGAGTTAGCGCAATCGAACGCGGCCGTGTACCCGGAAGAGACAAGTCACAAAATAAAGAGATTCAGAAGGTAAGCTTAATTAATACATACCGCTCAAGCGACTCACGCATAGACTCCTTGTAAGGACACGGATCTCGGAACAGTCCGTGAGTTGTCAATGTGTGCGTTGCACAAGCGCGCTTGTATGAAGCTACCTTCTACAGTCTTCTTATTTTGTGTCCAAGTGCCTGGCGGATTGCGGGCTAATAATAAGCCTTTGCTAAACTTACAGCTTGGTTGGATAGAACTAATCTGGGGGTTCGTCCCTGCCCTGAACTTTCTGGCGGCACAGAGGGGAAGCTAGAGTATACCCTCTGTCCTCTGCCCGGGCGCACTGTCATGCGATATGCGATGCGTAAAGCATTTTCCGATGTATTAAAAAATCTTAATAAAGAA
The DNA here is from genome assembly GCA_949315975.1 of Eudonia truncicolella. Lineage (NCBI taxonomy): Eukaryota > Metazoa > Arthropoda > Insecta > Lepidoptera > Crambidae > Eudonia > Eudonia truncicolella. Next base: position 4,173,856 of record OX438840.1, on the reverse strand, counting down.
AGAAGTAGTCAGGTATGAAAGAATCGTAGCAAGTGGCAAGAAGTGATCTCTACCTACTTACCCCTATGAGAGACAGGCGTGACCGTATGTATGTATGTATGTTTGTATGAATGTATGTATGTATGTATGTATGTATGTATGTATATATGTATGTATGGATTTACAATCCTGTCTCGGTAGCCTGGTAGCTCAACACCTCACCTGGTGGTAAGTCCCCTGATTTCCATGCATCGAATCCAATCAAATGTATTTTCAATACGGTATTAGGAGACAGCCGGCATTATTTATAAACCTGATAAATAAAGCTGATGCAAGTTTCTACAGCAGCTAAAAAAAATGCAAGATGCCTTACTTTAATATAATTCGCCATTACATTTAAGTCACGATATTAACCCAAAAAAAAACTGACTTTGATAGCAACAAAAACTGAATTTGAAAGTAAGCCGCTGAAACGGCGCGATAGAAATTAACAGTTTTACGTTCGAGACGCGAGAGGACACGCAACACATGATCTGTTAACATTGGACACGCAACACCACTTACGCCTCCAATCGGAGCGTTCATTCTTGTTAAGATTTTTTTCAGCCAACTGTATTGAGACCATTATCATCGTCTTTGCAAACTAATATCTGCCATAGTAGGCAATAAGCATACCTATCTAAGATATTGTAAGAAAACGTTTAAGAAGTTGACTTGCATATTTGCAACATATTTCTATATTTTTTTAAAACTTTAACAATTTGACGGACTTATAGCTTTAAAGCAATTTCTTCCAGACAACCAATTGGATGGATAGAACTAATACACTTTAAAATCTGAAGTACCAAATTAGTGATGAAACGATTACGATTTCGATTAATCGATTGATATTTCACGATTAACCGTAATCGTCCAATCTATCGATTATGAAGCCATTACTTCTGACATTTATAAAATTAAATCGTAAATGTGCAGAATATCTTTTGTTCATGCGTGTATCCGCCAAACGCTTCTTTAACTGGCCTGACGTTTCGTTTCGGGGATTCGCCCGAATTCACCGCGCGGTGCGGCGCAGGATAAGTAATATACTCTCCTGAAGTGTTTAATTATTATTTCTCGTTAGTTCGCTCTACCAAAGTTTCTATGGTATCTATGGTTTCAAAGATATTTCTTATGGTAATAAATCTTATGTTGATTTATCGATAGTTTGTTTTATTTATTACTAAAAACAAATAATAGTAATCGTAATCGTCGATTATTCATAATTCATAATTCATTTATTTGCACTAAAACACGGTATAAAAAGTTAGTACAAAATAAGTAGTGTAGTACAAACATGTTTAGCCAAATCAAAGAGGCATGCAAATAAAACACAATCTGAAAATATTGCAAAAAATTACTAGTGTACATTAACATCATTCACACATCATTCTTTAAATTGAAAAACTCCTGCAAATTGTAGAATGTGTGATGGTTGAGCCATTTAAACAAAACTTTTCTAAATTTAATAATATTCAGTTCTTTTATATAGCTGGGTATCTTGTTGTACCTACATTTTAACACACTTACTGCTGTACTCAGAGACGTTAATTAAGTTTTAATGACAATTAAGTATCTGGTTGTCACTTTCTTAAGTATAGTGCTTCTTGAGCAGTCACTGCCGTACTCAGAGACGTCAATTTAGTTTAATGACAATTAAATGTATTTTCTCTATTTAGCACTATACATAAGAAAGTGACAGCAAGAGACGTAATTGTCATTAAAACTTAATTGACGTCTCTGAGACAGACAGATAGTAAAGCAACTTTTCTTATATTCGCAGTCTTAGGAATTTAATTTATTGCCAGTCTATTAGGATTTCGTCTATTTCTAGGATAAATATCACATGCTTTTTTAAACAGCTTGCTATGTTGCTTAACAAATATACAGATTGGAAATATATACATGCATGACAAAGTTAAAAGACCAAGTCTTGGAAACAAGGGCCGGCATCTGGTATGTAGGTGCAATAATCGTAATCGTGATCGCAATCGCTAAGTGATAATCGTTTCATCACTAGTACAAACATTTAAACATACTAGAATAATGTCAATGCTAACATAATTTAGTTTTAATGAACCTGTAGAAGACGGCATTATCATCATCATTATCATCAGCCCTTTAACCCGGCGAGGATGAGGAGGGGTCAATATGACTCTGCTCGTGTTTAAACGTGTGCAGCTTTGTCCTGCAGCCGTACGATTTTGAACATCTCAGTAGCTGTCATTTATAGTCCCCCCTACACGCCGTTTTCCAGACAACCGGCGGCGCCTGCGCAAACATCGCACATGGTAATTATGACCCTTCGTCAACCGCGACGTAATGTTTTTGTGCTATGTTTGCATTGTTATTTTTATTAATTATTGTTGTTGTTAGGTTATATTAGACATAATGAAACAAAAGTGTTCCAATTACATAAAATCATTAGGTCTGTGTTTTATTCATCAAAATCGATTAAACCATATCTTATTTACGTATATATACTATAATACAATGTTTTAAAAAAATATTGTTATATAAAAACCGTAATTGAAATACAGAGTCATATTGACCCTCCTCATCCTCGACGTACCTCTTTTGTACCACATCCTCGCCGGGTTAAAGTCTCAATTGTGGAATTAAGACCTTCCCACAAGCACAGATTGGACCATTGCTACCACTGCACGATAGAACGGGGTTACGTTTGAAATAGTTTGAATCAAGTGTAATGCACACCTAACTTACATAAATGTAACAATAATACATATATATCGATATCTCTTAACGTGGATAGCGGTAGTTTAAACCCTGTCAATATCAAATGAAATAAATAAAATAATTATTTTAATATGCGCTACGTTTTACTGTGCTCACTTTCCGGCTAAGAACCTGAAATTATTCTGTGCAAATGTTCGATCCCCTACTGTCTAGATTCTAATACTGTGAAATACTGTGAATAAGAAATTACCTACACACTTCTCAGATGAGTGACGAGACTTAATTATCCTGACTATTACGTAATTTCATACAGTGTGTTAGAGGGGTCGCGCGGGTGACATATGTGACACAGGGTGTGTAAGATTGTTAAATATTTCTTTAACAAATCGCGCTACAGTACTGTCCTTTCACGTATTCCTTGAGTATGGAACGTTCCATACATCTGTAGTTAGCCATCTTTCTAGGAACGTAAGCTTCTGTGCAGTGGATTTTTTAAAAACGTGGGTGACGCATGTCACCCCCGCGATCATTTGGGGAAGTTTTTGAAACGTTATCGTCGCAATTGAAAATCAAGTAAATAGTCTCGTAAATTAATGATTACTTTTGTTTTACATAATTTATGACTAACTTATTGTTTTAACCTATTTGTTTTATATTTTTATATGATCAAATTTTTTATGAATTTTACTTTTTATTTTCAAGTGCTGATTGCTGCACTGAAGCTAAATTAAATATTTATAAAATTTTATAAAATACAGTCAAAAAAATAAACGACCCAGCCAGGAATCGAACCTGAGTGGTCCGCAATCCGGGTGGCTGCACTGACCGCTATGCTACCGCGAAGGCTGACGTAGGCGCTGAATTTTGTCACTGCTTTTTTTCCCGGTAGCATAATATGTCAGTCCCGGTCAGTGCAGCCGCCCGGATTGCGGAAGACCCAGGTTTTACAGATATACCCAAAATTTAGTTTATAGATAAGACCCAAAATTTTATAAATATTTAATTAAGCTTCAGTGCAGCAATTAGCACTTGAAAATAAAAATAAAAATTGAATAGAATAGAATAGAATAGAATAGAAAGTTTTTATTAACATACACACTTAATTATAATACAACATAAATACAATAAATACAACAATAAACGAAAAAATAAAAAATAAAAAAAAAATAAAAAATATATATTAGAACAGGCAGTGTGAAGTTAAAGGGCCCTGTCTCAGCATAAGCTACTGTGTCATCCATGGATGTTCAGAATGACACAGTAGCGCTGTTATTCTGACAGGGCCTGAATATTTATAGGTAGTACAGGTGAACAGACAAAAGAAAAGAAATTAACAAACAAAAATAAAATTAAATAATAAATTACATTAAAGACAAAAGAAAAGAGACAAAAAGAAAAACACAAACAAATGAACCTGAACATGACAAATAATACAGACAAAAAACAAATAAAATATAGATAATAAAAAATTATAATAATAAGCAAGGCTCCAGTGAGCACGACTCCTTTGCCGAACCCACCGGAAAACCTTGAGCCATTACAAAAAAAGAAAATATGATGCGAAAGTATGAATGAATAGCGTTGTGTTATCTATCAAATTTGTGGTATTTCATCTGCAAAGGTAAATCTGCATGGCCATTGGTTGCAATGACTGTTGGATAGATGGCGCACAGTGCCGCTAATAAGCACTCAAAAATTAAAAAGCAATGACAAAATTCAGCGCTTACGCCAACCTTCCCGGTAGCATAGCGGTCAGTGCAGCCGCCCAGATTGCGGAAGACCCAGGTTCGATTCCTGGCTGGGTCGGGTGGGCGTTTAATTTTTTACTGTATTTTATAAAATTTTATAAATATTTAAATTGTTTATGCTTATGAAGTGATAAAACAAACAAATTATTTTAGCCGAATGGCGTCAACATCAAAAGAATTGACATTTAGATTATGTATTCTGTGCTTTTAGTAGGCGGTTAGAGGAAGAATTTATGGAATTAAAAGAAAGCAAGTATCTTATCTTAGTGGGGCCTGTTGAGGTTTACCCATCGGGATCTTTTATGCAACCCCATCCTTTCACTCTTCTTCCTCTGTAAAGTTTCGGATAGGCCGACCCCAGGAGTCCCATTGTTTTCCTAGCCAGAGAGTCGCAGTAGGTGCTGCATTGACTCCATTTCCTCTCCACATGCCCTAACAAACTATTTGTTGAAAGGTGCATTTTGTGAAGCATTTGTTTTGTGGCATAGTGCCCTGTCAAGGCACCGCTTTTTTATAGCTAACTCTATATTCTGCTTTGCGCATAGGAGAATTGCGAAAGTTTCAGCTTGGTAAATAGTAGCAAATTTTCCCATGCATTGACTATGCTTGAAGTCATTATTATAGACTCCTGCCCTGTGCCTGACTTAATTTTTGATCCGTCATTATACCAGATTAGACTGTCTTTCTCCGGAGACGGTGGCCCTCGTTTCCATTCGTCTCTGGTTGGAACATAAACTTTAAATTTCTTTTCCAACATGAATATGGGGGATTTTTTATTGCACCCCATTTCCATGACCCTGTCAGGAATGTCACTTGGATCCCATTTTGTGTATCTGGTCAAGGTTTAGATGCATCCCATAGTCTGGCCACCTTTAGTCTATGTAACGCTTTCTTTGCCTCTGTTTCTATTACAATGTGCAGGGGTGAAAGTTCTGAGAGGACTTCCAGTGCTGTTTCCAGAGCATTCTTACAGATCTTCAGCCTGGTTCTGGGCCACCAGACGATGCTGACATATGTGATGATCGGTCTAACCATCCAATAGAATAATAATAAAATAGACATTATCATTGGGCAATATCTAAAAGCTACATAACATTTTAAAGAAATAGTAGGTGTTAAATATACTTAAACAATTAGAAATAGGGATATGTGTGTGTAAAACTGCTTTAGGCGGTTAATGCCAGAACTATAATTACATAGTTCAATAACAAGGCACCAATAAATTAAAATTCAACATACATATTATTGTAATTTAAACTTTTAAAAAATGCAACACCAAGGTATAAAACTTTAGCAGCCTGTGTACTTAAATCCTAAGCAAATATTACAAATTTTCTGAAAATATTAAAACATTTAAATTGTGTATGTAATATAGTTTCCAAAACATTATGGAAGCTTTTCTTTGATATAAAATATAAGAGGTAATGTTTGAAATGTTTATTCTTACAGTGGGCAACAGTAACATTACATTAAAATTTGATAAGGCCTCTTGAGCTAAATATGGTAAAGAATTGGTCATGACTTATAAACACTATTCAAATCAAATAAGAAACAGCCATTGATACAATCTTAGAAAATGTGCTTTATAATAAATACACTTCGTCTCACGAAACTTGTGAAGACGACGAAAAAAATCATTTTAATAAATAACAGTATGACAAACGCTAGTGGATAGGCGCGGTGAGTGTGTCGTTGGCGATAAATAAAACCTTCGTAACGCCCATGTAATCCATTTTGCAAAAACAATAATTCTATCATTAAATTTCTAAACATAATTGTCATCAATTTCTAATGGAAATTAAGAATATGCAGTTCAACTAAGGCCTAATTCGAAAAAAAATTACAAAATCCTGAATTAAATGAATAAATATGTACTTACCTTAACCGCCCAAGAAATCAACAATTAACGTCTGTAAAACACTATGTTCTATAATTCTTATAAACCAGTAACAAACACAAAATCACCAGCTATGAATTATTTACTGATAATTCTTAGATATCATATAAATCATACATATAACCACCGCTTTACCGTGCCACAAAACGAAAATGGCAGCGAAATTAAAATGTGTGTGAAATATTGTTCGACCAAATCAAATAACGGTTGAAATTGAATAAACTTGTAACACTAGATAGCAATTTAAATTGGTAGTATTACAATTAGTTCCATAAATAGACGCTAGGGAAGCCGAATCCTTTAATGGTTTAGTTTCTTCAAAGACTTGATCATTAAGAGATTGCTAAAATAATAATTATTTTAAAACGTTTAAGTATCATAAAACAACAATAATATAGCATTAAACATTGTTTTCTATGTATAATAAGTATGTATTTAAGTATTTTAAGTATGTTTATCCGTTGTCTAGTAACCATTTAACGAGTTTCATAACGAAGCTTCTCTTGGGCTAGATAATTGGTGTGAGTGTAGGAAAGTTTATTTATTTATTTATTTTAACTTACTTAGCTTTATTCAGAACATTAAACTATGCCAATTTCACAAGTAAACTTACTTGTTTAGAGCACGGTGAGAAACAAAACGCATCTCCTTATATTTTTCTACATGGCAATCCATCCACCTAAACGTTAGTGTTGCCAAATAAATCAATTATCGTTTATCGCTTTCCCGAAAAATCTGAACATCGATAGGATATCAATAATATTGATCTAATCGATAGTAATATATCGACAATAGTATATTTTTCAATATATATATTTTTTTTTGTTCCTAAATACATTTAAAAAAATAGATAAATATAATTTTTTTTTTAATTATTTAGGAACAAACAGTTATAAATTATTTGTAAATATATACTAAAATTGATAGTAAAATAAACCTATAGTTCCCTAAATTATCATTTAACATTTAACATTACATAGAAGAAGATACATACAAACAAAAAAACAGCAGACATTCACTATAACAAACAAAATTTACCCCAAAACACCGAATCCGCACGCAAAATACAAATAATAATAACAAAAGCAACAAAATTCATTACAAACTCATAGAATTCAAAACGCTTGACCCGTTGTCAGGATCAAGAACTTATAAATGCGCAGTACTTACACAGAACACTAGGAGATAGCAAAGAGTGAGATATGCAAAATAACAATTATAAAAAAACTACAACCACTACATTATTAACGAGAAAAAAAAACAAATATTACGAAATACAAAACAGACACATAACAATAAAAAATAAAATAGAAAGAAGATAACATAATAGTTCAATTATAATCATTCAATAAACACATATAAAATATTCAATTGGCAAATAAAATAATATACAAAATGTTTTTGTTTTGTTTATATAATTTTAACGCAAATTTTGTTGCGAAACAAATTACAAAAACACAAATGTTGAATAAATTTCCACGAGCAGGATTTGAACCTGCACCCGGGTCAGGAGCTCTTCCAATTGAGCTATCGTGGTTCTAACCAGCCCGCCGAAATTATTCAACACTATTTACTTTTTACTTTGAAAGCCAAAGGCGCCTATTCAATGTCAACGACCTGGCATGTCAGAAGGGTGCAGGTTCAAATCCTGCTCGTGGAAATTTTTTCAACATTTGTGTTTTTGTAAAATAATATGTATTATTATTTTTTTTTTCTTTTTTTTATACTAGCACGGCAAATGACTCCACACCACCTGATGTTAAGTGGAAATGGAGTCCAGACGCGAAAACAACTGGTGCAGCGTGAAAACAACGCAGCATCAGTCAACTTCACTCTGCCGGCCCACAAGGTGCTTCTTCACGCCTCGTTTGAAGGACCCCATATCATAGGAAAGAGGGAAAACATGTGCTGGTAAACTATTCCATCTTTTCGTCATTTCAATTTAAAATACTACAAATTAATGTAATATAATACTCAATAAATAAATAAATAATTAACATAATAGTTCAATTGATAACATAATTCAATCATTAAAATCATAAAAACAGTTAAAAATAAAAAACAAATCAGCAAAAATAAAATAAAAATAAAAATGGGTAAACTGTTTAACCATTTCATTATTTTTGCGCAGAAGTGTGTGATATATGTGATTTATCAATTATAATTACCTAGGTATACAATACTATCGATGTAATCGATTGAATCGGTACCTGAATTAAGACAGTACTATCGATTACATTGCTGAAATCGATACTTCTACAAATTATATTTAGATATAATTATCATTCATGTTATGTCTTCCTACATGATACATCATCTACAGATCACAAGCACCAAAAAATAAAAGAGCTTGCATAGTTAAACTTCAAACTGTAAACTAACAGCGATACTATCTTATCCGATAGGTAAAATAAATCGTTTATATCGATATTATCGATTAAATCGATAGTATTGTATCAAAACTTGCTATCGATACTATCGATTGTATTGTATAGATTATGCAATATAATCGATTACAATAAATTATATTGATTAAAAATTGGAATTGGAAAAAGTAAAACTAAATTAATAAAAAAAAACAAAGAATACCAAAATCTTTCAGACTAAAAATTTATTAATTTATGTAATTCGCTTTTAAACATGTTTTGCGAGACACTGAAAACATCCAAGTAGTCAGGTGATTTTGTGTTAAAATTATTATAGGTATTACAGATTCTAGCTAAGGGGGTAATGGAGACCAAGGTTACTTCTGTGCGATGGCAAGCTGAAGGTTTTTGTGATTCGTTTACGAGGCAATTTGCGAGGAACTGTCAGTTTGATCGCAGAAAGCAGGCCAGGGCATGTTATCTTATTATTGAGAATATTATGAAGAAACAATAAATCTGAAACCGTACGACGATTTTTGAATGTCCATTTTAGAGTGTCCATTTTAAAGAATGATAATCGTATATTATATGGAACCTTATGATAAACTCCGGATGACATAAAAGCTAGGTATCTCGTAAAGTCTCTCTGAATGTTTTCAATTCTTTGTGTCAAATTAGCATATACTGGATTCCAAGCAACAGACGCGAACTCTAACCTGCTGCGAACAAGACTGTTAATAAGAATGATTCTAGTCTGTTGCTGTTTGAATCCCTGTAAATTGCGTTTAAGGAAGCCCAGCATTTGAGCAGCCTTTTTAACAACAGTATCAACATGAGAATCGAATATAAGTTAGCTATCTACGATGACCCCTAAGTCTTTGATTTTATCAACTTTTGATAAAATTACACCATTAAGCGAGTATGCCGAAACAATTGAATTTTTTTTCTTGGTAAAGCTTATATGAAAACATTTATCAGCGTTTAGCATCATATCGTTATCGTCACACCAAAGCTACCATTCAGGTCAGTTTGTTAAAGTTATGCATCAGTAGGTCCTTAATTGACCTGTATATGTTAAGATCGTCTGCAAAAAGTGAGGTCTTACTGTGCTTTATATGTTTGCTAATGTCATTTATAAATATAAGAAACATGATCGGACCCAAGTGAGAGCTTTGCGGTACCCCAGATTGAGCATAATACTCCCTTGCCTCATATCCAGCCACAACTACAACTTGCGGTCTTTTTGCCAGGTAAGACTTAATAAACCAACCCTGTATCGACCCATGGATTCCAAAGCTTTTTATTTTAAACATTAAAATTGCATAACTCACCCTATCAAATGCGCTACTAAGGTCAATGATGACTTCATAAAGAAAATTAACGCCAATGCGAATAAAATTTCGTAAGTTCATAGCAAAGTACTTAATTATAGGGTTATAAAAATTTTCCTTTTCATTGTTGTTCAAAGTATATTTTTTACAAGGAAGAAGTTAATGTTGTTTTTTGTTGCTGAATAAATAAATTGATTCTTACCCTTTTATATTAAAAAAAAAACAAGCGAAAATGCATTTACAGCATTTACTGCTTTTATTTCTAATGTATGAAATATTTGAGGTTAATGAGTATAGACGCCACGAAGAATTTTTTATCGATATCGATATCATGCCCAGTTGGTACTTCACTATTCTATGATATTTCCTGTTTATGTTGGTAGTACGATCTTATTTATTAGGTTGGTAGAAACTACGTTCAAAAATTGTGAAAAAGGCTAGTTAGAAAGTGCCGACTCTTAAAATGTAGTGATTACTTGCTCAGTGGTTTGGACTCCTTGGCGGATATTTATGTATTAAAATTACTTTGACACTGGTTAAATGTGCTAATCGCACGAAGCCATCAACTAAAGAAAAAAAACTACACTAGCATGTTGTATTTTTCTAAAAACCTTAATTAAAACGCGTGCGTTTTAATAACCATTTGACATGGGTACTAGTAGGTATAATATCAGTGAAGTGTCAGGTCAACAATCCTCAGAACAATAAAATGCGGCAACTGCAGGGCACTGCGGTGCGTGCGGTGTGCGTTCACCTTAAGTTATTTATTATTCTGAGGGTCAACCAATCAGAGTAGGCGTAGGCAAGTCATGTGTTCTCTGTGAGCAAGTCGAATCTAATCAGTCCTCAGAACAATAACTTTAGTTTTTTTTTCTTGGCGGAAAAGTGAAGAGTCATGTCTGCGGTTTTGTTTTATTTTCTAAAATTTGTGTTATGTCGAATATTAATGTGAAATAATGGTGGATTATTAATCATTAAGTGTTCGTGAGTGTGCATGAGTGTTGGCAAATGAAACAAAACAGTGCAACGTCACTTTTCAAATTCTCTCAAGAAGTCTGCGTGAGGACTTAGTAAAGCCCCACATCTTTACTGAGATACTCGAGGGGTTGGGGGGTATATAATTTCTCACTTCTTATTATTATTATCATTCATCATTATCATACTGACTGGAAGGAAATATTGTATATTTATGTAAGAAAAATTACTTTGACACTGGCTAAATGTGCTAGTCGCACAAAGCCATCAACTAAAAGAAAGAAAGAAAAGAATAACTTTAGTTGTTTTTTTTTATTTTAAATATGGCTTTCACATCTCCTTTACTTGCGATGTATTTGTCTGGAGTGAGTGGAGAGAATCAGTCAGTCACGTCACTTCCTTATTGAATTACACGTTTATCGTTTAGAGCGAAAAGAGAAAGTTTTGAATTCTTGAAGCTAAAAAAAAAACGTAAAAGTGCTTTGAATCAAATTAAAATTAATAAACAAAAATAAAATAAAGAAGCGAAACTGAAAAGGACCCCACTCAGCAGTCATGTTGCAGCATGAACATCGCCTGCAACGCTGATATTCTGCGGAGCCCTATTGTTTGTGTGTGTGTGTGAACCAGTATAAGCAGAAGCGGCCAGAAGCGCTTCGCTTTTACCCCTATCTCTAGATAATTAATTTAGTATCATGAGTGGCATCATTACTATGGTCGCTCCAGTTAATATAGCTGTAATAAAGTATTGGGGTAAGCGTAACGATGAATTAATTCTACCGTTAAACGATTCCGTTAGTGCTACGCTGGATACTGGTGTAATGTGTGCTAAGACGTCTGTTTGCGTGAGCCCTACTTTTGAAGAAGACCGTATTTGGTTAAATGGTGTTCAAGAATCTTTTACGAATCGTCGTTTACAGAATTGTCTGAGAGAAATTAAGTTTAGAGCTGCAACTGAAAAAAGTGTCAACGATATTTTCCTATCATGGAAAATTCACGTCTGTTCTGAAAACAATTTTCCAACTGCCGCTGGATTGGCGTCGTCAGCCGCAGGATATGCCTGTTTAGTGTCTGCTTTAGCAAAACTTTACAAAATTAAATCAGATGTGAGTTCAGTTGCCAGACTTGGTTCTGGAAGCGCATGTCGTAGTGTTTACGGGGGCTTCGTACGTTGGCACGCTGGTGTTAAAGCAGATGGATCAGATTCAATTGCTGTACAGATTGCAGAAAAATCTCATTGGCCAGAAATAAGTGCGCTGATCCTCGTAATAGGAGATACAAAAAAGAAAGTAAGTTCAACTAATGGCATGAAAATATCAACAGAAACATCAGAACTTATTCAGTACAGAATACAACAATGTGTACCCAAAAGGACAGAAGCCATATGCAAGGCAATTAAAGAAAAAGATTTCCAAAAGTTTGCTGAAATCACTATGAAGGATAGTAATCAATTCCATGCCATTTGCCTGGATTCTTACCCACCCTTTAAATATATGACTGAAACTTCATACAAGTTAATTGAATTTGTTCATAGATACAATAATATTTGTGGAGAAAACAAAGTTGCTTATACATTTGATGCTGGACCAAATGCTTGTCTATACCTTCTTAACAATGAAGTTCCAAAGGTGTTATCCCTTATACAGCAAGTTTTTCCTTCATCAACCCCTGAAAAATTTGTAACTGGTTTACCTGCTAAATATGAAACTGTAGAGGAAGATGTACTAAATAAATTATTATTAGAACCTGAACCAAGAGATACTATCAAATATATAATACATACTAAAGTTGGGGAGGGACCAACAGAACTAATAAAAGGAAAACATCTACTAAACGAATCTGGATTGCCAGTAATTCATACAATGTAATAGGTAGTTACAAAAGGCTTTAAAAACAAATTTTTAAATGAAATCTGTTGTATGTTTTGTGGTACTGTTCATTAACTTTATAGAGGTTTATAATCAGTGATCAGAACGAAAGGGGCTAATTTATCTTAAGTAGCCGACAAGCAAGACTAAGAGTGGTGCATCATCATTATCTCAGCTAAAAGATGTACACAGCTGGACAAAGGCTTCCCCCAAGAATCTTTCCAAACAAATCATAAGTGTGTGCTTGTCGGAAAGTTTAGGTAAATTAGCTCCCTAGATTCTGATTACTGTTAATGTTAGTAATTACATCCAACCCTTAGCTATTATACAGGTTGGGGCCTGTAACACGAGCAAATACTTTAAATATAGGCATTTTACCACTATTAATATCCTACTGGTTTTAGTCCTTCAAAATTATTAAAAAAAAAGTGGATCATCCCTAACAAAATTAATCCCACCAACAATGGACGGCAAACATTTCATTTTATTCAAAACACTCTTCACTGACATTTAGTTATTACTATTATATCTTCATATGTATATATATAGTGAAAATCGATACTGATGGGCCGTTTGTTTCATTACGTGAGGGTTAATTCTCCAATAATGCGTATTTTTTCGGTTCCATTGACCATTGTTGGTAAAAGTTGCTTCATCAGTCCATATCACATTACGCACAAAGTTTACGTCTTCACGACACTGTGCCAAAAACCAGTTACAATAGTGTAATTTCACTGGGTAGTCACGTGCCAGTAAAGCTTGCACTTTAAGAAATTTGTAATCATGCTGCTTTGCCCGGTTCAGGACCATTACGGTACGACGGTTAATTTCTAGTACTCGTCGTAGGACGTTGACGAAAAAGAATTCTTCGTTTTAACGCCGGTCTAACAACTGCACCCGGAACTCCACTGGTTGCGCCGCTTGTGGCACAGGCTGATTGTCTCGCACGCGTTGAACTGCATTGGTAATCAATTACACGACCATTCCTTGGGCGATTCCTATTCGGGTAGCGTTCGCGATAAAAATCTAGCGCTAAACTAGCATTACCTCCTGCTTCACCATAAATTAATAGCATGTCACATAATTCACGAGCGTCGTAAATTATTCTTGGCATTTTCAATATATTTATTTATTTCTTGATAAGTAATTTTTAAATTACCAACTTGACATAGTCATTATAACGTTTGAAGAATGTTTCGAATAATCTGATTGTAGCTTGAAAAGAGTAGTAACTGTGATTAAATAGAGGTTTGATATTAATTTACATTCACTATTTTATTCTTAACGTAATTACAATAAGGATGTCTTGATTGTTAGTACTTCCTGGCCGCGCCCGGTACCACGTTACTTTACGATCGGTAAATGATAATATCGCAATGGAAGTTACATCGATTATGGGTATTAACTTTAAATTAAATTAATTCCTAAATGACGTACTTTGAACTATTCTAAAGTTACTATAATGTGGTCCAAATTAGAGTAACTTTAAGTGTTCGAAATAATCTGCACAAGAAGTTTTTACTCGTGTTACAGGCCCCACCCTGTATATGCTTTTGATGAGTCTCTTGAAGGGGGTTGCTGCTGGGGTAAACTTAAGACTGCCAATAAATAGGAGTATATTGTTTTCAGGGTTAATTTGTCAGTTGTTTTTACCTAAACCTATTTAGATGTAAATTATATTAAGTAGGTACCTAAATATTTCCATTGGACTTTCTGATAACATGGGCTGCACTGGAAATTTTTATCTATATAGTGCCCCTTACAAATAAGAATAAGGTTGGAATAGTGTTTTATTCCAGTCATGTAAAAACGCAAGAATAATAGGTTATCTTTGTAACAGTTTACTAAAGATCAGTCTTGATAAATAAACAGATTGAGAAGAAAAAGATTTTTGTCTTGTAATTTTCTTAAACCTATTCAATTCACAGTAAAGATAGGCATCTGGTATGTAAATGCGAGTCAAAAGATGATAAAAACGAGATATTTTACGTATTCATTTTCTTCTTTTATTTACATAAAGATACACAACATCCATTCATACAATTGTATACTATTAACACTAGGCCGAGGACAACAAGCATTAATTTAACTACCTAACACAAAACAAGGAGATCAAATGAAAATTTATTTTCAGATACAATTCCATTTATTTTTACCCTCAAATACAAATAGAACAAAAATAAATGAAACTTTTCCCCATTATCTTCTTATCGGGCAGAGACTGAAACCTGCCAGACTCTGATGATGTTATCGGAGTAACCAGCAAAGAGGGTCTGACCGTCTGTAGACCACGCCAGTGAGAGGCACTGAGGTGGGTCAGACTTCGAAGTTTGGGTCTGGTTGATAATCTCAGGTCTTAGTTCTTCAACCATTTCCTTGCTTTCCAGATCCTATAAACAAAAGAAAATTATTGTTAATACTTATATTATATTAAATATCTTTGAACTGGCATATCTAACTTTTGTATTAAATTCCTGCACTGCGGACCTACCATACCACCGGCCATACCACTGGTGGGTCTAAAACTATACCCCTGAGAAAATAGTGTTGTGGACTACAATGAGTATAAATTATTCAGGAGGAGCTACCTATACGGGACTATACTCTATTTATTACTATGTATTAAAATAAAACTAAATATGAGACAACATCACATATACATTGTTCTGATCCCAAGGTAAGTAGCTAAAGCACTAGTTTTATTCAAACAACGACTGTACCACACACAACCACCCAGACGACCCGACACAATATCGAAAGGTTTTAGACCCACCATACCACCAGTGGTATGGTCCGCAGTGGATTCCTGATGGCAGTGAAAAATTACTTTTTTGATTTTACTGTATTATTGTATATTCACAATAATAGAAGACAATAATATAAGGCGAGTGTGAATGAAAGTATTGGTAGGGGTAGACGTAGGCAGCCGTTTCGAGATGAAATCAGGGACGTCTTGAAAAATGCCAGGTCAAGAGTTCCCTAAACCGAAGAGCATGTATGAAGGGAATAATGAAAGTGGACGAAGCAAAACAAGTATGTAAGGATCATAGCAAGTGGAAAGAAGGGGTCTCTGCCTACCCCAACAGGAAAAGAGGCGTGATTATATGTGTGTATGTATGTATAGAATACAGAAAAAAAATTATTAACAGGATTATCAACATGTTTTTTTTTGTAAGGGACCATGATAGTTTAAAAGTAAAGACAAAAATTAATGTTACTAGATTCAAAACAGTAAAAATAATAAAACTGGTTGTTTAATCAAATAACATACCCAGATCTTGATGGAAGGTCCGAAAGCAGCACACAGCCAGTATCTGTTGGGCGAGAAGCAAAGTGCTGTGATGATATCATTGTGGTCCAAGGTGTGGAGGTGCTTGCCATCGTTGAGGTCCCACAGCATAGCCTTCATGTCCTTGCCTCCCGACGCACACAGAGAGCCATCAGGAGAGACAGTGACTGTGTTTAAGTAGCCAGAGTGGCCCAAGTGGTTGATCTTTAGCTTGCAATTGGTCAGATGCCAGACCTGTGAAAATAAATAAATTTTAAAAACAGCCAACTCACAGAGCTAATGTATGTAGTGTTTAAAAGCCTATAAATTAATAAATCCTTTATTGTACATAGAAATTACAGAATAAATTACATTATAAAAATTTAATTAATGTTATATGTATAACCGCTTGAATGCCCTGTCGACCTAGCGGCGACATGACAACACACTCCAAAATGCCCGTGTCGCCGCTGAGGCGACATGAGTTTGTTTCCTCCGCGACCGCTTATTTTATTGAGATATACCATATTTCTATTAATCTAAGGTCTATTTTCATATGTTCATTTCGTTCTCTATAAAATTGTGTACTAAAGTTGAGCAACAGCGACAATCCAAAGCCTAAAGGATTTTTTTTTAAAAAATAAGAAGTTGTCAAACGGTAGTGTGTTGCGTCACTGCGTTCGTTCGTGGTAAAAAAAATTTAAAATTAAAAAATATTATTTTGTATTGACAGGTGTATGGTTTTATTTTTTATCCTAATGTATATATAATAAACTTTGTAATTTACAATAAAAAACCCTATGTCATCGCTTTAATTTTTGAGGTACGATCGTTTAAAGTGAAGTCGCGCTCAAAAACGCACTATCTCTGTGTTCAGCGTGTTGTAATTCTGCACCATAGTCGAATACTAATAAACAAAACACTTAAATAAATAGCTTCATTCATACTAAACATAAAAAACAACACGTGACAGCGCTCCGATAACAACTTTAGGCACAATGAATGGTTTTGTGTAACCCGAGCCGCGCGCTCACGCTCGGCGTTGGGAGCAAAAAATTGGCGGGGCACTTTAAGGGGCGCATTTCGAGCGCGCCGGGCACTCAAGCGGTTAAAGCCAGTTTATATAACCCACTGAAGGGCAAGGCATTTTATAAAATACTTAAATAAGTATAGGTAAGCTATCTACCTTGACTGTGCGGTCCCAACCAGCAGACACAATAATGGGGTTTGCATGGTTAGGTGAGAAGCGCACGCACGAGACCCAATCAGTGTGGCCATCATCTTGGATAGTGTATTTGCATTCAGCAAGGGTGTTCCACAGCTTGATGGTCTTGTCACGAGAGCCAGAAACAATTTGACGGTTGTCCACGGAGAAAGCAACAGACAAGACATCCTGTAGTAAGAAAGATTTATTATTATATAAAAGTACTTAACCTATCCAAAGTTATAACAATCATGAGATAGTAGAAATCTTAAAATAATCAAAACACAAACTAATTGTGTAACTACTAGGTTTGTTAGTGCTGTGAAGTGGTTAATATTTATGGCATTCATTGTTACTGCTGCTACTTACTCATTTGTGCATTGAATATCCATGGCATTCAGTCATGGAATCTTCTGCCTCGCAAAGGCACAACACTTATCTTCTGCCTCGCATAGGCGCATAACACCATTTTATACCGACACTATATTCCAAACAAAAACTAATTTCTCTCACACCTTAGTATGGTCTTCGAAACGCCTGGTTGTCTTGCCAGCAGCAAGATCCCACAGGCGCAAAGTCTTGTCCCAAGATCCGGAAAGAGCGTAGTTGCCGTCGCTAGAGAGAACGACGTCAGAGATAAAGTGAGAGTGGCCGTACAATCGCTTCTGCGGTACACCGTAGTTAGTCTCGTCTCTTGTCAATTTCCAGACAATGAGAGTTTTGTCTGAAATAGAAAAGAAATTGTTAAATCTGTCAAACAATCAAATGTGTACCTAGCGTTAATAATAAACGTTCAGCCCCATATCCGCTTGCCGCTCAGGATTCACGTGGCAAAGGTTTTGCTCATCATAAGTTTAAAAATACAGAATACACTAATTAACATTTCATAAATAATTAATAACTAGCTTAATAAACAAGTAAAAAGTATTAATTGTAACGTGATGGATTAAGATATCAAAGCGAGAATATTCCTTAACCTTAGTCTTACCTCGTGAAGATGACAAAATCATATCAGGATATTTAGGATTGGTGGCAATCTGAGTAACCCAGCCATTGTGGCCGCACAAGGTGCCTCTTAACTTCAGGGTTTCAGTCATTTTTTCAAATAATTGTCTGCAAGCAACCTTGCACCGGCACAACCAAAATCTAAAAGAATGGCTCAAAAGATCGAAAGTATCGAAACGGAAGGAACTCGTTAATTTTTTTGGTGACTTCTATGTTTATGGAACGCCAAGGAAAAAAGCCTATACAGCCTAAAATTCAAATTATATATTTTTTACAAAAACACATGTTGAAAAAATTTCCACGAGCAGGATTTAAACCTGCACCCTTCTGACATACCGGGTCAGGTGCTCTCCCAATTGAGCTATATCGTGGTTCTAACTAACCAGCCCGCCGAAATTATTCAACACTATTTACTTTTTTACTTTGAAAGCCAAAGGCGCCCATTCAATGTCAACAATTACCGTCATTAATATCCGGTCACAATATTTTTACAAATACTAAAGATCAGTTAAGAAGTAGGCAAGCTATTTATAAAATGTTTTTTCTTTGTTTATATATTTTTACGCAAATTATTTCATATTTTATATATTTTTTGTTAATTGTTAATTAGGCATAATAATTTTTTCCTCATCAACGTTTTCGAAAGTGTACGCTAACATGTTCCTTCTTTTTACTTAAGAAGTCTGTAGGTCAATTCTATTAAAAAAACTACAACTGCACGTTTACGCCTGACATTTGTAGCGTGTAGGAGCAGTGCCGTAAAATTAGACGTATTCTATTAAAATTCTCTGCACCATAAGTCCACAACACAACTACACCACAACTGCGCGACTACTACACTACAGCTGCACAAATCCTGCAATAAAACTAAAAGAAATAATGTTACAATACGCTAAATACGTAAAATGCTTAAAATACGCTGGCGAAAAAGTTGCTCATGATCTACTTCAATAAACCTATACAAAAACGGCACCAATACTGCTGTCATTACTACACAAATGGCAAAATATTTTATGGGAATACAATTATTGAATCTTTTATTGTAAATTGAAATTACAGAATAAATTACATTATGAAAAACATATACTAGGGTGAGCTTATCTCTAAAAGAGATCTCTTCCAGCCAACCCTAGCTGTAGATGGAAAAGAAAGTCTGCGGGACCAATTATTGACCATAATATAAATAAATAAATAGGTACTTATAGGTAATAATTACAATACATACGTTGCAGGACACTCAGTTCGGTTTTCGGGCAGAGAGTGCCATATTAGCTTTGAAGCATACAGTCAACTATTATGTTAAAAGGAAAACTCCTGTTTATGCGTGTTTCCTGGATTTGTCCAAGGCCTTTGATGTGGTATCTTATAAAAGGCTGTGGACAAAGCTAGAAAATGCTGGTGTGTCTCCTGATGTCATTGGAATATTTTCCTATTGGTACAGAAATCAGATAAATGTTGTGAGGTGGGGAAATTCATACTCTGATGAGTATTATATGAAATGTCGGGTGAGACAAGGGGGTTTGACATCCCCTCGTCTTTTTAACATTTATGTCAATGATTTCATTGTGGAGCTTAGGAACACACATGTCGGATGCTTTGTAGATGATGTGTGTGTCTTAGTTATGCAGATGACATGGCGTTGCTGAGTCCTTCAATCGGGGAGCTTAGAAAGCTGTTGAAGGCCTGTGAGTCTTACGCTGTGTCGCACGGTTTGAAGTACAACGCGAAAAAAAGTGAGTTCATGTTATTTAAATCTAACAATAAAGGGCCGTCCACAATACCACCGCTCACACTGAACGCAGTGACTTTGAACCGTGTCACACAGTTTAAGTACTTAGGTCATGTGGTTACTGAAAATATGTTTATATGTTTATTTATATGTTTCTATGGTGGCGCATAGGTTTGCTCGATGTACAGGTTTGCTCGAGGTCAAAATTACTATTTTTAAAGCCTATTGTCAGACATTTTACACGAGTAGCCTGTGGGCCAACTTTACACAGAAATCCTACAATGCCATACGCGTTCAATACAATAACATCTTCGGGCTCTGTTCCGGCTCCCACGCTACTGTAGTGCGTCGGGTATGTTTTCCAATGCCAGCGTGGATGACTTTTACGCGTTAATGCGAAAAAAGGTTGCCTCACTGGTGAACAGAGTGCGGCGGAGCTCGAACAGAGTCATGGGGATGGTGGGGGATCGACTGGATTCAGTCTTGGTTGGAAGGTTCACCGAGCTACATGTGCCAAGGGTTCGGTGAGCCTGCCCATTGGGGGGTTTCAATTACTTATTCATTTTGTGTATACTAACATATACATTTTTATTTATTTATTTATTTTATATACGTACATACCTACCTATATATACTATATATATATATATATATAGGTAGGTAGGTAGGTATATAACAGAGTCCCGAAACGTCAAAATTTGCTCATTTTGACACACGCGACCCTGCAGTGTAGTTGCAGTTATTTAGTAGAATCGGGCTACTGATCTGACGTGTCCGTTAGGCTAGCGTACACATGGTCTAAATTTGTTTGTTGTTGTTGTTGTTATGTTGTTGTTATGCCCTCTTTTAGTGCGTAATTACTGCAATCAAAAAATAATTAGTACCTCATTAGTTTAAGAAATAAAGACTTTTTTTAGTGAGTATAGTTTTAGGGGCGTACCTATGACCGTTCTCGAAAACTACTTATATTATAGCAACGAAATTCAAACACATATTTAGTGCATAATTAGTGCCCGCGCTATGCAAAATTTCATACAAATTACTTTTAAAAGAACGGCGACTTCGAACCAGACTTGTGATTGTGAATGACGTTTCGAGCTGGCGTCACACATCAAAAAAAGGAATTATTTCATACTAAAGAGGCATTAAATATTTTATTTTTGCAGTAATTACGCACTAATTACGCTCTAAAAGAAACGAGTCACCAAATTTCTTTGTGCGCGATGGAATGTTCGAGACAGTACAGGGGTGACTCCGGAGAGCAGCATGCGTACTCCTATGGAAGTAGGGAGAAGGTGGGATAAGGTCAAAGAGCTCTTCAGAGCACTCGCCGTGGTATAAGCGGTAGAAGACGCTGAGTGACGCTATATCTCTCCACAATTGCTGGGGCTCGAGAGCATTAGTGACCTCTGCATTGCCGATAATGCGTATAGCGCGCCGCTACAATCTGTCTAAGGCATCGAGAAGGTACTTTGCGGAACCGTCCCAAAGGTGTGAGCAATACTCCACGCAAGATCGCACCTGTGTCTTGTACAAAAGGCACAACTGATCCGGCGTGAAGAATCGCCGCACCCTGTTCAGGATACCGAGTTTACGTGACGCTGTTTTTATCACGGCTTCGATATAGTCCCTCTGATTCAGATCGCAGCGAATCTCCATACCGAGCATGTTAATGCTGCTCTGCAGGCCGAGTGATGTGCCTTGAAGAGAGGGAAGGGGTAAGGATGGCGAATTTTTTGCCGTGAACGCGCATACTTGTGTTTTCTTTTTTCGTGACATTGCAGAGCGGATTGTGGGCATTTAATCGTTTTTATTGAACGCTTTTAACTGGCACTGAGGCTGGTCTGATTTCCCTATTTGCCATATGGAGAAGACGTTTAATTATTATTATATTATAATCAATCACCACTTAAAGTAACAATTTTAAAGCAAGGCCTAATTGGCCAGATCCCTTTGTTTTATTAAAAAGTAAAAAAAAGTAAACAGGACAGGATAATAAACTACACAGACTTATTAGAGATTACATCGACGGGTAACTTCCATAAACCAAAACTTGCCGTATAGAAGTCCGCATATGATAGAAGTTTGTTTTTAAATGAAAGAGGAATAAAACTTTATGGCCTCGGACCACAGCCAATATAAAAAAGCTTTGCCCCTTATTCTAATTTAAATTATTATTAATTATTTTAAATAAATGAAACACAGATAATTATCAAGATTCTTTTTATTTCTTGTTTGCCTGGTAGGTATTTAATAAATAAGTAAATAATAATAATTTGTGCTTTAAGCAGAAATCGAAAACATTTCGGACTCTGCTAAATTGTATAAAAGGAAGTCGCTACAAGTCTACAACATCCGTATTTTATGCAGGTATTAGACAATTTTAGGCTACTTCACTAGGATAGATGCAGATGAAATATTTTCGACCCTGAAATAAAAACAACATTAATAAAATTTTAAGCAGCCTCATTTCTAGTTTTCTTATAATTTATGGCGCTAATATCTACTAATTTATCAAATTGTAAAGGTTGCTCACGGAAGGTTCTAACAAATAAAATGTCTGGCAATGTAGGTCTTGAATTAAAAATAGCATCATTTAAAAACAGATTCTTATAAATCATTAAAAGAAATTATGATTCTTATCAAAGCCAAGATAATACTTATTGGCTATCTATTCATTAAACAGTAAAAGTAAATTGTTGGCATATATATAAACCTACCAGCTTAGCACCTTCGTTGTTTTCTCAACCTCATTTTACAGAATGTATGGTCTTCGCGCTGCTGTATAGGGTAAGGTAGGTATACATAGTTATGCTGCTGACTCCCTAGAAAAAAAGAAATTACAAGTCTAATTTTGATACATTTATATGTGAAAGTATATACCTACAATAAATACCTACAATAAATATTATAGAAATATTAACAAACGAGAACTGAAATGGTATTATGTATTTTGTACTGTGTATACTAGTAGTAGGTAGTACTGTAATAGTACTATGTATCTTACATAACTACCTAATTATTAATATAATAGTCGTCATCAGCCTTTCTGGACCCGTTGCTCTATATAGACCTCATTTATTTATTCAATTATTCTAGTGTATGCTATAATATTTTATGCATTAAATGAATAATATTTTAAGCAAATATAAATTACTAACTAAGAAGAAGTTTAAAATACCATTTAAGAACTTACCATTTAGGAAATATGTGGAATCAAAACTTATTTTCCGTAGGTTGGTTAAACAGTTGTTGCACTTCATTGCACTTCTCCCTCAAACATATAAAAAACTTGTAGTCTATGTATTCCTATCGGTCATATGTTAACGATTTGGTGAACATAGGTTTTCACTTGTTAAACTACTTTTCGAAATATTTTCACTTTTACGAAATAAACCTACATAAGTTGAAATCCTTTCGCCTACTAGCACAACTTATAACAATACAGTTGCTGTACATTTTGCATAGCTTTAAAAATTGAGAGGATAAGTTACGAAAATTAATCAATAATAAAAATCACTTATAATATTTGAATTCGAATTTATTGATGTAATAATATATGACAGTTAGGCGTTGCTAAGCAACAAAAGTTGTAGTAAGAAGGGTGAGGGGGGAGAGAAAATTGTCACATTGCATATGGGAACCATAGACACTCGTTTGAAATATTTTATTCGTAGACTACCGGCCGTGATAAACTACAAACGCGTTCACGAATATTAAAATTGCTTAATGACCCCTTTTGTAAAAATAGAAATCTAACTTAGCTTTAACCATGGCTCTAACTTTGCCATAGCCCTAAATTATCTTAAACTAGAAAAGAGGTTTACTTTCTATTAACTTTCATCTTTAATTATTATTATCAAAGATTTTGATTCCAGAATAATAAACTACTGTAAAGTGGATTCCAAAGCTACTGTGTAGATGTCCTAGATGTCAACCAATTAAATAAAAGAAGTTGTCAATTTGAAAAGTATCGAATATTATGAGTTGTGTCACTCATCAAAATTTCAAAAGAAAAATTTCATAAATTAATTTAATTACTCGTTCTCGTTGTTAATAGATGTAAATAATACTTTGTATTTTTAATTTTGAAGAAAACGCGTATTACTTGCACGCTAATGATCCCTATATTTTTAATAAATTTACTTCAATAGTCGAGCTGATAATATTTCATTGTTAATAAATTTAGAATTACCCTCATAAATGGACACTAACATTGAAGCTTTGCAAACCATGGCAAAAGCTAAGGTTGTGCCTTCAGGATCCTTGAAAGTAAGTATAAAAACTTTATCGTTTTTCTGACTTGTTTCATAATTTAGGTACATTATGCCAACTTAGGGCCGACAATCAAATCTAAAGCTTTTTCGTGTTTACAAAATCTAAGAAATCATTTTGAAATCAGTAGTTTTTTTTAAATTTAATGAATGCACCTGTAATTCGCATCATTTTGTACTGTACTAGTTCCTGCTTTTGCCACTTGGTGGACATCGTCGCTAAATTGACGTCACACAAGATACCTACGCCATTTTGTAAGTGTCTGCCGTAGTCAGTTTTCTGGGCAAAGTGTAAAATAGTTAATTCGCATGGTTTTGTGTACGTTAAAAACTTAAAGACATTTCATAACCCAATTAACGTCTTGTACGTTAAATCACAGACTCAAAGCATGGAGGACAAAGCGTCGTTAAAAGAACTGGATCAATGGATAGAGCAGCTAAATGAATGCAAGCAATTGACAGAAAATCAAGTAAAAACGTTATGCGACAAGGTAACGCAATTTTATTCATAATATTAGTTTGTTAGAAGGTAGTTGCTTTAATTGTGAGTTGATTCATATTGGTACGTAATTTTCTAGGGGTAAGTGCCTATACTGTTCGTTGTATGATTCACATACTTGTCAACGAATAGTCGAAACGCCTATGTATGTAAAGTACGTTGGACACACTCTTGTATGTTTAAAGTTGTTTTCTCGACCTTAAGAAGATAAAGAAAGTCATTCAAAATATTTACCGTCGTTTTGAGTGGCATTAACGCTTTCCACCACACCCTACCATTAATCGGCTTTCCTGGTTGATACTAGCATAAATTGGTTCGAAGATATTTATAGACTCTGCGGAAATGCCCTTAACTGACCAAATTATTGAGTATTTTCTGTTGAAACACATTTGTTTATCTTTATTTTGGACCTGCCTATCTGTCATTGATCTTTTGGATCAGTAGGTTCATAGACGCGCGTCGTTGCCTACGGATGTTCATTGATTTACTGTGTTATGTATGATTATGGCCTGCTGTGTAGCCCATGGTGTAGAAAATTCAATCAATCTTATGTTCATGAAGAAATTGACAATTGATAGGATGGACTGTAGGATAATACAAAATGTCCAATAAATGTACTAGGATACTTAGTATAAATAAATAAATTAAAGTAGTTATCTATATTATAGATATTTGCATTATGTAGTAATTGGTAATAAAAAAAAACAATTATCTAAAATGACTTTTATGTAAAAATCTGTTAATATTTCTGTTCTAACAGCAAGAGTGATAGTATATTAATAAAGTTATTAAAATTATATGTCATCAGGTTGACAGTAGCTCTCAAGTAAAGTGATGCTGAGCATCTAAAATTATTTTTATCAGGAGGATGTCACTGGCAAATTTGCCAATTAAAATGTCCCTTCTGTGTAAATGTGTGTTATGTAGTATATTTTATCAATGTCTGTTATATTTAAAAGTGCATTTTTTACCAGAGTTTGTATGTTAACAATTATTTTATTTCATCTTATTTTAATTTAATAGAAACTACAATTAAGTACATCATAATTAATACTGTCTTTAATAATGTATTGTGCCTACACATACAAAATTATCCTCATGTTACAGAAAAAAAATGTATATTGTATGTGCAAGCACTAGGTGCTGATATCAAATCAAATAATGACTTATTTGTTAATAAGTGATAGATTTGCTCTAGTTTTAATAAGAATTGTAAAAGGTACAATTCATGTAATAAGGGAGTTGAACCAAACAGATAAGTTTCTTCAATCTATATATATATATATATATATATATATATATATATATATATATATATATATATTCAATACATGTATATGTCAATGAACTCGCCTAAACAGCTGGAATGTGTGTTTACAGTAGCGAAAGAAGTCACAAGTGGGCCACTAGTATATATTATAATAACCTAGACTGGATTCTATAAGTTTAGTACAATAAGAAGCAAATATATTGGTATATAAACAACTTATTGTAGATTTCATCCATACTGTGTATTAGTGCAGATTACTGTTTGTGGTAATATAAATTGTTCTAATTCTCCAAAGATTAATCAATGCTGGTATAAAAGAGCTAACATAGTATTGATTACAGCTTGGTATAGAATTGAAAGCTAACACTCACAGGCGATGGCACAGGTAGCTTTAAATTATATATTTCCTCTAATTCAATATACAAAATGTGTGCATACCAAATGTTTGTGCCATATTATTGTCACCTAATTATTAAAAATTTGTAATAATTAGGTATGTTTGTTAATTAATATTAAAAAAAAAATCATCAAGTATAACATCATTTATAGTATTATTAAGAGCAATTGTGTTTCACACAAGGCTGTATATCTGTAGAAATTGTTGTTGATTATGGCATAATAAGTGGCCTCGTATGGTATTCTCATGTGAGTTCAATATATTCGACTCTGAGTCAGACTTTTTGTCTCAAATTGAAATATATGTTGGTTTATATCTGCTTTATTAAGAGTATTGTGTATTTGTATATCCGAAGAAGTGGTTGTTGGTTATGGCGAAATAACTGAGTCTGCATAATGCATTATGCAGCCTTAATTATTTTAATTAATAATAATGGAAAACCGAGTGGTACTGTTTCTTCTTGCAAACTAACCTCTCAACAGGATTTGCGAGATTTCTTTTGTAATTGTGCTGCTTTTGGAACAAATAAAGATTTATATCTTTTCATTAAAAAAAAACTGGTGCAGTCTCTAAGTTAGACTTTTTTGTGTCACAAATTCAAATATTTGTTGATTCATATCTGTTTTGTTAAAAGTATTATGTTTTGGTATATTTTAGTACATACAAATGAATTTTTATTCATTTTGATAGAAAGTTTATGTACAGTCTGCAACATAAATTTCTCCAGTTCAATTTGGTATGTACCAATCAACTCTTGACAGTTGCTTATAAATATGCTTGTGACAAAGTACATAATTTGTTGCCAACTGCATAATATGTCTTCCAAAAGTTTCACATGCTAATAGGTATTGCTCTTTCAAATGTTAAGGTTGGCCCATTCTCCCAAGGCCACTGGAATGTATTTTTCATAAGTGTTGTATATTATTGGCCGCCTCACAATTATGTACATACTGTGTGATTGGTTAGCATTGAAGCTCCCCCCACTGGGTTAATTGGTCAATTGTTTGTGTAGCACACTTCGCCAGGCTTGCACTTATGTTTAGAGTTTGTATTTAGAATCATCTGCGGTCATTCATGATTCATTATCACTATTTACTAGTCATCTAGTTATTAGAATAATAACAATTGATAATAAGTGTTGCCAACATCCTTGATCTATAAAGATATGGGTACCTACCTGGTTGCTTGTTATTATTATCACATTGAAGAGATATTAAAAATAACTTGTTGATATTCCATGGAATTGTTTAAGATGAAATATGTTATCACTTTTTAAGAACATGTCTAAGGCAATAATGTATGTGCAATCATCATCATCTCAGCCAAAAGACGTCCACTGCTGGACAAAGGCCACCCCCAGGGATTTCCACAACAATATTAAAAAAGTAATGTGCAATAATTAACAATGATTAAAAAAGTGGAAATAGTATAGAATACTTTATTGTACACACAAAAAACAAAAATACAGGCATGTTAAAATAAAATAAACAGGAGTCATTAAAAGGGCAGTTCTGTTCTGTTCTGCAGTGAGACACTACAGGCTTATAATAATTATCATTAGAAGTAATGTCTTCCAGGCAACCTAGAAGAAATCTAGAAATAAATTAACATGTAAAACAACATGAAGTATTCATTTTTAGTTTGGGGTATTTGGTTGTGTAGGTGTGGCAGTTCGTGGCCGTGACTGCGAAACACGCGAGCTCGCGCTTTGAGTCTTTCTATAGTAGCAAATGTAGAGAATAAACACAAAGATTTGAAAACTCTTAAGATCAACTGGATTTTATATCTTAAAAATAGAAATTTAACAGTAGTTGTCTATGCCCAATGACGACGGAAAGTCAATGCCAGTTGTAATTTTTTTTACATTAGATGAATGTTGTTAGGGAATTACATGTTCTCCCATAATAACCTATATGGTAGAATAACCTAACTAAAATTCAGTTCAGAACTTATTGTTAAACACTTTTCCTTTTTATCATAATATCACCTAATGTTAAGTGATGAGATGATAAGGTCAAAGGTGGAATAGCGCTTCACCCGGTATTCTCAGCTAATAAAGCAATCTTATCTTACCTGCGCCACAACAAAACAATACCACTAACATTGATTTTATGGTGACATATTTTGATAAGATAATGGTAGCTAGCCAGGCGGACAAACAAGCCCTACAACCAGCTATACCGAGTACACAAACATGTTTTCCCACGCTGGGAATCTAACCTGGGACCTCTGGGTCTAAGACCGGCGTGGACTTAACCACTAGACCACAGAGGCAGCTAGGCGGTGACCCAAAATGCTAGCTTTTTGTTTTTTATATTATTGGGTCTGCAAGCGAGCGTACGACTCGCAGTAACCGCTTATTGCTTGCAACATTAATGGTAGGTAGGCGCGTTTTGCTTATCCTGAAAATATCTCATGATTGGATGAATACAAAACCTAGCATCAAGACAATGGACATGTCATTGTCTAATGTTATATTTAAAGCTCATGTTATTACAATAAGTGTATTATGGTATTATTTAATAACAACACCCAAAACACACAGCTTGTGTTTTGTTGACGTTCAATGGTGAGCTGTCGTTCGCGCTTACTTAAGTGTATAGGTAGGTAAAGGTATTATATCGATTGTTATTCCCTTGTCGCCCTAACAATTGCTTTTGGTACACAAGCCTGCACATCAACCTATGCAAAACTGTCAAATTTCTTCAATAAATTTTCAACCATAACAACTCAGTCATAAGGTTCAAAGTCTATTGAGGAAATTTGGCAGTTTGTGGTAGGTTGATGTGCAGGCGTGTGTACCTTATTTACCTACGTTTGTCGTAAAACATGGTTCAATGGAGAATATATTTTTATAAATTAATAGGTATTTCAAACAATTATCTGAGCCCAATACAAAACATTGGTTGTACTATGGAAACCATAGAACTTAAGATCTTAAATAAGTTCATTGACGTTCAAAACTGGTATAAAAAAATTTATTGGTCAAATGTACACATACCGGGAATCGAACCCTGCATCTTATCAGCACCGCATTATAAACTTTGCCGCCTATGTCAATTATTTATTCTGTGCCTGCCTATGTACTATTTTGACATTGCAACTAGCGGCGGCGAGCGTGATGATAAACCATTTAATATGTGAGAGCGAGACAACAATATATTCCGTCCTACTCTAACTTATGCCTATAACGATACGTATTTCTATTGGTTATTTACACGCTTAACAAAATAACAAATATCCTTATTCTACGTGTTTTAAACTAACTCTGCGTCCTTAACAGAAACTTTGCCGGACGTTACTGACTTGCTACTGGGTTGAGCATCTACAAAATGCTTTTTATACCCATACTCCGTACGTAACTCGTACTATACATAAATGCGAAAGTGTGTTTGTCCTTTCATTACGCCAAAACGGAGCAATATATCGAAGTAGTTTTTTTGCGTGGAAATAGTGGAGTGCTTCGTCACCAGCTCATTTATGTCTAGCACGAGCCTTCCCTATGCATGGAAACTCCACAGGGAGAATGGGTCATAAACTACCACGCGGGCCTACCTAGTGCGGATTGGTGGTTGTTAACGACCGCTAATGCAGTCGGGACCAACGGCTTTACGGGCTTTACTGAGTGTAAAGGTGGATATACACTAGAGCATTTTATCGAGCATTTTTATGTAATGTAACGTTCTTACGAATGGTACAATACAGGTAAAGCTCAGTTTCCAAAGCATTTCTATGTAATGTAACGTTCCTGCGAATGCTCGGCGCTCTGTTCGGCGTTATGCTCACAGCGAGTGTGCATTTACCCGTAACATTTCGTTGTACCTTGCGTTCACTCTTTCTTGAAATGTCGGACCTACAAGTTGCGTGTGCTGCGTTTATCTCGATGAATTATAATTAAAGAAAAAGAAAAATAGAAATAGGTGATGGTGCCAAATGAACATTTGCAATACACATTGCCCGCGCTCGTACAAAGGCTCGACGAAATTTTACACCAATACGCTCGTTTGTACAATGAGGTTGTAACAAAACGGGTTAAACTATAGATAGAACATAATTATAATAGAGCGGCTCGTTGTTCTGTTACAAGTAAATGCTCTAGTCTTTACTCACCTTAATATATCTCTTTCCTTCACGAAGTTACGATGTACCAATTTTGCGCAGTTAAAACCGCGAATGGAAACAACTGCTGTTCAGTCAAGATCACGAGCATTAACATGTGTATACTTTGAATAGTTTTTACTTTTGTTCCTTTGTATTAAGAGTTGACATGGTAATGCTGCACAAGAAGCTATTAAATATCAATTCGAAATTTAAATTCTTTATCTTTTTTTTCGTAGGCAAAGGAGATTCTGACCAAGGAGTCTAACGTTCAAGAGGTGAAATGCCCGGTGACCGTATGCGGCGACGTCCACGGGCAGTTCCACGACCTGATGGAGCTGTTCCGGATCGGCGGGCGGTCGCCGGACACCAACTACCTGTTCATGGGGGACTATGTCGACCGCGGGTACTACAGCGTCGAGACTGTCACATTGCTCGTCGCTCTTAAGGTGAGATTTTATAGTGATCATCATCACCTCGGCCAGACGTCAACTACTGGACGAATGCCTCCCACAAGGATCTTCACACCAACCGGTCTTTGACTGATTTTATAGTAGTAAAAATAATAGTCTAGTATATTGTCCCGCTGCTGGATAAATATAAATGCTTCCTTTGAAATCAAGTCATCACAACAATAATTAATGAGTAGTGTTTAGTCGAGCGCTTTGCCACTCAACTACAGAGTATAACTAACTCAAAATGAAAAACTTTTTATTTGTATTGAACTATTACAAAGTATTTTTTCTTGAACGACAAAATCTAAGCCAATTAGCGGACCGCCCTCCGCGACTTCTTTTGCGTGATATTTTACCAACTCTGAACCTCCGCGGGCTTGTGCACGCAAGTCAACTTGCTTAAGTTTCATATCAATCGGATAAACGGTATGGGAAGTATGGCAACCCATATGCGACTAAACAAAAGTACATTTGTATAAATATTAATATATTATTGGACCTTAACTATAGGCGAACGAGGAAAATGAATAATCCAGGTAGCGAGCGCCAATTGCAATAATTCTGATAATTGTGAAATTCGAGGAAAGCGTTCGAGACGAGTTGTTTGATCACGTTTTATATTGCAGCAGGTGTTGTTTGGTGTCGTTTTTCTTTTGTTTTTACGATGCTACGATGTCTTATTGTTGTTTTTCGGTTACTGTTTGGTCTACAACTAAAATAGGTGACTGGACGTTGGATAGTCCAAGAATTGATACATAATTTTGGTAAATAACTCTCCGCAGAGTAATATTCAGTTGTTAGGAAAATGCACTAAATTCACCATTAAACAAACAATCGTCTTGAGCTTAATCAATAGCACAAGTGTGGTAGGCGATTTTCAAAATATCATATTATCCAAATTCGTTTTGTAGAATTTGTAAGCGTAAACGCAGACCGGGACGGCGGCATGGCAAAGCATGGCAAAGTATTTTGCCGCCGAGGCATGCCGCGTCACGTCGAAGTATGCCTCGGCAACTTCTTCTTAGGGATGTTCATGTAAAAAATATATCGATATTTTCTATATATTATCGTAAGTAATTTGTTTGTATGTGACTAGTCTATAATAATTAATATTAGATAGGGATCAGGTTAATATGAATTAAAACAGCTAGGCTGAAGAAACAAATCAACTTTATTTATTTACAAATCCAATATTTTTTGTCTATGTTTATGTCTATGTTTAGGTCTAGATTGCAAAAACAAAATTTCATTAAAAGTGTAATATTGTATCTAAATTTAAAAAGCCCCGCCCCAACTTCCGTAAATGGAACTTACATTAGACAGACGTAATTTTTATAAAATTGATGATGTGGTCACTTCTCTACGGAGAACCATGCCGAACACGACTCTTAAACACTGGTCTGTTAAGCGTATAGCCAATAGCATAATCCTTGATGATGTATAAGCATTGCAAATTTTTACCCCTGAATGGGATTCAATCAACTTAAAACCATTATGATTAACTCTTATAAAATGTTTAATTATAAAATCATCAAATTAATATGTGAATTATCTTTGCCTACGACAATGTATAGTTAATACATCCTCCGTAGCCGAGTGGCTTGCACGCCGGACTTTGGGCGGCGCTAACTCTGAGGTCCCGGGTTTGATTCCCGGTCGGGTCAATGTCGAAAAACTAACTTTTCGATGTTTTGACGGGTCTGGGTGGTTATGGTACCGTCGTTGTGATTTCCATGAAACGAGTGCTTTCGCTACTTACATTGGGATCGAGACAACATCACATACATTGTTTTGTTTTTATTTTTATTTTTATTTTATTTTTAATAGATATAGATTATTACGGATGATAACACCTGTAAAATCCCGATCAATACAAGCTTTCCTTCTATAATTACCCACATGCATGAATACATATCAGGAAAGTTAATGGGTAATATTATGTAGCCAAACAAAGAGATTATTATATTTCTTTTCTGAGGGTTTTCTATTTGGCAGACCATTTTGTAGGTTAGCTCTTGACATTGACATATCAGCGAAAAGTTTGTGTATTTGTCACAATACCAATTGATGCACGTATTTTTCTAGTTATTCTGACTATATAACAAAAAAATATAACGAAATAGGTTATTAATGTAATGTTGATAAGCTACGTTTTGGAATTGGATGTTTTGTCTTTTTACGAAAAGTAACAAAATACAAGAATAATAAGCGGTGGCCATTAAACACAGTCTGCTTTACCACAAAACAATGCATAGCTAAAGTTAAACAATGCTCAAAACAGATGCTGTAATTTTTTAACTAATAGACAATATTTTAAACTTATTTAGCCATTGTTTAACTTTAAACACTGTTTTATAGTACAAGGGAGTGTGTCACATTCACATCTCGGGAATCATAATCATTTCGGGAAGATTCATTAGCTTCTTTTAACCTTCCCTATTCATGTTTTGATCTATGCTTAACTCTGCTTCTTCGTGTTTCCGTAAAGTAAGGAATAGAGGTTGTAATGTAATAGGTCTTGTCAGATTGAAGATAATCTGACATGACCTAATAGTTGTTTACGTTTACTCAAAGATTGAACAGACTGAGTTTATTAATAGCCATGTTGTGCGAGTCATTTCAATTTTCTTCTCGAGAAAGCAATGAAATGCACCTATTTCGTTTTTACTTACATCGATAGGTTTTCTGTTCTATCTGTGTTTAAAAACAATTGGAGAAGAGCATTTTACTAACATACTGTCTTCTAGACTGGTGAATACTTATTAATGTTTAGGAGAAAACAAAGACTTTCGATATGGCGCTCCGACTGTTTGTTAAATATTAAACGAAATGCGAATGATCTTTGCAAATTCCACAAAGTCGAGACCTTTTCTTATGAATATTAATAATATCTTATTGGTTTGATTTGTGATTTTGTAATGCAAACCATTACTTACCTTGCCAAAAGAAATAAAACACTTATGTTGACCATTTGTCATTTTCCCATTAGTTTTGTCTCTTTTATATTTATATATATAACTACACTTCTGGACACATCTACTGGCCCACCTTGTATTTTCAGTTTCGTTTAGTCCTAACTAAAAATTTATATTAGATCGAGGAAAAGTTTTTATGCAGTTTTAAACCAGGCACATTCATAATTTTATTCAATAGTCTTTTTTTAAATTTCGAACACAGAATTTAAAGAAACAAAAGACAATTTGGAGCCTGTTCGCTGATATCAAAAAATCGAATACTAAGAAAACTTGATTTTATTGGTTTACTTAGATTTAATTCTTGAAAGTGTGATTTTTCTCTTTGGTTTTGCAACAAACATTACTTATTCTTAACATTAAGGTGAGGTTCTATCAATAATCTATGGATACTTCGCCTGAAGTCGCCGCCCAAGCTGTGGACTTATCCAGGCCGGACACAGCCAAAGAAATGTGAGTGTTCAACTTAATTTCAAGTCGATCTGCGGTCCGAAATGTTTATCGGAGGTACCTAGAGACTGGCGGCTTTGTTCGTCGCCAAGGAAGGCCACGATCTCGGGTCACAACTAAAAGGCAGGATCGATTCATCGTGACGACCAGCTTGAGAAATCGTCACTTTACCTCCATTGAGATACAAAACCAACTTCGCGACTTCCACGGAGTATCTGTGAGCGCTCGAACTGTTCGGAGAAGGTTAAAAGAACGCGATATGGTACCACACAAGTCAGCTAATGGCCCCAAACTAACGCGAGCCCACCGAACAGTGCATCTTCATTTCGCGCGCACTCATTTAAATTGGACTCAGCAGCATTGGAGCACTGTACTCTTTTCTGATGAGTCTAAAATTGCGTTACATGGCAATGATGGAAGGAAGAAGGTCTACCGACGTAAGGGAGAGCGTTTTGCACAATGCTGCTTTGAAGAGAGGGTGGCTTATGGCGGTGGCACATGGACTGTCTGGGGCGGTATATCCGCGAGCGGCAAAACTCAACTTGAGGTTATTACGGGACCACGGCTGCCAACATTAAATGCTGAAAGGTACATTCGTGAGTGCTTAGAACCTCTCGTGATGCCATACGTGGACCATGTGGGCCCAAATTTCCTTTTTATGCATCATAACATAATGCAAGAGCCCATACGGCCGGCATCGTCAGGGAATATCTTCGGGATGTGAACATCACAGTTATGGACTGGCCAGCCAGAAGCCCAGACATGAACCCGATTGAGCACATGTGGGACGAGCTAAAAAGACGTGTTAGGGCTCGTCAGCCAGTTGCCCAGACGATGCAGGAGTTGAAAACTGCCATAGAAGAGGAATGGGAGATGATCCCTCAAAACTTCATAGAGCGGTTGATAAACTCTATGCCTAATCGTATGAGAGCTGTCGTAGATGCCCATGGAAGCAACACGCGTTATTAAATTAAACCTTTATTTGATAAAACATGTTTTTTATTCAAAAATCAACTGCCTTCATCAAGGCGCATACCCGACTTGTTAGGCGTAACTCCATGTCGTGTGGTATTCTGAATTCAAATTTAAAACAATAAGATCGAAAAAGATGGTAAAATGTATCATGTTTAAAACTGCATCAATAGTTTTTGTTCAATCTAGCAATCATATTTAAGTAGGGGCCATAGAAACCTAAACTCTAAGGTGGGCCAATAGATGTGTCCAGAAGTGTATAATATATATTTATAAGAGGTGAAACTTGTCTTGCCAAAACACCGCCAAATTATAAATCCTAAGTTAAATGTTCAATGATAATTTTTTGTGTTGCAAAAATATATTATGTTTTGAGTAGCCAACCAACTAGAAATGGTTTTAGTGCTGTTAGCCGTGCATATAATGAGGTAAACGGTAAACCTTCAGCGAAGGTTGCTGTGTCAGTTATGTTTCAGAGAAACATTTATGATTTGAAATAGTAATGACAAACTATAAAAAATTTGCAAAATCATCATATAAATATTAACTATTAAATTACAAATAATATTTAAACAGTATTTAAAATCCTGATTCTAATAAAAAAATACAGATAGTCCTCATCCTCTTAATTGTGTTGTAAGGCGATCGATGTCGATAATGGTCGATGATCGATGAGCTCGATGGCGCAATGGTTAACGCGCCCGGTCTGCGATTGCAGCTAAGCAACTTTCGTCGGTCATCGGATGAGTGACCAAAAATGTATCATCTCGAGTTCCTCCGTGCTTCGGAAGGCACGTTAAGCCATTGGTCCCTGCATTAGCAGTCGTTAACAAACACCAATCCGCACTGGGCCCGCGTGGTGGTTTGAAGCCCGTTGTTTTTTTTGAGAGTGATTACTGATTGCGTCTCTGAGGCATTTTCAGCTTCACCGGGCTTGTTTGGGGGCGGCGAGGAACTTCAAGCAGTGTGAAACGAATCACCTTCGGAGGCTTTCTAGAGGGAACGGCATCGCGCACTAGTGCGCGTCCCCGTTCTCTGCTAGATTCTCCGAAGGGTTTGGATCGGATCTGGGAGCGGAACAACCCGAGGGCGCCTCTAAAGGCTCAGACCTCGGCTCGGGTTGACCGGACCGTGGAGGAGGAGAGAAGCGCCCAGGTGCATGTCTGTACCTGGAGTAGAGCGCGTGTGAAAGTGGCATTTAGAGTATCGGGCAGGGGTTTGTATCCATTATCCCTACCCGCGTCCATAAAGAAGGGCCCCAGCAGTAGAGACATCTAGTGATGATGATGTGATTATGTTGTAAGCCACAATTTGTGACTGACAGGGTCCATAATTGATCCCTTTGTAGGCCTATCATCTATTGTATAAACGTTATGGAATGCTATAAGGTTCTTCTTTTTTATTAAGTAAATTAAAGTACCTAATGAAAGTAATCATGTATACATTAAAGTTGTATATGCAATGCATCTTTCTGAAGTTGCTTTGAAATAAAGCCAACATTGTGTACGTGAGAGGAGACCGGTTTCTTATCTGCTATCAGCGATAGTAAGTGCGACGATAAGCTGGTTCTGTCACTGTTTACGTCTTTATCACTGTGATTATATCGCATAGTTTGCTTTCACCGAATCGTACGAGTCGTGCCATCATGAATTATCTTGTTTTTTGTTCTTAATTCTGAAATGGAATTAATAATGTAAATAGGGACACGAAAGTATTTGTATTTAATAAATAGATGTTTCGACCGAGTTACACCAGTCGTGCTGGTTTCAATGCCGACCCGATCCGAACCCGAGCAAACACCAAAAAAAATATATTTCAATTCATGTCGAGTGAGTGATAAGTTTTCGATTTTGTTTTGTCACTGTCGTACTTATGTATTAATTCCTCCAGAGAGATATGCTTGGGTTAGGGTGACACTCCACTGACGCTGAGCTAAGCTGACCTTAACCGATCTGATGTGGAAATCAACCAATATAGTCCCTTTATTTTAACGGCTCTTTTTAGCTCTGCTCCAGTAATGGGTCATTTCCACACAGCTCGGCTGCGCTCTGCTCAGCCCAGCTTCAATAGTGACTAGGGAATGCAATATCGCGAGATTGGGGCTCAGGCTTAAGAGGTCTTACTGAAACACTTGGTACTTATTTTAGTTGCCGGAAAGGTACCTACGTATTTTTTTAAATATTTTTGAGTGAAACGAAACGCAACAAGTGAGAAAAAAAATAGAACAACACGCAAAAACTACAAGAACAATGTGAAATGAAACGTGTTATCTCAAAAATGACAAGAGAAACGTCAAACCGTCATTTTATGTTGTGTTTATTCTGTTTCCGTTACTTACCAAAATTAGTGACAGAACCGAATTAGTCAACCCCGACACCACGTGGTACTAGTCTGCCCTACCTAAATGTTTACCTTTATTTTTACGATTTTTTTTTATTAATATTGTTTGACATATCTATCTATAGTTTTTTTTTAATAAACTTTTAAGTAGTACACTTTGACGTATATAATCAAATAAGAAATTATATAAAGAACCAGTCTTCTCTTCTAATATCAAACAAGATTTTTTTAATAATAAAACAATAATAATATAACAAAACAAAACAACAAGTAGTCAAAAACTAAAATGAAACTCATTAACTAAGTTGAGTTGACTATTAAACTGAGATATTATTATCAATCAAAGAAAACTATAACCACTTGGAGATCTATTAGAAATTAGAGATTAATTAACAAAATATACCAATCAAATGAAAGGCTTGTTCAGTTCATATCACACGCCATTATTACGAATTATTTTGAAAGTAGCTCATTAAGAAGCACAAAATGTCCAAAGAATCGTCTGCTAAACGGCTTCTTATTTTGCTGATCGGAAAACCAGCCGCTGAGAAGGCCCTTTCGGATTCAACGCTAGTTGGAACCACAAATCTCATCCGCGAACTGTAAAAGTTCGCCTTATGACCCCCCGGGCTCGTATATATAGAGTTTTAAGATAACAGCTTCGCCTCCTTCGTCCTTCATAAATAAGTAGAAAAACACTTGCTTAACTTTTGTCTTGCTTAAGTCTTTAATCGCCGTGGTGGTCACCGGTGACCGACAAACAATAAATCTTCTATTATGTCTGGTTTTGCGGCAGTCGACGTTTTAAATATTGTTTTTTGCATAAGCTTCTTTTTATACTGGATAAACTGCATCAGACATACCGCTGCGCCCAGGAAGACGCAATGGTTTTGAGGAACTCTCCCCTTTGCACTGCACCTCCCTTCACGTGCCGCCAGGATGATCCAGGTCAGCTAAACCATCACCGGAATATTCACCCCAGAACAAGGTGACAGTTTGGGTTCTAAACGTCGGACTATAATAAATCTGTAGAATAAATGCAAGTATTTATATCTATACTATTATAAATAAAGCTGAAGAGTTTGTCTTTTCATCACGCTATGACCCTTAATAAAAATTGGGTCTGTGATAAAAACGCAAAGATTTTTAATTTAAATTATTTTTAACTTTTTAGTTCTTTTTTATTAACAAGTAATAAAAGCTTGTTTTTATAAAGATTTTTTTTTCTTGTAATTTAATTTTTAATTTTTTAGTATTTTTGACATGTTTAATAACCCCCACACCATTCAGCCCTCGGCACGTGCTCACCTTGGCATTGGGTCATTCATCTAATCCATCTACTAATCAGAAACAAAGACAAAATCCACATTCATAACAAACGGAACGAACGATCGAACGAACTTATTTTCCCGAGTTTCTATGACCATCTTCCAGCTCCATCATCAGACACTGGTTACCATCTAGCACCAAAGTACTGGTCAAGGCGAATCATACGAGCCCAAACTCGATGGGGTTGTGTCGTTTAATTACCGAGCTCCTATGGCCATCTTCCTGCTCCATCATCAGACCCTGGTTACCATCTAGCACCAAAGTACTCGTTAAGACGGATCAAACGGGTCCAATCTCGATGGAGCTGTGTCATTCTAACTACCGAGTTCCTATGGTCACCTTCCGGTTCCATCACCAGATCAGCTCATTCTCGTGTCACATGTGAGTTGCCATACTCCTCCGAAACGGCTCTATCGATTTTTATAAAGTTTTATAAGTGTATATTCGATAGGTCTGACAATCGGTCAAAATCTATTTTTCATACCCCTCAGTGATAAGGGTGGTCCACCCCAAACATTTTTTATTTTTTGTATTTTTTTTATTTATTTTTATAGCTTAAAATATG
Organism: Eudonia truncicolella; assembly: GCA_949315975.1. Lineage (NCBI taxonomy): Eukaryota > Metazoa > Arthropoda > Insecta > Lepidoptera > Crambidae > Eudonia > Eudonia truncicolella. The sequence continues at coordinate 4,134,129 of OX438840.1, read as the reverse complement.
TGACATCAAAAAATTCCTATATTCTCAAATTTTCACCCTCCTACCCTCACGAATAGTACGTTATATGTCAGAACAACGTTTGCCGGGTCAGCTAGTTTAATATAAAGTGTAATTTCAATATGTAGTGATCCCGTCAACTCAAGAATTAATTCTCGTTTCCAGTGATAATAACTAATCAAGTACGAGATATCATTTAACTTAAAAGTATGTCACACACAATTAAATTTGTGCCTCTTCCTACCATTCATACACCGATAAATGAAGCTGATAGTATGTACCGGGTGACCTTGCCTGTTGTCGATTTACTGGTTTGTTAATATGCAGGCCAGTGTCTGACTCATCTTTATTTTACATTCAAAACCTCTAGTTTTAGTACTGATTCTCTCTAATCTACAAGTAATTGGTTATCTATAATATTTGCGAGACACTTTCTATATAATATTAATTTTATACCATTACTAATTAGAATAAATAATATTAACGGGATTATTACCATGTTTTTTGTTGTGTTCGAGTATCCGATATTACGGCACAATTGCGTACGAGTATCGAGCCCAAAAAACGACTAAGGAAGAGGGTAGATCGTTTTGTCTGCTCATAATCACCCACCCGCAATAACTTCAGTACATCCGTGATCATGGCGCATGCAACTGTGCCGTAATATCGGATACTCAAACACAACAAAAAACATGGTAATAATCCCTTTAATATTATTTATTCTAATGTTAGTGACCATGATAGTTTAAAAAGTAACTTTACTAATTATTATTAATTTGTATCTTTTAAAGGTATATATCGTTTTTCCTAATAAGAGTACAACTCAGAGTAGCAATAGCAACGCAAATAGCAATCCTAGGTTTAGTACTATCAAAGACATCTCTATCACTGTAATCCACAACTTATTACCAAGTGGTAACAAGTCACTTAGTTTGATGTGATACGCCCTCTAGTGCAGTCGTGTTTGTGCGCGAATAGATTTGACAAAATCTACAGAAAATATGCGAAATTGCGTATTGCAAATCCCGATATGGTAAAACGGCTGAACGTGATTACAGTTTATTTTCATAAGAATTTTGTATATTTACCCAATAATCGGCCTTTAAAAAAAGAACATTTACCTATGCCCTATACCGACCTCTAGTGGTAAAGCAAAAGCACTACTTTAGGTAGACTTTGTAGATGATTTAGTGATAATATTTCTGATACAATGATCATTGCATTGGAGGACTGTTATGAACTGTAACAGTAAAACTAAGTGGTACCTACCTGAGCGGTCCCCCGACGCGACGCGATGATCATTGAATCAGAATATTACTACTTATATTAAACTTAAGGGCCAATGCAGATTTTAAATTTTATTATTATACTCTTTATTTATTTTCTTTCTTAAAACTAGATTTTTTACAATATTTTAATATAAAAACAATAAAACATTATAAAAACCTAATTCTAGAGTACCACCAGCAGCGGGGCAGGGCCCAAGCTATTATTATTATTTAATAATAATATTATTTATATATTTAATTTATTTTTATCGATAGGAACATCCCTACTGCAGAGCGACACCTACCGTGTGGTAGCTGAAACTTATTCTAATTGATTTGAACACGCTGTTTGGATTTTCAACGTTAGATGGCGTTGCTAGCGCCCCAGCACAAAGTTTTTGGTGTAAGAAATAGTCTCTAACAGCCGCTCTATTACCTGCTATATTAAAAATCTCTTTGAGTACTATCAACAACACTGCCAGTGTAAGTTGAACTTTGTTAAGACGCTAACATCATAGTTATGGGAACAGCTTATTATATATTCGTACCATAGTACCATGTGACTATGCTGACTTAGTACAAAATTTTACTTACAATTTAACACGACGGACGTATTGTTAAAACGCGTGTATTTTCCCTGTAACCTTAAACATTTATCCTTTATACTAGGTATGCCGTTGAAACTTATATACAGTAAATTAACGAAAGCAAATTTTATTAATTATATTTTGCTCATACATAAGTAAACGGTTATCGTAAATATTTTACGAGTTTTAGGCACTCACGTTTGATCGTAATAATGCTTTATACTTACCTTATTTTCTTTCCTATATATCGTCGTCGTCGTCCGTTTTTTGCATTTATTTGGTCTGCCAACTATTTTTGCAATATTAAACTTATAGTTACCGTATGAAATTACAAAAAAAAAATGTTGCAATCCTGTGTAGACCGACATCACATTAAATTGTAAAGAAAAAACTGGTAAGCATGGCAGACTGAAGTGATCATTGATCATAGACACGTCGAATTTTATTCCATCATTAAATCACTACTATTATCCACTGTAACAAAGAAAGAAAGAAGTCCTGACTGACCAAAGAAAGATTGACATCGCACAGCCCAAACCTTAGGCCCTAGAACGTTGAAATTATGTATAAGGGTCAGGTAGCGACGTCGTAGGCCAGTATTTTTGATTAGACGGGATTTTCACGAGATACGAGTGTTTACGCTTACAAAGTCGCAAGCGGTCTACACTATTATTATAAAGACAATTCACAAAATGAAGTATTAAAAAAACACGTGTTTCACACTCGCCGTAAATGTTGCAGGTCAGATACCGCGAGAGAATAACCATCCTGCGCGGCAACCACGAGTCACGTCAGATCACCCAGGTATACGGCTTCTACGACGAGTGCCTGCGCAAGTACGGCAACGCGTCCGTGTGGAAGCACTTCACGGACCTGTTCGACTACCTGCCGCTCACCGCGTTGGTGGACGGCCAGATATTCTGCCTGCACGGCGGGCTCAGCCCCTCCATCGACACGCTGGACCACATCCGCGCCCTCGATCGCCTGCAGGAGGTGCCCCATGAAGGGCCCATGTGCGACCTGCTGTGGAGCGACCCCGATGACAGGTATACACATTTTTTATATTTTTTAAAGTATTTATAAGGAATTACGTGTTTATCGATTGTTAAATACTTGTAAATGTGTTCTTTCCACTGTGGGGGTAGTAACTTCACAGTGACGTAATACAGCTGGCTTGCAGCGTAAATCACAAACTACTACAAAAATTCAACGAGTTTTGTGGGGTCTCAGTAGCTCAGCGGTCAGAGCATTGGACAGTTTATCCAAAGGACCACCTTTGGATAAACTGTCGAACCCACCAGGGTTCGATTCCTACTCGAGCTTCCTGAGACTGGTTGATTTTAGTTAGTAAAATTTAAAAAATATATCTTGTAGGTTTACATATAGGTAGGTTAGATATTTTGATTGTATTGTATGCAAACCACCAGTTCAGTTTATGTCCCTACTGCTGAGGTATGAGGCTATGGTTAGAAATACCACAAGGCTTATCAATCACCACAGTGCGGATAGGTGGTTATTAACGACTGTTAATGCAGCCGGGACTTGAGATGATCAAATTCGGTCACCATCTGATAACCTTAGTATCAGACATGTCTTTTTGAGGATCCGACGTAACCGCTGCGTTGCAGTCCTGCGACCTTGGTAACAGGCGGTAAACCCGTGCACTTAGGAGTAAGGAGTTACGTTAAACATTTTAGATCAAATCGCCTACAGTCACATACCAATACAACTCTTGTGTTTCTGCTCTGTTGTGGCTGCTTGTGGTTTAAAGCCGAACGAGTGTTGCTCATTCTTATTCTTGTGTGTAGGCAGCGTAATCTGTTTTGAAAAAATACTATTTCATTGGTGAAATTCGATAATATCCTTCGTACGGCTTCGCCCTGTCCGTCTCGCAAATTAGATAATCCTATCGTATCACCCATAAAGTGAGAAACAAAAATATACAAAGCTTTTACTCCCTTTCCTGTCGCTTAACGTGAGGCCACGCTCTTGTCGGTAAAGCCATTTCCAGTCATCCCTATCCCTAATCCTTATACCATTTAAATAGACGGATGAACTAAATTATGTTTCTCTACAAATCGCAAGCAGCTAATTATTTCCAAGCAATAAAGAAAAGTAATCAGTAATCATTGTGACCTCATTTTCTCATAATATGATTAGAGCTCAGAACTGAGTAGGTAATCGTTACGTAATATTACATTTGCATGATGGAAAACAGCACTTTATTATAAGCGCTTATTTCTTTTCAATCGTTTGCTAAACAAAAAAGGTCTGCTTCCAAAACAATAGAATTTTCCATTAAGGACATTGTAGAGAACTCAAGTTTACTCGTATACTAATTATCGAGTGTAGGTGATAATTGCAGTGACGACACACTGAGCGCGCCTGCTTTGTTTTGTCTTTTGTGTTATCTGTTGCGGCTAGCCGTATGAGGTCGAGATTAGTGTATTGATTTTTTTACTACATTGATACAGTCAGAACTGTGTAGCTACGATGTTGTATATTGTATTAAGCGCAGTATTTTTAATGAGTCTTCCAATGGCACGTGCAACGTTTTGTTGTGCTTTTATGAATGTTATGGCTAGAGAATAGAGTTGAAGAATCTTTGTATTTTGTCTGTTGTCTATTTGAACTAGTCATTCGGTATTTCTCTTCGATATAATATGCACTTTATATATTTAATCAAATAAAGCATTTGTGTGACCAGCCTACATTTAGTCCTAAAGTTGTCTGTCTAGCCGGAGTCACATTTCTTAATTAATCTGGATGAATCCATCTGCCTTCAACTCTCTTTGTCTTATTTCCCAAATAAAATAAAGCATACATCATTTATTACATTCATGACAAAGAGGATATTATTATATTGGCGCTGTTTTAATCAATGGCTGCCATGAAATTAATGAAAATAATAATTTATATAAGAATATCATCATCAGCCTATACTAGTCCACTGCTGGACATAGGCCTCTCCAAGTGCACGCCACCGAGAACGATCCGCGGCTACTCTCATCCAGCTCTTGCCAGCCACCTTGTGAAGATCGTCGCTCCACCTAGTCTAAGGGCGTCCTACGCTACGTTTGTTGATACGCGGTCTCCACTCGAGAACTCGTTTACGTTGTCGGTTCTGCGGCTAATGTGACCGGCCCACTGCCACTTCAGTATATCCGTATATCCTGCAACTTTTCGGCCACGATGACGATGTCGTCCGCGAATCGCAAGTGTGAGATGTGTTCGCCGTTGATGTTAATGCCACGTCCTTTCCAGTCCAGCGTTTTAAACACATCCTCCAATGAATTTGTGAACAATATGGGGGTTATTGTATAAGAATATAATTACTGCAAATAATAAAGCAAAATTAATTGGCTCACCTTGATATTATATACATTTACTAATGTGCTTGAAGTGCATTTCTATGGGTAAACATTTATTAATAACTAACTGTTATTATTATATAAACATTCTGAAGGTTACAAACTGGATCATATTTAGAAAATATGCAGCATAAGTAAGACTACTGATAAGCGAAGCATATTTATAACTATCATGGCCATTAACGATTAATGGGATTATTTTTATGCTTTGACACTAAAAAACTTTAAAACAGTATAAAACATGATATAATATAGTTAAATCTCTCCTAATGTAGGTACCTATTGAGAAATAAATAAATCAGAACAAAAGTGCTAACGCCAAATCCTAAACAAACGTATTGTTACAGAGGCGGATGGGGTATATCCCCCCGCGGCGCCGGCTACACGTTCGGCCAGGACATCTCGGAGACGTTCAACCACAGCAACGGCCTGACGCTGGTCTCGCGCGCGCATCAGCTCGTCATGGAGGGCTACAACTGGTGCCACGACAGGAACGTCGTCACCATATTCTCAGCGCCCAACTACTGCTATAGGTAAGTGAGGTACAGCTCGTCATGGGCGGCTACAACTGGTGCCACGACAGGAACGTCACCATATTCTCAGCGCCCCACTACTGCTATAGGTGAGTGGGGCTACAGCTCGTCATGGAAGGCTATAACTGGTGCCATGGCAGGAATGTCTTCGCCATATTCTCAGCAATATCTTAGGACCATTCACGTTTCTCGCACATCCATTTGTCAGAGGCTCTCTCTCAGTTAAGATGCCACTGACGAGGGCCTGGGAACCTCAACCTCGGCATTTAAAATGGACTGGATCCATAGTTCAAAACGCCAACTTTTCCATCTTATCTTAATTATGAATTTCATAAATTTATTGCAACCAATGCATCAGAAAGTGTTACAAAAATGTCACCATTTCTGAATAAGATAAGGCTGGCAATTATAGAAATATTTATTCTTTATCTATTATTATTTTCTTTATTTATTATTTTTCTAATACATAGTGGCCAACACATTTCCCTAAATTTAGGAGTTCACTAGTTGTAATGCCTTTGCCACATTGTTTCACGTTTGAAATAACGTTATTTCATTGTTTCAGATGCGGCAATCAAGCCGCTATTATGGAATTGGATGATGCACTTAAGTACTCATTGTAAGTATCTTTACCATGTGAATATTTCGTGATGTTTTAATTAACCCTATTCTTGGATTATTTAAAACACTTAACTTACAAAAAAATTCGAATAGTGAAAAAATAATATATTTTATACAAAAAATATATATAATTCCATTAAAAAAAACTGCCAAGTATAGGCTTAAGAACTTCTAAACTTTACTGTTAAAAGCTTTTGATAAACATAGTTAACATTAAATGAGAATACTAGAAGCATTATTATTCTTGGTATGATTAGAAGCGCAAAGTGATGACAGAAGAACAGGATTTTAATCCTAGTTTAAATATGTATATAACAATATATATTTTTATTGTGGATACAGATACTAAGTTTATGACCAAGAGCGTATGGTTTATAGTCGCATGTGTTGCTGTTATCAGATGTTTCAATGTGTGTTTGCCCGCAGCCTGCAGTTCGACCCGGCCCCGCGGCGCGGCGAGCCGCACGTTACGCGGCGGACGCCGGATTACTTCATGTAGACTGCACGTAAGAACATTCACATATTACTAGCTGACCGGCGGACTTCGTACCGCTTTGACAGTTTCCTCGACAACAAAACAAACAAATCATTCGTCCGCTTAAGAACACCTGTATCCCATGATGGACCCCTATAGCAGCGCCACCTACCGGGTCCAATTGTAAATCTAAACCATTCTCGAATCCACTTGAACAACACAGAAAATTTCATCCAAATATGTCCAGCCGTTTAGAAGGAGTTCAATAACATACACACGCACTGAAGATTTTTATATATAAAGATATACCTACCTAGAAACAGCGCTCTGTCAGCCTGCATACATACAGCATGCAAATAGTGCATTATCCAATGGATTCAAGTAAAAACACTTGAAATAAGCTATTTATTTATTACCTTGATGTTTTTATAAAAATGTTAAAATTAAAGTGTTTTTCTGGTATACTTAATTTCATCGACATACTTTATAATTTAAAAGGTTTCATGTGAATTGATACTGATTAGAGGTGACGTTAGATTTTTTTCTGTTGGGGAATTTTCGTAATTCTGCGTTTTAGAAACAATAACATAGTTGCAAATATAGTCGTTTATAACATATATTATTCTTACCTTAGTAACTTCAAAATTTATAAACATAAGTACTTCTATTCACATGCATACCACCTCCACCACCATGTTTAACCGCCTCTGTGGTCTAGTGGTTAAGACCACCGATTTAGACCCAGAGGTCCCGGGTTCGATTCCCTGCGGGGGTACATGTTTGTGTATTCGGTTTGGTTGGTGGTAGGGCTTGTTTGTCCGCCTGGCTAGCTACCATCATCTTATGTTTGTAGCATTGTTGTGTTGCGGTAGCTAGAGATAAGATAGCCAGTGCCTCACTAGTTGAAGATCCCGGGTAAAGTGCGCTTCCATCTTATCTTAACATCAGATGAGATCAAGACACTGTGCTTACGCGTAAAATATATTAAAAAAAACCTAGGCAAGTATTGCGATGCAATGTGGAATAGTGCGGTAGACATTATGTCACCATAACTTATCTTTCAATTATTTAGTGGCTGTATTTTGTGCCTTGTGAATGATAATTTTTCTTCTGAGATACTTTGAAGATTTAAAATAAATCTGTAAATAATTAGGTTAGTTTTAAATTATCACAGGGTAAGCTCCGAAGCTTTGTAATTTTACGACGACGTTACTGTGATTGAATTATTCATATTGCGTGATACGTAAGGATATTATTATTAGATATTCTGTATATGAATTCATATTCTTCTTTTTGTAAAATAGGAGTCAAGATGAATCATTCAGTCTGTCGAAAATGTATATCTTTTTAACACAATGATGTCCATATTGTTACAGCGGAGGCGCATAGCACGCAGGCTGGGTGCTCGGCCTCAACCTGCCCCTCCCCGCGCCCTCCCCGCCGCCCGGGACGCCCGCGCCGCGCCACACGGTCCTCTGTACTCTGTTCAAACCACAACACTCCTGCGAAACTGCGCCTAGCCGCCCCTGGCTGAGGTCAACAACCCCGACCCCGTCAGCTGTGACTCGCCGCCATTTTGATATGACGAGCGCTAACACCGCCGATTATATTTTAGCTGATGTGTACCAAAGTTATGAAATCAAATGAATTAGTAAAAACGGTACGCTCTTTCAAATGCACTTGAAAATTGCAGAATTGTGAAAAACGTAGCCTAAAGATAGCAACCTTCAGGTGTTTTCTTTGAACAGAGTATATAGTTGCCGAGTCGGTCGCTCGTCCTAGACTTTCTCATACCTTCTGCGACGAGTGTTACCGAACGCCCTGTGTGACGTCCTAATTTCTTTTTTTACCTACAACACGCGTTATTTCTATTCTGAGAGCGAGATCGATGCCTAGCCATTGGATGTTGCGATATTCCGGTATTACGTTGACGGTGCCGTCCCCTGGGTGGTGTATAGCGGTCGCGATTTGGGCGCCGTTCGATATCGCGAATAGATTTTTGATTAAATGGTTGAAATAACTTGTTAAAATAATAAATAAATTGGTCGTCGGTGTCGAGTTGAGTGTCGCCGGTCGCGGCGTGGGGGCGTCATTGCATTTGAGCGGGGGCCGGGTAGTTACCGCCCCCGCGTATGCTGGTATGTTCATTGGCGCGGACGGCCCGTGATTGAACAAACACTACTTATGTATCAAACACACAGACCTCATTAAACAGCGTAAATTAGCTAACCAGGTAGTTTTATTTCGCCACCGACTTTACCTATCCAAACCGACGAATGGACATACCATCATAATTCATGAGAGCCTCGGGTGACCTTTTGTAATCGCGACCGTATAGTTGTGAGATTTGTAAAAAAAATGAACTACTTTGATTGTCTTCGAGTTGCAGAAAATTGGAAATTGTCATTTTATAATTATTATTATTATTATTATTTTAAGTTGGAATCTTTAAGATACGAAGAAATTTTATTTACGGTTTGATAGCAATTTTTTTCACGCATACGTCACGCGCGTACTTTAGTAAATGATACGATGTACACACAGTATGATAGTTTGAGCATTTATTTTATGTCAGAATGGTGAATAGGAAGTTTACAATGCGTGTCAGGCCAGAGATATTACGTAATGGCATTGTAACGTCCGCTGTGACCCTTCTGCCATAAGAATGTCTGTAAGTGCATTTCGAGATTTATTTTCTAAATTCTCCTTTTCTTGTGCCACAGTACCTGTAAAACATGAAATAAATTGTTTCACAAGGGTGGAGATTTGATTTTTTTATTCTATATTTTATTATTGTTTAGGTAGTTATGTAAATACCTAAAGATCAAGGCAGTAATTAGGTTGTTATTTTTAAAGTAAGTTTTTAATAAATCCCATAATGACTCGTTTCACAACATGAAGGCAAGGTAAGTAAATTAAACACTTTTTTTGTACGAGTGCATAATACTGCCGCGTTTCATGAAAAATTGCGAAGTGTATTCAGATTGGCAACATCTTAACAAAACACTTCAAAAATCTACAAGTGGCAATATTATATAAATTTTTTTTTTATAGATTTTCTCATTCAATTATTAGTGTAGATTGAGGCTTTGTTTTCACTTGAACAAGTTTTTCTACGCGTTATTCTGACAAAAGTGATATTGTGTTTCATGTAAGGACGATACATTACTAAGAAAGTCTTGTTTCTTTTGTCAGTGCCATCACTATATTGTTAACATCCAGGCTTATAGTGTTAATTATAATTCTATATTTCCAAATTGCACTATAATTTGAATAAAAACGTGTGTACATACAAAGACTACCCACCAATGACATCTTAAAGCGACACGTTACGTTGATATAAGTATTAAGTATGTAAGTTATAAGTAAAAAAAATAATTATAATACCGAAAAAACAAAAAAAGAAATTATGTATGAATGGAGCTTCGTTCGCGTGAAATAAAATGATGAATTTAGCGGACAGAGGACACAAGCATTTTATAACGAAATCGTTGGCCAGATTACAATCTTCTGGGTACCTACGTTAACAGACTGATTACGTTTAGTTCTCTAGGCCCGATTTTTCAATTCTCAGATAAGTTTTATCCAACGAATAAAATTTACATTGTGACAATATTTTCTATAGAGAATCTGTCATTATGTCAAAATTATTCAATGAATAAACTTCAATCGACGATGAAAAATCAGCCCTTATGCTGTTGGGGAATGCAACTTGCGAAACTTTTTTAACTCTTCAGCCATAAGACTTATGCTTGACTTTGAATGCCTAAACTAACGTTTGTATTGTTCGAGCATAAGTTTTTTTATTTACAACTATCACAGCCAAGGTTGGCAATTGAAATGTTTTGTCTTTGTTTCCCTACTGTTATTTCACCCAATCGAAGCTCAAACTAATTTAAGGCTTTCCCGCAAGCTGCATAGACTTATCCAATCCAACATTCAAGAATTACAATAACATGTGGGAAGAGTTCAAGGACTGCACACTTCTTGCGCCATTTATATTTGATAGATTCAAACCCGTGTGGAGATGCTGCATAATTATGGCAATAATAATATGTAAACAAACCGTTAAATGATTTATTCTTGCAACTGTACTATGCCCGTTGGAGGATTAGATAATAAATAAAATTAATTATAAAAATGAATTTTATTTCTCACTTGCTATATAGAATGAATAGCTGATCCCCGACCCACCGCGTCGCATCGGCTCACCCGAATGCGCTAGTACTTCGTATTCGCTTAGCGTTTTTTTTTCTGACTTTAAAGGGTCATAGCTTGATGTTAAAAGCCTTCCACAAAAATTGGGCCATCTAACACAAAAAATTTTTTTTAAACCAGAATTTTAGTTCGAGATTAGCGCGTTCAAACAAAAAACAAAACCTGAAATAAAGTTCAGTTAATCAAGTTTGTTGGTGTGTGTGTTAAATCAACTGAAGAGTTCCCTTCTCGATATTTCGTGATCGAATTTGATTTTATGAATAAACTATGCAGCAACGTTGAGAATGCAGTAAAATACAACCAACGGCCATCTTTTATGGCGACTTCCGACGTTGTTAGCACATAATTTTGGTCGTTAGTCAAGTTGCTATTTTGAGAGTTCTGACTAAAAAATTAATTAATTTAGTTTTTGAAAGTGTTGAAAAATTTATTTCTTTTAACTTTTACGCAACATAATTTGCGTAAAATTTAATATACTCACAAATTTAATTTGTGATAAATAACCATTAAAGACAACATTTTGGAATTAACAGATAACTAATTACACACTTAATAAATTAAAAATAACTATACTAACTTGTCAAAAAAGTAACACTAACACTCGCGTGGGACAATATAATACCCCAGACGTGACCTATTGACATAACAAGACGGTACAGAGTGGAGTTTGTTACTGCATCGGGATGGGAGGAGATATTCAGGCAGCTACTGAAAACGCTGTGACGATTGCTTTAAAAATGGCGGAGTTACAACACTTTAAAATCTCCGTGGGGTTAAATATACCCCACGCGAGCAATTAAGGGTTAATATTAGTATAGATTGGTAATAAAATAAGGGACATCAAGCCACGTGCCCGTTCGCAGTTCACTGGAAAAAGTCTGAGAATTTTATTTATTTTAAGTTATATAAACAATCACTACAATAGTATATACCTTTAGTCTAGTGGTTTCTACCACTAACTCACAAAGCCACAAATTGCAACCCAGACTAACAACTTGATGACCGAATGTCTGCTTAAAGGAAATTTGTGCCATTTTGTGTTGTTTCCTCTTATTATAATTTATTAAGACAATAGCTTTTTAAAAACAGGTAGTAGGAATGAATTAAGCACATTTTTGGGAAAATATTTATTTGTAATTAAATTTATTTACTTACAACTATTCTGTATTTCTTGTTTCTGTCTGCACTTTACATTTATTACAATATTAAGAAAAATGTAAGTAATACTCGTAATTTACTTGTGTAAATAAGTATACGTCTCTGTATCTTTGGTACTCTCAAATTAATAGTTGAGAATGAGTACATAACAAACATGAGCAAAATGAAGAAAAATAAACAAAAAATTACAACAATATTTAAAAAGCGTAGGTAATTGAAAATATAAATAATAGTTAAGCTTACTATTTATTAAATTCGCACATATGAAATACATGATGATAGGTACGATCTGCCTTTGTCACAAGGATCTCCGTATCAACTCAATCAGTATCAACCTCGGAACAATAACTATTATTGTTTCGAGATATCGACAGTCCTTAGATTATATACACGTCAACAGTCAGTGAAACATTTCACACAATGGTAATTAATTATACAAAAAAGTCAATTGATAAAAAGACAGAAAACTACAGTAATGTATATACTGTAGATTACATCTACTGTTAAGTAGGATTTTCATTTTAACTATTGTATCAAAATGTGGTTAATTCTATTTACTGCCGCACTCATAGATGTCAATTATAATGATTACTTAGCACGTAAAATTGTCTATTGTAACAGTCTCTAACAGTGACGTTATAAACACATTTTCGACTGAACATTATTGTACATGCTAAGTAATCAATAATGATAATTGACGTCTATGAGTGCGGCAGTTAGACAATTTAGGTAGATAAGTAGTTAATATAACTATAAATAATAATCAATACTTATGGGTTCATTGACTCGCACACTAAATTTGGTGTGTGACATGCCAACGCAAATGGAATGAAAATTTACTAAAAACTTATGTATAACACATAGTCTATATTATAGACTATAACATAGCTAACTGTGATAATTGGGTCATACCTTGTCAATTATTTAAAGCTCCTAATGGTGTCACAAGCCAACGAAAATGGAATGAAATTTTACTAAAAACTTATGTATAACATACATAATCTATATCATAGATTTTATAACATAGCTAACTGTAATAATTGGGTCATACCTTGTCAAATATTTAAAGCTCCTAAGGATTTTTACCTAATTATAAAACAAAGTGTAATATCGAGCGCACAGGGAAAAAATACTGATAGACAGTCTCGGATATAAAAAATTGTGCATTTATGTAAAGCCTAAATTATATACTTTATTTATTTTGTGAGTAGAAACTTGAATTGTTTAAGGCAGTTATCTGCAGTACCTACGTAATCCGATCCGATCCGAACCCTTCGGAGAATCTAGTAGGGCACGGGGACGCGCACTAGTGCGCGATGCCGTTCCCTCTAGATAACCTCCGAAGGTGATTCGTTTCACACGGCTTGAGGGACCCTTTACGTTCCTCGCCGCCCCGAAAAAGCCCGGTGAAGCTGAAAATGCCGTAGAGGCAAACAGCAATCTCTCTCAAAAAAAAAAAAAACCTACGTAATGTTTAGCTTGTTTTTAAAGTAAAAAACATTAAACACTATATTATTATATGCAGTATCGTAGAAAAATATTAAGAGTATTCTTATATGGTTTTGTTTTACCTAATATCAGTATATTTAATTCTACGTGCGGTCGATCAACTAAAAAGTGAACTAAATATTTTAGCATTTCGATCTAGGCTGTTTGTTATTCTGCCTGTTATTGCGCTATTTAAGTTTACAAAACAAAACGAAATATTACCGATACCAGACTGGAAGAACAATCGCTTAAAAAAGAAGTGAAATATAACTATCGATGTAAATAGATCTAGCATTTTGAATGCAAAAAATAACACTTTTAATATAATCTATTAGCTCTACCAACATTTGTCAAATAAATCTTCAAGTTGTCAATAATTATAATCTCGCAACTAACTTATCTTAACAATTGTAAATAATGTGGTGAGTTAGATCCTAACAATAAATTAAACATCTATATACAATTAATGCTATGTGCGAAGCCTTAGCACCACGATATTTGTAGACTGTATTTTTTGTTAGACAGTTTGTGCGTAGAGAAGCGTGAGTACAAGCGTCATCAGACTCATAATACTTTTGGTTTATTGCCGTTTGGTATGGTATGGTACAATTTATTTACTAAACTTATTAGAGAGACTCAGTTTATTATTGGCGTAACATTTTATATAAGATGAGCTTTACCTTAAAATATACATAAGCACATAAAATTCTTACGAATGTACAGACGCCTGCACACCAACCTGTCCAAAACTGTCAAATTTCTTCAATAAATGTTCAACCTTATGCCATTGAAATAAAGTTCAAAGTGTATTTATTGAAGAGATTTGTCAGGTTGTGGTTATCCGATGTGCAGGCATGTGTAATTATTCGGATGCACAGTAGAGCACGCTTCATACGTTATGATGAGTTTAAAATGGACTAAAAATGTGTCTCCTGTTTGTTAAAAAAAATACCTTAAAATGTTAAGCATAAGGTTGATTTTGATAAAATATCAGATATTTCAGATTTTACTTAACTTAAGGTTGACGCGGTGCGTTACGCGTTGTGAGTCGCGTAATGATGCGTTGTATAACAAGCAAAACGCACGTGACAACTGCATTGACGCTTCCATATACCAGAATAACTTTTTATTTGCATGCGTTACGCGCTTCGATCAATAATAGTAAGTACTAGATTCCCGATGAGCGCTACAAAAACGGTCGGAGAAATTCCAGTATTAAGTATAAATAAAGAAGTCTTATGTTCGAGATTAAGGGTTAATAATAAGCTGTTGAAGCTATAAAACTTTTTTTACATTATAAATAAGATATTTTTTTAAATATTTTTTATATTTTATATTTTCGTGATGCATTTTTGTTCCGGATCCATAATCATGTACTGTTATTGATCGATAGTTACCCGCTTACGCTACATCGCACCTCTACTCCCTTAACGAGGCATAATAGCCCCCATACATGGGGACTGTGGAATCCAACCCAGCGCTCCAAATTTAATAATTTAACTACGTGGATTGCGTGATATCGTCCCAAGCGTTAGATTTCCAAACATTCCATAATGCATCTCTAATTTGGAGTGATAGAATGGAATGGAATTCCGTGAATGAGGGCTCAAGGCGAACTCCTGTAGCCTCACCAGCCCAGTTGATGAGTTTAGGAGACCTTCATGCCGGTGTCGAGCTGCAGCAGCTGCTTCATCAGCTCGTAGGTGGAGAAGGAGGTGGCGACCATGGGGATGGCGCGCAGGTAGTTGATGCTCATGCCGCGGTACAGGCCGCGCACCACGCCATTCTCGTGGTAAATCAGCGTCAGCGTCTTCACCATGCCCATACTGGAAACGTTTGTTGGCATTTTTGAATGTATTTTATGGCCTTGGTGGCCGAGTGGCAAAGCGCTCGGTCTGATACCCGAAGGTCCAATTCCCAGATCGGGCAAAGTGTGTTTCGGATTTTTCGATATATGTGTAGCCCGAGTTTGTGATCAGATCACCAACACACATTTGGCAAGCGTGGTGATTAAGCCAATACCCATTGTAGTAAGTAATTTGACCTTTGCCCTGCAATGGGGCAGTATATAGGCTATTTACTTTACTACTTTTGAAGTTTCCTGATCTCAATATCTTAATGATTAAGGTTATTTATAAAAAAGATCAGTTAAGAATTAGGCAAGCAATTAATTCTACGCAATTTTGTTGAGAACAAATTACAATTTAAAAAAAAGTGTTTAAAAAGTTCCACAAGCGGGATCTGATAATATAATCTCTTAATCGTGCTAATTTGATAAGTCGAATTTCCGATTATCAACAACATAGTACGCGATAAAGTCTTTGTTAAACATTGTGTATGTACAAAATTAGCTCGCATCGACATGTCTGTTGATTACAGGAAGCGATGATCGAAATTTTGATTAACTTTAAATATCTGAGAATTTAGGTAACAGTATTACCTACCTATTATATACCTTCGGCTTTATCATCAGTCAAGTAAGATAAAGAAAGAGAAGAAAGCTTAATCACCAGCTCACTGTGAATGTCCCCACAGCTGGGGTAGGTGCTAACCCTATGAATGGAAACACCACAGGGAGAACGGGCCATAAGCCGCCACTCGGGTCCAGTGCTTGTTAACGACAGCTGGGACCCACGGCTGTCGTGCATTCCGAAGCACGGATAGATAAAGCTTTATGAATAATAAAGTACAGCTACATTAAAACAAACCGCTTTATTACAATATTTGTATAAGAATGGCTGGATGATAATGATGAATAATAAAAAAGTATAATCCACGCACCTCCTGGAAATGTTGCCAACACCATGTGCATATCATGCGAACAGAAATAGTATGTAAGATTAGTGCTACAATATAATAAAGCTAGAATAAATATATTTTCATTGTACATATTAATAAGATACAGATCTGTTATAGACGTAAAGTTGTGATACATAAATTTTCTTATACAGTATAGAGTGAGTAACTGTGCTAGATAGAAAATAAATAGCATTTTATTATTAAAATTATTAGTCACCACAACCAATCACATATTAATTCACATCTACCGTAAGCAGTGCGCATAGAGCGAGATTGATCAACTACGAATATACTGCCGAGTCAAAGTTAACTACAACTTGTTTGAGATCAAATTCAAATTTATAACAATATCGCACAAGTCGAAAAATTACTATTATGCCGTTTTATACATCATTGGATGCGCGCCGTACAAGTAAAAGTGGCGATTATTTGTATAACTAACTGCACTACTCGTGTTTTGCTAAGTTAGATTCACCTAAGATTTTTTTTGTTTTGCCAAACTCGACCCTAACACCTACAATTAAAGGCGCATTCTCACCCGAACTTTGCGGTGTGCGGATCCATGCAGGCCAGCTGCATGCGACGCCGCGTCACGTCCAACGGATAGGACACGGACTGAGCCACAGCGCCCGCTAACCCGCCGCACACCAACTTGCCCGGCACCGTCAGCACCAAACCACCTGGGGACATATCAAAATTATAAAACATTTCATCATATTCAGCTCATTTTTATGTCCGCACGAGTCTTCGTCGTTCATCTATAGATGGACAGGGAGAACGGGTCATAAACCACCACGCAGGCTTAGTGCGACACAAGAATTAAAATTTTTTGGCGGCACTGAGGTCAGGCCTCGCGCCAATCAATGGTAAAGTGTTGAATGATTCAATAAAAAAAATCTATTATTTCCTCAATGCAAGATTCAAAGCATTGATACATCTACTTACGCACTCGACCAACGATAATAAGCTTTGTGGGCTGTTATCGATTAGAAAACTGTATGTTCTTCTACTCATACTTGACTTACACAAAAATTTTCCATTTGATCCAGGAAAACAGAAGAAAAGACGTAAATACAATGTAGCAACTTCTTTTATTTAGACACCCGTAAACACAACAGTATTTTTTATACGGATTATAAGATCGTTTAGTAGTCATTGTTCGGTGCCCAAAAAACACAGAAATGATCGTTCGTTTTACGCGCGACGTGTAGGGCGTGCAAGCCGAGCGGCTACCTACTGCTACGCCCTCCAGGGAGGCGCGCCGGCCGAACGTACCTAAACTGCGGAGTGACACCCCCTGCTACAATTGTCGATTATAGCCGACTGTGACGGTCAAAAGGTAAATTAATTTAAATGTTGAATAAACTATGCACTCACCTGTGTTCCTATCGCACTTGCGGCACAACGACGTGGGCATATATTTCATGCAGAAGAACTTGAGCGACTCGAAGCAGTAGAAGCTGAAGCCCGCGTACGGCACCATGCCCACCATGGTCGGCACGAAGCCGCGGTACAGCGCGCGGATGCCGCCCTCCTGGAATACAATAAAGGTAATTTTATTTATTAGCGGTAAACCAAGAAGGGTGCATCTTTCATACATTGAAATGATTACAAAAATGCTATGTACGACAGCGCCATCTAACGAAGATGGAACATCAACTTAGGAAGTGAATATCCTCTTGACGTCACTAGGTGGCGGTGGTAAGTAGCATTTTAAATTAATAAGCACCTCGAATTAGCTCACATTACTGGTTAATCTTGCAATATTATTCAGATAAAAAAAAAAGTTTTACTAGTTTTATATCTATACACAGTCTATGGGTAGACCAGGCAGGATGAAAGTCTTTGACCAATGTGTTTTGCCAGTAACAACATAAGGGACTGACACGTGGTCGCTCACTATGGGTCTCATAAGAAGGCTCAAGGTCACCCAAAGAGCAACGGAGAGGTCTATTTTTCAGTTTTATCTGCGGAAAATGAGGAGATCCGTTGAACCTAACCTTTGTTAGGTTACCGTCATAGCCCGAAGAGTTGCTAAGCTCAAGTGGCAGTTGCAGTGGGCAAGGTCCATCGCTCGCAGGACTGATGGCCGCTGGGGAGGAATAGTTCTCGAGTTGCGACCGCACATCGGAAAACGCAGTGTAGGCATATCTCCAGCAAGGTGAGCTGACGATCTGGTGAAGGTCACGAGTAGCACTGGATGAGAGCAGCACAAAACAGGTTCTTGTGAAGATCCTTGGGAGAGGCCGTGGTCGTCTTTTGGTTGAGATGATAATGACACCAGGCAGGCAGTAGTTGGACAAACTGAGGGGCAATTTTTGATTCGGTGACTATGCTCACGTTATACTGTGCGCCGTATGATAGAAACAGACAGGCATGTGACCTACTATGAGATCCGGACATCTTTGGATATAGGCATGAGTCAAATACAGTCAATCCTACACAAACATTTGGGTGTGAGAAAGCTGTGTTCTCGATGGATCCCACACAATTTGACCGATGCTCAAAAAAAGGACCGCATCACTTGGTGGCACCAAGCTATGCTATGCTTGCCGGATACAACGAAGGGGCTTCAAATTTGGTGTGGGACATGGTAACAGGTGACGAAACATGGATTTGCAGCAATCGCGCGTATGGGTCTATAGAGATGAGCCGAAACCAACCAAATTGGCGCGCGTGAAAAGTCCCTCGAAGCGGATGATTGCTCTTTTTTTAATAAAACTGTTGCTTTAGAAAATCGTCGTACCGTGAATAGTGACTGGTACACGACCATTTGTTTACCGGAAATTATTGGCAAACTCCGTGAAAATAACGGTAATCGCCGTATCATCTTGCACCACGACAATGCAAGTTCCCACACGGCCAGACATACAAATGAGTTTTTGAAGGCGAAAAAGGTACAACTTATGAGTCATCCAGCATACAGTCCTGACCTGGCACCGTGTGATTTTTTTCTGTTCCCAAAAATCAAGAACCAATTACGCGATCAACAGTTTTCATCACCAGAAAAGGCTGTCGAAGAGTATGAAAAACATGTATCTGACGTCACCACGGAGGAGTGGCACAAATGTTTTCAAAATTGGTTCAATCGTATGAAAAAGTGCATTGAAACCCACAAAAGGGAGAATATTTTGAGAAACAGAAAAATTCATTTTTAACCATTAATAATATTTTTTTATTATTGATTCCGGAAACTTTTAGTGTGCCCCACGTATCAATTAAGAGTGCTCTCTTTCGTTTCTCTTCGTCAAAGAACCTTATTGTTGACACCGAAAATTCACCAAGATCAAGCGCAGTGGCATGATGTGTATTAGGAGAGGCCAGTGTCCAGCTGTGGACTGATACGGACTTATTCTGATGAAAATGAAAGTGTAATTATTTATCGATGAGTATACCGCTTCACCTGACGTCTAGATGCGAAGACAGCGCAGCTAACGCTACGCCTCTGCAAGGATGTTCCGCGGGTGTGCGAGGCGTCTCTGCGTGACGTCATGCTCGCCGGTGATCTGGAAGGCGAGCCGCGCGCGGATGGAGTCCGCGTGCCGTCACACGAGCGTGCGGGCTGTGCGTGACGTCACACTCACCGTGCGGAACATGGTGGTGGCGGCGTGCGCGATGCCGGTGTAGCGGTGCTCGCCGGTGATCTGGAAGGCGAGCCGCGCGCGGATGGAGTTCGCGTGCCGTCACACGAGCGTGCGGGCTGTGCGTGACGTCACACTCACCGTGCGGAACATGGTGGTGGCGGCGTGCGCGATGCCGGTGTAGCGGTGCTCGCCGGTGATCTGGAAGGCGAGCCGCGCGCGGATGGTGTCCAGCGGGTAGGTGAGCGTGACGGCGGTGAGGCCCGCCGCCGCGCCCGCTATGAACTTGTCGCCGTGCTGCACCAGCGGTATTTGTAGGCCGTGTAAATACTGAAACGGAAACGGTTGTTTGTGATAAGACTGGTGTTTAAACGTCGGTAGGTAGTAGCAGAACGGATAGATAATAATAAAAAAATATGAATAAAAATAACTTTTTTGTTACAATAGACAATTTGAGCATTTAAGAAAGCAACTTTGAAATATACCTACAATGTACATTATTTTGTAAATAATAATTATAGATGGTCGAGTTGATTGCGAGACATCGTGGCGTATACAGCGCCGGCGCCGGCCCTAGTGTTTGACCCAGATCAAACACTAAAGCCTTCGTATTCGTAGGTATTACGCTAGGGCAAGGGTATTCGTGTTCATACCCAGGTATGAGCGCGAATTAAAGTAAAACATACACGTTATCACTTATTCACCTCAAAAGGCGCCAACTAAATTTAGTTTTTACTCGAATTTATTTTCAGTTAGGTATTTATTATTTTGGCGCTCCCTGCCACCGGGCGCCAGGAGCAAACCCATTTTAAACTTTCTGGATATATTAACAAGACTATTATTAATGTGCTAAAAAATACTGTCACCCTATGATGCTAGGATTAAAAAAAAATATTTGCGAAGATCATGATTACAAATTATCGCTTTCTTTACACTGCTATGATGTTAATTTTCAAAGTATAGTAGTATAATAAATATTGCAAATTGGTCACACTCAAGTGACAATGGAATGGCCACGACTTCTCGAGACGTAATAATTTGCTGGGAATAGATGTCATGCAAACGAGTATACGATCGTAGTAAACATATAGTAATCATTATTATACTGTGATAGGAAGTTACTGAATAAAAACAAATGCATTTCGGGTGGTCTTTTACTCCTAGCAGATGTAAAATAATTAATTATCGTTATATGGGTTCTGACATTTCCACATGAACAAAAGCACTATTACATGAGATCAGGCGCAAAGCCACAAAACTGGTCTTGCGGGCTGATGGTGAAATAGTGATCCAATTAGAGATAACTTATTATTAATTAACTAGATGCTCCTCTGGTTTATTTGTTATAGCTGTGTGTATGTAGGTGAAAATCGCGTGTTTGAGGGGCTCGATGGCGCAGTGGTTAACGCGACATTCGCAAAGGCCGGTCATCGGATGGGTGACCAAAAATTCTTGTATTTTAGTGTGTTTTGTCCCAAATAAATGTCTTATTTTCATTCTTTCATATACATACTTACTTACTAAGTAGTAATTTTTTGCAAACACCGAAGTGCGTAGTTTTTAATGAATGACGAATCGGCGATATCCGTGAATTCTTTAGCGCGAACATCCGTTATGTCGCCACAGGTTGGGAATCTACTTTCTCTTTCCGCGTGAGGCAATCTCGGTGACTTATTTTATAACTGTGAAGTCATTAAAGTATAATTAGTCATTAAACGTCAAGTTGCCTATTCTATTGAATTCCCATAAAGTTCGGCACTTTCTACGTAATGATAATGACTAAATAAAAAAAAGATTTTGACACTCTCCGGCCTATTATTACCTAGGTACATACCGGTGCAAATATTTCGTCACGTCACACATTAGTAACGACAATGAATGAGTAAAATACATTTGCTAATTATTATTAGGGTTTGGTGTACCGGAACTGAAGGGAGCTACAGATTTTCTGTCTCCAATTCTCTAGTTAATACCGGGAATACCGGAAAGCCTACTAAGTAGGAATTCGACTGGATCTACCGGTCTTTAGGGTCTTATTATTTCAATTTGGTCACCTTTGCGGCGACCACAAAAAGCGAAATATGTTTAACTTGCAAAATCGCAAAGCGAAACACGAACAGCACAAGCCGCCCGCCGCCGCGCCGCCACGACATCAAGCTTCTCGATATATGCATGTATCTATACAATATTTAATATTGACCTGGACCTCGAGTACCTACCTATTTGATTCCATAACATCTCAATAATGTTTTGGTAGCCTGAATTTGACATTTGAGCTGTGGGAAAATGTCAAAATGTGGCGCCGACACACGATTGGGGACGTTTTAGTTTAGCAGAACCGACACACATTGTTAAATTTCTTAAAGAACAGAAGCAGATAAGCGACTTCCCGCGTGTCGCTCAAGCACTATATTCATTCATATAACATGTTTGGCCGGCGCCCTTGGCTATTACGGCTACAGTGCAAAGATTGTTATCATATCAAGTAAGCCAATATTAAAAGCCAAAAATTACATTCCTCTCGCAAATTTTGAGTTTTTAATACGGAGCTTTTTTTTTTTTTGGAGAGAGATTGCCGCTGCGGCATTTTCAGCTTCACCGGGCTTTTTGGGGGCGGCGAGGAACGTAAAGGGTCCCTCAAGCCGTGTGAAACGAATCACCTTCAGAGGTTATCTAGAGGGAACGGCATCGCGCACAAGTGCGCGTCCCCGTGCCCTACTAGATTCTCCGAAGGGTTCGGATCGGATCGGGGAGCGGAGCAACCCGAGGGCGCCTCTAAAGGCACGGACCTCGGCTCGGGTTGGGTACGGAGCTAATATTTTGGTTCAACATGAGAATATTATCGCTAGCAAACATTGTAGTGTAAAACATTTTATATTTTCCGTTTTTTGTTTTCCATTCTTATTTAGGAATCTTTACAGTTCACAGATATGTTGGCAAGGACATGGTTGGATCCCATACATTGAAAGCAAAGCCGATGAGGTAGACTGACACAGGGATAGGAAGACGACCTTGACATAGCTACATGATGATGGTGCATGGAACCGGAATACGTGGAAAGCCTTGCCCAAGAGTACGAGAGATACCTACTACTTATGGTCAATAGGTATAATGTATTTCTTTAATATCTAGCTCGGCAAGTGACTCCACTCTACCTGATGGTAAATGGAAATGGGAGTCCAGGCGCGAGGATAACTAATGCAGCGTGAAAACGACGCAGCATCAGTCACCTCACCCTGCCGGCCCACAAGGTGCATCTTCACGCCTCGTTTGAAGGACCCCATGTCATAGGAAGGAAGAAAAATTTACACGGTGTACTTATAGAAATAGAAATTTTACTACATCCTAAATTTAGGATTACAAGTTGTACGTTTTACCATATAAACGAGCGGTAACCGCGGGCGCGGCCGAAGCGTGTCGAGTAACGGTGGATCGTTCCACACACCGGCATGCGGCGGACCGGCTATCGCGCCGTTTTGCTATGGCTATACAAACTTCAAAGTTCAAATTACAAAAACGCAATGTTGAAAAAATTTCCACGAGCAGGATTTGAACCTGCACCCTTCTGACATACCGGGTCAGGTGCTCTTCCAATTGAGCTATCGTGGTTCTAACCAGCCCGCCGAAATTATTCAACACTATTTACTTTTTACTTTGAAAGCCAAAGGCACCCATTCAATGTCAACAACTACCGTCATTAACACCCGGTCATAATATTTTTACAAATACTAAAGATCAGTTAAGAAGTAGGCAAGCTATTTATAAAATGTTTTTATTTTGTTTATATAATTTTAACGCAAAGTTCAATTTATTTTTTTCTCATTAATAAGATACCTAATAGAGAGGTAATGTCTTACTGAGTGTTCACCTTTTTGCATCGCTACGGCGGCGGCGGCATGGGCGCACACCATTTATTATTAAATTATGTTTTAATCGTGTGCATGTTTAATTGCAAATAAATGATTACCTATCTGTCTATCTATCTACCTATAATTCTACTGAAACTTTACAGTAGAGAAAGAATACAGTGATTTAGGGAGATGTAGACGACATAAAAATAAACATTTCAAATTGCACCTTAAATTTTAATTTTTAATTTGTTTATTTAATATTTAATTTAATTTGTTGAGTAAACGATTAACAAAATTATCTACATCTGTGTACCTGTTTCCCTTAGGCATATGGCTTATAGGTTAAAAATAATATGTTGAACTTCGAAGACTGACTACTGTGATACCCAAATATACCTATATGGCTCTAAAGGGAAATAAATAAAAGTACATATGATGTATGTGATATTTGCGGTTAAACAAACAATTGGCGCCATGACCTTTCCTATACGAGGAAGCATCTCTTTAACAAGGTGGTCAGGCTTCATTGCAGGACATCCTTAAACGCGTGGCATCGATGTAAGCAAGTAGCTTTAAAACGCTAACCTTCGAAACTTGGAACATTTTAAAACTGCTAAAAATTATACTTCAATTATACTTCATATTTACATTAATTCTTCTACTCCTCAAGAAAGTTACGTCTTTCATTTCAACATAATCATCATCATCATATCATCCCAGAGATACCCACTGCTGAGTAAAGGCTTCCTTTCGCATCTGCCACTCATCTCTGTCCCAAGCCATACGCATCCACTTTCCCGCTATCCTGGTAATGCCGTCAGTCCACCTTGCGATTTGACGACCGACGCTTCTACGTCCAAGTCTTGCCCACCAATCGGTAATTGCTTTGCTCCACCTGCCATTACCTCGTCTAGCTTGTCCTGCCCAACTCTACTTGAGTCCCATCACTCTTTTCTCTATGTCTTGAACTTCAGTTTGTTGTCGGATTTTGGTATTCGGGACACGGTCTTTCATTTACAACGAATCTATTGCGTATTTTGTACTGGGGCAAGTCATACACAGTGCAGTTGAAAATTTATCGTGCGTGATGTAACAAGGATTGTTTTAATTTTAGGAAATAACTTGCTGCTGGCTTTCAGTGCAACCTTGATAATGGACGGGGAAAAAACTCATGACTCCTCAAGATGTAGTGACCAAATAGATAGTGTTGATTAATTTCGATTCACAATAGCATAGTTGGTAGTGCACCTGACCCGATATGTTATGGGGTGCGGGTTCGAATCCCGCTCGTAGAAATATTTCAACACTTTTTCACGGGGCTAATTACACGCAAGCATGTCCCCGAACAAACAGAGTGCACTCGCCTTTAAACGACTCAAGACTAAGTTAAGTGCCACCACGGTTGTTACGACGGCTGTCACCTTCAAACGCCAAGGATATAACGCTCATGATATAAATAAACTTTATAACCAATACGGAAATGCTACGGCAATTTTTTTGAAGAGAATTTGCTGTTACCTTAGGCGGTGTTTTCAGCGTCACCGGACTTTTTTGGGAGCGGCGAGAACCTTAAAGGGTTCCTGAAGCAATGTGAAACGAAACACCGTCAGAGATTTTCTAGAGGGAAAGGCATTAATAGTGCATGTTCCCGTTCCCTACTAGATTCCTCGAGGGGTTTTGATCGAAACGGGCAATGCAAAGTGATTTATTAAAGTGCTCAACTTTAAAGATTGTAACCCTAGCCAGCCAGCGCCAAATTAATCACCCAATCATAAATTGGAGGTAGAAACACGCTGCGCCAAAGAGATTCTCTACAAACGCCTACTTTTTAAACTACGAGTATATCCATGCTTGCTTTTATGAGGAACACAGAATCCGACCTTGGGGCTACCTGCACCGTCACCTTGTTAGGTGAGATCTGTTAATCCAACTAAAAGACTATACTGTGTCTGTTGTAAGTCTAAGATAAGCAATAATATTAATCAGTGTTTTTGAAGATAAATACGAAAACAGATAGACAAATTGTTATTATAGCATTGCATTCATACAAACTGAGAACGTAAACATAGACAGAGACAAATATTAATGAATGAACAAAAGATTAAGTCAAGCAAACTTAATAGAATTATCAAAATTAATTCTTGTAAATAGGATGATTCAAATGTTTAAGTTGAGGCAGAAACTAATTAAGTTGTGATCAATGTCAATAAGCTACAAATACGAATTAAATGAGTATATAATATATTATACTCATTTAACACGCTATTTTTTTTTTTGGGAGAGATTGCTGATTGCCTCCGACGGCATTTTCCTCCTTCAACCTCGGCTCGGGTTGACCGGGCCGTGGAGGAGGAGAGAAGCACCCAGGCACATGTCTGAACCTGGTGTAGACCGCGTGTGAACCGGTTCTTCGTACCCTTATTCTACGAGTTCGGTGTCTTGGGCCTAGTCTGTAGAGTTCATTAATATATTAATTTTAATGAACTCTACAGACACTGCACATATAAGATCTTATAAACTGTTATTTATATACATAAATTTATATTATGATTGAAATACCTATGAAACAGAATGGTTAATGCACAGTTATGCTAGTGACAATGGGTTAAATTTTGATCAAAAAGATACAGTTTAGAATAAACAACTTTATGTCTGAGTGCCACAGTACTATCAATGTTCTGTTATTATGACACAAGTGCTTCTTATCTCAAGTTTAATACACTACAACACAATGTTAAATCATTTTTAATAATTCAATCTAGTTTTTTAAATATTGCTATTACTATTAAACGGACAGTCAGTTGAGACAACTGTCTAGTCTGTATCCTGTTTTCTCCTATTTACATATTTTTTAGTAAATTTATATGTTTGTCCAGCCCGTTTTTAAATTGGTTTATGTTTTGAGCTGATCTGATACTACTTCTACAGGCACTCTGTTCTGGGCTGCAATTACTCTGCTGCTAAGAAAATGCTTGTATTGATTGTTGTTGTTTTTTTTTGTGTTGTGATGCAGTTTTTGATAGCTTAAGATTAGTTGTTGAAATAGTAAAGAAAACTACACCATACCTTTTTGTAAATCTCAAAGCTTGTAAATTGTGTAGCTGCGTATGGGAATATTCTGACCATCTGAGCACCATTCCCCTTGTACAGAGCAAGGAGGGACTCTTTCTTGACTATCGCTTTCAGACCACCCAGCACTCCATGATTCTTGTAATGTGACGATTGTGCTTGGAGTAGGATCTTGATGCGATCCAGAGGGGCCACAGTGGTTTTCGCACACATACCAGCAACACCTAGAGAAACATATTTAAAAACAATGTAGCAATCTTGATTTATTTTTTTAGAAGACTTCTTTTTATGTCAAGCATTATGAATAAATTAATTATTGTATCATTAATAATTTTTAGCTAAATATCAACCTGGTTTAGTTCTTTTTTAAATGTTTGGTCTATTTGTGTATTAAAATTTTGTATGTAAATAAAACAAATTATTTCAAAAAAATGTTTAGATCAAAATTCATACCTCCAGCTAACAGGTTCTTGAGTATAAAATCAAGATCGCTTTTCGGTTCCACTTTTAAGGCCATTTTCTCTTTATTTTTTATTAATAACTATTTTACACAACCGGAATTTCACATTACCAATTTATAATTGATACATAATAGCACAGTTATTTATTTAAAGTTAACTTAAAACTATATTTTAATCACAACGACATGTCGTGGTGCATTAGCACGCAACATTTACGGCAACTTTCACCGGTACATTAAAACAGACACAAATGCTTATTTCTTTGCTTCCTACCACGCTCAGCCGGATAGCGGATAGGAGCGTCACTCACGAGTTACACGTACCACACGAGTGAAACGAAATGGAATCATCAACGATAAACGTTGCAACAACCGGTGGTTTGTGGCTGGTTTGGTGTTTTGTGATTATATTTGCCCGATTGAGGTTTCACTGCTGCAAATATCAAACACAAAATGTTTGCCTAAATAATAACTTAATTGCATACAGTAAACATAGACCTTCAGTTAATACACGAGTAGGTAACATGAATATTTAACAATAATATGTTTCTAAACTTTATATTCAACCAAAATCAAGTTTTTTGGTTGCAGTATGTCAACAATTCTGACAGTGACATGACATTTGTCAAATTATTTGTTCTCTCAAGTAGTGCCGGCATAGGCATCATTAATGCAGCCTTATTTTAAGTCCCTTTTATTTTTAAATTCGGTATTGGTTAATGGTACTACAGGTACAGGTTAATGGCCTAACAAAACGCTGGCATTGAGTTTGAATAACGAAATGTGAGTAGGTATTGTGATGGTGTTGGAAATTGGAGCTGATGGTGTTGAAGATCTTGATCGTTTGGTGTTGGAGTTTTTTAGTATTGATAAGTTTGGTGATGGAGATTGAGATTTTATAGTAATAAAGCTGGTTGGAAATTGAAGAAGTAACTGGTCATTGGTGTCGGTGTTTTTGGATAAAGGAATTGGAAGAACTATTGATGATGGAGTTGTTGGAAGAAGTTATTGATGGTGGATTTGAAGATGGAGTTTATTGATGATGGAGATGATTGTGGTTTTTAGTGGTGTTATTGGCGATGTATTGTTTGTTGAGTTTGAAGTTACTTCAGAAGTAGTTATTAGAATTGTAAAAGGTTTAGTATTGGGTGGAATTGTTACATTGGGTTTTAAAGGAGTTATAAGGGTTGTTATCTTAATTGTAATAAACATAAAATTCAGAGGGGATGTTGGAATATAAATTTGATAGAATTTCATGTCTATGGTAGTTTCTGGCTAGCATTCATGAGTTTAAAAGCAATAGCAATGATTAGAATGCACTGAACAAGTAATCACTACTTTTTACTTAAACCCACAGACTAGGTAGAGATCTTATACCTAGATAGGTAACGTAGTGATTACTTGCTCAGTGGATAGATATATGTCAAAAGGAAATCTGTTTTCTTCTATTTTATGCTTGTATTGATCCGGTTGTTTTTAATAATCATGTAGGTAATTTATTAGTATTGTTGTTGTAATGAGTGTTTTGATAATATAATGTTATAAAGAAGAATAGAATTAAATTATGGTATAGGTCAGTACCTAACTTCAGAGCAAGCTAGAAGTTTGGTAGTCAACACTTCTAGCTTGCTCTAAAGATGCGTTGCGCAAGTGTACAGTTAGCGACATTATAATTAGAGCGTTATAAATATAAAATAACATAACATGATGGTTTATAAATTAACGTTTTATTTATTTTTGAATACCCAAAATTAACCAGGATAAATTAATAGCAACAATTCAATTATAAATAAGCATACATATAGGTATTTAAAAAAAAACATTTTTAAAAAGCTGTGGATACATTGTTTAACATTGCAGTGGTCGTGTTAAACCTTCTTTAAAGTCTGTTAATGATTTGCTTGAGCACGGCAACTGTACAAAGATCCGACTTATTTGCTTCTGAATTAATTCTGCGCACCGTCCATACTGAAACTCCAGTAGCAGCCGAAATTCTTTTTTGTACATGTTTAAGGTCAATTTGTATACCTTTGTCAGCTTTCTTCATAAACTCCGATACGTTATAAATATTTTTTCTTGCTTGCCGACGTAAAACGGTATTACGTCTAGGCATTTTAACAGCCTTTCAAAAACAAAACAGTAGTCCTAATACAATAACAGTAACAAAAAACATAAATCGTCAACTTAAAACAGTAACGCAACAACAAACAATAACAAAAACCTAATATCGCGACGCGACCAAATAAAGTATACACGTAACTTTACTTTCCACTGCTAAACACTTGCAAACTTAGATATTTTTTTTTTCTCTTTTTTTTTGACATTTGGGATTGTCCTTAATATTTTATATTTATTTTTATTTATGATAGGGCATTTCCAATATTTTTGACGCTGTAAGGTAGAAAAGAGCTTGACACTAAGTGCTGAGTTTCTTGCCGGTTCTTCTCAGTACAAGGTCTATAAGAATCTACAAGAATTCTACAGAGATTTCAAAACTGAATTACATTTTAAAGAATTTCTCTGCAATGGCTCTATGCAAAGTACCCTAGGTCCTTTAATTTACATCTAGATTGTTACCTACTACAGAACAAATTGTTTTATTAAAATGTTTGACGCTTTACGAAGTTCTATTAAAATTTTCCGATTACATCCATATTTCATCATTGCGCAAGTTTTCAGAAAAGGTTGCCAGTTACATCGATCTCTGTTTCCTTTGAAGGTCACCTTGAAAAAGCGCGAAAGCTCAAATAGCGGGCGGGCGTTGATGAAACGAACGCTCCCGAACCCAAAGCATAGGCAGGACGGGAATGCAGCGCTTTCAGTACCTACCGTGAGTACGTGTTGATGCGCACGTTAGTAGAAGTTAAATACACAACAAAGCTCACACACACACAGACGAATGTTTCAACATAATTTAAAGCGTTTCATACATAAACGCTCCGACTCAGAGACAGTATACAGACCACAGAACACATCAAACGGACGGTCGCGCGTAATGTGTGCACATAAAAATTTGCAAGTTATGCTTGTGTAGTGGATTAATGGAAACTTTTTTGAATGAAACTTTCCTAATTACTTCTGTTTCAAGTGTGATAAATAATTTGGAGGATGGATGTGCCGGCAAAAGGAAACATTTTGGGACGTATGTAAATAATGAATTGTCCTTTACTATTAATGAAATATTACCTGCTTGGTACCTACTTAGATATTTGTTTATATAAAGTTTACCTTTAATTAATTATGTATTTGTTCAAACAGAATGTAGAAATAACATATTAAGTAAATATTTTAGTTTAATAGGGTTATTTATTTATTTAATCTTTATTGCACAATAAAATAAAAGTACAAAAGGCGGACTTAATGCCAAATGGCGTGCTCTACCAGGTTACCTACTAGGTACCTACTTAATTATTTGTATGTATAAGTAGGTATTTATTTCCTTTTTTACGTCTTTTAGCGTCTCATTTACTTAAAAAGCCAGTGATGTTTATCAAGTTTAATTTTATTTAAAAAAAAAATTACTGATAAAATTGCACTAAAATTTAAAAAATAATTGCGTTGTTTAGTTTGTTCAATCTACTTGCAATTAACCTATATTATACTCAATCTTATATTATTAAAAACTATGCGACTGCCATAAACTTAACTTCACATCTAACAGAACACATATTATTATGACAAACAAGCAAATACCAAATATTTACTTGCAATCCATATAGAGAAACAAATAAAAAAATATTTTTAGACTGCTTTTATAGACAATCATTTTTATTAGGAAAATATATAGGTAATACAATTATTGTTATTTTTGGAGCTGGTGCCAGCCATATTTGGTATTTTTGCTTGCTTATCATAATATGTGTTCTGTTAGATATGAAATTAAGTTTATGGCCGTCGCATAGTTTTTAAGAATATAAGATTGAGTATAATAGAGGTTAATTGCAAGTAAATTGAACAAACTTAACTACGCAATTTTATCAGTAATATTTTTTGAAGTTGTTTTTTTTTTAGTTATAATTTTTGTTTATTTCTTGCTTTTTAGTGATGCGTTTCGATCTATTTACCAAAAGCGAATATGGGTAGACCTACTTAACGCGCTGCTCGTATGAGACAGCGCCGTTTATGCTAATGAGACAAGCGATGTAAACGAGAAACACCTACTTATCTCAAAGTAGGAAATCAAAAACTGAGTTCAGGGGGCCTACCGCCTAACCCTATCGCTATCGATCTCGCTATCGCGCTCTATACTTTATGGCGTCATCTTGTCATTTCGAAAGCGATATAAAAGCAATATCGAAAGCTATAGGCTATAGCTTTCCATATTGCTTTCATATTGCTTTCATATCGCTTTTGAAATGACAAGATGAGGCCATAAACTATAGAGCGCGATAGCGAGAGCGATGGCGATAGAGTTAGGCGGTCGGGGGGCCGGTGCCTGCCTTCTTTTGCTTCGTCATAGTCGCTTAACTATCTTAATCGAGATATCTTAGGCGATAAGATATTTAGTAGTTTTTAAGAATATAAGATTGAGTATAATAAAGGGTAATTGCAAGTAAATTGAACAAACTAAACTACACAATTATTTTGAAATTTTTAGTGCAATTTTATTTGGTCGGTTTTTTTTGTTAAATTTTTTGTTTATTTCTCGCTTTTAAGTGATTCGTTTCGATCTATTTACCAAAAGCGATTATGGGTAGACCTAGGTACTAACGCGCTGCTCGTATGAGACAGCGCCGTTTAAATGAGACAAGGGAAGAAAACGAGAAATACCTATCTCAAAGTAGGAAATCAAAAACTAAGTTCCGGTGTCCGCCTTCGTTTGCTTCGTCATAGTTTCTTAACTATCTTAATCGAGATATCCTATCGCCACCCGTGAAATACTTATCATTGAGGAGTTCCGGTGGTAATCTGTGGTCTTTTTCATTAGTTACACTTCATCAAATGATACTTTCTGAATGCAAATGCTTGACTTATTGCTGAAAATACCAAAATCGGAAACGATTTTGGTATAAAAGAGGTATGCCTACAATATTTGAGGAGTTCCCTCAATTCCTTAAGGGTCCATCATCAGAACTGGACCAAATTAAAACGGGACCACACGGGAAGCACCAGCTTTCTAATAAAGAAAAATCCATCAAAATCGGTTCACCCAGTCGAAAGTTCTGAGGTAGCAAAAAATAATGTCGAATTGAGAACCTCCTTTTTTTGAAGTCGGTTAAAAAGAGATTTTCGTACAGAATGAATGAACAGTAAGAAATCATAGTAAGGAATGTAAATATTTATATTTTATTTTTTATAGCTCCGGAACCCGAGACAGCTTGTCAAGATCAAGCAGGAAGCTTCCCTCATAATCATAATTTTGTTGAAATTGCTTTGATTTAAATTGTCCTGTATTTTGGTCGGGTAGGTATTCATTCTTTACCCATACGTTATACGAATGACGACGAACCCATACAGTAAATAAACATGTAATCAGCAGCTACTGTGCCACTGGATGGTGCAGTCCAAAAGTGCGCTACCATTTAGGGCTTATCATCGCTTAAACACTTTCGATAAGTAAAGTCAACCAAAGTGGAGTCACAGTGTGTGCTATTACGACTATGAAACAAGTGCGTGTCGGGCTACGCGCAGTGTAGGGTTCCGTACCCCATCTCAATAATGCGGACTCCGAGAAGAGGGCTTTTATGAACATTTATTTAACGATGGCTCATATACTTAAATGTAGATACTACCGGTTTCACACACCTGACAAAGTTATTTAAGTAGTTGCCAATGAGGAATTTGCACAGCGCCAAGTACATTTTATAAGTTGGTCGACTGTTACTCGTAAACTTGTAAAGCCTACTTAGCTGTGATAGTATTCCTT
This sequence comes from Eudonia truncicolella, assembly GCA_949315975.1. Classification (NCBI taxonomy): domain Eukaryota; kingdom Metazoa; phylum Arthropoda; class Insecta; order Lepidoptera; family Crambidae; genus Eudonia; species Eudonia truncicolella. The sequence continues at coordinate 4,100,787 of OX438840.1, read as the reverse complement.
TTAACTTCGTCATATATACAACTACCGTGAATTTTTTCATGTATCCAAAAACAACCAGTTGGCTGGCAGGGAGGGAGGGGGACACACACACTTGACTCTAACAAAATTTTGCACTTTAAAGCTTAATAGCTCACAAACGGATGCCTCAATCAAAGAACTGTTTTCACAAACCCGCTATATTTTTGAAGTTGATATCCAACGACACCCTACACTTAAGGGTAAACAAGAAAAAAAAATGCATCCCCACTTCACGTAAATTTTGCTTTACCACTTTGTCGGCGTGATTAATATGTACTATATCCATGCCAAATTACAGCTTTCTAGTACTAAGACTCTATGAGCTAGACTGGGGTCAGACAGACAGACAGACGGACATGGCGAAACTATAAGGGTTCCTTGTTGACTACGGAACCCTAAAAAATCGAGGACCTCGATGGCGCAGTGGTTAACGCGCCCGGTCTGCGAGTGCTGAGGTTAAGCAACTTTCGCAAAGGCTGGTCATCGGATGGGTGTCCAAAACTGTATCATCGCGAGCTCCTCCTCGCTTCGGAAGGCACGTTAAGCTGTTGGTCCCGGCTGCATTAGCAGTCGTTAACAACCCCCAATCCGCTGGGCCCGCCTGGTGGTTTATGGCCCGTTCTCCCTATCCATCCATGGGGAAGGCTCTTGTCCCAGCAGTGGGGACATAAATGAGCTGATGATGGCTATGAATAACTTAAATGAAGTCAGAACAATCGTACAAACACGTTACGGTGTTTAATTTAACTATAATAATATGACGAACGCATTGTGAACGCCATGATGCCGTTTTGTGAGCGTGACCTAACGATGATAAGATAAGATAATAAGATGATGATGACCACATGAGGATAAGTATATTTATTCATGTGATGATGACTGCAGGTCCGCTGCTATTTGTCAAAAATCATTCTGACAATGTGTAAACAATCACAATCAAGTTAAAGCTTTTTTGGGGGCGGCGAGGAACGTAAAGGGTCCCTCAAGCCGTGTGAAACGAATCACCTTCGGAGGTTATCTAGAGGGAACGGCATCGCGCACTAGTGCGCGTCCCCGTGCCCTACTAGATTCTCCGAAGGGTTCGGATCGGATCGGGATAACTCTTTTTAATTAAATGAACTTCAACTTATAACTTACTTATATCATCTTATAAAAAATATTTTACTTGTCAATCATAACGTGACTGAACATATACTACTCAAAACAAAATAAGGGCCACGAGGTATTTTGTCTGTACCATGAAAATAATAAAACCAATATTATTTTTTTTGTCTCCATAACGAAAACTAATGTTGTTTTTACCGTGTAGACCAATAAATTTATTTCAATAATAATGATTAAAAAGTTTATTTGCTTTTGAAAGAAAAAACACATTTAAGGTTAAAAATAAAAACAATGTAAAGTTACTGAAAACAAAAGAAAATACTCCATGCTCATCTTTTAGTAACGGGTATGCCCCCCTCGTTTCGTTACGCACTCCTGAAGCCTGGAGTGCATGCTCTCAATCAAATGCCTGACATTTTCCATTGGAATCTCTTCCCAGGCCCTTTTAACAGCGTTGATGAGTTGCTGTTGGTTGTGGATTTCCTGATCACCGTCTCTAACTCTTCGTTTCAACTGATCCCACATGTGCTCTATTGGATTTAAGTCCGGACTGTTCGCCGGCCACGGCAAGACTTGAATTTGAGACGTTTCCAGTACAAACCGAGTCGCTTGAGTCGTGTGTGCACGAGCATTGTCTTGCATCAAGATGAATCCAGGACCCGCTCGCTGGGCAAATGGGATCACATGTGGTCTGACGACTTCCTCAATATACCGCTGAGCAGTAAACAGTACCCTCATTTAAAATAGCGAGCTCAGTTTTGCCGTGTAAGCTTATCCCGCCCCAAATCATTACATTTGGACCACCAAAACGATCGACTTCATGGATGCAGGCTTCTGAAAATCTCTCGCCGCGTCTTCTCCATACTCTAATACGCCGATCGTCGTTAAAAAATTTAACTTTGCATTCGTCTGTGAAGAGCACCATGCCCCATTGGTTTATGTCCCAGTCCAAATGTTGACGGGAAAATCTTAAACGATTTGCACGATGATTTCTGGTTAATGGAATACGGACAACTCGCCTTCTTGATGCCTGCTGGTCTTCATGCAATCGATTACGAATAGTTTGGTCACTGACACGAGTACCCGTTGTGAGCCGTAAACGATTTTGCAGCTTACGGGCCGTCGTTGTGCGATCTCGGCGCGCACTTAATCGAACGTAACGATCCTCTTGAGCTGTTGTAATGCGAACTCTGCCCGAACCAGGTCTTCTTCTAACACTGCCGGTCTCTTGGAAACGATTCCATGGATTTTGAATAGCTCTTCGAGAAAATCCCAATTGCAAACCCACAGATCGCTGCGAATGACCTTCTTCAATCATTGTAACGGCTCTGGTTGCTGTCAGCGAGTCCATATGACGCCTGCGTGCTTGTGGCATATTGCAAAAGATGTTTCTGACTCGAGATATCAATGAACTCTGATAATTTCTAATAAACCAAGAAGCTAAGGAAAGCAAAACGTCAAAGAAAATGGAATCAATCAAATTCAATCAATCAAATCAAATCAAATTTTCAAAAATAATTTTAAATCAAATTTTATTTAAAATTGTTGCCAGCATTCGATGAATACTACAATATAGTATCAAAGAGTTTGTATACTCAATATTTTACTACTTTCAATATGTAAATGTTTAATAATTTACACCAAAATGAAAAAATACCTCGTGGCCCTTATTTTGTTTTGAGTAGTATATATATACAAAACATAATTACTATATAAGGCGAGGACCTCGAGCTTTCGGATGCGTAATTTTTATTGACGGGATTATATACCCATGCTTTCGTTACATTAGTGAAACGATGGCTGATTCATGTCATACTCGTGAACGGTTGCCGTCTGTGGAGGCTGGTCTGCTCTTGCTTACTCTTATTTTATTATTATTATACTCGTATACTTTAACTTTGTTTTTCTTAGACAATTTTTGACTTATATTAGTAGGTACAGACGCCTGCACATCAACCTACCACAAACTGTCAAATTTCCTCAATAGACTTTGAACTTTATGTTTAATGCTTAAGGTTGACAATGTATTGAAGAAATTTGACAGTTTTGGGTAGGTTGATGTGCAGGCGTGTGTACTGTATGACATTGTAAAAATTTAAATTGTTAGGTACCTGATGTAATTTTTGCAAACTTAGATATTTTCATTTTATTATTTTTTTTGTGGGTTGTGATTGTCTTTTATTTTTTGTGTGTTTATTTGTGATGGAAAGTATCCTTTTATGTATCCTTATATTTCAATATTTTTGACTCTCTGTAAGGGAGAAAAGAGCTTGACACTTGCTGAGTTTCTTGCCGGTTCTTCTCAGTACAAGGTCCCGCCCAGAGTAGACTTACGAACCGATGGCATAATGACGTTCATAAGAGCTATTTGTAGCCTGAATAAATGATTTTGAATTTTGAATTATTTTTTTTGAGTTTTTTTGTTGTAGGTATTTGAGAATCCGATATTTTAGTAAGTGAATTCCGTTATCATAGCGCATTCAGCTAAGCCTGTCGGTTCAATGATGGCGTAGGTAGGTGTGAATTAGCATCACCACTGAATCTAAATGCAGGAAAAAACATCAATCCTAAATATAGTTATGTATAGGTATGCATCACTGGATTATTGTTATAGGTTAAATTAAAAACTGTTATTTTGTATTCATAATTCTCTATCGAAATTAAAAATAGACTTTGAAGAACGTCTTCTTAAAGTCATAGAAGACTATGACTTGTGATAGAAGCTTGCCTCAGTTTAGGCTTGATTCGAAAATCATGTAAGTTTGAGTTGAATAGGATAGGTAGTAAATAAATTATTTCCCACTTCCTTTTTTTTTTGCTTCATAAAGGTTTTACTATTTTTGAGGAAACTAAAGCAATGTAGGTATATGACCTCATTCCATTTCCATTTCCCAGCGGTGGTGCCCGCCCGGTACATTCTGGCGGTGCTGGGGTCCATCGGCATGGCTATCGTGTACGGGTTGAAGGTCAACCTCTCCGTCGCCATGGTGGGCATGATGAACCACACGGGCCTGCGCCTGGCCCTGGGACACGAACACAACGATGACACTTCCAACACCACCGGGCCGAAACCAGTAGGGGAAGAGGAGTGCCAGCCCACCGCTAGTCAAGGGAATGCCACCGTAAGTATCATTGTCAATCTGCCTATTGAGCTATGCATAGGACCAAAAATGTTATAGTAGATAGCTCAGTAGAACCTCGAAGGCCAACCGAACAAAAAAAGGTAACTGTGTGTGCCGTCTCTTGAAGAAAGAGACAACTTCCCTACTGGAGCCCTCGGAGGGTTTCGGATTGGATTGGGAGCTTAACAACCCGAGGGCGCTTCTTAAAGGCTAGGCTACCTCCGCTCGGGTTGACTGGGTCGAGACTCGTGGGGGTGGGAAGCAGCTAGGTTTTTTTTTGAGAGAGATTGCCGATTTTCACTTGACATTTTCAGCTTCACCGGGCTTAATGTGCCCAGGTACATGTCTGTACCTGCTATTGTAGAGCGCGTGTGAACCGGGGTCTTCGTACTCTTGTTCTACGTGTACGGTATCTTGAGCCTATGCGAGTGTGTAATAGTGCATGTTTAGTTAGTGTATCATGTGAGTGTAGTATCATTTTGAGGATCGGGCGAGTATTGCTACTATGGTGAGCGGGCTTAAGTACCGCATCAATGCTTTTTTAGTTGTCGGGTCGGACTGGCGGTCTCAATCCAACAGGTTTGATTCGCCAGCAGCTAAATATAATTGTACTCGGTTTTTGTCGGGTGGTTGGTGTTTTAAGTCCGCCTCGCTCGCTATCGTCTTGCCTAACTGTTAGCGGAATTGATGTGTTCGGATAAATATTGCCATGTTGGTCATTGGTCGAGGAATCAGCTAGTTAGGTGACAAAATTGTGTGTCTTGCTTGTGTCCCAATTTTTCAATAATGTGATACCTACCTACAGCATATTTTTTATGCAACCATATTTCTTGCCGCTTTACGAGAGTCCTAAATCTATAAGTAAATAACTTTTATGCCCTCAACACACAATCTGCAACTGGAACGCTATGACTGCAGTCAAGTATTTTCGCATTTCCATTAAGTAAGTAGGATAAAGGCACTGTGATAGACTTTTTTTCCTTTTAATCATGAAAAATAGGGTTCAGCAACCAATTTTAGTCTCAACAGCTGAATACAGACCACTGGCTTGCTTCCTAGCTGTTATCTCTTAAAAAACTGAGTCGAATATACTGGGTTTAAAGTATCAAATTGGTACCAACTTTAAAAAAATGAGTGTGATTTATATTAGTAAGACATTTTTTAATCTTACAGAGTAGATAGATAGATAGTTACATACCGATCTGTTAATGTGTTTTTAACATCAAGCCTATTTGTCAATTCATTGAGTTTAGGTAAAGTCTGATGAACTCCACCTATTGAATTCGCCATAAAAATAAATAGCACTTGACCTCATTACCGAGTAGGTAGCTCCGATAACACTTTTGTTTGAATCGCATCGCAATGAAAGTAAAACAATGAACGACTCGTACCTACATAACATTTAGCTCACGACAATTGGACCGAATGAAATATAATCACGTGGAGTGGGAAATTTTCTCATAAATCGTATGGATGACACTGTTTTTTATAGTTTGGTAGGTACTTACCTACTACATTAGAAAAAAAAATTTAGACACGTGCAGATACCAAGGTACATACCTAATACACTTTTGACTTTTATTCCATGGTATGAACAGTTATATTTTCTGCATGTTATTGCTCGTGACTGTACTTACCCATAAAGCTGAGAGTCTATTTTAATTTTTTTTCCTAACTTTGGAAATTAATTTTAATGGATTAATGCAGTGCCACCTAATGATGAGTTAGAGCCTAATAAGTACCTATGTGTATGTATATTGTTTATTCTGCTTTTACTGTCGTAGAATTATTATATATGTATATTTTATCATACACACATTTTGTCTGCAATGATTGTTTTCACAGTTAAGTGTTTTTTGCGATAAGAGTACAGAAATTAACAGTTGCATGCAATTGCAATTGCAATTGTGCCAAAATTATATTATCAGATACTCTTAAATAATAACCATGGTAAAAATCCCGTTAATTAATTACTCTAATGCAGGTGAACGTGTTAGTTAGGTAGTTTAAAAATAAATTTTTGCAATTTCTTTTCTCTCTCGATACCCTTACATTTCGATGGGTGTAGAATGCTTCATTGCATTAAGTCCGCCTATTGCTGTATTTTTCAATTTCAATAAAATATTGTTGGGTGTTTCCTTTACTACATGGCGCTGTTTCGTTGTCATACAAATTTAAAGTTAACTTTAACTTTATCGAATATTGAGAAAACCGTGCACTCAGTCTTTCTTCTGTGACTCAGCGCTCAAATGATCAATGAAAATCAAATCATTTATTCCGATAGACATTCATTTTGAACTCTTATGTAACGCATTACACATTTTTTATTTTTTTATAAACGGGTAAGCACAGTGCCTTGATCTCACCTGATGTTAAGTGATGATAAGGCCAATGATGGAAGCGCACTTCACCCGGGATCCTCAACTAGTGAGGTACTGGCTATCTATCTCTAGCTGCCGGAACACAACAATGCTACAAACATTGATGTTATGGCGACATATTTAGATAAGATGGTGGACCAACCAAACCGAGTACACAAACATGTACCCCCCGCTGGGAATCGAACCCGGGACCTCTGGGTCTAAACCGGTGGTCTTAGCCCTAGACCACAGAGGCGGTTAACATTTAACATGCATTATGCATAGACTACATAGCTAACTAAATAATCCTGTGAAAATCAAGGTAATCTTCAGTATTTCCGATGCTGTAAAATAATTGAGAAAAGAAATGCTTTGCTGAGTTTCTTTCTACACCACCAGTTTTACTCTCGAGCCGACGACGATGGTGCAGGCGCAGTGACTTTCATATTAAGCTGTTAAGGTGTTAAAGCATCAGGCTGTTTATAGCTTCCTCTCAAAAAAAGGTTATTCGGAAACTAAAGGAAGTAGGCCTACTTATTTCAAAGCACTTTTCATGTTGATTTAGTTCATAGGGCCTAGTGTGAGTTTTGTATCCGTATTCAGTCGATTTACGAAAACGAAAATTAGTATGGTATGTAGAAGCGCCAGCGCTGCCTGGTGGATAACGAAGGGCTTAAAATGTTGCCATACAAATTTTCGTTTTCGTTAACGTGAGCGAATGGCGATTGAAACTCCAGGCACCCATATGGCACACCTATCACAACAAATCGGTGTCTGCATTTCTGAGAACCACCATGCACCAGAATAATTATGAGTTTATTAAACCCGTTCCAAAAATAGGGCAGACCTTGAGTTGGTCATGCTATAAACGTGTGGTTTAAATCGGTTTGGTTGGGAAATGGGACGATGTTATAAATAACTTAACATTTCGTTTATACATATTTGGCTTTAATTTCATCTGATAATAAAAGACTATGGGTCTTACAAATAAACAAAGAAATAACCTCCGAATTGTTATTCCATGTTTTGTTTCTTTTACTCTAATTTGAAATGACGTTTACTTGACAGGAACAAAACACGGAATAACTATTCGGACCTTATATCTTTGTTTATTTGTAAGGGGACTAGTGATGGTCAGTGTGTGTAACGAGAAAACGAAACGCGTGTATGTATATAAGCCGCTACACTGCTTCAAGACCTCCATGGTAAGCCACCATGAGTTGTGATTCGACTCCATTCGACGCCGAGTAAAATAATATCTTAACGTATGTATAGAACCCTGTCGCTCTATTGTATTAATCATTAATGGTCGCCGTGGATAAGTATAAGTTGTTACAAGTTACTTTGACAAAGTAAAAAGTGCTTATATATTATTGGACTCGAATGTATGTACCTACATATTAGCCACCCACAACACTAAAGTACCTAACTACTGTACCAATAATGTTTATTAGGTACGTACTTTTAGTAATGACATACATTTATACCTAATATTATGTAGTTTGACTAGCAGAAATGCTAAAGGTGACCTCAGGTTTAGTGAATCAATCTCGTCCAATGAAAACAAACTGATGCCGCATGCGATTTGATGGAGCTGTCATTTGGAATTTATCTGATATCGACTGCGCCGGTTAGTGATATAGGTACTCGATATGGACTAATAATACTGTCCATGCTGATATTAAATTTCTATTGACTAAAATAAAACTGGACGGTAGAACGGAAGAAGGAAAGAAAGAACAAATCACTTTGTAGGACCTAGCTTAGTCGGCTTATCGAAGGTCAAAAATCCTTTACAGAAATATTTTTCGAAAAATAGTTATATTGTTACCTTACGAATGTCATGTTTATTTTAATGCCAAGATATTTTGACCATTTTTAACGCATCGATCATTTTGATGCTGACTGTACTCATTGTAGATTGCAAAATCTCCATCGTAGATTATATACATTACCTAGGTACATAAGAGTATTTTCATTTTATGCTTAATCAAGTTTTTTATTTCAGGAGTTGGACGGTCCATTTATACGGCCTTCCGAGGTCCAGGGGATAGTCCTGAGCTGCTATTTCTGGGGCTACTTTGTCTCTCAGATTCCCGGTAAGAATACAAAACTAATTACCACCTGTAACTTTATTAAGACCATTGGGCTGAGTTAAGCCTTGAAATGGCCGCATTTTAAAATTTTTAAAGTTTTGCTTATATTTTCTGAAGAACAGATGCATGGCCTTGACAAAGAAAGTGACGTAATACAGTCCTATCATGAACTCCAACCAAACTGTGTCTTCGACGTCGAATTTGTTTCTTTAAGAAGAAACGTACACATTTTCATTTATAAAACTCGTATTTCTAACGAGGGAGTACGAGTATTTAACCCCAGTGCCAGTAATGCGAGTAATGCGAGTTATATTTACCAGATTAGTTACACAAATTTATCACTAGGTGGCGATGCCTCGAATCCATACAAAGTACTCAGACTTCAGTTAGTTTTATTGTACATCACTTATAACGATATCATTTTCAGCGTCATTTGATCTGATCTGATTTGATCTACTTCATCATAAACAAGCTGCTTTTTTTTGGAGAGAGTGTGATGTTTACCTCAAACAGCCTTTACAGCATCACCAGACTCTTTTAGGGGCAACGAGATACGTAAAAGGTTCCACAAGCCGATGTGATAAAAACGCCGTCAGAGTATTTCTAGAGGGAATGGCATCACACAATTATGTCTCTACTAGATTCTGATCGGATCGGGAGCGGAAAAACCCGAGGGCGCTTCTAAAGGCTAGGAAATCGACTCTGGTTGACTGGGTAACATGTCTGCGCCGGATGTAGAACGCCTGTGAACCGGGTCTTCATATACTCTTGTTCTTCGAGTACGGTGTTTTGGGCCTATGCGAGTGGGTAATTGTGCATGTTTAGTGTATGATGTTAATGTGTAGTGTCATTATGAGGATCGGGTGAGATGTAAGCTGTATTTAACGTTACTCAAATCAAATATTTGCATAAAAAGTGGTGCAGAAGTTTGATCATACTTTTTACCAGAAGCTGGCATGCAAAATTTCTTTTTTATAAAAAAGAATAAAAATAAATAAAATACTCCTTCGCGTGACCAGGCGCCCGTGTCGCGGAGCTGTTCTCAGCGAAGTGGGTGATGTTCTTCAGTGTGTCCATCAACGTGGTGTGCACCCTGCTCACGCCCGTGATGGCGCAGGCACATTACGCGGCCGCAGTTGTCATGCGCGTCGGCGAGGGCATCGGCGGGGTAAGCAGCAGATACTTAGGTACTTTGTTAAGTTTTGTTTTTAAATAAATCCGCTCAACTCTTAATACAGTTTTAGTAGTGGTAAAGGAGCCTATAACTGTCCCACTGCTGGGCAAACGCCCGATCATTGGTATCAAGTCATCACTACAGTAATTGATGGATAATGGCTTAATCACCATGCTTGCTAAATGCGTGTTGGTAAATACAAAAACCGGGCTATGCATCGTATAATCCGAAACACACTTGCCCGACCTCGGAATTTAACCCTGGACCCTCGGGTATCGGGTCGAGCGCTTTGCCACTCTGCCATCGCTCACATTTGTAAGGTTGCCTGGAAAAGATTGCTTGTTGGCTATAAGGCCGCCTGTTATGTATTATCATATGCCTATTCTTGTGTACATTCAAAGTAAGTCATCATCATCATCACCAGCATTTTTTTTTGTTCCTACTATTGGGGATCGAGCCTTCCCTATGGATGGAAACAAATGCACCACATGGAAAACGGGCCATACGCCACCACGCAGACCCAGTGCCGATTGATGGTTATTAACAACTGCTAATGCAGTTAGGACCAACGGTTTTACGTGCCTACAGAACCAAGATGGGCAAGATTATAATTTTTGATCACCCATCCGATGACCGGCCTTCGCGAAAGTTGCTTAACTTCAGTAAACGCAGATCGAGCGTGATTACCACTGCGCCATCTATCTCCGCAATAAGCTTAGTTGGCAATAAGTTAGCTTTGTTAGCAATAAAGCCGCCTATTGTGCAAGTGCTCAATCTTCTTTCTAATAATATTATATACTTACATATTTATTTATTTATTTATATAGTTACTTATACAATTTATGGAACACTGACTCCCAAGCTAGTAAAAACCGTAATATGGAGCTAGTGTCTTCCCAATAATATTACAGTTTAAGTATTAATAAGTATTAGAGCATACAAAACAGAATCAAACATGCCTTCTTCTTTCTTCAATCTCTGTGTAATTAAATAAAATTTTATTTGTATCTGTTTTCATAAGCCATGCATTACCCATCAATTGTAGTGATGACTTAATTTCAATGATGGAGGCCTTTGCCCAGCAGTGGGACAGTTATTGGATATTTTACTGACTACTTTCGTAAGTGCAATAAAAGTATATGTTTGATTAAGGGCGTGACCTTTCCGGCGATGCACGTGCTCCTGTCGAAATGGGCCCCGCCAGCCGAGCGCGGCGTGATGGCGGCCCTGGTGTACGCGGGCACATCGCTCGGCACCGTCATCTCCATGCTGATGGCCGGAGTGCTCACTGCTAACGTTGGTAAGTATTTCGTTAGAACACTGACATCTAGCACGTGAAGTTGCTGAAGTTGAAGTTCTGCAGCCAAGCGCAGTGATGGCGGCCCTGGTGTACGCGGGCACATCGCTCGGCACCGTCATCTCCATGCTGATGGCCGGAGTGCTCACTGCTAACGTTGGTAAGTATTTCGTTAGAACACTGACATCTAGCACGTGAAGTTGCTGAAGTTGAAGTTCTGCAGCCAAGCGCAGTGATGGCGGCCCTGGTCTACGCGGGCACATCGCTCGGCACCGTCATCTCCATGCTGATGGCCGGAGTGCTCACTGCTAACGTTGGTAAGTATTTCGTTAGAACACTGACATCTAGCACGTGAAGTTGCTGAAGTTGAACTTCTGCAGCCAAGCGCAGTGATGGCGGCCCTGGTCTACGCGGGCACATCGCTCGGCACCGTCATCTCCATGCTGATCACCTAATTCCATTTTTTGGTAGGGACCATTTCAGTTCTATACACGAAGACTTTAAAGGTAATCAGGCAGGACCTACTGATTCCGACTAAGTAAATGATGGCCATTTTGCAATAATAATAGTAGTTACTTACGTGTTTTCTTTTTATAAATTTAATTTTGTGTTTTAATTAGGTAACTAAAATTAATTAGAATGTATGGTCTTCCTACATTTTTATAAAATGAAGACAGACAACATAAAAAAAGTGTTTTTTTACTTTGTCTGCCATTTGACAGTTCACTAATAATAACATGCAAAACTTTAACCGTCTTACAAATAAATAAAGAATAAGGTCCGAATAGTTATTCCGTGTTTTGTTCCTGTCATGTAAACGTCATTTCAAATCTGAGTAAAAAAGACAAAACACGGAATAACTATTCGGACCTTATTCTTTGTTTATTTGTAAGGGGATAAATCTTCAATGAGGTTTGTTATCATCGTTGTGCCTGTGCTTAAGAAGAGGTTTTATTTGTAACAAAGAAGAGTAAGATGACCATGCTTTTAATATTCATGGTTATTAACTTTACTTCCCAGGCAAAAAAAATAAAAGTGGAACGCTGACATGTAAGTTTTATTATTATTGCAATGGTCATCGTTTACTTAGTCGAAATCAGTAGGTCCTGATAACTATGAATAACCTTTTAGAAAGTTGTGCAATCGCAGACTTTTTTTATATTTACAGATAAGCACTGTGCCTTGATCTCACCCGATGTTAAGTGATGATGAGGCCAATTGGTGGAAGCGCACTTCACCTGGGAACCTCAACTAGTTAGGCACAGGCTATCTTATCTCTAGCTGCCGGAACACAACAATGCTACAAACATTAATGTTATGGCGACATATTTACATAAGATGGTGGTAGCTAGCCAGGCGGACAAACAAGTCCTACCACCAACCAAACCGAGTACAAAAACATGCTCCCAAACTTCCTCCCTCTCTACTTACTCCATGAACAAAGAGATGTGCAGAATCGTTAAAAAAATGTCTATCCGCGGATACGGATACGGATATCCAGCACATCATTAAACCAAGTACAAAGTAAAACTTTGTACAGGGGACGCCTTAACGTCAGTTGTCCAAAACTGTCAAATTTCTTCAATAGATGTTCAACCATATGTCATATACGTAAAGTTCAAAGTTTTAATGAGTTAATTTGACAGTTTATGGTAGTCTGATGTGCACTTGTGCAGGCGTGTGTACGAGGTTTAACGTACAGGTTGGGAGAGCGTGTTCTACGTGATGGGCGGGCTGTCGTGCTTGTGGTGCGCGCTGTGGGTCGCGCTGGTGCAGGACTCGCCGCAGCAGCAGCCCTTCATCAGCGAGGAGGAGCGGAATCTCATCGTCACCTCGCTGGGCGGGAAGGCGGGCGACCACTCCGAACACAAGGTGGGTTAAAAAAAGTCGCTTGCTGAAGATGGCCGACGCATGACGAAATAAATTATTCGTTTTATCGAGCTTTTCCCAAACCGCCCCATTATTTATTTAACTGCAATCAGCGATGACAGGCAGGTTCGGATTGGACAGCAAAACGTGGTTTTCAAAGCAAAAAAATGGTTAAATCAGGTACAGACATCAGCTTCATGGTACAGACCACTTCTCTAAATAGAACCTTAAAATAAAAATAGAACTTAACCTCTTTCGCGATGAAGAGTTTTCATTAAAATCGTTAAAAATTGGTATCGATACTTCTGTCAAACGAAGATACCGGTAAAAAAAGTGACGGTAAGCTTGGTATCGTTACCTGCGTAATATTTTACCGGTAAATTAACTGACCGCTTTACACGGATTGGCTATAACGAATATTTAACGAAAAAAGTAGCGATACTTTTCTAGAAAACGTTACCTGCATTAGCCGCTGACGTAGCGGTACCAAATTACCTAGGTACTCTATAGAAATAACGTTACTTATCGGTACTTAAAAAATATTACCGAATAAACCGAATATAAAACGATTCAAGAATGGCGAACATAAATGACTTAATGAACAATTTAGACAAGTTTAATGTATCTGTACCGATAAACTGTGATCCTGAGGAATGTAAAACGTATATATTAAAACCAAAATTGTATTTAAAAATACTTCAACAAAATATTAGAAGCATTAACCGTAACTTTAGTGGCTTACAAGTGTTGCTTGCCCGCATTACCGTGGATTGTGATATAATTGTGTTGTCCGAGTGCTGGTTATCGGCTGGTGCCGCTGTGCCGGGTTTGGATGGTTACACTTATTTCAAAACTTCCAAAAATTATAATAAAAATGACGGGGTGGTTATTTACACAAAGCTACAACTCAATTGTGTTGTTATGGAGCCTGTTTTTTCTGAGGCAAATTGTTTAGTGTTAAAGGTCGGTTTGGATACAGTGATTATCGCTGTGTATAGACCGCCGTGTTTTAGAAATTTGGAGCCTTTTCTACAATCATTACACAATGTATTAGAGTCCGTGACTGGTTATAGAAACATAATCCTTGTTGTTGACATAAATATCAATATTCTAAACACGAATACAGATAGTTCTTCATATCTTGACATCACATCCTTTCACGGATTATTACCCGCTTTGAATAGCCCTACCAGAGCAAATAGTTGTTTGGATCATGTGATTATTAAAACAAAACTACTAAGCTACACGTTTGTTTTAGGCACTACCTTGACAGACCACGAGGCGGTTTTATCTTGCCTTCAATATAAATGTGTAAACCATAATCAAACCCAAACTTTATCACAACGATACAACTATGAAGCCATAAGACATGATTGCTCTAAAATTAATTTTGATGCTGTGTATGCTGAAAATGATCTGAATGTAGCCATGAATCTGTTTATCAACTTTATCTCTGATGCAGTATTACATAACACAATCACTTTTAAGCCTAGCAGAAATAAATCAAAAATTAAACCTTGGATGACTACTGGCCTACTGCGATGTATAAAAACAAGGGATAAGATGCATTATAAACTAAGGAAACATCCCAATGATGACATATTGAGGTTAACATACAAAAGGTACAGAAATTTTTGCAATAATTTAATTAGAAAAATCAAAAGACAATATGACAAGGAAGAGCTTCTTAAAGCGAAAAATAACAATAAAAAATTATGGAAAACTATAAAGTCTATTACAAATCTAGCTAATCAAAACACCAGTCCACGTGAATTATTAAGTATTAAAAATAATATTCAGGATTCAATAGATAGCGTAAATCACTTTTTTGCCAATGTAGGTAAGAGTCTTGCGGATGATATTTCAAATAACGGATTGTTATTGGAACAGTTTGACAGGAGACATAGCATAACAGTATTGAACTCTTTTGTTTTAGTAGATGTTATAATAGAAGAATTAGAAACAATAATTCTGAATTTAAAAATTGATTGTGCTCCTGGTTATGACTCCATTCCTGTGAAAGTTCTAAGAGACAACATAAAAATAATTGCTCCTCCGCTCTTGGACCTGATTAACCGATGTTTGAATGCTGGACTCTTCCCAAATGCACTTAAGAGATCTACCGTACTACCAATTCATAAGACTGGCAAGAAGGATTCTATCAATAACTACCGTCCTATATCCATCCTAACGTCGTTTTCTAAGATCTTTGAACGTGTCATAAATACGCGGCTTGTAAACTACCTCGAATCGAAAAACCTTCTTGCCGACACTCAATTTGGCTTCCGGAAGGGCAGATCGACGGATGAGGCTGTTCATAATTTCGTACAGCACTTAGCGAAGGAGTTAGATAGCAATAAAAAGTGCCTGACCATATTCATAGATCTTAGAAAGGCGTTCGATACAGTTTCATCATCGGTCCTTCTAAGTAAACTAGAAAAACTTGGTATACGCGATACCCAGCTGAGGCTCTTTGAAGACTATTTATCCAACCGTACTCAACATGTGAGGATTGGTGATAGTGTTAGTAGTGAACAACCAATTAACTACGGCATTCCGCAAGGAAGTATTACTGGGCCGACTCTATTTTTATGTTACATTAACGATCTGTGTCAATTAAATATCAAGAATTGTAAAATAACATCTTATGCAGATGACACCGCACTTACTTTCTCTGGAGCCACCTGGGAAGAAGTTTTCGCATTGGCACAAAATGGCTTTAACACTGTGTCTCAATGGCTTGTCGCTAACAGTCTCACATTGAATACTGAAAAAACGGTTTTTGTTTGTTTTTCCATCCGCAATATGAATTTATCTGAGAACTTCAAAATATACGCTCACCAATGCTTGGTTTCTCCATCAACAACATGCTCTTGTCCGGCTATTAACATAACAAATAGTTACAAATATCTTGGTATAACTATTGACCGAAATCTAACATTTACTGAGCACATCCATAACATCTCGCAGAGACTCAGGAAGTTAGTATTCGTATTTAAACAACTGAGACATGTTGCGGATGGTAAAACTATGAAATCTGTGTACACGGCCTTAGCTCAATCAGTTTTATCATATTGCTTAACCTCTTGGGGTGGTGCGGACAAAACTAGGCTGATTGAACTGGAAAGAGCCCAGAGACTAATTCTGAAAGTTTGCCTTTTTAAACCCAGGCTATTTGCAACTACAGCTCTATATCGTGAGGCTGAGGTACTAACCGTGAGGCAAATGTTCATACTGTTGAACACTCTCAAACAACACTCATTGGTAGATTATTCATCTAAATGTACACTATCAAGAAGACAATATACAGTGTGTACCATTGAGTCAGTTCGCACATCCTTCGCCAAAAAGTTCTTTTACACACTAGGTAAAAAAATATATAATCACCTTAATAAGATACTTAACATCTACTCTAAATCTAAATTAGAATGTAAAGAGATAGTTACTCTATGGCTATTGAAGCAAACATACGACCAGACAGAAGCACTAATTAAGTAAAATTTTAATGTCAGTTAAATTACAAAAACACGCATACACACACACAACCCCACACACCTCATCTCACACACACACACGCACACACGCACACACACACACACACACACACACACACACACACACACACACACACACACACACACACACACACACACACACACACACACACACACACCCTCACACACACCCTCTCACACACAAACACTTACATAATTTGTTATATTTCGTTTATTTTTACTTTTTATTTTTACTTTTACTTTACGTTTATTTTAAGTTAAATCCATGTATTACGAGGGTCGGAGGCCTGGAGCTCTATAAAATCGGCAGGCCACTGCCTAGTTTAGACTCCAGTCTCCCACAAATATTAAACTGTTCTTATAGGTTAAGTACATTGTTTATTGTATTTTTGTGGAGAGAAAATAAATAAATTTTATTATTATTATTATTATTACTTGGGAATTTGGTAACGGTATCAAGCCCTGAATTGAAGACTGAAATATTCATTTATTTAGGTATTGGTTTTCTACACAATACATTTTTTTTCCTTTAGTTGATGGCTTCGTGCGATTAGCACATTTACGCAGTGTCAAAGTATTTTTTTTTAATACTTACATAAATATACAATATTTCCTTCCAGTACCATGATGATGAATGATAATAGAAATGAGAAGTGAGAAATGATATACCCCCCAACCCCTCGAGTATCTCATTAAAGATGTGGGGCTTTACTAATTCCTCGGGCGGACTTCTCGAGAGAATTTGAAAAGTGAAGTTGCACTGTTTTGTTTCATTTGCCAACACTCATGCGCACTTACGAACACTTAACGGTTAATAATCCACCATTATTTCACAATAATATTCGACATAACACAAATTTTAGAAAATAAAACAAAACCGCAGACATGACTCTTCACTTTCCCGCCTAGAAGTCCCCAACATACAATAAAATACAAATATTTTTTTATTTAAACAAAATCTTTCATATTTATTTAACATCGTTACTGTGATGTTAGGATAACCTCGTAGGTAGAGATATATATTATTATGTCTGTTGACCTGGCACAGTTACCCTGTTAGCTGGCTTTATCACACATCTATGTTGCACCTAGCCACTTGGGACTACCAGACTTCTATTGACATGTCAGAGTAGGTATTGACAGTTGAAGCTAGCTAATCGCGTAATGGATGTCCATCCATTACTAAATTGGCAAACTCAATGCAATTTTATTAAATGGAATTCTTACATTGTACTTTATAAATTGATTGCAACGTTATAAACGTTGTAATCAATCAACCGTACAAAACCGTACAATCAACTGTACTTTTAAAAAAATACATCATCTAATATATAAAATTCTCGTGTCACAGTTTTCGTTGCCATACTCCTCCGAAACGGCTTGACCGATTTTGATGAAATTTTTTGTGCTTATCCGGTATCTATGAGAATCGGCCAACATCTATTTTTCATCCCCCTAAATGTTAAGGGTGGTCCACCCCTTAATTTTTTTTGATTTTTGAAATTTTTTCAATACAAAATGATTTGTTTGTAGTGTTGTCATGGAAACTGTCAAAGCGGTACGAAGTCCGCCGGGTGCAGCTAGTTTGACTATAAATATCGAAAATGATTGCCATTGGAAAATACCTACGAAGTCCATATGATTTTTTTAATGCATTTTTAATGTACTTTTTTGTGTCTCTAACTATTGTAATTGGTTATGAAACCGTTTTAAACTTTGCTCAATAGTAGTACTAGATTCACGATGAGCATTTCAAAAACACAACGAGAAAATATATGGCAACAATTACCTTTTCTCCGATGAAAGCAAACATTAAGAGCAAACATTTTGCAATATTGATTGAAAAAGACTAGACAAGGTGGAACGACGATCTTCGCAAGGTAGCTGACAAGAGCTGGATGAGAGAAGCTGCGGATCGTGTTCAGAGGCGTCAGAGTGAACGATTTTTTTTTTTTTTTGGGGAGAGTTTGCTGATTGCCGCTGCGGCATTTTCAGCTTCACCGGGCTTTTTGGGGGCGGCGAGGAACGTAAAGGGTCCCTCAAGCCGTGTGAAACGAATCACCTTCAGAGGTTATCTAGAGGGAACGGCATCGCGCACAAGTGCGCGTCCCCGTGCCCTACTAGATTCTCCGAAGGGTTCGGATCGGATCGGGAGAGAGTGAACGAGAGTGCGGCAACTTCATACAAGCGCTCCGAAACGCACGCACACAAGCTCGTAGTTCACCTACATTAGCACACAGAAAAAAGCACGGGAAAGGAGTACGCGATGACGCGGGCTGTCCCCGCAATCGCGGATCGGGCAGCGTGTGTTGCTGTGGTAACGGAGAATATATATGTCACTGAGCGCTGCCGATCAGTATACACGTATTTTTCTTGGTTTGGGTGTCGCGATTGCGAGTTTTGTTGCATATAGGTCTACATAGGCCTGTTTTTATGAGGATGTCTCAACACACACAACCATAATCCCAGTTTGTCCTTTTTTACTTTGCCGACAGATATAACAAGGTAAGTTTACAATATAAAAGACACCCAAATTAACACAATAATAAATTAACTATGTGGTACAGCTTGGTACGTCGACTCAAGGTCACGTCACTGTTGCCGCACTCTCGTTCACTCTGGTGGCGTGCACAAGAAGAGGCCTATGTCCAGCAGTGGACTGATGTAGACCGATATCACTTTTATCACATTTTGTATTATAAATAAGAGCAAATGATTTTTGTTCAGTTTTTCATTTTTGAACTATTATTGTTCGAAGTTTTAATTAAATAAATAAATAAATAAATGCAGAAGCTGCCGGTGCCGTGGGGCGCGGTGCTGCGGTCGCCCGCGTTCCTGGCCATCTTGGTAGCGCACACGTGCTCCAACTGGGGCTGGTACATGCTGCTCATCGAGCTGCCCTTCTACATGAAGCAGGTGCTCAAGTTCAACATGACTGAGGTGAGCGGTTTGGAGCACTTAACATTTTTTTTCTTATATTTTACGGGTAAGCACAGTGCCTTTATCTCACCTGATGTTAAGTGATGATAAGGCCAACGGTGGAAGCGCACTTCACCCAGGATCCTCAATTACTGAGGCACTGTCTATCTTCCCCCCGCTGGGAATCGAACCCGGGACCTCTGGGTCAGACATCGGTGGTCTTAACCACTAGACCACAGAGATGGAAAAAAAGAAACATTTTAAATTTTTGAAGAGATTGCTTTTTGGTGAAGCCGACCTTCAGCGGTTCAGCAAAACCCTGTGGCGTAACCGGACTTTTAGAGAAGGTGTTAAACTAAAGGTTCCATAAGCCGAAGTGATTGTACATCAGCAGAGGGTTTCTATAGGGGAGGTGAAAATACTACATTGATTTAGTTTTTATGTGCATATTCAGAAGGCATATTTTAGCAAGAAAGTTCACTATGCATTAGAGTTAGCAGATGTCTAAAATGTTTTTCGTTTCACATTACTCTATAAAAATTAGATCCTAGATCACCACAAATATACCATGTTCTTTTGAATAAACGCTGGTTATGGTTATGGTCTTCGGTGATGCAATAAGTCATGACATTAAAAGTAGCGTCCGTCTAGACGAAAACACACTTCAGTAAATATTAGATTTTTGTGAAAACTTTTCTTCTCTACTACAAACGGCCCTTATTGTACACAGAACGCAGTGACGACAGCGCTGCCGTTCCTCTCGCTGTGGATCTTCAGCATCGGCCTCAGCAGGACGCTGGACTGGCTTCGGAGCCGGGGAACCATCACCACCACCACCGCTAGGAAGATCGGCACTCTGTTCGGTAAGGAAACTCGTTGGTGTAACGAGTCAAAATGAAGACAGCGGCAGATTTTGTGTAGAATTAGTGTTTAATTAAAGTGAACAATGATATTTCTACATTAGCATCCGAATCCGAAGAAAAAATAATCTTTACATTATTTAACGCGTGTGTATGAATGTGTGGGTGCGTTCATACGTGCTAAACCTTTTGACCGTCACAGCATAAATGCTTCGCTGTGCCGTGTCCTGTAAAACAGAAGAGAGACAAAATCATAACAGTAATTCATTAATTATGTTTTTTTATAGTTCTAGGTGTCTTTTGCGATTTTCACCATTCGATCACGTTATCGAAAAAGAGAATTTGTTTGTCATTGAAGCCTTTTTCTGGTGCCAAACGAGGATAGTTAAAACGAGTGCAATGTGCCAGTTTTAATGATATTTGGTCTGTGAACAATACGAATATTGTAATAAATTCAAGGGTGTTATTTAAACGGTTAGCAAAGTATCCGTATTTTTGTTAGAAAAATGCTAGTTAGGCAGCAAAAAAGCTAGTTGGGCAGAAACTAAATGGTCAGCAAATATTTCTAAATCAGTCTGCAACTTATATCATTCTGAACAGCAGTCTTATGCCGCTCCCCCTTCCGTGACTGGGAAAAAATAATTAACTTAACCTAACCAACAGTAAGGATTTCTTATGCTGACCGATTGTATTATTCTGCTGACCAAATAATAATTTTGCTGACCAAATATTTATTTTGTAATACAAATAAATATTTCCCTAAATTCGAAAGGGAAATTATAACAACAATAATTACGTAACAGTTCTTTAAAAACTAATTTTTATTTGACCTTAGCATTTAAAATGAGCTATTTAAAAAGTACTAGGCAATTAGCATGGTATTTTGATATCGAGAAGAAAAAAAATGTTTGTTTTGCCTCCAGCATCCGTGGTCCCCGCCGTCTGCCTCCTCTCCCTTTGCTACGTGGGTTGCGCTCGCGGCGTGGCGGTGGCCCTCACTGCGATAGGAGTCACGGGCATCGGCGGCATGTTCTGCGGCTTCCTCTCCAACCACATCGACATCGCGCCTAACTTCGCGGGTATGGTTTTTATTTACTTTTTTTTTAAGTTTAGTTTGTTCCTTAAGGAACCGGCTAAGGTCATCGACCATGCTGCCATGTCATTAGTTTCTTAATTTCATTGTAATACATAAATAAACAATATTATATTAATGATGATGAATGATAATAGAAATGGGAAGTGAGAAATGATATTACCCCCCAAGCCCTCGAGTATCTCAGTAAAGATGTGGGGCTTTACTAAGTCCTCACGCAGACTTCTTGTGAGAATTTGAAAACTAAAGTTGCACTGTTTTGTTTCATTTGCCAACACTCATGCACACTCACGAACACTTAACGGTTAATAATCCACCATTATTTCACATTAATATTCGACATAACACAAATTTTAGAAAATAAAACAAAACCGCAGACATGACTCTTCACTTTCCCGCCAAGAAGTCCGGTTTTTATTTACTTATTTGCTTTCTTGTTGTACAGACGCCTATCCAAAACTGTCAAAATCTTCAATAAATGTTCAACCATATTCCATATACATAAAGTTCAAAGTCTATTGAGGAAATTTGGCAGTTTGTGATAGTTTGATGTGAGGCGTGTGTACAATAAATAATTTTGAAAACTTAAACAAAAGTCCATGCAGAACTCTGCAAGGGCACTGCAAAATCTTATAGTAAATATGGCATTATTAAAAACAAATATGCGCAATTTGCTTCTCTTGTAATGTCTCAATGGAAGGAACACCTTTTTATGACGACTATATTATATTCTTTTTAATATTTTAAAAATGTATTTAATCGTTATTAATATCCGATAATTGTGCAACTTGTTTTCTTGTAATTTCGACTTCATAACGACGATATTATAAATTCCTTTTTTTAATGCCCTTAATATATCTATTTAAGATAGGGTAGGTATTTTAGACAAAATAGGACTGAAGCGCATTCATTGTACTTTATAATGTTTCCTTTAGTTTACTGCAAGATAATACAAGAATTTATACCTACTATGAAAAGTTTGAATTTCCCTTATAACAGAAAGCTTTACCCACCTAACCCGGATTTACGGAAATACATATCCATAAGTTTGATTTAATCAGCTTATTGGTTTAAAAAAATAAGCTATGATGTTTGTTTGCGATACCGAAATGTGGAATGAATCTAAACACTACGTAAAATGACAGTGGTTCATAAGCTACATGACTGTTATTTGTCCCAGGAACGCTGATGGCGATTACTAACACCGTGGCTACCATCCCGGGCATCGTGGTGCCTATATTCGTCGGAGTACTCACACACGGGAATGTAAGTAGTATTTTTATTATTTGAATTTTAGAGACAATGCTCGTTCTCGAATCGAAGCTCGAATCCAAGGGTCGTGTTTGATTCCCACTCGCTTCCTGCGACTGGTTGATTTTATTCTAGTAAAATTTTGTTTTGTAAGTAGTATTTTGTATTTATGTTGTTGACCCGGCGGACTTCGTACCGCTTTGACAGTTTCTATGACAACAAAACTAACAAAGACATCAAATGTTTCACAGCTAGGAACATTTTGTATGGGAAAATTAAATTGTCGTTTTTAAGTAAAAATATTTTTTTTCTTTTAATTTTCTTCTTTACAACCTTGTCCTGACAATAACAAACACAAAAAAAAAAAAAGAATTATACAATTTTGTGAAGTCGATCGGAAGTTATGCGCGTACATACATTTCAGTGATTTATTGTGCGTTTAAAGATATTATATTTTTATTACTTTCATTTGTCATCCATCACATAATTGCACTTAAAATATTATCACTGCACCACCCTATGGTTGACTGGTAGAGAATGCCTCAGGCATTAAGTCCGTAATAATTTATGTTGCAAAAGTCACATCATTATCATCATCACTTAAAATTTTAAGTCCAACTGGCTAGCTACCGTTTACCTTTTGTCATTTTTAAAATTCACAATTGACATTGACATCAATGTTAGTAAAATTGTTGTGTTTCGACAGTTAGAGACGATGTAGTGTGTGACTCGCCTTACCCTATCGATACATTTGATTGCATTATACTTCAGCATACTTCAATTGAATTGAATTATTACTGAGGTATAATGCAATTCCGGAGTGTCACACACAACATAGCCAGTTCCAAAATAGTTGAGGATTCCAGGTGAAGTGCGCTTCCACATACAGCCTTACCATCACTTGAGATGAAAGCCAAGTGTTTACCCGTAGAAAAGCTTATGCTAAACGACTTTATTTTCATATTCCATAGGAGACGATTACCGCATGGCGCGTGATATTCTTCGTGACCATAGGGTTGTACATCATCGAGATATTGGCGTACACGCTGTTTGGATCCGGCGAGGAACAACCCTGGAACAAGCCGCCTGGCAAGACCGACGACGTCGAGACCAAGCCGCTCAAAAACGTGGAGAAGACTGGCGACAGCGTGTAAACACTATTATATCTTTTTTGAACTAGTATGTATCTCTGAATACCGTTAAAAAATGGTTTCGCTACTTCTGTCAAACGACAATACCGGTATGCTTGGTATAATTTACACATAGGTGACATTTTTACCGATAAACCGCTTTACGCGGATTGGCTAAAGCACTATATTTAACGAAAATAGTAGCGATACTTTTCTAGAGCACGTTACCTACATTATCAGTACCAAATTACCTTTATTGAAATAACGTTACTTATCGGTACTTATATTGAAAATAAATAAACTTAACTGCCTAATGGAGATGAAAAGTCAATAGTAGTCAAGTCAGCAATGCATTTTTAATGATAGTATATGCTCGATATTGTTTACTTATCATAATAATTTATAAGCAATTAATGTTTTGGTTAGTACTTATGTATTTTTATACTCTTTATGTACTTATTGTGGATTTGATGTTATTGCCATATTAGTTAATAAAATAAGCCATACTTTCTATAAATAATCGTAGATTTATATACTACTTGTATACATTTTCATATAACTTATTGTATAATAAGCAGACGCTTACAGACGTAAAGATTGTGATTTTATTAAACGCAGTGTTTAAAAAACTAAAATTGAAACTTGTTTAAGATTTGTACTCTTTCATAAAAAAAAACATGCCATTCTGAATAGAATATTATCTCAAAATAGGTGGTATGATACAATATTTCTTAAAATCCACTATGATTAACTCAAAATTTAGTAAATTAAATTTAAATAATATGCTATGGTAGTGATTTCAATTCTAATAATATGTTGGAATTTATCTTGGCTATGCTTTAAACATTATCTTAACGTGCATTTTAACTGCTTTAAGTGGGTTGAAAAATATCTCTTTAGATTTTAATATTAGATTTAATTGTCTATATGTGTTTAAGAATGTTTAAGACTACACATTTATGACTACGAGAACAAACGGAAACGGAAAATGTTATTCAATTATACATTTTGAACCTTTTGGTTCCATTTTAAATATTATTATTTACAATCTTACATACATCACAAAATAGAATTAATATTTTGCTACTGATGATGATTGTCATAGTTATCAGTTATTTCGTTTATTTATTTATTTTTTATTTCCCGCCTGCTCGTTTGCCTCCTTCTAATATATATAAAAAAAATATATATATTCCATATTAAGTTTTAAGAACTTACCAAATACTTAGGTACTTACTTATATGATTTTTATACTTATTTTATATGAAAGTTATTAAAATAAACGTATTCGTTCAGTGTTATAATTTTATTTTCTTCTACACAAATTATTTACAATACATACATGGTATCTGATATAATGCGACTGTGTTGTAGAATCGGAATCAACACTAATCAAAACAATTTTGTATTTACATTAATTGTCCTCTTTTTCTTTTGCTTATTATGATCAATGATCAGAATAACATTACTGTAGTTTAAGGAAAAATTTAAACTCAACCATACAAGAACGATTTCCAAGACAGCTGCAAACTGTAGTCCGCAAGCGTCACTGCACTGTAGGCCTAGCACGAACTTCTGTCGAAATCATGACGTCAAGTTTCAGACACGCTAACGTCATAAAATCTATGAAATTACGTCTGTCAATTGTTGTGGCGCTGTATTTATTTTCAAACATTAACCCTTTTTACATTATTAAACGAATACTACAGTCGTTCATGCTTGGCCCACTGATTTGTTATTACGTAATTGTTAGAAAATCTTTACCTATATCTGTCTATTTTACCCGTACGAGTCTCGAGATGTAGGAAGGCCCATAGTTAGCTGCGACTGAGGGGGTGACCAGCACCCCGTACTGGGGCTCTCCCTCGCCGCTGGCGAAGTGGAGCGTGCTGCTGAGGCCGGACAGGCTCGCCGATAGCTCCCTGCAACGTCAACGATAACAGTTTTATACCCGTTATTCAGTCAACGTCTACTGCAGAGCTTAGAACTTCCTACATGAGCACATAGCACATGGGACTATAGCTCAGCACGCTATCACAATGTGGGTTGAACCACTGCTGTGTACCAAGAGGTGGCAAACGTAACGTAACGTGACAATAATAATCACCGCCACACGGCCTCCCATTAGCACCAGGGAAGACCACTAGATGCTTCGGCGGACTTTTTGGAAAGGCTAGTCCTTTTTTCTTAAAAGAGCTTGGTTCTTGAAAGTCCTTGAGTTGTAACAGTCCGGTCCGCGAATATCGCCGCTGTAAGCTTTGGAAACAAACAGTGATAGACTGCTCTGCATGTCTGAACTGCCACCTATTTTGCCTGGTAAAATTTACTAGAAATGTTTGGATAATATGTGGGGTTCCCCCTCCCCCTCCCCTATTGATGTCATGTCATGTCATGGTCTACTCACTTAAACACAGAAAAATATCTTCACCCGATTTTAGGGCTAGGCCACGGGAGCAGTTAAAACTGACATACTAACGTCCGAAGCATGCTGCCACTTACCTGACGCAAGCCACCACGCCGTGGTCCTCAAAGGCCCGTTTGAGCGCCATGTGCACGACGCCGTCGTTCTGCACGGGGCTGAGCGTGCACGTCGAGTACACCACCGCCCCGCCCACGCGCACTAGCCGAAGCGCGGCGCTGTAACAGTCCAGGGCTTGCAACCGGCACCAAAAATACAGGTATCATTTCGGTAAGTACCTGTATTTTTTCGGTTCCAAGATACCGATTCTTCAATGAGTACCGGTATAGTACCCCAAAATTACCGGTACCTACGTTGCCAGTCTGTTTGTCACGTGATATGCAGTGCTCTGCGATCGCGTGAAATTAACATAAACAGGCAAACTAACGAGACGAGAGCGCTACGCATGCAGTTGCCAATCCAATCGCCACTCATTTATCTACTCAAGTCTCTCTCGCTCGCACTAATAAATTTGGTTACCTGGTAACGATATTAGTACCTGTATTATATCTGTATAATAACGGTATACCGGAATAAGTAGTATTCTACTTACCGGTACTCATCGGTTAACCTGTATTATTAATACCGGTACCAAATCGTCACCGATACTTTATTAAAGTCAAACGTACCGGTTATTGAAAATACCGGTATTCCAAGCCCATTGTTAACATATTGTTACCAAAGATGCACTTTGTTACCTGACAGACATTTACTGCCTTACCACAAAACGATGGCTTTATAGCTAATATAGTTAGACAGAGACACAAATACTTTAAACACGTTTTTAAACGCACGTCTGTTGTGTGTATCAATAAACAAATAAATAAGCCATTGTTTAACTTTAAACACTGTTTTGCAGTAAAAGGGTAGGTGTCTGTAATATTTGTGTTTGCCAAAAAGGAGGATTTACAGTTAAAAAGTTGTCTTACACCAGCAGTTGCGACTGCAGCTCGGGCAGCCGCAGCCGTTCCTTGACGCGGTCGGGTCTGAAGATGTTGTTTTCATCCTCGTTGACTGATACCCGGTCGGTGGTGCACGGTACGTCCACTAGTACCTACGGTCAACATAAAACATATTTTATTTTTAATTATTTATAAGGTCTGGAAAAAAAAAATCTGAATGACCACCTTCAAACCTTATCCCTAGTTTTGCCGCCGAGAGCTGTGACCCAAAATGAATAAAACATTTATTGGTATTCACTCAACTAAAAAAACTGGGAAACTAAAAATAACAAAAATATACCTTACTGCCGTACTCAGAGACGTCAATTAAGTTTTAATGAGAATTAAGTCTCTTGCTGTCACTTTCTTATGTATAGTGCTAAATAGAGAAGGAAAGGCATTTAATTGTCATTAAACTTAAGTGACAACTCTGAGTACGGCAGTAAGTGTTACATAGGTGTATGGTGTTGAGCCAATCAAAGGGTTCCGACTCTATTTTCATTGCATTCAAATTATTAGACATGATTTGATTAAATGAAATATCATTTAATCAAATCATAATGATAACGCGAAAATACCAATAGGGTTACAAGCGCCACTAGTTTGCGGTGATCGCTTAAAGCACGTTCATACTGCCTGCTTTATAAAAAAGCAATGTGTTTAAAGTAGCGGGCCCAAGTGTGTACCTTGTCGAAGCCGTGGTCATCGGTGAAGTCGCGGCCGTCGACCCTGCTCAAATGCACGCGCTCACGCCACTTGTCGCTCGTTTTAAAGTCGAACAAGTAATCGCTGAATATTCTCTCTGTTCTATAGAAAAAAAAGAAAAAAAAAGAATTATTAACTTGTCTTGTTAACCCACTACCACCAAATCTAATGAGATTGTGTAAACGTCAGTAGTCTAAAGGAGCTATAGGGACTGAACTACAATTTCTTTTATGTTCGGTTCAATTTCAACTTCAAATCCTTTTCTTTGCTGACATAGAAAATATGTAGTTTTAATTAACACATTATATTGATCTTGAACTAAATAAAATAAATTTAAAATTAAAACAGTCCCCCGTGCAGCGTGTCTTTGCTTTGGACACAAAGGCCTCCTCCAACGACCTCCAGGCATCCCTATTTGTTGCCAGCCTTGTCCACAGTGGTCCAGCAATCTTTTTTAGGTCATATGACCATCTTTTATTCGGATACGGTTCTTACAGACGTACAGTGAACTGCAATAGTAGATGATGTTTTCTAAGATGTCAAAATTAAGTTTTTAGCGTGTTAGTTACTATTTTGTTATTTTGTTAAGTAGCTAAAAGTCAAAGTCTAGTCAAAGTCAGCCAAAGTCTGTAGGCTAGTGCCTAGTGGCTACTAGTAGTCTAGTGCCTAGTGGCTACTAGTAGTCTAGTGCAGGTTTCTCGATGGTTTTCTAAGATGTTAAAATGAATTTGTTTTCAGATTGTTAGTTGTATTTTACTATGTAACATCAGTCAAAGGTTGTACAATTACACTAGTGCAGGTTCCTCGAAACTTAATAAATTACCAGTAACTTTTGCTATTTGCAAGTACCTGTTACTGCGCGATATGGAAGAGTCGTTGCAGACCACAGTGGAAGGTAGCAACGTCTGCAGCGCGGCCAGGGCTTTGCCCCCGGGCGCCGCGCACATGTCCAGGACTCGGTCACCGGGCGACAGGCACAGGGCAAGCACCGCCACCACGCTGCCGCAGTCCATAGGGTAGTAGTTGAATACTTCTGGAGCACGAGGAAAATTACAAACGTATAATATACATACATCCCCGTGTGATGCCGGGGATAAAAAATTGCACCACCCTATCTCTTCCCGTGGGTGTCGTAGAAGGGGACTATGGGACCATTCCAGAGGATGGGCAGCAGCGTCTCTCTGTGATTATTCTCACCGTACTGCGATCGCCAACCCGCCTGCCAAGCATGGCGATTATGGCAAATTCCCCTCAAAATGATTTATCCTTGAGGGAGGCCTTTGTCCAGCAGTGGACGTCTTTTTGGCTGAGATGAATATAGATACATACATACTTTCGAGGTGCTCGATGGCGCAGTGGTTAACGCGCCCGGTCTGCGAGTGCTAAGGTTGAGCTGTTTTCGCAAAGGCCGGTCATCAGATGGGTGCGTGACCAAACTTTTATCATCTCGAGATCCTCGGTGCTTCGGAAGGCACACAAAGCCGTTGGTCCCGGCTGCATTAGCAGTCGTTAGCAACCGCTAACCCGCACTGGTTTACGGCCCGTTCTCCATGTTCATCTATAAGGAAGGCTCGTGCCCCAGCAGTGGGAACTTAAAACGAACTGATGATGATGATGACACAAGTACACACGACACGTATTTCCTATTTTCTACAACACGGAGTCGACTGGCACAGCGTAATATATTTTTCATTGATATCCAATCCTATTGTGACTGCATAAGGTCAAATTATGGTTGCTTCTATATTGCCACCACCAGTGGAAGGGTTAAACGAGGTGGGAAGAAGGTTGCGGGTCGGCAAGGTGAGAATGGCTAGAGAGCCACAATCCTGCTCCAACAGCTGTCCTCGCATCTGGACTCTGCTTCTGCTTAACATTAGGCAGAGAAGTCAGTTGACAAGACATAAGAAAATAAAAAAAAACGAACGAGCTTTACAGTAGTTGCATATGATGTTTAACATTTGACATCTCACCTTTTGAAATCAATATTACAATAGAAAATAGAATATAGAATTAACAATGACATATACTTTTTTCTCTTTCTTTTTCCTTTTTTATTTTGTTTTTTTTTATTTTGCTAACAAACTCGCAAACAAACTACTGATTGATATAATATATATATATATTTCATGCACTGGCTTACTTCAAAAATAAGGAGACTGCTGAAGGTAAGCTTCAGTCTCACTGTTACTGTTCCTTTTTCACGAAATCACTCCCACATATTATTGTATATAGATGGCGAGCGGATCACACTGTTACGGATCTAGATGTTACGGTACTTCCGTCCCATTTCTACGAAATCACTCCCACAAATTGTATATATAGAAGGAGAGCGGAAAGATGTTACACATCAAAAACCTTTTGCTTTGCAGTTGCTGCGTCGCAAGAAGCCAGTCGTGGCCGAGCGGTAATTGGTTCTTTTAGCATGGTCGGAGGAGCTGCAGCCTTAATGGGTTGCTACTTAAACGGAATAAACCTTACCAGTATTGCACCTCTTTGGTTCCGGAAACATGGTCCACTCACTGTCCATTTCGTAAGTGTACACTTTCAAATGTTCGGGGAACACAAACTCTGTCTCTGGTTCTTTTAACATGGGAAAGTCTTTGTTGGCTGTGAACAAGTTTAACTAGTTATTTTTAACTGTTTATGAAAAATAATGTTTTTAATTTAGTAATCTTTATGTCTCGACTCTCTTTTGTTCTTTTTGTTGTTGTGTATTAAAGTGTGTAGGTGCAAAATTCGAACAAACATAAGCGCCAACTGACTTATTGGTTAGACAAAATTATATTTCACTAACTGTGTGGATCGAAGCTGATCTATTAAATTAGATAGCACTAGAAATTTGCCACTATTATTATTAACATTAGACACAATGAAATTTTGTAAGATTTTTATATATGATAAATAGAATGTATTCTATATAATAAAAAGAGTCAATTATTCACTTACTAGACAAGTAGGAGAAATAAAAAGATTCTGGTACCCAATCGTCCATGCCCTTGAGTGTGGTGGCGGGTATGTACTGGTAGAGAGAGTCAGCGGTCATGCCCAGGGCCGGGTTAATGATGCGAGTCTCGTCTATTTGGGACTCTTTTGTTAAACTTATGCCAGAATTAGATTTAGTACCACTGAAAAATAATACAATAAATCAATCTGAAAAAAGATACTAGCATAACAGTTCATCAAAATATAAAATATATATTTTGTTTTTGTTTATACTGTTTATAAACTACTACTAAAGAACCGCCGCCGCATGAATTATGCGGTACTGACAAATTTCAATATTAAAAATAAACTTAAGGCCTACTTTCTTGGTAACTATTATTTCGTAGATGTTGTTTACCCTATTTCTTTAATGGTAACTTTAAACTATATAAGTACTTCTTAAATGTCTTTATTTTATTACATTTACGTTTATATTATGATTTAAAAGAAAAAACTAAACTATATAAGTACTTCTTAAATGTCTTTAGTTAAGAGTATTGTGAATGTAGTCGCATTATAATAACAATAATTACATAATATTTTATAATAAAAATTAATTAATATATTAATTAATTAATTAATTATATATATATTTTTTTTATAATATTTTTATATTAAATATTTATAAAATTTATAAAAACAGTGAAAAAATTAAACACCCGACCGATCAAGCCAGGAATTTATTTTATATTGTAAATATGTTTTTATATAAAATATTGTAAAAAAAAATCTTAAGATACATATTTAATAAAGAGAATAATAATAATAATAAATATTTATTTCGGAATAAGTTAGTACATCTTCCATATTAGTTGTTAGTAACAATGATGACTTATTATAACTATGTTAATTTAGTATTGCTCGTGGAAATTTTTTCAACATTTGTGTTTTAGTAGAAAATGTTAAATTAAATGCTACACTTTACACTTACACTTTTGTATCATTTGTGTATAAAGACACATTTGTAAGGTTCAACTTGTCAGGTGTTTCCTCACTCTGAGGGTAAACGCTTGCTATGTCATGAGATTGAACTTTGTCTACATACTGCTGAAGTTTACTTTCTGTATTGACTGCTGTAGGTGAATCAGTTTTAGGGCTATACTGACTGTGGAACTCTTGTTGCACCAGCATAAGATTTTTGAGACAGTGTGCTCCTGAAAAAGTTACAAATAGTAAGATGTATATGTATCAACTATATAATTTTATATGTAAAATCTAATATGTTGTAATTTCACCAAAGAACGAAAATAGTATAAAATTTTTTACTACAACATTGTTCAATGGTTCAATCCAGAATGCTCTACCATCCATACCCATTTAACTGTTTTGTATACTTTTTATTGTTTTACAAGTAGAATAAAGAATTATCTTTTATGTTTGTGATTACTTTTGCATAGCCATGACTTATCTATATTTTAAGTAGGAGAAAAAGACTTCTATATAAATAGTCCTAATTGTCACACTTTTCATTTATCCTTACTTACCCAATAGCTCTGTGCTGTGGTGTACAAATATGTGGGTAAAAATATGGTGTACTTCTCTTTATAGAGGCTATAGGGTATAGGGTATAAGAAATTAATAAAAGTTTCCAGTCAAATATTACTATCTATTAGTCACATCCACATAGGTACATAGCTTTGTAGCCTTTTCAACTGCATGTTTGTCTTATTGTGAAATGCTAAGTTTTTTTCTTATACTTTATAATTATGTTGATATATCAAAATTCAAAATCATTTATTAATTTTAGTAGCTCACATGAATGTCACTATGCTATCGGTTTGTAAGTCTACACATGGCAAAAGACTTTGTACTGAGAAGAGACAACAAGAAATGTAACTACCTCTATTTACAAGGAACTCGGTAGTTTCATCAGGGTCTCCATAGTTATTGACGACGGCCACATACTTAGAGCGGCGAAGCAGCGCTTCTTTCATCGGCTCCCACTTATTGCCAAAAACAGATCCATAGAAATCATCAAAATGATTCATAGCTTTGTATTTGGCGCTAGTTTTCCGTCTTAACTTAGCCTGTAATCAAAATATCATTAAAAGTGTAAATTAAATGATTTTTTATTTCCATAAAATAATATTATGTGTACTGACCCAGTGGGTTTTAGATTTATTTCTAGCTTGCACAAATAAAAATGAACACATGAATGTTTGTTTACATAAATTTGAGATTGACAGCATATTTGTTTTATAAACAATATTGTGCTAATGAAACTTGGTACTTTACTGTAAGTTTAAAATAAATATGTTAATAAATCGAATGCACAATTTGTTTTAGGTTATATTATATTATGACTTTTTCATTTTTCTTCTCGCATAAAAAAAGATCAACAGAGGAATGAAAGGGATCTGTTTTATACAGCCAATAGCCTTCTTCATAGACTATTCTTAGGGTCTTCTTGAGAGAATTTGAAATAAGAAATTCTAATCGTGCTATTTTATTACATTTACGTTTATATTATGTTTTTATATTAATTTAGAGAAGTGTTTATTTGTTTTTATTGTTCTAGTCAATATTTTATTTTAACAAACAATTTGAAATAAATAATAATAAATACATATTTTTTTAAATAGCCAACGGACTTCTTGGCGGGAAAGTAAAGAGTCATGCCTACGGTTTTGTTTTATTTCTAAAATTAGTGTTATGTCGAATATTAATGTGAAAAAAAAAATAATGGTGGATTATTAACCGTTAAGTGTTCGTGAGTGTGCATGAGTGTTGGCAAATGAAACAAAACAGTGCAACGTTACTTTTCAAATTCTCTCAAGAAGTCTGCGCGAGGACTTAGTAAAGACCCACATCTTTACTGAGATACTCGAGGGGTTGGGGTTGGGGGGTTCTAAATTTCTCACTTCTCATTTCTATTATCATTCATCATCATCATAATACAGGAAACAAGACAGGAGAAGTAACTAATGAAATTAAGAAACATGGAAGCATGGTTTATGACCTAAGCCAGTTCCTCAGGGGACGAACTACACTTAAAAAAAGAAAGAAAAAGAGAGCATTAGAACCTCTTGCTCGCACTTGCCCGCGAACAGCAAATAGAAGTATTGATTTGTTTACAAGTAGCTGAGCACCGTGTGATATTTCAAGTGTTCTATACTACTTGTAGCCCGTGCAACCTTGTCAAAACGTCTACGAGATAATATCCCATTGTAAATTACTGCCTTTCGTGTCAGGCCCTTATCAGTGGTTCGTGCCAGTTAAGCGGCGCCGCGAACTAAGTTTCGAGGACCTTAAAAGCATAATTACTACGGTGGTCGAGTTGTTTTATCGATTGCAACTCCTTGCGTGCACAAATACGCGCGGGCATATTTCAATCATATGGAACACGATAGGTAATAATATAAAAAATGTGCTATGGAGCAACGGTAGATATTAGTGACTGTCAAGCTGAAAAATTAGGTCACTGGTAAGTTTAACAGTGCACGAAAACGGTATTTTATCGATAGGTTCAACTCTTATGGCTTGTTTATTTATTTAAGGCCTCAAAACATCGACTTGGCTATGGGTGCAGTAATTGTGAATTGAAGTGTGTCAGCAAGAGCAGTAGTCATGTATGGGATGTTGAAAGTTGTAGTACAGCTGGGAAATAAGGTTGAATGGATATCGGAAGGCTGGAAGCAGTCCCTAATGGGGCTGTGCACTTGGACACAGTAAGGGCACTGCACCAGACTGTGGTCTCCTTAAGGACAGCATTGGAAGTGTCCAAAAATGAGTTAAAGGAGCTGAAAGAGAAGTACGAACATCACTCAAGGTGTAATGAGTTTGCTGATGTTATTGAGAAACTAACTATAGAGAATCACATATTGAGACGAAAAATCATTGACTCAGGAAATGAAGAAAGGGATTTTGACACACAAAACATAAAGTTGGAAGTGACGTATAGTCCTCGTTCGAAGAACATAGAGGACTATAGCAGTGAAGTGGTTATACAAACGGCTACAACTGATGAGAATACTACAACTGATGTAAACACTACAGCAGAGACAGTAGACCCAGTCTGTGTTAGTGATACACCAATAAGTGAAGATTTCTATACAACTGATAGATTAAATGAAACATTAGAAGAACAGGTGGAATTGCTTGACTCAAATGGCAGTGCCGAGTCTACTTCGCCGGTTCCAACTGAGGCAGACGAAGCCCAGGAGAGTCAAGTAGCCAGTCTTCCTCAACCACCAGAAGAAACCCATCTGCCAATATTTAAAACTAAATTGGAGTTGTTGTCAAAGTTTGACGTAAGAATAAAAGTACGAACATTAAAAGAGGGATCCGTGATCTCCAGTTCCACTTCAGATAGTGACTCTACAGCTGGAGAAAGAAAACCAGAAGGTAAAAGAAAAGATTCCAAAGCTAGTTTTCTATTTGAAGAGAAGAGAGAGCATTTTGAAAACGCAGAAGATCCAAAGGGTAATAAAGTTAATATTAAAGCTGTCTCATTGGAAAACGTAAAGATGGCTGTCCCAAATACAGCAGAGGCAGGGTCTAAGGTGGACAAGTTTGATGTACAAGTTAAAATAACATCTGAGGAAAACTTAGTTGTGAAAGAAAATTACGAGAGGAGCAGAAGGAAAGACACACTTAACTTAGATGTAGATGACTTGAGTCTTAGGTAAGTTTTTATCACACCAGTTTATGTATTATACAAATATTAAAACAAAGTCGTTTTTCTAAAGTTTAATAGGCACAAAGTTATGGCATACTCTGAATTAACGCATATAATACTTTTTATACCAGGAATCATCTTGTAATTAATTTCACAATTGGCCGAACAAGGCAGCAAAGCTGCTTTAAAATAAAAGATCCTTATAAGTACATGTCATTTCAGGTCCATGTCAGAAGGCGATAACTCGGTGTTCTCTGAAGGCGTCACAAGTCCCATGGACCCGACAGGTGGCGCAGGCGCAGACGACAAGCTGGACCAAGAGAATGCTAGCGGAAACGAGTCAGAGGAGGTTGACGACATAGAGCTCATTTTCACCACAGATGAGTCCAAGGATATGAGTAACTTGCAGGTTCGTTACCACACCTTGTAGTACAATATTTATGAATTCCCCCCCTTTCTGAATACACAGATTCCTATCAATCCTATCAGTAATGTCAAGTACTACTTGTGGCCCTAATTATTGATTTTTAACAATATTATTTCAAATCTGTCCCAACAATGTCAAGGTCGGATGCCTTTACCCTCTGCAATGGGACAGTTTTTAGGCTTACAACTATATAAAAATAATATTAATAGCCATGCATATACTTAATATATTTAATATATTTTTTTCATCTCATCACCATTTCTGTGACACCACCGCACTGCATAGGTTGCTAAACTTGCAAGATAGTTAAGTTTTATATTTATATATCTATTTTTATTACAGGAAGACCTTGTGTCCATACGTGACTCCGAACATTGGGGCCCATCGTCCGCCTCCACTCACTCCACTCCTGTGCTGATCAAGTTCCATACCCTCGACCCTGACTTCCAGCCAGGCGGCGAGACCAAAGACAACGCCGAAAACGAGAACCAGGAGAACAGCAGCTTACAAGGCATCATCGCTGAATCCTCGCTCAGAATGAAGAGGGTATCGCTCCCTAGTGACAAGGAGATTCGCCACGTCGCATTCAACGGGAAAGGAAGCTTGGACCTTCCTGGCAAAGGGATTTTGAAGAGTTACGAGAACAAATCTGATAATATGCTGTATAAGAGAAGTCCTAATACTAGCACGAGAAGGTTGGATAGCGTGGATAGTTTGACTTGCGAATATAATAGGGGCTTAAGCTTTGACAATACCAAATCGTCTAGCTTCGAGCTCGGTTCCAGCATGGACATTCTTCATAGGGAAGAGAGTGTCGACAGCTTCCATAAGCCGCATCATTTAGGACATCGATTCTCGGTGTTCGCGGAAACGGATATATCGAAATGCGGCATTTCGGAAGACGATTTGGCTGGTAATTTGAACGTGAGGAGAAACACATGTCCCAACCCGTTTCAGTACAGGTAAGAATATAGATTGTTTTATTTGTAAGTCATCACTCATCAATCATCAACATATATAAACTTCCTTCCTTCCCATATGAACTTATAGCACAGGAGATTTGGCCTTTAGAGAAAACGCATCACGCGGGTTTTCTTCTTCTATCCTCCAATAAAAACCGAGACCAAAAACTCAACCTTCATTGTCATTGTCATTTATATTTGTTGCATGGTATTGGTATGGTACAGACGCCTGCACAACTTATCATCCAATACTGTCAAATTTCTTCAATAAATGTTCAACCATATGCCATTTACATACAGTTCAAAGTTCTTTGAGGAAATTTGACAGTTTGTGGTAGTCTGATGTTCAGGCGTGCGTACATAGATCACAGTTAGCCTGTATTACAAGTATACCATTGTTGGACAAAGGCCTCCACCCCATTCCCGCCATTCGAGAGATCCTGACGATTTCCACGATTTTGCACTCGTCATCATCATCAGCCTACACACGTCCACTTTGCTCTAATGTTTTTGTTAATCCTACTCAAAGGCCTTATATCTATACTAATATTATAAAGAGGAAAGCTTTGTATTTTTGTATGTTTGCAACGAATATACTCAAAAACTACTGTAGGCTTACTCTTGAACGCAAACTCAATCTCAATACAATTCCACTGCGATATATCCCAATATCGATACATATTAATCGCATTAGAATTGTATTGAGATTGAGTTTGCGTTCAAGACTAAGCCTACTGGACCGATTTAAAAAATTCTTTCACCATTAGAATGCTACATTAGCGCTGAGTAACATAGGCTATATAAAAAAGATATGTCCACCCGTGCGAAGCCGGGACGGGCCGCTAGTTTATTATAATTTTAGTAATAATTAGGGTCGGTAACATTTATTTTAGGCAATATAACAAAACTGCAAACGGCACTTTGCACTTTCTCGCCGATAAGATGTCTATGGTGAGCTATCGATTATGTTCTTCCAGGCCTTCAGGATACCGTACTTCGCGCCCCACCGGGCCGTTAAAGGCCGGGGGCTCGGGTGGACGTCACGTTAGGCCGGTGTTACGCGACGCGGGCGGGCCGCGCCGCAGCTCGGCCGCACAGACGGACGTGTGTGCGCTGCCTAACCGGTGGAGCTCCGACGGATATCTGGCGCATAAGGTAGGGTCAACTAAATTTTTTTTTAAATTTATTCATTAGCACTTTGTAATATTTTTTTTTAAATATACTGCTTATCTATAGTAAAGTTTGTTGACAGCGTTTTCCCAGAAACTAAATTTTACCTAGCTGAATAATCTATGTTACACTGTGTCTACCTACATGGTGCCTACTTTGTTTACTACTTGCAACACCTATGCATAAAAACTGGATGACTATCATCATTGAATTCTAGTCGGTTTTCAGGCGGCTTGTTGCTAAGCTATTTAAAAGTCGGTTATGTTTAGCGGGAACAGGATCCTGAACATTGGTCCTTCGAGCCGGAGTTGAAGACTGATACCTTTCATTTCGACTGAAGGCTTTCATTTCGTGCACAGCGAGCGTCCGAGTAGCGGTCTTGGTGGGGCCCTGAAGCGAAAGGATCTGCGGGGCACGTGGGTTGTCCATAGTTGGTTGTTCTGCTCGGTGGTTTTCATTGAGTAGGCTTCCAACATCTTCGGCACTAGTCTGGATAACTAGTAGAGGCGCCCGCTAGATGCAATGTCTCCGGTTGAATCAGCCGCGTAGGATTTTGGAACTGATGAGGTACCTGGATGGGTACTGAGAAGTGAGTGGGCTTACAACTCCGCCACCAATGAGGACATTTGGTAGTCGACTTTAGAGTTGACGACCCGAGCAGTGGAAGTGCAAGTTGTGCTTTTGGTGCAACGAGAAGTGAGCGATCTGGATATTAGGTAGTGGACTATACGTGTCCACGAAGCAACACTCGGGTCGTCACAGTGGGAACAACGCCACTCTCTTTCAGGGCTTGTACACAAAACTGCGAATCGGCGCGATGCGAATGCGCAACGCATAAAACTAGATAGATAGATTAGGTAGATTTTTACGATGCGACGTCGCATCGCAGTTTTGTGTACAAGCCCTCAATTAACAAAGCGTGTGAATATTTTTTTATTTACATCGTCAGATGTCGATGCCGCCGGCGCTGGCACCAACGCTGCCTGCGCGCACGGCAGTAGCCCCGGCGCGGCGGCTGGCCGTGCCGCACGCGCGCCCCGCCCCGCCGCCGCCCAACCACCCGCGCCGCGTGCCGCTCAGCGACATCGGTGCGTACTCACACACTGACTATGATGTCACCACTCTAGGGTACGGGCCTTCTCTATGGATGAAAACACCACTAAAATAATGAGCCATAAACCACCACACGGGCCCAATGCGGTGCGACGGTTGGAAACAACAGCTAATGCAGCCGGGATCGACGGCTTTACGTGCCTTCCGAAGCACGAAGGAACTCAAGACGATACATTTTTGGGCACTTATCCGGTGGACGGCCTTAAAAAATAAACTTGAAGCTTAGTGCCCTCTTAATTACTAGTAATTAATTAGTAGTAATATACTAATAAAGGTATTTTTATTTACAGTGGTGGTCATACTAACGATTTATAAAACAGAAAGTTCTATTAATCGATTCTATTAATTTCTGACATTTTTCAAAAGAAATTGAGTTCCATTCTTCTAAAAAACACCATAAAGCTCTCTATAATTGCCGCATTGTCGATTTGATACACTTTTCTTGACTTCGCACCAAAGATGTTCGATTGGATTTAGATCTGGGCTGTCCAGTCTAAGACAGAAACTGATTGTGATTCGAGAAATTCCTTTACTGAGCTCGCCGTATGTTTAGGATCATTATCGTGCCGAAATATCCAAATTACCGGAAGTACCTCTTCAGCTTATGGTTGTTACCAATATTTTTTTGTACTGAAGTTGATCCATGTTACCTTCTGCGAGATTAATAGGTCCGATTCCGTGACCAGCGGAGTTATCACATTTCCACCGCCATGCTTTAAGGTCTTTTTTGTGAATTTGAGGTCAAATGATTTTTTCAAAGGACGCCGCACGTAACGTTTGCTATCAGAACACACAGAAAAAAGAACATTTTTCCACTGTCGAGCTCATACTTCAGTTTTCATACTTTCTTGCAAATGCTAGACGGGCTTGCCTATGGCACTGTTTCAACATGGGTACCTTTCTTGCTATACGTCCGTCCGAGCAACTTCTACCAAACGTCTCCGAATAGTGCGTGCTGAGATCGCTGAAGGGTTGCTTTCTCCAAAATATGCTTTTCTTATCTCGTTAGACCCCTTAAAAGAATCTTTTTTATAGATATCTCGGCAAACGACTCCATCCCACCTGATGTTAAGTGTAATGGGTCTGTTTCTACTACCAACAACAACAATTGTTTACATTTAAATGCGTTATTTTCCCAGGGTTTACGTCTATGGTCCCCGAGCTATCGCGCTCCGCGGACCCCGTATGGGCGCTGGGCAAGCGGATGCAGTCCGAGTCGCCCGTCTCCACCTCCAAGTGAGTTCACCAGAAATTAATATTGCTTCTCTTTCTATGTAGGTACTTCTACTTAGGGTTCCTTTCCAACTAGTGCAGTTGTTATTGGCAAGGCCAAAGGTTCAATGGCTCTCGCTTTTTATTATTCTACGTACGTACAGTAAGCATAAATGGTCAAACATGTCTCCTCTATAGTAAAGTCAGTCTTAATACGTAAGCTTGAAGTATATTTTTGCTTAAATCAAAATTGTTGGCGGTGTTAGTCAAAAAACGTTTTCTAAAGACATGATAGTTAGGTTTGCTTTTAATTATTTTGTCAAGATATTCAAGAACACTAACGCTGCGTCGATCAATTTGATCCTGACTTTACATAATTGAAGTAGTATGTTCCAGAGCCATCGCTACTGTCGCCTTAATTATTTTACATGTTACAAGTTACTTACTACTTACTTAGGCTTAAGGCAGCGGACGCCCTGAAGGATTGAGCGGGTCGTGGAAATAAACATCACCGGTGTAATTCAAGGAGCTTATTGTGTTATTTCAATCTTTATCACGATACCTTTCAAAGATATTTACGCATGTCATTTTGCATAGACGATTCCAAATAAATGTCAAATTGACGTTGTCGTTAAGCTATGTCGCGATCGCAATCACTGTCACTAGTGAATTATTTTGAAGTTCTTGAATAGCTTTTAAATGTCAAATTGAAAGGTATTACGATAGGTATAACTACCTCTGTGGTCTAGTGGTTAAGACCACCGATTTTGACCCGGAGGTCCCTGGTTCGATTCCCAGCAGGGTGTACATGTTTGTGTACTCGGTTTGGTTGGTGGTAGGGGCTTGTTTGTCCGCCTGGTTAACTATAGCTACCACCATCTTATCTAAATATGTCACCATAACATCAATGTTTGTAGCACTGTTGTGTTACGACAGCTAGAGATAAGATAGTCAGTGCCTCACTAGTTGAGGATCCCGGGTGAAGTGCGCTTAGGTACATCATTGGCTTTATCATCACTTAACATCAGATGAGATCAACGGACTGTGATTACCCGTAAAATAAAAAAAAGGTAATAGAGTTAGACAATAAGGGGCTGGACTGTGACATCAGCAACGTGTTTGGTCCTGTCCGTGCAGGTACCTGTCTCGCGGCTCGTCGTACCGCTCTCCGTGCCTCAGCATCGACCGCAGCAGCGACTGGACGCCGCCCGCCGGCTGCCCGCTCGCACCCAGGGGTACGCACCATCTACACATTGACTCTTTTTAATCGCCGTCCAAACCTTCAGAGATGACTCCCGTGATACAAACGAACAACTCTTACTATCGGACCAACTCGCTAACTCGAAAATAAAATTCAGCTGTTCCATACATTTTGGTCGAATGAATATTGATGTTTTGGAACAACTCTTAAGTTGTTCGTTTGTATCACGCGAGTCATCTCAGAAGGTTTGGACGGCGATTAAAAAGTCAATCTGTATTAATTATATTGTTTCTCTAACATCTAAAATTGAATCGTCGCGGAGTGGAATAAACTTCCCGAAGATGTCATAAGCGCGCCTCAGTGTTGTTATTATGCGCGCCTCGTGTCATAATAACAGGCTGGATAAATTATCCGTATCACATGACGCATATTCTCTTTCGCATGTTTTCTCCCCAAGTAATAATAATAATTTAGCTAGCAATCAGTTAATTTGTAGTCCTAATCAATTAAGGTTTCCAAATTGCTTCAACGGCCTCAGGGTTTTAATTCGATAATATCTCAATAGTGATTCAACTATAAAAAAATACTATTTATTAATTGTTTTACTTATAATTTTTATGAAATTCATATAAAAAAACTTTTTGAATAAACCCAATTGCCATTATTTTAAAATATGAGGAAGTTTTGTTTTTATTGAAGTAGTTCTATTTTTATAAGTAGAAATTTTATTTTACAATACGAGTTGTGGAGAAAATTTTAAATAACTTTTGCGAAGTTATTATTTGGTTCTTAACGGGGCAAGCTAAATAATTGTTGCTGTGATTATGGCTTATCCAAGCCACAACAAAATATGTAACAACAAATAGGTACAACAAAACAATGTTGCCATTCATCCGAATGGCAACATTGTTTTGTTGTACCTATATTTAAACCACACTGAGTCATGGTCCTTTATGCAATGCATAAAAACACCATATAGTTTAACTTACTCGTTTTTATTGTATTTATTTTGTTTTTTCAAAGCGATATTAAACGTCTTATCTACTCATATGTACTCG
This sequence comes from Eudonia truncicolella, assembly GCA_949315975.1. Classification (NCBI taxonomy): domain Eukaryota; kingdom Metazoa; phylum Arthropoda; class Insecta; order Lepidoptera; family Crambidae; genus Eudonia; species Eudonia truncicolella. The sequence continues at coordinate 4,058,129 of OX438840.1, read as the reverse complement.
TATGTATACACGCCTGCACATCAACCTACCACAAACTGTCAAATTTCCGCAATAGACTTTGAACTTTACGACATAACGATATGGTTATTTGACAGTTTTGGATAGGTTGATGTGCTGGCGCCTGTACTACCTACTTTCTACTCAATAATATAATGAATTATAAACCACTGTTATGTTAATTGTTAATGAATGCTTTTTTTTTTCTCTTCTTAATTGACCAAGTGTTCTCCTTAGCGTACCCGCTGTGCCGCACGTGGCGCAGTTCCTTACCCGACGTGCGGGCGGAGGCCGACGAGGCCGACGCGCTGGTGGACGAGGCCGAGGCCTACCTGCGCCGGTCCATAGACAACCTGCGATACACCGACCTCGACCGTAAATACCTTTACACTTAACATTTAAGGCACCATGTTGATTTTTTAAGCCAAATGTTCGACAAAGTTTTCGTCGTCAAAAAATATCATAGATTTTCATTGAAACTTTAAAGGATGACAGCTGGAAAGCATGTGGCCTGTATTGAATTGTTGCTAAAGATTAAAATCAGACGCTGACTCCTATTGTTATGATTTAAGGGAAAAAAAATACCCTATTTCATGATTTGAAAATAATATATTTACGGGTTTTTTCAACACTTTGTTATTTGTTCGCTAAATTTATAATTAACCAAAACTATGGCGCTCACCCCGAATGTCGTCGTTAATAATATTTTATTGAATGCTAGCTGACCCGGCAAACGTTGTTCTGCCAAATATTTTTTTCTGAATAGGGACACCCTAAACACCCAGCTATATGAAATATACTTACCTATTCTCATACCTACCAAATGTATAAAAAAAATCATAAAAATTGATCGAGCCGTTTCGAAAGACTTATAGCAACTGACATTGTGACACGAGAATTTTATATATATAGAGAAGTGGACAGACACGTTTTATTAGAGTCACATAACCATTGCCAAATTGTTTAATTTCTTATGATAGCTTGAAATAACTGAGTATTTTAACTAAAAATTGTCATAAACTTATTTTTTCTATCATTTTGGGTTTTTGTGGGTGACGCTTTACGTATCACCGCCTATATTATTAACATATCGAAGATATGTATATAAAGAGATGTCCATTAACCACAGTGGGCGTCAGCTGCACGTGCGGCTGCTCGCGCGGGGAGTCGCAGGGCTCATGCGTGGGCGTGGGCGCGAGCTCGGGCGTGGGCTTAGGCATGGGCGTGGGCGTGGGTCAGCCGTATATACCGCGGGAGCCGCGCCAGCTGCGGCTGGGGCACGCCGTGAAGGTTATAGCGCCCAGCGGGAGGCTGCATGTCGGCAGAGTGCGGTAAGTTTTTTTTATCCCTTACGAATAAAGTCATGGCTTCATATCACTAGATGTTATGTTACGATTTAAGACTGAACGTGGAAGTGCACTTCACTCGGATTCCTCAAATACTAAGGAGCTATCTTATCTTTAACTATCTAAACAGCGTTTCGTTCCACAAACAAGTAGTTTTTTTTAATAAATGTAAATATGGTATTGTAATTAATGCGAAATAATAATAAAGTGAAATGAAACGACTTTTACGGATCTCATCTCTCGAATCATCTAAATTAAAATGAGGGTATACAAGCTACTAACTAATTATGAGACGACCAACACCTCAGTCTCCCTGTGACCACGGACCCTGCAAAGGGTTCGAAACGTCAGGATAAACATTAATTAATAGTATAGTATAGTAAATGTATAAAATAAACGCGAGTAGATCCGTAAAAGTTGTTTCATTTCAATGTGTAATGTTCGCGTAAACTTTAGAAAACAATAAACAATAAAGTGCCGAAAATTGGAAAACATTGTCATTTGTGCACACAAGTGGAAATTAGTGTTGACATATTTTTATATGGCGGGCAACATGCAAAAATAACAAATTCGATTTATCTCGAAAAAGGTTGTCGAAATAAAGATATTATAGTTTTCAAGTATGTAATAATTTTTTTTTATAATTTTTTTTTTAAATTTATTTATCATTTCAATAGTTATTACAAAATACATACCATGCGATAACTTTAAAAACCACTAAGATTTAAGCTTAAGTTATTGCGAGTTTACAATTAATAAATATAATAATATTTTTTCTTTCGACTGGCAACACTGTCCAGTTACGTTGTCAAAATAATTAGCTCCTATTAAAAATTAGATATAAATTGTTTTTATGCATATTTACTACTAAATTTGTAATTAGTGATTAAATTAAGTGACAAATAACATCCACTAGTGTTTTCTCTAACAAATATTGTGTAGTTTTTAAATTATTTGGTAATGTAATTTTCCAACTGTCATCGCCAGCTGACTGTTAGAACAAATTTTACAAAAAGTTGTTAAAATAACTACTTTTGCCGTGGACTGCAGCAACATAAACCGGGGGAGTATTGTTTTTATTTAATTTATTATAGCTACTAGTAATCTATGTGAAATCTTAACTAAGTAAACACTTCAATCAAATTGTAAGTGTTAATGTATTAGGCCAATTAATTGTTATTTTTCTACTTTGTACTTAGATCAAAGGATTTGCATCTAAACTGCAAAAGTAACTTTGGCATTTCAGTATTATGATTTAATAAAGTCCTACTGTACTGTACTAATCAGTGTCAACTGCATAGTAGCCTACTTATTAGTTTTTGTATTTGTTCTTATAACTTGTGTCTGTAGTTATATCAATAATATACAGGATTTCAATTAGATTTATTTAAAAATAAAAAGTAATTTATAATTAAACATAGAAGTCTGCCCTTAGCACCATTTGTTTGTGTAACACAGCTACCCCCACTAGTGAAAAATAAAAATTGAAATTTATTTAAACTCTTATTAGCAGTACATTAAAAGTAAATAAACAAATACACTTGCAATAAATAAGATCTTAATCATATTTTTTTTTACAAATTTCAGGTGTATAAATAAAACTAAACTCAATATGCTGACCCGTAAGGCTGCTACACAGAGTACTGAGCTCAAGCTTAGACAGGCACTACATGAGTTAAAAGCGTCACAAGAATCATGCAATCAGCTGCTACGGGAGAGAGACGAGAGTGAGATGGAAATAAAGTCCATGATTGACAGAAACTCACAGCTCAAAAGTGAATTAGGCCAACTACATAGTCAACACCAAGATGTGCTTCACCAGCGTGACCAACTTCAAGATGTGATCTCCACCTTTGAGCAGCAATACAACACCTATGAAAGGGCTCTGGACCGCATCACTGAGTTGGAAAGAGACCTTAGTGTGGCCAATCACCATATTTCTCAACTTATTGAGTCGCAGAAACAGCATGAAGTGGATCAGACACAATCATTATTTGAGGAGCTTATAGCATCACCTGGTGGAATATCAGTACAGGAACTCACCAACCAAACCCCGCAAACCAACCAAAAAACTAGTATTAGCAAAATTAAAATTAAAAAGTATGTAAAAATTAATAAATTTATAAGAAAAACTGAGAAGTTGATAAAAAAAAACAACTGTTTTTATAAAAACATTGCTCTTAGAAAGGAACGTATTAGCCTTATTGATTCCTTAGATATATATAATAGTAAATTGATTGAAAGTAGGCAAATGTATGACCGGGACACTAAACAATTACAAACGGATATCCAACGGTTACACGAGTCACTTGACATGATGACCAAAAAATATTCAATATCCCAAAAACAGATCGAAGAACATATCAAATCAGCCACAGAGTTAGTTGATCTGTGCAAGTACAATGCTGATCGGTACAACTCATTAATTAGTAATGAAATTAACATAAACAAAGAGTCTTTATCGCTGAACTCTAATATTCAATTAAAGTCGCATAACTTGTCTGTTTTGGTTCCCGGCCCTACATCGGCCTCTCCTCAAACAATACATAATCCTAATGTAACTAAATTAGTGAGAAAAACAGTTATGTACTCAGATAAACTTGGTCAGGGCTTAGGGTTGCTTATGAATGCAAATCTTAACCATCCAATGACGAATATTTGTACTCCAGGTCAATCATTTAATGCTATAGTAAATAACATATCACAGGATTCACTGAATAGTTCCACTAATGTCATTGTATTGTGTGGTGACAGCTCACATACTAGGAAACGTGACATTATAAATAATTTTAATATTTTGATTAAACTGCAATCAGATACGAATTGCAGGTTAATAGTTAGCGCTTTTCCCTATTGTACAAATTTAACCTGGGAACAAAACAAGCGCATTTATGACTTAAATTTATTATTGTTTAATTTGACTAGTCGTCATAGTGACACTATTTTATATTTCGATATTAATAAATTTATTAATAACTTTAGTTTGATGTCAGATACGATGTATCTTTCTAAGAAATGTAGGACACAGATAGCTAATTTGTTAGCTTTTAATATACATGATACAGTTATAGGTGGTATAACTAAGTCTTTTCATAATAATAACTTAATCATTAGTAGTTCTACTAATGCAACTTTTACAACTAGTAATAAGGTTACAACCTCAGGTTTAAACTGAGGTCTAAGACAAAGGCCAAGCCCACATCCATTACTATTATACATCAAAATATTCAGGGTTTGGCTGGCAAGGACTTAGAATTAGAATTATTAGCAAAAAGTCAGGTAATTCATGTATTTTGTATAACTGAGCATTGGTTAAGAAGTCATGATACATCATTCCATGTAAATAATTTCCAATTAGCAAGCGCGTTCGTGCGAAGCTCAGCTATTCACGGCGGTTCTCTAATATTAGTAAGAAGCAATATTAAATACAAAAATCGCAACGACATTGTAGACCTATCAGTGGAGCGTAACATTGAACTATCGTGTGTGGAGTTCAATAGTTTTGTAATAGTGTGTGTATACCGACCCCCATCGGCCAATTTTAATATTTTTGAATCAGTAATGGAAGATGTACTTAGAAAATTAAAATTAAAAAATAAATTTGTTTTAGTATGTGGAGATTTTAATATAAATATTTTAGAAAACACTTCAACGAGTGTTCGTCTTCTTGCCTTATTTAAATGTTTTAATCTTTCAAATCTATTTCTCGAACCCACTAGAATAACTTCACATTCGGCCACTTGTCTAGATAATATTTTTACAGACTATGACCCTGTTTCTAAGTCACTCATTAGTAATTTTACGTCTGACCATTGCGGTTTGAAGGTGACCTATGATTTTGATATTAGGGATGAACCAAAAATAGTGAACTGTAAACCAGTTACAAAAGAGCGAATGGAGTGTTTCAAAAATAGTATAGCTTGTAAAATTGATGCATTACCCTTTGTACAAGATGATCCAGATGTACTTTATAGTAATCTTTTTAATTTAATTAAGACCGAATACAACCATGTGTTTACACCAAAAACAATAAAAATTACTCATAAACTTAAGTTCTGTGACTGGGCCACGACTGGTATATATAAGAGTAGAAATAAATTATATGATTTATATAGTTTAAAACAATATAACCAAAATGTTAATTTTACGCAATATGTAAAGAATTATTCGAAAATGTTTAAAAAAGTGTGCACAGTAGCAAAATCTAATTACCTCAAAGAAAAAATTAAAAAGTCTAACAATAAAATTAAAGCCACTTGGGACATTATAAACCGTGAAACAGGTAAATTTAAACCACGGGATAATACTTTCACTTTAAAAGTAAACGACAACTTAGTCAATTCAGATTCACAAATTGCTAATATTTTTGATGATTTTTTTGTAAATATACCTGTAATAACAACGTCAAATTTAGATTCATCACCAGAAGCTGCACAAACTTTACTTCAAAAATATGTACCAAAATGTAATCTTTCCTTTCAATTTAAATACATTGATTCAATGAGTATTATTAAAACATTTAAATCACTTAAAATGAAAAACACGAGTGATTTGTGGGGTATATCTATTAAAGTAATTAAGAATATTATTCATTCTATTGCACCGTATCTTGCTGAAATTTTTAATAACTGTGTCGATAAAGGAATCTTTCCTGATCTTATGAAGTTTAGTAAAGTTATACCTTTATTCAAATCAGGGAACAAAGAAGATCCCAGTAACTATCGGCCCATTTCAATATTACCAGCGCTAAGTAAAATTTATGAAAAAATCATACTCGAACAGTTGATGTCATATTTTAACACAAACAACCTTTTACATAGTAAGCAATATGGCTTTACTAAGGGTCGTTCTACTACTGATGCAGGTGTTGCTCTAATAAAACATATATTTGATGCCTGGGAGAAGTCTCAAAACGCTCTTGGTGTTTTTTGCGACTTGTCCAAGGCTTTCGATTGCGTTGAGCACCGGACTCTGGTGATGAAGCTTCATTATTACGGTCTCAAAGATTTTGCACTAAATTTAATACAGTCATATCTCAGCTCTAGAACACAAACTGTTGATATAAATGGTACTAAATCATCTGGTTCACATGTAAAAATGGGAGTTCCACAAGGGTCGATTCTTGGTCCTTTCCTTTTCTTGATTTATATTAATGACTTGCCATTCTTTGTAGAGAACTTTTGTGAAATTGTATTATTTGCAGATGATACTTCACTCATTTTTAATGTAACTAGGTGTAGGACTAATTATGAAAATGTAAATAAAGCTCTTTCAGAGGTACTCCGTTGGTTTACTATTAATAATTTACAGCTTAACGCTAAGAAAACAAAATGTATTAAATTTATATTACCAAATGTCAAATATGAACCAACCGATATTAAAATAAACGGTGATCAATTAGATATGGTAGATTCTACAGTCTTTTTAGGCATAACCCTTGACTCAAAGCTTCAATGGAATCCTCATATATCGAAATTGGCCGGTAAACTCAGCTCTGCTGCTTATGCCATTAGAAAAATTAGGCAGTTAACAGACGTTGAAACTGCTAGAATGGTTTATTTTAGTTATTTTCACAGTGTCATGTCGTATGGCGTCCTACTGTGGGGAACAGCGGCTGATATTGAAACTATATTCATTTTACAGAAACGAGCAATAAGAACAATCTATAGACTCGGATCACGAACTTCCTTAAGAAATCTTTTTAAGGAGATTGGTGTCCTGACAGTTGCATCTCAATATATTTATAATTGTATAGTTTTTTTACGTTGCAATATCAACTCCTATACTAAACATGGTGACGTACACAATTTCAATACTAGGAATAAGACAAAACTTGTAATGCCACTGTTCAGGTTACAGAAGGTTCTTGGTTCTTTCTTGGGGCAAGGTATACACTATTACAATAAAATACCAAGTACTGTACTAGATTTACCTTTAGATAAGTTTAAAAAACATGTGAAATCTATATTACTTTTAAAAGGTTATTATACAGTCAAAGAATATTTAGATGATAATACAGCTTGGTTATAATGAAAAACACATACTCTATTTGAATTAATATAATAAAATTAATTTATATAATTTTTATACTGATATGATAGCCTTTATCAGCAGTGTCCTACAGATAACAAACAGCGTTGCGTTAAATAGATCATTAAGTTTTTATTTAGAGTATCTTGAGTATGTCATGCTCTCTTTATTTGTCTCTGCGGTGGTGGCGTGTGCGTCGGGTCGTTACGTTCCCTAAAATATGGTTGAGCGAAGCGATGGCTGATTCATATGTCATACTCGTGAACGGGTGCTGCCTGTGGAGGCTGGTCTGCTCTTGCATACTTATCTTATTTTTAATATTATTTACTGTAGTTTGACTTGGTTTTTCTTAACCAAAACAAATTTTTTTTTTTTTTTTAGAGTACTGTAGTGGTACTGTATGACATTGTGGAAATTAAAACTTTTACCTGATGTAAATTTGTTAACTTAGTTTTTTATTTTTTTTTATTTTGTGATATTTTTGTTTTTTATTTACATGTTGTGGTTGTCTTCTATAATTTTGTGTTTATTTGTAATGGAAAGTGTCCTGCTATGTAGGGCATTTTCCAATATTTTTGACGCTGTAAGGGAGAAAAGAGCTGGACACTTGCTGAGTTTCTTGCCGGTTCTTCTCAGTACAAGATCTCCCGCCCAGAGTAGACTTACGAACCGATGGCATAGTGACATTCACAAGAGCTACTTGTAGCCTAAACTGAATAAATGATTTTGAATTTTGAATTTTGAATTGAATTAACTTATTATAATTTTATACACTCATACAATTAGGTCTTATCATAATTTATTTATTTATTTATTTATTTAATTAAATAACACGGCAATAAGCCAATTACATTATTTAAAACAAGAAACATTAAAAATACATCAAACAAGTTAAATTAAAAATATAAAATAAAGTTAAAATTAAATTAAAAATATAATTAAAAATATTGGCATTAAAGTCATTGACATCCATTCAAACATCACTCTCACAAAACTCTAAGCATTTAAACATTAATTTCATCCATTCGTCCGCAAACAAGTCGCAGTCCGGGTTGGAGTCTAGTAGAGCGTTGAGTGCGGCGAGGGTACGGGGTATCGGGGATTGAGCACGAGCCACGGTGCGGCACGATGGCATAGCAAATAGTACGTGCTTTCTAGCCCGCAGGTAATTATTCGGTGTAAAGAACCGACTCAGCTCATTATGGAGATCAGGAGCATCAATTTTGTTGTGGAGAATTTTGCACGCTACTTTGACCTGATCATTTGCCCGCCTTACTTCCAGTGAGTTATAACCCAAGGTACCCAAAAGGAACAAAGTGGGGTACATAAAGGGATAAAACCCATAAAATCGCTTATAAAGATACCTTAAAAAGCCCTTTTGTACCTTTTCCAACAGCAAAGAGTACGTGCTTTCATACGGATTCCAGATACAAGCACTGGTTTCGAGCTTGCTTCGTACCAGTGCGCCGTAAAGTAATTTTATAGTTTTGGTATTTTTAAAGTCACGCACATTCCGCAGGACAAAGCCAAGCCGCCTGATGGACTCTTTAGCTAACGCAATCATATGTCCATGAAACGTGAGTTTGTGGTCGAATGTGACCCCCAAATCTTTCATCACAGTTGTTTTTGTGATAGGAAAGTTATTTAATTTATATTCAAAACAGATTGGATGCCACATTCGACCAAAAGTCATCGCGTAACATTTAGAAGAGCTGAACTCCATCCTGTTTTTCACGCTCCACTCAAAAATTGCGTCGACATCCTGTTGCAGTGCCATACAATTATCTTCAGATTTTATCTCCATGAAGAGTTTCAAGTCATCAGCATAGAGAAGACTTCTAGCGTGACTTGAAACGCTTGGGAGGTCGTTTACCATTAACAGGAAAAGAAGGGGGCCTAGTATCGATCCCTGACTCACCCCGGAACGCGTGTGATAGGGTCGTGACTCGTACAGACCGAGCCGGACAAACTGCTGACGATCTCGAAGGTAATCTGCAAGTAGTCTAAGAAGACTTGGAGCAAAGCCGATGTCAGATAGTTTTGTCAGCAGAGTGTCATTGTTGACCCTATCAAACGCCTTCCGGAAGTCGAAGTAAAGGACGTCTACTTGAGACTTTCGGTCTAGCTTAGCGGATATAAAATCTACCAGCGTGAGGAGGTCCACCGATCTTTTTGCTCTAAAACCATGCTGTTCATTACAGAGATATGCTTTGACTTGTGCATAAATGTGCTTGTGAAGGATACTCTCGAATATCTTAGCCGGCGAAGATAATAGTGCAATGGGGCGATACTCCTCAACCATTGTTTTATTAAGACTTTTAGGTATAGGTGTCACCCTCGAAAGCTTCCAATGGCTGGGATAGATTCCGGACTTCAACGCAAGGTTAAAAATGACACAAAGAGGCTCGCATAGAAGTTTTTTGGCGCTTTTGACAATGAGCGGTGGAATGTTGTCGGGCCCTGTCGAACTGTTCGGTTTTAACTTGTTGATACCAGCAACTACGTCATCATAAGTTATAACGCTAACGTTGACGCAGTTACTGTTGCCACTTCCATTATGCAAGGTCTCTGTATTTAACTGTGGTATATCAGGAAGAAAAACGCTCGAAAAGAAATCAGCAAAAGCTTCGGCCGCTTCAGCGCCTGAGAATTTTGTCCCTTTATATGAAACATTAGGTTCAAATCCGCCTTTGGATCGTAGGCTAGTTATATGCTGCCAAAATTTTCGTGGGTCCACTTTAAGGTTACTCTCTATTCGCTGCATATACAAGTTATAGGCTAACGTGACGCGCGACTTCAGATCAGATCTGAGATCAGAAAACAATTTATAAGAATCACTGGTCTTCAAGCGTTTCCAGTTCCTGTGCAGTTTCACTTTCCGTCTAGTGTCCTGAATAATATCACGTGTGAACCACACGGGAAAACGCCTACCCAGTGCATTCGTTCGTCGTTTCATCGGCATGCATTGGTTAAATATATTATAAATTACATCGTAAAAATTTTGGCTAGCGCTATCCACATCACTGGCATCTAATACACCATACCATTGCTGCTGGGATAACAATGAAAATAATAGATCATAGTCACATTTACTAAAGTTCCAATCTCGGGCAGGATCAATGTTACTCGGATAAATGGTATCAGAATAATGAGCTGAGTCGGTTCCTACCTCGATGTCTAGAGGTGGATGATATGTATCCGGCGGAACTAGTCCCTCGGTAGCTGTAACATTAACCTCTCGCGTCCCCTCGCTCTCCTGGACCAACACGACATCTAGCATTCCTCCGTGCGAATTCGTCACAACATTCTTCTCAGTCAGACAACAAAAAGATAAGAAATAACTATAATAATTTAGGATATTTACAGAGGCGCTATTCATGTTAATGTCACCTAAAATCAGCACCGAACCTTTTAACAAATTTACAAAACTTTCGACTTTTGCAAACTATTCCATATATTCCATTCCATTCCATATAATATGATAATATATCCACAAATAGTTCATAAGTAAAGCGTTACAATAAGTTTAGAAAGTGTTTTTTTAGTTTAAATTTGATGTTTTTTTGTGTGACACTGTTTATTACTTCGGACGGCAAGTTATTGATGAGTCGAGGTACAAGGTTACCGGCTCTTCGCTCGCCGTACACATTCATCGCATGCGGCGTGCAAAGCCGTTTCCTAGAAATAGCTCGAGTGCGTACAGGATGCTCAAATATAGACCAAAAATAGTACATTGTTCAGTTGTTGAGGAGAAAGTGACCGATTACCGTCGAGGGTGTCGTTTGGCTTTAAAACACCTGAGATCGGGAATCGCAGTTTCTCTCGAGTGATACATAGTGCTTTATACTACACCTACAAGGAAAATAAAAAACGAAATCTTTTACTAATTGAAATTTATATTGAAATTGTTGCAGTTAGTAAAACTTAATGTAACACTTTTTCCATTAATGTTATTTTTGCTGTTTCCTTCAACTGCGGCGGAGTTAAAAAATCTTCATCATCACTATCACTACTTATCATTTTGATAGTTTTATTTTACTTTCTACGAAAACTGAATCCTCAAACAACACACAAATTGGAAATGGCGCCAATGGCGTCTGCAATTTTCACATGTTCTTTTTTCAAATTGTTTATCCTGCCGCCGCAGGGTCGCACTGCCAGCCCGACACCATCCAACACACAGCTAGTGGCCAGTGTCATTTTGCGAACTTGGAGATAAAAACTCACTGTAAAAACTTTTTGGCTTTTGATATTTAGGTTACCGGCGCATAGTCTTACCCAAAATTAAAAAAGAAAAACCACGTAAGAAATGGATTTTCATACACTTTTCTCTCCCGCTCAGATGCGTTTTCTCCCCGCATATTTGTTCGATATGCAATGACGTACTTTCTACCGTAAATTTGATAAAGTATCAAGGTACTTTCCAAGAAGGTGTAGTATAAAGTATGTTATTGTTAGGTATGTGGGCCTGGCGGGCGGCACGGCGGCCAGCAGCAGCGTGGTGGTGGGGGGCGAGTTCCCGGCGGCGGGCGGGCTGCCGCGCAACGACGGCGTGCACCGCGCCCGCCGCTACTTCCTCGCGCCGCCGCACCACACCGCGCTCTTCGTGCCCTTCGCGAAAGTCGTCATGGCGTGGGCCAACTGAGTAAGCTCTTAACTTTAAACGCAAACTTTTATGTTTTGAAATGAAACATTTTAACCCATTTTCGGGTAATACGTGAGCCCAATTTACTTAACTGTTTAACTTATATCTTTTGAAATGGAACACTCTAAACTAAACATGCAACATAGTTGTAAGTTTTCATTGTTTTTCAAAACTTATTCCAAGTGCATAGGATTCAATATTTGGTGGAAGCTACCATTACTTTCGAAAGGGTTGAGAAAATTATTCAACGCAAGCTAATTTGTCTTAAGTAAAATGCTTTATACCCGACGCTTTAACCGAGTTGCCGAGCACCGGCTGAGCTGACTGCCAGTCAACTTGTGACCGTTTGTTGCATTTGGAAAAGGATGTTTTTTTCTACGAGCGTGACTCGATGTTTCGCTATGTGGCTATTGGCTCGATATAATAGAAAGTATCTTATTTGTTTAAAACGAAATTTGTCTATATACATATAAATATAAAATGAGACGCGTATATTTTACTATATAATCGCGTTTATTTTTATCTTACTCTGACTTTTCGAACCCTTAGCAGGGTTAGTGGTCACGGGTGAGACTGAGGCGTTGGTCTTCTCGTTATTAATTTGTAACTAGCAAGAATGTTTCTATTGTCACTCACAGGTTAAATACGGTTGTTCAATTTGTTAAGTACCTACAAGATTTTTAGTACTCGAATGAAATAAGTTAACTACAATTTGTAGAAATCGAAACAGCGCCATCTAGTGGCGAGATTGTGGTAACCGACTTGTTTGAACTGTTTTTGAATTTCGTTCAGTTGAATAGTAAATTAATGTAGCGCTAAGCATTTTGATATATTCAAGCTCAACCTAGTTTTCAGTTAGTAGTTATTCAGCCTTAATATTGTGCGAGTAAAATATGGAAACAAAACTGCCCTGTACAATGGAGCCTCATCTCACTACACAGAGTTGGGTTTTGCTAAGCTAACTTACAAAATGTATCGTCAGCGTCATGGTTCCTGTCTCTGTGAGGCTACGCCCTCTTAACGAACTATAAACCTATTACTTTTATTATTTTTAGTGACTGTTGGTATTAAGTTGAGTCACTTATTGAATGAGTGAATATTCTACATATATGACTACATTTCCCTGCCCATGGGATTCCCGTATAATATTGTACGCAGTCTAGTTAGTAGTACGGCTTGATCTAAGTTCGCATGACTATAGACTATGGATAATGTATATATTTTTTAAAGAACTGTGAATATTCAATTATGTGTTTGGCCTATACCGTTTTAAAATGTTATTTGATGTTCATTAATAATATGTCAGATTAGGTAAAGCATTATACTATTAATGTATGTTTTAGAAATATCAATAATACAATGAAATGCGGTAAAATAAAAACAGCAATGAAAACAGTACTAAACTGAACTTTAAGCCACCGTAATAAGACCGAGATTGGTGTGTGTTCACTGTCATAGTTATGGCTAGTTTTATGCATGGTGAATGTGTATAAATTAAGCCTAAAATGTACTTGATGTTATTTCTCTTTCCTTCATATAATTAAAATATAAAGGTAATAGGGAAATGTAAGAAATAACTTTCGTGTGGTATATAATAGCTGTATGTGTAAAGCAGCTTTGTATGATAACAAAATTGTACATCGTTACTGTACTCTTGGAACATTTGTTCGCAAAAGTGGTTTATGAATGTGGTTTTGACTTACATATTGAATTCTCTTGAAATATACAAAGCTGCTTATATTTAACGTTAGATGTTCATAGGAATTGATGTGAATAGGAACGGTCCTAGGGGCGAATGTATTCAATTATTGTTCGTGCGATTATAAGGTACGACGTTGATTTCTAGTCAATGTTGCTCACGCTTCTTTAAATTATGGTGCTTTCATAGCGTTTACTTTAGTATTGTATGCATTTGTTTTAGATAAAGTATATTTAATATTTATAGTAGACTGTTATGATTTTTTGAATATATTATTTTAAATTTGAAAATATATATTTATTTTCAATACAATTATTTCTTAAGTCTTCTCTTTAATATATATTTAGCTTTAATCTATGTGTATCAGCATATCACTGTGGTTTTTTTTACCTTGCATTTACCAGAATTAACTCATATGTAATTATAGCATATTATTTTTATATCTGATACTGTACTGGCCAAGGCCCTAACTCTGAAGCTTGGGATAATTAACCAGTAAAAGGCAAGTGGACTGTATATTAAAACGCTGGTTTAATTCGCAAACGTACAATTCGACTCGACAAATTAAAGCGACCGCGGTGTGACGTGCGCCCGAGTGGCTGGTGCGTCGTTGAAGTCGTGGGGGCCGAATCGATCTGTGTGCCGTTGCGGTGGAGGCGCGGCGTAGCGTTAAGCCCGCGTACCCACGCGCGCCTCTTCCGTGGCCGCGGAGCCAGTCCGTGCGGCCTTGTCTTGACCATATACCAAATATGTTTATTAAGATATACATGCGCTCAATGTTCGGTTTTGTCTTCACAGCAAGGTATGAAGGCGACATAGATGTGGGCACATTATAAAAAAGCCTTTGGGCAACATAGATACAGACAGATCTAGGGTTACCATATCAATATGTAATATAGATTTTTATAAGTTGGTAATTAAATTTCGCTAAAAAAAATTAAGATCTAGAAAAAATATCAATACCTCCATGAGAAACAACACAAAAAATGCGGTTATTATGAAATAAAATTAATGAGGTTTGGTTATATGCCTATAATTTCCAAAAAATGCCTGGCTTAAGTACCTGCCTGAGTTTTTATTACAGTGTTAATAAGATATTGTTCTTAAATCTTGCTACTAAGTTAAAAAAGTGATGAAAGCATATTTACGAGTATGTCCAAAAATCTCTAGTCATGTCGTATGGTCATGTCATAATGGTAACCCTAGACTTTGGTACCGTCATTTTCCTAAAAATTTTTAATGTCTCTTACTGCACTCAAAGAGGACAACTAACATTAATAATGCACTAAGCACCTTTGATTCTTAATTGTAAAAAGTTTCTTAATACTTTCGTCGTAAGCTCTATTTTGCAATGAATATATTAAGGTACTTACTAATTGTTAACGTTAATTATTTACGTCTTTGAGTGCGGTAATTTAACCTTTTTGCGCTATTGAAGTGTTTTGTCTTTATCTTTCATTTTTTTAATCGAAATTTAAAATAATCTTAGTATGAAGTTTAAACAGTTTGTGGATGTTATTTTAAGAAAATGGCGGTTAGAGTTTAGAGCAAAATCGGGTAAGTATGTGGTTAAGGATAGGGTAATGGATCTTCAGTAAGATTGTGTGACAGTGTCTTATTAGATTATGTATGTAGGGTACGACAGTTGGTTACAAATATTGACAATAGACATTATACGAGGTAATTTTAGTTGTCACGAGCATCACTTTATTTAAAATTAAGTGCAAGGTTTTTTCATTTAAGAAGAAAAGCTAGCTGAAGTGGCAGTGACCCGGCCATTAGTCGTAGAACCGATAACCGTTGGGGTAAACAAGTTCTTGAGTGGAGACCGCGGATCGGCAAACGTAGTGTAGGCGGTTGAGCGACGATCTTCGCAAGGTGGCTGGATGGGAGTAGCCGCGGATCGTGCTCAGTGGCGTGCACATGGAGAGGCCTATGTCCAGCAGTGGACTAGTATTGGCTGATGATGATGACAAGGTTCTTTCTAGATTTAGTTTTACGTACCTATTGTTAAGATCTTGGTTTTAATAATTAACTAAAATATTTTACTTTCATACCTACTACATAATACTATAAACCTTTCAAAACAGTTTACAATAACTAAAAACAGCAATTATACTTGTTTATTTGTTTTTTGATTAATTTTTATTTGTTACATAAAGAACAATACTTAACTCGAGTTGACATAGTCTCAGCTCACTTGTAACAGGAGACTTCGCTCTGTCATATCCCTAAAACTATACTATTAAAGTTGACACTTAAAACCAGCTTAATTTGTCGTTAATATTTGTAACCAACTTGGGGTGGCATATCACTAAGGTTTGGAGATTAAATATTTTATTCGAATAGGGTTGGAGTAATGTGTAGAGGGTAGAACGTCTCTGGCCGCGCACAAAATGTGATCTCATTTTATTTCTCTATTTGTTGTAGCTGTTTAAGGTATGTACTGTTTCTGTGATTTGTAATAATTTAGTTTTTCAATACGAGTGAGATTTATCAGTATTATTTTTGTCACACTTAACATATTATTTTGATATATATATTGTCATCAAATGTATACCTATTTTCGGCCTACGATAGTTGATATATAAAAATGTAGTAATGCATTATATGCGTTTATGATAAATGGACGTAGTATTTTAGGACTTCAAATTTTTTCCTATGGTAATTTGTATGGATCGATTTATGAAAATTACATTGTGAATATGGCAAAATTGTAGTTCTTGTAGTGATGGTATTTTTCTGGCCGATTGTATTAAGAATAGACTTTAACACTTGTCAATCAACCGGTTTTTGGAAATCGAAAAATATTCGTATGGGCTAATATAGTAATTGAAATAGCGCTAAACCTCAGATGCCCCAACTAATGTTCATTAAAATATATTGATATAGGAAACAATATTATTCTGATCGGTTTATAGCTCTCCATTCATTAGGAGTTATAGGTATGAGTTCGCTGGTGCGCTTAAACGGTGCGCACACCGCACTCCGCTATTTTCTTATAGACTCCGCATAATGCAAAAATCTTCATTTAAATATAAAATATAAATATAAAGCGATATATTTGATTGTTCACTCGATTCTGAACAAATTACTTTCAACTTTTGCGTTATTTCAATTACATGTTCTACGAGGCAGCAACTTAATTGTTTGAAATGTTTCATATAAAGTAAGGCGTGGCATCAAACAGGTAAATGTTCAGATTTATATAAAAATAATCATAATGTTTGTCAGCCAACTATTTGCTTGAACATGTTGGTAAACTTTTGTTATTGGCCCCTACTAGTGGCAATGAGTTCTGGTGACAGACTCGTGCACCCAAAATAGTGTTCATTATAATGTGCCAAATAATTGGCTATTTGTCGTTCAACTGCAGTTCAAAACATAGTGTTAAAATATAACTATATTGTATTCACAAAATACGTGTTTTTAATGGACTATTCTATGCTATTCTATGCGATTCGAAAAGTACTAATATAAAATGTGTAAAGCACTAATCGGAACGATTCGAATAACTTGACAATTTTGTAACTAATTCTCTCTACATTTTAAATGTGAGCTACTTATATGTGTGTGTAAAAAGTTGGTTATATGTTAAGTCATATAAATAGTCTGTAATTATAAATGACGTACGATAAAAAGTTTCTATCTAAGAAATCAACTTACTCTGGTCGTTCTTAATATTATGGGTATTGATAAATTAGGAATAAGATAGAGCATCTGCATCTTTCTCTGTCGCTCATTATTCTGCTCGTCTGTTGATTTTTTAGATAGTCTATATCTATTTAGTAATTCTGAGCTGTTAAACGAGATCAAAGAAATCTATTTTAAATATCATTGTATGAGATTATATGTTAAATGTATGAAATAAAGACATAAAACATTTTTGGTATGTTTTTTTATTTACTCCTTCCAGATTTTAAAAGGTGAACAACAAATCTAGTTTAAAATAACAATGTTGTAACAATAACAAATAATATAAATAACAATACAGTGCAATGTATGTAATCTAAATATAGTTGAACTAAAGCGCATCAGGTAGTCTATATAATAAAAAGTAAAAATTATAGAAAAAAGATAAAGAATTATAGAAAAAGGAGCAGAGAACTAGCGTAAAGAAGATGAAAAAGCATATGATAGTGAAGTGGAAAAAGAAAGAAGAAAGCACAAAGAAAGAATAAGCATAATGTCGTTCTTTGTTCTAATAAAGATAACAATTGCAGATAACTATAATTGAAGATAACAATTGCAGATTAAGATATGCAAATAGCTCAAAGATTCAAAAGAGGAAAAGAAAAAAGTATGAAAAGGATAGCAATTATGTAAGAAAGACAATTCAGAAAAAAACAGTTTTAAAGAAGAAATTTCGATTAAATTTTATCGAAGTTTCAGTGACACGTCTTTTAGCGAATGGAATACTGAGGTTACAGTCCTGAAAGCTGATGCTGAACGTTTCATATCTTATTTCCATATGAAATGATCAAACAACTATAATGATGTCAGAAACATCGTCGCGTCGGCTTAATCCTATCTACATTTGTATAATTTTAAAAACCAAATATGAAGTTTTTTCATTGGCTCTTAATAGCAAGATAAGAGAGCCTAAATAATAAAGAAAGTAGAAGAATGAAGAAAGTAGAATAATTAATTAAAATGTTGGTAATAGATATAGTTGGATGAAGTAAAAATTCTGGAAAGGAAGATTCTATAATGATGTGCGATAGTGAAGAGAAAAGGTATAAAGAAGAAGGTGTTTGAATGTCATAGTAAGTAAAAGAGGAAAAGAAAAAAAAAATAACGAATATTAAATAGCAATACGTTGGATATATTCCAACCCAACGTATACTGATCTTAGAGGTGAAAGTGACAAATAAGATGAAACAATAATAAGTTTAAATAAGTATAAGTCTTTGATAATTAGAAAGACTGAACATATAATGCAAAAGTCGGAAGAATATTAAAATATACATAAGACAGAAGAAAAAAGATAAATATAGGAAGACATTTTAAAATCTGGTAATGTGATAATCACAAATGAAAAAGGAAGGATAAATGAAAAAATATATGTAGAATGAGTAAAGAAAGAGATAGAGAGAGAGAGAGAGAGAGAGAGAGAGAGAGAGAGAGAGAGATAGAGATATATAGATAGAGAGATAGAGAGAGATGTGGAAAAATAGATAGGGATGTAAATATAGCGAGAAAGAGAGATAAATTGAAGTAAAATAATGGTGTAACCGTGTGACATACACAGAATATTACAATAGTACTTATTATGTAGAAGTATGAATAAAACAAGAATAGAAAAATATGGAAAGATGAGATATGTGACAGTTGATTGAGGAAATGAATAATAACAGATTGCAAGATGATGTAAGAATGAATTGGTAGTAGTATCATGAAGATAGAATTTGAAAGATGACAAAGGATTTTTAAAAAGAAAAGAGAAAAAGTTATACTATTAAAAGAATGAAAATAGTAATAATAGTATTAAACAATAATAAAAGTACTATGTATAGAATGAATAGGAGAACTTAACGGTGATTGAGGATAGCGCGATCGGTGTTACAAACTTGCTAGATTTGGTGCTTTAAAAATGTGCTACGTACACACGCCTGCATATTGACCTAACCAAAACTGTCGAATTTCTCTAATCGATATTGATCTTTGTACCCAAATACTAAGGTTCAAAATTTATTAAAGAAATTTGATATTTTGTGGTAGGTTGATCTGCTGCCGTCTGTACATTTGGATATGTATAAAAGCAATGCGTGCTTTACTTAAGAAAGTTTTGGGGTATAAGTCAGAAAAGTGAAAAGCAAAAGTAAGAAAAGCTGTGGATAGCAAGTATTTGCGAAAATATAATGTAAGGTCTAACTAGTAGATAATAATATAAAGTGTAGGTAGTTAGTAAGTTAAAGCTAAGTGCCTATAGTACTTTATCTTCGAAGTAACATATGAAAAACGTAAAGTAACGTATAAAATTATAATGTGAAAATAAGAGTTGATAGTGAGTACTGAAATATAAATATTTTTTTAAGAAGATGATAATACTTTTTCATAAAAGTGTACATCAAAAGAACGAAAAGTCGAAATATAATTTTAAATCAATATAGATTTATACATAGAGATAACACAAATAAAGATTTTTTTTAAAAGAAAATTAAGAAGTTGAACAGAAAAGCAAGTAAGATAGTATAGAATATAAAATATTTGTAATGACGAAGTCATAGACTAGAAAATATACGAAAAGAATTAAACAAAAATGAAAACAAAAAGAAAATTGAAATATATACAGTTTCAGGACAGCTAACAGTTAATTAGGAAAAAAACTATATAACAGTAAGAAGAAGAAGAAGAAGAATAAGAAGAAGAAGAAAGGATAAAAACTATGAATAGCAATACAAATGTGTATAAGATATAAGATAAAGCAAATACAACAAAGTAATTTGATGTGATAATAAAATAGAAGTGTCAGAAATGAAAAGAAAAATAAGAGAGTCTAAGTTATAAGAAAAATATAAAGCATACATTTTTATGAAATATTTTAAATGTGGAAGGATAAAGTTGCTATTGATAATAAGAATTAAATAGGTAAGTATAGTTTATTAACAGACGAAGACGAAATAGTATTGGAAGAATCGATGAAAATACTTAAGTCTTGCAAGATAAGAATTACTGTAATTATAAGTATATAAATATTTAAGGTAGAAATAGAAATAGAAAAATCTTTCGGTAGTAAGCTAAAGTAATTGAACAGGTAGAAAAGTATGAGCAAAATTATAGTAGAAATAAATTGAAGAAGTTAAGAATAATAGAAGTTAAAAAGAACAAAAATAGTACGAGTAAACTAAATTGAAGAAAGTACTGAACTTTAAATTGATGCATAGAAGATGATTATTAATATGAAATAAAACAAGTTAAAAGGAATAAGAAATGATAAGAAGAATGAAATGAAATACTAAATGTTTGTCTTTATAGACACATTACACATGAGGCGAAAATGTAAAGTGAAGAGTGAAATGAAAAAGAAACGAAGATTGAAGGATGATATATTCATATAGATTAACGATAGATTAACATTCTAAGTAGGCAAGTACAGAAAAGCAAGCGAGCGAGCAGAAAAGTGAGCCGATAGGTGTAAGGCGTTGTAGAAGATAGAAACGGAAGGTTTATCGATCAAGCTTATAAGTAAAGTGTGATAGTGATAGATATAAAATACAGGCAATGTAGAGAGAATTTTTTTTTTTTTGGAGAGAGATTGCTGATTGCCGCTGCGGCATTTTCAGCTTTACCGGGCTTGTGTAGAGAGAAGGCAAAGCATTTGAAGATAAGGGTGAATAAAAAATAAAGAGTTTTACTACCTTAGCGCGTATCACAGTGTTCTTTTATAGCTTAAAAACTAAAGGAACTGTTAATTCGTATAACAAAGTGCAACTGCGGAATACACCGTCTAAAACAAATGTGCGGTGATTCTGCTTAAATTCAACTAACAATATAGTGAAAAAAAATATGAAGTGTCACTTCATTTTCAATATAAATATATAGCATAGGTAAATGCAAATATAACAATTTCCAATAATACTGTCTTTGGTCAAATTTGAGTATTGGCATAATTCAATTGCTTACGATCTATACAAATGACGCATGTAGAATAATAAAATAATGCTCAACAAAAAATCGAATGTCATTTTAAAAAAATCACTGAAGCTTTAAAAGAAAATGTAGCTTAGTGTATATTTTCATGAAAATTTAAGTTACGCCAATATTCACGATACAACATTTTTTATTACTAACTAGTCTAAATCGGCAAGTGAGAAAGTATGTTTCGGCTTTAAAACGTTACTTCCTGAAACCCGAATGGTCTTCGTGATGGTTGTTGATGGGATAGTCGGCGTACCAGCCGAAAGCGCCGTTGTCGCCAGTGTGTGCTCCGAAGTCCACGAATTCTCCGAAGTCCGGGGGCCTTTCAGCGAGCTGGGAGGACGCAGCTGCCTGTGGGGCAGGCTCTTGGGGCTGCGGCCGGTGCAGTAGCCTAGCCGGTGCCTCGGGGGCGGGTGGGAGGAGGCCTGATGCTGCAACGGGAGAATTGACGGTTAGTGTCTGAGAGCTGAAGGCGAGCAATATCGACGAAGCTTGGAGAAGTTTTTCTTTACATTGTACAAAATTCTCTATCCGTATAGTTCCCAAGGATTTTACCAAATTTTTATGCACTTAGTTATACGTTATTCAAGATAAAGAAAGATAAGTTTGTTAAAATCTATCATAACACACAAACTTTTGTTGCTTTCAGAACAAACTGAAGTCGGTAAAGTGGCAAAAAATATGTTAATTAGTTCTGCATTTCTTCCAAACTTAGTCGCAGTGCGTGATACCTATAAACCCGCTTCTTTTAATTGTACATAGCGATTTAAAAAAAAAAAAAAGTTATATTGTTTGTAAACTTAAATTCAACTTAACTATATTTAAGCCAAATAAAGAGAAACAAGAGAACAGACAGAACGTATAAATCGATTACGCATTGATTTCGATTTTTTTTAGTATTTGTGTCAATAATTATTAACCGTTGATTCTGTGTCAATTCATTGACCCTGTTACCAGCTGAATACGATTATGATCGCAAGAAAAACGGTGCGTTCAGGCACCGATTTACCTGACATGGAACTTTTGTAAGCTATTGCAAAACGCCGCATACTAGACCAAGCCGGGGTTGGTGAAATAGTCTGTATCTACTATCTTATAGCTGTCTACTAAGTATATTAAGCAACCAAACGTTTATTATCTCGAGCTCCTCCGTGCTTCGGAAGGCACGTAAAGTCGTTGGTCCCGGCTGCATTAGCAGTTGTTAACATCCACCAATTCGCACTGGGCCTGCGTGGTGGTTTATGACCCGTTATTCATCCATAGGGAAGGCTTGTGCATCAGCAGTGGGGACATAAAATGAGCTGATGATGATGATGATTGGTGAAGTATACTACTGGAGTAGCATCATGGCTTCAGCGTTCAGTTTCACAAGTTAAGCAACGTTCGCAATGTCGGGATGGGAAATAAGAATTATATCATAAAATATCTAACTCAAGTGTGGTTCGGAAATCGTTAAGGCATTGTTCCCGGTTGTTATCGGTCAGATGACAGTTGTTAAAACCCACCAACCTTCATTGGGCTAGCGGGGATCTCCACATAAAGTACTCTATGTGCGGAAATGCCGAAGCCCAGCAGTGGGAAGTTTATAAGTAGTGATATAAGTAAATAAATTACCTATAACTACCAATGCAAAGTAACTATATAAAAGTAATAAATTGTGTTCCAATGTACAATGTACAAGGTTATAACATGACCGGTTTTAATTTTAAAGCCATTGAATGTAGGCAAGGTAACTTTACAATTATTGTATTTATTAAAGGTATTTGTCACCGTGGGTTTATTAATAAATTGAATAAGCGCGACAGTTAGGAAACAACTTTCATAAATAAAATAAACTGAGTAAGTGAAGTTGTTTCATTAGTTTTACAAATGATGAGATGTTAATCAATCGGTTTCTTCTAACAAATAGCTGTACGTTTTTAAATATTCATTATCTAACAAGAGAACAATGGTAGAAAGTCATACACGTATATCTCTAGTCTTTTAATCGCACCAAACATACATACGATTAATGAATGCAAAGCAGCCATGTTAAATGTATAAAAGAAAGTGGTCCTTTGTGCTGCAGTGAAAGCGATAGGTCAGATGATCTTGACGGATGGATACTACGGTTCAATCTGTTGGTATACTTATACTATTACGCATAATATATGTATACCTAACGCTCTGGCTGGTTTTTCATTTTATTTTTTTATTAACCTTTTTCGTCCTACTGCTGGGCAAATGTCTCTCTGTCTCTGGGGGACACATATTAATGACGTAAAGCTGATCACATTTGCCAGTACAGGACACAGGGAATATAAGGCCCAAAGTGAAATGCACTTCATCTGGTATCTTTAGTCAATCACTGAGGAATTGACTATCTTAAACTTAGCTTTAGCACAGAAGCTTTAGTTAGATAATGGTGGCACCTAGCCAGACGGACTTTGGACAAGATCTACAAACTCTATAACCAACCAAACCAAGTTCTCTAACGTACCTAACTTGCTGGGAATCATACCGGCGACCTCTCCGCCAGATACTAGTGTGTACTATAGCACAGAGGCTTGTTAATATTCAAAATGTGTAACGTACGGTCTTGATGGTACTGTATGGGCAGTGGCTGATCGCGCTCCTGTTGATACTGCAAAGGCTGGTAGTCCTGCTGATGAGACAACGGCTGGTACTCCTGCGAGTAGTCCTGGCCGTAGAGGTTCGGCAGCGGCGGCGGTGCGAGGGTCTGGCGCGGTACGCGGCGCACGCGCATCTCGGACAAGTCCACGAACGCTATCTGGTCAGCGGGCACGGCGATGTACGAAGGCATCGCCGACGCCGCCGCTAACACGGACGCTAGTATTGTAAAGTGCTGTATGTAACAAAAGAGAATTGTGTTAACTGAAGTTCAGATAATTCAGCAAGATCTGTATCATCACACTTGGGCAGCGTGGGCCCTATCTCCCTGGGTTTTTAAGCCAAAGGTTTTGTGAAAGAGTTTGCTTTTAGCGATAAGACCGCCTTTAAACATACTATGTGTTATTTAATCTGTGTGAGCATTATATAATTTATATATCTATCTATTTTCTCACGTGCTTTGGTTCAGGTGGGAAGGCTTGAGTCCATCAGTGGAACGTTGATAGGCTGGTTATGATGAAGTTCAGAGGAGCTTGTTGGCACAGCGGCTAGCTTCGTTCGATCATCTTGTTAAGCTAGTTTCGCTATGCCGGTTCAACGGATGGATGACCAAATTAAAATATCTCGAGCTTCATTCTTTGGAAGGCACTTTAGACTGTTAAGAGAATACCAGCCGTATTAAGCTATCGTGGTTGGTTAGCTATGGTCCAGCTATTACCGTTTTTAGGCTGATAAAGATGATGATGATGCCAAGAACAACGATTATACGAAACACTTTTGAATAATAACCTGCTGTCTTCAATATAAGACATTTCAAATGATCACTGTTTTTGAGTTGACTTTGTTTTCAGTGTGTTTTGGAGTTGGTACCCACGTCTATCTGCTACACATCCTGCAATCGCTTAGCGCTATATTCAAAGAACTACAAACTCCTTTTAAACGTACGTGTTTACATGCGCTACAATTATGTATTGCGCCATTTGCGGCGAGTTAAATTACTTTTCCCGGTAACTGCTCTCAATTGCCATGTTGTTAACATACCATAGGTGTCATACATAGGCGCACCTGAGCTAACATATAAGTTACTTCACATTTCCCGTAAAGGCTTATATGATTAAGAGTATTAGTACATACGCACGCATACCTCTGACCTGACATTTTACTGGCGTCATACGTTCGTTTTTCCTATGTATTTCCTTTCGTAAATAGTCTACATTAAAAATATACATGACTGTAAAGTAGTGGTAAATACTTTTTTGTTAATTTTTACATTTTTCTATAAACTGCCAAAGTTTTTAAAAGTTTTATTTCTGTTTGTAGCTGTTTTTGAGCTACTATTTGACTTTGTGTGCTTTGTTAATTTTAATTCTTGTTTTATTAATTAGGTATTACGTTTAAATTTGTTTTTCTCTTTCCTTTTATAACGTCCATTACTATTTCTCTTACTATCACTTTTTGTAACAATATCTATACATCTATACAGATAATAAAGCTAAAGAGGGTCAAAAGTCTGTACATGGAAGATATTCGAAAAAAAGTTGCCTGGGGATACTTAGAAGCGATAACAGAACACGTTCCAACAGTTTTTAGAATTTTGTCTGTTTGTCTGTTTATCTGGTTATTTGATTGTCTGTTTATTAGACCGCGCATCACGTGAAAATGGCTGAACGGTTTTTTATGCAAACTTTGTACATAGACAAACCATGACCCGGACTAGGACATAGGATACTTTTTATCCCAGTAACAGGTTCCTATGGGATAGCGTAGTGTAAGGCTCCCAATACTTAGGGAACCCTACTAGGATATAAAATGAGAACAATCGTTGCACTTAACTTTGTGTATTATCATAAAAACATTACATTAATCGATCTCAGAGCACCTCGGCTCTTAGCCGAGCTGCCGAGCTCCTATCTACCACTGTCCACGACTGTGTCAAACCGTTGCAAACCTTTTTAATCTTACCTGTCCGATGATTCAAATATTCATCCAGACTAAAGAGGCTTACATACAAATATAATAAACTAACTTTTACTATGAGCTGCATATAACCTCCTTACTGTAGTCTACGCGAACGAAGTCGCGGGCGACAACTAGTTCATTAATAAAACTGTCTTTAGATGTTTGAACAGAAACCTAATAGTATTTTTGATAGGATTTCTATATAGATTTACGTGTAAGTATTTTTTTGTATAAACTTACATCTGTGCTCTTCAGACATGTTAAACCGTTGGTCCCGCGACTGTTGTCGTAAAAAGGCATTCGTTAAAACCAAACCACCACAAGATTGGAATAGTAAATGTATTTTTTAACAACCACTCTGCATGCACCACAGATTGCGCAACCGTATAATTGCTGTCTCCGCTTACGTAAGAGCGCGTTGGAGCGCGAAGTTCATTGTGTCGTTGGCGAACTTTTGGCGAAAGGAGTTCGACTTGCGTGAAAACAAAACAATCACTCTCTAACTGTCATAAACGCTTGGCGATTAAGTAAAGTCATGCTAAGAGCGCAAACCGCACAAAGAATTAAAAAAAAACCATAGTGGCTGCTTTTGTTTATGGTTCATAATTGTATGCATTTTTGTGGGTATTGTAAAATGACTGTAGGTACCAAATTCTCTACGACTTATTTTTTTTCTGTGTTATTATTGTCCAATAACATATATTGGAGACAAAATTTTGCGAAACTCGATCACAATTGAGTGTTTTAAGCTGGTACATACAGATCAAAGAGTTACTTTAGACAATTGTTATGTACCTAATGCTTCCTCTATGTACTTTATAATGTAATAGCAATAAAGACGTGGGCATTAAACCTTATTGTTCCACTATTTTGCGGCAAGGCCATCAGTGGGCGTTACCGTTCACAAAACGGCTTTTTCATTAATCTTGGACAACCGATAGCGATCGAGTCGGCGAAACGAATACCGGTGTTGCTAAATCGGGTCGTTATTTTTCTCTTGGTAAACAAAGGCTCTACAGATTTGGGTCAGAGATAAACTTAATAATATTACGAAAAACAAATAACCTTAAATATAGAGACAATTTTGTATACACCTACATTGCCTACACCTATTTGAAAGTTAAATCGAACTTTTTAAAATACCTAGTCTCTGTGATAACATCTAAGTAAAAAGTTTCATTTTTCAGTTTCGAATAAAATTACTTTAAAAGGGACTTTTTTGGGTTTTTTTCTACTTTTTGATTTGGTCTTTTGTCCGCAGACTTTCCTGTCCGTAAAACTAGATCGCTTACAACTTTATCAAGAAACACGAGGGACTTAGACTGACACTAACAAAGCAAGCGGACTAAAGTTCGTCGTCTGCGCAGACTCTAACAATGAACAAGAACATTGACCAAGTCAGCAAAACTGGTGGGTGGATATTCCTTTATCATAAAACGTAACTATATCACCCACGCTTTGAACTTTCGATACGTATGTACCTCGCGTGCACGAGTTATTATTTATTGCCCAATATTTTTACGACTTTTTAAAAGTTCACTACCTGAGTGAGTTGACCTTCTTCACCAAAAGGGAAAGTGTGTTCCTTATTTAACAATAACTTCTTCCCACCAGCAGTAAACTGATATACTATCGTTACATGTTAGAGCTTTCTCGCTATTTCATAGAGCGATCAATTTAAGTGATATGGATTCTTTGTAGTTACAGACGTTTTAGGGTTATGTTTAATGCTTCGTGATATACCAATTCCGATAGAGGAGCTCGATGGCGCAGTGGTTAACGCGCCCGGGTGCTGAGGTTAAGCAACTTTCGCAAAGGCCGGTCATCGGATGGGTGACCAAAAATGTATCATCTCGAGCTCTTCCGTGCTTCGGAAGGCACGTTAAGCCGTTAGTCCCGGCTGTATTAGCAGTCGTTAACAACCACCAATCCGCACTGGGCCCGCGTGGTGGTTTATGACCCGTTCGCCCTATCCATCCCTAGGGAAGGCTCGTGCCCCAGCAGTGGGGACATAAATGAGCCGATGATGATGATACCAATTCCGCTTTTTTTTACAAGTCTTGTATGCCACGACACATTCTTAGATTTAGAGGGCTTTCGGGACTTCTTTTTTATATTCTGGCTAAAGTGTCTTGGAGAATAGTGAGCTATGAAGACATTGTCCTGCCTCGCGAAAGTGACATAAAAAATTATTGAGCTACCGAATCTTGAGGATTCTTTCAGATTAACGCTGTCCGAATCCGTTTATGAGCACTTTTATGCCAAAGCAAAATAAATACTTTTTACACTTTTCTCCTATCCGTATGGAAGCTATTAAATTAAACACTATGCTGATATCCTGAACTCGCCTACCGCACCAGTCGTTACTGGAGTAAATGACACGTATTATATTATTGAGTCGCGTAACGTAACAGTATCGGTAATGAGTAATGAGCGCTCGAGTGCTCGGAGCGACTTTCATATTGCCTGTCAAAAGCGAAATTGTTTTATGCAACCTCCACGCCTCGCGCTCAAGTTTCGTCGGGGTGACTTAGGTAAATGCGTTATAATTGACAGCGAAATTAAAACTATTCAAAACATACGAAAAGCTTGCTGGCGTAAATATCGTGGATGTTAATTAATAGTTGCTATTGCAAGGACCGGAACCCGAATCGTTGACCAAATGAAATCGAATATCAAGCTCGTCTCTACGTTGGATAGAAGGCACGTAAGCCGTTGATCCCTATTTTTGTTTTAAGGTAAGATGACATTCGTTTACATTTTTCAACCCGCACTGGACTAACTCTGTAGGCTGACGTTAGAAACAGATGCAGATGAAATAGCGATTGCGCTCTATTTAATTTAGTCGAAATAAAGCTAAATGTCACGGCTTTTGCCCAATGCCCAGGTATTGGGCAAAAAATTCGCCCATTCATCCGGCGCAAACTTTAGCTTTAATTAAGAGATCATACTAACTTCCATGCTCTTCGTATTTTATAGTTTGTTTTTTTTATACTTTCTTAAGTGCCTGTAATTTGCATTCAGTTTTTCTATGAATTATAATGTTTACTACAGTTTAAAATCATGCAAACGGTACGTAGGTCACAAATATAAAATAGATTACAAAAGTAAGACATACTTATACATAATCGTATTGCATCAAGTTTTGTAACTGTTTTCTTTCGTTTAAATACAAGTAAAAATATTTATGCATAAAGCTTATATATATATACTGTAAAGTTTCAAAAGTGACGCGTGTTTAGCTTTAGAAAGTAGAATAAATAAGATTTCATGGCTGCCTCTCTTGTGCAACAATGAATCCAATTGATTAGATCGCAGGCGAGCTCGATTGCGCATTTCAATGAGTTTTATGTGAGAAGAAAGGAAATTGTCGCTCCAGATACGAAATCGGCAATTATGAGCGTGAAATTGTATTTACGGAAGCTTTTTATGCAACAATTTGTTAACTTACCTCTTTATGTTACTATGACTGTAAATAGGTAATCTAAATTAACTATGTATTAATATAAAGTATGGGAAAACTGAAACTTTAAGGGGATGGGATATTTATTCTACGGATTCATGGTCACTACCGGGAATGAAACCCGCATTTGAATTATAATATTACAGTACGGAGTTAAATATTTTTTACATATTTCTTATTTGGCTATCTTAATTCATGTATGAACATTACCAATTGAATGCTATACAGATCTCAACAAAAAAGTTAAATAAAGACACTTTTTAAAAGCGTACGATGAAAGATGAATGAAAGTGTACGATATATACCTAAGGTACTATATATATATTTACGATACTCGTCTTGAAATGCTAATGATAAACACTATGATTTATTGTTTATTTACCTTTTAACGGTGTGCACAAAAAATTACTGGTTTACGAGCGCCTTGAGCGACATGTGCGGTTTTTTTTTGCAAACAAAATAATGTACCTACTTTGTAATTTTTTTTATACTTAACAAAGTCACTGCCTTGAAATGACAAACAATTGAATATCTATTGTGTACCCACGGCGCCGTGTATTTGGCAGTGAAGGAACTTTTTTGGTTTTCATGCTGTATTATTGTGAGTCACCGAGTTTAATATCAAATAACGCGTTGCAATACTGCCAGTAGTTCTGGTTGTCACGCCCGTTCTTGATCACCTTCACCGGAGTCGGTGAAAGGCGACAGTGTTCACTAACGCGACAATAATATAGCTCGTTGTGGCGGGACACGATCAAGGCTTCACCGCTAAATACCTTTCAATAAACTACCCATTGACATATTGCAGTTTCTTTCCGCATTTTGTGAAATGGTGTATAAAGGTATATTTAACTATCATTGCCAGTAGGCACTCCCAAGAATACTAGTAGCATACTACTAGCAACTACAAGAATACTAGAAGCATACTACTACCGTTCATATGAGCCCACAGTTAGAGGACCTCTTTTATTCATAGTTATTTAATTGTAATTTGTTTTTGTTTGTTTATCATAAAGATGTATTTTGAATTAAGGTATATTAAATTCTTTATTGCTGTTAACAAATATATAAATTAAACAAAAAACAGGAAAAAAACTTACAAATGTTAATATAAAAATACTTTGCAAAAAGTACAAGTAGTATGCAATCGCATTTGTGTTTTTTGCGAAGTGAATTTTTTATTGTCCAAAAAAGTTAAAAGTTTGAGTTTTTGTAATTTGTATGTAATACTTACAAAAACTTCTCGAATCGAACAGAAACATTTCAAATTAAATATGTATTTAGTTTTAAACAAACTGGCACGATTGCAGAAATAGAAAAAAAAACAAATGTCCTTATCCGTCATCTGTCATTTTGTCAGTGATATACCTACGCGTATATATCCATGAATATTAAATGTTGTTTTGTTTCAGTAAATTAATATAAACAGTAAGAAGAAAGAATAAAAAAACATATAAAAGCATTTCACAAATTTTCATGCAATACATAAACTCGAAAAAAGTACAAAAACACAACTGTTGAAAAAATTTCCACGAGCAGGATTTGAACCTGCACCCTTCTGACATACCGGGTCAGGTGCTCTCCCAATTGAACTATCGTGGTTCTAACCAGCCCGCCGAAATTATTCGACACTATTTACTTTTTTACTTTGAAAGCCAAAGGCGCCCATCAATGTCAACAACTACCGTCATTAACATCGAAAAAAGTGTTGATATTTATTTCTAGTGTTGCTAGTCTTGATACCTTTGCTCGGGCCAGACATTGTCTCGATAGCTAAGTGCTAGTGTGCCTGTCCCGGTATGTAAGTACTTGGTGCGGTTCGAGTGTTATTTACGCATTTTCTGAAGAAAGAATAAGTTCTATGTGGCGGACTAAGGCGTGAAGTGGAGTAAACCTTTCTTCAGCACAGGCTCTATCACAAAGTGCTCATCTTGTTTTGTTTTAAACAACAAGAAAAAACCGGCCAAGTGCGTGTCGGGCCACGCGCAGTGTAGGGTTCCGTAGCCCAATGCGGACTCTGAGAAGAGGGCTTTAACTGTTTTGTAATGAGGTCATGCAGATTTTTGTTTTAAAAATAATAAGTCATAACCTGTCTTTATCACTACGGATTTAAACGGGTAATTGGCAGAATTTCAATGTTAATTGCAAAAAAAGACATAACAATATCTATTTGTCTTTTAAAATTGTCTTTCAGTCGTTTTTCCTTAGATGGAAACAAAAGTCGGTGCTTTTAGATTTTGTTTAGTGACACAGAACAAAAGCTAGAAAAAATACACATAAGTAAGTATACATATTATTTAGTTGATTACCTGATTTTTAAAAATATTTCCTATATTTAAATAGTTTTAGTCGTCGTAATATCATCATCATTATTTGGTGCCATGTTTATACTGAAGTTTGGAGATCATTACACAAAACGTTACGTCGTTATATAGGGAAAATAAATCATAATATATAATTTATGGAATTTGAATCATTATTTAAGTGCTAAGTTATATCTAGTATATGCAATAAATAAAAAAACAAGTATCTAACACTAAATAAAATAAAATCTAAAAGTTGCATGCATAATTATGAAATATTTAAATAAGTTATTACGTAGCTGCAATAAAATTGAAATGAACATTTTAAATGACGGCGAGAAACTGCAACATTATTCATGAAGTTCTCATAGTTTAAAATCTATTAAAAACTATATGTGGCAACAACCATGACTAGTTGATAACAGGCCATGTGAACTAGTCGGCCGTTAGCCGTTTTGTCTAGATAACGAATATCTAACAATGGCGTTAATAAAATTGTGTAAGTGGCGACCGACCACTGGCCTTGTAGATTTCGGTCATTTCATGCTCTGTTAACAGCGGCTGTGATAAGCGTAACGAAACTGTTAATTTAAATGTTTATTATGAAGTGGCATAATTACTTACATACTATCGGAATTTATCGGATGAATGATAAGAAATGAAGAAAACTTAAAAATAGATGTAGGATGAACATAAAATATAGATAATAAACTTAAACTATCTAGTTTAATCTTAAAAAAGAAAAAAGAAAAGGTTAAACGAAGAAAATGCACTAGTGAAGGAAGCACTTAGATAACAGAGAAGTTAAACACAAAATAAAGAAGAATTTAGTCACAATACTGGTTACATAATTTTACTAATTAAAAAAAACAAACACGAACGAAAGTGTAAATTCAAATTTAGAACTGACCATTGCTTTCCCAGTGGTGGCAGCACTGGCAACCGATAGTTTTGGCGCGGTCGCGTCGACTGA
This sequence comes from Eudonia truncicolella, assembly GCA_949315975.1. NCBI lineage: Eukaryota > Metazoa > Arthropoda > Insecta > Lepidoptera > Crambidae > Eudonia > Eudonia truncicolella. The sequence continues at coordinate 4,025,463 of OX438840.1, read as the reverse complement.
ACTCGCTGTACTGTCTGCAACAATTTTTATAGCTACCACTCGACAAAGCGGTTTCACTTTCTACTCGGGTCCGGTCCGACGTGATCCACTTTTTTACGGTTGCCATAACGCTGGCTTTAAAAGGTAAACAAAGGCTCGTTTCACCCCCGGGCCCGGCGCGAAACCCGAGCAAAATTATGTGTTCCGGTATTCGCATGCCATAAGGCGTTTGTCGGTGGGTGGGACATTTCAACCAGCCTATATACTGGGTGGCGCAAAAGTACTGGCACTATAAAAATCACTTATATTTTTTTTATATGACATCTCCTGTAATTTTGATATTTAAACTTTCGTAGTAAATAAATGTAAAATTCACTAAAAATAATCATGGACCGTTTTACTCCCCAAGAACGTGGAATAATCGTGTCAATGTTTTTACGGAATAATTCATCTGTGATAAAAACACAACGTGAATTTCGTCGACGATTTCCCCACCGTCCGGCACCGATTGATTGCACAATTCGACGCTTTGCCACACGCCTCGAAGCAACTGGCTCAACATTGGACAGACCTAAGTCTGGCAGACCAAGAACAGGCCGTTCAGCCGAAAATATCGATGCTGTGCGCCAAGATGTGGAAGAGTGTTCAGAAATTTCAACAAGGCGACGTGGCTCGCAATTGAGAATTTCCTGGCAGACTCTGCAGCGTATTTTGGTCAAAGACTTGAAGATGTTTCCGTATAAAACTCAGATGACTCATCAGCTGTTGCCTACTGACCACCGAGCTCGTCTAGAGTACAGCCAGCGCGTCATGAACCTCAACCTTGAAGATTTTTCTTCAAAATTGATTATGAGTGACGAAGCGCATTTTCATCTCTCAGGGCATGTCAATAAGCAAAATACTCGCTTCTGGGGCTCTGAAAATCCGCGCATTATTCAAGAAACACCTTTACACCCCCTAAAAGTTACAGTATGGTGTGGCGTCTGTGCTGATAAGAGTGAACGGACCCTATTTTTTCGAAGATGCCGCAGGCAATGCGATAACTGTCACTGAGGAGCGCTACAGAACCATGTTACGTGAGTTCTTGATACCCAGTTTGGATGAATTGGGGCTGGAGCATATCTGGTTCCAACAAGACGGCGCCACAGCACACACAGCACGCGACTCTATGGACTTAGTGAGGGACGCTTTTCCAGGCCGTGTTATCTCTCGTTTTGGCGATTTACCCTGGCCTGCAAGATCACCCGATCTCACCTGTCTCGACTTCTTTCTTTGGGGTTATTTGAAATCTGTGGTTTATGTGAATAAGCCACAGACTCTCGCAGCCCTAAAAGAAAACATTCATCAAGAAATAAGGAACATATCGCAGGAAGTGTTACGGCAAGTTATGGTAAATGTCATAAATAGGGCTCAAATGTGCATCAACTCTGGAGGTCATCATTTAAGAGACATCATCTTCAAATCGTAATGCGATGAAATTTCATGGCCTAAATATACATATATGAAAAACTAATTCTAGTTTTCTAATTTAGAAAAGATGTTGTAGCTGAACCAAATAGGGTCATTACTTTTGCGCCACCCTGTAGTTACTACAACGCGTCGGTGACCGAGTGGCAAACCGATCGCGGTTCAATTCCCAGGTCGGGCACAGTGTGTTTAGGATTTTTCGATGCATAGCCCGGGTTTGTGATCACCAACCCGAATTTGGAAAGGGTTGGTGATTAAGCCATTACTCATCTTGTAGTGATGACTTGATTTCAATAATGGACGCCTTCACCAAGCAGTGGGACAGTTATAAGCTATTTACTTATTTTCTTGCCTACTTTATAAATATTGGCTGCAACTGCTTCGTTCATCATTATTGATTTATTATGAACCATTCATAAATTATTCATAAATATCAAATTTAAAATAAACATGGTGTTGAAAAAGCTCCATAGACAAAGACAGACTGCAGCATTTAAAAATGTATTTTAAGTAAAAAAGGCAAATATTGCGAGAACCGTTTTTGAATTTTATTAATTATTCCTAAGCTATCTAAATATTAGGTTTAGCATTTAGTTATATTTAGTTTATCTTTTGTAGCAATGACATTTTTGCATATATATATATTTTGTTTTGTTAGTAACTCTATTCGCTCCATTCGGTAATCGGTAATGTACCTAGTTATTCCATTATTTGTGAACTTTTGTTACCTTTTAACATAAAAAAACACATGACATTTTTATTATTGCGATTTTAAGTAACAACTGTAAAGAATTAAGAAAAGGTTACCTCAAGGTTGCATCGAAGTTCCTGACTTAATAAGCAATTACATTTTCAAGTAAGAAATCATATGTTTACCCGTTAAGCCTTCGACAAATATACCAAGGTGAAAAATAAAAGAAATACTTACTTAAAGTTAAGTATTATAGAGTAGACATAAAACAGAAACATATATATTTGCTTTATGTAGGCTAATAAATTAAAGTTAATTAGCCTATACACTGCCCCACTGCTGGGCAAAGTGATCATTGAAATCAGTTATCACTACGATTATTAATGAGTATCTCAATCACCAAGCTGGCCAAAATCAAATGCTGGTTGGGGATCGCAAACCTAGGGGTTAAGAGGTTAACAAGCAATAAATATAATTCATGTTCATATGAATAATACGTTTGTATAATATATTTGTGTACGTACGGGATTTGTCGTTATAAAATAATGTAAAATACACTATTTCGTAATTATGAAAATGTAATAAGTGTAAGAATAACACTTTTTATATTTGTCTGCAAATCGTTTTATAACTTGTGAAGTTGTTTTATTTCAGCAGTTTTTAATGTTAAATTAACAATTGCGACAAGTCATTATTGTTCAAACAATGCTTGCATCGGAACCATTTAAACAAAAGCAGTTCGACAAAAGCAACATAAATAAATACTGCAGCAACATAAATAAATATAACACTGACCTCGTATTTATCGTTGTTCCTGCTAGAAATTAAAATAGTCAAGCACAATGTGTAGCAATTAGCGAACAAATTTTAATTAACCTAACTATATTAACATGTTACAGTTTGCGCAATAATTGAATTGAAAGTGTTCAAACAAAAAAAAAATAGTTTGTGAAATCCGGTCGTTGTCTAAATATTTTTAATTCAATTTCAGATACTATTCACAATTCTGCTTCATGATTCTCCATCCAATTGGAATTAATAAGATTACTTTATAAGACTGCCCTTTGTACAGACTAGACGCCTGCACATCAACCTATGCAAAACTGTCAAATTTCTTCAATACATTTTCAACTTTATTTAAGGTATAAAGTGCAAAGTCGATTGAGGAAATTTTACAGTTTGTGGTAGGTTGATGTATGGCAGGCAGGCATGTGTACGTTTACTTTTTATGTAGGTAGATATATTATTTATTTATTTTTATATTAAAAGAAAGAATTCATTTATAAAAAGACAGTGACATACAACACAATAAAATATGTATTCTATGTACTATTAATAAAGAGGTAAAGTTTGTTTGTTTGTTTGCGGAGGGTAATCTCTGGAACTACTAATGCAATTCCAAAAATTGTTTCACTAATAGAATACTACATTCCTTGCGGGTAACATAGGCTATATTTAAAAAAAAATAATCTCAAATCCTTGCGGACTAAGTCGCGAGTAAACTGCTAGTCAATCATACATCAATTCTTAATACTCGTTATATAAAAGCTGCGTAAATAACTCGTTGATGTCTTTTGTATACAAAGTCAAAACATTGTTATTGCCAACTATTTGTGTAAAGTCTATTTATTTATTTATTTAAGTAAACCGACAGCGCAGCGTGATCTTAAAAATAGTTGTTATTGTAATAACTAATTTTAAGGATAACTAATAGATTACCTTAAATTAGTTAAACCTTTAAAAGTTATTACAAACAGTTACAGTTACAGTTATTAACAGTTATGTTATTAACAGTTACAGTTATTAAAAACTTTTCTATTCTATTCTATTCTATTACTTTAAAGACGGAGGCTCTTGCCACAGAATAACTAAAACGAGTACTACCTCTTGCCTGAAGTGGGTCTTGCCTACTTCGGGTCGCTGATCCAGCGAAGTAAGTAAGTACATAAGTTATTGTAGGTCGTTTACTAATTTTGTCTTAATATTCTTTCTTTGGAGAGGCCATGCCCACCAGTGGACTATATAAGCTGATGATGATAATGATGATGATGATGATGATGATTCTTCTTTCTTTAAAATGTATCGCTAAGGTCAAACTGAGGATTTTAAACTCGTTGTTGCGGGAAACATTGGGACATGCAACCAAATGTCATCTGTAAGGTGGTAGACGATGTCCCTAGCCATCATCGTAAACCTCAGGACGGTCTGGAACACGCCTAAAGATCCTCAGGTGTGTTATTTTCTAGGGCGGGTCGTTGCTGGGGTGCACATCGTGGAGATTGTCTAACCGATGGTCCATAATCACTCTGGCGGCACCCCAAGTGAGGGAATATGCTAGGGTTTTTAGTGGGTACACCCTTCGTCCGCATCGCTGGAGTTGGGGGGAAAGCTCCACATAACCATTTGCGTCTCCCCAGACGTGGCGGCAATGAGTTTTTCCTAGCATAAGACAAAGTGATAGACGACGTATTTAACTGAAAGTACAACGGAGTTTTTAAAGTTGTTGGAGCTTTGATGATTCACGCTATGATGTACTTTATTGCACTTTAATATAGACCTGCTAAAGTGCTAGTCACTTTACCTGCGACTTCGTCCGCGTGGATTTGAGATTCAAAAATGTTTTTTATCAATATTAAATATAGCCTATGTGACCCACAAGGTATATAGTATTCTATCAGTGAAACGTTTTTAGAATTGGACCAGTAGTTCCAGAGATTAGCCCCGACATACAAATAAACAAAGTCTTTTTTTTTTTTTTTTTGAGAGAGATTGCTGATTGCCTCTACGTCATTTTCAGCTTCACCGGGCTTTTTTGGGGGCGGCGAGGAACGTAAAGGGTCCCTCAAGCCGTGTGAAACGAATCACCTTCGTAGGTTATCTAGAGGGAACGGCATCGCGCACTAGTGCGCGTCCCCGTGCCCTACTAGATTCTCCGAGGGGTTCGGATCGGATCGGATCGGGGAAAACAAAGTCACAAACGTTACCTATTCATTAATAATATAGATATAGAAACTACAGTTAAGTATATATATAGTTAATACTGTTTTGAATACCGTAGCCACTACAACATAACTTAAATTCCAAGATTCTTAAATTATCATCATTATCACCGACTCATTTTTTATGTTCCCACTGCTGGAGCTTGAGCCTTGTCTATGAATGACCGACATTGAGTTTTGAATGGCTTCGCCCGTTTCACTTTCTAGTCAGTCTAACTTGTCTAAGTTAGGTTTCCATAATTCACTTTTCCAAATATCGTGATCAGTAATTCAGAGCGTATCAGTTATAATAACGTGACTATAACAGAGAAATTCCGTTTTCCTGTATACCTTTTACAAAGTGAAACTGTTTTTATTTATTTATTTATACAAGGGGTAATATTACACTTTGAACAATACTTCTATATTTATGTAAAAAAAACTTGAAGTTTAGAGTCTATTTTCCAGCAAACGGATTTTGGAATTTATAAGATTTCCATCATTACACCCGATGGAAAGCATTAATAAAACGCAGCCTGTATGTACGCTATAATATGTAATACAATAGCGCAATGGTCTACTTTTATTGTGAAACATTCAAAGGATTTAATTTTAGATTTGAATTTATTAAGTGCAGGGGTGCGATTTATACAATATACTATAAAAAAAACATATTATTATTTAATGTTGTTGATGTTGTCGATTATTTATTTGATAACTAGCTGATAACTAATCAAAGTCACTAGTGCCTCGAAACGAGTGTGAAAGTGCACGCACCTCTATGCATGAAAAAAATATATTCAATTTAGCTTAGTGGAGTGGAGTCATATGAATGGTGACGTGTCGTAGGAGTGTAGGGCCATGGTTACGATGCACTTCTTTCCACTTGCTACGATCCTTACATACTTGTTTCGCTTCGTCCACTTTCATTATTCCCTTCATACATGCTCTTCGGTTTAGGGTACTCTTGACCTGGCCTTTTTTCAAGACGTCCCTGATTTGGTCTCGAAACGTCCGCCTAGGTCTACCCCTACCAACACTTTCATTCACACTCGCCTTATACACTTTTTTCGTCAATCGTTCTTCATCCATTCGACATGGCCAAACCATCTCAGCATACCTTTCTCAATTTTTGTCACTACATCTTCTTTCAGACCACAACGTTTCCTTATCTCACTATTTCTTATCCTGTCACTCAGTTTAACTCCTATCATACTTCTTAACGCTCTCATCTCTACTGCATTTATTCTGCTTTCATGTTTCTTCTGCCATACCCAACTTTCACTTCCGTACATGAGTGTCGGAACCAACACCCCCTCATGCACAGCCAACCAGCCTTGTTAGACACCTTCCGACTGTTCATAAAGGAGTGCAAAGCTCCATTCACCATGTTTCCTGCATTCACTCTTCTTTCAATATCACTCTCACACTTTCCATCTCTTGTAAGCTTTGAACCCAGATACACACTCATTCACCTGTTCAATTTGTTCATCCCCAATCACGATATTGCAGTCTGTCACTGCCTCATCATCTCTTTCAAACACCATCACTTTCGTCTTCTTTACATTCATCTTCATTCCCTTTCTAACAAAAGCTCCACCCATAGCAGTTACCATCTCCTGCAATTCCAAGGAAAAGACCTGATTCGTTCCCATCCCATTCCTTTTCTAAATCCCGCTTGTGCATCCCATACTTTTTCGTCTGTTTCATTCACAACCCTTTCAATGAACACTTTCGCATACAATTTACCGACTACGCTGAGAAGGCTTATACCGCGGTAATTTATGCAGTCCTGCCGTGACCCTTCTCCCTTATACAAATGGCACGATTACGGCTTTGCACCAGTCTCCCGGTACTTACCCATTTCGCCAGCACAAATTGAAAAGGCGGTACAGCTTAAATTTAGCTTAGTAGATGTATGAACGGTGACGTGTCGTAGGTGTGCCGGGCCAAGGTTACGATGCATCTTCGTTGCATCATCAGCGATGCGGCGGGTTCATTCACTCGATCGACTCGTAATTTTATGTAAATGCTTCCTACGGCTACTATGTGCTAAAATACATTTGAATTTATGTACCTATGTTTAATATGTTTGAAACCGTTGTTGTTTGTTGTTATTGATTTGTTGGCATAGGCGATTGTTCCTTCGATTTTAGTAGTATTTCTTTATTATTATCAGTAACTAGTGTTCGGTTGTGACTTTCATGTCTTTTCTTAAGTTACAGTTGTCTTTTTCAGCTTTAAGGATAATACTTTATAGGATATATGTATAGAGGAATAAAATTTGTTTGGTATGGTGGAAGACTTGTTTTTAATAGGAGAATTTTCAATAAATTACTTTCATCATCATCATCTCAGCCAAAAGGCTTCCACTGTTGGACAACCGCCTTCACCAAGGATTCCCAGCATTACTCTATTTATCAAATGTTTCTGTTCGTTTTATTTTTATAAGGACCTATTGTATTTATGATATTAAACGATTTGTAGTATTGTATCGTATACATGATGTATGAATGCGTTGAACCCCAGTGATTCAAAACAAACTCTGTGTTTCTACTGTATATTTTATTTATTTTTCTCAATACTTTTTAATATCCAATTTCTATATTTACTCACGTCTTTGGGCAGCAGGGCTCAACAACGGTGTTGCGCGAGCGCCACCGACACATGGGCCGAATACAAACGACCGCAGTATCCACGGTGAATACTGCCAGTTTTCGCAATAATACATTTATATATACAGAAGTGTAGGTTTTAGAAAGTGTATACCCAACTATGGGAGGCTGATAAAAGAACCAGGCTGTTTGATAATAATATACTGTAAAGAAAACACATACTTGGTAAGTTAATAAAAAAGGTAAATTAATGAATAAATCAATTAATAAAAAATAAATGAAATAGGAGCTCGATGGCGCAGTGGTTAACGCGCTCGGTCTGCGATTGCTGAAGTTAAGCAACTTTCGCAAAGGCAAAAATTTATCACCTCGAGCTCCTCCGTGATTCGGAAGGCACGTTAAGCCGTTGGTCCCGGCTGCATTAGCAGTCGTTAACAACCACCAATCCACACTGGTCTATGGTCTATGGCCCGTTCTCCCTATCCATCCATAGGGAAGGCTCGTGCCCCAGCTGTGGGAACATAAAATGAACTGATGATGACGATGATGATGAAATGAAATAATAGTTTCCTTTTTTTGCCAATGTAACTTTGTGTAGATAGGTACTACTGAAGAACTGGCTTTCTTATCTCTAAGTTTTATATAGAACATAACAATGGTACTTACATTATCATTACAGCGACAGACTTAAGGTGACAGCTACAAGCCGTGACAATCAACCAAACCACCTACATACCCTGGGAATGTACACTAGGAATCGTACCAGGGACATCTGGTTATAGTCCAGCTTTGTAGCAAATAGCAAAAAAGGTAATAAAGCCGTTCCCTATCAATAGTAGCGACGACTTGATTTTAATGATGGCGGCCTTTGTCTAGCAGTGGGACAGTATACAACATTACTATACTACTACTATACATACAACTATTATACAACATATAAACATATTAAAAAAATGTATATTATGGGCCCAGTTGTCACGGCCACTCGCGCGCACCGCAGTGTTAGGTAACATTGCATTACTGGTGCATTAAAGAGCATTGCCACATAGAAATGCAAATCGTTGTTGCCAACACTTTTACGCAAATTTCTTATGGTATTATGGCTTTATTATAGTAAGCATTTTTTTTTACTGTATAGAACTGTACATTAATAATAATCATCATCATCATCATCAACTTGTTCACGTCCCCACTGCTGGGGCACGAGCCTTCCCTATGGATGGATAGGGAGAACGGGCCATAAACCTCCACGCGGACCCAGTGCGGATTGGTGGTTGATAACGACTGCTAATACAGCGGGCATCAACGGCTTTACATGCCTTCCGAAGCACGGAGGAGCTCAAGACAATAAATTTATGGTCACTCATCCGATGACCAGCCTTTGCGAAAGTTGCTTAACCTCAGCACTCGCAGACCGGGCGCGTTAACCACTGCGCCATCGAGCTCCTACTCCTCAAACATTAATAAGAATTGAATTTAATTAGGGTAGTAGCACCTGTGTTCGTCAGGAACCATTTTTTCCTTTAATTGTTAAAAATACTGATTTTAGTATTTAGCAACAATTGAATAGAGACCACCTGCTTTCTAGCTGTCTATCTAAAATTTATGATATATACATATCATTTTACGCAAATAATATTTAATATATTTAAATATATATTTAAATAATATTCCTCGAGCGGGATTCGAACCCAATGCCAGTCTATGTTATTTTTTGGCGACGAAACTTTTGACGAACACTGGCCTTAAAGTGTCGAATGGCGCCATTACCCTATATTAGCCAAAGCGATCAAAAAGCATTACAAAATAATATTGTTCTAAGTTATTGATTTCACTTGAAAATATTGTGCCGTTCCTCGAACCTTTCAGAGGTAAATATCAAGCGACTCATTGAATTGCATTCTCAATAGGCTTTGTTGCAATTGCCAAGATTAAGTTTGTGATAGCTTTTGCCTTTATTGCTAACTAAATATTAAAATAATAAGTAGTATGGAAGCGAATTAGTAAATATGAAATTCATAATTATACAGGTACTAAGGTATATCTAAACATTGCTGGCTAAGAGTGTATTAAATAATCACTTCATAAATAAGTCTCACTAGCTCAGTTGATAGAGCTGTCAGTCCAATTGCGAATTAAGGTCGTGGGTTCGAGTCTCACACGTAGATAGTGTTCTCTTCTCAAATATTATTTCAGTTTCGGTGTAACTTAAGCACTGTTGAATGCAATGTGAATGCAAAATAGCCAAGTAACTTGCTGTCAAGCTCCTCCATACCACGAAATACTTGGTTTAATGCTCTAAGCGAAATACATTTAAACGAGTTGACAATCGATCCTTTTTCGAAAGTCTGTTATGCGAAAGGAACATTTCCGCCCCCGTTGGCATAGAGATCGATCTTTCATCCCATTTAACAAAGGAAACTCGAACGATCTCTTTGCATTAGCATGCAAGCAGCCCATATCTCCACTTTCCCGGCAGGCCACGTTTCTAGCCCGCAACCGGCTGTGCCTATCACCTATATCTAGATTTCCTAGTGCCTTGGATTGGTAGAAAGTAAGTGCTCGACTAACCAGAAAGCCTGCTATTATCTATGACTAGGTAGGTAGACTTACTATAAGTATTGATATTAATTCCCTTTAACCGTTTGGAAACTAGCGGTGAAAACAAAAGTTTTAGTAAATTCGAAATTGTTGAAATGTTTTTTTCACGGGTGACGATTTGAATTCGCAGCCTCTGACGTGCCCATTATATATACCTATTAAACCCATCTTTATAAAGATTATTATTGGTGTGTCGGCGAGCAATGTATGAAGATAGATTATGAATAGATGAAGCGAAAGAGTTATGGATGAATGATATGAAAAAAAATGAATTATTTGATATACAAATGCAAAGAGAAAGGGATATACGCCAACTAATAAAAGCTTTTATCAAACCTTCGATGGCGTAATGACTTTTTTGCGCTTTTAATTATAAAACAGTTTTTAAATACTCTTTAAAAAGAAAAAAAGTAAAGTAGCACTTAAGTACGTACATGTACTTATTAAATATTTATAAAATTTATAAAATACAGTGAAAAAATTAAACGCCCACCCGACCCAGCTAGGAATCGAACCTGGGTCTTCCGCAATCCGGGCGGCTGCACTGACCGCTATGCTACCGGGAAGGCTGACGTGAGCGCTAAATTGTCACTGCTTTTTAATTTTTGAGTGCTAATAGCGGCACAGTGCCATCTATCCAACGGTCGTTTCAACCGATGGCCATGCAGATTCACCTTAACTGCATCGCTTGCACTGTGCCGCTATTAGCGCTCAAAAATTGAATTGAATTTAGTTTCAGTGCAGCAATTAGCACTTGAAAATAAAAAGAAAATGTACTTATTGTAAAAGTTAGGCAAACAAAATGCATGTACATTGTACTTGGCAGGAAAGTAGTTCTCAGTTTAATAAATAAAATAAAACTGAGATAGGTACTGCTACTGACCGATATTTTGCAGAATATTTATTCATTCAGTGTTAATGGTTATTTATTTTAACCGTTAAGTGTTCGTGAGTGAATGTGCGTGTTTCTATAAAAAAACTTATCCATCGTTCCTATCTTACCAAAACGGCAGAGGCATAAAATCAGCCAAATAAAGCACTAAAGTGGTTTTTCGTGACTAGTTACAATATGATTGCAGAAGTGATAATGCGGCCAGGCTTGTCTTGGAGTCATAATGATAATTAACTGCCATAATTTCTTAGACCACGATTAAGTTTCCTCATAGTTGACTAGTCTAGAAACAATTTCTGAAAACAGATCCTTCGTAGGTATATTATTATTTGCCAGTTCTGTTCTTCCACTGTAGGGCAAAGGTCTCCTTTGCTTTGTAGGACGCAGTTTGGGGTCAATCATCACGGCATCGGCGTCACTTCTTGGCGGTCCGACGCGATCCGAACCCCTCGGAGAATTTAGTAGGGAACGGGGACACGCACTAGTGCGTGATGCCATTGCTTCTAGAAAACCTCTGACGGTGTTTCGTTTCACACGGCTTGAGGAACCCTTTAAGTTTCTCGTCACCCCCAAAAAAGTCCGGTGGCGCTGTAAATGCCACCTAAGCCAATCGGCAAACTCTCTACAAAACAACAAACTTTTTATAGGCGATGTCGTTTTATGTTTTTTGGAATATGTTTCAAACCTTCTCCCTTCCTTTATAGGAGTACACGCGCTGCTCTTCGGAGTCACCGCTTCACTGTCTCAAATATCCCATCGCGCACAAACAAATTTGGTGACTCGTTTCTTTGTCACACCTCCAAAAGATGGAATAGTCTACCAGCACACGTTTTCCCTCCTTCCTATGATATGGGGTCCTTCAAAAAAGGCGTGAAGAAGCACCTTGTGGGCCGGCAGAGTGAGGTTAACTGATGCTACGTTTGTTTTTACGCTGCACCAGTTATCTTCGCAACTGGACTCCATTTCCACTTAACATCAGGTGGGATGGAGTCAATTGGCGAGCTATCTATAAAAAAAATAAGGTCGGTAACGCATAGGCAGCCGCTCCCTGGGCTGCAAATGTCCATGGGCGGCGTTGACCACATTACCAATGTATATAAAATATAGTAAATAAAAATACGTAAGAAACCTACGTTAACAATACTACAAATAGGTAGGGCAAGGATACCGGTATACCGATTTTATTTTCGTAAAAATACCGTTATTTCGGTATTTCGAAAAAAGTGATCTATTTTTACAAGGGTGTTATAAGATTAAGCAGAACGCTCGGTTTTTATGATTCATAGTGTTGTTCATACTGCAGATGAGTTTTTATATGACACGAATCACGAATAATATATAGTTGATAAATAATTTGAGTGTGTCTGCCATATAGCGTAGAAAACTGCTTTATTCACTCTCCGCAAACGAGACTTACTAATCGTTCTTGGAATCATTTAAACAGTAACTAGCAGTATTTTTAAAAATACCGAAGTTTTGGTATACCTACGTGTAATTGAAATTTCAATACCGGTATGAAAATCATTCCGATATTCCATGCCCTACATGTAGGCACATATTTATCCACGAGATAAATAAGACTAAGCTCGCTTGTCAATGTCATAGCCCACACAAGTCTAGCTCAGTAGTTCGGAAGCGGAATTCTAATTTTGTGTTCTGTATAATGTCCTACTGCGAGTTTTATTTACAATTCGATCACCTTAACGAAAACATTAAATTGTATGGCAGTTTACTATTTTTCGTCGTCGCTTGTTCACCTTAGAGATTTGAGAAGAGTTACTGACTGTGAAGCTGACTGAAACAAATACAAATATTACAAAAAATATTTTAGTGAAAATTTACAATACTTAGTTAATTTTTCCAAGATTTTGTTCGTCGTCGGTAAAGAGAGAAAAGGCAGCAGATAGGGCTATAGCGCTGTTCATAATTGCCCCGGTATAGAATTCCATACCGGTAGTATAGTCTCTGTTGGTTGCGTAACACTTCGATAGCGTCGGCGTCGTCGGCGCGGCAGGCGGAAGTTATCGGGAGCTATTAAGATCGGAGCAGGGCCGATTTTTTACGCGTAGATTACTTTGCAAAAGCTATCATCAGCCGTCCGCCGCTTGTAACATAATTTGTTCACTGTTATAACCGTATTGTTGAACAGGTGAACTCTAGTCGAGTTTCTGTAAATGACAAGCGGCGACGAGTAGACAGTTGGTAGAAGACTAAAGCCTTTTTCAACGTCCACTCACTACCTAATATAAATAATTTATATAAGTTACAAGTACAGTTACAGGTACCAAACCTTCGTCTTTAGTATTTAAGTTATCTCCATCAGACTGATTTAAATGTAATTGCTTTAAAGCTTTATAATAATAATAATGTTAGCGATGCGAATGTTATTTATTTTACAAAAACACAATGTTGAAAAAATTTCCACGAGCAGGATTTGAACCTGCACCCTTCTGACATACCGGGTCAGGTGCTCTTCCAATTGAGCTATCGTGGTTCTAACCAGCCCGCCGAAATTATTCAACACTATTTACTTTTTTTTTTTTTTTACTTTGAAAGCCAAAGGCGCCAATTCAATGTCAACAACTACCGTCATTAATTATTTGTTTAATTTTATATATATTTTTTATTTCATTAACGGTAGCTATTTAAAGTTACGAAAGTCGCGGCGGCGCGGCGGTCGCTTACTTGATGTACTTCTATGCTTTAGGAGGCGCGCGACGTATGAAGTGCGGGGTTCGATCCTAGATCCATTTTGAGACAGTACACTCATAGCTCCACGTACAACGCACGGCTCCTATGCTGACAATTTTTTTACTTTATCGAATTACCTACATTTTGGAAATATAAACTCTTTTGGTGCAATTTTGGATTTTCACTCGAAATAGTTTCACCGTGACCCCTACAAATAATAAGTAGGTATTTATTTTAGAATAATTCCATAGACTGTTAGTAATTAGTATGTCCGCTAAATGGTAACTTTATATTTGTTATAAGTTTTAAGTTTCTTTCTAAATCTAGGTAGGTAGGTACTACGCTTTTATCAAACTAAAAACCAACAATGTAAAATAAATTACGTCTCATTCTTTTCAGGGCTGTTATATAACCACACGCCATTTGCGGCTACAGTGTTGAAATAATAACTCTCCATCCGAATAACAATATTTTCAGATATTCATCTCAGACTAAGTGGAGCGAAGATCTGGCGTCGTAAGGTGGCTGGAAAGAACTGGATGAGAGTAGCCGAGGGCAGTGCCCGCTCAGTAGCGTGCTCTTGGAGGGGCTGATGTCCAGTATTGGACTTATATAGGCTGATGATGATGGTTGTTCTGAGATCTCCTCTCGTGCTTTACACCACTCAGCCGTCGTAACGGGTTGCTGAGACCGTAACCAAAGCCGAATAGATATAATTGGTTCCGAGAGCATAGAGGCGCTCTCTGTGACGCATTGTTTGACATCAGCCATTGTTCGCTCACGCCCGCTTGCATTGATTACGCGAAATTATCCAAGGCTGACACTTAAGCTTTTCTTAACGACTTTCCTTTCCTATTTCCTATTTTTTTCCTATTTACTTTCCTATTTTTAGTTATTATAAGTGACATCTTCATGTAGCGTGTTAACGTTTTGATTATGTAGCGTTGTCATCGTCATCAAGCCTACTCTTGCATTGGACGTCAAGATATGGAAACGAGAGCGAAAACCCAAGGGCACGCATAGGCTAGGACCTCTTTCTGGCTGGAGATCCTGGACCCCATTTGAATTTACCAACACGTGGGTTGTGGGTAAATTAGTAGCGATTCCCCAGGGTTTAGCGAGTATAACTCCGGGGATTGTTTATAACGATCGATCCCATATCATCTTGGCGGCACGGAGCGGAAAAGACAAGAAAAGGTAAAGAAACATTTTAAAAACCAGAAAGTTGGTCTTTTTATTCTAGTAAAATTTTAAAAAGTGAGTATGCCACTGCCTTTCGCCCAGCTAGCTTATGCCATGGGAAAGGGGGATGCTAAAACCGCCTCATAACATAACTCTACTATATCTTTGGTGGCCGGTATCCATAAGGAGGATTCCATAGGTGGCTAGACAGAGGTCCTAGCTTTGGCTCCAAATCCTAGCAAAGGCTCGAATTGACATTAACCATTTAGTGGTTTTTCTGACGTGTTACTGATTGTACAGAAGACGTCTTAATTTGAGTTCCATGATGGAATAAATTTTCTTAAGAAAGAACAAGGACTAAGGCATGCCTAATGTAAGATAGACCATTTAAAATAAATTAAAACATTTTTACAATTTTAAACATTTATTTCTAGAAAGACAACATTACAAAATTATTATGACTGCAATAAGTTTTTTATTAAGTGCTAATTATTAGGAAAGGATGCTAATTTGGAATACTGCTGACAATTTGGAATACTGCATTATAAAATTATACAGGAGTGCCATCTATTAACGAATACCAGTATTAAGTAGTTTGTGTATTAGCAAACAAAAACGGTGTGGCTTAGAGTCAGTCATATTGAGAGTGACGTGACAAACTGCATCGGTAAAAAAGTGCTGTCGAGAAAAATTATTAAGTAAGTAATAAATCTAAGTAATAAATCGGCTTGCATCTTGAGTGTAACTTATATTTATATGTTTATACTTGTACAAATCTACAGTTTAGTGTATCAGTTGTGGACATCAGCGCTTAATTTACAAATTATTCTAAACACAAATTTATAATATTATTTTAAGATAGAAATGCTTATGTTGCTAATTTGGAATATGACGGGTGAAGTTAATTTGGAATATACCCTCTTGCGTCAATGTAAGAAAGCCTACGAAAAATTATTGTTTGTTTTTTCTGTAATGGAAAATTTGTCGAAGATCAAAGGGTAGAGCAATGGGTGCAATGTTTTATGTGCGAAAACTGGGTGCACAGTGAATGTGCTGGCTATGACTCGGGTTGCTACATTTGTGATTACTGCGATGCCTATAACAATATATAATTGATTAGATATAAGCTTAAAGTTGATTTCTTTAAATTGTATCATTAAGATTTAAGTATAAAGCTAATCATATAGTTAATTACTGTTGATTATTTAGATGGGTATTCCAAATTACATTCACTTTGGTTAAATTACGCCAATCTGTGTTTTCATGATTAAACCAAAATGTATCCTACTTATAATAAACCAAAGTTGTTACCTATTTTTATTTGAATAAAAGATAAGTTTTTCTGACATTGAATACAGTTTTGACTCTTTTATCTCTTAACTCATGATTTATACGGTTTTTTTTAAAAGTGGTATTCCATTTTAGCATCCTTTCCTCTAGTGATTGACAAACATAATATCAAATGAGAAAAAACTTAACTAACAACAGGTTATTAGATAACGAAACAAAAGATCAAGTTTTGTACTAAAAAGGTATGGCACCATTACAAAATTTAAAAAAAAAACACAAAAAGCAATAGATTGCATTTAAAAAGAAAACACTAAAATATACCTATAGATACGATCGACTTCCGGCATAATTTTAACTATTTTCAAAACCTTGTCATAAATATTAAACAATTACTTAAGAATGTTATATCCCATCAAAAACATAAATGTGAAATGGGTGCCAAGTTCAAAGCCTAGAACTGACTTAGCTAGTTCTCATATACGAATTATTACTACCTAATAAAACAAGTCATGGAACAGCCCTGTTCGATGGCTACATTTACCAGCCAGCTAAATTTCCGGAAGAATAAAATAAGAACTTACAGCTTTAGAACTTGCGAAGGCTATAATATAATTCGTATATGAGAACTAGCCAAGTCAGTTCTAGGCTTTGAACTTGACATCCATTTAGATCTTATTTCTTTTGTCGTTGACGTCAAAAACCAAGGCATATATCATAATACTAGTTGACCTGGCGGACTTCGTACCGCTTTGCCAGTTTCTATGGCAACAAAACTCGTTATGTAATTTTCATGATGATCGGCTGAATAGTTTACGCATAAAAGCGTATCAAACAACAAACAAACAAACTCACTTTCGCATTTATAATATTATTTAGGATAATGAAAATGTCTTACTTAGCTTTGCTATTTTAAGTGTGTATGCGGTTGTATGTTGAGTTTTCAAACATTTGTCAAAATAAAATGTAATTTAAATCTAAAGCACTAAGGAGTATTGATATCAACTTCGAAGCAAATCACCGCCAAAATAACTTTTTACTCCTTTTTAACTCCGTTAGGATACACTGTACTGTTTTCAAGTGTCATTGGCAGTAATGGTCGCTAACCTAAAAGTGACTCGGTTGCCATAAACAAAAGTTGAAGTTGAATAAAATATGAAACACGTTTTCCATCAATTCTGTTAAAAAAGGTTTATGTAAAATTTGAAGTAGATTGGACCAAGGAATCACGTTGTCCCATACAAACTTTGCCCCACCTTTTCACTCCCTTAGGGGTAGAATTTCGGAAAATCCTTTCTTATCGGATGCCGACGTCATACAAAGGACACACCCTCCAAGTTTTAGGTGTCTACGATCAGCGGTTTAGGCTTTTTTTTTGGAGAGATTGCTGATTGCCTCAGACGGCATTTTCAGCTTCACCGGGCTTGTTTGGGGGCGGCAAGGAACATAAAGGGTCCCTCAAGCAGTGTGAAACGAATCACCTTCGGAGGTTTTCTAGAGGGAACGGCATCGCGCACTAGTGCGCGTCCCCGTGCCCTACTAGATTCTCCGAAGGGTTCGGATCGTGCGTTGATCCGTCAGTCATTCAGGACAAAGCATTTTATATGTATAGATTAAACTTGGCTCTCATTTCACATTTATGTTTTTGATGGGATATCATTACTTTTTGTAAAGAAATTATTAGTAGGTATGAATACTAAATATTAGTAATAAATACGAAAGTCGTCTATACTGTTAGCTATAAGTAATTTTAGGTACTAAAACAGATAATTGTTTGGATTAAATAAGGGTGGATTAAATAAGATTAAATAAGATTAAATAATATAATTCCACTTATATTCACGTTATTCCACTCATAAACGCGCGTAGATCCGTAAAAGTTGTTTCATTTCAAAATCAATTAATTGAAAAATATAATAAATTGATAAAAACTTACTAATTTCTGATTTATTCCTTTGTCTATCCCATCTACCTATCTGGATGACAAATTTGAACTGTCTAGGTCATCTGGAACTGGGGTAGAGTTTTGATCCATCTATAGATCAGTCAGTTACTGATAAAATTGATGATTTTTGAACGTTAATATTTAAATAACCGTTTGAGGTGTGTTATGAAGTTTGGAGCACATATGTATCTCGCAAGTCTCAATATATGAGCCAAATTTGACATGCTTATGTGAAAAAGTTTTTGCGTTATGAGGGGGTCAAAAGTGGCTCCAAACTGTTCGTGTAATATTACACACGGTGCGGCTCGCCAGTTCTGTTAGCTTGAACTTGGTTTGACACGCTGCCGCGTGTCTAGATTTTTGTTAAACAAACACTCATTAAACTTTGTTTACAATCAAAGTATAACGAAAATGCCTATAGCTCCATTATTCTAAGCAATAAGTAAGTTGATACAAATTTTTATATAAAATATATGATACTCTTTTAGTTTCATATAGCAAGGTCCAAGTTGTTAATACCTCCTCCGTGCTTCGGAAGGCACGTGGCTTCGGAAGGCTGGTCCTGGCAGCATTGGCAGTCGTTAACGACCACCAATCCGCATTAGGCCAACGTGATGTTTTATAGCCTGTTCTCCCTATCCTTCATAGGGAACGCTCGTGTCCCAGCAGTGGGACATGAAATGAGCTGATGATGATTAAGTCGATCATACATGTAAATACTGGAAGTGCTTCGGCAGATGGTACCGGACCGGCAGCTTCTAGTCACAATAAAAGTTAAGCTACCCTTATTCCGGTAAGTACTATCCAAAAATACTATTACCTTAAATATATTGGGATTATGGCAATACTATATTGATGATGACGAAATACATTACAGTGGCAATTCTGTTCAAAATGCTTTTAGCACCATTCGTATACGTGTAGCATTTAAATATACTAATGCTATTATTACTTATTACTTATTACATGTCTTTACATTTGTTCGTAAAATGTATATTTGCAGTTCTTCATAATAATAATGTATTTGATCCAACAAAATAATTTATTTGTTCAGTTATTTTGACGGTACAATAAACATAACTATTTTTATTATATTTACAGTATATTTTAGGTCGATTCTTATGACAATTAGACAAAAATCATTTATGTAATTATCAAAAAAAAAAAAAAAAAAAAAAACATTACTAACATATAAAGTTTTTTAAATAGAATTCTTAGAACTCGTAATTAATAGGTATACGAGATTATAAGGCAAAATTAAATTTAATATAAATGACGAGCTTGTTGGTATTTAAGGCTCAGTGTTCTTTTTCAAAACTCCTAACTTTCTTGCTTGTGACGTATGTTCTACGTACGTACGTTCTAAACTTTTTATGTCTATAACATCATTTCTTAAGAAAACGTGTTGATAGTTCATAAATTATTATTGCAATATCAACTAATAGAGAACAAAACAGTTGAAATGAAACGCCTGCGAAAAAAAACGGCCGGCGGCCATCTTTTATTTTGCGCACACGCAAAATAAAACGTTTTTATATTTCAATAAGTACTTGTGAAACGTTCGATATATAACGTAAATGAACAATGTTATGTGTACAAAAAGTTATCTACTAAACAGTGATATAAGTAACTTATCATATGTTAATAACAATCACAGACTAAAACGTGGTTGTACAAATTCATAGTGCCTCCATTTTTCTTAGACCGTAATGTAACTTAAATCTTCATGCAACCCAATCTATCTTATAGCAGTTCAATCCTGAGACTTATACACTTAATGAAGTATTTTCCAATCAACGCCTCTTGTGATCCAAGAAAAGATTGAACATAAGATTAAGTGTTATTGGCATTTTTATCATGTTTTTGGCGATTGCGAATGACTCAAACACAATAACATTGGTAATAATCCCGTTAATAATTATAACTCAAATGATAGCGACAATGATAGTTCAAAAGGTGATATTTTTTTTAAATTCAAAATAGTTTTTTAAGTCCGTAGCTCATAAGGTTCAAAGCAATTAAAAAATGAACATGTGCCCGTTAAAGGGTAAAAGGGAATTAAAACTAATGAATCAGGATGTTACTTATTTAGCTGCCTTAAAAAAACTAAGTACGCATATGGCTATACAGTACAAATTAATACAACCGCAAATACTAAAAAGGTAAAATATCTTATTTAAAATAAAAACATTAACTGACAACTTTAAATCTACTTTAATGTGAAACAGAAGGGGAAGATAGGAACCGAAAATATCGAAAAATACAAAAAGTGTCGAGTGTGACAGAGTTCTTCTTTAATCTATGGTCAGATCATAGACAAAAGAGATAATTCCTGGCAATTTTTTTTACTTACCTATTAAATTAAAGCTAAGGTGTTTTACGACAAAGGTAATTATAAATATTGAATGGAAACATTGGAAAGGCATTTCTAAGCTTTATAGATGAACTACAAAAAAAGCGTGGTTTCAATTAAAATAAACATTAGTATAAACAAGAAACTTCAATGACTAGTTATCCGTGCTTTGAATAACGATTTTTTTATTGGATTGGATTTGGATGCTTTTGCATAAACACTGTGAATGCAATTTTTTATATCGGCAATGATACATGAATATGAAACACTTTGAAATTTTATTCGCGTACATTAAATTGTTTTATTCTGACTTTTCTAAAATTATATACTTAAAAATTGCGAAAACAACGATATCGATCTTTCACATTATTTATTATTTATTTAAAAAAATATACAAGGCGGTAATATATAAATATAGTAACAAATAATAGCTTTTATTATGCTTTTATCTACCGTTGTTTCACCAATGTTTGGATATACATATTTTATATTTAAAATAAAAATAATAATAATAAGTTTTTATTTATTGTTTTCTGTGCATGACTATGAAAATTATACGAAACGTCAGGATAAAACAATATTGTAAAATTTAAAGCAAGAATAGCCGCATAAAGTGTTTCAGATCAAACATGTTTCGGTTCGAAACATACCTGAAAAAAAAAAACACATTTCAAGATCGGATTATTACAAAAAAGACGAAAACCAATTAGGCCGTGCCAACTTTAAGAACCATTGAACGGTATCGGATCAACTAATTTTTTTGCGTTATTTTTTACGTCATTTTTTAAATCATCTAACAAACGATGTTTTCACCAATTTCCCACTCACCGTTGCAGATCGCCTGTAATCGGTTGCGCAACGCTATTTCTTCTTGGCTACTGGTTACTTATGCAACTCCGCTTGCGATCTGCCGAGCGCTTCTAAACTGCTGTGATGAGAATCTATTCTGTTGATGTTAGCTTTGAAGTCGTCTAAGGGTGTTTTGTGTATCAGCGTTTGTGGCACGAGGGTTTCGTTAGACCCTTCTTGGTCAGCGTTGCTTCGTTCAGAGTGTAGGAAGTCCTGTTGTGAACCGTTAACTTGCTTCGGTGCATACTCGGGATAGGACAGATCGAAGTTTGAGACCGCTACGGGACTGCTCCTCTCGAGACCAGACGCGTGGGATTTAGATGATGTTAATTTTTCGTTGTCTATGGGGAGACAAATGTTAAACATGTTAATTTGACTCTTTTAACGGACAGTACGTGACGTTTTATATGTGCTAAGCTGTCCGAGGCACAGAGATGAGCGTGTGAACACATATTAGTAGCGATTAACATTATGTGCGTATGTTAGATCGCACAGGTATCTATGCATGTAGATGCGCGTCATTATAATTTTTTAAAGCTGTGTCTGAGCAGTGCGCTGTATATACTTTTACATCAATCTATTACGCAAGCGAAAACACAGAATATTCACAAGAAGTCATTCAATCAAACCAGCGCACCGCTCAGACACAGCTTTAAACAATGTTAGTGACAGCCTAAATTCAACTGCCTCTGTGGTGTAGTGGCTCGACCACCGCTCTTGTTCCGAGGTCCATGATTCGATTCCCAGCCGAAGGGAAAAAAGTAAAAAGGAAAAAGCCAGTGGCCTGATTTTGTAAATTTTCCCCATAGTCGTCATGTCAAATCCGACACGCCATTCTGACGTTATTGAAGTTGCAGACTTAACTAAATGCTTTTTCGTTTTGAAATAAAATAACTAAAGAAAAAAAAACAGACATACCAACTTCTTGGAGGGAAAGTGAAGAGTTATGCCAGTGGTTTTATTTATATTTTAAAATTTATGTTAACATTAATGTAATATAAAAGTGGACTATTAACCGTTGAGTGTTCGTGAGCGTGCATGAGTGTTGGCAAATGAAACCAAAACAGTGCAACGTCACTTTTCAAATTCTCTCAAGAAGTCTGCGTGATGTCTCAGTATCACGGTATATCATTTATCACTACTCGTTACTATTAACATTGATCATCGTCATCATATATTCACAAATCATTGTCTATGTCTGTAAGAAAAATTACTTTGACATTGGCTAAATGTGCTTACCACGTGAAGCCATCAACTAAGGACAAATAAAAAAAAAAAGCAGTCATACCGCTGAGTTCGGCCGCCGGTTGCGGCTCGCGCTCGGTGCTGTCGTCCTTATGGTCTTTAGGCACCGACGAGGCGCGCGTACCGCCGGAGCCTCCTAGCATGTTCAGGACCCTAAAACAAAGTTACTTGATAATGAGTATTTTTTTTTAATTGGTAATGGCTAAATACGAATATTGTGTCTCTGTCTAATAATATTAGCTAAAAAGTGACAGCATCTGTTTTGAGATTTGTCTAACTTAAGCCATCGTTTTGTGGTAAAGCAGTTTATAGCTTACACTATTATACACAAAACAAATAACAGATAATTTAAATCTAAAGATAGGGAGACGGTCTTATAGTTTAAAGCGATCTCTTCCAGACAACCTTTGTGGCATAGGACAAATAAGGAGACAATGAGAGGTAGTGTACCGGCAACAAGCAAATGTATTTTTTTTAAATTTAAAGGTATCTATATTATTTTGAATTTTGCATTCAAAATGCTATTATAGGTACAAGATAAAATTTTACTAGAAAGCTTGCGGCGTAAATCACAAACTATAAGAAACATTCAACGAGTCTTCTGGGGCCTCGGTAGCTCAGCGGTCAGAGCATTGGACCGGTTATCCAAAGGTTGCGGGTTCGATTCCCACTCGAGGTATCTGAGGCTGGTTGATGTTTTTTAGTAAAATTTAAAAAAAAAATAACTTAAAGGTATCTTTTACATGTTATTAACACGTTGACTGCCGCAAAACCAGACACAATAGAAAATTTATTGTTTGTCGGTCACCGGTGACCACTACGGCGATTAAAAACTTAATTAACCATTTGAACATTGTTTGTTGCCTGTATTAAATGATGCTTATAATTTCTTAGGGCTATAATAAAATATGTATGTTACATGGAGTTGCCGAGGTCTCCGAACGGCGTGCGCGGCGTCGGCGCGGGCGGCGCGCGGGCCGGCTCGCCCTGCACCGCCCATCCCTCCGCGACGAGCATGCTGCCGATGTCCAACTCGCCTTCTGTTAACATAACCGTATTCTACCTATACAGTATGTTTGGTAGTATGTTTATAATTCCGAAACATAGCCATCGTCATCATCATCACCAGCCCCTCTCAATTTCTTTCTCTCAAGATTCTTTTGACGACCAAGCACGACCAAGAACAATATATCAGCTGAACTTGGGGTTGTAACTAAGTAATTTTTCATTGTAACGAAACTCAATATTTCAGCCATGTGATGCTTTTCATGTATGTTCACAATTTTTCGATTCTCTATCTGCTATATTTGGAATTAAACAGCTTAGCGAACAGCCAGTATTAAAAAAAACCACCGTTTAAAGTAGGTAGCTATATTTTAGTGTTTAATTATAGCTTACACAAGCTTATGATTCGCCTGCATCTATGAAGTTTAAAATTTGGCGAATTTAAAATTTATGAAGTTTAAAAACGAGGAGGCGAGACGTATAAATTCGACTGTTTTTTTATATATGTTCCGCTCGAAATTTAGGTTACAAATATATGGTAGCGCAATGCCGAATAGAATATTTTTTTTATTCGCAGATATGGGTGTATAAATACATTGACGAAGTGATTGAATAAAATTAATTAACCCTTTCACAGTCAGAGGGATGTATAATCCCAACCAATGAAATATTTAAACGTTTCTGTCTGTTAGAGGGTTAAGTATAAATTATACTATAATTTTTAATTTGTCAACTACAACGACTGGCAAATAAATTAGTAAATAATAGTAAATTTACCGTCTGTGACGTCATACAGCTTGATGCCGGGTATCTCCTTCTCTTTCTCGCCTTCAACTGTTGAAGTCTTCTTGTAAGTGCACGTTCTAGACACTAGGGACTTCCATCGCGCAACCTACAGAAAAACGTATGTTACAACTATTACTATTAAATTATATTTAAAATGTATTATGAAGAGATCGATGGCGCAGTGGTTAACGCGCCCGGTCTGCGAGTACTGTGGTTAAGCAGCATTCGCAAAGGCCGGTCGTCGGATGGGTTACCAAAATTTTATAATCTCGCGGTTCTCCGTGCTTCGGAAGGCACGTAAAGCCGTTGGTCCCGGCTGCATTAGCAGTCGTTAACAACCACCAATCCGCACTGGGCCCGCGTGGTGGTTTATGGCCCGTTCTCCCTATCCATCCATAGGGAAGGCTCGTGCCCCAGCAGTGGGGACATAAAAATGAGCTGATGATGATGATGATACTAATATTATAAAGAGGAAAGCTTTGTATGTTTGCAACGAATAAACTCAAAAATTACTGGACCGATTTAAAAAAAATCTTTCACCATTAGAGTGCTACATTAGCGGCTGAGTAACATAGGCTATATTAAAAAAATTTCCACCCGTGCGAAGCCAGGACGGGCCGCTAGTATTATATATATTAAATAGTAATAGTTAAATGTTACATCCCTTACTACTATTAAATATTATATCCCTTAAAAACATCGAAGTTACAATAGAATTATTCAAATCTAAGGTAAACTAAGTTAACTAAGGTAAAAATAGAAAAATACAGTTAAATAAACGTTTTTATTTTTAATGTTATCTAAAAAGCTTTTAAAAAATTATCATTGTTTTAGAGTTGAAAAATACGTTAAGTTTTATATGTAACGTTTCTACAGTCGTTTTCTACAATTGTATTGACTTTTATTAAACAGCTTTCAAATTTACAATTGATTGTAGAATATGACTTGTAGACTTTTACATATTTGTAGGTTGATTGAACTGAGCTTGTAGAAAATTTTTATATGTATGTAACTTTTCTACATATTTGTAGACTTGTAAGTTTTATTAAATAGGCTGAATGGGTAGTAGGTAAAAACTGTTGGGAGTTTTTTGAATAAAAAGATTTGACTTTGACCTTGATCTCAACATAAATGTTACTATGAAATATAATTTCTTTTGCTCGATTCACAATTTGACTGTTAAAATAAATATCGGTTGAATAAGAGAAAAAGGTTTCAAAAATTAGCCCCCCTTTCTCGCGTGGAGCGGGGACAGGTCTCATAACCCATTCAACGGTTTTTTAACAGGTTTTGCGAAGGGGTTTTCTTTCCAAACCCATTAGAAGCCGTTCAATTCGAAAGACTAACCCAAAGGATAGTAATTGAACGATCGCTGCGGCGGTGGCGCACCGCGTCTTAAAACAAGACTTGACGAATTGTCGCGTACCCACCGGGCAGTTTTACAGTGTTATGGTGCTTTTATGAACATACGTTCCAAATTAACTTGGCAAGTGATAAGGAAGTGAGAGAGATTACCTTTTGGTTACCCTTCTGAAAAGATTATCAAGTTGAAGGGGTTACACAAATTTAAGGGTTACCTAAGTCTGTAAGTAAGCCTTTCAAAGGCTTTTGCGATTAAACCGTTGGACCCTTCTTTGGGGGGAGTACGTGCCTGTGTGAGTTCCTCGAACCGCTCGATGGCCTGCGGGTGCCAGCGGTCCCAGCGCTGGCCGGCCGCCGTCACCCCCACCACGATCTCCTCCGACCCGGCCGGCTTTACGCCCGCGAGGAAGCATTCCATGGCCTGCCGCAGTGGAAGGTTATATTAATAAGTAAGTAAATAGCCTTCTTGAACATAGTGTTTAGTCTCGTAAGTTTATTTTGTATGGCGTAATCGATTAGTTGTTGACCTCTTTTATTTCTCTCACCACCGCCACCACCACCTATCCATATTTACCTGAAATCACCTTTTCTATTTGCTTTGGTTTTCCTATTTAAGAGATAAAATCACCCATCACTATAATTAAACTTTTAGCAAGTTGTGTAGTGCTTTACTCAGGTGATTAAAAAAAATATATATTTTATTTAATTTTATCTAAGTAAATAGGTTATAACTGTCCCACTGTCCCACTGTCCAAAGGCCTCCATCATTGAAATCAAGTCATCACTACAATTGATCTGTGTTGGCTTAATCAACACGCTCGCAAAACGCGGGTTGGTGATCACTAACCCGTATGCATTGAAAACTCACTTTGCCCGAACTGGAAATTAACCGTTTTTATTCGGTTAAGCCGACGGAGCACGCTGAGGCATTTTAAAGTCGTAATTCCACCAACAATATTAGAACACATAGGGTATCTATTCATTTAGAGGTATACATGTTTAAAATGATGTTAGAAGATGATTTCGGGAATATCGGCGGCACGGTTGGCTTTAATGAAGAACAATTTGAAAGTCCAATTTTCGACCTCTCTATTACATACACGTCCCTGACCTTACCAATAGGGATTTTGATACATACTGTACAAAAGTTTTTTTTTAATATTTACGGGTAAGCACAGTGCCTTGATCTCGCCTGATGTTAAGTGATGATAAGGACAATGATGGAAGCGCACTTCACCCGGGATCCTCAACTAGTGAGGTACTGGCTATCTTATCTCTAGCTGCTGGAACACAACAATGCTACAAACATTGATGTTATGGCGACATATTTAGATAGGATGGTGGTAGCTAGCCAGGCGGACAAACAAGCCCTACTACCAACCAAACCGAGCACACAAACATGTACCCCCCGCTGGGAATCGAACCCGGGACCTCTGGGTCTAAACCGGTGGTCTTAGCCACTAGACCACAGAGGCGGTTGAGGGCAGTGTTAATTGGAACACGAACCTGAAACCGCAGCCGCAACAGATCCGCACGCAGCTCGCACAGCTCGTTTACGGCCACGTACTCGCTGTCGCCATAGTCCACGTAGAACACGTCCGCCACCTGGTATAGGTAACCATCTTATCATTATTATCATTATGTGTGAATCAAAAAAGGTTAGGGTTAAAAATTGGACATTGCTGTTACCTAATCTCTTACATTATAATACATTTTCAATAGCATTTTAAGGGTACTTTAGCAAACAGTATATATTTTTTTTCCTTTTGTTGATGACTTCGTGCGATTTGCACATTTAGCCAGTGTCAAAGTAATTTTTCTTACAAGTATTATACAAAATTTCCTTTCTGTATGATGATGATGAATGATAATAGAAATGAGAAATGAGAAACCGTCGAATATCTCAGTAAAGATTCATGCGCACTTACGAACACTTAACGGTTAATAATCCACCATTATTTCACATTAATATTCGACATAACACAAATTTCAGAAAACAAAACAAAACCGTAGATATGGCTCTTCACTTTCCCGCCAAGAATTCCCAGTGTATATTTAATGATATAAAAGGATTTCTTCCGTTTCTGTATAACTTAAATGTAACAACCACTTTTAGGTGCAGCAGGTATTTATTTTTAAAATAAACAAAAAAATAAGAACAACAATAACAGCAGCTCACCTGCTTGGTGGCGTCGAACTCGTTAGGCAGTATCTGGTGCACGCGCGCGCGGTACCAGCGGCCGTCGTGCCGGAACACCGCCGCCACCACCTGCCCCACGCACACCTGCTTCAGCTGCAACAAGACCATTTCATTTTGGAAAGTGTGGAAAAAAATTCCACGAGCAGGATTCAAACCAGCACCTATGAAACGCCGAGTCTGATGCACTACCAACTATTCTGCCGTGGCTTTGTCCAACTGTCGTTCACAACCACCAATCTGCACTGGGCCCATATGATGGTTTATGGCCCGTTTTCGCTATCAATCTATACGGAAGGCTCGTGCCCCAACAGTGGGGACAAAAAATGAGCTGATGATGATAATTGATAGTGCATTGCCTATTTTGAGAGGCATTCAATTTGCAACGAGAAGCTTTGGTAGCGTCGCATAGACGCTCGGGTTGATGTGAATTGTGATTAAATTCTTATAGCTCCGTTAGACAACCACCAATCCTCACTGGGCCCGCGTGGTAGTTTAGGGCTAAACAATTTGCTCGACCGACCGTCGCGTCGTTGCGTACGTCGGGCACTTATGAAATACAACAGTACGACAATGCCCGTCGGTGGCGCGTATCGGTCAGCGTCGTCTTTTGTATTTCATAATAATAATAATAATAATAAACAATAAATGCATTTATTTCAGGCTAAATTACACCTATAGTTTAACATGACATTAAAATTTTTAACTTTAACATTACTTAACATTCAAATAAATTGTAATTACAATAAACGATTATGTATTTAAACATAAGCGACCAACTTACGTACCGACGGTCGCTCCAGCACTGTTTTAGTCTTTGTGGTTATTTCTCTTTGAAGGCTCGTACCTCAGCAGTGGGGATAAAAAAAGAGCTAGAGTATAAATTTTTTTTTTTACCCTTTTGACATTTGCATGCCTACAAAAATAAGGCAGAATATTGTCGACCCTGCTGAACATTATTGTGCAAACAAATGTTTGACTTTGACTTTGACTGGTGAAAATGAAGATGATGAGAAGACTCGGGTGCTACTTTTCCTTAAACAAAAAGAAAGGCCTGACCTGGTGCGCCTCCCGCACGGCCCGGTCCCCGTAGTAGTCGGTCATGTGCGCCACCAGCTCGTCCAGCTGCGCCACCTGCGCCCCCACGAACTGCACCCAGAACCGCGACGGCGACGACACCGCCGACACGTACACCTCGATCGACGCGCCGCTCGACTCTACAACCGCCACTGTTACTTTACAAGTCATACGCAATAATTGCGAAAAATTAAATTAAATAAAATATTAATAATAATTATAATTATTTTTTATTTCTTCAATTATTGAAGAAAGAAAGAAAATACATTTAACTAAAATTTATTACATATGAAAAACCCAAAGTACACACTGTTGCACATCAGAGTTTGTGGTAGCCTGATGATCAGACTACCACAAACTGTCAAATTTGTTCAATAGACTTTCAACTTTATATAGATGTAATTTGGTTGATTATTTATTAAAGCAATTTGTCAGTTTTGGATAGGTTGTGTGCAGGCGGCTGTACAATGAGCGATAATGTATGCTTTTACAAGTCGATTTCAATGAGCGATTTTAATAAATTGTTGTCTGTACATACAGTGTGGAATTGAAATAACGCAAAGACACTTCAACTAAGTCATATTGATGTATAAAACAATTATTCATATAGTCATCATCATCATCATCATCATCGGCTCATTTTATGTTCCCACTGTTGGGGCACGAGCCTCCCCTATGGATGGATAGGGAGAACGGACCGTATACTACCAAGCGGGCAAAGTACGGATTGGTGGTTGTTAACAGCTGCTAATGCAGCCGGGACCAACGGCTTTACGTGCCTTTCGAAGCACGGAGGAGCTCAAGATGACACATGTTTGGCCACCCATCCGGTGACCGGTCTATGCGAAACTTGCTAAACCTCAGCACTCGCAGACCGGGCGCGTTAACCAGTGCGCTATCGAGCTCCTCATTCATATAGTAGCCCTTGCTAGTAGACTGTAATCGCTTCGATCTATTCCGTCTGTTGTCTCTTTTAATCTTTTTTGATTTATTTTGCACACTGCTATATAAAAAGCATAAAGATAAAATTAACTCATATTGGTAAGGCTCATAAAACTTTGCGAAAATACGCATTTTTTGTGTCACTATTATTCTGATAGCTAAATAATAAATAAATCAATATTTTGGCGAAACTTACCAAAATCTAAAATTTCTCTCTCTAATTTAACTCTCGACTCTGAACAAACCCATTTTGCATTATTTCAATTACTTACACGTTGTACTCGTATATGTGATTTTTTTTTAACTTTTTAGAACAAAAAACAACTGCAGCGTGGAGTCATCATTACAGAGTAAATACTTTTTATATTTTTATTTCTTTTTAATCTGTCAACTGTCTTATTTTTTTTAGGGTTAAGTGCGCTTCCATCTTCGGCCTCATCGTCAACTACCATCAGGGGAGATGAAGATCAAAGAAAATAAAACAATCCCTTTTGTGAATTTTACCTCCTTCACCGCTCCATGCAATGCAGAGCTTTAGAGATTAAAAAGAACACTAAAAGTTGGCAAAGCGACGGATGTATATTTCGTTAAAGTGAGCTAGCTACATGGTAAAAAAATATTAAACAAGGTAATCAAACTCATAACTCAGATCTAAACCTTATATCAGAACTTCAACACCTTAAGTGCCATGTGACCGACAAACAATTGAATTTCAATTGTTTCCGAGTTTTGTGGCCCAACATGTTAAAAAGAACATGAAAAATAATTTTGTGTGGTTTTAAAGTACAGTATAATCTATTATCTCAATCACCCTTAATAAATTAATTAACTATAAGTTTCCGCATAACCCAATGTTTAATAAGGACAAAACAAAGTAACGCAATCATACGAAAACTCACAGAAAACAACAAATATTATAAACAGCACACCGGGTTAGGGAGACAAATAATAGTTCAGGAATAAAATGGCCATTATGGATTGTTGATATATAAATATAGTTGAAAATACTACAATATATTTAAAAATGTATATGTTATGTATGATATTAGACTCCTTCCAAAAACTTTACTTTTCATACAAATTAAAGAAATAAATTTTATTACTACAAACATAGAATATCTATTTGCAATTCATGATGGCTTTTGGAATGCGTCCAATAATAATTTGGTTCCGGTACACTATTCATATTGAAAGTACACTCACATGAAGTAATATGTGGAAGCGACACGGGACGCGGATGCGTAAATAAATGTTCCATGCAATCCGTTTAAAAATAAATGGCATATTGCCTCGCATTCACATATTAATATCTATCACACGTATAGTGACCATGAAATTGTTCAAAGCAATATAAAAGTAGCAAAAAATGTATATAGATAACTAAAAGTATCATAAAACAATAAATGACATATAAGCCAAATTTTGATTGAAGTTGAGCAATGAATCGCAAAATTTATTAAATGCAGAACCTACTGTGCGACTGTGACTCTGGCTAGGAAAATATGGGACTCCTGGGATCAGCCTATCCAAAACCAGAACACTTCAGGCTCTTCGCTCTCATAGACGTTGCCAAACGTATTAGCATCCATCTTTACAGATGAAGAACAGTGAAAGTATGGGGTTGCACAAAGATCCCGATTGGTCGTAGTGCTACTGTGAGAGGGAAAACTGAGCAGGCCCCACTAAGATAAGATAAGATAGAAATTGAGTATTATTAAGACAGCCGAAATTTATACGTGTAACAGAAAGGTGTGGTCAAAATGAAAAGTTGTTACTGAGACATAATTATCAACTGTAATTTGTCATGCAACTGTAAATTAAATATTAAAATTTGTGAAGTCATGCGCGTCAGGCGCGCATAAGCAAGTAACAGTGATCATAAATGTAAGTACACAAAGGTTACTAAACCAATAGGGCTGTGTCTTGTTTATTTTGATGTAGCGTCACGATAGAAATATTTAATTAAAAATTTCATAACAAATTAAAGTTTATAATTATATCTTAGTAAAAACACATCTATATCGGATCTAGATCAGATACACTTTGGATCTTTTCATTATTAACTTTTCTGTTACAAGTTGTATAGTAAAAATGTTTATTATTTTAAAGTTAAGTTATTCTTATATTGCTTCAATCAATTTAATTGTGACGTAACGTGGCACATAACAAAATATTTTTAATCCACCGGATGTCAAGTGTTAGCCAAAACTTGTCGGTTTACCTACTCGTAGCTTGGTGTGATGTCATCTCATACACTCAACACTCAAGAGTTACCTTGACGACGCGCCTTGATCTATTTAAAAGGTTTATCCAAAATATTAACAATACGCTAATACATGTCTCATGTCGTTTTAGTTTGCTCAATCCTGATATTCAGTAAACATTTTTTTGCAGCACAGAAATAGTTAAAGGCATAGGAGCGTAAGGTGTTACTTTTTAATCTTAAGAGAAACAAAATGATAAATTATTTAAAAAAAATAACGTATGCAATTGATTTTTTTCTGATTTGATTTGAAAACAACAATAAACAGAATTATAACAGTGTGCTAAATTTCTAAATTATGGACTACATTCGGTGTTGAAAAGTTTTTTATGAACTTACAAGTGTTATTATATAGGGTGGGCAGCTGATATAATTATGTTAGATGCACTAACTTTTTATATGCCTATATTGAAAGTTAATATAATTATATCAATAATTAAACCATAACCAAAACCAAAGTTTCCTACAAAATAAAAATAAAACTGGTATCAATAATCCAAACAAAATCTCCGTCAAATTCTGTACTGGCGCCATCTATCATCTATCTTCTGGCTGTAGTAGTCTCAATTTCATACCAAAAACGCATGCTGTTAGCAAATCTTACCAGGCCTTTTATACTTGACATGCTTGTGAGCGTGGTCACCTGGGGCCTCGTCGGCCTGGCTGGCCTCGCCGACCTCGGCCGCTGGCGGCGTCTGAGCGTGCCGCGGGCTACGCTTTGACTGCTCAATCTCCCTACGGCATTTCTCTTGAGCCACCTAGAGATATAAAAAACAGATTACTTACTTACTGCGCTGGCTCAGGGATAAAATAAAAAATGTCTACTAAAGATATACTGTTGGCTGCTGATGCCCTTTACAGCGTAACCGAACTTTAGGGGCGGCAAGAAACTAAAGATAGGGGAAAGGTAGTGATCGAACTACTTCAGAGGGTTTATTAAGATGATGGCGTACTATGCCTACTAGAGCCACGATAACTATGCTATCGTGGCTCTAGTAGTCTGGTAGTTGGCTGTGCACCTGACCCGGCATGTCATGGGGTGCGGGTTCGAATCCCGCTCGTGGAATTTTTTCAACCATTTCTTTTTTCAAATTGATTTTCTTTGTTTCGGTTCGAACGCCTCGGCGATCTGGTTGGGTATAGGGACATGCTTTCGTGACGCCATCATCTTAATAAATTCTCTAAAGTAGTTCGATCACTACCTTTTCCCTATCTTTAGTTTCCCGCTCGTGGAATATTTTCAACACATTGTCATTTTTCAAACTGTAATTCGTTCAAACAATATTTGCGTAAAATTATACGTAAATAATCATTGAGAAAATCCGTGGGCGCCTATAGAAAGGCTAGGACTTTGGCACGAGTAGGGGGAAAATCCAGATCAAACAACACGGCTTTGTACTCATGTTCCACGAGTAGTTTTTGGCCATGCTAGTGTACACACACCTGCACATCAGGCTATTATATCTTGTAATTTCCAAACTTGCCCTTCAATGACCTTTGGGATCGACAGAAATTAAAACTACTGATTTCACGTTACTTGAATTAATTCATCTCAAAAACAAATCACATAAAATTATCAATTACAAAACATCACTCTCAAAACTTCATAGCTATAATTCTTCGACCAAAACAATACAACGACAATACAATACTACTACATTTTTCTTTTTGTCAAAATTGATTTATTTATTTATTGCACTTTATTGTATAAAATAAAGTACAAAAGGCGGACTTAATGCCAAATGGCATTCTCTACCAGTCCACCTAAGGGCTAGGCAGAAAAATTGGTAAGCGGTGCGACAAAGAACGTAAATGAAACATATACCTACTACATTTTATAAGAACTGAAATATACATATTAAGTGTATTAAATTAAGTGATAATAATATAATATACATACCATAAAAAAAAACTTAAATAAAAATAGACTACATGAACACGCTTAAACATAACAGAAGAAAAGATGATGGGAATCTCTTACGTGGGTATTGATTCCTGTAGAAACAGTTTATACACCATTGTTTTAAAGACCATTTTACTTGGAGCTTGTCTGACTTTTTCGGGGAGAGCGTTCCATAATTGAATGGCCTGAGCCGTGAAGGAATTTGCAACGAATCCTGAATGATGCAAAGGAGTGGCGAGAAGTTGATCAATACCATGAAAACAATTTGAAAACATTCCTAACAAACATTACTTTTAATTATTTAAATAACAGACGTATAATAAGAAGCAGGCGTTACATTACAATAAAAAAGCGTGCCAATTGCGCCTACAGAAAAATTTCACACACAAATTTACAATAAAAAGGGCCGAACTCAGGCACGCAAGGGACCTCAAGTATGTATCTACATCTATAGAAATGTTATAAAGAGAATAATATTATAAAGAGATTTGAAGAACTCATACGATTTTAAAAAATCTCTCACCAGTAGAATGCTACATTATCTGTCATTGAGTGTCAGGCTATCTCTGTATCTATATCTGCCTGCGACGCCACATTAATAACTTAAATAAAATGCATGAAATAGTAGAACAGTTTGTTAAACTAAAATAAATGAAATAAATAAAAACAACAACATACTTACTCTGCTGTAATTTTTTTAATAAATATTTTAATTATAATAAATATTTATTGTTACATTTTTTAAAACTAGTGATAAGATCGCCGGGTGGTCGAGTAGTCAGCGACCCTGTGATCCAGTAAATGAACTTCAAAATGATTTGAACACAGCACACTAAATAATATAGGCTGCCAATGTTCTCTTTTCATATAACTCAACCAGGCATTTTTTTAAATAATCATCCTATGGAAACCTGAAAATGATTTCATTTTTAAAATCTATCCCTAAAGAAATAATATATTGCATACTTTAATCTAATCAATCTTTAAAAATAAACCTATTAAACAAAACTGGAGCCTAAATACGGCCCTGAAAAATTGTACAAGTATATGAAACATCAAGCGGGATCAGACTTAATAAATAATTGGTTATTGTTACCACAAGAATCTTTCGGAAACTACTTTACGTTAAGTTTTTAAGAGATTTGCACTTATAACAATTATTTACTACTTCCACAATGCCGAAAGATTAATAATAATAACACAGTGACTAAAAACCCAATATAAGAATAGATGGCACAACAAAACTTACCGATGGAAAGTAATTTTAGGGTTTTTTTCTATATGAGGAGTTGCCGCACAATGGTGCACTACACTTCACCATTTTATTTTAGTACTTTTGGCTCAAAAACTTTATTAAATCTCAAAAATAAGCGAAAAGCAATCTTCTATATGCTGCTTGATGACATTTGTTGCTTATTTGTAGCTTAACAAGATGGCGTTTTGCCTCACGTTCCATTTTGTCTCTGTGTGTGGAAGTGTTGCAACAGTAAAAAGAAACGAGATAGTCTTATTAATTTGTGGTTGGAGAGAAAGAAGTAGATATATTATTTTATTCTCATCTATGTAGTTGTGAAATAATATTTGGTCAGCTTCTTATTATACGTCTGTGATTTAAATGAATAATAACCAGCAACAACCCATAGATAAAATTCTATATTATAACACTTCAAACTGTAATATTTCCTTAATAGACTTTGAACTTTATACTTATGGCATATGGTTTAAAATTTATTGAAGAAATTTGATAATTTTGGATAGATCGATGTGCTGGAATAAAAGAAAATAATAAAAAAATCGCCCCTCTGAGTGTGGGAAAGAGAGTGATATACTTACGCAGTTCTCGATCAGTCCTTTAGCAACAACGATTTGCTCTTTCGTTCCCCTGATGGACACCTGGCGCTGGGCAGCCCTGTCCCCTACAGTGAGGCCCTCGATCTTCACTCGCGCGCCACTGCGGTGACTGATGTCGTTAATCGTCTCGCCGCCCGTACCTGCCGTGACAGATTCAACCATACAACTAACTTTATACAGAGACAAAAGATTGCTACAATCTACACTACGGCTCAGTCTCTAAAACAAGTTAAAATTATTTAGTACCCACATTTTTATATTACGTGAATGGAATGTAAGGCGCTTTGAAGACGGCGGGGCGGGCCGGGCCGGACAATTTGACTGCGAACGATAGCGCAAAGGGAATCCTATACTACCAACGCACACAGAGGGCAAAAAGCGCAAAAAGAGGCAAAAAGAGGGCGGCGCGGGGCGGCTAACTCAGTCAAACCTATTCTTATCTATGGAACTAACTGCCTCCGTCCCTCATGTGCTTTGTGTTTGCGGCGAGGGCAGCTGCGGGCATCGACGGACAGACGCGGTCTTTATTGCTTCGCGGTCAAAAGACTGCTATGCGGTCAAAAAGACTGCCCCGCCGTCTGCAAAGCGCCTTAAACTTTAATAGAAGTGTAACATCACCATTAATGTTAATTGATGTCTCTTAGTGCAGCAAATAGTGTGTTTTTGAAAACTTCCTGAATCTTAACCTGTTTCCAGAAATAAGTCATACACGTGGCACCCTCATCTTGGCATTATTATGACTTCACAACGATGTTTTAATAAGTGTAATTCTCAGGCAACAGCCAATTGAGGTAATTGAGGCAACAGCTATTTTTTTGAGGTCATTTTATTTGTTTTTAAACAACAATGGGGACTATCCGCCGACTCCCCAAAAAAGGAGGACACCCACGAAAAACTCTTGAACTTCCTCTCACATGCCACCAGGGTATTCTTGGACCACCATAAGTAATCACCAAGGTTTACTCAAACATACCAATGATCCTGCCACATGCCCAGCCAGGAACATCCATCTGTTCATTGACAATATCAGGCTGCTGTTTCATGAAGTCACGGATGAGGGTTTCAGCCAGTTGGCTAGCCTCACTGCGGCCTCGCACAATGCAAATGTCATAGTCTTTGTCACTGAACTTCTTGAAGTGGATCATGGCTCCTGTCTTCTGTTCTATGCCCTTTATGTTGGCTCCACTGCGGCCTAAGGTGAAAATAATTAAAATAGAAAATAAGCAACTTTCGCAAAAACCGGTCATCAGATGGGTGACCAAACATTTATCATCTCAAACTCCTCCATGCTTCGCAGGACACATAAAGCCATTGGTCCTGCCTGCATAGTCATTCACAACCACCAATCCACACTGGGCTCACATGGTGGTTTATGTCTGTTCACCCTATCCATCTATGGGAAAGGCTCTTGCCCTTGCAGTGGGGACATAAAAATGAGCTGGTGATGATGAACATAAATATATTAGGCACTGTAGAGTCCAATAATATTGATGGGCCCTTAGAATAGAATTGTAGGGAAAAATAAGACAAAATGGTTTTTATCACTTGTTTTTATCTAGTTTAACTAAGTGTATATCAGACATGACAAATTCATCTTATTTTTCCTTTCTTCCGTTCTAGGGGACCATTGACATATGAGCACTTTTGTACCTTGTCAAAGTTACTTCTGTCAACTTGTAATCTATTGATATGAAAGAACAGGGTCCTATTATGTTGTGATATAATTGGACTCAACTGTACACAACATAAGCTCTTTTGGACATTGCAACACATCAACTTAATTAAATTAATATAAATAATTTAAATTATGAAAACTGTATAAGGATTTGCTCTCATGATTCTCATTAAATAATATTTGTAGTATCGCAAGTATTATAAATTTCAATGCTTCACTGTCTCAAATATCCCATCGCACACAAAAAATTTTGGTGACTTGTTTCTTTGTGGCAGCTCCTAAAGATGGAATAGTCTACTAGCACACGTTTTCTCTCCTTCCTATGATATGGGGTCCTTCAAAAGAGGGAGTGAAGAAGCACCTTGTGGGCCAGCAGAGTGAGGTTAACTGATGCTTAGTTTGTTTTCGCGCTGCACCAGTTATCATCGCGTGTGGACTCCTTTTCTACTTAACTTCAGGTGGGATGGAGTCATTTGCCAAGCTATCTATAAAAAAAATATATTGATTTCATTTATGTTAAACTTACCTATTAAAGCTGGTACTATACTCTTGGGTACATTGATTTCAATTATATTCATTCTTGATGTCTTAATGGATTTATCAACCTTTCCACCTTGTTCCTCCTCATCTTTTTTAAAGACATAGTACACAACAAAGGCTGTCATTGACACAAGGGATACTCCTAGAGCCAATGGCAACAAAAGTTTAGCGTTTAGTGACATCTTTCTGAAAGAAAAACATAAATAAATTGTCGTTATGAAAGTTCAGATTTGGTTCGAAAGTTCACAAAGTATGATGTACAGAGAACTTCATATTTTAACATTGTATTTTTACACTGAAATAACATTAAAGAAATAACTTCACGAACGTGAATTATTCTATACGCGTCTTTATTTATCCTATACAATTCTATTAGCGGCTATGACATAATAACAGAGCAAAATTACTTCACAAGTAACATGATACATAGGTGCATGCTAAAGCACTTGAAAAGTATGAAAGTTACCTTTTACTTGGCCAACGCTAATACTTGGGCTAAGGCGAAGGTCAATACAATGTTAAGAAAACTTTCTGAAACTAAATTACAAACAGAAAAACTTTTAACTCTAAAATTTTCTTAAGTTTCTAATATCGTTCGCAAATTTCTCAAGTCGACTCGCTCGCATTGCAACTTAAAATTGACATTGACTGAAAAATTGTTAATTGACAATTTTGACGTTTTAATTTTTCTTCAGTTAGAGAAGTGAAGCCCATTCAGCCAAATTTTTATTATTTTGATAATAATAGATGATAATGATGATTTGATGAAAATGTCTAAAAAGCAAAACCAAACGTAGTATTAGTAAAGATATAAGACTTTTTTCAAAAATTCCCTTAATTGTAATTATATTGTTACTGACTTTATCATTTATATCTTATTAAATTAGTTATTAATTAAGATCATGAAATATTATTTTAACTTTTAAAACACTAAAAGTGTCAAAACTTAAAAAATGGACCCAATTTATTCAGCAAAGAGAGTTTATTAGCATGCATTTGTGATTGACTCATGTCAAAATATTGAGTTTTAAAATCGCTTTTACTATTATTTCTATTGATTATAAATCACGGCTATAAATAAGTTTAACGTGGAGGTAACTCTTTGAGAATCTTTTAAGTAATGAGTAATGAGTCTTTAAAAATATTTTGTAACTATTGCTATCTGTCTATATTGCTGTCTTGTAACATTCTAATTTAATAATTTAATTAGTTGTATACCTACTGGGGCTCTTCAGCCAATCGACGCCGACCGTAGTCGACAGAATTCAATATTAGCCCAATTACTTATTAGAAGTTGACCTTACATTCGAGTTTTAGTGGTTCATGCACGAAACTTTCTTTTCTCTGGACTAAATATTTGGGGCTTAATAAATTACAGCCAAGAAGCTATAATTACCGGCTATTTAAACTACTTTCATGCCTATCACAAACTAGCCCCCCACGACCCGGCCAACACGACCCGACGTCCGAGCCTTTAGAGGCGCCCTCGGATTGTTCTGCTTCCCAATCCGATCCAAACCCCTCGGAGAACCTAGTAGGGCACGAGGACACACACTAGTGCGTGATGCCGTTCCCTCTAGAAAACCTCTGACGGTGCTTCGTTTCACATGGCTTGAGGAACCTTTTAAGTTTCTCGCCGCCCCCAAAAAAGGTGAAACTAAAAATGCCCAGTGGCAATCAGCAAAAAAAAAACACGACTAGCTCCCTAGTTCTAGGGCAGGTCTGTTCGAAATTGTACAAACGATTAAGTACTACCTACCTAGCATTAAACTAGTTGAGTCCCATCTCTTCGATCTCATTTTTATCGTCTCGTCAGAATCAGGCCACTGCGATTGTGGACAAAAGCAGATTCAAGATCGTGTTAAGAGAACGAAGCTGATGAATTACTGTGTATCCTATCTAGAGATAGGCTAGCTAGCCAATCGAACTTATAACACTATTGATAGTGGTAGGTACGGTTTGTACAGGCCGTATGTATACCACCCTACAACTTCAATACCTCAATTAATTTATGACCTCCTTCGTGTTCCCGAATTAGCGATCAGAATAATTTGTGAACTATCAAAATCACATTCCTATGAATTATTAAAACAATGACTAAATTATGGCATCCAAATCGCGTGCTACAAATTGCCCCCAGAGTTGGATTGCGTGGCTTCTGGCTTCATTCGAAGTATTTTACTCAATTTTCTCAAATTGTTTCCACACATTGCATTTTCTCATGACCGGGAAGGGTGATAGTGACTACGTAGCGCATAGTGCGAGTTTTATTTACCGATCACGTTAACAAAGACGACATTATGTATAGCACTGAAGCAGCGCTGTTTACCGTGACATTTAGAATGGGCAAGGAAACTCGCGGCCGGCCGGTGTGGTGTACTAGTTATTTACTTTGCTAAAGACTTTTGTAAGTTTGCAAAGTTAGAAGGTAGGTTCATCATTAGCTCACTTCAGCTTACTGCAAAGCATAGGCCCCTTCTCTCGCACGCCACTATGCACGGACCTGCGCTATCCTCATCCGTTTTCTAAGTATCTGTTAGGTATTTATTAATTTTAAATTTATGTTTACTTTCCAGAAGTTGCGATGGAAAGCCGTGTCTCATTGTGATATGAAAGTTTTGTATCAAGATGACCTGGGACGTTACATTAGGTAAAACCTGCTCCATTTGTACACTTCCCGCTTGACATGACCTTCTCAATTTTTCACATTCCGTTTTATTCAGCACACGAACCTATCCTGTTTCGCGATTGTAGGGTGACTATAAATTCCACGTTTCATTTCAGTATGATACAAATGCGAAATAGAACGGGCTTATGTTTTTTGAGTAATTAGGTAGGTAACCTATATTTGGCCTTACCCATAAATAATCTGATAAATTTTAAACTTTTAAAAACGTTGTTGGTTTCTCAACAAAAAAGTAGCACCAGTGTAGTGTACACTTTAAGCTCAGTTTTCGACACATTTTTCGTCGCAAAAAATAACATTGGTTTTGAAATTTTTCGAGATGACAGATACGAAACAGGTGGTCTGTATTCAATTGTTGCTAAATACTATTGCTCACCCCTAACTTATTATTTAAAAAAAATGTTAATCACTGGTTCCTGTCGAAACCTGGTGCAACTACCCTACTTAACTGCGTGCAATTCGTGCATGGTTGCTCAGACTATAATATCTCGTCCCGACGTCGTAATAGTTTCCTCGTTTCTTGGAACGTACGTAAAGTCGTTGGTCCTCGGTTGTTAGATAGCCAGACGTTCTCACCAACCTGCATTAGTAGGTGTCAGACTCAGACAACCTTGCGCAAGCATAACACTCGCACAAGGGACCATATTAACGTCAGGCAGGTGATAACGCCAAATCAGGACGCGCCGAAGCGCATTCTTCATCCGTAAATATTATAAGACAGTCTACTACGGCAGTCTACTACCTACTATCCAGATAGGTTACCGGAGCTGAAAGTTCGCTCACTTCTCGTTGCACTAAAAGTACAACTCACAGTTTTCATTGCTGAACACATCAGTGGGATTTTAAAGGAATGCACGCTACTTGATGACCAAATGGTTACCACAAGCTCTTAAAGCAGTAAAACGAGATGCGTTAATATGCCGCTACATCCGTCTCGTTTTCACAACCGCAACAAACACAGCTACAATACTGCTATAAGAGCTTATGGTAACCCATCCGATCTTATCCGAATCCCTCGGAGAATCTAGTCGGAAACGGGGACACGCACTAGTGCGTGATGTCATTCCCTCTAGAAAACCCCGGACGGTGTTTCGTTTCACATGACTTGAGAAACCTTTTAAGTTTCTCACTTCTTTAACAAGTATAGAGCCTAACTAATGCAATCTCTCAAAAATGTTGGTAGCCCTACAGTTTACCGATCGCGCGCCCCAATAAGACGTAATCGTCGTATACATTATATTTTTTATTGTCTCTCTGCTCACGAAAGGTTGAGCGGTCGGTGTACAGTCAAAAGCACGTCTTATGTATTTTCGATTTCGTAGACTTGCCATCCTTGATAAAACTGATATGAGCTGATAAGTTTTTACAACTTAGGTCAGTAGCACAATGAAAGTGCGGGCGCGTGTTATTTGACTATGACTAACAATATGCTTTCGTACCTATGCTACGTTTGATACCAGATGGGTATTCCCTGTTACAGTAAACTGTGTGATGTGAAGAAACAAGCTAACATGTACACTTTTTATTACTCTCATAAACAGATTATATTTAACAATAATAATAAATGTATTTTTAATTTATGAAAACTTGGCAAAGAGCACACAATAAAATAGCTAATGAAAGCAGCCACCTATACGTCAAAAAAAGTTTGTGTAAGTACGCGCCTACCCAGAATTTTGTGTAAATATTTTGCTAGGAGGAATCGTCGTGTCGTGCGTGACTCTCGTGAGTCATGCACGGTATCGCTTTTGCCTACTGCTCGATGTTTACTGTGCTACTGTATCAGTCCCACGGTGCAGTCAGTCAGTCTGTCTGTTGATCAACCATGCAGCGGCCGTATCAGCGTCGGTACCTCCAGCCCAACAACATGAGCGAACCGAAGCATGGAGGTAAAGTCTCTAGCCTATTCCCTGGACTAAATATTTTGGGCTTAATATTAAGCTACATTATCGGGATAAAAAACTTGGGCGCCTGCAGGTTAGTTAAAACTGAGATAAATCTAGTAATATTGGCACTAGGTACCTATGTCTCTGTCCGGAGTCCTGAAATACAAGGTCACCCTTCATTAAGCTAGTTCAGACGTTTAGACGTAACATTTAAATACCTAAGTGTACCTGTATCTGTGGCGGTTGAAGGGCGCTTTGATTTTCGGACTTATCTTCCATGACTTATCAATCAGATGAGATGAAGATAAAACGCATCCCGAGCTATAAATTTATTTGTATAACTAGCTATGCCTTTTTTTTACTACATAGTTATGTCTATTCGCAAACTTTAACAATATTTTTAGGTATCCAACATCGTGAAGTAAGATTATCTAGGCTGACTAGGCAAATCCCTACTCTCCGTCGCTCGCGTTTGGATTGCAAACTCCCATGTATTAGTGAGGAGATCGATGGCGCAGTGATTTACGCTGGGTGACCAAAAATGTATCATCACGAGCTCCTCCATGCTTCGGAAGGCACGTAAAGCCGTTGTTCCCGGCTGCATTAGCGGTCGATAACAACCACCAATCCGCACTAGGCCCGCGTGGCGGTTTATGGCCCGTTCTCCCTAACAGGGAGTCCCTATCCATACATAGGGAAGGCTCGTGCCCCAGCAGTGGGGGCATAAAATGAGCTGATGATGTATTAGTGGATTATCCCCTCTGTCTCGCCCCAAAGTCCCTGACAGGCTTCTTCTGATAGGGTGGGGAAAGGCGGACGGGTGAGTCCCACAAGGTACACACGCCTGCACATCAACCTACCACAAACTGTCAAATTTCCTCAATAGACTTTGAACTTTATAGCTAAGTTTTATGGTTCAAAATGCATTGAAGAAATTTGACAGTTTTGGATAGGTTGATGTGCAGGCGTGTGTACTAGGAAAGGGCACCAGTGTTCGACAGTTTTGTCCTAATCATTAAAAATAGGGGTAAGCTGCTGATTTACCCTCCGGTCCATTACACCTTAGTCTTAAAATGCCTGATATCGGTACGACACAATCTCACAATGACTGAAACCAATAAGACTAAATTTCAAGATGGCTGTGTCCTTTAATGCCTGAAATTTTAAATGTATTGATTCCAGAATGACTGAATCACACGATCACAT
Organism: Eudonia truncicolella; assembly: GCA_949315975.1. NCBI lineage: Eukaryota > Metazoa > Arthropoda > Insecta > Lepidoptera > Crambidae > Eudonia > Eudonia truncicolella. The sequence continues at coordinate 3,981,309 of OX438840.1, read as the reverse complement.
TATAATATGCATAAATAGATAATCAAACCTTCATAATACACTTCTCTTTACACTTGACAATGCAACTCATTTATTTAGTCTTATGCATCAATTGACTACAGGCCAACTGCTTTCTGGCTGTTATATCGTAATATTTTAATGAAAATCTATGTTATTTTTTGGCGACGAAGCTCTATCGAACATTAGAACACCATTACCTAAATTTAATTTTAATTATCCTAGGCGTTACGTTACGTTTTTTATCCGCCATTTCGATCGAGCTGCTCCAGCCGTAGTCAGGTCTTACTATTAATGTTTAAAATGGAACGTATTTTTAAAACGGAATGTGTTAATTATTAATATATTTTTAGGCTTTATGATGTCTAATCCACCTTGAATCCAAGTCTTAGGAAATAATCTTATTTCATTGACGTTATTCCAGACTTCGAGTACGTCGTAACAAAGAAAGTGCAACCTCAGATATGCTTCGGGACAGGGCTGGCTCGGGAGGTGCTGCCGACGAAGGGGCCCGCGATGAGCCCCTTCATGCGGCGGTTGGCGGGCGAAACCCGGCCCCTGGGGCCAGGCAGCTATGACAACAACCGCGACGCGTTCTATGACCTAACGCACCGGGTACAGATGCCTGCACCTGCAACCTATCCAAAACTGTCAATTTCTTTAATGCATTTTCAACCATATGCTTGATACATAAAGTTCAAAGTCTATTGAGGAAGTTTGACAGTTTATGGTTGTCTGATGTGCAGGCGTGTGTCTTATTAACGTTTTTAAAGGATGATAAGGGTCTCCCAGGTAGTTGCTTTGACAAAGTGTCTGTCAGCTTATCGTTTGCCGCGAAAGTTGGTTTAAATTTAAATTTGGTTATTATTATGTCAGTGAGCTAACTACTCATATACCTACTCTTTCGTTAGTCAAAGATTGGCAATGCATCTGCGATTGCAATGGTGTTGCAGCTGTCAATGGATTGCAATGATTACTTTCCATCAGACGACCCGCTGCGCTGCTGGCTCGTTTACCACCTTTTACATAAAAATAACATTAATTTACCTAAAAGTTGACTGGAGCTACTTGTAGACGTCGTCGTCGGTTGGAGTGTACGAAAGGGTGCGCAGGACTTAGAAAAATTTCGTTAATTTCGATCCTACATAACACCCTATTTTTATCATACCGTTGGGTGGGCCGGTTCAAGGGGACCAACTTTTGTCAAGAACACTTTGCTCTGAAATGATTCCAGAGTTGACTTTAGTATCCTGCGGCACGAATTTAAATCCAAAAAATATAATCGACAGTTAGGTTGTTACATATTTAGATACCGAACGCCAACGATATGGCTTGTAGTGACAGAACGGAAGGGGGGGGGGGGGGGCAAGCCCCCCGCCATGAGAAAAGTCAAAAGAGTTCATTAGGTTAGGTTAGGTTACGTTCTTTTACATACTACCCATTTTTAGTGCGCGCACCCTTTGCGACACTGACCCAGACGTCCCCTGTCCTAATGCATACGATCATTAAAATTACCGCTTTAAGAAAAATTGGGGTGGGTGGAACTATAACACCGACTTTGTTGTAGAAATACGGCAAGTTCGGCTTGGGGCCGAAAGAGTCGCGCTGGAAGATGCGGCACGAGCACCAGCCGCCGCCGCGGGAGCCCCCGAAGCCGAAGCCCTCCCTTAAGAACTGCGCCGCATTCAATTCCACCTCCAGCCGGAAGCCGCTCTTCTTTGCCAGCGATTACCCAGCGTGAGAACATTTTCCTTGAATTTTATATGGTGTCAAACCAGAGTGCCTAGTGTGCGTTTTGTTTACTACACGTATTCATTCGATTACGATAACGAAAACGAAAATTTGTATAGCAAAATTTTTACTCTTCTCGTATGTCGCCAGGAGGCGCGGAGGATATTATAGCGTGAGAGTTACTCACCGGTTCAAAAGCAACCCCCCCTGGATCCTTTTGCCATCTCTATTTTACTCACGTCAAATCAACATGTAGAAACATAAAAAAAATGAATTGTTTTTTTTTTGTAGAGCCTGCGACTATTGCCCGGAGTACAAGAGGCGTCAGATGAGATTCGCATATAGCTTCTCTGGGAAAAAGGTGTTGCGGTGTGCTGTGGAGGTGAGAAGTGCTTACTCACCTTTCTTTGCTGCAACAATGCCACTTAGAAGCAGCTAAACAAATATTACTCAATTTATTGCTTTCACAAACCATCGTTTCTTTTTAAATTTTATTTATTACAGGTAAGCACTTGGTTATTAGGGTGTGCGACACTATAGTACCTACCTAGCGATGGTTGTGTGCGCAATCTCGGGTTTAATTGACGAAAATTTAAGGTTTGAGCACCACGTCCGTAATAAGATAAGTAGGTAAATGTTTCGGGGCATTCAAAAAACTGTATCAGTTTCGGGCATACTTAAAAAAAGATATAAGACTTATGTTGTGTAATAGTATTCTGTGGTAATACTTTGGTATTATCACACCTTACATGCTGTGATATTGCTTACACTCCTTGTATGTTTAAAAAGGCTGCGAAGACCGTGCAGAGAATGCAGAACGCGTGTATGCGGTTCTGTTATTCTGTCCCCAGACGTCATCTCATCACATTACACCAATTTTAATCAATAAGAACATTCTCTGTATGTCCAGACAATCCACCTTAAAGGCGCATTTTAATTGGTCGTTAGAATTATAACAGGTGGAATATTTATTAAGGTATTCTTGTGACACCTTGCAAGGGCACAACAACAGCATCAGAGGGCTAATTAAAAAAATTATACAATATTAGTTAATATATGTAGATACATAGTAATTGCATTTTTTTAAAATTGTATTAATAATTATTCTCTGTTTTATATAAAGGTACCTATTAACAATTTTAAACAATTTAAACTATAATTGTCTCAGTGTCGATCGGCTTGGTCGGACAAACAGGTTTTTACTGCCAATCGCCATTATCATCTTTGCTAAAACCTTAGTAAAACCTATTTTGGGCGGGCCGCTAGTATTGTATATAGAAGGCGAGCGGATCACACTGTTACGACCCTACTTCCGTCCCTTTTCTACGAAATCACTCCCATTAATTGTATTTATGAAGGCGAGCGGAAAGATAATACACATCACCAAAAAAAAAGTACACCCGTGCGAAGCTGGAGCGGGCCGCTAGTATTAGATATCTTAAAATGTTGCGCTTGTTTTTAAACATTTTTATTTATTTATTTTATTAGCACTTATGCTGTCATTTTATCTTTAATTTGGAACGTACCCAGTGTCGTTTGTTTCATGGACAAACTCTTATTATAATTATTTTTTCATGCAAAAAAATATGCTAAGCAATATGAAAATATGCTAAATTGGCAACCTCTGGTTGTGTCGACGTTTTGTGTCGACCGAGTTATCGACTGACTAATTTCATTGGTCGTTATCACGAATATGGGGAGCCCACGCACACATAATTATAACTAAATAAGTAAGTACATTTTTTAATTAGCCCTCTGATGCTGTTGGTGCGCCCTTGCAGGGTGTCACATGAATACCTTAATAAATATTCCACCTGTTATAAGTAATTGTAATATGATATTTATTTATTTATTTCTAGGAAGATTTACAGGCAAATAACATCCTATAGTTAAGGTTAATAAATAGACATAATTAATTAATAAATCTTCACAATTATGATATATCCAATAAATGATTTGAATTTGAATTACAATTACAATTACATTTACAATTACAAATACATTTACAATTATATTACTCTATGACCGCGTTTGCGCAGGGCTACCTACAGACACGCGAGTGACGCACGGCAACTTTGTGGCTACTAGGTTATGATCGTTTACAGCATTGAGCTTTTGTGTGTGTGCGTTCGCAAATTATTGGTTTGGTCGGTGGTTGGACGGATTTTCTCAGATTATAGTTTTGATCATAAAAATCCTCTACTTGTCGTCGTTGTTGTTGTCGCAACTGGCTGCTCCATGAGCAGTCGCTGGCACTAGCTAATTACAAATATATGTAAATAATAAATATAGAATATTGTAAGTAGATTAAATATTGTAAGTTTAGATATAGCTACAATTTATTTTTTAATCCATATAAGTATAAATTGATGGCTATGAACGATGGCAAACACTGAGCCATAGCCACCTTTTTGTCTATGTATTTTTGGCAAATTCACTCTATATTTATTTCAAATATTAGTTTTAGGTTTTATAAGAGTTATATAAAAAGTAAAATATAACAAAATATCATACAAAAATAAAACTTTTTCTAAAAACCTAAAACTAGAACGCCGCCAGCAGCGGCAGCGGAGCAAGACTCAAGCTACCGGCGATTAAGGCTGCAGAGAAAGAAACCTCCTAATGTTAAATGGTGATGAGGCCAAAGGTGGAAGCGCTCTTCTCTCGGAATCCTCAACTACTGAGGAACTCGCTATCTATATCGTTTGTTTTTAATTACCTAATAATGTGTCTGTATTTTGGTAGGTACACATTTATCTGAGGAACTCGCTATCTATATCGTTTGTTTTTAATTACCTAATAATGTGTCTGTATTTTGGTAGGTACACATTTATATGTACAGTATTATCGTTTAGATACCTACTTTAGTGTAACCTTATTTATGACTAGATCAAATGCGTGCCGTACAACTTGGACGCGTGCGGCATATGCGGCTGCTCGTGCTCCGCGCAGGGCGACTACTGGCAGTTTGAGAATAGGATCTTCCTCTGCAGGAAACACTACTCTAGGCTGTTTAAACACTGCCTTGCCAAGTTCCAGGGGGCGAAGCTCGCGGACTTCAAGGTGAGTGCTCGCTCGCTTAACTTCCTGAGTGCTTAGTGCGAACTTTATTTGAAATTCGATCTTGTTAACGTAGACGACAATTTGGATGGCTTTGAAGCGGTGCTGCCTGGGCTTTCTTTTCTAAAGGCAGCTAATTCCGAAACAGTCGACTATTCCGATCCGATCCGAACCCCTCGGAGAATCTAGTAGGGCACGGGTACACGCACTAGTGCGTATTGCTACCGTTCCCCCTAGACTGTGATCTCTGACGGTTACCAATGTAATCTTTGAAAGAAAACACACTAGATGGGCACGCGCGCCGCTTGTGTGCCTGCACCTCGACGCCGACGCGACGCTGACTCGACTATGCTAGACCCCTAAACGTATGTGCGCGCTCCCTTACAAATTCTTTAAAACTCGCATTTGTGACAGTCGGTTTTTCAAAATAACGTAATGTATTTTTTTACAGTCTGTAAGGGACTGCTTCTTTGCACACGCGCACAACAGCTGCAAGGCCGCCCTCAAGATCATGAAGAGCGAGGAAATCGAAAAGAAACTGCGTAAAGAAGCCTACCTAGACCTTTTCTTTCCACAGCGACGGTTCTGCAATAATTGATTTAATAAAGATTTATTTTGATGGTTTAGCATGTATTATTAATTTTTTACATGAATAGGAAAAAAATATAATAATATGGGTCTGGACCCGTGCTTCACCTAGGTTCTCCACCTGGGTGAAGCACGGGGACTTATAAAGGTCCCGTGCTCCAACTGATGATTAGGTACAGTCAAGTAATTAAGAAAAACACAATTTAAAGTAGGATTTGTTTTTAAGGGCTCATCAAAGCGTAAATCAAAGGTACAGTCTTTGTACTAGTACTACTACTTCCAACATCACCATGCAACACAACTAATTGATAAAATGGCTTTGGAGCACTATAAAACGTACTGTTATACCCTTGCTATATACCGGGATGCCTGCCGAGTCAGCATCTCTATATTTGATATATACACATGCCACGGGGCCGAAGAGGCAGTCCAACTTAGAACTCGTTACGGGTCGGAACTCCAAAAATAATTCTATTTGTTAAAATACTATTTCTTACATAAATCCTATTTCCAGTTAATAAGTTTCTTTTTTTTTAAAAACCTAATTGCCATTTCTCGTGTAACATTTTGGTGGCAGCGGTGGGATACCGAAAATCCCAGTCCGCCCAAATACGTCTCCGAAAAACGCTAGAAAAGTGTGAAAGTGTTGTGAAACCTGTGAAAACGGTTAGTGTTGTGAGAACTAACACTGTTTCTGTATATTTGCTGCTCATGTTCACTATCATTATTCAGCCCAGCTTGTCCCACTGCTGGGCAAAGGCCTCCTGTTTATATACAGTTATATTATATTTGAGTGTTCCTGTCTGACCGCTGATCCTGCGTATCCACGTAGACCTTCCGTGTGTTCCTGCTTATCTGGTGACGCCGAATCCATGACCATGGTCATGACACCTGTACACCTAGTATGTGTGATGCTGACAACGCTGCTGTAAGTGAAAACTTCTAAATAACTCATAAAAGTGCGCGATTCAGAATAGAACTCAGAGCTAGATTCATTAATTATATTCCTAAATATTACTGTTTTATTACATTGTATTTGTGTGGTGTGTAACATTGTGTCTTTTAAAAGTATTGTTCATATAGACCATAACTCCAGCCAGACTACTGATAAGAAGCGCAGAAACGCGTGGGTGTCGTGTCGCGCGTCGAGACATTAGCGCTCGCTTAATATAGAAGCGGCTTCGACTTATTGAATATTTTATTTAAATATTTCTGATTTTAAAATACTTTTGTTTGATTTAGTTATTCAAGTGTATGAAATTAATGTTGGATGTTTTGATGTTTTCTATTTAAATTTAAAATTGTCTTCTATATCTTTTATATTTTTTATTATTATTATTATTGTTTTTCACCATGACGACTAGATCCGAATCCGATGATCCGAAAACAATGTCTTCACAGCTGCGAAACGAAGCTGAAGACAGGATCGAGTTTAGTGTGCTCTTAAAATTCATTAAACCCTTTGATGGGTCTAGAGAAAAGTTGAACCCTTTCATCTCTAATTGCCAAAATGCTTACAATCTTGCAAATAAATCTCAGAAACCAATACTTTTTAAATACATTTTAAGTCAGCTCGAAGGTAGAGCTGAATCTACTTGCAATATTAAGGATTTTGAGTCTCTTGAACAATTTCTAGAATTTCTAAAACAGCAATTCGGGGAAAGGAAACACTACGCTCATCTACTTTCCGAGCTACAAGACAGTAAACAAAACTCAACCGAATCTGTTAACCAATATGCACTAAAAATAGAAACATGTTTGGCAAAACTACTTACTGAAATCAATATTTCTATACCTACCAAACGTAAAACAGAATTAACAGGCCGCGTAGCAGCAATGGAAGACTTAGCCCTCCATACTTTTATGATCGGCCTCCACCCACGATTGTCACAAATCGTCAGGTGCCGCGATCCTGACAATTTGAACGCGGCAGTTAATTTCGCTGTGGCTGAAGAAAAGATTCTCATGAGTCTCAACAAGAGACCCCAGTCACAATATGTTAACAATGAGAGACAAAGATTCCCACCTCGCCGCGATTTCCAACCGCGACCTAATAATTTCCAACCGCGACCTAATAATTTCCAACCGCGAGTTTTCCAGTTTCAACGAAATAATCGCCCGGAGAACTTTAGAAACTTCAATACAAATGATGTGACCTGTAGGTATTGCAAGAACATAGGTCACACAATCGAAAACTGTCGTAAACGGATGTATAATAATAGAGCCCAATTCAATGCGTCATCTTCTAACAATCGCCTAAATAATTCACCGACAGTTATTATTCCTGCTACATCAAGCAGAGCCTTTACTGCTGATCAAGTTAATGATATTGGGGAAGACGAAGTTGATCACAATAATTTAAACGAATAGAATTTCCCGGTAGGTACCGCTCGGGAAATTCCCTGAAACATCGAAAAGCCGGTATCGCAAACCACACTGTATCATTTGCGGTAGATGTTAACAACCAGGGTAGCCAGCCCCAATTTTATAGCACTACCAGTAAACCTAATACTAAATCCACTGTTTCACTAAATCGCACTGTTTCCACTGTATCCACTATTGTAGACGCTAACAACCAGGGTAGCCAGCCCCAATTTTATAGCACTACCAGTAAACCTAATACTAAATCCACTGTTTCACTAAATCGCACTGTTTCCACTGTACCCACTATTGTAGACGCTAACAACCAGGGTAGCCAGCCCCAATTTTATAGCACTATCGTTAAATCTAATATTAAATCCTCTGCTTCACTCAATCGCACTGTTTCCAGTATCAATAACCCTAATACTAGATCCTCTGCTTCGCTCAATCGCACTGTTTCTAACGTCGCTAACCTTAATACTAAATCTCCTACCTCACTTAATTACACTGTTCCGACTATCAGTAACCCTTATACTAAATCCTCAGCTTCATTCAATCGTACTATTTCTTTGGTAGACACCAGCAACCAGGGTAACCAGGCCCAACATTATAATGCTGTTATAGAATCCTATGCTAAATCCTCTGAATCATTCAAACGTATTCCTAGATCTACAAAATTCAATACTTCGCTTAATTCTAAAGACCATATAAAACAATTTTATAAAAACAATCTCACAGGACAAACAAACAACTTAAAATCTCCTAATAACACCGTAGTCGATTCTCCGCAACACCTGAAATCAGAAAAAGAAATAATTAAAACATATAAAATAAATAATAACTCTAAAAACAGATACTTACCTCACGTCATAATTCAAACGTCAATCGCCGACAAACCACTGTCTTTCTTAGTAGACACCGGCTCATCCGTCAGCCTGGTGAAATTAAGTTCCATGTCAAAGCTCCCAAATCTAAGTAATCATATAATAGAGCTTAAGGGTATTGATCCTGGTAATGAAACAAACAAAACCTTAGGTAGCTTCCAGATACAAATATTCTTAAAACCAAACAAATTTGTAACACATGAATGCCATGTAATTGAAAACATAAGTCTTAGTCATGATGGTATCATTGGCAATGACCTCATGAAAAGCATGGGCTGCCAAATTGACTACAATAAAAAAACTCTTAACGTTCATAATGAGCATATCCATTTACAATTCTCTGAACCAGTATATACTATTCCCTCTCGTACAGAAATCACAATAGAATGCACAGTCGATGATCCAAATATTCAAGAAGGCATAATTCTAGACCAACATATCTCAAAGTCTCTTTTAGTTGCAAACTGTATTGTGAAGGTGAAAGAGAACAATCGTGTTAATATCACAATCGTCAACACCTCTGACAAACCTGCTATAATTCATCCAAATCTTAATTTAAAACTACAACCTCTGAATTCTTACATGACTCTTTTGAAACCGTCACTATCCAATGCTTCTCGAAGAACTAATGAAGTCCTAAAACAACTAAGAACTTCTCATCTTAATGACGAAGAGGAAAATGCTCTTCTTAATATTTGCTCCAATTACTCTGATATTTTCTATCTCCCGGATGATCAACTTACACATACCACAACTATTGAACACAAGATAAAAACAAATACAGACGTCCCTATCCATACCAAATCCTATAGATTCCCTGAATGCCATAAAAAAGAAGTCGAAAAACAAATTGGAAAAATGTTAGAACAGAATATTATTACACCTTCAGACTCACCTTGGTCGTCACCTATTTGGATCGTCCCCAAAAAGCTAGATGCTTCAGGAGAACGCAAATGGAGAGTCGTAATTGATTACAGGAAGCTGAATGATGTAACCATAGGCGAAACTTACCCGATTCCACAAATAACGGAAATTCTTGACCAATTAGGTAAAAGCCAATATTTTACGACACTAGATTTGGCGTCAGGTTTTCACCAAATTAAAATTTCTGAAAGCGACGCACCTAAAACCGCCTTCTCTGTACCACAAGGGCATTTTCAATTTACGAGAATGCCTTTTGGACTAAAAAATGCGCCGTCCACATTCCAGAAATTGATGAATACATGTCTCTCTGGCCTACAGGGCTCGCGCTGTTTCGTATATCTCGATGACATAGTAGTGTACTCTCCAGACCTAAATTCTCATATTCAAAACCTATCTTCTGTCTTTGATAGACTTCGAAATTATAATCTAAAACTTCAACCTAATAAATGTGAATTTCTGTGCAAAGAAGTTGCATATCTTGGCCATATCATAAATCCAAACGGCGTCAGTCCTAATCCCGAAAAAATAAAAGCAATCTCAGAATTCCCTGTACTTAAGTGCGCAAAAGATATTAAATCCTTCTTAGGCCTCGTTTCGTATTATAGACGTTTTATCCCTGATTTTTCCAAGATTGCGAAGCCTTTAACGACTCTTCTAAAAAAGGATGCACCTTTTTCCTGGGAAAATGAACAACAGTTAGCTTTTGAGAATCTAAAAAATAAACTCACTACATCGCCAATCCTAGTCTATCCTGATTTTTCTAAACCTTTCAATTTGACGTGTGATGCTTCCAATTTCGCCATTTCTGCTATACTATCACAAGGACAAATAGGAAAAGATCGCCCCATAGCATACGCCTCTCGTACATTAAACAAAGCCGAATGCAATTACAGCGTAACCGAGAAAGAATGCTTAGCCATTGTGTACGGAACCAAAGCCTTCCGCCCTTATATTTATGGCCGCAAATTCACCATAGTGACGGACCACAAACCCTTGCAATGGCTATTTAGCTGCAAAGACCCTGGATCCCGACTAGTTCGTTGGCGTCTAAAGCTAGAAGAGTTCGAGTACGAAATAGTTCACAAAAAGGGGAAATTGAATACTAATGCTGACACACTCTCTCGATTCCCTATCAACCCAATTGAAGGAACCAGGTTACCTTCTCCTAATTCTTTATTACCAAACATAGATGATGGACTCGATAATCCCTTAGAAGACTCACTCCTAGATCTACCATCTCCTATACCATTCTCTTTCGACCAAGACATATTAGGTCAAGAAACGCCTGCTACCCTACCTATGATACAAGGCCCTACAGCTGTCCAAGTACGAAATCCTTCCATTTTTCAAGATCAACCACTGAATTCTGAAACCGATTTATTAGAACTGAGACCTTTAAGTACTAATCATGACAATATCGACGCTAATGTCGAACTTCAGGAATCTCCCTCAACCTCAGAATCAATAACACAACCAAATTCTAATCCAAATAACGATGATTATTCTAAATTCCTTAAAACGATTGCAAACAAACAGTTCACATCTAATGCCATAATGAAAGAATATACCGAAAGTCTCTTAAAAACTCCTCACAAATTCATAATAATTCCTACATCTATAGATTTGGATGAATCAAATCCTTACATTACCGAAATTCTCTCATTTGTTGAAAACAGAGATGAAATTCTGATTTCCGATAAGGAACTGTACACTCAACAACAAAATTCACTCCTTACGAGTTAGTCTTTGGACATAAACCATTTATACCAAACTCAGTATACGAAAGTGGACCTGGTACCACGTATACTGACTATATCAAGTTGCTTCAACATAAGTTCCGATACACTAGGGAAAAAGCTCTTGAAAATATTTTAAAATCTAAGGAAACTTCAAAAACCTACTACGATACCCATACTAAGCCCCCGCCAAAGTACAAAGTTGGTGACTATGTATACTTAAAAAACCACTTGAGGCTGAGAAAAGCCCTATCACCAATCTGGAAAGGGCCTTACAAAATAATTAAAGTTTTTAGTAACCATACAGCCACGCTCCTTATTAACCGACGTCACGTGACGCATCATTTTGACCAGTTTAAACCAGCAAACGTTGCAAGCTCGTCTTATTTTACTAGTTTCATTTGATTGATATTAAGTTCCAAGATGTACATTTTATGCCTGTCTAGTTAGTAATTATAATACATAACATTTGACTTTTTTATTATATACTTTTAATTTTACTTTATACTTGATAAAATTATACCAGTAGTCATTAAGAAGTTTAATCGTCATTTTATTTTATTTTCCTTAAATGTAATTTTTACAATACAACTTATTTTATATTACATTATAGTAAATTAGACACTAACTTCAAATTGTTCTATTCCAGCTTTAAACTATATTCATTATAGTACATATATTTTACTTTACCTTTTTGTTTTACTATTTCAGTGCCTCGATCGAATCGCACCCGGACTATGTCCTGCCACTTCCTTCTAGTTCCGGCATATACTTCGATAGAATAGGAAAACTTAAGATAATAAAGGGTCAATTAAATTTAATTACGCATATAGATATTTCTTTCATAAATGCTCATCTCACTAGTCTAAACGAAATTTTAGGCACGGTTCGATTTATTTGTCAACATCCGGAAAATATTCAATGTGTAAATACGCTTTCTCCATTAACAGCTCGTTTCGATGATATGAAACGTTATCACGACTCTCTCTCTCACTTGATTTCAAAACGCAGTAAACGTTCAGCCTGGTTTGGAGGCATCGGAACAGCATTCAAACAAATCATTGGCACTTTAGACGAAGACGACGCATTGAAATATGACTCTGCTATAGAAGCTGTTCAGAACAATGAGAAAAAGTTAGCACGACTCGTAAAAGAAAACATTTTAGTTACTACTTCTACATTAGATTCTTATAAACAAACGATAAATAAATTAAATGCCAATGAAAACTCTCTTAGTATTGCACTAAATACACTAATTAAAAATTCAGATAATATGACTAGAATTTCTAATGATTTAATAATTGAAAGTAAAGTGCATTCCATATTTATGAACCTCGAAAGTTCAATACTGACTTTGTCATTCCAATTGGAAGACTTAATCAATGCAATTGTTCTAAGTAGACAAAACATATTACACCCACGCATTCTTACCCCGGCGCAACTGTACCGAGAACTTGTTGATAACGACAGACATCTGTCGAGGGACGCTAAAATCCCACTCTCTTTAAGCCTAGATAATATTCATTACATTCTAAGCATATCCGATGTGGGCTGCTATTATTTTAGAAATAAACTTGTATTTATATTGCAAATTCCTCTTGTTACTATTCATGATTTTAATTTGTACCATAACTTAGCTTTACCTACACCCCATGATTTGGGAAAACCGAATGTTTTTAGTTTAATATTACCTTCTAGTTCTTATATTGCCATATCCAACGATAAAATTAACTTTTGTAATTTAGATAGTTTAAGTCAATGTAAGACGGTAACCTCTGAGTTCTTTCTGTGTAAAGTGTCGATAATGTCATTAACAAGTGGCAACCCTACGTGTGAAAGCGAACTACTGACAAAAATAATTAGTGCTATTCCCGTGCAGTGTGTAACTAAAACTATTCTGGGTGAATTAGACATTTGGAAACCATTAAAAAACAATCGCTGGATTTTTGTGCAATCTCACCCGAATAAAATATCAATTGACTGTGTTAACGCAGAACTACGTGAAGTTACAGTGTTCGGAACCGGTATTGTACACACTCCAGAACAATGTACTGTGTACACCAAAAATTTAAGACTTATATCGTCTAACAGTGTAGTAAATATAAGTATCCCTGTGCCTAGTTTAGATTTTAGTATTATAAATGATTCATGTTGTAAACTAGATAGTAAGTCAAACTCTGTAAACACGGTATCCCCTATTTTGTTACAAAATATTGATTTGGATGATTTTAATGCACATAAACAAAACGATAAATTGTTTTCTGACTTAGATAAAATAATGGAAGGGGAACCTGTCCTGGTAAAATATGGGACACATTATTTCGCATTTTCTTCTGTAATTATTATTATCATTGTACTTTTTATAGGTTTTAAGTTTTATAAAATTGTTTCCAGATATAAGACTAAACTTGATACTTCTTTTGCAAAACCGACTCGAACATATTATTACCAAAAACGAGGATAATATTGATGTCAGTAATCTCAGTAACATTGAAGAAGAAAACCCGTCAAGGTCACAACCGCGATTGAGGGAAATTGTTTAAATCACTGAACTTTGTTTTTTTTCAAAAATACATATAAGTTCAGTCTTCTGCGGGGGGTTGTTATACCCTTGCTATATACCGGGATGCCTGCCGAGTCAGCATCTCTATATTTGATATATACACATGCCACGGGGCCGAAGAGGCAGTCCAACTTAGAACTCGTTACGGGTCGGAACTCCAAAAATAATTCTATTTGTTAAAATACTATTTCTTACATAAATCCTATTTCCAGTTAATAAGTTTCTTTTTTTTTAAAAACCTAATTGCCATTTCTCGTGTAACAGTACCATCAAAGAAATATGCTTCAATGACTTCTATCTTTTTCCGTGTTTCCTCAGAACAAAACACAATTATTCTCGTGTTTTCGGTGTCATAAACGACAGAAAGAAAAGACGCGATGAATTTCTTTTTAATAAATTTTATGCACCGGAAAGTATTGCAACTAATACTCAAACTTTTTCTGTGCATGATTTAATAATCAATAGGTACAATTAAACAGTTGGACGATTGTCCGAGCCAGCATTTCAGTGATTGCAAGTTATTTTAGGAGAAGTAGCAAACGAAAGTAGAGGCTATGATTCGTTTTGATGTAAATCTTGAATGGTCAGCAGAACCTCGAAAGTTATTGTTCTGATTTCTGGGTAGCTCCCCTCAGAACAAAGTTACATATAAAAAAAATTATGGAGATCGAAGAAAATCTCTTTTTTTTGTATTGTTTTACGGCTCCGGATGAAATCAATCAAGCCTATTCTTCTGTTCTATCTTCATAAGTCATACATAAATAAATAAAAATATTGATGATGATGAATGATAATAGAAATAGGAAAAGAAAAATTATATTACTCCCCAACCCCTCGAGTATCTCAGTAAAGATGTGGGGCTTTACTAAGTCCTCTCGCAGACTTCTTGAGTGAATTTGAGAAATGACGTTGTACTGTTTTGTTTCATTTGCCAATACTCATGCACACTCACGAACACTTATCGGTTAATAATCCACCATTATTTTACTTTAATATTCGACATAACACAAATTTTAGAGAATTATATAAAACCGCAGACGACTCTTCACTTTCCCGCCAAGAAGTTATTGTTCTGATTTCTGGGTAGCTCCCCTCAGAACAAAGTTATTGTTTTGAGTACACAGCTCCCAAATAGAAAAAATATGGAGATCGAATAAAATCTCTTTTTTTTTGTGTCTTATTTTACGGCTCCGGATGAAATACATTAAGCCTATTCGTCCGTTCTATCTTCATAAGTCATACATAAATAAACAATATTGATGATGATAAATGATAATAGAAATAGGAAGTGAAAAATGATATTACCCCTCAACCCCTCGAGTATCTCAGTAAAGATGTGGGGCTTTACTAAGTCCTCACGCAGACTTCTTGAGTGAATTTGAAAAGTGACGTTGTTGTGTTTTGTTTTATTTGCCAATACTCATGCACACTCACGAACACTTATCGGTTAATAATCCACCATTATTTCACATTAATATTCGACATAATACAAATTTTAGAAAATTAAATAAAACCGCAGACGATCTTCACTTTTCCACCAAGTCCGAAGAAAATCTTGAGTTTTTACACAGTCTAAAAAAACATTTATGTTTACCGTGTGGATGATGGTCCCTTGTCACTTTCATAAATAAATAATACTTTGTGTGCCAATAGTAATAGTTGGCAACATTTAAAAAAAAATAACATCAATCATCTGACTTTTGTGCATTGGTCGCTCTTACTATTTTAATATTTATTTTCATTATTATTCAATAATTTTAAGAATAAACGTGGCTTAACCATGAAGCTAGACTCAAATAACAAGATGATAAACAATGAGAGCGGCGCAGACACCCCTGAAGAAGTGGTTGACCCGCGTCAAAACGCCGAAGATATTATTGATGAAATTCTCGCAGAGTTTACAGTGTCTATGTCGCCCGATACCTCAAGACACGGCAATGGTGTTCCTGAGAATTTGATTAGCATGATACAGCCTCCTCGCACACGGACACCTGCGAACTCTTTTTCTGAAAACGCTTCTATCGACGACATTGACCCCTCTTCTGACCTCGGCACATCGATTCGAAACAAGTGTTTGGAACTTGAAGAGATCCTTCAAAGCCTCAAATCGAGGCTCAACCACGTAGTTCTAGACGAGAACATAGTGTTAAGTCCGGATGCAAATTCTATGGAAGCCCAGCTAGAGCACGACTTAGACACAGACTGTCAGGAGGATCTATCACTTCAAGAATTCCTTGAGCTACTACATTCGCAAAATAAAATCTCACCAAGTGGCGTGCAATGATCACTCCTAAATAAATAGCTGTAAGATAAACTTTATATGAATTTATTGTGCAAGTTTGAGATTAGATTATATTAAATAATATCTTGAAATTAAAACATTTGGGCCTAGTAACAAGTATTTTATTGTTAATATAAATTACAGTACTGTCTAGGATCATTTGTGAAGAGGAACCATTAAGTTTTTAACCTGGGTATGAGCAGCCAACATTAGTTTCTTCCTTTAGAAAATAGGTAAAGTTAAGTTAACTGAAACAAAAGCTACCAATCAACAGTTTATTTTATGACATCAACACACTTAATTTATCAGATGCATATAAACATTATTTTTATGAAAAAAAAAATATTTGAAGCACTGTGGCTAACTTAATGTAAGTATATTATATAAAAATATTTATTATATTTTTTACATCTCATCAAACAAATCATTTATTTCCTTGTCCATAGTTAATTCCGTAGTATCAGCCATAGTATCATTTTCATACAATTGGCTCTCATTGCTATTGATACTGTCATACATACTAAGATTGTTTTCTTCTTTCAGAATAAGATCTAATTGATTATCATGTATTACAGTTACAAATTCTTCTTTTTTACGTTCTGCCAGTGCTTTCTTGAATTTCAATAACCAGCAGTTGTAAGGGGCAGGAACTGCAGTTACACATTCTGATCTGAAAAATTTTATAGCTGCAATAGCTTTACTATAACTGCCATCTAAATTGAAGAATACAAGATTCTCAATAGCTTCTGTCATTTCAGGTGACAGGTCAGATAAAGTTTTGCCAATGTCCCTGAGCACTTTGAAATCTTGTACAGGTGTAACTGTGCCAATTTTGGTAACAGTATCAGTACGTTTAAAGGGGAGTTTAATTATAGGCATTTCTTCGTCATTTATTTGATTTTTGGATGTTATGTCTTCATCTATCTGCATGAAATCATCAGCAGAGGCAGTAGGTTTCTTCTTTCCTCTTGTTTTCTTCTCAACTTTAGTTAAAGTAAATAAGCTCTTTAATTTTTCAAAAGGTTCCCGAGATTTATTTTCTATCAACGGTGGTGTTTTGAAAAGCATCATAATTTCATCTCTTGGTTGTGGTAGAGGCTTGCCTGGATTTCTAGCTCTGAAAGCAATGCAGTCTAGAACATATTGCACAGATGGACTCACCGTTTCCGCAATTGGAAATGCTTCTGTATCATCAAATGTTTCATCATAAGCCTTCGTTAAATCCATAGCTTTGATAAGTTCTTTAAAAGCATTTACTTGTTCATTTGAATATTCAAATCTTTTGAGGTTGGTTGGTGGAAAGGTCATAAACTTTATTTCGTCATGATAACACAACTCGGCCATGGACAAGCATATGTAGTTGTCATTATCAATCACAGGCATTAAGGCAAACATTTTTGGTAAATTGCCCTTGTTGTATACTCTGCGTGCAATAGCAACTATGTTCATTTCATGCAGGCACTCTACTAGACATCTTATTGCATGTTGAGCATTTTTATCTCCTTTCCTCCCAAAAACATATGATAATCCATCACCCCGTAAGTTTTGCCAGTTTATGTTAGATGTGTGTGTGAAACCATACACTGCTAGATTTCTCTCACCTGACTCATATAACAAAGTTTTATCAAATTCTGAAAACGGAATAATTTGTTGCCCATAGTGATAACTGTCTATAACAGTGTGGGGGTTGACAATGCTTTGATTTTCAGTATTTACATGTACTCTATTTGTTATTATACTTTCTGTGGTACTGGCTCCAAGGGTGAGTGGATCTTTGACAGATTTCATCCAGCTTTTAATAGCAGGTTCATCTTTGAGTCTTATGTATGCAGAAACAGGTATTTTAATGTTAGGGCCAATAGACAAATCAACATTCCACGGCATTGGATTTACTGCCTTTTTCTTGTGAAACAGGAGATATCTCATAGTTTCTGAAAACGTAGCAGAAACACCATTCGTTTTATCAACAAATTTTCGAGCTATATCTATATCTTCTCCTTTTAGAGTATCATCAAGTAGATCAGGACCAAAAACATCAAGTTCATAACCATCGTCCTTGAAGCCAGTCATTACCTGTTAAAAAATTATACATAAAGCTATTACTTAGTATAGTTTCTGGTAGGAAAGTTAATAAATGAAGTATTAACCTAAATCTTTACCTGCTCAATGTCATTTTCTTCAAGGCCAGTAGAGGATTTAAAATTAGTCATCAATATAATTTTTTTGTTGGAGACTTTCACACCACCCACACTATTTTTTAAATGGTCAGCTGCCACAATCAATGCATCTATCCAGTCTCCTCTAGCTTTGGAAGGCTAAAACAATATTTAAAAAAGAGTTAAATATAATGTAGTTGTAATAAAGGATAATACATTTTTACAAATTGCTTTTAACTTACTGTTCTAGGTAAATTATCTATCATTTCCCATGTGGGTTCTTGCAGCTCAGTTTGAATCTCAATGTGTTGAAAAGCACCATCGCACTGCTCAGCCATGGTGTTTTTGGTACTTTTGGAACCCAGCAATATTATTCCAATATGATTGTTACCTTGACTTAAGATTTTCCTTTCGATTATTTTACTGGCACAATCTCTGGCTTCACTGAAAAAACTTTTTTGACCCTTTTCATCTAATGCAGAGACGTTTCTTCCAATATCCAAGATAATAATTGTCGCTTCATTAACTTTTGGCGGCATTGTAATTTTCCGGTGTAACGATATTATAAGTAGGTATATACTTAATTATTATTTATATATTACTTTAACACTATCACAAGTAATGCAGAATCGCAGTTCACTTTCAAGTTTTAAAAACAGCTGCTAGGAAAGCAAGCAAACTGCAAAATAATATTTATTTATGAAGAGGACAAGACAAAACTTGAAAACTTAATTGATAGGCAAGCGTGAGCCGTGACAACGAGACATGAACAACAAGATCCAACAAGTTTGGAGTGTTCAAGCACCTAAATATTATCGCCTAAGATTGCATTATTGCACCAGTTTGACATGGTAGGTGAGATAATATTTGCGATAAATGAAAATCAAAATGCTTTAACATACATACTGAATTGAAGTTTTATTTATTTGCTTTTGCCCCAAAAACATTTTGCTGTATGAGATTAAACCCTTTGCCTTCCTTCATTTTTTTTTTAAGTTTAGTTTGTTCCTTAAGGAACCGGTTAAGGTCATAGACCATGCTGCCATGTCATTAGTTTCTTAATTTCATTGTAATACATAAATAAACAATATTATATTGATGATGATGAATAATAATAGAAATGGGAAGTGAGAAATGATATTACCCCCAACCCCTCGAGTAGAGTATCTCAGTAAAGATGTGGGGCTTTACTAAGTCCTCACGCAGACTTCTTGTGAGAATTTGAAAAGTAACATTGCACTGTTTTGTTTCATTTGCCAACACTCATGCACACTCACGAACACTTAACGGTTAATAATCCACCATTATTTCACATTAATATACGACATAACACAAATTTTAGAAAATAAATCAAAACCGCAGACATGACTCTTCACTTTCCCGCCAAGAAGTCCTTGCCTTCATTCATATCCTATGTCAAATCACTGATGCCAGATTGGGGGGAATACCCCCAAATCTGGGGGTTTTTATTTGTTATGGGGGGACAATTGGGGGGGAAAAATATTTGGGGGTATTTCTGGAGGGAAAAAAATAATTTGGAGGGAATTGGAGGATTTTTATTACCAAAACTATAAACTGAGAAAAGCCATAATAAAAAGAAATATAATACAAAGCTGAACGCGATCAAACCAAACTAATCTACGAACGAACACAAACGAAAGTATACAATTCTGCGCTCGATAAAAGCCGAGTGGTCCCGAACGAAGTTGCCGTGTCCCGCGTTCCCGCGCATCGTTTGCTCGCAACTCGCGTCTTGGTCGGTTCGGTCGGTCGGTCAGTCGTCGCTTGGCTTGATCAAATTTGAACAAATTTTATTCTATCTGATCTTTGCGTAAAATAGCACTTGCAAAACAAAATTATATAAGAAGATATAGAAAGGAGTGGGAAAGCGATCCAATATTTAAAGGTAAGTTATATTTCAGTATAGAGATAGAGTAGTTATTAGGTATGTAACCGTAATGAAAAATGTCTCAAAAGTTTTATATAATATATTTGCAGCTCTGAATAAGATACCTCTTGAATCAACGATTTGTACACGACATCGTGTAGGTATGTAATATATCTCAAACAGATAAGTACCTATAAAAATAGGTAGGTACTTACTTACTAAATAACTATTAATGTTTTATCTGTTTATTTGGGATTGGTTTGATTATAAATTAGTAATGTTAAGTTAAAAATGAAGGTGTCAGGTGTGAAATCAATGTGTAGCATGCATTAATATAAAACTAACCTACATTTTTAAAAATCCTTAAATTTTTCGTATCGTATGGGGTGTTGGCGTGTGTTGATGTTAAAGATGTTTAATTCAGAAAAAATGTACGTAACTGCAGACGGCTCGTGTGAAGATGCTGACATAGTAATGGAAGCTATTGCTGAAATAGTATAAAATTGTATTTTATTTTTATTTTTAATTGTATTTTAAAAATTAATAAATATTTCATAATTTGTGGGGGTTTTTTTTTTCAAAACATGTATTTTAGGGGGGATTACAGGGAAGATTTGGGGAGAACGCGAGACGGTCACCTGGCAACACTGTGTCAAATGCCAATGCCAATGTCCATCTAAAATCTGTGTACTTGTGTTGCGTGCGTACGAAGCTTTCTTTATTTGTAATTTAAAATTATGCCATTGTATATATAAATACTACTGTTAAACTTAATAAATGCCATTGATTAATAATGTTTAATGTGTTATATTTGTTTTCTAACAAATGAAAATGGGAAAAATAAAATAAAAAATAAAATGTCAATAGTCAGCAATAAAAGCAAAATTCTAACAGAAATGATGAAGTTCTCATTTCACCATCGAGCCTTTTATTGCTATCTTGGAATGAGCATATGGATTTTCTTTCTTATAACAGGCAAGTGTAATGAAATATTATTTACATAAAATGTTTTTGTTTTGTTTATATAATTTTGTTAATTTAATTAATTAATTTTATTAAAAATTTGCAAACGCCAATTCAATGTCAACAACTACCGTCATTAACATTGATCATAATATTTTTACAAATACTAAAGATCAGTTAAGAAGTAGGCAAGCTATTTATAAAATGTTTTTGTTTTGTTTATATAATTTTAACGCAAATTTTGTTGCAATACAAATTACAAAAACACAATGTTGAAAAAATTTCCACAAGCAGGATTTAAACCTGCACCCTTCTGATATACCGGATCAGATGCTCTTCCAATTGAGCTATTGTGGTTCTAACCAGCCCGCCAAAATTATTCAACACTATTTACTTTTTTACTTTGAAAGCCAAAGGCGCCAATTCAATGTCAACAACTACTGTCATTAACATTGATCATAATATTTTTACAAATACTAAAGATCAGTTAAGAAGTAGGCAAGCTATTTATAAAATGTTTTTGTTTTGTTTATATAATTTTAACGCAAATTTTGTTGCGATACAAATTACAAAAACACAATGTTGAAAAAATTTCCACAAGCAGGATTTTAACCTGCACCCTTCTGACATACCGGATCAGATGCTCTTCCAATTGAGCTATTGTAGTTCTAACCAGCCTGCCAAAATTATTCAACACTATTTACTTTTTTACTTTGAAAGCCAATTTATTTTGTATCGCAACAAAATATGCGTTAAAATTATATAAACAAAACAAAAATATTTTATAAATAGCTTGCCCACTTCTTAACTGATCTTTAGTATTTGTAAAAACATTATGATCAGATGTTAATGACGGTAGTTGTTGACATTGAATTGGCGCCTTTGGCTTTAAAAGTAAAAAAGTAAATAGTGTTTAATAATTTTGGCGGGCTGGTAAGAACCACGATAGCTCGATTGGAAGAGCACCTGACCCGGTATGTCAGAAGGGTGCAGCTTCAAATCCTGCTTGTGGAAATTTTTTCAACATTGTGTTTTTGTAATTATTTACATAATTATTGATAGTGCCGCACTTTTAATATTATTTTATATTATTAGGTATATGTATAGAATATGGTACAAAAACCTATCGTATAAGGCGGTTGAGTCCGGCAACAGCACAGTCGGCCAGAGTTCAGGGCACGAGGGAGAGAAATTGGTGGACAATGTGTAAGATATCAAGCACCACTGCGAGCCGCCGACGAATCTTAGCCTTTTCAGTTTTTCACCTGAAAATAGTCAGTGTCATCTATAATGAAAAAATAATAATATATGCAAATCTGTAGGCTCTGTAATATATTTGTAGTGTCTGTTTTTAAATTGATCCAGGTTTCTTGCGGAGACTACTTTCGAGAGTTTGTTGCATGCTCTCACTCTTTATTTACTTTCTTAGTAACTTAAAAATTATGCAGTAATTGTATTCATAAATGCATCAATTGTCACCTTTATTGGTTTTCAGTAATGTACAAGTACATGTCAGCTGGAGAAGAAACTATATCTGTAAAGAAAATAGTAGAAACTGAATACATATCCAAGAGCGACCTGAAATTTAGGAAGATATACTTAAAAGCTTGTAACCCACCGGAAACTATAGTCAGGGGTACAGAAGGTGATTATTATTAATTTATGTTAATCATATATTGTATTTTTAAATATTAGTAGTAGAAGTTAGTCCAATTGATAGTCTGCTCAGCTGAAAATCCTACCAGCTGACAGTCTGTCTCTTGAAAATAAGGGTACTTTATACAATAATTATTGTGTTAAAACCATCAACCCACATTGGATGAAGGTAGTGGATTTTGACCTGATCTAGGTAGTGTTTTATTTATTTTGTTTAATATTTAAAAATGTAAATTTATATGAGAAAAAATAAATAAAGATAATAAAAATAATAATAATAAATAGGTCTTCTCATGGCATGGGCATGTTTATCACTATATGCATATAAATTTCCAACTGATGCTTCACTTATATTCAATTAACATTATTCTATTCTTTGAGATAGCTATTAACTCAGTACTATGTTTTGCAGGAATAGTAGACAGTGATACTTGGATGCTTCAAGGTGTGCTGGTGGTGACAAGACACGGCGATCGTGGCCCTCTCACCCATCTCAAAGGTGGCGATAAGCTGCCATGCGACACACAACCAGAATCAGCCCTCTTGAAAAGGTACTAAGTCCGATAGGCGGACTCATGGCATTCCACAACTTCTCGTCGCTGCTAAAGAGTCCTGGGGTTGAAACTAAGAACTTAAGTCGCCTGAATCTGAGGAAACTGAAAGGAAACTGAATGTGTAGGGGCTCAGGGAAGCTTGCTAAGATCCCCTACAACAATTTCGGCTGCCGGAGTTGCGTTTGAATATTTTAGTGACAGAACCGTATTTGTCAACCCCAACTCCACATGGTATTAGTCTGCCCTACCCCTAGAGTGTATATAAAAAGCCGGAGACACGGAGAGAGAGCTTGAAGTGCCACGCAAGGGCGGAGGGGCTGCACTTCCCGCAGTGCCGGAGACACTCAGAAGTCAAGTTTTTTAATTCTCTTAGTGAATTAAAAAACCACAGGCACCATGCTAGCTGGAGTGGCTGAGGCTGAGGTTGGTCGCCCAAAGCGACTAGTAAGCCGAAGCTGCGGAGGCAAGTGCCTGCGGTTTGCCACGCAAGGGCGGAGGGGCTGCACTTCCCGCAGTGCCGGAGACACTCAGAAGCCTTAATTCTCTTAGTGCAAAATACATTTTGAAGATAGGTCGAAAATATTTTTTATAAAAAAATAATGCATTTCCGGCAGACTAAATTGGTGGGGGGTGACTTCCATATACCTCCCCCCCACAACCTACAAAACGGGCGACCGATTTCAATTTTTTTACCGAGTCCTGTTACGCTGTAAAGAAAAAGTCTTGTAGCCAGTATCCTTCTAGAAGCTTATTTTTAACTAGGTAAAATACTATCCGCATACAGTAGCTACTAAAAGTTTGTCGAGGGGAGGGGAGGTATACCTACAAAAACCTAATTAATACCTTCCCTTTTTTGCCACAGTGACAGCTAGGGATCACGAATGGCAAGCACCAAGATCCGTGTACCTTACATTAATTAAACGTAATTGGCCAGTTACGAGGAGTTCGTGGTGAACGCGAGCACGGCGGGGCGCGCGTGGTGGGTGGCGGGCGCGGGCCCGTTCCACAACTTCCCGTCGCTGCCGCCGCGCGCCGCCGGCACGCACTGCGCGCTGGGCCAGCTCACGCCGCGCGGCCTGCTGCAGATGCTCACCGTCGGTATGTCGTACCTATATAAAAGGAACAGACGCCTGCACATCAACCTACCACAAACTGTCAAAGAACATCAGGCACATTTGACCCGTAAAAACTTATTTCTATTATCTCTAAGCACTATGTCATTATATACCTAAATCAGTATCACCTTTATTTTGAAACTCCTTTATTTGGCTGAAATGAATTAATTAGAAAAACTACGACTATGAAACTGACACTTTTGAGGCCGCCATAACTATTTTTTTTGCGTAAGAACACTGAATTATGGAAACTTCAGAGTAAGAACAAGGCACGTTACATCAGATGACAATGACATTGACAGAAGTTGGCTGGATTTCTATAGTTCTTAGGATCTGTCAGCCAGCCTGTCACTGACAATGTCAATCACTGTCAACTGAAGCGTTTGGTTACAACCACATGATTAAATGAACGGAACAGAATTCCGCACTCTCCATCAGTATTATATTTTTTATTTTAGATCTTTGTGATCAACAAGAAAGCATAATAAATAATTTTAATTTGAATCGGTACACCCACTTATAGTAGTTAAGTGCTGAATGAACACCAGTGTTCGAGAACGAAACATTTGGTTTGAATTACTCCGACGACCTCCGTAGCCGAGTGGCTTGCACGCCGGACTTTGGGCGGCGCGAACTCTGAGGTCCCGGGTTCGATTCCCGGTCGGGTCAATGCCGAAAACGAACTTTTCGATATTGTGTCGGGTCTTGGTGGTTGTGGTACCGTCGTTGTTTCTGATTTTCATGAAACGAGTGCTTTAGCTACTTACTTTGGGATCAGAACAATGTATGTTATGTTGTCTAAATATTTAATATATTTATTTATTTATTTTATTTTTTATTTATTTAATTACTAGTGTTGCTATACTAGTGTCAGTGTTACCAAAGAAAAACGTCAAACGTGAATAACTCTTCTAATAAAAATCTTTGATAAACTGAATAGTTTCAACGATCCACTATTCACATACCTACATTGTTGTACAAACAGAAATGCTATACATTCTTGGGTCTATTGTCAAAGGGATTTGCCTGATGTCCTTTCCTCAATAGACTTTGAACTGTATGCCTAAACATTTTGATTGAAAATGTATTGAAGAAATTTGACAGTTTTGGATAGGTTGGTGTGCAGGAGTCTAGCCTGTCTGTACCTTATTAATTAATGTGGCATTAAAGTCAAAAAGTTAAAAACCCTCTGCAGCATTTTTAAACAGCCAGCGGTCTTATTGTCTAACTCTAATAGGTACCTTTATTAATATTAATTTATAATAATAATAATTTACCTTTCAATTTGACATTTGACAAGTAATTCAAGAACTTAAACTAATTTATAAGTGTCAGTGATTGCGATCGTGACACGTTTTTGAATGATGTTGAATGGACGACATCGTGAATTTGACATTTATTTGGAGTCGTCTATGAAAAACTACAAGCATACCTTTGATAGGTATCGTGATTCGTGATAGAGGTTGAAATTAGTCGATAAGCCCCCTCCCCTGGTTACCACCATACCACACAACCATTTGGTAAACGAACAATTCTTACATGAATTCTGCACACTGGTACACGTGACTTTACCGTAACTTTTGCTGACCTTTACAATGTGCAAGAATTGAAGGAATACCATGAATTCCATTCATACATTATTGTAATTTAGGCTACTTTTTCACTTTACGTGTCACTCATTGGTATATGCTAATTCTAATTCTATGGTTAACCATTTCATTCCAGGCAACGTGATGAGAGAGGCTTACAGCGATAAATTAAATTTAGAGAATACAGAACCACAGGGGAAGAAGGACACAGGTACGTAGTAAGTAGTCGTAAATAGCCTAAAACTGTCCCACTGCTGGACGAAGGAATCATTGAAATCAAGTCAAATCATATAAGTACTTTTATGCTGAATAAAAGCTATTTTATTAATATTTATTTATGTATCATCATAACCAGGCTGGGTAGTATCTCACAGCACTCGCTACCGCCGCACGTTCCAGTCGCTCGTAGCGCTGCTGTG
Organism: Eudonia truncicolella; assembly: GCA_949315975.1. Taxonomy (NCBI): domain Eukaryota; kingdom Metazoa; phylum Arthropoda; class Insecta; order Lepidoptera; family Crambidae; genus Eudonia; species Eudonia truncicolella. The sequence goes on along the minus strand of OX438840.1, from coordinate 3,954,844 downwards.
GGGCGCGGCGCGCGCGGCGGCGGGCGGGCGGGCGAGCCGCGCGAAGGAGGCGCATAGCGTCGCCTTCTGTGCCAGCGACTGCGCCTGCGCCGCGCGGCCGGCGCTCAACAGGTCGGGTACAACTGGATGTTATTTTTTTTTCAGTATAGCTGCTCCCTCACTACTAACACAGAATAAGGAAGTATTACATACAATATTCTCTCTTCATACAAACAGACATACAGACAGACTTCTGTGTTCGCACGTCACTACGAAATAACAGTGCAAAATGGAATATTTTTGGAGAATGGCTTTATTTGGGAGTAGCTCTAGGGCTAGCTCCGTTAAAAACTCCGAAACAATAAGGATTAGCCAGAAATACAAAAAGAAGTTTCGGGGTTGATTTTGTTAAAAATTTAAACTGTATCATTCATTAGACAAAAACAAATTTTAGCATGCAATCGTACCCGTTGATTGTGAAAAAGATATAGCGTGAATTTATTTATTTATTTATTTGAATAATGATTTAACCAGCCAATAGTGTCGCTTATAAAGACGAAATACAATCAATGAAAAGGGTTTTTTAAATAAATTTTATGTAAATTATTCAACTATTGTTTTATACATATAGAATTGCCGATCACACGCCTCATGATAAGTTTACTAAAATCTAGACTTGCGCTACTTTGTCGTAAAATGTGTAGCCAAGCGTCTGCGCTAAATGTTAACCTAGAAACTAAGATTTGCGCAAATAGTTTATATGAAATAAGATATATGTACTAACAAAAACCCTTTATCATTTTACAGAAAAATCAACACTCAAGCAAAAAACCGTTTAGAATCCCACCCGGCCATTAAGGATCTAGTTAGCAAGTTATCCAAAGTCCTATTCGAGTCCCAAGAACGCGCGGACGCCGACGTAGTGCGCGACGCTTTACTCGCCTACGTATGCCACGACGCACCGCTGCCCTGCCACCAAACACACAAACGCACACACAAACTGCACAGGTCACAGAGGAAGCTGCGAAGCGAAAACATACCGCTAAGAAGTCTTCTAGACGTCGACATAGACACGCTAAACATGGAGCTAGATTACATTAACAATCAACTGGACTTCAACAATGAGATCGGTAGGAAAGCTAGGGATATCATTGGTAAATACTATGATAGTAAGGATAAACAGAAACCGCCTTTAGACTTTGATGCGCAGATGGAAAGGGAGAAATTGCTGTACTACCAACAGAGGTATATGGATACGGGCGATACGTATGACGACGTGGTGATTGTTAAGAAGAATCTCGATGCCGACTTTAATTTTCCTAACGACGCCCGTATGGACACAGACTTCGATGAAGATTATAGGGAACCGACTCCAGAGAGCACCGAAGACTTCTGCATAGGTAAGGATCATGTTATGTCTCTTTTCGCGTATCTAGAATGGAGTTATAGGCAGGAAATCAAAAATGTGCACAACAGAAAGAGGGGGTTGCTAATAGCGTACGGGTTGATACACAATATAGTTCAAAATATGATAAGGATGATATCGGAGAATAGGCCGAAGTTGGTAGTGTACTCGGGTCATGATAAAACGTTGCAACCTCTAGTGCTGGCTCTGGGTTTGACCAATTACCAGCACTACAACATACAGTACGCTGCCCGAATGATATTCGAGGTTTACAGGAAGAAGGATTTGCGCGATGAATTCAAGTTTACAAAAAGACGGGCGGTGGCCCAAGATTTTTATTTTCGCGTAGTTTATAATGGTGAGGATGTTACGGCCAAGCTGAGTTTCTGTAAACCCCGTCAGAATGTAGTAATGGAGGTCGCTGACCCCACGGACGGAGAGAAAAGTCACAAAACGTATTTGTGCCCTATTGAAAGTATCGTGCGGTTCATACATGACGATTATTTCGCCGCATTCAATGCTACCAACTTTAAGGATGCGTGCGCATCGTACGGTAGCGCGAAATTAACGTAGTCGCTCCTGATTGGTTGTTTTAAACTCCGCCTATTATTAGTTATGAACTGCAAACGAAATTATGTTTACAGAATACAATGCATATCAATTGTGAATATCCAACGTGCAATTTAAGTTTTGTTACGTCAGTTTAAGGAACACTTATCATATTGGGATACTTAATTTTATTTGGAAATAGCTATGACATTTGGGCAACTTGATAGTAGAAATGAAATGTTTTTGTTTTGTTTATATAATTTTAACGCAAATTTTGTTGCGAAACAAATTACAAAAACACAAATGTTGAAAAAATTTCCACGAGCAGGATTTGCACCCTTCTGACATACCGGGTCAGGTGCTCTTCCAATTGAAATTATTCAACACTATTTACTTTTTTACTTTGAAAGCCAAAGGCACCCATTCAATGTCAACAACTACCGTCATTAACACCCGATCATAATATTTTTACAAATACTAGTAGAAATACTATATTAGACTATAGTAGAAATGAAACTCTTTAAAGCATATTTTAAGTCATGAGTCTACTATTAGTTCAAAATGACCACTATCGGGAAGACTAAGAAATTTTACAGATGATCCTTTTAAAAATATACGAAATTTACTCTATTCTAATTTATCAAACGTTTTATTTTGGAAAATATATTTTTTATTATTATTGAAGATGTTGTAGATTTATGTAATTTTATTTTATATGCTTAAAATAAGCTTTAGAGTTTGATAATTGACTGTGACCTGATTAGATCTCGTATTTATTTGATCTTATATATTTTAAGATACTTTGTGGTTTATATATTTTTATTAGTTGACTAACTTACCGTAAGGATATTGATTTGTAATGTAATGATAATTTAAGTGATGTCACTGTTATTATTTAAAATTTGTAATGATAAGTTAATTTATTTTATTGGTATAATTTATCATTGCTTTTTATGATTACCTACATATCCTTACTATTTGGAACTCTTGAGACTGCACTTTAATATGTTACTTATATACTAATTTATTAATTGTAATTAATTTGTAAGTATTAATTGTTTAGTAACATATGTCACTTGACATATGGACTAATATTGCGTTATGTCTAAAGTTATTTGCAATTTTTTTTCTATATATGCTTTAGACATTTCCTAAAAATAAATATTGTTTTGTAGTTTATCAAACTATGTTATTTTACACCTGGTGCCGCCTTCAATCAATATTAGTACTAGATTAATGATGAGCGTTTCAAAAACATAACGAGAAATATGATCATCAAATACATTTTGCTTTCACCATTTCTCCGACGACAGTAAATTTTAAGTACAAATATTTAGGCCATCCCCGGATCTACGGAATCTGCGAGCAGATTTTCCCATGGGCCAAAAAAAAAGAAGAAATCTTAATTAAACTTTATGGGTCTTACAAATAAACAAAGAATAAGCTCAGAATAGTTATTCCGTGTTTTGTCTCTTTTACTCTTATTTAAAATGAAGTTTACATGACAGGACCAAACACGGAGTAACTATTCGGACCTTATTCTTTGTTTATTTGTAAGGCACTATATATTTATTACTTTGATTGTTGCATTCACAACGCAATACTTATGTCGTTACTTTTTTTAAAACATTATTTTAGAAATGAAAATAAATGAAATGTATTTTTATTTCAGCTGTATTTGTTGACGCTATACATTTTTTTTACATTTTGTAGGTAACTAATATAATATAGGTAAGAGCAAACAAAGCCACTTTCGGAATGCGTTTTTGTTCCGGATATATATTTATCTAGTACAATTATTGATTGAAGGGTGCCCCATACAAAGATATTTTTTTTATCTTTAACACGAACTAGCCAATACAAGAAATAAGAAAAACTCTTTATTGAAATTACTGCTTTATGATAATATTGTCTAATAAGTCACTCTCTCTGTATTTATAAAACACCCAGTTAATTTTGTCTCTGTCTGCCTTTATTGAAAAAACAGGGACAGCATCAGTTTTATACTTTGAGTTTACGTTTTGCAATAAGGGTAACCAGTATACCAATATAATAAATAAAGGCAATCGCTGACATGGCGAATGGTTAAAAGTTCGCGTCCCACCAGATGCAGTAGCTTTTGTATGTGTTATGTAATTTTGCGATAATATGTATATTTTTATTTACGAAGTGCCATAACTTAATTTGTTGTCTTATTAATAACTTGGAAGTGATTTTACGTGAATACTACCCGTTATATCTTATTTTTCACTTTTACATATATTATGTACATAATAATACACATGTATTTATAATGATATCCTTAATTGAAAGATTCACATATCAAAGTGATTGTATTGACACAATAAACCGTCTGACCAAATGAATTGTTTCATTACTGTAAGATTATTTACTGTTATACTGTTAGGATGATCCATACTCATTTCATTGGTTTTATATGCACTGCTCTCCTGCCAGTTGTCTACATGAAGCTTTTCCAGGTTTTTTAAGGACCCCATTCACGGGTACACCATTCGCGCCACACCATTACAATTAGTTCAATTATTTCATCCAAATTAGAGATGGATATTGGAATGTTTGGAAAGCCATTGCTGGGAGCGATGCCACGCAATTCAAGTTGTTATATAGTTCAATTTGGTGTGATGGAGTGGAGTGCTCGCGAATAGTTGCCATTAGGATAATCCCTCTTTTCACTGATTTTATAAGCACTGGCCTCCTGCCAGTTGCCTATAATAATGCTTTTCCAGGTTCTTTAGAACTTCGTTCCTACAGCGGTAAAGCGGGCGACCGACTGGTCCACGGCCTACTGGCCACCTCATATTTGCGCATTTGAACGAATGATCATCCTCCATCCCTTCTACGTGGCCGAACCAGCGAAACCTGTGTCGCTGTAGGCCAAAGCTTACTTGGAGCTACAGCGCTCGAATTAAGGTATGATTCCGAACTCCGCTGCACGCAGCGCTACTGGTCCCCATATATTCTCTATAAGTTTATATGAGATTACATTCCGAGCTACGCAGCAATGTCGCGGCAGCACTGCTGCGTGCAGCGGATTTCGGAATCATACCTTTACTATTCTAGCGCTGTAGGGTAATAGCACCAGGGTTCGGCACATTATTTGTCGCAAAAAAAAACAACATTTTATTATTTGTTTATTCGGGAAACTAACAGCGCAACACACAATAATAGCTATTGAATAATTATAAAATATAGTGAAAAAATTAAATGCCTACCCGAGGCTCAGCCAGGAATCGAACCAGGGTCTTCCGCAATCCGGGCGGCTGCACTGACCATTTTGCTACCGAGAAGGCTGGCGTAAGCACTGAGTTCTTTAACTACTTTGATTTTAACTGCTTTTTAGCGGCAGCAGTGCCATCTGTCCAACGGTTATTGCAACCGATGGCTATGCAGGTTCATTTTTTAAGTAAATAAGATATAATATTAATAATTGTGGTATACATATATTATTATGTAATAGGTATTAACTAAAAACTAGGCCTGTAAAAGTTTCCACAGGCTAATAATATTGGTTGTCATTGAAATTTCACTGGATGACAGCTAGGAAGTAGGTGGTCTGTATCCAATTGTCGCTAGAATTATAATCAGTTGCTTACCCCTTATTTTGATCCTGTTTTGATCATTGTCTAACTTTAGCCATCGTTTTGTTGTAAATGATCATATTTTTTAACTGTCTGATTTTAAACCGCCTCTGCGGTGTAGTGGTTAAGACCATCGATTTAGACCCAGAGGTCCCGGGTTCGGTTCCCAGCGTACCCAGGGCACATGTTTGTGTACTCGGTTTGGTTGGTGGTAGGACTTGATTGTCCGCCTGGCTAGCTACCAACATCTTATCTAAATATGTCGCCATAAAATCAATGTTTGTAGCTAGTAGCTAGGGGTAAGATAGCCAGCGCCTCAGTAGTTGAGGACCGGGTGAAGTGCGCTTCCACCATTGGCCTTTATCATCACTTATCATCAGGTGAGATGAAGGCACTGTGCTTACCCGTAAGATATTAAAAAACCGCTTTGCGTGGTTTTAAGTAGGAGCGTGCGTAGTGTCTCCATTGGAGCAGTTGCAGGAGAGCGGAGCGTGAAACGTTTGAGAACATAGTGGATACCCACTTAATGCTGGCAGGCGAGGCTGTAAAATATGAGTGGGTACTAGTTACGACTGATGTGGTGCCAACCTCCAGAACCGACCGGGGTTTGATCGACTACTACGGCTACAAAAAACCAACCAGATTCCTGCTTCTTTTAACGCCCCATTACTCTGTATAAAGATTTGGAAAGCCTACTAAATTAATAAATTAAGTACCTAATTATAATGTTAAAAATAATACATACAAACGTGCTCGCAGTTTCCTAAATAATTACTTTATCACATATTCGCGATACGAGGCGACCTTGGCTTAGTCCTAGGCGCAGAACCACTAGAACCAATTGACAATAAAAGGCACAAGGATACGCTTATAAAATTTACCTAACACTAGATTATTAAACCTACTTTTATTGCAAAAAATTGGTAGGTAAGTATATTGTTTTTCTATTTTCTCACAAATATGCGTAGTTGAGTACCTGTTGAGTACCTACACACATTGACGATTATGATGTTGACAACAATAATAAATATTTAAACGAATAAATTAAATCACGTAACGGTTCTTTGATTTATTGTATGAACTAATTTATCAATAATGAGATTACAATGAGAATAAGAAATTCATGCTTAGGTCAAATATGAAATTTACCCTATTTCATATTTAATATGTAATTTCGTATGAGAATAAAGATCTTTAAACTTATATTAGTATATCCTAGATCTAGAAATGATACAATTTTGGTCAGTTCACCAATCACCTATGACTGATGACCTTTGTGAAACGTTAGGTACTGCGCCATCGAGCTCTTCCCGGCGCGTTATTTATGCATGCAATATTCCATAAAAATATTAAATTCCATAAAACTCTGAGTGGCGCCTACGTTCGACAGGAACCAGTGATCGACATGTTCGTCGTTTTATCGTTAAAAGTAGGGGTCAGCAATTGATTTCAGTCTTTAGCAATTTAATGCAGACCACCTGCTTCTAGGGTTGCCAGGTGACTCGCGAAAAAATACCGGATTTCATAGCCTACTTTTGTAGGCGCTTGTGAGCAGTAGTGCCGACTGTCCTCAAAATACCGGACATCGTTCTGTCCGGTATGACCATTTATTTTTCACCGGACAGGCCTCGAAAATACCGGACTGTACGCTTAAATACCGGACATCTGCTTCCCCTGCTTCCTATCTGTCACCCCGTCAAATTTCAATGAAAATCTTTGTTGTTTTTTGGCGATGAAAACTGTCGAACGCTGGGCTTCAAGTGTTGGACACTAGTTCCACTACCTTCCTATACCTAACAAGAATTTGTATGCAGTATAAATTAAAATCTACACTGTAGCTGCATGACAGTGACGAATACAGCAGCATACAGAATTACACCTTTAAAAATCACAAGAAAGATTATTTGAACTATAAACTTGACTTGTTGTAAGCAAAGCTATATTTATTGTCTATGTTTACTAGACTTTTTGCTGTAAGGCTCCCGAACACAAATAAATGTAAAATAATAAAAAAAAGCACAACACCAAACTAAAAAACGCATGCGCTTTATAATATGCGTGCAGATGTCACCGACTACTCAACTTGAAAGTTATTTCTGTTAATAACATGCCAACTTGGCGGCATATGGCACAACTCGAATGAACTAGGAGAATTTGTAGCGTGCCATGGTAGAATATAATTTCTACCAATTTCTATTAATTAAGGTTAATATCATAAGATCGAATATAACATTAGAGCGTCGGCAGTGGAACGTTGTGGAACGTAGGTATATAATTTCGGGTTAATTGCGAGAATTAGCTTTCTGTGTGGGCTACCTATTATTTAAGTGTTTGCTATGATTACGAGTATTGATAAATAAATAAAATAAAAAAAAAATAGTTGATGGCTTCGTGCAATTAGCACATTTAGCTAATGTCAAAGTAATTTTTCTTACAAGTAATACATAAATATACAAAATATTTCAGGACTTCTTGGCGGGAAAGTGAAGAGTCATGTCTGCGGTTTTGTTTTATTTTCTAAAATTGTGTTATGTCGAATATTAATGTGAAATAATGGTGGATTATTAACCGTTAAGTGTTCGTGAGTGTGCATGAGTGTTGGCAAATGAAATAAAACAGTGCAATGTTACTTTTCAAATTCTCACAAGAAGTCTGCGTGAGGACTTAGTAAAGCCCCACATCTTTACTGAGATACTCGAGGGGTTGGGGGGGTAATATCATTTCTCATTTCTATTATCATTCATCATCATCAATATTGTTTATTTATGTATTACAATGAAATTAAGAAACTATGTAAGATTTCGGCATATGGACACGAATCCCTGCCATGTACAACTTCAAATAAAAAAAAATAAAAAAAAACAAAATATTTCCTTCCAGTATGATGATGATGAACGATAATAGAAATTAGAAGTGAGAAATGATTTACCCCCCAACCCCTCGAGTATCTCAGTAAAGATGTGGCTTTACTAATTCCTCGGGCGGACTACTTGAAAGAGTTTGAAAAGTGAAGTTGCACTGTTTTGTTTCATTTGTTTCATCTTTTTAAAATTTCACTTACTATTTCATTTCTGCAGCACCCTATGGTTGACTGGTAGATAATGACTCAGGCATTAAGTTTTCATTCAGCACATATTTTGTTGCAAAAGTTTAAAATAAATAAATAAAAAGTATTTAATCAACTCCAGTAACTCAAAGAGGTTGAACGTTATCTCTTGCTCAAAATAGTTACGAAGTCGAACGAAACCTTGGCCGCATGAGGTGACCGCGGCACAACGTGGCTGCGACCTTGGCTTTGAACTTGCCACTCCGTTTCTGTAGTATGACGTCATTCAAAAATTGATATACGAACCACAAAGTACATATACCCCCGAAATACGAACTAAGGATCAGATTGCCTAGCGTGAGTTTTATATTCATTCGATATTCGTATTCGCATTCATTCGATTACGTTTACGAAAACGAAAATTTGTATGGCAAAATTTTAACTCTTCTCATAAGTAGCTAAGATGCGTTGCTTCAATGGGTACTAATTATCGTTTTCGTTAACGAGATCGAATGTCAAATGAAACTCAGACTAGGCACTCTGGTGAATTTGTGCCATTTAAGAAATAGAAGGTGTAGTCGTGTTTTAGTAGGTTCCCATAGTTTTTTTCCTTTAATTTGAAAAACTCTGTTTAATATATTTATTTGATTTTATTTGATATTATTATAATTTAGTTTATTTTTACTTGCATCCATTTTTATTTTCTTAATTTTATTATCTTTCGCCTAAGGTTGCCTGGAAGAAATTGCTTGTTAGCAATAAGGCCGCCTATTTTGTACTTCTTTCTCTTCTTCTATCTTCTTATCAATTTGTCTGTATCTGTATTTTTTGTGTGCAAATAAAGTTTATTAATTATTATTAATGTCATTTTTGTATTTTCAGTTTTTTTCTTTTAGGAAGCAGGTGTAAGACTAAAATCAGTTGCTGACCTCTACTTTTAATATAAAAAAACGAGCGAGCCTTACAGTAGTCGCATATGATGTGTAACATTTGACATCTCACCTTAGTAATTAGCAATTTTAACATTATATTCTGAAAAAAATGGGTCAGGTATTACATTATTTTTTTTTACTATAAAATAAATGCAGTAAATACTTTTGACATATCAAAATGACCTTTGATAGTCAAATGTCACAATATGTCACATATAATAATAATATAACATGTTCATAATATCGATTTTAAAGGAGAATGGCAGGGTACTATGGACATTTTGTACAGACCTACAATTTTCATGTTTGGCAATGAGATTACACATTTTTGGTAGATTATATTATTGAGAATTACTACATAAATTAACAGGATTCTAAATGTTGGGGTTTAAAAGTTATACTTGTATTTCGATATTTTTTTAAGGTTAGGCTTTCCCTGTATTTGACAGTTGAGTGACAGCAGGGACAGACAATGACAGTGACAATTAAGTAATCTGAAAATGTAGGTACGTTCGTCTTGATAAATCAATCGAACTAAAATAGGTAGGTATAGTTTATTTTAATATTAATTATGTATTGTTATGCCCGAGTTATAGATTTTAGAAAATTGATAGGTACCTATCAGGAACTTCTGCGACTGTGATTATTCAGATCTGTTTGCTTGGTTATTTAAAACACAAAAAGTTATACCAACATTGAGCTTGAAATCATCTCCTATCTTACATATTTATATATAATATTATAAATGCGAATTTAGTTTGTTGGTCCTTCCTTCACGCCTTAACTAAGCAACCAATTGACTTGATCTTTGGCAGAGAGATATCTGAAAGAACGGAGAGTATCATAAGCTACTTTTTATGCCAATATTCCTATGGGAACGCGAATCACGCGTGTGTAACCGCGGGCGGAAGCTAGTGGTTATAATTATTATATCTGAGACAGGAATACTAGTCTACCTACTACTGCTCAGAATGCATACTTACTTATTTTTTAGAGTACAATCGAGGATCTTCCCGGTCGATACTACTAATAAATTACTGTTATTTGGGAATCATCATCAAAGGGAAACAATATATAATCCAAAAAAATAGTACCTGTTAATGCTCTATGATGTAAAAAACATTTTCAATAAATCAGAAACTACTGGTCTTTCTACAGGGAAGTTTCACGATTGTACATACAAACAGACGAATAATGTTTTTCCATACTAGTATTTGCTCAGTGGAAATAAAACAATAATTTAGTTTGGTCACATATTTAATAAAATAAAAAGTAATTTAAGGCACTCTTAAAATAACATTATCCAAGAATGGAGCAGGTCTAGTCATGCCTTCATGACGAGTATATAATGCTCTAAAATAGTTGCACAATTAAGCTTTTAATCGAAACTAGATTAACAATATTATGACTTAATAGCTATTTGAGAATTCATTTCAAAATCGATATATCGATCTTAGAAGTTTTCACCTCTGAGATCCGAAAGAAATATTTTTACAAATATTTGAACATTCGGTTAAGATGAAGCTGCGTTATGACCGCTACGTTATGAAGCAATGTTGACTAAAAAACATAAGCATCAAGCACTGAAAAATTTCGACGGGTGAAAGCCAGACCTCGGTAGCCAAGTGGTTAAGGCAGCCGCCCGGAATGCGGAAGGTGCGTGGTTCGATTCCCGCCTGAGGTTGTCGTCTTTTTTCAGTGTTTAAATTTTACTTAAGTATATTTAAGCGTTAATAAAACGCTAAAAATATATAAACACTTATCTATAACGCAGCTTCATCTTAACCGAATGTTCAAATATTTGTAAAAATATTTCTTTCGGATCTCAGAGGTGAAAACTTCTAAGATTGATGAAGCAATGTTGACTAAAAAACATAAGCATCAAGCACTGAAAAATTTCGACGGGTGAAAGCCAGACCTCGGTAGCCAAGTGGTTAAGGCAGCCGCCCGGAATGCGGAAGGTGCGTGGTTCGATTCCCGCCTGAGGTTGTCGTCTTTTTTCAGTGTTTAAATTTTACTTAAGTATATTTAAGCGTTAATAAAACGCTAAAAATATATAAACACTTTATCTATAACGAAGCTTCATCTTAACCGAATGTTCAAATATTTGTAAAAATATTTCTTTCGGATCTCAGAGGTGAAAACTTCTAAGATTGATGAAGCAATGTTGACTAAAAAACATAAGCATCAAGCACTGAAAAATTTCGACGGGTGAAAGCCAGACCTCGGTAGCCAAGTGGTTAAGGCAGCCGCCCGGAATGCGGAAGGTGCGTGGTTCGATTCCCGCCTGAGGTTGTCGTCTTTTTTCAGTGTTTAAATTTTACTTAAGTATATTTAAGCGTTAATAAAACGCTAAAAATATATAAACACTTATCTATAACGCAGCTTCATCTTAACCGAATGTTCAAATATTTGTAAAAATATTTCTTTCGGATCTCAGAGGTGAAAACTTCTAAGATTGATGAAGCAATGTTGACTAAAAAACATAAGCACTGAAAAATTTCGACGGGTGAAAGCCAGACCTCGGTAGCCAAGTGGTTAAGGCAGCCGCCCGGAATGCGGAAGGTGCGTGGTTCGATTCCCGCCTGAGGTTGTCGTCTTTTTTCAGTGTTTAAATTTTACTTAAGTATATTTAAGCGTTAATAAAACGCTAAAAATATATAAACACTTTATCTATAACGAAGCTTCATCTTAACCGAATGTTCAAATATTTGTAAAAATATTTCTTTCGGATCTCAGAGGTGAAAACTTCTAAGATTGATGAAGCAATGTTGACTAAAAACATAAGCATCAAGCACTGAAAAATTTCGACGGGTGAAAGCCAGACCTCGGTAGCCAAGTGGTTAAGGCAGCCGCCCGGAATGCGGAAGGTGCGTGGTTCGATTCCCGCCTGAGGTTGTCGTCTTTTTTCAGTGTTTAAATTTTACTTAAGTATATTTAAGCGTTAATAAAACGCTAAAAATATATAAACACTTATTATTATTTCGCTTTATGATTTTTCTTTACCCCGGACATCTAAAAATATAAAATTTACTGGAAAATAATGAGAAAAAATTAAGGAACAAACTATGCAAATATGGTACCAAAACATAAACATTATGGGGTTGTACGCGAATACGCGTTCTCCTTTACAAAACGGCGCGCACTTGCGCGCTTCCCCGACTTCCTGTTACACTGTTACACATACTTCCGTCCCATTTCACGAAATCACTTCCACCAATTGCTTATATAGAAAGCGTGCGGAAAGATGTTGCACATCAAAAATGACAATCACACCAGTGACCTGGTTCCTGTCGAACGCTGGTGCCGCTACCCTATGTACAGACGCACATCAACCTTTCCAAAACTGTCAAATTTCTTCAATACTTTTTAAACCATATCGTTAAGGCATAAAGTTCAAAGTCTATTAAGGAAATTTGACAGTTTGTGGTAGGTTGATGTGCAGGCGTGTGTACCTATTGTCGGTTTTATTTCTTTTGTTTGTTATTGTATTGTAATTATGTATTGGTTTTAGCTAATAAATATTAATTAATTAATTATCTTAATGGCTTCGCGTTTAGCATTTAGCCAAGTCATTTTTTTCATTCTCATAATCTAATGTCAATATTAGGCTTTTTTAGACGTTTTTGAGACGTTATTATTATTAGTAGACTGGAGTCTCAGGCGCACTACGCGCGTTTTTCAATAGCATCATCATCAACAGTTCATTTTATGTCCCCACTGCTAGGGTACGAGCGAGCCCAGTGCGGATTGGTGGTTGATAATGACCAACGGCTGTACGTGCCTTCGAAGCACGGAGGAGCTCGAGATGATTTAACTTTGGTCACCCATCCGATGACCGACTTTTGCGAAAGTTGCTTAACTTTACCGATCGTAGAAAGGGCACGTTAGCCACTGCGCCATCGAGCTTCTTGCTCCATGCTTGTATGCCGACTTAAATATGCAAATCGATATGGTTGTGTTTATCGAGTATGAGCTAAAACAAATAACTCTGTCGGCTATGGGCAACGGAAAATTTGCGCCGGTTTTATTATTTCAAGTATTCTTAATACCTACAACAACTAGGTATAAATAAATATTTTTATCTACAATGTGAGTCAGAAGACTTATTCAAGATTAGTCTCGGTTGAATAAAAGAATAGTAAATTCACCTACCGAGTTTAATTTACTATTCAAACTCTTTCGATTACGTTAACGAAAAGGAGAATTTGTATGGCATTGAAGCAGCACCTCCAGGTTGTAGTCCTTTTGCTTCGGTTTTGGTAGGCATTGACTTTCGTAAGTGCACTTTATGTGTCTAAATAAAATATATTTTTTTAAATGAGATGGTAGCTAGCCAAGTAAACTTACAACCATACTTGTCCCTTTTTTTCGCTGTCAACTGCTTTATGCTACTCGGACGACAAAGAAAGGGTGCCCGAGTCGGGGACTCAACCGGCTTTCCATCTTCCTTTCCCTGCGCCGTTGGGCACAAGGCGAGGAAGAGGGTCAGCCGCCTTCTGCAACACACGTCGTCCCGGGTAATCGCTTCGCGACTCTACCGCAACGGTGTGGGAGCGGTTGCCCTGCTGAGGGCTGCAAACCTGTTTGGTTTGCTTACGGAGGGAGAAGCTGGGCGAAACCACGCCTTCTCCGTCCTGTCTGCCGTCGGCGAATGATTCCAGAGTGAGGATCCTCCTCTCTGGCACGTTCCGCCGCCTCCTGCAGCAAGACCTGGGGCCCGACCGCCTAACCGATCGCTTTGGCTACGTGTATAGTTTATGACGACGACTTGTCATCAACATAAATCATAAACATACACGTAGCCAAAGCGATCGGTCAGTCGGTAAGATACGGTCGGGGGGCTGTTCGCAAGAAAGAAAGAAAGGACCACGACCGTTTGCCCACTAGCATGGCCTCGACCACTGCTGTGAGTGACGGGTCGGGACCCACCACTATCTCCAACTCCGACCGCTCTTGTGCCCAACTTGGACACTCCGATAGCGTGTGCAGAGCTGTGTCCTCCGGTGCCCCGCAATGGTGGCACACCGTAGTCGGCTCTCTTCCGGTGATGTGGTACAGGTACCTCCCGAGCAGGCATGCCCCGAGAGGACCTGAACCAACCGGAAAGAGAGCGACCCTTCCTCGCGCTCGACCCATCTTTTGAGGACGGGCCGAATCGCCGTTATGGTCCGGTGACCGGCTGACGGCTGCTCGAGCCGCCCTAACCATTTGCGCGTCCGTTGCTCTTGCGCACGCCTGCGCCTACTGTTTATCCTATCCCTACCCTATCCCCTACCAACTTCTGACCAGGGTGCCTTGTGTGTGTTTTGTTTACTGTCCATGTTCATTCGATTACGTTTATTAAAACGAAAATTAGTATGGCATTGAAGCAGCGCCTCTTGGCGACACAAGAGACGAGTTAAAATTTTGCTATACAAATTTTCGTTTTTAAATACGGATAGTACAAAATACAAATACAAATAAACTTTATTACCAAAGCTGTGTTACAAAGGGTCTTAAATTACATAGGTATGTATCCAATAAAGTTAGGTTATTCGAGAATATCGTAACAATATAAGATGCATTGACTAAGGGGGACCTTACTAGGAAAAACTGTCAAAACACTCAGTCCTCTTGCTTCGGTACCAGCAGCATAATGACTTTTGCATGTGACCTTGTCCTTGCGTTACGCAATGGGGTGAATTAGTGCCGCATTGCTGATGCGACACGCTTGCTCGCTTCACTACTTGCTATTCATGGCTAGAGGCACACTGGAGAAAGAAACGTTGTTTAAAAATGAGAAAATGATGAAAGATATTTTCTGAAAAAAAAAACAAAAAAATAAAATAAGCAATGCTGCTTAAAACAACATTTGAAAACATTCTAACCAGCACTGGTTATTTTCATGACAATTATAACTAAAAATTATGTAAAGAAATGTAATTAAATGTCAAAGAAAATGCCAAATGTCAAATAATAGCATACCTAACGTAAATTATCAACATTGATAAAATCTAATTTACATTCTAAAGTATTGGTAATTTCTTTGACCGGGTTCGATTATTAGTTTAGCATATACGAGGTTCCAATACTGTTGTTCTCTAGTTGGTTGTGCAGCGACTGGTTTTTGTGATTGCTTATAAAAAAATATAATATAAATTATGTGCCACACCACAACACCAATAACGCATTATAACTTGTTGGCATTAAAAATATTCATGAAGGCATATGTTTCAAAACTATTTTTACCTGTGAATGACGCTTTAAAGCAATTTTTTTTTTTTTTTTTTTTTAATGGCTTCTGTTGTGTTTTTCCAACACCAATAATTTCGCCAATGTCGAGTGATTAACGAGACACGTTATAATTTGGAAAATGACCAGTAGAAGTTACAAATATTGGCCGGTAGAAGATATATCTTTTTATAAACTTTGTGAATTGAGTTATCTATCTACTTTATAATCTTATATTATTTGACTGAATAAACTTACATAAATAATTTAATATGGAAGGATGAGGGAAAGACAGAAGAAATAGTAAGTTTATAGGGCGGGGAATTTTAGAGGGTAGGATGTCATACAAAGAGACGGGGTATCTTGGACAGTTAAAGAATATATGGTCTGGAGTGCCTTCGTCTAAACCGCACTCACATAATGATGTGTCTTTCGCGTGGATCTTGTGGAGAAAGACTGGAGTGCATGAGTGGCCAATACGTAAGCGACAAATTGTGGAGATGGTTTGTCTATTCATGGTTTTTTGGTTAAAAAACCATGGTCTCCGGGGAATAATGGGTTGAATACCAGCATATTGGCGACCCTTACACTGTGAAGACTCAACGTACCTACTTTGCCAATCACTGTTGAGTGTTTCTGTGGCGTGTGGTAGAATGTCATGGGCAAAAATGTGTTGCAAGCCGGTGCCTCGTAGTATGGCATCCCTAGCCCAAACATCCACCTGTTCGTTGCCGCTAATACCACTGTGACTTGGGATCCAGATTAATGCTACCTCAATGTTTTCTTCATGACAAAGGAACAGCTGTTTTTTAATGTTCAGGATTAGAGGGGAAACGGATTTGGAGCGGAATAAATTACTTGAAAGGGCATTTAAACCACTTTTAGAGTCAGAAAGGATAACAGATTTATTGAGTTTATGGGACAGGACAAATGATACTGCTTCTAGAATAGCAATGCATTCTCCCGAGAAAACCGAAGATTCCTTGGGGGATTTAAAACTTAATAAGACCTGATGTTTTGGTATCCAAACGGCGCTTCCAACGGGACTATCTTCGGATGTTTTCGAAGCATCTGTATAGATGCGTAACCAATGTTGCCAGTCTCTTTCTATCTGCATGCTAAATTTTTGGTTAGCCAATGGGTCTTTTTTAGAGATATCAAAATTGAGGATAATTTTGGGTTCGAATATTAAAGCATCATAAGGAATCTGGAAAAGAGGGTTTAGAGGGAACTGTAACATTGGGTATGTCAAGGAAGGAAGCTTTCGGAAACTATTAATGGGTAACGGAGGGTTTTTATGGGCCCAATATTTACATGAAGTTTGTGAAATTATATCAGATAATTTTTGAAGACGAGGAAGAAGAAGGTGAGAACTTAGCTGATTTGTTTTTATTATGAACCTATCCGATAGATACTGACGGCGTAAGTCTAAAGGGGGGTCTACAGCCTCCACTTGAAGGACGTTCTTGGCAGAAGATTTCATAGCCCCTAATACAATCCTTAGGCCCTTCATTTGCATTTTCTCAAGTTTGTCTAGTGTCTCCTTATTACAGGGTTCCATGAGGAATGACGCATAGTCCAGATGGCTGCGGACAACTGCATTATAAAGGATCTTCTGGCTATATGGATGAGACCCCCACCAGACACCGGAAAGTGCTCGAAGGATGTTAATACCCTTCTCACACTTTTGAGCCACCGCATTGAAATGAGGAACACCGGACATTTTGGAGTCCAAAGTGACACCCAAAAACTTCACCTTATCAGTAATTGGTACAGATTGACCCTTACAGTGTATGTCGAAATTAGGGATTGATCTCTTCCTCGAAAATACTACAGCGTTACATTTAGGGATGGAAAGGGATAGACCATGATCTTCAAGACAAACATCCAGGTAGTACAGTGCAGAATTTAAGCGAGAACTTATATCGTCAATAGATTTACCAGTAGTGTATAAACAAAGATCATCTGCATATTGTAAAATTTCACAAAAACAAGAAACGGATTGTTCAAGATCGCGTGTATAAATGCTGTACAAAATAGGACTCAGAACTGAACCTTGGGGAAGGCCTTGCCATATTTTTCTTGGTGGAAGAGTGTGGTCGAAAGATCTAATTGAAATTGACCTATCAGAGAGTAAGTTAATTGCGCATCGAACTAGCCTCTCGGGAATACTCACTCGAAGTAGCTTCTGCTTGAGTATCGGAAGCTGGACGCTATCATATGCTGATGCAATGTCCAGAAATACACCCACCAAATGTTCCTCTTTGCTCAAGGCAATTCTAATGTCCGTTATTAGTACGGCTAAGCTGTCAGTGGTTCCTTTGGATTTGCGAAAACCAAATTGGCTGATAGATAATATGCCCTTGCTTTCGACAATCCATTCGAGTCGGTTCTTGATAAGATACTCAAGTATTTTAGATAGAGTTGAAGACAGGGCAATAGGACGGTAGGAACTGGCGATAGAAGGGTCTTTGCCTGGTTTCAACAGGGGAATAACAATTTGGGACCTCCACTGCTGTGGGACTACACCAGATGAAAAAACGGTGTTCAAAAGATCCAGGAAAAAGTATTCCCCTGTTGAACCCAGGTGGGTCAGGAAGGAATATGGGATACCGTCTTCTCCAGGAGAAGAATCTCGTAGACCTCGAAGAGCACACTTCAATTCCGATAAAGAAAAAGGCTGGTCAAATCTGTTGTTGCTCTGCATAATAGGATATGGACAGGGGATGCAATCTTGGGAGGGGACAGAAGGAGGGGACAACTTGTCTGCAAAATCGGTCAACCAGAGCGATGGATCCTTGGAAGATGGAGAGGGACCCGCGAGAGAACCACGGTACCTTCTAACATTTTTCCAGA
Source organism: Eudonia truncicolella (assembly GCA_949315975.1). Classification (NCBI taxonomy): domain Eukaryota; kingdom Metazoa; phylum Arthropoda; class Insecta; order Lepidoptera; family Crambidae; genus Eudonia; species Eudonia truncicolella. The sequence continues at coordinate 3,936,265 of OX438840.1, read as the reverse complement.
CAATTGTTGAGGGAGATCTGGGGGAAAGGGATTCGCAGAAGTTGATCCAGCCTTGTTTCTTTTTTGTCGCCAAAATTCGTCTAGTACGAGCTGCGATTTGTTTGAAGCTCAGATAGTTTTCCATACTCATGGAGAGATTGTAGACTGTCTCAGCATTCTTTCTCTGTGCAACCGCATCGGTACATTCAGAGTCCCACCATGGTGGAGGTGCTAGATTCCTACGGTTAGGCTTCTTGAGGGGGATACTCGCGTTTGCTGCAGTTGACAAAGCCTCCATGAGCATGGACAACTTCTCATCTATATTTACCGGAGAAATGGTTTGGTTACCAACAGAGAGTTCTACTTCCGTTGTAAATTTTGTCCAATCAGCCTGTTGGATTTTATATTTAAGCAGAGGAGGTGGAGAGACGGTAGGGACCACGGAGAGGGGTTTGGAAATGATAATAGGAAAATGGTCACTACCATGAGATTGCAAGAGGGTTTTCCAGGAGCACAGGGATGATAGGGATGAAGAGCAAGCTGTGAGGTCGACCACAGAGCGGGGGTCCTGAGAGGGTGTGACACGGCGAGTTGGAGAACCGTCATTTAATACGCACAAGTTGAAGTCATCGAAAAGATCCAACAATTCGGCCGCAAATGAATCACAGGAGTGAGAACCCCATGTTGTGTGGTGGGCATTGAAATCCCCAAGAATAAATATAGGAGAAGGCACTGACGAAAAAACTGAAAGAAGATCAGGGATAATGGAAGAAGAAGGGTGAGGAATATAAATTGAAATAAAGGAGATACCCATCACTCTCACAGCCACCGCATTAAATGATGGACTGTGAGAGGCAAGGGGAAGTTGAGAGTAAGAGAAACTTCTTTTAATAAGAAGGGAACATCCTCCATAACCGTCGTTTCTGTCATCCCTGAGACACGCATACCCAGACACCCTAAACTGGGACCCAGGCACGAGCCATGTCTCAGAGATAGCAGCGACTGCCACAGAGAACTTGTTTAAAAGATAAATTAAATCACTTTTTTTGCGACGAATGCTATTACAGTTCCATTGAAGGAACCTGCAAGAGTCCGTCGCCGGACTCGCCAGATTTGTTTACATTGTGCCTACTTTCCAACGGCACCGATTTAAATAAAATTTCCAGTTGATTGCGCACGTTGGACGGTAGAGCATCATTAAATTTAGATAAGACGATGGTCAAAAGAGACACCGTCGTTTCTAGTAACCTGTCTTCAGGGATCTGATCTGGTGGGCTCTGAAGAAGACCACAGCCGTTAGGCATCATGGATGGAGGGGTACTAACTAAAGACTGATGTGCTTGTCTGTCATAGCCTCTGGGAATTGGGATTCGGCGACGTGGGCTGGAGGTGACCGTTTTCCTATAGGAGCTGGACATGGTAGGGATGGGATATTGGGAATTTGAAGGTGAAGAATAGGAAAGGGGTAACGACAAAATATTTTCCTTAGCAACCTCATTGTAAGGACGTTTGGCCTGTGGTAAGCGAGCAGAAGCTTCAAGATATGATATGCTTTCTTGGGACATAAGGATCTTAATACCTCTCTGTCTGGTTTGTTCCGGACAACACTTGCTAGTGGCAAAATGATTTCCGGAGCAAAGTTGACAGGTAGAGGCAAATTCTACAACTTCACAATTATCGCCGTTGTGATTTTGAGCGCAGCGATAGCACCTAGGTTGGGAACGGCACTGGCTTTTCACATGTCCAAATCGGCAGCAATTGTGACATTGGATCGTTGGAATTTGATATGTTTCGACGATGAGAGAGGAATTAAAAGAATATATCCTATCAGGAAGCCTCTGACCTGCAAACGTGAGTACAACGGTTTGTGTAGGTTTCCATGAAATTGTTCCGTTTTCTGTGTTTTTTCGGTTTAGTCTCCTGGCTTTGAGAACTATCCCACAATTATCCGGTAAGTCCAGAGACTCCACCATTTCGTCCATAGACCAGTCCACGGGGATACCCCGGACAATTCCCATACGAGTCACATTATACGTCGGAATCATTGCTTTGTAGTTGTTATTTGATAAGATGACGGATGACACTAAAGAATTTGCTTCTGCAGCCGATTTAAACTGAACAGAGATCCTATTGCGGCCAACATTCTTAACACCATCTCGAACAATACCATGTACCTTGTTCCTGTGAAGAAATTGACCGAATTTGATGGAGCGTAAAGTGGTACCTGCGGCAGCGTCAGGCTCCACTCTGGAGACGAGAACAATGAAAGGACCTGTGTCCTCCTGGCTATATGTTCTTTGTTGAGTGAAGCTGGGGTGGGTATATATGCTTTGAGCCGACACAGACGACTCGATGTCATTATTTTTGCGATGACGTTTGTCAGAATCATCATTATTTATTGTTTGATCTGACTGACGTTTTTTGGTAGAGTTGACAGAGTTACTTGTATTTTCAATAGGAGGGGACTCGAAATGCAGACCATTTTCGTTTGTGAAAATAAGCGGGGAACGCCTATCATCGACCGGATCCGGGTCTGGAGGTTTTCTTGGCGGCTTGTCCGCCATGCCTCGGTTTGGTCACTTACTTGTGAACACTGGACAAATACAGATTCTAACTACTTTTCCCAAAAACCACCACCAACATGAAACGCTACAAACTCAATTTCACTAAAAGAAACACTCAGAAATATTAAAAATGTAGGGATCAAAAACCCGAACGTGTGTCAGAAATCAACGCCAACTTCTACCTCTTAAAGCAATTTGTTTGTTTGTCAAATAAACGCGCGTAGATCCGTCGGTAAAAGTATTAAATAATTTATGATACTTAAAAAAAAAAACTTTTATTAATTGTTTTTTTCACTTTATAATAAAAATGTGATGTCGATATAAATAATAATCTTACCTTATATTATTTTCTTTTTTCTTTCTTACTATAATATTAACGCGAAGAAAACAAAACTTTTTTTCATAAAGGCAAAATCAGTTCTTGTGTGCACCAGGCCTAATAAGGCTTGAGGAGAGATCGGTCAATCGTGAAGGTTGCAAATCAAATTATTACCGAACGGCCGCTGTTTACAATTTCACATAACGGAAAGTTATGTGAAATTCCATTGATATAAAAGTTTTATTGATCATCATCACCATTCCTCCATCATCGCCTTTCCTATGGATGGATGGGAGAACGAGCCAGCCATAAACCACCACGCGGGCCCAGTGCGGATTGGTGGTTGTTGACGACTGCTAATGCAACCGGGACCAACGGCTTTTCGTGGCTTCCGAAGCACGGAAGAGCTCGAGATGATAATTTTTTGGTCACCTAACCGATGACCGGCCTTTGCGAAAGTTGCTATACCTTAGCTAGCTGCTAAGGCTTACCACATGCAGACCGGGCGCGTTAGCAAAAACTTTTATTATGTAAGTCATCGTCACCATCTGACTATATGCATCCCATTACTGTTCAGACCTTCCCACTTGTATCATAATATATTGGGAGATCAGGCCATGACCTCAACGCTGCTGGCACAACCTGGTTGATGGGCTTTAATTTAATAATTGGGACCTTCGGTGCAAAATGCTCAAAATGCATATTTTACAAAAACACAAAATTAAATGTTGAAAAAATTTCCACGAGCAGGATTTGAACCTGCACCCTTCTGACATACCGGGTCAGGTGCTCTTCTAATTGAGCTATCGTAGTTGGAATTGGTATTGTCAGAAGGGGGCAGGTTCAAAAACTGCTCGTGGAATTTTTTTCAACATGTATTTTTGTAATTTGTTTCGCAACAAAATTAAATAAACTGAACAAAAACATTTTATACATATTTTAATTTGATTACAGCCTATGTGATGAACTTTAAGATCGTAGCCCGGACAAACGCTCTATCAAAGATATTTATAATAATATTATAATATTTGACTAAAAGACGTTCAGTCATGTTGTTTCTTTTTAACATTATCAAGTTTTCTGTAAATATTCTAGTTTTTAAGGAGCTCGATGGCGCAGTGGTCAACGCGCCCGGTCTGCGATCGCTTAGGTTAAACAACTTACACTAAGGCCGGTCATCGGATCGGCCCAACAATTTTTCATCTCAAGCTCCTCGGTGTTTCAGCACGCACTGAGCCCGCGTGGTGGAAGACTTGTGCCCCATTAGCGGAGACATAATAAGCTGGTGATGATTCTAGGTTTATTTAGAGCAGGTTTCAAAATGAAAAAAATTAAAAATAAATAGAATAAATATGAGACAACTTCACATAAATTGTTCTGATCCCAAGGTAAGTAGCTAAAGCACACGTTTCATGGTAATCAGAGACAACGACAGTACCACAACCACCCAGACCCGACACAATATCGAAAAGTTCGTTTTCGACATTGACCCGACCGGGCATCGAACCCGGGACCCGCCCAAAGTCCGGCGTGCAAGCCACTCCGCTACGGAGGTCGTCAAAACTAGAATATGTAAAACTAGAACTAGAAGCTGTATTTTTACATATTCGTGTTATGTTTATTTATTTTTCTAACCCTTCACGCATGGTTCGAAAGGGCAAACGCTTAGTGCGAACGTAACACGCAACTTGTGCGTCCTACGCGCAAGTCCTACGCTGCGTTGTTAAGGCTTCTTTCTACTAGAGTTTTAGATAAATTATCATAGCGGTTTTTGTTTTGGAGAGACTTCGCTGATTGCCTCAGACGGCATTTTCAGCTTCACTGGGCTGTTTTGGGGGCGGCGAGAAACTTAAAGGTTTCCTCAAGCCGTGTGAAACGAATCAATTTCGGAGGTTTTTTAGAGGGGACGGCATCACAAGTGCGTGACCCTGTGCCCTCGGTTCGGATCGGGGAGCGGAACAACCCGCGGGCGCCTCTAAAGGCTTGGACCTCGGCACGGGTTGACCGGGCTGTGGTGGTGGGGAGAAGCACCCAGGTACATATCTGCACCTGGTATAGAGCGCGTGTGAACCAGCTAGTCGTACCCTTGTTCTACGAGTACCTACGGTGTCTTGGACCTGACCTAGTGTGCATGTTTAGTGTATTCTGTAAATAAGTAGTGGAATTTAGAGAATCGGGCGGGATCAAAGCGGTGCACGTGGAAGTAATCCACCAATAGGATTATCCCATTTTACAACCCGAGAGAAAGGAAGCAACACTATCGGTGGGTCTTCTCCCTTGCGCACTCCATAGTTGGGTCATATTCAAAATGTATGTACCTCTTGTAAAGAAAAAGTGTCCCAGGTCTATACTAGTAACAAAAGTATTCACGGTTATTATATAGAAAAAGCTCTAGCGTATGACGACAAGTTATAAAATGATGATGTAGCCTTTTCCGCACATAAATATAGATTAAAAAGTGAAATAAAATTTTAGACCGTAGTGCTCTCCATACAAATATCCTTGTCCCAAAATAGTCTAGCCGCTAGACTATTCGCTAGACTCTAGCGTAACAAAAAATTACGGTATTGTTTTTGCATCGAATATTTCTAGAAACTTGGTCTTAAATTAACTTAACCATTACAAATTCTATGATATTAACATATGCGTCAAAAATATTAGCGATAAAAACATATAAAACGTTACTTAAAAATATGTCCACATTTTATTTCATGTTTGTTATTCATTCTTGTTATGGTAAAAATAGGTAGAATTTAAATTTTTAGAGAAGGCAACACTTTCATTTAGCATCAACCAATCAGGCAGCTGGGCTTTGATATTCGGCCATCTTGTCGGCGTCCATTTTTTCTAGAAAATCATCAAGCGTTTCGTTTGTCGAGAAATTCAAGAATTAAGTGTTCCTTTTGTTTATTACGATATTTCTTGCATGGTTAGTTTATGATTAATGGTATCGCCATATTTTTACAAAATTCGTTTGCTAGAACAATAAGTAATAACAGTACAAACAGTGATTTTATTTAATTTTTGTGACAGTTTGTTATATATTTTTGTTACGTTACAAAGATAACGTAACAAAAAAGAAGTAAGGGCTATTGCATATTGTAATCCTAACTAATGATATAAATGAATGCGAAACTGATTTTGTTTTTGTTTATTATGTTCTTGAAGGATACACGCGAACGAAGTCACGAGCAACAGCTAATATGGTGTTTTCTCTCTGTTTTTACTTAAGGCGACACTTAGAAAAAATACATTAGGAGTATGACAAGACCAACGAATCTGAAATTTTGATATAGATAACTTCATGCCTTTGTCTTTAATGGTAAAATTACAATGAAATTACTTAATCTATTTGTTTTGAAATCACTCAAATATATTGATAACATCAATATTCGTAATTTTGTTTCTGCATATTTTGATAAGTATTAAAACCAGTAATTTTATAAAAATATTATTTATTTCTATATATTTTATTTATTTTATTTAGATTCTGCGGCGCTACGTATAACAGAATCAAAAAAAAAATATTTTATTAAAATTTTTGTCACACTTTTACATTTTTGTTTAATTTTTGTGATGGTACAAAAGTTTTGAATATGACCCAGTTACCTCGCACGGCTCTAGTGTAAAAGAAACCTAACGAGACGCCCGGGAAAGTCGTGAAATGAGGAAATCATTTGGAGACCCGGCTCGTTATAATTCCGCTCGCGTTTTTATGCGTCGCTAAATGTACAAAATATTGAGGCCACAGAAGGTAATCTTGATGCATAACGCGCACACATATACCCACTCACGGAGCACGGACACGCAATATCAGAACACCTCGGAACAGTTTGAGCGCAGTTGTTGCGAGATTCCGTGTCCGAGAGAGGTTGTCTATGTTTTTTTTTGAGAGAGATTGCTGATTGCCGCTGCGGCATTTTCAGCTTCACCGGGCTTTTTTGGGGGCGGCGAGGAACGTAAAGGGTCCCTCAAGCCGTGTGAAACGAATCACCTTCAGAGGTTATCTAGAGGGAACGGCATCGCGCACAAGTGCGCGTCCCCGTGCCCTACTAGATTCTCCGAAGGGTTCGGATCGGATCGGGGAGCGGAGCAACCCGAGGGCGCCTCTAAAGGCACGGACCTCGGATCGGGTTGACCGGGCCGTGGAGGAGGAGAGAAGCGCCCAGGTACATGTCTGTACCTGGTGTAGAGCGAGTGTGAACCGGTTCTTCGTACCCTTGTTCTACGAGTACGGTGTCTTGGGCCTAAACTGGTGTGCATGTTTAGTGTATTCTGTAAATATATGCTGTCATTTAGAGGATCGGTGGTTGTCTATGTGTGCGTTGCTCGAGCGCGTTTGTGTGAAGCTTGCCTTCTGTAGTCTCCTTATTTTTTGCTAAATGTCACCAGTTCGACGGTTCGCATGGAACCCGGCCAAATGGCCCGTGCCGCAAGACGCCGCTCGTAATATTTTGTTGGACACTTCAATGTTCAACAATATTGTTGTATTGATAGGTATCGTCAAACTTTTTTCATTTTATTTGTTTACCCTGAAAAAAATATTGCGCATATCACTGCGTTCAGGGAGACACAGAAGTTATATGGGACTCGCATGTGGGAGGGAGGAGAGGGACCCAACATAGTACGGAGGGTTTTATCCCACCAGAACTCATCATCATCATCATCAGGTCATTTTATGTCCCCACTGCTGGGGCATGAGCCTTCCCTATGGATGGATAGGGAGAATGTGCCATAAACCACCACGCGGGCCCAGTGCGGATTGATGGTTGTTTACGACTGCTAATGCAGCCGGTACCAACGGCTTTACGTGCCTTCCGAAGCACGGAGGAGATCGACATGATTAATTTTTAGTCACCCATCCGATGACTGGCCTTTGCGAAAGTTGCTTAACCTCACCAATCGCAGACCGGGCGCGTTAACCAGTGCGCCATCGAGCACTAGAACTCAGGGTGGATCAAATCCAAAATGCTAGAGTACGTGTTAGTATCGGCTACTATACGAATTTTTTTACTAATAAAAAATATATATATTGCAGTCCCTCCTTCGCTGAACAGTCGAAACAATAAATTAAAACGTAATAAAAGGCTACTTGATTGACGGGGACTTAATTTTTTAATAGGAAATAAAATCCTGTTTAAAAACTTAATAAACTTATTACCATAGATGCATGCCGCGTTTGACATTTAATATTATGAAAAAAAAAACTAACGAACTATTTATGCTAACTAATATTTTTATTTTTTTGAATTTCGCATTCACAATGCTATAGGTATATCGTGACAGGATAAAAATTTTACTAGAAAAAACAAAACAAACAAAGTCTCAGGAAGCTCGAGTGTGATTGTGAGGGTAGTAACTTCACAGTGACGTAATACCGCTGGCTTGCAGCGTAAATCACAAACTACTAGAAAAATTCAACGAGCCTGCTGGGGCCTCGTTAGCTCAGCGGGCAGAGCATTGGGCCGGTTATCCAAAGGTCGTGGGTTCGATTCCCGAACTTCTTGAGACTGGTTGATTTTTTCTAGTTAAATATTTATCTCATTCTAACTAAGTTGGCGCAGCGATCCAAAGTGTTTTGGCCTCCAATAATAAGAGCCTCCACCTATAGGTCTGCCCTGCGCCACGTACACACGCCTGCACAGCGACCTACAACAAACAGTCAAATTTCCTCAATAGACTTTGAACTTTTATGCCTTAACGATATGGTTGAAAATGTATTGAAGAAATTTGATAGTTTTGGATAGGTTGATGTGCTGGCGTCTGTACCTATTTATTTATTAATTTATTTTACCTATTTTACATTATAAATGATATAGAAACGTCAGTTTCTAAACCTATTAGCGACGACAAATGCGCCGTTACATTAATCTCGTCATTAAAAAAATATTATTACGATACAGTAAACATGTTATGCACACATATTATATTTAAAATAGATTAATGAATTAACGAGTGTTTGTTTGTTAGATGTGGAGTCACGAGATTGCTTATGTGCACTGATCACGCCATTATTTAGAAACCTTGAGAGATTATCTGTACCTATCTACCTAAATTATAAATAAAAGTATGTTCAAAAAAGGTTTTCACTAAGTTTTTAAGTTTATTATTTTCTATTCATGTTATACTAAAGTGTTATGTATTAAAAACACTCAATATGTAGAGATTTCCCGTTAAAAATCGGTATTTTCCTAGCTGTGGGACACCCCGCTGCACAAGACTTTAAAGTTTATACTGACACCCCCCACCAACCTTACGGTTATAAAGTTAGGTGTCAGACATTCTTGCGCAAGCGCAAGGGACCATCTGCGTCAGGTCGTAACGCCAGATCAGGACGCGCCGAAACGCATTCTTCATCCGGTACTTTTAAGACTAGTGTCTCGAGCGAGTTGCTCCGTGGAAACGTATAGTCCACTACCTAATATCCAGATAGGTTACTGGAGCCGTAAGCTCGCTCACTCCTCGTTGCACACCATAAGCACAACAGTCGCAGTTCCACTGCTCGGGTCGTCAACTCTAAAGTCGACTACCAAATGTCCTCATTGGTGGCGGAGTTGTAAGCCCACTCACTTCTCAGTACCCATCCAGGCACCTCATCAGTTCCAAAATCCTACGCGGCCGATTCAACCGGATACATTACATCTAGCGGGCACCTCTACTAGTTCCCCAGACTAGTGCCGGAGATTGTGGAAGCCTACTCAATGAAAACCACCGAGCAGAACAACCAACTATGGACAACTCACGTGCCCCGCAGATACTTTCGCTTCGAGGCCCCACCAACACCGCTACTCGGACCCGCTCGCTGTGCACGAAATGGAAGCATGGCCAGACCTCAACCAGGCAGACGAACATTCCCACTTCTATAGCGAACATTCCCACTTCTGACACAGATGGTCCCTTGTGCTTGCGCAAGGATGTCTGACACCTAACTTTATAACCTAGCTGCAGGCATCGAGATCCAAACAGGCATAAAGGTGGTACCGGAGAATTTTGCAGCCCTCATAGCGGGAGAACACAGAGCTATTTTCATGAAATATTGTATTAAAGTAGTAGCAATAGTTATAAATAGAAATAAGAATTAAAATAGAAATAAGTGTAATAAAATAGGAAATGGCATTTATACTGCTGTATAAATGTTACAAATCCAATGTAAAGTAAAAGTAAAAAATGTAAGTGTAAGAATATATTGTTAATAAATATAAGTTCGCTAATTAAGATCTAGAAATAAGGGACCAAAAAGGGATCAAAAATGTTCGGAATATCTCCCACATATGAATAAAACACCTTCTGAAAAAATTATTTACCCACTATCGTACTTGGCAATAAAAAAGGCACAGTATAGGTTAGAATAGGCAGAACACCCACTGCCATGGAATGAAAGGAGATGTATGGATGTGAAGTATGTGGAATGAAAGTGCGAGAGGAAAAAATGATAAAACTGGTATGAAAGAGAAATAGCTAAGACTAGCTCCGATTATGTTGGAGGAGGAAGTATAAAAATAAAAAAAAAACCTAGCTGCAGGACAGTTACATCTACATGTAGGTAATTCAGTCTCACTATTAGCTAAAGCCTATACTCAATAGTGGGACGACCTCATACGGCCGTAAAGAACTTTACTATTGAAATCAAGTATCCTCACTAGTTGAGGATTCCGGGTGAAGTGCGCTTCCATCTTCGGCCTTACCATCACGTAACATCAGGTGAGATGAAGGCTAAGGGCGTAAGTAGTAAAAAGAAGTCATCACTACAATTGATGGGTTAATCACCACGCTTGTCAAATTAATGCGGGTTGGTGATCACAAACCTAGGCTATGCTTCGGACAATGTGATACACGTTTCGACCGACCGGGAATGGAACGCAGGATTTCCGGTTATCGGGCTGATCACCCGTTTATATTAACACACGTTTGTACAGTACAACCTGAAAATAAATAAATGTACCTACTTATATTTTATAATTTTTAGTCTGGCAATAATATTTTGTGCCATTTTAAGTTTTAAATACTATCTAAGTTCACTTTGTTTCATTTCCAACAACTTAATTTCAAGTGGACTATAAATAAACAACAAATTCTATAGGCCTTACATGATTGACTTGTCAATACAGAATGGAAGCATGCCAATGTTGACTAAAGTGGCCCAGTGAGAATAATGTCAGTTTATTAGCACTTGTTGGCACCTGAGATTGGCACCCGGCGGGCGGCGGCGGCGCGGCGTCGTATCTTCAATGTGACAATATGCACGTATTCATAAACTGTACTGTAGACATTACAGTAACAATGTGACTAAGCCTAGGACTATGCAAATGAAATCTTATCAAAATCTTTTTATTCAAAATTTACTGAAATGAAACAACTTTTAGTTTTTGTAGAGTAGATCCACTCGAGTTTATTTTATACATTAGTTTTAATTAATGTTTATCCTGTCGTTTCGAATCCTTTGCAGGGTCCGTGGTCACTGGGTGACTGCGAGAAGATCCGTAAAAGTTGTTTCATTTCAATGTGTAGTGTTTGCCTAAACTTTAGAAAACAATATCAAAATTTACTTTCACTAAGTAGTACCTATTTTTAAAAGGCTAATCATGTCTTAGGCTTCCTTTCTAAATGGTTACGATGGAGAGCAGAAGTATCGAGAGCAGTGAAGAAACCGCTACAAATTCGGCTAGCACTGAGGTATTAATATTTCTTTCTACGGTCATATTAGTTAATTATTTTTAAAATAATTCAAAAGGACCACATAAAATAATAAATGTAAAATTAAAATTGAAATAAAGCGACTTGATTCGTATGAAGTGTTACATTTCAATGTTAACCTTAGTAAATTTTAATGAATAACATTTCGGATGTCATTTGTTTTTTGTTATATGATCTTGTTAATTAATAAGATATGTGTCGAGATCTCACCTTATTATTTATAATACGGTGACGTCACGCGATTATTTATTCTTGTTGTTGTTGTTGTTTTTTTTAAATTCAATCGTTGGCCATAGCTGCGTCGCGCCACACGTGAACGAGTCTCATTGCTTGCATATATTGTTGCATAAGCGTTGTTTGTAAACAGAGAGGTGTGTCACCGGCTGACTCACAGGGGTTACATAAAAAAAATTAAACGCAGTACAGTAAAGCAAACACGTTCAAGGCGTGTTGTGTGATAAAATGTCTGATTTGCCACAGCACCGCCCCTAATGAATTAGGAATGTGCGATTATTCGATTTACCATGCACACAATATCATTTTGGGTAAATATTTTTCGTCTCTACATTAATTGGAATTTGTTTTATTATATTACGCTGTATTAAATATCAGGTGGTGGCGACCGCGTTTACTTTCTATTGTTGTTAATAAATGAATAATATATGTACCACCAGTCTTCGACAAAGTAAACCAATGCTCAACAACAGTATTTTACGCCAAAAAATAATAAAAAAGCTTGGAAACGGCAGGGCCGTTTTTAACCTATTGGAGGCCCTGGCATTTTAGGATAATGGGGTCTATAAGATACGCTAGATTTTAATAAAACAGGCAAAAGTAGTAGATAAGCAAAATTCTAGATTTATTCATCTGGTGTTTTTATTTATTTGCAGCCAGATAGAGTTCCCACTGTAAGACTTTTTTGTTTTTTAATTCAAATAAACCAGTTATTTGAATTAAAAAGCAAAAAAAGTCAATAAGTTAGTAATTCTTGTTTCGCAAAACAAATACATAAATATATATATATATATTTTATGTTTTTATTTTTTTTTATACCTAGCACGGCAAATGACTCCACACCACCTGATGCTAAGTGGAAATGGAGTCCAGACGCGAAGACAACCGGTGCAGCATGAAAACAACGCAGCATCAGTCAACTTCACTCAGCCGGCCCACAAGGTGCTTCTTCACGCCTCATTTGAAGGACCCCATATCATAGGAAGGAATTCCATTCAATAGGAATATTTACAATACAACAATACAATACAATACAATATTTCCTTCCAGTCAGTATGATGATGAATGATAATAAAAATGAGAAGTGAGAAATGATATACCCCCCAACCCCTCGAGTATCTCAGTAAAGATGTGGGGCTTTACTAATTCCTCGGCGGACTTCTTGAGAGAATTTGAAAAGTAAAGTTGCACTGTTTTGTTTCATTTGCCAACACTCATGCACACTTACGAACACTTAACGGTTAATAATCCACCATTATTTCACATTAATATTCGACATAACACAATTTTTTCAAAATAAAACAAAACCGCAGACATGACTCTTCACTTTCCCGCCAAGAAGTCCCATAATATATTTACATTGAATTTTTTTTATAATCGCAAATAGAAATAAGTACTTATAGTTTACATTTTTAAGGCTTTTTTTTATATTTTATTATATTTATTATTTTTTTTATTTCTGTATTAAAGCACACCTCCCTTTAAAAACAAAATAAAGTGTAAGTAATACTCGTAGACAAGAAACTTATAATCTGGTTTCCCAAAACCGTTCTGTTATCGTTTCCATCGATGGACAACGGAATATCAATGAGTTTCTGCGAACACAATGCAGTGAGATTTAACTATATTCGATTGCTTGGTACAAATCGAAATTAAAATTCTATTCGAACAAAGTCTGTGAACGAATCGTAAAGTAAAAACAATAGGCTGGTGGAGTTGCGAGTTAGAATTTTATCATAACTAGAATTTATAGTTATATATATGATTATATCAGCTATTTGCGAACGCCTCGGTGGCCGAGTGGCAGAGCGCTCGGCCCGACACTCGAAGGTCCCGGGTTCAATTCCCAGGTTGCCAAAATGCATTCCGGATTTTTCGATGAACAGCAATGCGGGTTTGTGATCACCAACCCGCATTTGGCAAGCGTGGTGATTAAGCCATTACCCATCAATTGTAGCGATGACTTGATCTCAATGCTGGAGGCCTTTGCAGCAGTGGGACAATTATAGGCTGTTTACTGTTTAAAAGCTACGTTCCTTCAACTGTACCTAGGCAACGCCACCCTTTTTCCTTACGTCTATTTTTACCATCCATGAATGAAACAGAACAGTGACAAAAATGACACCCAAAGATTCTAAACAAAGACATTGTAGAGTCACAAGCTGCAAAAAATGGTTATCTCAGAGCATCATTATTGAGTAGTGTTTTTATTTTTTATGTTGAGGTGAACTTAGACAATTTGAGTTTTATATTACAGCTCTTAAAAACAACACAGTGAATAACGGATTTAAATTAATTGTGTTCACACTTAAACAGATCTGACTGTGTTGCTTAACCTATATCTGTCATAAAATATAATATGATGGATGCATAAAGTTATTATGATTATGACACACGTAGATTCTGTCGATATTGTGAACTTTAGTCGTCAAGCTAGTTTTAGCAGCTTACTACATTTCCAAACTGATCTCTATGCCAATATTAGATTCTAATTTTCATACATTATATGTGTAACCAAGCCGAAGTTAGCATTGCCGGTATAAAACACAAATAACGTAAACGTGACGTGACGTAACGTAAACTCATGTTCTGTCAAAATTGCTGTCAAATAATTCATCGCGAAGGCCTTGACCGTGGCTTTTGCGACTGAACGGCTCGCGTACGACAGTGGGTTATATTATAAATAATATACAAGCACTTTACCTGTGACTTCGTCCGTGTGGATTTGAGATTCTAAAAGGACTTTTTTTTTTAACAAAATTAAATATAGTCTATGTTACCCACAAGGTATATAGCATTCTATCAGTGAAAGATTTCTTGGAATTGGAAGAGTGTTCCAGGGTCCTAGGGTGAGTTTTGTTTACGACCCGTTTTCATTCGATTACGAAAATTAGTATGGCATTTTAGCAGCGCCTCCTGGCGACAAACGAGAGAGAGTCTAGTTTTCGTTGACGTGATCGAATGTCAAAAATAACTCACACTAAGCCCTCTGAGATTGGCCCCGACATACAAGCAAACAAACAAAGTCAGAAACGTTCCCTCTTGATTAATAGTATAAGCAGATGACATTTTTAAGCGATTTAGAACTTTACTATCAAGGCTGAAGGACTGAGCTGAAATGTGTTTGGCTGTCTTGTATAATGCTAGTTGTATTCGTAGCTATGCGTTCATTAGTCTCATTACAAGTTTGCAGGTTCGTTTTGGTTTTCACCTTTGTCCTTATGTTTTAAGGTGTTTTTTTTTGGGAAGTTTTGTAAAGTTAACTTTGAGGCTTTCACATATATTTGGGAAATTTGGTAACATAGATATGATTAAAAAGTAAACAACTAATATTTATTATTCTGTGGTACAACTCAACAAAATAAATTGTCTGTTTAAGTAAAATTTTGAGTATAGTATATAGTATATTAAAGTATAGTGTAAAAGAGAGAGTCACATGAACTGGGGGCCTACCGCCTAACTCTATCGCTATCGCGCTCTATAGTTTATGGCGTAATCTTGTCATTTCGAAAGCGATATAAAATCAATATCGAAAGCTATAGGCTAAAGCTTTTGATATTGCTTTCATATTGCTTTCATATCGCTTTCGAAATGACAAGATAACGCCATAAACTAGCGCTAGAGCGAGATAGCGAGAGCGATGGCGACAGAGTTAGGCGGTTGGGGGGCTGGTTGTCTCCCCTAAACTTGATTCGTTTAATTCGAAGCAAGCTAAATTTAAAGATACGGTGGCTAAATCCTAGTTAATGTTTTTCTAACTGTTTAGCTTAGTACGTATTTTGTAAAAATCCTCATTTGTTCACTGTTGTATTTTGTTTGTGCCAATGAATTGGAATTGGTTTTTTAGTTACATACCTACCTATGCGTAAATAGTGCATAACGTAAATTTAGTATCAGTTAACAGTTAATCATCACTGTATGTTTTCCAAATAAAACAAAATAAACAAATAAAATAGTATGTTAGGTAAATTTTGCCACCAAGTCCTACATCAGAGCGGATGCCCAGCGTGTTGCACGGGTCGGCCATGAACTACTGACGCATCCTACGGGCAGCCGTAGCTACTGGCGTCTGGCCAAAGCCGTGCAATCGAACTTCTGCCAACCCTCGCTGCCAACCCTCGCTGCCACCACTGAGATGTCCTGACGGAACTTTAGCTTACAAGCCGCAAGAGAAGGTCGATCTCCAGGCTAAACTCTTTGCGGCTAACTCCCGAATCGATGACTGCAATGCACAGCCACCTACAATTTCTCACAGTGGCCACACAATGCCCGATTTTAAAATCAGGCAGTGTGATGTCCGTCGGAGTTGCAATCAATCGATGTTCGGAAAGCTAATGGCCCTGATAGCATCCTAGCAATACTCCTAAAAATGTGTGCAGCGGAGTTGTCCCCCGTGTTAACGCGCCTTTACCGTCTCTCGCTCTCTTCAGGTTGTGTGCCGGAATCTTGGAGAGAGGCCAATATGCACCGGTCCCCAAAAAAGGAGATCGGTCAGATCCTTTGAATTACCGCCCCATAGCTGTAACTTCAGTTTTGTGCAAAGTTATGAAGCGCATTTTAAATAAACAACTTGTCCTCTACCTAGAAGAACACTCTATAATTCACGATCGCCAATACGGGTTTCGGCCGAAGCGGTTAACGGGTGATCTTCTAGCGTACGTTGCACATCTCTGGGGTGAGGCTATTGACAAGCGTGGTGAGTCGGTGGCTGTTAGCCTCGACATAGCCAAGGCATTTGATCGGGTCTGGCACAAAGCTCTTCTCTCCAAGCTTCCGGCATGCGGTCTGCCTGCTCAGTTCTGCAACTGGGTCGCTGGCTTCCTGCATGAGCGTAGAATCCGTGTCCTGTCGTGTACTGTCACACATATCCCATCGCACACAAAGAAATTTGGTGACTCGCTTCTTTGTCGCACCTCCAAAAGAGTGGGCCGGCAGAGTGAGGTTGACTGATGCTGCGTTGTTTTCACGCTGCACCAGTTGTCTTCGCGTCTGGACTCCATTTTCACTTAACATCAGGTGGTGTGGAGTCATTTGCCGTGCTAAGTATATAAAAAAAAATCTAATAAAAGTAGCAACAATAACAATGCTCTCTGTTACACGTTGTAGAAACATTTTGTTTTTAATCATTCATTTTTTCATTTTTATCATCAAAACGTGACAAAACAAATCAATGGCGCGTTGCAACATTTCCTTAACTGCGTAGGTAAAAAGGCTGATAATAAAATGTGGAGATAAATAAATCTATTTCAAGTCAAAGTTTATCACTAAGCACTTAAAGCGTCTCATTGTCTACTTTTAATGCCCCCAAGATAAGCGTTATTGTAACATTTGTATCTTCGCTAAACGGTTTTACTTGTTTGCTTGATAACTTAGTGACCTCGTGTTTATGTGAAGTAAGTAGTGACGCTTTTGCAATATCTGGACCTTTATCAAAGACATATTTGTATGTAAGTTCGTTAAAAGATTTATTTTATGCCATTTCACTTTCACATGCCAAAGTGACCTTAGGCATCACTAATAGAGTCCATTGTGTTGTTGGACGATGAATTCTAACTGCTTCTTTGGTCTACCGGTTAAGACCCAGAGGTCGATTCCCGATTTTTTGTTTATTCGGTTTCGTTGGTGGTAGGGCTTGTTTGTCCGCCTAGTTTAGTACCAACGCCATGAGTAGTATAATATTGGGCATTCTATCCCACCCCTCGTTCGTGTCGGCAAACGTTCGTTTGCCTCCACTCTCTTGCGGTGGGATAGAACGCCCAATATTATAAATAGATTTAATACGGATTTTACGTTACGATCTTAATTTTCTAAGTGTTCAAAAACTTTACAGAACCAAATCGCGTGACAATACTGAACATTGCAGTTAGTATAAAAAGCTGATTCAATAAAAACTTTATCATTTTGTCTGCGGCGACATCCTGCACAACTATGAAATTTGTTAAGCAATCTCAGACGCTAGAATTGAATATTGTTTGCCCGGACAACGAAATAGTTGCTTACCGACATGGGCACCTTCTTCCTAATTCTATTAGATGTATTATTTGCGGTCCATCAAACTGCGGAAAAACAAACTTAATCATAGGACTGTTATTACATGAAAATGGTTTACGTTTTAAAAATGTATATGTGTACTGTAAAACACTATACCAACCCAAGTATACTTTCTTAGAAAAGGTTTTTCATTTAGTTCCAAATATTTCGTTTGCTAAATATCAAGACAATGAACTTATTCTCAGCCCACATGACGCTAAACCACATTCGGTAATAATTTTCGATGATGTTGCATGTGAGAATCAAACAAACATGCGTGATTATTTTGCTATGGGTAGACATAAATGTATAGATAGTTTTTATTTGAACCAAACGTATAGTAAAGTTCCAAAACAACTAGTAAGAGATAACGCAAACCTTTTAGTATTATTCAAACAAGATGACGTAAACTTGCGTCATGTATATGATGAGCATGTTGGTACTGATATGACATGGACAGATTTTCGAGAAATGTGCTCAAAAATTTGGAATAACCCATACAATTACTTAGTAATTAATAAAGATTGTCAAAAAAATAAAGGTTGTTATAGAATGAACTTTGATACCTTTGTTGATTTTGAAAAATGAATTTGATAAAAGGGTATCAAAATGATAATCGTTTTCATTTTATTGATAGAACAGCGACATATAACACATATTCTCAACATCAATTTGAATTAAAATGGAAAAAGAATTAAAATCTAAGGTTGTTCAAGCTGCAGAAGCCGTCAAAAAGAAAGTAAAAGAAATGCGATCGATGGACTCTTATAATGAAAAAATGTTGGATACAGTTTTTCAACCCATAACAAAACCTCTTCATCAAATGATTCATGATAATAAACACTCAAAGACATTAAATAAACCTAAAGATGATTCCTTCGTCATAAAAGATGATAACATACACGACGAATCACAGGACCAATACTACAAAAACATAAAATCTACACTGAACCTTCAAGGAGTCGATTCGGATGAAGATAATAATGAGAACAGCTATGAAGACTCAAATAAAAGTACTACCAGCAATAGTTCATTTAGAACCGTTGAGTCGGTGCAAAGTCCTAGTCAAGAAGTCTCATCTTGGTCGTTGTCATCTGAAATGTTTGAAGATGTTCCTTTTGGAATTAGAAATGAACGTGGAAAGCTTTTCATGGGAACATCACGTGTAAGCGTTCATGACGATACCATATCTATAGCTGGTCATGTGTATAGAAAAACACCTGGCTTAAATGAACTTTTATTAAAAAAAGTACCTGATTTAGATATGGTAACAAGAAAAGATGAACAAACATATAAAGAAATTTTGATAGAAACAAATGCTCATCGACGAGATTATGATCCAAATAAACCGATTAAGTCAAATAGAGGTCGAAAGTACTTGCATATAATTAAACCGCTTTTTAAGCTACGCAAACCTTCTACATCGTCTGTTTCATCATCTAAAAGTACTGAAGACCACGTGAGCAACGGAGAAGGATTATTTCTTAGGAAGAAATTAAAAAAATATACTGATTTTGTTTATTGGGATGATCCTAATGAGTTAGTAGAAAGATTAAAACTGTTATTAGCCTCTAGAGATGCTGGAAACACTGGAGTAGATAACGAAGTTATTTCTATCATTGAGGAATTAAGAGAAAAAGGCATTATAAATTAATAATCACAACACTTTACTTTTTATTTATAAACCTTTCTTTAAATGTGAAGGAGCTCCCAATAATGAATATTGACAAATTTGGGCATAATGTTCACAAACGATTACGTTTCTCAGAAATATTTGATTACAAGGAAAACTGTTTAGTGAAATCAGAAAATGGAAGTTATGACTTGCAATCATCGCGATTAACTGGTGTTGGAGAACCTTTAGCACCGGATGATGTTGTAAATAAAAAGTATGTCGATGAACAATTATTAAGTTTATGTTCAAAGGACGAAGTAACAATATTGATGAAATCGATAAAAGCTGATATCGCAGAACGAATTAGGCAGTTGGAAAATAAATTCGGTAGTAAAGACGTCTCAGTTCGCAATAAACAAAATGATAAAACAACAGATAGTAAAAGAAATACATAGATCAGCTCGCAAAAATTTTGATCGACGATGTGTTAAGCTCAAAGGAATAAATGATTTATGGCAAGCTGACCTGATTGACATGAAGTCGTTAAAAAAGTATAATAAAGGATTTACGTTTATTTTAGTTGTGATAGATTGCTTTACCAAATATGCGTGGGCAGTTCCATTAAAAACAAAATCAAGAGAAGAGGTTGTTGCCGCATTTAATGATATTGTAAAAACAAGTCGCAAACACCCAGTCAACTTACAAACCGATATGGGAACTGAGTTTTACAATAAATCGTTTCAAGAGCTTATGCAGTCACTAAACATAAACCACTATTCATCGTACTCTACAAAAAAAGCATCTATTGTTGAAAGGTTGATAAGAACTTTAAAAAGTAAATTGCATGTAGCGTTCAGTTATAATGGCAGTTACAAGTGGTTGGGAAATACTTTAAAAGATGTTTTGACTACATATAATAATAATAAGCATAGTGTAACAAAATACAAGCCAGCGGATGTGAATACTCTAAATGAAGCTAGTGTTAGAAATAATATTAAAAAGTTTAATGACAAGGGCGCTAAAACACTAAAAAGTATATTGAAAATTGGTGACATCGTTCGAATTAGTAAATATAAAAGCAGTTTTGATAAAGGTTATACTCCAAATTGGTCTGCAGAATTGTTTACAATTAAAACAGTTAATAAAACTTCTCCTGTTACTTATCAAATACAAGATCAAAGAAAACAACAAATATTGGGATCGTTTTACAAAGAGGAATTACAAAAAACAAACCATCCTAATGTTTACTTAATCGAAAAGGTTATAAGGAAAAAAAACAACAATTATTTCGTCAAATGGTTGGGACTTTCTGATCGAGAAAACAGTTGGGTAAACAACAGCTCCATCATAAATTAATATAAGTATCTCATCTCGTAGTTTACAATCATTACATTAAAGAATATGCAAGGAGGAGGACTTGTTAATAATATAATTGATCGTTTACCATTTGAACTTCATTTACCCGGTTATAACTATTGTGGTCCAGGTACAAAGTTGAAACAAAGATTGTTAAGAGGCGACAAGGGAATCAATAAATTGGATGAAGCTTGCAAACATCACGATATTGCGTACCTAAATACTGACTCAGCTAGCAGACATAAAGCAGATATCCAACTTTTAGATATGGCTAAAAAACGATTACATTCAAAAGGCGCTGGCAAACGCGAAAAGTTGGCTGCCTGGATAGTTAGTAAAGCTATGAAAGCTAAACTGAAAACGGGCTCAGGGATCAAAAAGTTTAAGACCGCTATATCTAAAATTCGTTCACACGTTAAAAAATTTAAACCGAAAAATCAATCAACAACAATTAAATATGCATATGAAGCCGCTAAAAAGTGTTTTCCTAAAAACTGTCATTTTCGTTTACCACGAATAATACCAATTCCCAAGACGGGAGGAATTTTACCGCTGATACCTATATTTGCGGGTCTGTCTGCTTTGGGTGCGTTAGCTGGAGGTGCAGCTGGTGTGGCAAAAACCGTTAACGAATATAAAGCAGCTCAACAAAATTTGAAAGAATCAGAACGCCATAACAAAACAATGGAAGCTATCGCAATAGGTAGAGGACTTTACATCAAACCGTATAAAAAAGGCAGCGGATTATTTTTGAAAAGTTCAAAAAACTAACTCTTAAGCTACCCAATCGTGCTCTAACGAATATTGATATAATTAAGTATGCTGTCAATATCCCATACTTTCGTGGAGTTTATATGAGAGATAGTTTGCCAAATAAATCAAAATTAATAGAATGTGGGATCGTTAATTTAGATGATTCCAACAATAACGGCACACATTGGGTAGCTTACGTAATAATTTATAACTATTGTGAATATTTCGACAGTTTTGGTGATTTAAAACCTCCTACAGAACTGGTAAAATATTTCGGTCGCCGTGATATTTATTACAATTATGTACGATATCAAAAATATGATAGTGTAATCTGTGGACATTTATGTTTAAATTATTTGCAGAACTTTTGGAAAAAATATACTATATAATAATGAATTAATTGTATCATTCAATCATTTCCAAGATGTCTTTCACACTATCCATATCTGGAAAAAGTTCTATTTTAACAACAAATTATACTCCTTCACTGGAACTCGATGGTGATTATGAATGCGCTTTGCTTCACTTTTCTACTTTTAATTCTATACCAAATATCACTAAAAATAACAATAAATTTTATTATGACAACGAAGTTGTTGAAATTCCTGAAGGGGCGTATGAACTCCAAGATATATACGACTTCCTAAAATTTAAAGTAAAAGATTGTATTTTTAAATTATATTGCAACAACAACACACTCAAAACGACTGTATTTTGCACCAAAGATATTCATTTTGAAAAACCAGAATCCATTGGAGGTTTATTGGGTTTTGATAAAGTATCTTTAAAAAGCCATAAATTACATGAATCATTACTTCCAGTCAACATTTTATCAACAACCGTGGTGCGGATCGAATGTGATATTATTAACGGTTCCTATATAAATGGAAAATCAAGTCATACCATACATGAATTTTCCCCAAATGTACCTCCTGGTTATAGAATAATAGAAATTCCAAAGAATACCATCTATTTTCCAGTTAATAGAGACACTATTACTAGTATCAGCATAAGAATATTAGACGTAAATAATAATCTCGTTGATCTTCGTGGTGAGGAAGTGAATCTGTATCTACATTTAAAGCAACATGATAGAATACAATAAATATGTTATACCCCGTTATCAAAAGATCAGTGGTAAAAGAGCAGTCCAAAATACCACACATTCCCGTGCTAAAATTAGAAAATTAACAGCAGAAAATAAAAATTTCCTGAAATTAATTGGATTGTTAAAATGAATATCTTAAATATAACTAATCCGCCTGCTTACGATAATTCAATAGAATGTATAGAAACTCATTCGTATAAGCCTTACATAACCAGCTTTAATAGAAACGACGAAATAAGAATCCCTATAAACCAACAAGACTTATACATTCTTCCGAGTGCAAGTACCTTGTACATAGAAGGTATGGTGAATGTTATGAAGAACGATAACAAGGAGAGAGCACCATTTTTTCAATTTACCAACAATCCTCTTATGTATTTGTTCCAAGATATTCGTTATGAATTAAACGGTGTAGAAATAGACAAAGTGAAGAATGCCGGAATAACCACCACTATGAAATCATTACTGTCCATGAATGACTTCGAAGCCAAGGTATCTAGAGCATGGGGTTGGGACTTACATGGTATCAAAAACAATATAATGGGACATTTTTCGGCATCCATTCCACTCAATAAAATATTGGGGTTTGCAGAAGACTATAAAAAAGTTATTGTGAATTGTAAACATGAGCTTGTACTACTACGAAGTAACACAAACCTCAACGCAGTGAAACTCAGTGTTGGCGAATCAGTTCAAAGCATAGAAATACATAAAATAATTTGGCGCGTACCTCATATAAAAGTATCCGACAGAGAAAAAATTAACTTACTTAAAATTCTTGAAAAGGATAGACCGATTCAATTAGCGTTTCGGAACTGGGATCTATACGAATACCCTTTGTTACCAAAGACAACAAAACATACATGGTCAATTAAAACTTCGACACATATTGAAAAGCCAAGATACGTAATTCTTGGGTTGCAAACTAATAGAAAAAATGATACGTCTAAAGATATGTCGCAATTTGATCATTGTGATTTACGTGATGTTAAAGTTTATTTAAACTCTACATATTATCCATACGAAAGTTATAATACCGACTTTGCAAACCATAATTCTTCCTTAATATACGAACAATTTGTAAACTTTCAACAGTCTTACTACGGACGTCAATCTAGCTCGTTGTTGAGTGCTCAAGAATTTAGGGATATTGCTCCATTATTCGTTATAGACTGCTCAAGACAAAACGATAACATAAAAACTGGACCTGTCATTAATATCCGCTTGGAGTTGGAGAGTCATAAAGAGATACCAGACCACACAGCTGCATATTGTTTAATTTTAAACGATTGTATGGTTGAATACAAACCTCTTAGCAACATTGTTCGGAAAATATCATGAACTCAGTTATTTTTGTTGATGTTCAAGGATTCAAAGACTATCAAAATCAATTTATTATCAAGGAATTTGCATTATCTACAAAGGATTTCACCCAAGTTTTCTTGATAAAACCTCCATATCCGTACTCAAAATTAACTACGGACGAAAAAAAGAGAGTAAGATGGATCGAGCGTAATAGAGGTATTACTTGGAGTCAAGGTAACATTGACTATAGAGAGTTCAAGAGATTAATATTTCCAATTTTACAAAATAAAACAATTATAATGAAAGGTCTTGAGAAACAAAAATGGGTTAAGGAGTTATGTGAAAACTGTGATTTGATAGATATTGAGGACAAAGGTAGTCCTAATTTTTCAAAATTATACATAACATATTGTAAATGTGAATCTAGTTTTACTTGCCTAAGCCATAATAAAGAGTGTGCTCTTAAAAACGTTATCTGTA
The DNA here is from genome assembly GCA_949315975.1 of Eudonia truncicolella. Taxonomy (NCBI): domain Eukaryota; kingdom Metazoa; phylum Arthropoda; class Insecta; order Lepidoptera; family Crambidae; genus Eudonia; species Eudonia truncicolella. The sequence continues at coordinate 3,911,828 of OX438840.1, read as the reverse complement.
TTAAAAAATGGTATTTAAATAATTGTTGCTAAAAATGTAAATTTTATGTTTTTAAAATAAATAAACAAGTAAATCTATTATAAACAGTTTTTTCTTTCAACGTCTAAGTGTATTGTAGGATCATTCAATAAAACAAAGAACACTCATTTTATATCTTTATTTTAAAATTACTTATCTTATATACATAACTATCTTAACCATAATTTTAAATTTAACTAACTTTACTTACATATTTTTTAGAAATTAGTACACATCACATATTTTTTTACTTATACTAGTTATCAAGTGTTCCGTTTGTTCCATTATCGGGTTAAAATTGTCTGTAACAACATACTGAACACTGCAAAGTACATTTTCATTTACACCATCACTTTGCACAGCACTGTTGTTCTCCAAGTCCACGACCTCCACCCTGATGAGTCGAATACCTCGTCTGGGTTCACTGCTGTATACATACGAGGATGCATTTTGTAGGCAAGGTTTCTTTGACGGTACAAGGCTTTCTTGACTGCAGCGTTTTGTCCTTCTTTTCTTTGGTTCCCGTTGTAGTTTGGCTAGCTCCGGGTACACTTCGTCAAAGTCAGCAAGAGGGTCTTGAGCATGTTGTTCAAACAAGTTATATGATGACTCCATCTCTGTCAGTTCGTTTTGTTATGGTATTATTATGTGTAAAATCGTGTTGCAGTCTCAATGGTCAACTCTTGAATGACAGAAATTATTTACATTATAATTACTTCAAAAGAACATGCTGATTTTCATTAAATACAAACACGTGCACCAGTAAAAATTACTCATGTTCATACATGATTGCGTAAGAGCACAGTAAGCATTTACAAAATTGAAGAGTCTTGTTCCATTGACTTGGTGTTATTTACGTGCTCCAATGCTTATTTAACAAAAAACATGTTAATACAGTCACGAGCAAACATATGTTAACAATTTCTAACTCTTAATACAATGGAATAATGTTTATTAACGCTTAAATATACTTAAGTAAAATTTAAATCACTGAAAAATGTCTGCTGGCGGCTGCCTTAATCACTTGGCTACCGAGATCTGGTTTGAACTTGTCAAAATTTGTCAGTGCTTGATGCTTATGTTTTTTAGTCAATATTGCTTCTACAAATCTTAGAAGTTTTCACCTCCGAGATATAACGCAGCTTCATTTTAACAGAATGTTTAAATATTTGTAAAAATATTTCTTTCGGATCTCAGAGGTGAAATCTTCTAAGATTTGATGAAGCAATGTTGACTAAAAAACATACGCATCAAGCACTGACAAATTTCGATAGGTGCAAACTAGACCTCGGTAACCAAGTGGTTAAGGCAGCCGCCAGCAGTCTTTTTTCAGTGTTTATAATTTTACAATGGAATTAGTGTTCAAAGTGCAAAACATATCCGTGCTGGTGACTGTACTGGATGTTAAATGTACTATATGAATATGGAGCATAATATAATGTAATAATTTTATGATGAAATATTTACTAAGGTACTTTAAATATTTTTCTGAAAGCTATTAATCAAATTTATAAGGTTGATATGGAATAAAACACTAGTATACAAGGATGTAAACTTTATTTACTTATAACATTAAAATAACTAAATACCACTAAAATAACTATATTTTAATTACATTTCTATTATGTATAACTTACTCTAAAACAAACTAAAATTAAGAGACTCTTTATAACCACTCTTTATAAGACATAATATCCAAACATTTACAGTATGTCAGAACTTCCCCAAGCAATTGTTGATATTTTGTTGGACGATATCAATCTTTTGTCATCATTACCAGAGAGCGCAATTTTATTTACATCTCTAGTAAATATTTCGTGTCTGATAGATCTAAATAGTTTGTTCTTTTTACGTATTACATTCTTGTTGAGGAGTACAGACTCATAATCCATCATGTTTAAGTCACGAATAACGTAAGATTTAACGCCCTTTGCTTTTTTTATAACTTTATCTAATGTTCTTATACAATAGAGCTTGGACCGCAATCCAACGAAATCTGATATCAATTGTCCACTCATTTCGTCTTTAAATAATCCTGGAACCTTTTTATTTATTAGTGGCAAATCGAATTGATTATTATTACCAAAATTACTTGTGTCAAAGTATTTCAAAAAAATATTTTTAAGATCTTTATAAAAATCTGAGGTATTAATGATGTATATAAAGCTATCGGTGTCCGTGTAACATAATTGTACTTGTTGATCATAAAAAGGTTTAATGATATTATAATGAAAGTGGTACATATGAGATTTAGATAACTCTAGTACGGTAAAACCGATATAAATTGGTTTATCTAAAATAATTTGTTCAGGCTTCATTTGAACGGCGACTAAATTGTTGGTAAATATAGATACGCTATGAAAATGAGGATTAGCAATCAGTTTGCTCGCACTCAATCTTTTTTTAGTTTTATTACTAGTATCGATCCAGTTATTTACCAAATGCACGTTTACTCTAGCCTCGTTGTTTTCTAGCGTTTTACCAAATACAGAATTATTAAGGAGTTTAAAAAAATCTTGTTCAAAAACCGATTCAGCTTTTTGACGCAAACATGTATTTAATTCAATATATTTTTTAAGATATGCACTTTGTCGAAATGTAATTGCGCGATGAATTTTGCGCAGCAAAAGTCCGTGCTCTAAACATTTTTTTAGGTGAACGTAGTGAATTACATAATTATATTTGTCAAATAAATTAGGTATCAATTTACTGTTTTTACCGCCAGGTGGAACGCATTTCTCAGGACAAAATGGCAAATCATTATGGCTACGATGCAAGGATTTAGGATAATACAAATCGACTTCGAGTATGTAACCATACTCCGCATCGTCATTCACTTCTAAAATATTTAACGCTGTTACTTCAGAGTTATTTAAAAATCTAAAGTTAGAGTAGGGTAGGTACTGACTCATACTGTATCCATATAAATTATTACAATCTAAGTAAACTAAAAAGGAGTCTTCATTGGAGGAGTCATAGTCAGGCATATATTTGTTGTTCGCTTTGGCGTATCTATGAGAACACATGCACACTCCACCTCTTATTCCCTTTTGAATCATACGTATCATTGACAAATCGTCAAGCAGTTCAAGCTGAACACCTGTTTTTAAAAGCATAGCGTCGAATGATAGACTCGGTGCAGTAACATAAAATGCAGGATCAAGTTGATAATGACGTTTACACGTTTTGCGAAATTTTTCAAATATATCAGACAATAAAAGAACGTCTGTTTTTAGATACAAGTCGGTATAGTCACCTAAATCCTTTATTCTAAACAATGACCAAACTGCTTGAGCATGTTTATAGTCGTTTTCAGAAATATGTTCATTTATAAGTGAGTTATAGAAACTTGATTTAGGTGGTAATACATTTTCCGAATAAGAGTTCCAATTATTCATGTAATCGTAAGGATAAACTCCTTTTCTCGTTAATAAATCAAACTGAATGTCATTAGAGAAATGAGATCGCAAGCAGTAAAAATCATCCTTCTTCATAGTTTTAGCTAGTTTGTCCAGACTGGTTCCTAAAAATTTAAATGAATCTGTGAACCGTAGTTGTATAAACTCATCATTGATCACGGGTAGAAACTTTATAAATGATATATAGTTTTCCTTCGTTTTAGGTATAACTTTTACTTTGCCTGGCATTTCCCCTAATTCTTTTATAAAAAGGTGACAATCATAACCTGATAAATTATGAAAAAATATTGGAAGAAATTGAGGTGTTTTGTATCGTAAATTACAAATTTGATGAGCTGCGCCGCGATAACGACCTGATATATGACAATGGTCGCGTACTTTGTCATGCCAAAGAACATGACTACATATATGACATCTTATAGCTTTATCAAAATGTTCTGCATCTAGATCAGTCAATATCATTGGTTTAGCACTGCTTAACACTTTATGAATATTTCTCGCTTGATTATTTATAAGTTTTATAAACTTGGTAACACAATCTTTACCGCGATAAGTTACGAATTTATTCTGCGTTGCATCAAAGGAACAAACAACGTTGTATGCAAAAGCGACTGGTACGTGTCGCTGTAGGTCGGTAGTGCTCGCCAGGCTCGGATCGGGTTCACAACCCGACACCGGTTGTAACATAGTCTCAAAGTCGGCGTATATTACAAAAGGTATATTTTGTTTGCGATCAAAGTTTTTAAATTGTAAAACAGAACCTTTTCTCGGTAAAACAGTAACAACTCCTCCGCAAACGTGATTATTTAGCTCATCTTCCGAAGGAAAAAATATTAAACAGCTATCACAAAAAAACAAAGAGCCATGATGTTTAGTTATTTGACTTCTAACGAGACGGCCTAAATTTTTGATTAAACAATAATGAGATAAGTCATCCTTATTTATAAGTAAAAGATGAATGCGCTTACCATTTTTATAATGATTTTCTGATTTATATAATGGGCCTGTAATAAACTTATTATCTTTCAAGCCATAAACATATATACTAATGTTAGTATTATTTTTCTCAAATATACTAATATCAGAAAAACTCACTGGAAAACATATATCGTTTGTATTAAGTACATGTTTATAATGCAGATAGGACGATACGCGCTCAGGGTGTTTGTCAGTCGGGTAGAGGGCCGCGATAACACACCACAAGAAACAATCATTATCTTTATTGCGAATATTAAGACAGGCTCTTTTATTTTTTATAAACTTTGGTAAGTCTATAAAAGTAGATCCTCTAAGTGGTTGAAACTTATTGATATTTATTTCAAAATGTGAGTTATGCATTAGAGACCACCCACTGTCTCTTTCTTGAAATTCTTCAATATTTTTTCTTAAAGAATTCTCAATAGTAGAGTAAAGTTTATTAAAGTCATAATTTAAATGGATTGGATAGTTTTTTGATGCAAACGACTTCATTTCCTGTCTGTCGTCCTTGAACAATAGGAATATTGCAAAAAGTTCAAAGTTAACTTTAACACTAGTATGAATTTTCAACGATTGGTCTATTAGAGATTTTACCCTGGAACGCATACTATTAAAGAATGAATTGAAACAATTGAGTTCATTATCTTTGAGAGCTACAATTCTGTAAGTAGCAATGCGCCCGCGAAAGGCTGATCTCACTATTTGCACACCTTCGCAATACGCGGTGCTACTGTTGTTCTTGTGACTGTTACTTCGTAAGTGTCCTATCCATCGCCTTTTATCTACTGTTACACTACAAGATGAACAAAAAGGCATAATTGCTTACTTATAACGTAAAAATATTTTTGATATGAATCTATATTACCTAATGTAGGATATTATGAATTTATTTGTTGGTTTACAAAAAGTAACAAAAAGTAAATACTGTAAAAGATACCCAAAACAATTATTATTATCTTAGTTAATATTATTATTATTATTATTCAATATTTATAGGCTTAAATTACTAATTATTTATCGTTAAAAAAAGAAGGTTCACTATTATCAAACAAAAGATTAGCTTCTTTTACGAACCGCTGCAGGTGTTTCCACTGTGTTGAGTCGCTCTCCAGCTGACAGTTGAGCCGAAGCAAAGCTTTCTTCCAGCGCTCGTCTGCGCGGCTGGCCTCGGCGTCCTCGCGGTGGTATACCTTCAACTCCACGTAGAAGTCGCCGAAAGTAGAAGCGAGCCGACGTTGGGATCCGTTTGCCACTCTGTTACTGATGCACGATGGCAATGTGGATGGCTTTGTCTCCTCGACTTGGATGTCTTCTACACATAGACCAAATATGTCCACAGGTTTAGATTTCTTGTTAGAGTTTCTGTAAAAAACAAAAAAACTATATAACAATTGCTATTATTGGTATAAGTAAACCTTACTAGGATTCGAACCCAATACCTCGTACAACAAATGTACATAAATTCTTATACTCAGATTCACTGAAAAGTAAAATACTTTTATTTTATTTTTACACCATCACTTTTCTTTAATATTATAATTTTTAGATATTAACATGCATATGTCACATCTTTAAAATATTTAAATCTTTACATAAAAGAAAAAGTATTTAATTGAACACAATATTCGGCACATAATAAAAATGTTCCTTTGTCCTATGTTATGAGTAAACCTTACTAGGATTCGAACCCAATACCTCGTACTAGCAGTCACATAGAAACCAACAGGTACATAAATAATTGTTATACTCAGGTTCACTAAAAAGTAAAATACTTTTATTTTATGTTTATATCACCACTTTTCTTTAAAAATATCATTTTTAGATATACATAAGTTACATTTCTATAATATTTCAATCTTTAGACAAAAGCAAGAGTATTTGATTGAACAGACTATTCGGCACATAATATCAAATGTTCCTTTGTCCTACGTTATGAATTTATAAAGAATTACAAAGTTACAAGAGTTACTAAGAGTTTAATTTCATTATAATTATTACACATAAAAGAAACAGAAATAATTACCGTTCGGTGTTGTTGGTACTGGTCTTGCGCTTAGTAGCAGACGATGCCGCGGTCTTCTTCGCTGGCTTCTTCGCCGTATTAGCAACCACTTTCTGAGGAGCAACGGATTCACACTCGGAGTCAGACCTGAAAGTAAAACCATTGATTTGTAAATAAACCTTTATATTTGAATACACTTAGAATACCCATAAAATCTAAGATAAATCTTATCTTGAAATTTGTAACAGTTTGAACAGATGGATTTTAACTCACTTGTATTACAAAACTAAAAAATACGTTGGAAAAAATGACATACAAAATAAAACAAAGTTACAAATTAACAGTCTTATCGCTTTAAAGCGATCTCTTCTATACAATCAGATCAGTAAAATAGTTTATAAAATAATACAAACTTACTAACATTTTTATAAGTCTTCAAAGTTGTAGTTTCCAACGAAAATAGAGCAAACCTCAAGGTTATACAGCACAGCTCAAAGGCAGCGAACAGCGAGGGGCAGCGGTCTTGAGTACTTGATGCACAGAGTTTATAAATGAAAAGAAAATCGTTCAAATATTCCGAGTTTTTATTGGAAAAAAATGCTTAACCATCAGTTTTCCATATTTATTTAAAGGACGTAACTCCCACCTTTCAATTATAGTTTGCAAAATAACCCTAGTTGCTTATACATTATGTATGATTCATAAATATTATTAGCGTAACACATTCAACACCTTTCAATAATAATTATTATTTTTATTTTTCACCTTTTAATAGTGACATAATCATCATCATCATCCCATTTTTATGTCCCCACTGCTGGGGCACAAGCCTTCCCTATGGATGGGTAGGGAGAACGGACCAGAAACCACCACGCGGGCTCAGTGCGGGTTAGTTGTTTTTTAACGACTGCTAATGCAGCCGGAACCAACAGCTTTACGTGCCTTCCGAAGCACGGAGGAGCTCGAGATAATAAATTTTTGGTCACCCATCCGATGACCGACCTTTACGAAAGTTGCTTAATCTTAGCAATCGCAGACCGAGCGCGTTAACCACTGCGACATGGAGCAATGGAGCAATAATTTGTATGATTATTTTATATTTTTTTATATTATGTGCTGAAACCAAAAAAAATAACCAAACATACACGGTCACAAACAAACAGAGAAAAGGAATTATTCTTAGTTGATCAACCGGGAATCAAACCTTAACATCGTAAGACCATTAATCGAACATCATGTCTATTTCGCAAATAGACAAGAGTAAGATTTATGTGTTTAATTGTGCAGTTAGGTCACTATTTATCACTGTTATAGGTGTCGGACTCAATTTATAGCCTATTATTATACCTACTCGATTTGGTTAGCAGTAAGATTTGTTTTAAGTCAGCCTTACAAGCTACCACCTACTATTTTATCTAAGTCTGGCGCACACGATAACAATACCAATAACATGGTTGATATAAATGAATTAAGTTACAATATTTTGATAATATTTTAATTTTATAAGTATTTAAAAATAAACAATAGTAAAATGATCAAAATAATATAAATAATTAATAATAAAATTAAGTATATGTAATAAAACAAGTGATGCCAGGTCATATTATTAACTTGCTAAAATATCATTTTTCAGTTAGAGGATGTCGGCGAAGTTCTATCGCTTACATAAAATCGACACCAACACATACTCGTGAAACCCAGTACAGGTTATGATATAATATAACAAAAAGCGTCGCAATCACATTTACTTACGTTTGATTATCAATATATTTATGGTAAATTTTATAAATTAAACTGTGTCACAGTAGTTGGTTCAATGCTTTAAGGTTTCAAAAGATGAAAATCAAATTCTCATAAACATTTATAACATTTTATTTAGATAATGTATACGAAAATTATTATTTCGGTAACATACATATTTGTAATGAAAACATTGTTGAAGCCATATTTTGAGTACATAAAAAATATTGTAACAGATGACTTCGCTTCTTCAAAACCAATTGATAATCAAATGTATGTACGTAGGTATGAATGTTATAAAAATGTATCTTAATTTATTATAGCTCATCGAAGAACACAGCCTTTATTATTATATGTCTTTAGCAATGTAATTCAATACAACCCGATTTCTCATAATTCTACGCTGCAAAAAATTGTAGCATGTGAAATACTGTATGTTGCAATGAGGTGTGGTCTAAGTAACGCGCTCGGTCTGCGATTGCTAAGGTTAAGCAACTTTGCAAAGGCCAGTCATCGGATGGGTGACCAAAATTTATCATCTCGAGCTCCTCAGTGCTTCGGAAAGCACGTAAAGCCGATGGTCCTGGCTGTATTAGCAGTCGTTAAAAACCGTCAATCCGCACTAGGCTCGCGTGGTGGTTTATGGCCCGTTCTCCCTAACCATCCGTAGGGAAGGCTCGTGCCCAGCAGTGGGGACATAAAAATGAGCTGATGATGATGATGATGATGATGAAGTAATAGGACAAACACAAACAGTTTAATTTAATTTAAAGGTTAACATGTATGAAATACATCAATGCAGTTGTTTTTAAGTAAATTAGTCTTAGAGTTTATTTGCATTGATAACTGTAATTAAATGAAATAAAAATTTTATTATTCAATTAAACAGTAATTTTGTATATATAAACGTTACAAAATGTAACACATGTTGTTAAAAATATATAATAAAAAACCAAATGATTACATACAGTATGACTCTAAGCTAATCTATCCTACAGGAAGATATGCTACCTATCTGTTTCGTTTTTAATTACTTCAGATTTTTCATACTATGAAATAAAATGTTGTTTAATAGTGTACACAAAACAAATTAATTTCATTTAACATGTGAAATTATGTATTTTATGTTGTTTTTAACTCTCATGTTATTTCCAAGACAGAACAATATTTTATAAACCATTTTATAAAACGTTGTTCTGTTACTTTTTCGCTCACAAAAACACACAGCCGTTTTTTATTAAAGTGTATTATTATTTTGATTATGAATAATATAAATGCTGAATAAAACCCATTAAAAATGATTAATCCATTGTATTTATTATTTTTCATATAAATAAATAATATAAAGATTATGTATTTGTAATTAAATCTCATAGCATTGGCGACACAGTACTCGCTCCGCTTCAGTCTAAGCATTGGAACCACACCTCCTCAGACGCTTACGACGACTTAGTACGTTACCGATATAATTAGTTGCGCGATTTGCGATGAACTGAACATTAGTGTGTGGTGAAGGCAGAGCTCAGTTAATTCATTATGTTTCCATTTTTAGTGTTTGTATTTATTGATGTAACCTAACAGTAAGTAACTATTGTAGAACCTTTTTATCTATGTTGGGTGGAGGGACACGAGTCAAGCCGAACTAGAATATAAAGCTTTTAACAGAACTATTGAAGTCGAGATGATCACTCCGAAGCAATCTGCACTGAATATCATTTAGGAAATTATAGGAATAAATAAACTCGTGATTTCTATTGGCAACTCCGAGGCAATCGGCTCTGAATAACATTCAGGGAGACCAAGAGCCATTCTGGCATAGATATCATGAAGTTTAACAAATAACCTTGAAACTAAGTTAAGTGAACTTTTGATTTCTATATGGCAACTCCGAGGCAATCGGCTCTGAATTACATTCAGGGAGACCATGAGCCATTCTGGCGTAGATATCATAAAGTTTAAGAAATAACCTTGAAACTAAGTTAAGTGAACTTTTGATTTCTATATGGCAACTCCGAGGCAATCGGCTCTGAATTACATTCAGGGAGACCATGAGCCATTCTGGCGTAGATATTATGAAGTATAACAAATAACCTTGAAACTAAGTTAAGTGAACTTTTGATTTCTATATGGCAACTCCGAGGCAATCGGCTCTGAATAACATTCAGGGAGACCATGAGCCATTCTGGCGTAGATATCATGAAGTATAACAAATAACCTTGAAACTAAGTTAAGTGAACTTTGATTTCTATATGGCAACTCCGAGGCAATCAGCTCTGAATAACATTCAGGGAGACCATGAGCCATTCTGGCGTAGATATAATGAAGTTTTGCAATTGTCTATAAACCAAAATGTCTTAAGTGATATTCAGGGAAATCATGAGCCATTCTGGTCAAGACGTTAATAAGTTCTACAAACACTTTAAAATTCTGGGTGTTCCTCGTGGTAATCGGCTCATCCACATAGGTTTAAGGTTTGCTATAGTGCTAATGCTGTATAAGGGCATGCGTCAAACTGACCTATGAATACAAATTTCTAAGGAAAACTTTTGATTACAAATTGTGTCTCAAATATAGTTGAAATTGTTTTATATTAAATCTGTGAATATCATACTAATGATTATCGAGCCAAGCGGAACGATCAAGCTAGGTGAGTCTTTTGTCAGCACCAAGCAACCGGCGGACGCAGTCAACACAAACCAAAAGGCTCTTTTCAGAGCCACCAATTGCAATTCAATGTTTCCCGACAAGACTTATCATTCTGTCTACAAACCGAACCTAAATGCCTAGTGAATAAAGTAAACGCGAAATCTGTTCATGTTATATATATTTATAATATTGGGCGTTCTATCCCACCGCAAGAGAGTGGAGGCAAACGAACGTTTGCCGACACGAACGAGGGGTGGGATAGAATGCCCAATATTATACTACTGCCATGTTATCTAAATATGTCGCCATAACATCAATGTTTGTAGCATTGTTGTGTTCCAGCAGCCGAGACAAGATAGCCAGTGCCTCAGAAGTTGAGGTTCCCGGCTGAAGTGCGCTTCCACCTTTGGCTATGATCACTTAACATCAGGTGTGATAGAGGCCAAGTGCTTACCCGTAAGGTATAAAAATGTATATTTTAAACTTTTTTATAAACTGATACTCTGGTCTAGCGGTTAGACCAGTGATCTTTTAAACACACAGAGCCCGGGTTCGTTTACTTGGCTTTAATATCTGGAAGGCAAGTTACCATCATCTAAGTCTTTCGTCATAAACAACAATGTAGTTGCATTGCCATCATTCCGATAGTAATAGAAAGTCGGTTCCTTAGTAGTTGAGAAACCCGAGTAAAGTGTCCTTGGGTTGACCGGCATTACCTCTGTCGAACAACTGTTCCGTCTCGCAATTGACAAAAGAGAATATACAAAGCTGACGTCCAACCTTCATGATTATAAAACCAAAAGAAGAACATATTTCTTTGTTCCGCTTCGATGTTTGTAGGCTTTAGAGTAAAATTTTAACTCTTCTCGATTGTCGCCAAGAGGCGCTGCAATAATGCCATACTAATTTTCTTTTTCGTAAACGTAATCGAATGAATACGGATAGTAAACAAAACATACACTAGGCACCCAGGAGGCAAGCTTCATACAAACGCGCTCGGGCAACGCACGCATAGACAACCTCTCACGGCCTAGGAATCTCACAACAGCTGCGCTCAGACTGCTCCGAGCTGTTCCGAGATCCGTGTCCGTGCAAGGGGGCTATGTGTGCGTAGTGCGAGCGCGGTATGTACTGAGCTTACCTTCTGCTCCTTATGTTGTGCAATAGGTATCTTTAACGCATTATAATTCAATGGTTTGAAATAGCCTACCGCTCTACATTAAGTGCCTTACAAATAAACAAAGAATAAGGTCCGAATAGTTATTCCGTGTTTTGTTCCTGTCATGTAAAACGACATTTCATATTAGAGTAGGTAAACACGAAACTTGTAAGGCACTTAATTTATAATCCAACGTGTTTATTTAATTTGCGAGACTTACCTTACTTATTTATATTCCACATTCTACAAATAATAAGGTTAAGGAATTATGTTTATGACTTACGATTGGGTTAGGTTAGGTGGTACAATGTTGGCGAATTATAGATAAGAAGCGATGTCTGCTTAGTACTGCTAAATGGTAGAAACGATGATAGCGCCCAAATTGAGATATTTTAAGTTATTGTAAAGTGGGCAAATGACTCGCCTCCACTTGATGTAAGGGCAAGCGGAGACTTCACTCACTTCACCTCACTTTGCCGACCTGGGGCCCAACCGCCTAACAGATTGCCTTGGCTACGTGTATAGTTTATGACGTCATCTTGTCATCTAGCTAATAGGTATAGGCATATATCGAAAGCTATAGCCTATACCTTTCGATATTGCTTTCATAGGCGGTACGAAATGGCAAGATGACTTTGTAAAGGATGTAGCTATTATAAATTGGTCTCGGATCCGCCCCCCGACCGCCTAACCGATCGCTTTGGCTACGTGTATAGTTTATGACGTCATCTTGTCATTTCGTACTGCCTATGAAAGCAATATCGAAAGCTATAGGCTGTAGCTATAGATATATGCCTATACTTATTAGCTAGATGACAAGATGACGTAATAAACTATACACGTAGCCAAAGCAATCGGTTAGGCGGTCGGGCCCCAGTTCGCCCCGTAAGTATCGCCCCTCATACCATAAATGGACCCGTTCGCCCCTTGAAATATTAAATGGTTCTGTTCGCCCCTTATCTTTTAAGTCTGTCGTCCTAACAAGAATTTTAGTAACGTTGTGTGTGTTCGACAATTAGATATACAGACAGTTTCTCAGTGGTTGAAAATTCGGTTCCACCAACCAGCTTATCATCAACCATCAGGTATGATGAAGGCCAAGTTATATGTATTTATATAAGTGTGTCACCTGCCACATGTGTTTTGGACAGAGGGGGGAGACGGAGGGGAGGGTACCCGATGTCTGGTTGACACCAGATACGAGGGAGAAACGATGACAATGATGTATAAATAGTTGTGAGGTAGATAACATAATATTATACTAAACTGCGCAATTCGCGATAGGTAGGTAGGTACTAAATAAAAACACAATAATGTCATTGTACGCTCATGCGTGCGAGTGACGAGCGGACGGCGGTTTGTGATTATTGTTCTTTTTACACCGTCATCTCAGTACGGAGAGCCACTTTTTTTCACTTGTCCGCTTCAGTGAACACTTGTATCTCGTGGTGATTTTACCAGCTCAAAGACCTTTTTTTTAAAATATTTTTGTAAACAAACCTTGTTCTGACAATTACGAACATAACAAAAAATAAATCAGCCATTAGCCATTATTTATTTATTTATTAATATCAACAACAACATTCAATCGGGGCCTAACCACTACACTACACAGTGGTCAAGAACTGTTAATTACTGTTAATCATCGCTGGTTTCCTGTTTACTATACCACACTTTTAATCCGCCACGAGGCAGCAGAACACGTGACTCTGATAAAAACAATACTACACAAACCACAGTGAACGTACATGCGGTATGCAACGTAGCAGTCTCGTCCGATCTAATCCAAACCCCTCGGAGAATCTAGTAGGGCACGGGGACACACACTAGTGCATGATGCCGTTCCCTCTAGAAAACCTGTGACAGTGATTCGTTTCATACGGCTTGAGGAACCTTTAAGTTTGTTGCCGCCCCAAAAAAGCCCGGTGAAACTGAAAATGCCCAGGGGCAGTAAGCAAATCTCTCAAAAAAAGGAGTTTCGTTAGATGACAGTGGTATAGAAATAGTGACGACCATTTGAAAATACTACTGAGAGTGAACTAACTTAAATAAAATGTTTTTTTGTTATGTTTCTACAATTTTAACGCAAATTTTGTTGCGAAACAAATTACAAAAACATAAATGTTAAAAAATATTCCACGAGCAGGATTTGAACCTGCGCCCTTCTGACATACCGGGTCAGGTGCTTATTATTACGTATTGTCTATTTGAACATTTATTGAAGAAATTTGACAGTTTTGAATTGTTGATTGATTGATTGTTGATGTGTAGGATTTAAATAGACCTCTCTGTCTGCTATTGTATAATAATATCATTGTTGATTTACCCCCAATAAAAAAGTAGTTTGGAACCATAACCCAAGAACGTATTAAACACAAGTCTCTTTTTTGTTTATTAAGTCCACAGTAGTTACTGTTAGTTGTAAAAAAAATACGATGTTGATGTAATAACCTACGCTTAACTAAATCCATTCTCCTTTGGCATAATGGCATATTGACATTCATTGAGCTATTTTTTTCTCTCTTTTAGTTGATGGCTTCGTGCGATTGGCACATTTAGCCAGTGTCAACGTAATTTTTCTTACAAGTAATACATAAATATACAATATTTCCTTCCAGTATGATGAAGATGATGAATGATAATAGAAATGAGAAATGTTATACCCCCAACCCCTCGAGTATCTCAGCATCAGTAAAGATGTGGGGCTTAACTAATTCCTCGGGCGGACTTCTTGAGAGAATTTGAAAAGTGAAGTTGCACTGTTTTGTTTCATTTGCCAACACTCATGCGCACTTACGAACACTTAACGGTTAATAATCCACCATTATTTCACATTAATATCCGACATAACACAAATTTTAGAAAATAAAACAAAACCGCAGACATGACTCTTTACTTTCCCGCCAAGAAGTCCATTGAGCTATTTATAGCCTAAACTGAATAAATGATATTGAATTTAGAATTTTGATTTTTTTTTAACTTTATCATACTGCATATTTTTTGCTACAATCGGAACAATGTTTTCTTTATTTCGTGATCAATCGAGTTTGATCTTTATGTCGTAATCCTAGGTAACATTATTCAATGAAGTCTTAGTGTTTGCCCAAATAAAATTATTCGTCTGTTACTATGTAGCACGATTACATGACCCACATAATGATTCAAGGCTAAGTGCAAAAAAAGAATTCGTCGCAGTTAGGAT
The DNA here is from genome assembly GCA_949315975.1 of Eudonia truncicolella. Lineage (NCBI taxonomy): Eukaryota > Metazoa > Arthropoda > Insecta > Lepidoptera > Crambidae > Eudonia > Eudonia truncicolella. The sequence goes on along the minus strand of OX438840.1, from coordinate 3,896,664 downwards.
AGGGTTCGACCACAGAATAAATAATAGTACAAGGTTCGACGGCGGCGGCGTTCAGTTTGCGATTTTTAATGTTAAGCAACTTTCCCAATTGTCGGTATCCCGATCGTTTCTTTTAAGTCGGAATAAAATGTTATATCGCAGTCGAACCAGAGTTCGACACAGTTTTCGTCGCCAAAAAGTAACATATGCCTATTATTTTTAATTTTTTTAATTTTTGATGTGTAACTTCTTTCCGCTCGCCTTATACAATTTGTGGGAGTGATTTTGTAGAAATGCGACGGAAGTACCGTAACATCTAGAAATGTGACGGAAGTAGGTCTGTAACAGTGTGATCCGCTCGCCTTCTATATATACAATATGTGGGAGTGATTTCGTAGAAAAAGTAACAGTAACAGTGAGACTGAAGCTTACCTTCAGTAGTCTCCTTATTTTTGAAGTAAGCCAGTGCATGAAATATATATACTTATTGGTACTTGAAATATATATATCTCAGTCAGTAGTTCGTTTGCAAGTTTGCTAACGAAATAAAAAAAAAATGCGACATACACATATGCGACTACTGTAAGGCTCGTTCGTTTTTAGGGTTCCGTAGTCAACAAGGAACCCTTATAGTTTCGCCATGTCCGTCTGTCTGTCTTTCTGTCTGTCTGACCCCAGTGTAACTCTTAGTACTAGAAAGCTGTAATTTGGCATGGATATACATATTAATCACACCGACAAAGTGGTAAAGTAAAATTTTGAAAAAATTTTTTTTTAGGTTACCTCCCCTACACGTGAAGTGGGGATGTAATTTTTTTTCTTGTTTACCCCTAATTGTGGGGTGTCGTTGGATAGCAATTTCAAAAATATAGCGGGTTTATTATATACGGTAACAGTTTTTTGATTGAGGCATCCGTTTGTGAGCTGTTAAGCTTTAAAGTGCACAATTTTGTTAGAGTCAAGTGACCCCCCTGCTAGCCGAATGGTTGTTTTTGGATACGTGAAAAAATTCACGGTAGTTGTATATATGACGAAATTAAAAGGCAAATTATCACAGCTAAGTAGGCTTTACAAGTATACGAGTAACAGTCGACCAACTTATAAAATGTACTTGGTGCCGTACAAATTCCTCATTGGGAACTACCTTAATAACGTTGTCAGGTGTGTGAAACCGGTAGTATCTACATTTAAGTATATGAGCCATCGTTAAATAAATGTTCATAAAAGTCATCTTCTCAGAGTCCGCATTATTGAGATGGGCTACGGAACCCAACACTGCGCGTGGACCGACACGCACTGTTTATTTTTCTTTATTTAAGGACCACTAAAAGTTGTTACATAAAAACTTAATATGATACACACAACATTATATAAACAAAGAAATATGCACAACTCACTAAAGTACTCACAATATGTAAGCTATAACAACGACTTACTAGAAGTATTGGTAATAATGCATATGCATTTTTTATTTTAACTTAAACACTCGTAAAATATAACTAAATTTACAATAACAGCGAAAAACTTATGTTTGTAGTAGGACTAGTAGGTAATTATACTTGGATAGTTAGTTGCGCTATCTTGAGACATCCCAAGCGACTGTAAGATTTTTCGACCTGGGTGCTTAGTGCGAGTTTCAATCGACATTCGATCACGTTAACGAAAACGAAAAGTATGGCAACATTTTAACTCTTCTCGTATGTCGCCAGGAGGTGCTGCTTCAATGCCATACTAATTTTCGTTTTCGTAAACGTAATCGAATGAATACGAATAGTAAACAAAAATCACACTCGGCACCCAGACCTTACTGAGCGAGTCAATAAAGACTCTAAATCGATGCGCAAATTATACATACGCTAGCGGCCCGTCCCGGCTTCGCACGAGTGGACATATCTTTTTAATATAGCTTAATATGTTACTCAGCGCTAATGTAGCATTCTAATGGTGAAAGAATTTTTTAAATCGGTCCAGTAGTTTTTGAGTTAATTCGTTGCAAACATACAAAAATACAAGAATACAAAGCTTTCCTCTTTATAATATTAGTATATAGTATATAGATATATTTTCATTGACATTTTACGCGATGACAACTAGGAAACAATGGTCTGTTACCCTACAAATAAGTGTTACATTTCACTAAGCCATATTGTTAATATCTTGATCAGGATTAGAGGCGTATAATTGAAAACCAGTTTGTTAACCCAGTTAGGATACTAGCAAATAATCAGCAGTGCCCTTATCATATCTGAGTGTGCTGGCTTGGTTGGAGCCTAATCGTTTCCTACACTGTCTGTGTCTGTTGCGACAGCATTGTTGACTGAAATTCCATTGGCGTCGACCGGTTTTTAGTATTTGTAGTTTTCAAATTAAAATAGAATTGTATGTGTACTTACCTACCTTCTAGCGAACGCATAATTAGTTTCTGTAACAATTGACTAGCTTTGTGATTTTGATTCTGTAACTGCGATGATAACTCGTGTGTATGTTGATTTTCGGTTTAGCACTGCACTGTTTTCTTAGCTATAATAACCGGTTGCTGTTTAAATATCCATGTATGAAAATATTTCTCTATAACTATAACTTATTCTCTATAACTTATTTCGACGAACTCCGTGGTCGAGTGGTTTGTACACCGGTTTTCATGGTGTCGCCATCTCTGAGGTCCCGGGTTCGATCCCCGGTCGGGTCAATTTAGAAAATTATTGTTTTTCTAAATTGTCTCGGGTCTGGGTGTTTTCTATGTAACTATAATAAGTATGTATTTAAGTATTTTAAGTATGTTTATCCGTTGTCTAGTAACCATTTTAACGAGTTTCATAACGAAGCTTCTGGGCTAGATAATTGGTGTGAGTGTAGGAAAGTTTATTTATTTATTTATTTCTTGTTAAAAATACTGTTATTTTTATCTTATAATTAAAAATTAAATAAATATAGAGTTTTTAGAGTATACCTAAACATCTTATTTTTGTATGTTCAGCATTGGAAGTACCTACCACGGTAGATTATGGTAATGTTACATGATTATTTATGTTCGCGTATAATTAATGGAACATTTTAGTGTCGGAAGCCTAGCGGTATTCGTGGTACAATCCCGTCTTCGTGTCGTTTGACTATTGACTAGCTTTCTGGATGAGTTAACATGGTTATTATAAACATAATAATCTTTCAAAAAACGACCCTGACTAGTGATTTTCTAATTCATAAGCGCTATTATGTTGTGAAAAAAGGCAAATTGGAAAAAATTGGTTTAATTAATACCAAAAGTTGTAGCTTGTGGCGAGAAAGGTGATGAGCTTTAGAAGGCTTTGTAAAGAAATTAAGACTTAGGAAATATGGCAAAAGAATGAGTAAATATTAAGATGACGACTGATTGAGATGGATGGGAGAACCCCCCCCGCCCGATCCTCTAAATGACAGCACACATTTACAGAATACACTAAACATGCACACCAGTTTAGGCCCAAGACACCGTACTCGTAGAACAAGGGTACGAAGAACCGGTTCACACTCGCTCTACACCAGGTACAGACATGTACCTGGTCGGTTCTCTCCTCCTCCACGGCCCGGTCAACCCGAGCCGAGGTCCGTGCCTTTAGAGGCGCCCTCGGGTTGCTCCGCTCCCCGATCCGATCCGAACCCTTCGGAGAATCTAGTAGGGCACGGGGACGCGCACTTGTGCGCGATGCCGTTCCCTCTAGATAACCTCTGAAGGTGATTCGTTTCACACGGCTTGAGGGACCCTTTACGTTCCTCGCCGCCCCCAAAAAGCCCGGTGAAGCTGAAAATGCCGCAGCGGCAATCAGCAATCTCTCTCCAAAAAAAAAAAAAAAAAAAATGGATGGGAGAAGAAAACATACGATGCCCCAAATAAAATTGGGAACGGGGCAGAAGAATGTGTTTTTCTCTTAAGAGCCATGCTCTTGTAGCTGTAACTTTTCCATTCATCTCTATGCCAAGCATATTCTTTTACTTCATTAAAACACGATGTTTGCCTTTTTTTTAAATTTGTTACGTGTTTAAGCTATTCTTATTAGAGGCAAATTAAAGAGAAGGAGAATGATGAATAGCATTATTTTCTTCTACTCAAAAACTTTAAGTCAGTATTTGTTCGTGTGCAGAATTTATTATCAAAACGCGGAATCTATGGCCGACTGCCGCTGCGTTGGTCAAGGGAACCCTAAAAATAGCACGAATTTTTGATACGAAAATACATTTGCGCACCTTCTGCGTAACTTGTACGCTTTTTTGCGTCAGCCGAAAAGTTTTGTCTCTATTTGTAATACATACATAATACATACATACATACATAAAGCCTCGACTCTCGTATCTAGGGGGATTTCTTTACAAGACTTCCCACGTGAGCTTTGAAACTTAAAAGGTCAGAATTTGGTACTCTAATTTAGATTTGTTATTTTAGTAATTGCCTTTCCACAGTACTTTTGGTAAAAATAAATAAATTACAAGTAATAATGTTTTATTTGGCAAATTACGTGTTTGCTACACGTCTTGCTGTTAACAGGCGTTTACGAAATACCATACTATGACATTAAACAGAGTAAATGAAAGGTTAATTATTTGTTACGTTTACTGATAGGAAGTGTTATCATCTATAGGGAAGCTATTACACGAAGGTATTCATCTATATTAATTAAGTATTAAAGGCTATGCTAATGATTATTAACTAGTTATACCGGGTTTTGTTGTTCTATTTTACATAATCTTTCGTCCTAGATAAAAATAGTTTTTATTAAAACAATCCTAGAGTAGGTCGATGAAGATAGCTAAATAGTTTGTCATATAGCAGGTTTCTTTTACGTGTTTTCCTATTGGTGCCATGTTGATATAATATGTACCTATCGTTTGCATTTTGGTAAAACGTACTTGGAATATCTATTCTGTGTCTTGGAGTGAAGCGTACCCTGTCTCGATTTTCTTCTGGAAACAATACTTTGTCCACGGAAATGGCAGTGATTTATTTATTTATTTAATATTTACGGGTAAGCACAGTGCCTTGATCTCACCTGATATTAAGTGATGATAAGGCCAATGATGGAAGCGCACTTCACCCGGGATTCGCAACTAGTGAGGCACTGGCTATCTTATCTCTAGCTGCCGGAACACAACATTGATGTTATGGCGACATAAGATGGTGGTAGCTAGCCAGGCGGACAAACAAGCCCTACCACCAACCAAACCGAGTACACAAACATGTACCCCCGCAGGCAATCGAACCCGGGACCTCTGGGTCTAAACCGGTGGTCTCAGCCACTAGAGCACAGAGGCGGTTAATATATGCAATTATTATTAGCTTGTGTTATGTAATGTTAAATGCAAGTAAAACTACCATTTCACTCCCTAAGTTAGACAGACGATTTTGTTCAAAATATTTTATGCGATTTGATACTCATTATTGTGTCAGAGTAAATATCGTGAGTATATAAATTTTACGTAATATTAATGCAAACAATGTTATTTTGACCCATCTTGTTAGTCAACTTCTTATCATAATTAAAATTCAAGAAATTTTATGCACGTCATTATTTTGATATCTATCAGAAACTAGTTTAAATAAGTCAAGTGACTGAACTATAATAAAAATATTCATAACCAAGGATGAGTGTGAATATAAAAAGGTTTGGTTGACGTATGCATATCCAAAAATAATTAATTCATTGCTTGTTGGAAAATTTAATATTCAATTAAATTTATTCATCTTATTCTTAGTAAGTTAAACAATTAAAGTATATAACAAAATTTTTAATAATTTAACAATTTTTTTTAAATATAATTTATTTAATTTTTTGCACATAAGATCCGGATGGGTCGAAGTGTTACTGCGAGAGGAAAACCTCAGCAGGCCCCACTAAGATAAGATTTAATTTAATTTTTTTTTTATTTAATTTAATTTAATTAAAACGGTTACATAACCAATTACAATAATTAAATATACTAAAATTTAATCAAATGAAGGGTTTATTATGAACTAAGTACTATAAGATATAATAAAATAAGCATTTACAAATTGTATTACAATAATGTAACTACACAAAGACTTATAAAGACTTTGGTTTTAATCACAAAGCTCCTAGAACTAATTTTATTTACAAAGTGCCGACTTCTAAGAACGTAAAGCAAGCAAGAGTCACATAATTTGTCATACTTATATCGACAAACTTTATTTCCCTTGAACATTCCGACTACTTAGTTATTTGAGTAGATGGGTCAAAATCAGAGAGGTCGGCATTTTGGGTTTTGAAATATCTGAGAAATTAAGTTTTCTTTATAAGAAAATTAACATGTGGAATATGTTGTGTCATTTGTCATGAACCTTTCCTGTAAAGAGGCACGCACACAAATATATATTTTAGGAATTATACCTGTTAATAATAAAAATGACAGGGCCTTAAATCATTTCGGGAACACTTTTAAATATTTTTTAAATAATAATATAACCAACGTTTTTAATAATCACCGTCATGAAATTATAATTAACCTGTCCCTCTACCAGTAAATGCTGTCATTTTGTATATTTTTATAATAAAAAGACTTATTTTTTATATTACTCTCCATAGATTTTCAATTAGTGTAAATTTCGTTTCAAAATTTTAATTTATTGTATACATTTGTGCAATACGTTATCAATTAATGATATAAATACAAATGTCGAAAGGTCATTTTAGGATATGTATGCAAGATTTAACTATAACCCTACTCATTAGTGAAAAATCTGCCATTTTTGCGATGTTCCCGAAAATGATGGGAGTGTTCCCAAAATGATAATGAAGTTCCCTAAATGACGTTGACGTTCCCTAAATGACTGCAACGTTTGGTTTTTGCATTATGTTGTAGATGAAAATAATAAATACCTTTAAGTATTAAACCTTTATTTGTACTTAAAGAATGAACAACATGAGTATCAAAATTTAAACTTAATCTAATAATAAACTTTTAGTTTCAGTTAACAAATATTATATATTAGGAACAAATAGTAATTGCACTCTACAAGTATCATTAAGATTTCTTGCATCAATGCTTAAAATTAAATAAATCAAATGTAGTTTTAAAACAAACAGTCTTATGAATTCGAAACATTATTCAAGCTTATTCATATTAAAAACAAAATAATTTGAGTATCAAAGTTTGAACTTAAAGTCTAGCAATAACTTACTTTTCAAAAATATCCATATTCTCATCAAAACAATAATAGCCACGACTACCTATTTTCTGCAATTTCGGGGTGGGTAAAATTTTAATAACTTGTTCACAGGGGACATATGCAACATCATTTTGTTCAAGTTTAAACATCTTTGCTGAGTTCCGCTGACAACGAAGAAAGGCGACCTTTATTTCGCCATCTTCATCAACTGAGGTCTCAGCAACTGCGACGTATCTGTATTAATTTTTTTTATTTTCAGTGGGTACATTTACTAGCAAAAAAGTCTTTGGACGTATCATGTTGGGGTGGAAGTTCTCTTTATCATTTCCGTACGATGTACCAGCACAATTATCGTCACTCTTTCCATGAAGTCGATCTGAAACCTTTTGAAGATTTTCATCATCTGAACTGTCTGATCCGTATACAGCGTCGTAAATACTCTTCCTACTCATGTGAAGATAATTCAGAAACTTATCATTCTTTTCTATGTCTAAATCTAACATTTCTGGCACTGGACTTTCTTTATCTCTATAGCTATACTATACTGTCCTGTTTTAATGGTTTTTTTGACTTCTTTTTATCTTCATTTTTATTTTCCATGTTACTATTACTAAGTGGTTACCTAAAACAAAAAAAATGCATTGTTATATGTATTTAAAAGCAAGAAAGCGTCATTTTGCCCGTTAATCGTCATTTCGAGAACGCCCGTCATACACGAGAACGTTCCCGAAATGACCGTTCCCTGAATGACTATCCGATGAATATTTTCATATCACGCTTCATGCCGCTATGTCAGATATTGGTTTTTGAGGTTAGGAACACGTGAACTGTAATATTTATAAGAATTTAGCAAAAAGTATGCAAATTATCGGAAAACTAATCACCAAACAGCGTTCCCGTAGTGATAGGGAATTAAAGTACGCTACCCACATACGAAATTAAAACGTACTTACCAATAAAATCAATTATTTTTTTCCAAAAACACGACACGCGTCTTGTCCTTTGACTAGTGAACTTCACACTGTTGCTCGCTAGCGCCACCTAGCGCGTTTTGTTTGAATTATATCGACCGATATCCATCGCGTTCACTGAATGATTTAATAAACGTCAGACAGCATTTGAATAGTCAAAATATGAAAAATATATATTTTAGCTATTTAATTTATATGTATATTCGTAATTTAATAATTTTCGAAGCTAATATATAAAAAAATACAATTTTAAGTCTTAATTGTAAACATTTTTGACTTGTCTCAACTATGAAACGTGGTATAAGGACGCGTTCCCGGAATGACTATTTAGGCCTTTTTAGTTTAAAATCTAATAAAATATTATCGTAAAAAAATAAATATGATAAGTGCCTTGTAATTATGCGCAGAAACTTCATTTGGAAACAAGTATTTTAGCCATACCACGTTATTTTATTAAGAAAATCTTTGTCAGAAGCATGATTCTCACCTCTCTGATTTTGACCCAGATACTCAAATAACTAGGTATACTTTTTTTAATGCATGTAACTCAGCGCTAATAATAGTATTGTAATTGTGAAAGAATTTTTTAAATAGGTCCAGTAGTTTTTGAGTTAATTCGTTGAAAACATACATACATACATATATACATACATACATACATACGTACATACATACATACATACATACATACATACATACATACATACATACATACATACATACATACATACATACATACATACATACATACATACATACATACATACATACATACATACATACATACATACATACATACATACATACATACATACATACATACATACATACATACATACATACATACATACATACATACATACATACATACATACATACATACATACATACATACATACATACATACATACATACATACATACATACATACATACATACATACATACATACATACATACATACATACATACATACATACATACATACATACAAAGCTATCCTCTTTATAATATTAGTATAGACTACGCCACTAAGGTGGAAATCAGACACAGCCCGCCTGATAGTAAGCGGTAACCATGCCGTTTGTTACACTAGGGTGCCAAGTGCGAGGTTTTTTTAGGCATTTAATTAATACCTCTCCTGTGATCAACTTCAGGACATTTTACGTCCCCACTGTTGGGGCACGAGCCTTTCCTATGGATGGATAGGGAGAACGGGCCATAAACCACCACGCGGGCCCAGTGCGGATTGGTGGTTGTTAACAACTGCTAATGCAGCCAGGACCAATGGCTTTACGTGCCTTCCGAAGCACGGAGGAGATATAAACATTGCAACAATCCTACTGCTTTAAGAGCTCATGGTAACTGAGGTAACCTAAGGTAGGTAACCTGCGGGTGGACTAAACTTGGAACATGGACCAGAACGCGCTAACCACTGCACCATCGAGCTGCTCATGGCGCAACAGCAAATACAAATTAACACAACAAAAATGGCGGATTACTTTTTTTACGATCTACGCCACAAAATAAGGAGGCTGCAGAAGGTTATCTTCATACTGACGCGCTCGAGATAGACCGAACAGGACCTTCTTTACCATTGAGCACTCTGGGCAAATGCCCAGAACCCCGCAATCGATGGTGCCCCTTGTTCCTGCCAGATCACTAACCGATTACCGATATTACCGATAAATATATTTGTTTTGCGAAACAAGAACCATTGTACTTTCCCTCATTGATTTGCCCCATCAACGGGGTAAAGTAGACTTTTTCCATTTCTCCCCATTAACTGCTTCTTGAAATCAGAATGGGGTATAGTGGAAAAAAAAGTGGATTTATCCCCGTTGTTTTAAAAATAATTTAAATAAAACACAAACAAATTATTTTGTAATCACAGCAGTCTTTTATTCTTATTTTTTAACTTATAGATTACTTTTATAAGATAATCAAAAAAGGTTACATTTATTTGCCCAGGGCCACTAATAGGTTAAAGACGGCTCACGGATTCCGAATCACGAATTTTGCCACAGCTGCGCGCGGACTGTTGCGAGCTGTTGCGAGATTCCGTCTCCGTGAGAGGGTCTATGTGTGCGCTGCTCGGGCGCGGTATGTAAGTATTAAGCTTACTTTCTGCAGTCTTCTTACTTTGTGTCTACGCTTTAGAACGCTGTCCGTGAATTAAACGGCGGTGTTTGGCCTTCGGCTTTGCAAAAAATGCGATGATGGCATCAGGCGGTGGGGATAGATAGAATGCTAAATGTGAGATTTGTTTTTAGTTTTTAGCAAGTTGGTTTTACGAGTCCGTCTCGTTTTACTTGTTATTTTTTTTACAGTTTCCAGATGGCGCTGCTTCGATACGTGCGATGCTATCGTTAAAACTTTAATTCAGTCGAATTATTGATGGGTAACATCTTTCCGCTCGGTTTCTATATAAACAATTTGTGGGAGTGACTTCATGAAATGGGACGGAAGTATGTGTAACAGTGTAACAGGAAGTCGGCGAAGCGCGCAAGCGCGCTATTTTGTAAATTTTAAATCGTTATCATGCACATGATTAATATATGTGACATTACGTGACATTGTGTCAGTTGACTATCGAAGGTCTTTTTGATATGTGAAATGTTTTCTAATGAGTATTTACTGCATTTATTTTATAGTTATACAATTATTTAATACCTGACCCATTTTTTTCAGAATATAATGTTAAAATTGCTTATTACTAAGGTGAGATGTCAAATGTTACACATCATATGTGGCTACTGTAAGGCTCGCTGGTTTATTTTTTTATTTTATTAGTTTAACTATTTTAAACATCTCACCGTCTCTCGTTAATAGAACGAGATTATGATGAGGGAATTGAACAGTTATATTTAATTTGTTTGAGTATTAAGTTTTATTAAGAGTCATTACCCGGATAGCGGGAAAGACGTGGATGCGAATGGCTTGGGACAGAGATGAGTGGCAGACACCAAAGGTATAGGCCATACTCAGCAGTGCGCATCTCCTCTCATCTGAAATGATGATGATGATGAAGTGTCAAAACGTTCTTCGATGCCGAAATAAGTTTTTGATGTGTAACATCTTTCCTCTCGCTTTCTTGCAATTTGTGGGAGTGATTTCGTGAAATGGGACGGAAGTGTGTAACAGTGTAATCCTATATGAACATGACACATTATTATTATATGTGGCATATTGTGTCATTTGACTATCAAAGGTCATTTTGATAAGTCAAATGTCTTCTATAGGGGAGCTGTGCACTTAAGTTACTGTATTGTGTATAAAAGTGTTATTATGTAAATTAATTTATATGCGTAAACTATAAATATAAATAAATAAAACAAACATAAATATTTACTGTCTCATTAAAGTGCAGATCATTGATAAAAAATCCAAGTCAGTGAAAATGAATAATTATTCGAATAAAATATTTCAGTATTTAGCTTTTTTAAACTTTGAGCTTAATTTCTGTCACTGCCTAATGGAAAAGTGTCCGTATTTTTCAGAATATAATGTTAAGATTGTTATTACTAAGAAGAAATGTCAAATGTTACACATCATAATAATTGCTTATGCGACTACTGCAAGGCTTACTCGTTTTTATATTTAAATTTACTTACTTGTTTTCTGTTGGCGTGCCTATCATCATCATGATTCAGTGCCATCTTCATGCTGAAGTTTGGAGATCGGTACACAAAACTTCCCACGGTTATATGTAGCAGTTTTTAACTGACATGACGATAGCTAAGTCCAGTCCACTGTTTGATGTCGTCCAGCCATTGGCTCGTCACATACCGTTCATTTATTAGGAACCATAAGTTTCTCGCTGCCCAAACAACCCCTAACCGTAATTAAGCCGTGACATGACGATAGCTAAGTCCAGTCCACTGTTTGATGTCGTCCAGCCATTGGCTCGTCACATACCGTTCATTTATTAGGAACCATAAGTTTCTCGCTGCCCAAACAACCCCTAACCGTAATTAAGCCGTGACATGACGATAGCTAAGTCCAGTCCACTGTTTGATGTCGTCCAGCCATTGGCTCGTCACATACCGTTCATTTATTAGGAACCATAAGTTTCTCGCTGCCCAAACAACCCCTAACCGTAATTAAGCCGTGACATGACGATAGCTAAGTCCAGTCCACTGTTTGATGTCGTCCAGCCATTGGCTCGTCTCATAGCGTTCATTTATTAGGAACCATAAGTTTCTCGCTGCCCAAACAACCCCTAACCGTAATTAAGCCGTGACATGACGATAGCTAAGTCCAGTCCACTGTTTGATGTCGTCCAGCCATTGGCTCGTCACATACCGTTCATTTATTAGGAACCATAAGTTTCTCGCTGCCCAAACAACCCCTAACCGTAATTAAGCCGTGACATGACGATAGCTAAGTCCAGTCCACTGTTTGATGTCGTCCAGCCATTGGCTCGTCACATACCGTTCATTTATTAGGAACCATAAGTTTCTCGCTGCCCAAACAACCCCTAACCGTAATTAAGCCGTGACATGACGATAGCTAAGTCCAGTCCACTGTTTGATGTCGTCCAGCCATTGGCTCGTCACATACCGTTCATTTATTAGGAACCATAAGTTTCTCGCTGCTCAAACAACCCCTAACCGTAATTAAGCCGTGACATGATGATAGCTAAGTCCAGTCCACTGTTTGATGTCGTCCAGCCATTGGCTCGTCACATACCGTTCATTTATTAGGAACCATAAGTTTCTCGCTGCTCAAACAACCCCTAACCGTAATTAAGCCGTGACATGATGATAGCTAAGTCCAGTCCACTGTTTGATGTCGTCCAGCCATTGGCTCGTCACATACCGTTCATTTATTAGGAACCATAAGTTTCTCGCTGCTCAAACAACCCCTAACCGTAATTAAGCCGTGACATGATGATAGCTAAGTCCAGTCCACTGTTTGATGTTGTCCAGCCATTGGCTCGTCACATACCGTTCATTTATTAGGAACCATAAGTTTCTCGCTGCCCAAACAACCCCTAACCGTAATTAAGCCGTGACATGACGATAGCTAAGTCCAGTCCACTGTTTGATGTCGTCCAGCCATTGGCTCGTCTCATAGCGTTCATTTATTAGGTACCATAAGTTTCTCGCTGCCCAAACAACCCCTAACCGTAATTAAGCCGTGACATGATGATAGCTAAGTCCAGTCCACTGTTTGATGTCGTCCAGCCATTGGCTCGTCTCATAGCGTTCATTTATAAGGAACCATAAGTTTCTCGCTGCCCAAACAACCCCTAACCGTAATTAAATTAAGCCGCAAGCGGATAAGGATAAAATCTTTCTATAAAAAAGATTATTTGGAAAAGTTAAGCACCTTTCTTTTCTTTCGCTTTTCTTTTACGTTAAGTCCTCGTCGTCGAAAGTCAATGGATTTTGGAATTAATGACGTCCTATCTCATAATTTCCATGGAATTCTTACATCTTGTTCTAACGTATCTGAAAATTAACACTTTTGCTACAAAACACAGTTAAACAATGGCTAAATACGTGTTTAAAATATTGTGTCTCTGTCTAACAATATTAGCTAAAAAGTGACAGCATCAGCTGTTTCTAAGCATTGTCTAACTTTAGCCATCGTTTGTGTAGTGAAGCAGTTGAAGTAAAACAAAACGCTTCGTGTTAAGCAATCTATTGAATAGAACTATTTTATTGAAATGTCGGAATGTTCGCTCTTTACTTTCTATTTAAAATTTGTCAAGCCGGTATTTCAGTATTCATTATCACTAACCTAGCAGGAAGGGAGGTTTTACCCAAACCCAAACTTGTACCGCTATTATTATTATATCTGCCACGTGCTAGTCGAAAGGTGGAAATAAATTAGGTGTTTATGCGCTTTTGTTGCCGCAGTGACCGACAAACAATTATGATTCCATTTTGTGGTTTTGAGGCAGCCAACAAACACAACACGTGTAGAATAAAAAAAAAGTTATGTATTTTTTTAATGTAACTACTGCGTACGACTAGTGCGGCTCAATCTTGCTTCACTAGCTGTCTTCACATATAAACTCCGTTTTCGCTTAACATCAATTGAGGTGTTGGCAACATAAACAATAATACCTTTGCATTTTTAATAGTTTTTTTGTGCGAAAGATAGGTACATATATCGTTTGCTCTCTCTCTTCTCTGCAGCCATCTTGTGTAACCGCTTAATTATCGTAGCTCCGTTTTAACTATAGTTATTTCATGTAATACAGTGTAATTGTCCTGCAAAAGGCATTAAACTTCATCTCAATCAACGTTGAGTGTATTATTTACATAAACAAACCCAGTGTGCGTGAGTAGATGAAAGCACTGCTACGCCCATGAGGTGGTCATGTTCAATAAGGAAAAAATATTTTTAAGTCGTGAAAGTAGTAACAGCAGTTAGTATAAGTAAAGAGCCATAACTGATGGGGATTGGTTTAATCACCACTCTTACCAAATGCGGGTTGGTGATCACAAACCCTGGCTATACTCGTACATCGAAAAATTCGAAATAAACTATGCCCAACCTGCCCCCCGACCGCCTAACTCTATCGCCATCGCTCTCGCCATCGCGCTCTATAGTTTATGGCGTCATCTTGTCATTTCAAAAGAGATATGAAAGCAATATTGAAAGCTATAGCCTATAGCTATGCACTTTGGTTATGCACTTTAAACAAAGAAGATTCCCAACGGACGATTTATACTCTATCAGTAAAGTTTTATCTGTAAGAAAGCTGTACGTTCTTCTAACAATATTAAAAAAACATAAATCTATAAACTATGACCCTAGCACAACACTAAAGAGAAGAAAAAATATTGTTACTTTGACTCGAACAAAAACAGAATTTGCTTACAGGCAATATAACAGTCGATCGGCTTCTCTTTATAATAAATGTAATAAAAACGTAGAGATTTATAGTAAAACACTCAAAGAATGTAAGAAACTAGTAACTAATTTTCTTACATCACAAAGTTATGAGGATACAGAGAGCTTATTACAACATACTAAATAAAACACACATACGCACACACACACAAACACACACACACACACACACACACACACACACACACACACACACACACACACACACACACACACACATACACACACACACACACACACACACACACACACACACACACATACACACACACACACACACACACAAACTCAAACACTATCAAACACACATATAGTTACTATAGTTAATAAGTTTGATTAGTAATAATTTTGTTTAGTTGCATTAAGTTTGTCTAATAGTTATAAATACATTAGCTATAGAAGAGCGGAGTCACTTGTTACAGGCAGTTTTATGCTTACTAGGTGACTTCAATCACTGAACTTTAAATTGTAAACTTAAATTTAAGCAATAAATTTCATTTCATTTCATTTCATTTCATTTCATAGCTAAAGAGATATGAAAGCAATATCGAAAGCTATAGCCTATAGCTTTCGATATTGCATTTATATCGCTTTCGAAATGACAAGATGACGCCATAAACTTTAAAGCGCAATAGCGAGAGCGATGGCGATAGAGTTAGGGGGTAGGCCCCCAGGGAATCGAATCTAATCGGGGTTCAAGCCGAGCGCTTTGCCATTAGTACACCGAGACATCCACACGGTCTATACACTGAAGTATTATGTTCTCTTCACACTGATATTATAAATACGAAAAGTTTGTGTGTATGTGTGTGTATTTGTTGCTTCTTCACGCTGCAACGGATGGATGGATTTGGATGAAATTCTGCATACAGATAGTTTATAACCTGGATTAAGGATAATTTTTATCCCGATATTCTTACGGGAATGAAACTCATACCTTTTCTCTATATGTATTTGGTTCCACAATTTACTACTTAGGTCTAGGATTTGATGTTAGAAATAAAAACCTATTTGGTAGTTTTTTATAAATTTTTTGTTGAAATTTTGACAGACAAAGGGAAAAAAAAGTGAAGAGTCATGTCTGTGGTTTTGTTTTATTTTCAAAAATTTGTGTTATGTCAAATATTAAAGTGAAATAATGGTGGATTATTAACCGTTAAGTGTTCGTGAGTGTGCATGAGTGTTGGCAAATGAAACAAAACAGTGCAACGTTACTTTTTAAATTCTCACAAGAAATCTGCGTGAGGACTTAGTAAAGCCCCACATCATTACTGTGATACTCGAAGGGTTGGGGGGTATATCATTTCTCACTTCCCATTTCTATTATCATTTATCATCATCATATAGGAATGAAATATTGTTTATTTATGTATTTATTACTAAAGAACATAGAACGGACGAATAGGCTTGATGGATTTCATCCGGAGCCGTAAAACAATATAAATAAAAAAAAGCGGTACGAAGTCCTCCGGGTCAGCTAGTTGTGATATATACCTATATAGAGTAATGGCACCAATGTTCGACAATTTATGCCTAGTGTTTGAGAAAGCTTTCGTCGCCAAAAAATAACATTAATTTTCATTGAAATATTATGGGATTCCAGCTAAGAAGCAGGGGCCCGACCGCCTAACTCGATTGCTGTGGCTACGTGTATAGTTTATGACGTCATCTTGTCATCTAGCTAATAGGTATAGGCATTTAACGAAAGCTATAGCCTTATAGCTTTCGATATTGCTTTCATAGGCGGTACTAAATGACAAGATGACGTCATAAACTATACACGTAGCCAAAGCAGTCGGGGGGGCAGGTTGTCGGTGTTTAATTGTCGGTAAAGACTAAAATATGTTCTTGCCCTCTATTTATATTGATTAAAAGGCAAAAATGTCGATCACTAGTTCCTATCTTTTTTTTTAATACTGAGCACGCCAAATTACTCCTTACCACCTGATGTTAAGTGGAAATGGAGTCCAGACACGAAGACAACAGCCCCCCGACCGCCTAACTCGATTGACCTCGACCTCGACGACGAGACTCGACCTATATATAAGCCTATATAAGCCTATAGCTTTCGATATTGCTTTCATAGTACGAAATGACAAGATGACGTCATAAACTATAGCTATAGCCAAAACAATTGAGGTAGGCGGTCGGGCCCCTGCCCCCCGCAGCGTGAAAACAACGTAGCATCAGTTAACCTCACTCTGCCGGCCCACAAGGTGCTTCTTCACGCCTCGTTTGAAGGACCCCATATCATAGGAAGGAGGGAAAACGTGACACTACCCTACTATATACCAACGAACGAACGAACTGTCAATATGTAAGTACATTTTTGAGTGGGATGATGTTTTTAATAGCCATGCACACAGAGTCTGAGCACACAGCCACACACGGGAGCCATTCGGGCGCGATAAACAATTCAAGAATATAAATGAGTGCCTGCCTATACACCTACTTCTATCAACCGCAGTGTTTTGAACACTGCAAATACTACGCATATAGACCGTGCTTGTTATTAGCTGTGTGCGTGCTACGTGAGAATAATACAGTAAGCGTCCGCGCGTGTGTGAGGCAAAGAGTATTGTTATAAGAACCGTAATATTGTTGAAGTCTAGTCGAGTGGTAATATCTGCTTATGTAATTCTAATTGCGTGTAACGACACAGTTGTACCCAATATGTATTTAGTTAAATTAGTTATTTAACTTGTTGGAAAACGAAAGTACTTACATCAATATATTATAACAAAACGAAACAGTAGGATGTCTTTTTTATTTGTACATTTTTACTTAATTTACTTTACCCGTAGGTATTTGATATACGTGATATCCATACGTGATAGGTACTGATGATTACACCATTACCCATAGATTGTAGCGATGACTTGATTCCTATGATGGAGACATTTGCCTTGCCTTATATAGGCTTGTTATTTACTAGCATTTTAGTGATATTTACTATTACTTTAAAAAAGTAAAAAAAAGTAGATGCAAAGATGCAAAAAATATAATAATTTTAAAGATCGCGATGAACCGCTCTCAATGGAAAATAACTTAAAGTTTCACAAATCGGTCTACACGATAATGTAATTAACTGATAGAAACGCATATCGCAAAGCCATAGCGAGGCTAACGATAATGGCCGTCCGTAGCTAGGTTCGTATCTGGGTATCTAATCTATGTTTGTTTTGATGTAGCGTGCCGCTGTGTGGCGTGTTCACGAGCATCGCCGTACATGTGTGCGTGCGCCAGCAGTGAACGTATTTATTTTAGGCACTCGCTCCACCCGGCTCAGTCCTTCTTGTCTCTCCAAGCAAGTTGTGTCAGTGATTTTGTGACCGTTACCACCAAGGAAATAAAGTTTATAATGTCGGCGTCACCGATTGCGAGGCAAGCGACCCACACCCAGGTGATTCCGTCCAGGAGGGTCCTTATCACGGACCCTGCGCAGATGCCTGATGTCTACTCCAGTACCCCTGGAGGCACCTTGTACTCAACCACGCCCGGAGGTAAATATTCAATGTGAAATAAAAGCATAAGTTCGATATTACAACCGAATTAGGGTCGACCGTCAACAAACTCCGTACCTACTTTGAACTGTGTTAATAACTTATTACATCAGCGAAACAACAAGTGGTTGTTAAATTGACAATACTTAAAATGCTTACGAAGTGCTTAGTTAGTGGCAGTGTGTAGACGCGTTCATCAGGCGAAGCTCTATAGTGAAATCATATTTGGAATTAGATTGACTTTTTGGTTTTTAGAATATTTATCTTACATATAGTTGTATAATAATATATTTGGTATCTAAGTAGTAACATAAAAAGGCATGGAGCCATAATAACTAGGCTTCAAAGTGGCGAAAAATTGATGATCATGCTAGCTGGTTGGCTATAAACTGGTAAACTATTTTGCAAAAGTGCTAAAGTTATGCTAAAAAATAAAAATAAAATAAAATAGTGCCACTATTCTATAATAAGTTAATAAAACATTAAGTGCCTTACAAATAAAGAATAAGATCCGAATAGTTATTCCGTGTTTTGTTCCTGTCATGTAAACATCATTTCAAATTAGAGTAAATTTATTTATTTTATTTATTTATTTATTAAGTAATATCTTAAATGCTAAATACAGCCTTCTATTATTGACTGCCACTGCATGCGTTTGTGGAGAGTTTGTGTAAATTATAAAGAAAGGAAAATTACATAGGTAAATCTTCCAAGCAATTAGTAATAACAAAATTAACTATATAATTAAGAGAAAAAAAAAGAGATAAAGCACGAAATAACTATCCGGACCACTCCTTGGCGGGAAAGTGAAGAGAGTCATGTCTGCGGTTTTGTTTTATTTTCAAAAATTTGTGTTATGTCGAATATTAATGTGAAATAATGGTGGATTATTAACCGTTAAGTGTTCGTAAGTGTGCATGAGTGTTGGCAAATGAAACAAAACAGTGCAACTTTACTTTTCAAATTCTCTCAAGAAGTCCGCTGAGGAATTAGTAAAGCCCCACATCTTTATTGAGATACTCGAGGGGTTGGGGGGTATATCATTTCTCACTTCTCATTTTTATTATCATTCATCATCATTCATTATCATACTGACTGGAAGGAAATATTGTATATTTATGTATTACTTGTAAGAAAAATTACTTTGACACTGGCTAAATGTGCTAATCGCACGAAGCCATCAACTAAAAGAAAAAAAAAAACTATCCGGACCTTATTCTCTTTAAGGCATTAAATGAAAATGGTAAAAGCTTCTTTACGTTTATTTAAGTTAAAGCATATATACTTGTAAGTAATGATTTTGCTCGTGCTGAGTTTTATTAGTCCCGCTGAAAAATGCCAACATTTTCTAACATGCTAAAAAATCTGCTTAGCTTAGGGCTAATTAATTATTCTATTATTTAAAAGGAACTCACTCAACCCCGCTAAAATAGCAGGATCCTGCTAAATATGTTGATAGCAGCAGTAACTATTCGGTGAATCATATTATGATTCTGATGATGATGATGATAGGTCCTTGTTTACCGAATAGGTTAACTAAAAAAACAGAAACATTAAGGGCCTTACAAATAAACAAAGAATAAGGTCCGAATAGTTATTCCGTGTTTTGTCTCTTTTACTTTAATTTGAATTGACGTTTACATGACAGGAACAAAACACGGAATAACTAGTCGGACCTTATTCTTTGTTTATTTGTAAGGCGGTAAATAATCTTCCTCGGGTAGCGGCACCAACGCTCGACATTTAAGCCCAGTGTTAGACGTATTTGTCGCCCGTTTTGGCGACAAAAACGTCATAGATATACAACCTACTAATATTATAAACGCGAAAGTTTGTAAGTATGGATGGATGTTTGTTACTCTTTCACGTAAAAACTACTGAATGGATTTTAATGAAACTTTCCTCATATACAGACCATGACCCAGACCAGCATATAGGATACTTTTTTTTTTACTGTAGTCTTCGCGAACGAAGTCGCGGGCAACAACTACTTAATAATAAATTATCTATTATCTACTATCGGTTACTTAATTGACACTGAATCACATTATGTTTTTATAGTATAAAATATATATTATACACAAATGTTGAAAAAATTTCCACGGGCAGGGTTTGAATCTGCACCCGGGTCAGGTGCTCTCTTAATTGAGCTATCGTGAGTCTAACCAGCCCGCCGAAATTATTCAACACTATTGACTTTTTACTTTGAAAGCCAAAGGCGCCCTTTCAATGTTAACAACTACCGTCATTAACATCCGATCATAATATTTTCAACATTTGTGTATTTGTGATTTGTGTCGCAACAAAAAATTGCGTTAAAATTATATAAACAAAACAAAAACATTTTATTTATATTATATTTAGTAGTATATTCATATTTTGTGTATATATGTAGTTTAATGTTTGTTTGTCTGTGGTTGTTATCATACTTCATACTAATATTATAAAGAGGAAAGCTTTGTATTTTTGTTTATAACGAATAAACTCAAAAACTACTGGACGGATTTAAAAAAATCTTTCACTATTTGAATGTTACATTAGCGCTGAGTAACATAGGCTATATTAAAAAAAACGTATTCACTCGTGCGAAGCTGGGGCGGGCCGCTAGTGTTATTTAAATATCATATTTTCTTAATAGTTCTGTGCGCAGTTTGTCTATTTAACTAGCTACTTTCATACTATCCTGTCATCATGGTCTGCTGGAAGAAATCTTTTTTTAGAGATAAGCTTACCTGTACTATTGAGATCCAAACTGTTAACCATTGTAAATGTTTATTTGTGTACGAACTACTAAATTAAAATTTAACGGGATAACGGGTTTGTTGCCTTAAATAAAAAAATAATTAAAAAAAACAGCTTGGAAACAGGTCTTGTATTCAACTGTTGCTAAAGACAAATCAGTTGCTGACCCTTAATTTTGGTAATAAAAGGGAAAAAATGTCGATGACTGGTTCCGGTCTAACCCTGGTTCCACTATTCTATTTAAAATGTACCTTGAACGTATTGGTGCCGTTTACGAACCGGTTGTGCGCACATATCTCCAATTATCCGTTGTTTAGTTACATCGTTGTCTGGTTAATGAAGTGTCGTGTTATATATAGACGTACGCCATGCAACGACCTCTCGTATGAACGAGTAGCAGGATGAGTCAGCACTCATGTCGTTGTTACAAAAGTTACACTTGTCTAAACATACGATATGGTTCATTGTATAAAGAAGAACTAATTAACAATAATAGTTTTATTTTTATTCCACAATGTGGCAGCACTTGGCTTTTATCGCACCTGATTGTGTGACGCTAAGGCCGGAGGTGGAACTTCTCTAGGAACCCTCAAGAGAACTGGGTATGGGTAGGATGGTGTTGGACGTCTTATCACTAACCTTAGGAACACAGCAATGCTACTAATATTGTTGTTATAGCGACAGCTTTAGATCATCTAACTAGGGGCGCTACGCATCTGGAACTCTCCTCCTCTTCTATCGGCAACCATCATCCACCCTTTACCTTTCTAGCGGTTTCTGAAGATGACGTTAAGAAGAGCCTACTAGCCATTTCCTCTACTTCCATAGGCGATGATAACATTTGCTCAAAAATTATAACTCCTATCCTTTCATCAGTCCTTCCTGTACTTACCCATATCTTCAATTACTCCTTGAGGGACTGTTGCGTATTTCCGTCTGCTTGGAAAAAAGCCCACATTATTCCATTACCGAAAATCCCTAACCCTTCTCTGCCCTCACACTTTCGCCCTATTTCAATCCTGCCCTTCCTCTCCAAAGTGCTCGACCACATTGTGCATAAGCAATTATCCTCTTTGCTCCTTAGGAACAATATTCTCAGCCCTTACCAGTCTGCTTTCCGCCCTGGACACAGTACAGTTACTTCCCTATTTAATGTGACTGATGACATTCGTTGGGCAATGGAAAATAAATCGCTAACTATTCTGATACTACTGGATTTTTGTTGCGCTTTTAATTCTGTCGACTTCGATCTCCTCCTTGGGGTTCTCCGCTCTCGTAATGTCACTCTTCACCTGCAATCTCCTGGTTTAACTCCTACCTTAGAAGCCGCTCGCAGTGTGTCCGCCTCGATGAGACCTCCGAAAGGTGCGATCTTGCCGCTGGCGTCCCTCAAGGTGGTGTCCTGTCTCCTCTACTGTTCTTCGTCTTTATTAACTCTATCTCCAGAGTTATTTTTTCTAGCTTTCACCTTTATGCAGACGACTTGCAGCTGTACCGTCACTTTACTCTGGACGAAACTAACTTGGCTGTTGCAGTCATAAACGAGGACTTGGACCGTATAAGTGCTTGGGCTAACTCATTCGGCCTTTTGGTTAATCCCAACAAATCGTAGGCCATTGTGATTGGTAGTAGGGGAATGCGCAGCCGCATTAACTTTGCCGTGATTTCAAGTGTGGTTTTCGATAGCGTACTGTTCCTTACACTGACAAAGTCAAGAATCTAGGAGTCATTATTGATTCTAATGGGCTATGCATGTCGCTGAAGTGTAACTAAGTCAAAGAAAACAGTTGAAACTCCAAACCAGTTCGTTCTTCTGTTTTCTACTTGATTATCACTGTTTATTACCTACGTATGTCGTTACATCTTCCATATGTAAATGAGCATGCAACAATAATTATATTCTCAATAATAAATAGAGAAAACATTGTATTTCTATAACTATATTCGGTAATGGTGTTTTATGTTGTTGTAAACTGTCAATACTAAAATAAAATACTGTATCTGACAAGAGCTTTTCACCGTGTATTAATATAAATAAAAAATCATGTATTGTAACGTCTTACGTTTTTCGCGCCAACTTTCAATAGCCAACCCTAGCTAGCTGCGGTGTTGAAAGAAAGTCTTAGTTGAAAACTTATTTTTATTTTAACCCTTTTCGTTATCGTAATTCAATACATCATGTAGAGAGCTAATGTAGAGTTATTTAATATTGTTTTGAAATACGAAAATGTCTATTCATTTGATTTAAATGCGATTTTTAATCGTTCATCATCAGCTCATTTTTCTGTTCCCACTGCTGGGGCACGAGCCTTCTCTATGGATGGATAGGGAGAACGGACAATAAACCACCACGCGGGCGCAGTTGCTAATGCAGCCGGGACCAACGGCTTAACGTGCCCTCCGAAGCACGAAGGAGCTCGAGATGATAAAGTTTTGGTCACCCATCCGATGACTGGCCTTTGCGAAAGTTGCTTAACCTCAGCACTCGCAGACCGGGCGCGTTAACCGCTGCGCCATCGAGCTCCTCGATCTCCTTTTAATCGTTATTATCACCATAATCATCAGCATTATGTTCTTACTATTGGGCTCAGGCTCACCCAGGGAGAGAGAAGCTTTCCACGCGGGGAGATCGGGCTATAACTCACCATGCTGCTGGTAAAATGCGGTTTAGTTGGCTTCTGACTGGAGAGATCTTACTACAAACTAAGTATAGACAATTAGTATAATTTTTTCTTCTATTTTCATTTGAATGTTAAACACCTGTCATTAAAGAGTGAAACAAGTTGTTATGAATTAATTATGAATAAAAATCTCAATCGGTTGACATTTGAACTGAGCGCGATTGCCAGTCAAGGTCAGTCGGTTCGCTCGGTAGATAATGACAATAACGCGTCGCTTATAGAGAGTGGCCTTGAATTTAAAGCACGTGGCAACACTAACACTATGCTAATTCTTATGTGTGTTGCCTGTAGCGCTACGTAATAAAAACGGGGCGTTTGAGGCGTATTTTGCATGTTCGAAAAAATATTACTATAATACAAGACGTTTTCTAAACGTAGTTAGCTGTACATCAGTTCATTTAAAACGGGCAGCACTATTATCTAAACACCAATAACGAATTCTAAATATTAAACATATTCTGTGAATTGAACAAAAATTCTTAGATAACAATAACATAACCTAAAAATGTAGTGCCATGCGTGTATCCGACGAATAGGTACAGACAGCATTAAAAATCAAAACAAATCAGTAAAATTTGTCTTAACACACACGTGTAGTGAACGCATATATTCATCGAGTATATTTTTGCTTATATCCAAAAGTTTATAAAGAACGTACATTGTCTTTATTGAAATAGGGTTCTTTTTTACTTGAATACATATAGATGTGACCTCGATGATATTGTGATTATACTAATTCATTGGATTCACGCGTGGTTACACATTTTATAGGTTACCTACCTATATCATTGTTGACGTCTTTATTTTATCTGCCGAATGTTCGCATACTGTTAGTGTTGTGTTCAAAACGACCACAGTCGTGTTTTAGTAGTCGAAAATCGTCGCTCCATCTAGTCTGAGGGAGTCTTACTAAAAAGGGTAATGACACCAGTGTAACTGTGTGCTTTACAAATAAACAAAGATTGTATGGACCGAGTTATACCGTGTTTTGTCTCTTTCACTCTAATTTGAAATGACGTTTACATAAAAGGAACAAAACACGGAATACCTATTCGGACCTTATTGTTTGTTTATTTGGACGGCACTTAATTGGTAAAAAAAAGTAGTGGTAAAAAAAATGGTAAATGATGGCCGAATTTCATCCAAATTCATTCAGTAGTATTTTACGTGAAAGAGTAACAAAGATCCATCCATCCATACTTACAAACTTTCGCGTTTATAATATTAGTAGGATATGTTAGAGCGCCATATAATTTTCAATAAACGATTTATTTGTGTTATCGAGTGTACTTGCCTATTTAAGGACGCTTAGCTATCATGTCCTTATGATATTAGGACCATTATTAGGTCATGTTGCTAATAGGACGAGGTGCTCACAGATCTTTTTGCTTTTAGGACATTGTGCTCATAGGACGTTTTACTCAAATGTCCTTCCGACACGAAAGGTTAAGTCCAATGTCCGACATAGTTTTCGTCGCAAAAAACTAAAATCAGTTGCCGACCCTAATTTTTAACGATTAAAGGACAAAACGGTCGATCAATGGTTCCTGGCGAGCACCGGTGCCTCTACTTTAGTTATTATATATAGTCGCAACTTTCAAAGTCAGGCCACTGAGATATGACCTATTAATTGCTCAAATTACTCTAACACTGAGATATTTAAGGTGTTATAAAAAAAGCAAAATCTAGGCTCCGTTTCTTCTCCTCATTACACAATAGCTATTGATTGACAGAGAAGATAACTACAAACTCAAAAACAGAAAGGGATTAAATTAAGCAACGTGTAAGCATCTTTTCAACAACACAATTTCGGTCAACAACCTCATTCTAATAAGCATTACACAAAAGCTCGTTATCACGAATAGAATGACGTCAAAAATGCGCCTAATGACCAGCAAGTAGGACGCGAAGCCGGCTGACAAAACGAACGCTTATTGTTTTGAAATGTCTATGGCAGAGTGCCATTACACACCAGTCTTTACAATTTAACGATAGTACACACGCCTGCACATCAACCTACCACAAACTGTCAAATTTGCTCAATAGACTTTGAACTTTATTACTAAGTAGTATGGTTGAAAATGTATTGAAGAAATTTGTCAGGTTTGGGTAGGTTGATGTGCAGGCGTCTGTACCTACTTATTAAGTTTTAATAAATGATGAAAAGAAACTTAGGTACCTAAGTAGTGGCACCAGCAGTGCTCGACAGGAACCATTAATCGACCGCGACCCGCCTAATGGTAACCGGTTGCTGAAGCCTATGACGATATACCACTTTAAGAAACGCAATTTTTTATTTAAATTAACTTTTTATAAATAATATTTTGAACGTCATAGTCTAAGGCCATAGTCTTGTAACGAGAAGAAGAAGCTAGCAACTCGGCAAGGGCTATTTTTTTCCTTCGGCACAGTGTAACAATATTTAATTGTAATAAGTCAACGTAGGTAGGTACACGTGTTACAAACAATGAAAAACAAAACTTGATTACGCTCATAATAATAATTCTCCGTGCACTATTGTGTACGTAAAACTATATAAAAATATATTTTTTTCATTATCGTTTGCAATATAACTAATGTCACCTTAAATTTTTCCTTATTATTGTTTTCAAAGATTACGCGCAATTTACACATTGAAATGAAACAGTTAATACGGATTTATCGCTTTTGTTATAGAAGGGTTCGAGATAAGGAATAAATAATAGTTATTATGTTGAAATAACGTTAGTAGTTAACTTTCATAATATGTACCAGGGTGCCTATTGCGATTTTTATTTGTCATTCGATCTCGTCAACGAAAACGTATAGATAGATAGTAGAACATTGAAGCAGCGCTTCCTGGTGATAAAGTATTAGGGTATAGATTTGCTTAACGATTTCTAAAACTCGAACTTCTAAAACACGAATTCTAAAACAGACATCTGCATAATGGTGATGGTCATACCTAGAAGTATATTGCTTACCGAATTCTAAAGTTCGCATTACTAAAACATGAATTCTAAAACTGACATCTTCACATTGGTGGTCATACCAACAGGTATATTCCAATAGGTAGTTGAAATGATCCTGCAGCAGAAGTAGAAAGGTTTCGAGGTTCGAGCCGAGCACTTATTCAATTTATGTCGACGACGCTATAATAGCGATTGCTACAATTGGTTCAGCGCCATCTGTCGACGTTATTCTTAGTTATAAAAACGGAAATAAATACCACTACGCCCCGCCCGTAACTTTACTGGATCAAACTTAAAAATAAAATTATAGTTGCAATAATTATTAAAATTTTGTTTATTTGTCTGATTTTCTTTTTATTATTTTCTATACAAAAATAATATTCCTTGTGACAACCCACACTATCGACTACTGTAATAAAATAATTTGCGATTATTCTGTACAATTTGCCTAGGTTCGATTCAAAGTTTGGTATGAGAGTTGTAGTAAATTCAACGCTAATTATTTAGTTTCGAAGAAATAATCTTTTTTCAATATCTCTCTTAATATTTAGCGATATTTCAAAGTTTCAGATTTCCTCATGCTGCCCTATTTGCATTGCTCTCCATCAGGACTAGTTATTTCGTTGTAATAACTTCTCATGCGGAGTCATTAAAAAGGGTTTAAATAATGTTATATGTACACACGCCTGCACGTCAACCTACCCAAAACTGTCAAATTGCTTCAATACATCGTCAACCTTAAGCCTTAAACATAAAGTTCAAAGTCTATTGAGGAAATTTGACAGTTTGTGGTAGGTTGATGTGCAGGCGTCTGTACCTCTATTTAAAAAAGCAAAATTAGAAAAAGAAACGCTTTAAATAACTTTTTTAATCCGTACCGTATTAACGTTTCCTTTCCCTTCTTTTCCAGGAACAAGGATTGTGTACGAGAGATCGTTCATGATGTCTTTGAGACAGTCCCCGATCTCGCAAACCCCACCGAAGTGTACGTTGCCCGCGGCCCTCCTAAGGAACCCGGGTTCCGTACCACACAGCCAGAGCCCTGTGAGGGACACTCGCTCCAACTCTATCTCCTTCGACGAATCCCAGGAGACATTCAGCATGGATCTCTAAAATTAGATATAAGTAAATATAGTTGACTTTCCAAAGCTGATACTGCGCAATATAATTTGTAATAAACTACTTTTAAAAACAAATTTAATTAAAACCCATTTAAAAGACTTTAGGCTGTTGTAGCGGTACCAAGAATTTTGAGTTTCAAATCTCAATAGTGTGTTGGTATGGTAGTCTGATTTCAACATTATGCCTATGGGAAATTTGTCAAAATCAGGACACCGTCACACAATGGTAGACCCTTAAAGTAGCTGAATTGAGGTCCAAAAAAATGTTGAAGCTGATAATTGGTGGTTATATTACCTCTTTGGATTGCCAGGCCAATTTGGAGGCCCGTGTTCATAAAAAAAATCCCTGGTTAAAAAAGGCTAATATGCTAAACTGCCAGCCTTCTTGTCACCGGAGGCCTGTTTAAGGCGAACACTTATATAACTTGTTGAACTATGGCTACGCTATTTATCGCCAGTCACATGCGATTTGATATGTCCAGACGTTATCGTAAATGAAACGTAATGAAAACGTTCAATTTATGTTCCTCGCTCTCATGCGCAGTGCGACGTATTTGTTTTGGAATGTGTAATAAATTGGCTGAAATTAGTTTTATTGTATTAAAAGAAATATCTAATTTGTTCGGCCGACACAAAATATGTTTAAGCTTGTTGTAAATTTACGGCGCGACTGAAAACGCGTTTAAAACGCTTTCCTTTGCTACGAATAAAAAATAATAAAAAAAAAAACAAAAAAAACTATAAAATGTACAAAATATTATAAAATTCAAAAATTTATCAAAATTTTTCTAATGGAATGAATGTGATTTCGATTGTTATTGTTCTAAAAAAGTAGCAAAGGATTATTGTAAATATTTTAGCTATAGAGCGTTTGACGCGACTACCCAAATGCTTGGGTTTTTAGTATTTTTATTGATGTTTTTCGTATATATGAGAGCAATGTGCCATATACAAGAGAAGTGAATTTACGACTGATTTTCTTCTTAAATGGTATTGCTAAGATTATTGTCATATGCAATCTCAAATCGAAGGCTGTTGTCTAAGATACTTGAGAAAATCGTACTTAGGTGCATTTTGATTATTAAGGTTTTTGCATGCTATGTTACTTCACATTCTAATCATGTTGAAGCTGTTATAGATAAACTATACAGCTTAGGCCCGATTTTTCAATCCTCAGTTAAGTTCGTGTTCTGTGGTTTTATCCAACGAAGAATATTGTCATTTTGACATATTTTCTAAGGAGAATATGTCATTATGTCAAAATAAATATATAAATTTTAATAATATATAAATTTCAATAAATAAATTTTAACTGACAGTCCTTAGTTGTTATTGGTCACAGATATTTAAAAAAAAGTATAATCGAATGTTGAATAAAATAAAATATATGTTTTGATAATTTAAATAGAGTTACTCACTGTATCGTAGATTTCAAAAGATATATTATTATGGTCATAAATGTAATACAAAAGTATAAATTTTAGTTAAAAAAAAGTAGTGAGATTAACCTTGCACAAATGTTAATGGTAAATACCAGTTATAATATAATATTAAAATGCTTTGCCTTGAGAAATTATTGAAAGTTTGTTATTAATTCAATTGTAATCTAGGTAGGTATTCAACCCTTTTGACTTTCTGGGTTTTTAAATACTAAATGTAGTGATAATAAAATGTTAAGTTCAGTAATTTTCAAAGGCATTTAACGTTGTCATTCTAAAAGTACATTTTACTGTGTCTCTTTGTGTTATGTATGTTACATGTAGGTATGGAGCAATGTGTATTTTCCGTATATGTTTTGAATATACAGAAACTGTTGGTATGTGGTATTATAGTTTATGCGACTGCCAGTATAAAAATAAAAAGTTAAAAAAAATATGCATAGTTTCCTTTTGTTTTGGTTTTTATAATTAAAGAACTGCACTAGCTGATATTAAGTAAGAAAATAAGGTTAACAAAATAAACAGAAAAGGATAGCAATAAGGCAACTATCAATATACATATAAAACGAAGAGTCCTGCCTCAATCACTGATCCAACGCCCTCCCAAACCCTTGGATCTAGAAAGCATCAGCTTTCCAATTTTTCAAATATGGCCGGCCGTGCATTTTTCAAAATTAGCACGGGATCACGTAGTACTAATGTGGTGGTAAGCGATCGTTAAATAAAAATTTTCCAATTTAATTACCAAAGGTTATTATTTAATAGAATAACGAAGTTAAAACGAACCGCTTAGAATTAAGGAACGATTTTTCAACTGTCGGTATATCCATAAGACAGTGTGAATACAAAACGCAAATGATTCGATATATATGTCGTATATTAGACAGACAAATAAGTTTTTCTAATGATGGCAATAACAGGCCGATTTAACCATTCCTAAAAAACCGGCCAAGTGGGTGTCGGGCCACGCGCAGTGTAGGGTTCCGTAGCCCATCTCAATAATGCGGACTCTGAGAAGAGGGCTTTGATGAGCATTTATTTAATGTAGATACTACCGGTTTCACACACCTGACAAAGTTATTTAAGTAGTTCCCAATGAGGAATTTGTACTGCGCCAAGTACCTTTTGTAAGTTGGTCGACTGTTACTCGTGAACATGTAAAGCCTACTTAGCTGTGATAGTTTTCCTTTTAACTTCGTCATTTAGACAACTACCGTGAATTTTTTCACGTATCCAAAAACAACCATTTGACTGGCTAGGGGGGGACACTTGACTCTAACAAAATTTTGCATTTTAAAGCTTAATAGTTCACAAACGGATGCCTCAATCAAAAAACTGTTACCACAAACCAGCAATATTTTTAAAATTGCTATCCAACGACAGCCCACACTGTGGGGTTCACAAGAAAACAAAATTACATCCCCACTTCACGTGTAGGGGAAGTAACATAAAAAAAATTTTTTCAAAATTTTACCCCACCGCTTTGATGGCGTGATTGATATGCCAAATTACAGCTTTCTAGTACTAAGAGTATATGAGCTAGGCTGGGGACAGACAGACAGACAGGCAGACAGACGGACATGGCGAAACTATAAGGGTTCCTTGTTGACTACGGCACCCTAAAAACGGGTGTTATTTAAACGGTTAGCAAAGTATTCGTATGTTTGTTAGCAAAAAAATGTAATCGTTTAGCTAAAACAGCTAGTTGGGCAACAATTTATGGTCGGCAAATATTTCTAAATCAGTCTGCAACTTATATCATTCGGAACAGTTGTCTTATGCCGCTCCCCCCTTCCGTGACTGGGAAAAAATAATTAACTTAACCTAACCAACAGTAATTATGCTGACCGATTGTATAATTCTGCTGACCAAATAATAATTTTGCGTTACAACTATTTAATTTGAAAACACATAAATTATTTTCCATAAAAACACACGCACTGAAAAACACCTGCTTTTTTTTGGCGAGTTTTTGATTTCGATTTCAATGATGGAGGCCTTTGCCCAGCAGTGGGACAGTTATAGGCTATTTACTTTTTTTGTGGATATTTATGGTCTTTTCAGCGTCACCGGAAATTATGGACTGTACAATAATACCCACCAACCAGCATTTGGCCTTAATCTACCAGTGTTAAAGATTATATTTCATGTCCACACGCGTGTGCCCAGTATAGGGACACTTATAGATATACATATGTATACTAACTCATTAACAACTAACTTATTATATAATAAGTTGATAAGGATATGAGTATATTTATTAAACAATAATAAAGGAAAGCTTGATAACAACGTTATTAACCGTATTGACATCATGACACGATGTTGTACGAATAACACGGTGATTCGTGATAAGAAATTGAGGTGCTACAAGATAAGATAACAATTTATATGCCTAAAATATATAATAACAGATAGGTGAAGGCTACATGGTACTACATAAGTATTGCTATTTTATATTTGTAGGTACACATCAATGTACCTACACATATTTCTATATGTTTCTATGTCAAGCAGTGTACTAGTATAAGCTGAAGATGAGGAACACAGTTCGCAGTTTAATCATCATGATCATCACCAACTCATTTTATGTCCCCACTGCTGGGCCAGTAGTCTTTCTTAATTACTTAAACTAATTAAAACCGGAGTAACGGGGGCACTGGTGACCTGTAATACGGGTTTTATACAAAAACCTATCTCAGGCTCCAGTCTCTCACATAACGGTTGTTATACACTCGGCGTCAAAAAATCGCACCTCCACGAAAATAACTATCAAGCCTTATCAACCCTTACCCCACGTATGTAACCATACCGAAATTGGTGTCATTTCAAAGCCTAATAAAAAAACTTAAAAAATAACACAACAGTTTATTACAAACAAAAACTTAACACCACAAATGCAACTTTAAAAAAAAAGGCAATTTTGCTTTTCAAAAGGGCCGCTAGTTGCGCTACTTTTTGTGGGTATAAAAGGGTCAATAGAGGTTCACCCCGCTACACACGACTTTAAAGTTTATACTGACAGCCCTTACCAACTTGGCGGTTACAAAAGTAGTGTCAGATATACATACGTAAGCACATGGGACCATCTACGTCAGGTCATAACGCCGGATCAGGACGCACCGAAGCGCATTTTTCATCCGGTACTTTTATGACTAGTGTCTCGAGCGAGTTGCTCCGTGGACACGTATAGTCCACTACCTAATATCCAGATAGGTTACCGGAGCTGTAAGCTCGCTCACTTCTCGTTGCACCATAAGCACAACTCGTAGTACCACTGCTCGGGTCGTCAACTCTAAAGCCGACTACCAAATGTCTTCATTATCATTATTATTATTACTGTTATCCAAACTAGTACCGTAGATGTTGGAAGCCTATTCAATGAAAACCACCAAGCAGAACAACCAACTATGGACAACTCACGTGCCCCGCAGATCCTTTCGCTTCAGGCCACACCTAGACCGCTAATTGGACCCGCTCGCTGTGCACGAAATGGAAGTCTGGCCAGACCTCAACCAGCCAGACGAACATTCGTGGTGGCTATGTGGTTACAGCTAACCACATAGCCACCACGAGTCCAACCCGTGTCCGGGACCTGCGCGAAGACGCCCGCGAAGGCATAACTGGCAAGGAGCCTACGATTCGAACTCCCATGGTACCCTTGAAAAGACAGCCGGACCCGTAGTTCCAACTGCCATACCCTACCTATCAGGGTCAGTAGATAGGGACCAATCAATAGAGGTTCAATGGGGGTCATCGCTATCCAACCGTTAAAGAGGACATACGAGAAGACCGACTTTCAGGAGAAAAACGACTTTGAAGATAGATACCACTGCTGATGACGCCGCCCAAGTGATTGCACTACTGCAATCAGCGATGCGGCAGTGTTATCTTGCTCGGCAACTGAACTTAAGCCGTTTTTTGGTTCGAAAAGTTTACCAACGGTTCCTGGAGACCGGTGGCTACGTTCGGAGGCATAGCTCTGGTAGACGTCGCTGCACCTCGGAGAGAGACGACCGATTCATTGTGTCGACGTCTTTGAGAAATCGGGTATCGATGCTATTGAGTTGTAACACCAGCTCCAGGCAACTCGCAGAACAACCGTGAGCTAGTCTACGGTAAGACGAAGACTGAGGGAGAAGAAGATAGCGGCTCGTAAAGCTGCTACGGGTCCAAAATTTACCGCAGCGCTTCGGCGAGTTCGCTTGCAGTTTGCTCGTGAACACGTCAATTGTTCCCTTGACCAATGGAGAGATGTTCTCTTCTCAGACAAGACGAGAGTCTGCCTTTTCTGCAACTATAGACGCAAAAAAGTGTACAGAAGACAGAGTAAACGTTTCACCCAAGCCTGCATCCAGGAGACGGTAGAATACGGGGGCGGATCTGTATGTTCTTGTACGGCACGTCGGCCGACGGCAAAATCGACCTTGATTGCGTTTCCCGGGCTCGAGGTCCTCGCGGGCAAGGGTCGCTGACTGCTCACCGGTACATCACAGAGATCCTGGAAGAGCATGTGGTCCCATATGCCTGTTTTGTTGGCGAGAGGTTCACACAGGTTCACACAGGAGGTTGCGCCATCGAGGTCCTCAATTGAAAACAGACCACGATTCCACCAGAATAAGATTTCAGTTATTTTTTGGCAATGAAAACTGTTTCGAATACATAACTGGTGCCACTATCTAAATTAGTTAAAACGACCGTACAATCATGAGCATGTAAACACTTTTGATTAGTTTTGACTCTTATTCCATTGCTTTAAGAGTTACATTGTTGAGTTTTTTGATAGTACCTATAAAATAATAATAATAAAAATAAAAATAGCTTTATTTTTCAATTACATTTTACATGGTATTGTGACACCCCAGTAAGTAATGTAATACTCGTATTAGGGGTGACTCACTCTTTCCCAGGACAACATTGAAAATATAAAAAAAAACAAAAAATATGAAGAAAAAGGAGCGTGTGTGTGTGAGGGTGTGATTGATATGTGAGTGAGTATAGTAGGTAGTAACTACCTTTTATTTTCGTTAATGAATCTGAGGGGTGGTGAAGTTGTTGATTCATTCTGAACTGAACTTTTTTTGCGGCTAACTCCCGAATCGATGACTGCAATGCACAGCCACCTACAATTTCTCACTGTGGCCACAAAATGCCCGATTTTAAAATCAGGCAGTGTGATGTCCGTGCGGAGTTGAGTCAATCGATGTCCGGAAAGCTAATGGCCCTGATGGCATCCCACCAATAGTCCTAAAAATGTGTGCAGCGGAGTTGTCCCCCGTGTTAACGCGCCTATACCGTCTCTCGCTCTCTTCAGGTTGTGTGCCGGAATCTTGGAGAGAGGCCAATGTGCAACCGGTCCCCAAAAAAGGAGATCGGTCAGATCCTTCGAATTACCGCCCCATAGCCGTAACTTCAGTTTTGTGCAAAGTCATGGAGCGCATTTTAAATAAACAACTTGTCCACTACCTAGAAGAACACTCCATAATTCACGATCGCCAATACGGGTTTCGGCCGAAGCGGTCAACGGGTGATCTTCTAGCGTACGTTGCACATCTCTGGGGTGAGGCTATTGACAAGCGTGGTGAGTCGGTGGCTGTTAGCCTCGACATAGCCAAGGCATTTGATCGGGTCTGGCACAAAGCTCTTCTCTCCAAGCTTCCGGCATACGGTCTGCCTGCTCAGTTCTGCAACTGGGTCGCTGGCTTCCTGCATGAGCGTAGAATCCGTGTCCTGTCTGATGGATGCGCATCACGGCTCATGTCAGTAAATGCTGGTGTCCCTCAAGGTTCCGTTCTGTCCCCCACGCTGTTTCTTCTGCATATCAATGATATGCTTCCACTTGGAAATATTCATTGCTATGCAGATGATAGTACAGTGCACGGTGGGTATAACGGTCACCCTGCGGCTGGGCGAGTCGAGACTGAAGAGAAACGAGTGAATCTTGTCATTGAGCTCAATCGGGTATTGGACCTCATATCTAATTGGGGCTCCAATAATCTGGTTGAGTTCAATGCCAAGAAAACACAGGTGTGTGCGTTTACGGCCAAAAAGTCACCATTCCTTCCTCTTCCAACTCTTCAGGGCACATCTCTAAGCCTGCAGAACAATATCAACATGCTCGGTATGACGATTCGCTGCGATCTGAATCAAAAGGACTATATCGAAGCCGTGATCAAAACAGCCTCACGAAAACTCGGTGTCCTGAACAGAGTGCGGCGATTCTTTACGCCTGACCAGTTGTGTCTTTTGTACAAGACACAGGTACGGTCTTGCGTGGAGTATTGCTCGCACATCTGGGACGGTTCCGCAAAGTATCTTCTCGATGCCTTAGACGGATTGCAGCGTCGCGCTGTACGTATTATCGGCAATGCAGAGGTAACTAATACTCTCGAACACCTGCAATTGCGTAGAGATATAGCGTCACTCAGCGTCTTCTATCGCTTATATCACGGCGAGTGCTCTGAAGAACTCTTTGACCTTATCCCACCTTCTCCCTTCCTCCATAGGAGTACACGTGCTGCTCTCCGGTGTCACCGCTTCACTGTCACACATATCCCATCGCGCACAAAGAAATTTGGTGACTCGTTTCTTTGTCGCACCTCCAAAAGATGGAATAGTCTACCAGCACATGTTTTCCCTCTTTCCTATGATATGGGGTCCTTCAAACGAGGCGTGAAGAAGCACCTTGTGGGCCGGCAGAGTGAGGTTGACTGATGCTGCGTTGTTTTCACGCTGCACCAGTTGTCTTCGCGTCTGGACTCCATTTCCACTTAACATCAGGTGGTGTGGAGTCATTTGCCGTGCTAAGTATAAAAAAAAAAAAAAAAAAAAACTGAACTACAGTAAAGGACGAAATAATAGGGGTCAAAGTATGAAATTGCCGTTTTATTGTATTAGGTACTTCGAATTGACATAGAACCCTCATGGTTTGAGATTTTTGAATGAAACTTTTTTCACATGGTACCTAAGAAGTTCTTATTTTAAAAAATGTTCAACATTCGATTATCGACTTTCAGTTGTTTTTTTATTCAGCTTAGACAAGAAAGATGGATACTTCGAAAATTAGAGTTATTTTTGAATACGAGTTCCGACGCGGAACTAACCAGGCAGAAACAGCTCGCAATATCAATGTTGCGTTTGGAGAGGGGACTGCTAATGAACGCACCGTGCGATTTTGGTTTAAACGCTTTCGTGATGGAAACTTTGATTTGAAGAACGAACCACGTGGAAGACCGCCCACACAGGTGAATAGCAATGAATTGAAAGAGATGGTGGAAGCCGATCCGAGCCAAACTACCCAGGAATTAGCGGCATGGTTTAACGTTACCTTACCAACAATATTGACTCATTTGCGTCAAATCAATAAAATAAAAAAATATGACAAATGGGTGCCTCATGATTTGACTGATCTGCAGAAAGAAACGCGTGTTGAAACTTGTGTTGCCTTGTTGAATCGATACAGAAATGAAGGAATATTGGATCGAATTGTGACATGTGATGAAAAGTGGATTCTTTACGATAACCGTAAGCGAAAAATGCAATGGCTGACCCCAGGTCAAACGCCGCAACAGTGTCCTAAAGCAAAGCTTACCAATAAAAAGGTAATGGTAACTGTTTGGTGGTCTGAGCATGGTGTTATTCACTATAGCTTTCTCCGATCTGGTCAAGCAATAACGGCAGATGTCTACTGTGCCGAACTTCGAACAATGATAGCAAAACTAGCAGTGAAACAGCCCCGACTCATGAATCGATCTTCACCATTATTGCTCCATGATAACGCGAGACCTCATACAGCACGAGAAACCGTTTTAACTCTAAAGGAACTGCAATTAGAAACCATTCGTCACCCTCCGTATTCGCCAGACCTTGCTCCAACGGACTACCATTTTTTTCGTGATTTGGACAATTTTCTACGTGATAAAAAGTTTTCTTCTCTGGAGGCAGTACAAAATGCTTTCACACAGTTTGTCGTATCTAGATCACGAGAGTTCTATCGCAAAGGCATAAATGACCTTCCTATTAGATGGCAGCAATGTATTGATAATAATGGTAATTATTTTGATTAAATAAATATGTTAAATTAAAAAAAATCTAATTTTAATTTTTCAGTACAAATCGGCAATTTCATACTATAACCCCTAATACCTACTTCACTTTATATCAGGCAATTTGCATTCCTTTGTCTTAAGAAAAGATCCATGTAAGTTGAACACGAGACAGACAAAAAGAGCTGAATAAAATACTCTCCGTACCTACTTGTAAACTTTTTGCACACACCCGCAATCAGTCTTTTTTGTTTACTCTCCAATCACAGAGGTCATTCAACCCCACTGCATATTTCAAAACTGCCATTTCGTCTCATCCATATTTCTAGCGTCATAAAGTCCAATATTGGTTAGGCACTACCCCCTATTCCACCCTCTCCCGCCGACGACGCCACATAATCTGTCTGGAACTAATCGTTCCTGATGTTTGGTGCGTGACAATAACTGGATTCGACTGGTAGGTAAGGTAATGAAGCGTGCTGCAGAAACTGTATGACTAAAGAATTATGGCTGCGCCGTCACTCATTGTACCTACTTATTTATGCTTTTTAATGCTGTGACGTAGCTGTTGATAATTTAATATAAAGATGAAAGTCGATTGGACAAGGCCCTTATTTAATAATGTTTAATGAGTCTTTCTTTTTAAAATTTAGTTTAGTGGTGTGAATTTTTAATCTTACCTAGTGGTGGATGGGAAATTGAAAATTACAAAAATTTAATTATACAATGTTTTGTGGTGCGATCAGCAATGAAAGTTGCTATCTGCTTACTTTAAAGTGCTTTAGTACTGTCATAATAATTTTATTATTTTAGTTGACAAGTCAACACTCAAGTATTCAGTTGGTAACTTTCAATGCTGACTGTAGGTGCGTGTTTATATACTGAATAAGAATAATTTAGTGTCAAAATAGCTTCAATATGTACATAATTGATCGAAGCGAAGCGAACTAGTCACCGACCGGCGTGTTAGAATATGGATAGGAGAATAACACAGATTCATATAAAATTTAGATCTTTATAAAGAAAAGTTATCATGGAATAGGAATAGTTATCTCTCTATGAACTGAAGAATCACTTTACCACTGGAATCTAAGCATGGAACGTTGGTAAAATTATGACAAAGATATTTCAGACGCAACAACACAATGCAAGATTTAACTTAATAAATGCATTCATGAAATAACAACTATAATTTATTTGTCAACGAAACTTATTAGAAGAGATACTTTAAAAAAATCGGTTCAGAGCTTGTGATCTACGATGCAACCGACAGACCGAAAAGGGCGACAAACTCATAACACCCTCTTTTTCATCGGGAACGGGGGTTAAAAAAAACCCTTAACAGGACAGACATGCGAAATAGTGAAATAGGGGTGAGCTTTTGAATCTTACCGGTGATTTCAAAACTTAAGACAAAAAGTTAACATAAAAAGTTATTTATTTCAAAAATATTTTTTTTCTTGAACTGATACCTTGCTACTACTAGTTTATAGTTTTTTCATTTCTTTTTTCTGCAAAGCGAAGTTCTTGATCTTCATCTTAAATCAGGCGTTAAAATGCCTAACAAATTTAATTAAAATAATGTAATGTTAATTCCGCTTGCTCATTTGTTTGTAAAGCTTGTAGGTATGCAGCACGCAAGCACCGATCTCACATTCTCAAATAACTCAAAATTATACATGGAGACCCATCTCTCACCCCTCCCCCCTCCCAATTCCTACTCCCTCGTCAAGATCCAACTCCTTCCTCAAGGCCGGCAACGCATCTGCGAAAACTTTGGTTTTGCAGGTGTCCATGGGCGGCGGTGATTACTTTCCATCATGTGACCCGCTTGCTCGTTTACCTCCTTTTAACATAAAAAAGCAAACATGCACACGAAGATGAGCCTTATGATGTGTGACAGTAAGAGGCTCACTAGCCTCATGATTTACAGGGGAACAGGGGGCCTACCACCTAACTCTCGCTATCGCTATCGCGCTCTATAGTTCATCATAGCGTCATCTTGTCATTTCGAAAGCGATATGAAAGCAATATGAAAGCAATATCGAAAGTTGTAGCCTGTATATAACTTTCGATATTAAAAAAAATAAAAAATATCCATGGTAGCCATTTCCGCCATTTTTTTAAAATCACATCGTTTTGTATATTTACTTTCAATCAATCTGTATTTTATCCCATAAGTTTAACTGCTCAAAATCTCACCATACAAACTAACAACGTTTAGTCCAAATTACAGTTTCGTTCATAAAATGATTTCTCCAATCCTCCAATTAAAGTAGTTCATATGCGGCCATTTTGAAGGGACAAATCACATTTTGAACGAAAACCATAATGTTTGACAGTGACAGTTGTAGGTTATTTCCGATAATAATAATTTCTCTAATATATTGTGGTTTTAGAAAACAAAGTATGCAAAAGAAAATGACAACATTTTTTTCCTTAAATAAAAAAAAGATGTTCTCATTTCAAGATGTTTAATTCAAAACAATTTTTGTCCATAAAAAAAAATTCAAATAGTGATTTGTCCCTCCAGTTCATGCAGAACAAGTTTTGTCCATCTTGTATTTCTTAATTTTTCCTTCACAAGTTTGGCTTTGAAGAAAATAATATCAATTTAATCTAAAATATCACAATTTTCACAATTAAGTCCTAAGATCCTGAGAATTTAACAGTCAATTAAATAAAATTTTGATTTGTTTATATAATTTTAACGCAAATTTTGTTGCGAAACAAATTACAAAAACACAAATGTTGAAAAATTTCCTTAAGCAGGATTTGAACTTGCACCCTTCTGACATACCGGGTTTTCTAACTTCTGACATTCGGACTTCTGACGTACCGGTATGTCAAAAAGGTGCAGGTTCAAATCCTGCTCATGGAAAATTTTCAACATTTGTGTTTTTGTAGTCAATTAAATGTTTTTTCTGTTTACCCAACATATGAAGGCGATGGACAAAACACGGTTTGATTATTTGCTCCTCCTGTCAAAACAGAACGATGCTAACATTAATGTTTCTAAGGCGACAATTTAGTAACGGCGACCGTAAACCATCAACCAACGCAACGTTTCACACGGCTTGAAGAACCCTTTATGTTTGTCGCCGCCCCCAAAAAAGGCCGGTGCAAAAAAGCTCACTTCACTCAAGATCCCCAACAATTAAGGCACTGGTTATCTGATCTCTAGCTGCCGGACCACAACAATGCTACAAACATTGATGTTATGGCGACATACTTATATGTATAAAATGGTGGTCCTATCCTATTGTTGGGACATTTAATAGTTGAGTCACCTCTCCTCTCCGCAAGTCTCCACTTTAGTGGAGTCCGGGGCGTTAGACCACAGGTCGAGGGAGTTCTTATGGCCCTCCGTCCAATGTCAAAATATTGACAGTAGTCACGACTATCCATCAATATCATTCGAGACAACAGTATCGCATTACGTGCATAACTCGATAAACAAATAGGTTTTTATCAAGCGTGGGGCGAGTGGGGCTTCACTAACCACATTATGGTATCCTCGCGCTTGCGAAACGTGACCAATGATGCCCGCTGGCGCGTGCGATCGCGATTATCAAGCGACGTTTGTGTTGGTCATTCTGAGAATGGGTGACCGGTGAAGGATGGCTTAAAACCATAGTGTCGTGTAAGTCGAATATTTATGTTTTAGTATGCAGGTTGGTGTGTTCTAACGACTGACATCTTATTTATTTAATCTTAATTGCACAATACAATAAAATAAAGTACAAAAGGCGGACTTAATGCCAAATGGCATTATCTACCAGTCGACCTAAGGGCTAGGCAGAAAAAATGGTAAGCGGTGTGACAAAGAACGTAAATGAAACATATACTACATAAATTTATAATACTGAAATATACATATTAAGTGTTTTTTTTTTTTTTGGAGAGAGATTGCTGATTGCCGCTGCGGCATTTTCAGCTTCACCGGGCTTTTTGGGGGCGGCGAGGAACGTAAAGGGTCCCTCAAGCCGTGTGAAACGAATCACCTTCAGAGGTTATCTAGAGGGAACGGCATCGCGCACAAGTGCGCGTCCCCGTGCCCTACTAGATTCTCCGAAGGGTTCGGATCGGATCGGGGAGCGGAGCAACCCGAGGGCGCCTCTAAAGGCACGGACCTCGGCTCGGGTTGACCGGGCCGTGGAGGAGGAGAGAACCGACCAGGTACATGTCTGTACCTGGTGTAGAGCGAGTGTGAACCGGTTCTTCGTACCCTTGTTCTACGAGAACGGTGTCTTGGGCCTAAACTGGTGTGCATGTTTAGTGTATTCTGTAAATGTGTGCTGTCATTTAGAGGATCGGGCGGGGGGGCGTTCGCAACCGTTATGGGATCGTCGGGGTCATCTAGGACGTGCTTAGGACGCCTAGACATGAACCGTTTTGTTGGTGGAAGGCTTCCAACATTATAGTTGGCGGCCGCCACAACAAGCGGGTTAGGGTGGTGGGGGGCGTTATCAAAGTAACGTATGGAAACGTCCTTGATAAAGTCTTTGATAGTGGGAAGATCAAGATCGCGGTGGAGATCTACGTTGCGATAGTACCACGGGCAACCCGTGGCACCACGCATGAAACGGTTCTGGAGGGTTTGTAAGCGATACAAATAGGAGGGCGCGGAGTGCGCGAAAACTACGCTAGCGTAAGTCATGACGGGGCATATTAAGTGTATTAAAT
The DNA here is from genome assembly GCA_949315975.1 of Eudonia truncicolella. Taxonomy (NCBI): domain Eukaryota; kingdom Metazoa; phylum Arthropoda; class Insecta; order Lepidoptera; family Crambidae; genus Eudonia; species Eudonia truncicolella. The sequence goes on along the minus strand of OX438840.1, from coordinate 3,854,521 downwards.
AAAGTGATAATAATATAATATACATACTATAGAAAAAAAAAAAAAAAAAAAAACTTAAATAAAAATAGACTACATGAACATCTTACGGCAACAAACGGAACCAACGGCTTTACCTTCCAAAACACGAAGGAACTCGAGATGTTTTAGTTTGGTCACCCATCCAATGGTCTGCCAATGGTCAGTAAACTTGAGAGATAGTCAGTCAGTAACTATTTATCCGACTGTTAAACGTCATGGCAGCTTATTGACGTTTGCACCACACAACACCATAACTGCATAACTCGAGGGTTGCCGACCCTGACCTTACTTTCTTTATGCTCAGTTTTATTACTGGATCTCTATATCTTTTAAATTGAAATACAACAATGCACAGCATAGCATAGCACAGCACAGAAATACAACACTTTTTTTGGAGAGAGTTTACTGATTGCCGCTGGCCATTTTCAGCGTCACCGGACTTGGGGGCATGAAACTTAAAGGGTTCCTCAAGTCGTGTGAAACGAAACACCGTCAAAGGTTTTCTAGAGGGAATGGCATCACGCACTAGTACGTGTCCCAGTTTCTTACTAGATTGTTGGGGTTCGGATCGGATCGGGAGCGGAACAACCCGAGGGCGCCTTCAAATGCTAGGACCTCGGCTCGGGTTGACCGCGTCGTGGGGGTGGGGAGAAGCGCCTAGGTACATCTCATCATCATCAACATCTGTACCTGGTATAAAGCGCGTGGGAACGGGTCCGTCGTACCCTTGTTCTACGAGTACGGTGTCTTGGGAAGCGAGTGTGCATGTTTAGTGTATTCTGTAAATGTGTAGTGACATTTAGAGGATCGGGCGGGGAACACAACGCTGCTGCTTAGATGCAGACATCAATATGAACTTGCTCGGCCGCATCCAGATTCCAGAGATTGTTTCCTTTTCATCACCGGCTTATTTAAAGTAATTGAACTTATGGAACTGTATCATCTTCATAATAATATACTTTATGAGTCACACGCTAGTTTTAATAGAAATGCTTAATCACCCATTGTGACAAAGTGCTAAAATGATCGTTTTCTTTTTTAATACAACACACATAACACTGCGAATTCATGAATGAGATGAGTCTCGATTTATATGTGGCACGTGACGGGATAATAAAAATGTTTAGTTTTAGAGATCCGTTTCATTCAACTATTTTTTGTTGATTTATTAGTAGAAAAAAAGTTACCAAAAAAATATCATTTAACAAGTGTTGGTACAAAGGCCAAATAATAAATTAAACTAATACCTAAAAACCAAATTAGTTATTTCCAATAAATTTTAAATAAATTTTAAAGAAGGCATAAACTTCGACATATTATCTAATAACTTTCAAAATAACTAGGGAAACGAACTTAATAGTTAACTAATAAAAAAAAAAAACATTTGTAGGAGCCTAGTTTTAGTGGTTTCAGCCTCTGTCATTAACAGTGATCGGAATGAAAGAGGGTACAATATCTAAAGTATTGTTTTCTAAAGTTCACGCGCACACTATCACACTGAAATGAAACTACTGTTACGGATCCGCTCGCATTTATTTTAAACATTAATTTGATTTGTGTCGATGCTTATCCTGACGTTTCGAATCCTTTGCAGGCTCCGTGCCCGGTCAGTGTGTGCATGCCGTGCCAACGTGTAAGCAATACAGCACTTAGATTAACCCCCGTATTTATAAACGAGTAAAAGCTCGTACTGAAGCAAAGTAATTGCTTTAGTAAAATTTTATATTCTTTAGTAAACCGATGAAGTTAGAAACGTCAAAAGTTAGCATTCTTAGCCAAGCAATAGTCACCAATACCATTTTGTTGAAAGCAAACCACGTATTTCTCAGTACTGCACGAGCGGCGTAGGTAGTGAGCTCACGTCAACAGACAGACCGATCCGATCCGAACCCTTCGGAGAATCTAGTAGGGCACGGGGACGCTCACTAGTGCGCGATGCCGTTCCCTCTAGATAACCTCCGAAGGTGATTCGTTTCACACGGCTTGAGGGACCCTTTACGTTCCTCGCCGCCCCCAAAAAAGCCCGGTGAAGCTGAAAATGCCGTAAAGGCAATTAGCAATCTCTCTCAAAAAAAAAACAGACAGATTTAAGTTTTTTTGTGCCTCCTGTAAAATTAGACCTGATGGAGTTACGAGGTCTGACACTTTAGCCGACGTTATGTTTATTTTTGGATTTGACTAGTGTAAGTTTTGTTGGCTGTCCTATAAATAAAATGAAATGAAATAAAAAAATGAACCACAATCTCCTCTGACATCTAGGAGTTATATTGGTCGGGATAGATGTAGCAGCGTCTGCGGCAACGCCGGTCGCAGTAGATGGTTCAGCTCTTTGGTGCTCTGTTGGTGCTGTATTGCTGAAAATAGCCGAATATCGGCTAATTACTTATTGACTTGAAGAGCTCGATGGCGTAATGGTTAACGCGCCCGATCTGCGATTGCTAAGCATCTTTCGTAAAGGCCGGTCATCGTGAGAGACCAAACATTTTTTTCTCGAGCTCCTCCGTTCTCGAAAGGCACGTAAAGCCGTAAGTCCCGACTGCGTTAGCAGTCGTTAACAACCACCAAACTGCACTGAGCCCGCGTGGTGGTTTATTTCCCGTTCTCCATATCCATTAATTGGGAAGGCTTGTGCCCCAGCAGTGGGGCATTAAATGAGCTGGTGATGATGACTTACTTACTTATTTTTTTTTATTTTTTTCCTTTATTAAATATATGTCTTAAGGTTTTTTTTTAACAATATTTTATTTATTGTATTATTTGTATTATTACTTACTCAGAATAGTGTGTCTGTCAATGGTCTGCCAGCTCTGTCAAAAGTATTCTTAAGTTCATTGAATACAGACGCCTGCACATGAACCTATCCAAAACTGTAAATTTTCTTCAAAACATTTTCAACCATATTGCTTAGTACTAAAGTTTAAAGTCTATTGAGGAAATTTGACAGTTTGTGGTAGGTTTATGTGCAGGCGTGTGAACATTTGTTTGCGTTAATATGTCAATGGAACCCTTTGTTTGCGTAGCGTTCACGCAGTGTTTTTTACAATTATTTTTAATAAAATGATGTTTTACGTATTTGGTGAATTCGTATAGACATAAAGACAATATTGTGACGGTACATATCTATGGAGCATTGGATCAATAGCCCCAGTAATTTGTATTGTGTATCTCCCAAAATCTGTTTAAAAACAAAGGTTTTCTTACAAATTAGGGCATTATCATATTATTTATAGAACACTGATTTCAACTTCTAATGCGGCGATTTTATAAGCGTATATACACTTGCGTGCAATGGAATCGGGCACAGCGACATTTGCATCCGATTTGATCCGAACCCCTCGGAAAATCTAGTTGGGAACTATCATGCTTGCGCGATGCCACTTCCTATATTTAAAAACCCTCAGACGGTATTTCGATCACATGACTTGTGGAACCCTTTTAGTTTCTCACCCTAAAATGTCCAGTGGCCAGGCTATAAGCGGCCAACAGCGAACTGTCTCCCAAAAACCAAGCCATTTTTATACAAACAAGCTTACTTCGAAGCTTTCTTCACCAGGGATGAATCAAGATGTTAAAGAATAATAATAATTAAATATTTTTCGTCATAGATAACATTCAAAAGTGTTTATTTCTCGCAACGATAAATCATAAATGTAAAAATAATTATTGAGGACTAGCTGATCCGGCGGATTTCGTACCCGTTTTGCAGTTTCCATGACAACAAAATAAACAAATCATTTTGTATTGGAAAATTAAATTGTCGTTTTTAGTATTTTCCGTTCCTTATTATTATTATATTTTCTCATCGTTTAAACCAAAATTAACCAAATCGATCCAGCCATTCTCGAGTTTTAGCGAGACAAACGAACAGAAATTGATTTTTATACTATACTAGCTGACCCGGCGGACTTCGTGCCGCTTTGACAGTTTCCATGACAACGAAACAAACAAACAATTTTGTATTGGAAAATTAAATTGTCATTTTTAGTATTTTTCGTTACTTATAATTTATGTTTCTCAACGCTTAAACCTTCCCTGAACTTCCACAAATATTTCAAAATCAAAATTAGCCAAATCGGTCCAGCCTTTCTCGAGTTTTAGTGAGACAAACTTAATTTTTATATGTATAGATATAGATAATATCTAATAATAAGAATTGTATTTAATAACCGTAAATTTAACATATTTTGTAAGCTCTTGAGGCAGATCATAGAGGCTATGATTTGATTGTGTAAAATGTGTTTCACAAATAAAAGTGTGAAATATTTTATCAGTTACTTACGGTTTTTAGGTAAGGTGACAATGGAACTTTGAATCTACTCGATTTAGCCTTTGCACGGTGTCCACAGTTCACACATCTTTGGCGAAAAACTAAGCTTGAATAAAATGAGCTCGCTAACTACTATGAAAATGATAAGGTGGCTCAATTTCTTTGCACCAAAGTGTATTTCAAAGTCAAGGTGAAAGGTAATTATTGCAATTCATGTGGTAAAAATAGTTGTACATTTAATATTTCTCACGTACCAAAACATGAGCCCTGGTCGGGCACCGCAACATATTTTTTTCTACTATACTTAATGCATTATTTTTTTTTAATTTATTATAGTTTTTAAGAATATTGTAGTACATGTATTGTTTATGTATTGTACCTAATATTCTTATTCTTATTTGAGATATTTTCGTTTGCACTTTTGTCGCTTCCTTTTAAACATGATGGTCCCATTCCACCTTAGGTTGGCTGGAAGAGATCTCTTTTAGAGATAAGTCCACCTTTGCTCACCATTGTTTGTAAACTGTTCTCTGTATGTGTATTTTTGTGTAGTAAAGATTATATACATATACAATATCACTACAGTTATAACTTACTTACAATAAATTATAGGATTGACATAACAGTGAGATTTTTCAGGCAATTTAGGTAGGTAATTTGGTTTCAATTAGCTATTTATCTCAATTAAAGCAAATAAATAAATAAGGCAGACTTTGTGAATACAATCAAAACAACAAGGTTGGCAAAAAAACGAGTTTCAGTTGTGGTTGCAAATGCCTCAGTGTTTATTCATGTACAGTCAGCTAAAAAACTGGGCGCTTAGTGTGGCGTTAATTTCCATTCGATAACGTTAACGAAAACAAGAATTGAATTGGCAAAATGATGGTGGTCGGTTAAAATCGAGACCGAGACGAGACCATCATCAAATGATGATAGAGCACGCCATTAAACTCTCTGAATTTGTGTTGTAAAAAGCATCTTAGCCTTACTGAGAGCTTTTTGTCTGTAGACTACTTTAAGTCGTGACGTGGTCGGCTTGGGTATATTGATTGGGTGGCTTCAGGAATCGTCGCGTGTTCGCGGAGTGACGTCACATTAAATCGCTTATTCTTTATAGCGTTACAGGAAAATGTTGCCATTGACTACCGCGCCAAAACAATTCCTTGAATTAATTTAATCGCCATTCCTTTAATGAACTTTGTTGATTGGACCATTAATAATGAAAGAAAAATGGCTTCTCTACCGGATTAAGAAGAAGCTTGTAAGCTCTTCGTACCGCGAAAGCTTTTATAATAGCGAGAGCTTTTAATGAAACTCGTATTCAGGTCAGGTCGGCAAGAGTCAACCTATATTCGACGCGGAGAGCCCAGTGGGAAAAATCGTACTCGGCTGCAGCCGAGGTAACTCGATTCGAATTTGATTATGTTCCGGAAAACAGTGGCTACAGCCGCTAGAGTCAGCACTGCATTATTATGTAACGTCTGTATCTAATTGGCGCATCAGCATCTTGACAATTCACCTGTGAAATAAAAGATTAAGCGGTCCATAAGTGCAGGAACGGTCGCTCGAGTGACACTTAATTGATATTATAATAAGTCGATGTGGACGTAGTGTTTCTGCGAGGGTTTGTTTATCGGGGCGGGCGGGGAGTCAGCTGGGTGCGCGCGCCGCGGTCGATAAGGGCGGCGGCGGGCGCGTGCGCGCGGCTATCGAGCCCACACGGGCCGCCGCCACCGCCGGCCGCGCACGTGATGCATGCGGGCACCTAGCTGCACGCGCGCGGGCCTCATGGGCACCGTGCTGAGCTTCAGCCCGCGCGAGCGGCGCCCGCCCGTCGCCGCGCCGCCGCCCGACCGCGCCGCGCTCGCATACTCCTACGAGCGGCTCAACAACGCCAAGAACCGCGAGAACAGGGACCTGCCGCGCGACGAGCGGCGCGCCACCCTCGACGACGCAGCCAAAATTATCTCCGAGAAAACGGCGCTCGAGAAAAACTTGAAGAAACACTCGCTGTTTATAAATGCCCTCTCGTGGAAGAGGTTTTCGACAGCGAACAATAACAAAAAGAAGTTAGAATGCAAGAGCAAGAGTGTGACGACGTTCCGGGCGCCGTTGACGGACAACGCGCCGCTGGATCGCAACAAGAACGTGAGTGTGCAGGCTGTGTACCGGCCGGCTCATGTGCCCACGCCGCTGCCGCCGACGGAGGTGGCTCGGGCGAACGCGTTGAACAATAACGTGTGCTACGAGAAGCTGCCGACAGGCGTGGTCGGGCCGGTGGTCGCACCCCGCAAGACAGTCATCCAGGCGTCCACGTCGGAGCTGCTCAAGTGCCTGGGCCTGTACCTGCACGCGCGCTGCCACCGTCTGCGCGACTTCCAGGCCGGAGACGCGGTCATGTGGCTACGGACGGTGGACCGATCGTTGCTCCTACAGGGCTGGCAGGTAAATAATTGCATAATGCATTAGCGCCATCTGCACTTGCGAAAAGGCGTATAGCAGGTCGCCGGGTGTCAATGCAAACGCTGTTGGCGATGCGCAGTTCTTGACGGGCGGTGGCGTGCGTGTGTGCATTGTCGCCCGTGAGACTGCGCCGCAGCCATGAACTGTTGTTTGTGTTGCTCTACTTAGAAAGCCAATACAAATTCAATAGTTCAACCCTTATCAATGTTGCCTGTTTCAAGACCATAAAGTATCAGATGACCATCTCAATTAGGCCAACCTAATATTATCACTATATTATCTTTGTTTCCCTGATTCAACATTCAATCATAAGGTCTGCTGCGAAGCTTCGTGGTTTTAAATTTATTGGTACAAAGGATACATAATACAGTAAAATTACCTGACGTAAGCAGCATAAATAATAGCAGTTACCGCAGTAACTGCTTACTGTCATAAGCGTTTGCTTGTTTACTGTCTCAGTCCAATAAAAGACAATTCGTTCACCACTTTTGCCTACTGCATAGTTACTGAATCATTAGTTTAATAATTGACTTTGTTGATGTGACCCATACGGTTGACAAATTAGATTGCACCATACTATTTGTTTCTTCTGCTGACCTTTGTACGCTACGCCTTGATGGTCGTGTGGCAAAGCAATTGGCCCTATATCCTGGTCCTGGTAGGTCCTGGGTTCAATTCCAAATTTTTCGGATTTTCAAAGCACAACCCGAGTTTGAGATCACCCCGGCATTTGACCAGCGTGCTGATTAAAAAATAAATAAAAATGTTATTTATTGTGTTAATAAATATGTTTCTCACCACAAATAGTAGGTACTTAACTGTAAGGTATAGATGGATGACAAAATTATATCCTATCTGTGAGAGACTGACTGATTGCCTAAAGTAGGTTTCAACGAAACCCGATTTACATTATGACAATATCTCTATCAATTGTAGCGATGATTTCACTTGTATCTACGAGTATGAGGCTATTCAATAGCTTTATATACAATTCACCACTCCTGATGTCTTCGAGGTTGCTTTTTTTGTAATTTCTTTTTAATTATGGTTTTGGATAACGATTTATTTCATTTTCAATTCCTCAAATATTATGTGAGAGTTTACCACTACCACTAATGTACTCCTGGTCGGCTCGATCCACTGGCCCTTCGGAGAGACGTTGCGTCTCTCTGTATATTTTATCGCCTTTATCATGGGGAGTGCTCTGAGGAATTGTTCGGTTTTATCTCTGCCGCTGATTTCCTTCACCGCACTACACGCAATCGAATGTCTTTCTGACTACTGTGCGTTTCTCACGTAATTTTTTACCACGAACCACAGTGCTGTGGAACCAGCTCTTGGCGGCGGTATTTACGGACCATTACGACTAAGAGATCTTCAAGAAACGAGCCTATTCCTTCCTTAAAGGCTGGCAACGCTTCTGCGATTCCTCTGGTTTTGCGGATGTCCATGAGTGACGGTGTTTGCTTCCCATCAGGTGATGCCTGCTCGTTTGCCTCCTACTAATATTTAAAAAAAACCACACGCACTTCATAAAAGAATGCGAGAAAATAAAACATTTTCCATTTCCCTACACTTATGCATGTTTACTAATACCGGTTAATAACTTCTTGCACGAACCTTTGTAAGGCTTTATCCCCCAATAACGAGAAACCTGTCAGACGGTCTGTCCTTCAATCTTCTTTAAATATTCATATCGTAAGTATATACAAATTGGCAACTATATTTCGAATATTTACGAATACCGTAAAATCGTCAAAAAATAATTCAACAAACGAGCGAGATTTTCGAGATGATTTGGTTAAGCACATTGAGTTAAAGCTCACTTTGGCGTGATGAGAGGACACCGTTCACAAAGATCTTACGATTCGAAATCAACTGCACTGGTTTGACAAAATTGAACATTTATGGTTAACGTCGGCCATCGTTATTTTAACGATTGTTACATGGTGCAACTTATGTTTCGCAAAACTATTGATTCGACGGACGATTTGACGATAACGTTGGATGGATTCGCATACAACTACTATAGTATAGTTGGTCAAGCCGAGGTGCCGAGCGAGGTATACGTACACCCTAGAATGGCAGTAGGTTTTGATTAAGTCACTATTGATTCTTTTTGTCACTTTAAAAAAAAAAATGTTTATTGAAGAGTCACCAAATAAATGACTTGACTTCTTGGCGGGAAAGTGAAGAGCCATGCCTGTGGTATTGTTTTATTTTCTAAAATTTGTGTTAAGTCGAATATTAATGTGAAATAATGGTGGATTATTAACCGTTAATAAGTGTTCGTAAGTGCGCATGAGTGTTGGCAAATGAAACAAAACAGTGCAATTTACTTTTCAAATTCTCTCAAGAAGTCCGCCCGAGGATTTAGTAAAGCCCCACATCTTTATTGAGATACTCGAGGGGTTGGGGGGTATATCATTGTCATCATACTTAATGAAGTATACTGGAATGAAATAATGTATATTTATGTATTACTTGTAAGAAAAATTACTTTGACACTGGCTAAATGTGCTAACCGCACGAAGCCATCAACTTAAAGAAAAAAAAATGACTTCGCTCACATGGCGCGTACATGTACAGTGGTGGTCATATAATTAAGAACGATTTATATAGCAGAAAGTTTTTGAACAAATAATGTAATATTTTTTTGTTTCTCTCTGAAATTATTATATTTTATTATGAAATATTCACATGACAAAACGAAAGGAATTAAGAATAAAATGTGTAAAATAATAATGGAGTTTTACAAAAATACTTACCTTTTTCTGAAGAGTAACAATTTTTTTTTTTACAAACAAAGCTGGACAAATAATTAAGAACAAACATTGAATTGTTCGAGAATTTATTTTGATGAAACATAGGCTAAGTAAAAATAAATTAATTATGTGAAATTAGTTTAATAAATTCAGTTTAAACTATAATTAATATTTCGTGGCATGTCCACTGCTCTTAATAACTGCTTTGCAGCGGCGAGGCATCGTTTCTATTAATTTCTTACATTTTTCAAAAGAAATTGAGTTCCATTCTTCAAAAAAAAAACATCATAAAGCTCTCGAATATTTAACACTTTTTTCTTGACTTCGCACCAAAGATGTTCGATTGGATTTAGATCTGGGCTATTAGCTGGCCAGTCTAGACAGAAACTGATTGTGATTCGAGAAATTTCTTTACTGAGCGTGCCGTATGTTTAGGATCATTATCGTGCTGAAATATCCAAATTACCGGAAAAACCTCTTCAGCATAAGGTAACATTGTTGTTTCCAATATATTTTTGTACTGAAGTTGATCCATGTTACCTTCTACGAGCTTAATAGGTCCGATTCCGTGACCAGAAAAGCACCCCCAAATTTTCACATTTCCACCGTCATGTTTTAAGGTCTTTTTTGTGAATTTGGGGTCAAATGCTTTTTTCAAAGGACGCCGCATGTAACGTTTGCCATCAGAACACACTCTGTTTATTTTAGTTTCATCAGAAAAAAGGACATTTTTCCACTGTCGTGCTGACCAGTTTTCATACTTTCTTGCAAATGCAAGACGGGCTTGCCTATTACTGTTTCAACATGAGTACCTTTCTTGCTATAGCAAGAAGTTGCACGGACGGACGTATACGTCCGTCCGTGCAACTTCTACCAAACGTCTCCGAGTAGTGCGTGCTTAGATCGCTGAAGGGTTGTTTTTTCCAAAATATGCTTTTCTTATCTCATTAGACCCCTTAAAAGAATCCTGTCTTGCTAAACGAACGATATTTCTATCATCTTGTCGCGATGTCTTTCTGTGTTTAGAGGCGCGCGGAATATTTGATGTCGTTTGATACATATTAAAATGCTTCACAGCATGGTAAACCATCGTTTTCGAACAATGCAGATGATCAGCTATCTTTTTGTACTATCAATTCTTTTCACGAAGTTTTATTATGACTTCCCTAGTAGATTTGTCGCAACTTTTATTTTTCCCCATTGTTATTTTACGAAAAAATATAGTTTCAATAATATTAATTAACTAAATGGTGCCAATATTAAACTAGAAGTGACATAGACACATTGTTCGATATTTAAATTTCAATAAAAAAGAAACTGTTCAGCGTTCTTAATTATGTGGCCAGCCAGTTAGTAATCATGTAAGAAGCAGTGTAAAGTTTATTGGATGTATAAAATTGATCCGTTTTGTTTTTTAATTAGTCACGTGTGTAAATGAATATATCGATAGTATGAAAACATTTTGCATTGGCATAAAAATTAATAAAACATGTGTAAGGAGGGATTATGCAAGTGCGTTTGAAAAAATCTTGTATCACACATAAGCGTTCTTAATTATATGACCACCACTGTATAATTATGAATAAAGTTTAAGTAAATGTATAGGGGTAAGCATTATTTGTATAAGGCTCTTGAAAGTTTTTAATTGTAAATATCGAATGATTTGGTAACGACATACTTTTTTTTTTTGTAAACGTCGTTACTTTTATTAAAGCTTCTTATTAATTCTTCTCCTCAGCTAAAAAATAAACGTCCTGAATGGGTAGTAGGTAGTAAAAATGTATGGACGATTTAAAAGCGTAAGTTCATTTGACTAAAAAAGAATTGACTTAGACTTTGCTAAAAAAGATACGGCCGTTCATGTCGCGAATAACGTATATTTCGACACTCTCAAGGGAATCAAAATTCATAGGGTACTTGCCGTTGACCTAGAACTATGAGGTTTGGCAAGTAATATCGTCTTATACTACAAGTACAGGGAAAAATCTGGAAACTATTCATATTTAGTAAAAAAAACAGGGTCTTTATGCAAGGAACGGGGGGTCCAAATTTTTAAGTAAGTTAACCGTGTAATGTGGGGTATCGTATGAAAGGGCTTCATTTGCACAATCTTAAATAGATTTTTAATTATTTTTATGATGTATAATTTTTGATACCCATAAATTTGTACGGAATCCTCAGTGGGCGAGTCCTGGTAATTTAATCCAGGATCACCGATATCGGGCTGAGCGCGTTGCTACTGGGCCACAGGTGTCAGGCGTTGAACTATGAGTCAATTGAGTATTATAAATATTGAGGTCGATCCGAGGGGATCGGAATTAGCAGAGTATAAATGCCAAAAATTCTTAAAAGGGCATTGCATGGAGTTATTAAACCACAAAATAATTTATATAATTATTTTTTATTGAGATATAATAAGAAAGATCCTGACTCACTTACTGACTGACTCATCAACGCCCAGCTCTAACCCTAACGTAGAAAGTTTGAAATTTAGCACAGACTATTTATTTATTTTATTGTTCAATCAATAACACTGTAAGAGAACACAGTTAGACAGTAAGACTATTAACATTACGTAGCGTGGCAACCCGAGCCTGAAGTCTCTTAATTCAATAACGTCTCAATAGTGTATCAGTAATATGACTATGACATTAGTACGATGTAATTGTCGATGTGAAATCATCGACACACGACTGTGTTTTTAAACTACTTCGTAGAATCGAGGCCCCGGCGTAATGCGGTACGTGGGAGTCACAGAACACCATGGTGTTCTGTGGTGGGGGTAGTGTCGACTTTTTTGTGGTTTCCGTGCACGCACGGAAGGGGTTGATTCAGTGACGTTGCTACTCATTGTTTATTCATAAGGTACTCCTATTGGCTACTTTCGGCAAAAACATACAACTTTGTTTCTTAATATACTTATAAACTCATGATAAGCGTTAGGTACTTACTCAACAACTACTAAATACTACTGATGAAGCAAATAATAAAATTTTTTATACATATATAGTGATAATAATAATAATAAATATATAATGATAAAATCGATAAATATATATACTAGCGGCCCGTCCCTGCTTTGCACGGATGGACATTTTTTTTTAATATAGCCTATGTTACTCAGCGCTAATGTAGACTTCTAATGGTGAAAGAATCGTTTAAATCGGTCCAGTAGTTTTTGAGTTTATTCGTTACAAACATACATACAAAAATACAAAGCTTTCCTCTTTATAGTATTAGTATAGATAAATACCATATAAATAAACATAATAGTAGTCTCAGGTAGGAAAGTAGCGGATTTTTGCAGCAGGACAGGGTTAATCGGAAAGGTAGAACTTTTTCACGAGCTCTTTAAATGTGTGAATGGATTTCGCACGCCAGCCCCCTCACTATGAGACGAATGTAGCGGCGAATATACTCGCGTCTCTTTTCCACAACTGCAATAATACTGCTATAAGAGCTCGTGGTTACGCCCCTGATCGCAACTGGAAGCGAATTCCAGAGACGAACAGCTTGGACGGCAAAAGAATAACCATAAAAGGTTTGGTGCTGTGTGGGGGTGTTTTAAGGATTAAGTTTTCTGATGACCGTAATGAGCGCGAACCTGAAACAATTAAGAAAACTGAAGCGTTCTTTTAAATAAGAAGGATAGGTGGGATTAAACTAAATGTTATAAAGAAGTACATGACTTTTCCGGCGAAGACGAATAGGAAGCCACTTGAATTTTAAGCGGTACTCAGAAACATGTTATTGAAACTTAAATATGTACACACGGCGGCAGATCAACCTACCCAAAACTGTCTAATTTCTACAATCAATTTTGAACTTTAATGTTTGGTTATAAGGATCAATATTCATTAGAGAAATTTGACAGGTTTGGATAGGTTGATCTGCCGCTGTGTGTACAAGATTTTTTGCTTTAAAGATTGAAGAAGGCCTTTCCAAATTATTTTTTTTTCTACATTTTAGAAGATATTTAATGTTATAAATACTAGTTAGTCACAACAGATGAGTTATATTAGTAACAAAAAGTAGGTACATAATTACTATTATAATATATAAAACTTTAAAGTTTAGACAGGTTAAGTGTTAAAAAACAATCCTGAAGGACACGACTTCTTTATAATTAACATTTAGGTTAATTTAAATCATATTTACTCCAATTCAAATATCTAAATATTGTGCAGTGTGGAAAACTTCAAATTCTGGTAGATTGGTAAGATAGCACGCGTGAACACTGTTCGAACGGTTCTACAATGCGTGGGTACTACCAACCTTTTGTTACTGCTTCGCGTGTCTATGTATATTTTTATTATAATTCAAGTTTACGACAACATTCAGACTCAACAGCCGTGAGTAATGCGGATTGTGATTTGTCGGAGCTTGTGGAAGCTCTGTTTGCCGAAAAGATAACCTTTGATAACGTTTTGATCACAGATACGCTTACCAATTTCAATATTCTCTTTCTAAAGAAAAGTTCCTTTATAACTCTCTTAGAAATGTTTTCACATTATTTTCATGGATCTGTCTGTATTTATTAGGTTTTTATTTAAAATCTTTTGTAACGATTTTGTAAAGTTTGTGTGTAGCCATTTTAATTAGGCAGTGTCATTAAATACAGCGCCGTTGTGGTGGTGTTTGTTTCTCAGCACCGCAACGACACAAAGCCGAGGCAGGGTCCTAGTTGGCCTTCACACACACTCATTGTTATATAATTATTATTTTTGTATTAGTTTTAATGTTATTTTATTGTAATGTTCTCTTATTCATTGTTTTTTTTTCTGTTATGTCTGTGTGATCGTCAATAAAAAAAAAATATGAAAAAACATTGAAAAAACTTTGTTTATAATTATTTATAAGCAATTCTTTAACAAAGTTTAATCCAGGAATAGTTTTGAAAAATATTACAAGAGCGCATTTAGAGCTAGCCCGTATTGCAGGTTCGGATCCCGTTTGTGGATTAAAAAAAAAATTGTTTGAAGTTCACGACGCAAATGGCTGAACGACATCATCAAAAAATCGACTGAACTTAGTTATCGCCAGTTAAAACAAGCTTTATACTATTATTTTGACGACCTCCGTAGCCGAATGGCGGAATCACGCCGGACTTCGGGCGGCGCTAACTCTGAGGTCCCGGGTTCGATTTCCGGTCGGGTCAATCGTTATAGATTTATCATCATCATTATTATTATTTTGCTTCATTTATAAAATACACATTATTCTAGTATGTTTTAATAGTTTCACCTCTGATCTTACAGTTTATTAGCTCTCTCCATCGGACTGGTTGTCTGGAAGAAATCGCTTAAAAGCGATAAAGATCGCCAAATTGTAAATTTATAAATTATTATTATTTTTTGTTCATGATTATGTTTCATAGTGTTGCAATAAAAGTATTATTTAACTATCTATCTATCAATGTCGAAAGCGAACTGTTCGATATTGTGTCGGGTCTGGGTGGTTGTGGTACAGTTGCGTCGTTGTTCCTGATTTCCATGAAACGAGTGCATTAGCTACTTACCTTAGGATCAGAACAATATTTAATAATATAATATTTATGGGATCGCAGAAAATTTTGTATAATCAGTATATCAGTTTTTTATCAGTAATCAGTTTTTTTTAAACCCAATGGACATTTCATTTAGTAAAATATAATTACTAATAAGTCATCAACCTATGTATGTGTCAGCTGGGCTTAATATATAAGGAATATTATATGAATATTTATTTAAGGAGACCACAAAGTTTCATTACAAAAAAAAACCTTTAAGACTTCTTCGAGATCATCGCCTAGCAAACGCATCCACAAAACGTGCGGTCAAGCAAAAAGTGTAATCTCTTAACAGCGACGCAGCAGTATCCGTATCGAAGGAAACGAAAGGCTCATTCAATATAGATGGGGCTAAAACGTATGGCCGCGGGGAAAATCGATAGCGAGCTGGCAAGACATGAATCGGGTTTTGTTTAGACAGAGACGGAGAATTTGGGGTTGCCTAACCCTCGAACGGCATTACGCAAATTGCACGTTTCTACAGTTGTGCGTGTTATAAATAGGAAACCCCTTCGATTGGATTTATTAAGTCGACTTAGTTTGACTTAGTAAACGACAAACTCCATTTTGCATGACCGATATAAGGTCAGTAGGATGAGAAATTAATGCATAGCTAATATGGTTATTGAAGTTAAACCTTTACTGGCATTAAAACTTTCATTTTTGATGTGTAACATCTCTCCGCTCGCTTTCTTTTCTTTCTATTTGTTTTTCTTTTTTTCAATACAATTTGTGTGAGTGATTTCGTGAAATGTGACGGAAGTAGGTATAACAGTGTGACAGGAAGTCGGGGAAGTCTGATATCGTGGTGGTTGACCGATCCCAGCGCCGGGCAATACTGGTTGATATCACCATACCTCATGATGAGAACCTCGTGAAAGCCGAGAAGGACAAGCTCAGTAAGTACCTTGACTTAGCTCACGAGGTGACCGCCATGTGGGATGTTGATTCAACCATTTCTCGCTTGATGGTTGGATCAAGGGTCAGATTCAGAAAGCAGTACTCCTTGACACGGCACGTATTGTCAGGAGGTTCCTCACTCTGCAGCCCTAACCACCGATAGCTTGGGCCCTGCCTCGCTGCTGGTGGTAGTCTAGAATTAGGTTTTATTGTTTTTATATTAAAATATTGTAAAAATCTAGTTTTAAGAAAGAAAATAAATAAAGAGTATAATAATAATAACAATAGGCAACTTAAGCCCTGCCCCGTTGCCGGCGGCACCCTAGGCTAGGTTTTTTATAATATTTTTATGTTTTGTATGTACTTTTGTATTTTACTTTTATATTAATATTATAACAAACCTAGGCTAAGAAAGAAAATAAATAAAGAGTATAACAATAGTACTAATTCACGTAATACTTGTGTAATTCTTAATTGTGTAATAATTGTGTTTTTCTCATGTAAGTGAATTTATTTGTTGTTCTTAATGAGAATAAAAGTC
The DNA here is from genome assembly GCA_949315975.1 of Eudonia truncicolella. Lineage (NCBI taxonomy): Eukaryota > Metazoa > Arthropoda > Insecta > Lepidoptera > Crambidae > Eudonia > Eudonia truncicolella. The sequence goes on along the minus strand of OX438840.1, from coordinate 3,838,019 downwards.
TCAAAACATACATAATATGGAAATGAAACAACTTTTACGGATCTACTCGCGTTTATTTTACACATTAGTTTTAATTAATGTTGTCCTGACGTTTCGAACCCTTTGCAGGTCCGTTTTTTTTTTTTTTTTTTTTGAGAGAGATTGCTGATTGCCGCTGCGGCATTTTCAGCTTCACCGGGCTTTTTTGGGGGCGGCGAGGAACGTAAAGGGTCCCTCAAGCCGTGTGAAACGAATCACCTTCAGAGGTTATCTAGAGGGAACGGCATCGCGCACAAGTGCGCGTCCCCGTGCCCTACTAGATTCTCCGAAGGGTTCGGATCGGATCGGATGCAGGGTCCGTGGTCACAGGGAGACTGAGGTGTTGGATAAACATTAATTAAAACTTATGTGTAAAATAAACGCGAGTAGATCCGTAAAAGTTGTTTCATTTCAATGTGTAGTGTTCGCGTAAACTTTAGAAAACAATACATACATAATATGACTAATATTTTGATAGAAATTAAAAAGAAAATGTTAAAATTGAGTAACTTATTAACTCTTAAAGCATGAAGGTGAAGTGGGTAAATTGTGCTCATGACGCACCATGGTGAAGTTGCTATGAGAAGCATATAGGTCAGGCCGCACCCATAGCAAATTTGACATACCTGTTACCGCTTGGAACGTGGTAATCCCCCGTAAAGGGTTAAACATTTGATGTTTCATTCTAAGTAAAAATGGTAGAATGGTAGAATGGTAGAATGGTGGTAGATGGTAGATGCTAAGGAAATGGAATGGTAACTACAACCCCGAAGACATGAGATACAAAAGAAGGCAGTCGTATTCTTTTGGCCATAGTCGCTCTCGAAGAAGGAGACTAGCAAAGGAGTCAGTTGACAGTTTCGGTTCCACAATTATTTATTTAGATTCTATGAAAATCATTTTCACTTGAAATAAGATTGAGAGGCAATGAAAATGATAAATGTATTGCCTGATAAAGGATTAAACGCTTGCATGTTTTATAGTAACACTTTTTAATAATTATAATAATAAACTTTAATTTCACACAAAAAAAAACAATACAGACAAATATTAAAAAAAAAAAAAAAAAAAATAAAGAGTAGAAAATAGGCGGCACTTTTTACGTCAAATGCACACGATGCATTCGTATTGTCCGTAGTACTATTGATTTTATAGATCGTAGAACCTTCACCACTTTCTAGGCTTTCAGGTCAAGGCGTGTATTTTTATCGCGGATATGTATATCTGACTGTCAACCTACATGGCCGGCTCAACTCTGCATGTTCTCATGAAATATGTAGACTAATGAAAACTTTCGTTTCTCAGCAAGAAAATGTAGATCGATTATAGATAACATCCTTCTTTTATATGGAGAACGAACAGGTCACCATTAAATTTCATTTTACATTTTTAAGACCAAGTTCAAACTTATTGTTGTTAATTTATTATGTTGGTTGGACAAAGTGCTTAAGTTTTGTTTAGCGATTTTTGGTATTGACTGTACAACGCTGATCAAATACAAGTTGGTGCATCATGAGCCGGGGTTCGTTTAGTTTACCTTCTAACACAAAGAAGTGCTTCAGAGACATTTTATATTACGGAATCTCATACAACCTCCAAATTTCTAATTCTTACTAACTTAAGTCGATTTTATTGAAACTTCTCCCTTGTACAGACGCCTGCACATCAACCTATCCAAAACTGTCAAATTTCTTAAACAAAACAAAACGTGTTTTTTTTTGCTGTTTTTATAGATAACTAGCTGACCGGCTGACTTCGTACCGCTTTGACAGTTTCCATGACAACAAAAAAAAAAAAACAAATCATTCGTCCGCTTAAGAAGAACACCCGTATCCCATGATGGACCGGGCAGCACCACCTACCGGGTCCAATTATATTGTAAACCTAAACCATTATCGAATCCACTTGAACACACACAGAAAATTTCATCCAAATCGGCCTGGACAATAAGAAGGAGTACAATAACATACACACGCACAGAAGATTTATTTAAATAAAGGTGGTACGGAACCCTTCGTGCGCGAGTCCGACTCGCACTTGGCCGGTTTAAAAAAAAAATGGTTTCTGTTAACTATTAACCCCTCTGAGAATAAGTTTCCTTAAAATTCGCTTATTCGGTAGTAATATTTACAACTGTGAACTTTTTAAATGGGTCACCAAAATATGAAATTGCGCAAGAAATTCATTTGATTCCTAAAATAAGCATAAACTCTGGTCAATGTTAACAACGCAATTGCGGAACTGTTATAACTTTAAGGCTTATATCCATAAGTAAGTAGGTGCTTACATCCACCTTAGTACGTTATTGAAGTTATAATAGTCAAGTTGACGACACAATAAAAAATCTTTCTATGTTTACGCGATTTTCTTTTGTTTAGATTACATTAAATTAAGCTCGGATACTTTGAGTAAGTACTTTCAAATCATTAAAAAAATCGTAAAATGTTCTAAGAAATTACAATTTAAAAAAGTGTTGAAAAGCGGGATTCGCACTGCACCGCCCCGGCGCCGTCTGTAAAAGTATTAAGATCGGATGTTGATGACGTAGTTGTCGACATTCAATAAGGCACCTTTGATATTTATTATTAAAAATAAGGGTAATATAACAGCTGATTATTGACCTAGCATGGACTATTAACAGGTACCTTCGATCAATTATGTAATAGGTAAGGTATCCGGAAACAAAAATGCCTATGCCGAAAGTGGTCCTGTTTGCTCATACCTATTACACACGATAAATACATTTAAATTTCGAATAAATAAAATATGAAAAATCATTGGATAGCATCAACTTCAGCGTACTATGAACCTTAGATCTTAAACATAAAGACTAATTAAGGTTGCAAAATATTTGTATTTAATATTTACTGTCGTCGCCACAAACGTCATTGCGGCTCCGTGGCCCCAAAGTCGAGTACTGTTTTTCAAGAGCTCATCGGGAATCTAGTACATTATTGATCGAAAATTAACACTATAACTTTAGCAACAATTGAATACTACATAACACCTGCTTCATAGCTGACATCCAGTAAAATTCCAATCAAATTCCATATTAGTTCCCGTAGTCAAAAAATGGTATAGATAAGAAAAAAATGGTAAAAGGTGTAACCCAGTGGTCTGTGTTGAACACTGTGATACTGATGAAATAGCATATTGCAACTCACCACCTGCCACCAAGATGCGCCGTATTATGCGCTCACTATGCGAGTCCCCGATCCGATCCGAACCCTTCGGATAATCTAGTAGGGCACAGGAACACGCACTAGTGCGTGATACCGTTCCCTCTAGAAAACCGTCGAAGGAAATTCGTTTCACACAGCTTGAGGAACCCTTTAAGTTTCTCGCCGCCCCCAAACAGCCTGGTGAAGCTGAAGACACCGTCTGAGAAAATCAGAAAAATCTCTTCAAAAAAAATTTGCTTCTTTTATTTTCCCTTCGACTCGCTTTAGGCACCCAGGGCACCCAGGGTGCGAGTTTTATTCGCCGTTCAATCACTTAAAGTAAAATGAAAAGTATGGCATTGAAGCTACGCCTCCTGGTGAAAAACGAGGATAGATAAAATTAATTTTTTAAGGTGTTACAAATAAGATGAATGTTATTTTCACATAAATCTACATAAATGTCAAACCTCTTTGACAGGCTATTTTTAGAAAATTTTGGCAAAACAAATTAACAATTATGTCTAACAAAAGCAAAATGACATTGCTGACCCATTTAACTGAAAATTGATGAAAAATGGTGATAGTAAAATTATTCACGAAACACGAGATGAATGGCGCCCATTTGTTTAGAATTTCATTGTTTGTGACCTTTCATTGTTCATGGCTCCCAAAGGTATAGGATGAGGTTGCAATTTTTATGAAACATGCTCAGCTTCGGTACTGTGTTATAGTTACTGTCATCTGTGGAATGTAACTTACTTTTAATCACCTCTGTGGTAAAGTAGTATTCTGTGTCTGTGGTTTAGTGGTTCAAAACATGTTCAAAACCACCGATTTTAGACCCAAAACTCTCTGGTTCGATTGCCAGCAAGAGGTACTTAGCCTTGTTCTCGTTTTGGATAGAAATAGAACTTGTTGTACGTCCGCCTGGCTAACTACCACCATCTTATCTAAATCTGCCGCTACAAAACAACAATTTTTCCCACTCTGCTTAGTGGGAAAAATGTATTGTATTGCATGTATTCCGATTTAAAGGATTGTACCGCTGAATTACATAAGAACTAAAGTTTCAGAGTCTACAATGCGCGCGTAATATTTTTGCGCTGGCCTTGTTCCTTCATCCTTGAACGACTCAGAAACATAAAAAAAAGATGCTTGATGCTATGTTTCTAATTATTTATTATTTTCGTTTCCAGGACGTCGCCTTCATCAACCCCGCGAACGTTGTCTTCGTGTACATGCTGGTGCGTGAGCTGGTCGACGGCGACCGCATCGCCCGCCCCCAAGACCTTCAAGCAGTAGTGCTCACCTGCCTCTACCTATCATACTCGTACATGGGCAACGAGATCTCCTACCCGCTCAAGCCGTTCCTCGTCGAAGACTCCAAAGACAAGTTCTGGGACCGCTGCCTTCTCATCGTGGACAGGCTGTCTTTCAACATGTTGAGGATTAACTCTGAGCCCGGTTTCTTCACTGAAGTGTTTACCGAGCTGAAGGCTTGCGGGGTGGAGTCACCCCCTCCTGCGCCGGCGCACCCTGCGCCCGCTCCCCCGCACGCTCTGTCTGCTGCCTGACACACGGAGGTCGCGGTCTTGCGACTCGCACTCACCGACAGACCTAGCAGGGTCTGATGTCGGCTTTACATGACTGAAGTTCTTGGTCAATCGTCGTCTATTTGAAGTTAGAACGTACGGCAATAAGTAGGTGTAGGAATGAATTTCAATGGGTATAGGTTTTCACAATCTTTGAATTGTAGAAGAGGAATGCCAGATCGAAAACGAATGGCGAAACTTAATTAGAAATAAAAGCTATGTTAAAAAAGAAGTGTTGTAGCAAAACACATTGTTGAACGATCGTCCATTCAACTGTAAATTGATAAATTAATGAAGAATTTAATACTCGTACTCGTACGTCATCATGTTTACTTGGAGTAAACATTTTGAACATAATGGTCTAGCTAGTTGATATTTAGTGATACTTTGAACGAGTAAAGCCTCATTCTTTATATTAGTACCTATTAATTCAAAATAATAAATAAAAAAGAAAATCTCTACTTACCTGCTTATCATGCTGTATCATAAATTTGATAATGGTTAACATAAATTCAATTTGCTCAATGGCCATTAGGTACTTATAATGAGTATAAGACCACAACGATGTTTGACCAAGGACTCTCTCGCAGTCACCTGATATTATAATACTCGAGTAAGAGAGATCGGCAGGATCGTTCACTCTAACAACACTGCGACCGACGCAGTAGCATTCGTTCGTTATTATTAGATAGAGAGTGTTAAGGTGAGGAGTTCATTATAAGATCATTTTTTATAGTGCTGAGTGCGATTTTTTATTTACCATTCTATCACAGTAACGAAACGAAATTTATTATAGCATAGAAGTAGGGACGAACGAGTTGATTTTGAATTGAGTTTTTTTTTTGAGTGGTAAATAGTTAAAACTCGCAGTAAGAACTGATCTGAAAAGGCCACTTTGTACGATTCGAATTGTTTTTCTATTATGATTTTAAATAGTAATAGACACTAGTTGACAACTTAACTAAATATTATGATTCGCACATAATTTGAAATCCAAATTTTGCCATTAAGTCATCGGTTAGACAAGTTTCTATGGCGATCCGTGACACGTCTTGAAACAATTGAAAAGTAAAATGTGTCAAATAGAAGAATACACCATAGCACTACGAGTTTCAGTAGTTCCTTAAAAATTTGTTGCTTTTAGTAGAATTATCAACGGTGGCCTTTTAGATCCACATTTGATATTAACATTAAGCCATAAAAAAGTAGTGATATTCGAAACAGTTTGAATTTTCAGAGATCTTGGAACACGTACTTTATTGTAGTTAATATAGCTAACTATGAAGAGTCATATACAAAACGACATTCGAATAGTTTCAACTCATTAAACCCGATGCATTCATTCAAATATGCCAAAGGACTATCTGTAACATTGGTAACTAACTAAGATAATGATGTATGTCCCTTTGATAGTCGCAGGGCTATTATTATTGGATCCATTGTATAATAATAATCGTGTTATCACATAACAATAGGCTAGTGAAAAACCTAATGGCTACCTCTCGCCATTGTGGGATGAGACAGTTGCTAATGGATAGTACTGTGACGTGTCAAAATTGAGCCGAGATACAATTGAAAACTCAGTTTCTGAACTCTTTACATTGGGATATGATTGCTATAGAGTTGGCAGCTGCTATAACTAGGTCAAATCGGAATGCCTAATACTAGGTCTATCTCACTCCGTACTTTGGGTTTAATGCTACACGTACACACGCCTGCACATCAACCTACCACAAACTGTCAAATTTCTTCAATAGACTTTGAACTTTATGCCCTAATTATATGGTTTAAAATGTATTGAAGAAATTTGACAGTTTTGGATAGGTTGATGTGCAGGCGTCTGTACATCGATGGGCCAGTTTATACAGGCCGACAGGCTGTAAGAGCTATGCGATCGAATTGGACTGAACAACTCTCATAATAAAGCACTAAAGTAGTCCCTAAGTAGTGTAGTGTATGTGTATTTAACCATACACTGACTGTTAACTCAATTGTTGATTACCTAATTTATTGTTGCTGAATGATCGTTCCTCGGTTTAAAACGGCACAGTTAGTATAAAATACATCCTCCAAATTAATGTCTTTGTAGAATCTGTTACTCAATATGCACCGTCTGTCGTATCATAGGTAATTGTCTGATATATTTCTTGCGGTATCCTGCAGCACCTTGCTGAATCTTGCCGCATCTTGCGACATCTTGCGACATCTTGCTGCATCTTGCGGCAACTTGCGTTAACATGCGGCATCTTGCGGCATCTTGCGGCATCTTGCGGCACAGGCGGCATCTTAGTCCAATAAAACAGCGGGTAGTTAGGTAAGTTTCGTAAAGTAGTGAATGAACGTATTGCCATATAGTTAAATGATAATGATATTAGTGAATTGCTCTGGCAGGCGGGAGGGTGCAATAACCTTTAGTTGTGTGGTGTACACGTTACACGGTACATGTTACACGTTACATGTTACACGGTCACGGTACACGTTACACGGTACACGTTACGTGTTAGGTTACATGGTACACCCGGTAAGCCCTTCAATGGACATGTACGTAAATGCCGGCTGTAAGCACGGTTTCGACGCAATGATTTATTAAAATTAACTGAATAGGTCAAATTTTGCGAATGAATTAAGCGTTTTGTACAGTAATGTCGGATAAAAATGTTATCACATAAGTCTATAGCATAGTTTAGAGAAATAGATCGCCGGCACTCGGGTTTGCTGGCCCAATGCGATGGTGATTGGACGTTGCAGTCTGTGAGACTTTAATGTTCGATATGGCGTTCGATAATGAAAATTTAGAATAAATTTCTTACTTTATTAGAGACTAATAAAATGAAAGAAGATCCCAGTGCTTGTAAATTGGCCCCCGTCAATTTATTTTAAAGTTGGTTCATTCCATGTATTTTTGTGAATTTAAGTAATAGATTTTAATCAATCTAGGTATTAATATTAATTAAACAAAATATTTGTACTTAATTAAATTTTTTAGACCTCTTAGAATACTGCAACGCTACTTCATAAGTAAGCTAAATTATTTTTATTATTTTTTAAATTAATGATTACCTATGTGGAGACGGGGACTATTTTATTATTTATCGATTTACTGTTTTCTTTTTAAACAGGGTGAGATGATTATTTTGTAAGTTGATAAAGAGACTGGGGGGTTAAATTTTAAATCGAAAAATGCATTGTATTTATTATTTATCGTAAAAGAAAGTGTTCTACATATTCTACATAATATGCTTTTGGTATTTATTTGTTTTGACCTAGGTTCTATTTTACAATGCTGAAATAATTCTTTGTGGTTAGGTTTTGCACCGAGTGCCGCAGTCATTGTTTAGTGGTGTTACTTATAACATAACATGGATGAATGTGATTATTTAAAAATTATTTCAATGGAATCTCACTAATATTCCATGTTATTAATTAGATATTAAAAGTAGTTGTCTGTGATGTTCATTGGATTAGCTTTGTGTTTGTGGTACACATTTTATGTTGTACTTCTCATTTGTGTTATTACAATGAATCGTTGTAAGCTAAGTATTAAAGTGGTTAAGACTTAAGACAACAGTATCTTTACTATTACATATTGAAAGTTCTTTTAGAATACAGTCATTATGATGCCGTCTTTACTAGGTATTTCTATCTTGTAGTTTTAAACAACTGTCAAAATAAATAATGATCATTCTAATGTCCGCTGTGTAACATTGATTAACTTCAGCTTTTCACTTTGTCACGTTACGCAATGTCTGTCTTGTAACTTTTGTGACGCTCATACGCAACTGGCGTGACAGCAACAAAAACATTGGATAGACTATCCTGTCATTTATCAGAAACTTCTGTGCATTCATTTAGAGTATTGCTACCTGCTTTTTTTTTATTACAACGTTAAGTTGAATTTATTGTTATTTACCTTAATTTATTTCTGTTATTATTACTATTAAGGAGCGCAGTTATTAGTCAGGCTTACATTCCAGTAATTATGTTTAAGTCAGCAAAGTCCAATCTGATGATCTCTGATATTATAGTGTATTTGATATTGAGTGTGAATGTGCGTACCGAAGGCTCTGGCTATACGCGAATTTGGAATTAAAGTCTTATTACAAAGGCATAAGGATCAGATCAAAAGTGTCAGTATACATAGATCGTGAGGTAACCTAAAATAGTTTCGTACATCAATAAAAACGTATTTATCTACCTACTAGGTTACCTATACAGATTGACTTTTTTATCACCGTCCAAACCATCTGAGATGACTCCCGTGATACAAACGAATAACTCTTACCAACTCCCTAACTCGAAAATAAAATTCAGCTGTTCCATAGAAAACATCAATATTCATTCGACCAGAATGTATGGAACAGCTGAATTTTTATTTCGAGATAGAGATTTGGTCCAATAGTAAGAGTTGTCCGTTTGTATCACGGGAGTCATCTTAGAAACTTTGGACGGTGATAAAAGAGTCAACCTGTATATTTATGACTACTTCTAACGTTTTTTTTTACTTAAATGGCTAATAAAACTAGCACTAGGCCCCCAGTGTACTGTGTTTGTTCTAAACGAATTCTAGCATGAATGACTAGCCCACTGGACGAGTTAGTTACGGTAACTCCTCAAGTCCTCAAACACATGGTGAGAACATTCCATAACCCAAAACGCTGGCCTAAAGCGGCTTTAATTACTCCTATGTGAGTAAAGTAAAGTAACGCCCTTAAAGTTGTGACATAACTAAATATAACATTACTAGCTGACCCGGCAAACGCTCTGCCATATAATTTTTCTAGAGGGAGAGAGAGGGAGAGGGAAACCCTAATCACCCAGTGATAAGAAATATACTTTACGACCTATTCTCATACCTACCGAATAAACATATAAAATTTCATAAAAATCTGGCAACTGACATTAAGACACGAGAATTTTATATATATATATATAGATTTGATGGTTCAGATCTCCTTTGTCGATTTTAACTGATTTTAACGTCACAGCTGCAAGCAGCTGCCTTGTTTTTAATAAAAATAAAAAAAAAAACAAATAATATCTAGACTAAAATCTACAACCTGGTTTTAGTACCTCTTAAGAGATTGTAGAGGACAAAATACCAATTTGATATGAATTGCAGGAACATTAATACTAAATTTGTGCGTATAGTCAGCCGCCTCTTCTAACATTATTCATGTAACTCACGTTTGTTAATTAAACTATTGTAAATATACCCAATTATTAAAAAAAAACTTTCGTATATACAATTTCTGGTTTTATTTCCGTACTGTCATATCGGTAAAGTTTAATGCTATTGAAATAATATGTACTATCTAATGTAGTTGTAGGCAATACTGTAGATTAATTTTACTAGCTTTTCCAAGTAAAAGTACTAGGTACACTGTTGGTTAATTTTCATACAACTTATTTTCATCTCTAGGCCTCAGGCTTCTAAGATTTTTTTGACTAAATCTATAACAAAATATTATGCTTTTACAAAGAATGATGTTATTAAAATTAATAATCTTGCTACGGAACGACATCCAACAAATCATGCCACAATTCGTAGAATGTAGCAACCGTTACGACAAGAGCGCTACAAACAATACTACGAGTGTTACAGTGCTACGACTGACTACAAGTACTGCTACATTAAATGTAAGAAAAACGTTAAGCAACGTTTAAAGAATGAAAAAGAACTCCTTAAGCGGAAATAAAAAAGGTCGAATGTGGCGAACGCTACAATATGTCAATACTATGTCAATACACATAGACATAATTTACATAAACTCTAGTACAGTAACTTTTTATGGGAGTCGCTACGCCATATTGGTTCGTAAGTCATTGGCGGGCGGAACTAAATATGAAATAGAAACTCCTTTATTTTTTAAAATTTGAATTTACATCGCCTCTGCTTTTATCTATGGAAACTTCTAAGGTAACTTAATAATACACTATACTATATTAGTGTTCGACACAGTTTTCGGCACCAAAAAATAACATAGATTTTCATTGAAAAGTTACAAGATGACAGTTAGGTAGCATGTAGTTTGTATTCAACATTGCTACAGACTAAAATCAGTTGCTGAAAAAAATTACGATCACTGGTTCTTGTCGATCGAGCACTACACTACACCACTACACTATCATAAACACAAAATATGTTAATCATCGTCAGTCTATAGATTTTTCCACATGAACAGTAGTACAATGGAAGATCTAATAACCCACCCCTACGTTGCCCCAATGCGTGTTGATAGGTTTTAACGAATGCCATCTTACGGCAACGAATGGGATCAATGACCGGCCGGCGTACCCGTGGAACATAGTGACACGCAACCATGGTCTATTTATAGTCAATGACGCAACATAGGTACGCACTTTCGCAAAACCGCTATGTGATTGCACCCGTTTACTAAATTCATCTTGTACAAATCGGTACGAAATACCATTATCCATGAGTAAAATATTAATGAATTTAATACGGTATACGGTCGTGTCCACATGCTGTTTCCAAGTAAGCTCCTATCTAGCGTTAAACCTAGATATTTTACTTCTTTGGACCAAGAGAGCTGGGTACTGTAGTGATCGGTACTATTTGGTTGGGCGAGCCTACTGGCAGCCGTCGCGTTCTGCGTTTAAACTCATTTCGCATAGAAGGAAACAGAAGAGGATCGCGGTTCTTCTACGTCAGCCCATCGCAGCGATAGGGCAATAAAATGTTAACTTGAGTTCGTTTTAAAAATACAGTTTATTACTGACCGATTGTTTGTTTCTTTGACTACGTCTTCCCTGTAAAGTAGAGCCCCTTAGGCTCTAAATTTTGTCCGTCGTAGCGATAGGGCAATAAATGTTTATTTGAGTTCGTTTTGAAAATACAGTTTATTACTGATCGATTGTTTGTTTCATTGACTACGTCTTCCCTGTAAAGTAGAGCCCCTTAGGCTTTACAGTACCATAGAGTGTTAGCTTACCCAGTCCCGTAGTGTTTCTCATTCTTGTAAAGGGGATGGTTGTTGTTTTCTCCGGGTTTACAGAGAGGTGATGGGCATTGCACTATTACTCCAGCAAACCCAGGGCACGTTGCATTAACCTCGATACCGTAGAGGAAAACTTCCCACTGACTGAGATGACCAGATCATCCGCCTAGCCAACCGTATAGATTGGTCCTTTATTCAGCCTTACTAGCCTTACTTTATCCTTGCGGGCATCCTCTGGTTGTTCGTGCCAATAGACTGTCATCTAGTAGTTCAGAGTTGATAATTCTAACCTTTAACATGTATTCGATCAAATTATAGATCGGTTGTGGCACGCCATGGTTTTTGGCTGCAACCTTGATGGTTGATGGTTGGCTGCAACCTTGACCTTGATGGATGGTTGATTCAAAGGTAGTGCGATCAAATGCACCGTCAATATCTTTTTGTTTTCCAGCGCAGATTCCGTTCGACTCACCACAATATGAAGAGCAGTTTCTGTTGACTTCCATGCCTGATATGCATATTGAAGTCCATGGAGTGGGAATCTTTTCAGCGGTCCCGCTCTGATATGTTTGTCTACTATCTTCTCCAAGGTCTTCAGAAGAAAGGATTGTAAACTTATAGGCCTTAAGACTTGGGGTTCTTCATAATCTGGTCCTAGTTTACAAAATCAATTATTAGGTATTTAATGAATTGAATGTGTTGTATGATAGATAGATGGATAGATAAATAGATTATATTTTTGTGGCCGAGTGGCAAAGCGCTTATTTTAGTGGCCCGCTCGCGACTTCGTCCGCTTGAAAATATCTGTACCTTATGATGGACCTCTATTGCAGCGCCACCTACCTGGTCCAACACACAAAAATTTCATCCAAATCGATACAACCGTTTAGAAGGAAATCAATTACAACATTTAAATAAAGATGATATGATATATCATTAACACAACATAAAATAAACATAATAGTTACAGTTTGACGGTCTCATCACAGTAAATCAAAAAGATAAGGCTGTATAAATGTGATTCCTTCGTTTTTTCTAAATTATTTACACGAAAGAAAAACTTCTTCTTGGCGGGAAAGTAAAGAGTCATGTTTGAGGTTTTGTTTTATTTTCTAAAATTTGCGATAAGTTGAAATTAATGTGAAATACTGGTGGATTATTTACCGTTAAGTGTTCGTAAGTGCGCATGAGTGTTGGCAAATGAAACAAAACGATGCAACTTCACTTTTCAAATTCTCTCAAGAAGTCCGCCCGAGAAATTAGTTGGGGTATATCATTTCTCACTTCTCATTTCTATTATCATTCATAATCATCACTGGAAGGAAATATTGTACTACTATGTATTACTTGTAAGAAAAATGACTTTGACACTGGCTAAATGTGTTAGCCGCACAAAGCCATAAACTAAAGGAAAAAAAAAAAGTATTGTGGTCATGTCAAGTCAATGTCAGACTTCTTGGCGGGAAAGTGAAGAGTCATCTCTGCGGTTTTGTTTTATTTTCTAAAATTTGTGTTATTTCGAATATTAATGTGAAATAATGGTGGATTATTAACCATTAAGTGTTCGTGAGTGTGCATGAGTGTTGGCAAATGAAACAAAACAGTGTAATGTTACTTTTCAAATTCTCACAAGAAGTCTGCGTGAGGACTTGGTAAAGCCCCACATCTTTACTGAGATACTCGAGGGGTTGGGGGGTAATATCATTTCTCACTTCCCATTTCTATTATCATTCATCATCATTAATATAATATTGTTTATTTATGTATTACAATGAAATTAAGAAACTAATGACATGGCAGCATGGTCTATGACCTTAGCCGGTTCCTTAAGGAACAAACTAAACTTAAAAAAAAAAAAAAACAAGTCAATGTCAATTTTGTTTATGTGTTTTTACAGGTTATGTTTACGAAAAATATTCATTTATATTAACAGAACAGAAGTATAAAATGTCTCGTTAATCACTCGACATTGGCGAAATTATTGGTGTTGGAAAAACCCTACAGAAGCCATTTCACAAGAAAATAATAAGTATTTTGTGTGCTTCGCACATATTGTTTATCGACAAAATGGGTGACTATCCGGATCCCGATGAAGAATACGAACTTATGTATGCCGATGATCTTGAATTACTTCGAAATAATGATGACGAGACCGGTAAGATAGTTTGCTACTGTTATCGGCTTTATTTGTTTATTCATATGTTTTTAAAACTATGTATACCTACTTTTTCTTTTAGAGCATAATGTCGTCTCAAAAAAGCCTATGCCGGCGAAAAGGAGTTTAGATTTCTCAAGTCCTGCACCTAAAAAAGTTCAAAGACCACCTGCAGTAGAAGGTATTCCGTTAAGCAACAGTCAAATATCTCTAACACCTCTACAGCCTATGGAAGAACTCTTAACACCTACAACTGGGTCCAATAAGAGGAGTGCCAATGACTTATTTGGGGACATAGATGACATAGACTTTGATGCAGTAGAACTGCCCAGTAAAAGACAAAAGACTGAAGAAGAGATTGATTTAGATTTGATTAATAAAATTGTGGAGAGTAGGAAGCTTAAACAAATGTTACTGGAACCATCAAGAGCTCAGAGAGAAATCCAGCCAGTGTTTAATGCAAAAGATAACCTTTCGCGCAGTATACCAAGGTGTGTATAAATATCATGTCTTCATGCACCTATAGGACAGTCCATAGGTGCTTTACTTTGCTATAATAACATAATTCACTATAAACTAAAGCACTAATGGCACTTTCTAAGTAGATGTATCTAATAATCACGTTTTTTTATTTGTTTAAATATTTATACTAAGATTATATCTATTTATTGTAGCAATGACTTGATATCAATGTGCAAGGCGTTTGCCCAGCAGTGATTGAATTGGCCACCTATTTTGATGCAGCCGTGAGACTCTGTTGTTCTTTTTTTCCTAGTTCCTTGCATTTTCTATTGTCTTGTGTCTGTGTTGAAATATACGTCTTTTCTTTTTTTCTTATAATGTATTTATTTAATTATTTATAGTGTTATTTATTTATTTAATTATTAAACTTGATGGTTACAGGTGGGCTTTCATGCCTCTCACCAACTCTGATGGAGACAGGATTTATGTGAAGCTAGAGTCGGAAGACTCATGGGATCAGTCGTTAGACACATTAACTGATCATCGCAGTTTGCATTCTTTGTATACAAAGACATGGGAGGAAGCCAAAAAAATTGTAAGTAGAAACTTTAAACGTACATAGTATTGATAAGCTTGCACGGGTTAAACAGAGCCACAATAGCATAGTTGGTATGTCAGAAGGTGCTGGTTAAAACTTTTCCAAATAGTAAAAATTTTATTAATATTATTTCACTAATAACCACCGGAGTTCTGAGTTTAAATAAACAATTATGTTAACTAAATAAATCCTTAAGTAATATATTTATGTTATGTGTTTATTTACATTTAATTTCAATACCATTTCAGCTAGAGAAAAAACAAGAAGATGCACTTATACAAGAGTCTCAAGAAGCTCTGCCTGATATCTCAATTGATATCAACAGCAACAATTTGTGGGTTGAGAAGTACAAGCCGCAGTCGTACCTGGATCTGCTGTCTGAAGAGCCTGTCAACCGGGCGCTGTTGCACTGGCTCCATCTGTGGGACAAAGTTTGTGGCTTCTTTATTATGGTATACCTACTAATGGTAGTACTTAGTTTGTTGAAAAATAAATAAAAATAAATAGGAGGTTGCGTCTTCAGGTGCGCGGTCGCTACTCGAGAAAGGTTATCAGTTCTACGAGTGCCTTACTCACTGCCACTTATTTAAAACACCTTTATATGTTTTGATTGTGGATTAATTTCATTTTTCAAAGAGTTACCTTTAAATGGCAGTAGGAAGGAAACTTAGTTAACATAAAACACTGTAAATCCACATTTTAAACATGTTAAAATGTTGTTCTTAATGAGTGGCAATATCTGCCATATAGTATATTACATACAAAAACATGAGTTGCTGTTATTTAACTATGTTTACAGACTTTTTCTGATGCTAATACAGTAATATAAATTCAATACAATGTTTTACATAAAAATTTACACTCAATAATCTCCATTCCAGGTGGTGTTCAAGAAAGAGGTGAAGACGTCGGAGCCCCAGCAGCGCAGCAGCTTCAGCAAGCGCACCGGGCGGTTCCAGATGAGCAGCAAGTGGCGCGGCAAGCGGGACGCAGAACCCGAGGTGGACGACGATGGCCGCCCGCACCACAAGGTTAGAAACACGAGATATATTTAAGCGCTTTTAGACAATCCGATACTTATATCAAACTTCGAAGTTTCAAAACAATAAGACATTTTGGGAAAACTAAAAATAAAAATTTGTTTGATTGAAAATAATTATGCGATTTGAAACTTTACGTAGTGGAATTTCAGTCACATAAACTCTGTTACACAATTGTTTCTGTTATGTGTTCCATTAATTGTCAACATCTTTGTACTTCTCAAAAGCATAGAAATTTTGAGGAGCTCGATGGCGCAGTGGTTAACACGCTCGGTCTGCGAGTGCTGAGGTACTCAAAGGCCGGTCATTAGATGGGTGATCAAAAATTTATCATCTCGAGCTCCTCCGTGCTTCGGAAGGCACGTAAAGCCGTTGGTCCCGGCTGCAGTAACAGTCGATAACAACCAATCCGCACTGGGCCCGCGTGGTGGTTCACGGCCCGTATTCCGTATCTATCTATAGGAAAGGCTCATGCCCCAGCAGTGGGGACATAAAAATTAGCTGATGACGATGATAGAAATTTTATTTATTTAAAAGAATTAATGCTTTGAAGTTTGGAATATTCAAATGTATTAAGGCTCTTAATCCCTGTTAAATTTTAAGTTTATTAACAATATTTTTCTGAAATGTTTAGACTACTTATAAAGTTATCAATTTAATAGGTTTCTTACTGTACACGCACGCACCGCGACTTGCAAATGATTCAATGCATTTTTTTTACTTTTAAATATTTATAAAATTTATAAAATACAGTGAAAAAATTAAACGCCTACCCGACCCAGCCAGGAATCGACCCTGGGTCTTCCGCAATCCGGGCGGCTGCACTGACCGCTATGCTGAAGGCTGACGTAAGCGCTGAATTTTGTCACTGCTTTTTAATATTTTTTTTGAGTGCTAATAGCGGCACAGTGCGCCATCTATCCAACGGTTATTGCAACCGATGGCTATGCAGATTCATGTTTGCAGATGAAATACCACAAATTTGATAACACAAAAAAAAGGTTTTTTTTTTTACTTTTGTTATGAAAAATGGTAAAGGTAATCTCTCTTCTTTATCTTTAAGGTGGCGTTGCTGTGCGGCCCACCCGGCGTGGGGAAGACCACTCTCGCGCATCTACTGGCTAAGATCGCTGGTATGATGAGAAGAAATTTTGGTTAAAATCTTTACTGAAACATAGTAATGCTGAGGGTGACAGTGAGACAGTCAGCAGTTTAAGAAAATGTTGATTAGTTTTTTTTAAATATTTATCTGATGTAGGTATCTGTCAATTTATAAGCAACGATCAATGGGACGAACTTTTCAACAACTGAATTTATGCGATCTTCTATAATGTCAATTAAAATTGCTCAAAATTGTTAGCGTTAACGTTTTAAGAAATGTTTTTCTACTAATTATTTAGATCTCTGTATTTTTCTTAAGATGGAAAATTTCATTAAAATTGGCAGATTGCTGAAGATGGAATATCGAAATGTTTTAGGGCATGCTTAAGTTAAAGGTGACTTTTCACCAGAGACCAGACTACTAATAAGATAACTACATCGTAAAACATTCGAGTGGGCAAGGAAAATGAAGTTATTTGTGGTATTTTTTTTTTATTTTGTTATATATTTTATTTTTGGTGTACAATAAAGTTTATTATTTATTACTTATTTTTCTTCGCTCACCGCTTGGCTACCTTACACGCATATCTGGTGGAATGGCAGCCTCTGAAAAGGCAAGGTATATTTATACATCATTAAGTATTGAGTACCTATTTCGCCTGCTTGCAGGTTACCGGCCAGTTGAGCTGAACGCTTCAGACGAGCGCAGCACGGAGGCGTTCCGCACGGCGCTGCAGAACGCCACGCTCATGCGATCAGTACTGGACAAGGACAGAAGGCCCAACTGCCTTATACTAGGTGACTAACTGACTACCACACCCATTTAAAGTCCTAGTCGCAGTTGTATCGTTTATTCAATACTAGCTACCTGGACTTAATTCGTACCGCTTTGACACTTTCTATGACAACAAAAGAAACAAATCGTTAAATAGTTAACGCGTGGAAGCGTGTCAAACAAACAAACTCACTTTCGCATTTATAATATTAGTTAGGTACTTCACACTTCTTCACAGGTACTTATTAACGGTAAAACTATTAGTTAAAGCTAGTTAGTTAGTTAGTTAGTTTTAGTTAAAGCTTAACTATTGAATCTACCATTTCGGATTTGGATGAGCCTTCGACCGAGAAGATCTGAAAAGAAACTCAGAAGGCTTTGTTATCTATAATTTTAACTAATTCAAAATTCAAATGTATATATAATCTCACTCCTTTAATCGTTACGAGTATTGTCATTAGAGTAATTTAAAAAAAAATGTTTTTATTATATCAGCCTTTGGAAGCGCTATGCTTTCTAATACAAGCTTTGTTCTTTGTTGTGAAGGAGGCTCCTGCCACGGTCTTACTATGTGTAGTCGACCATAAAATTGCTTTATTACTTTTGACTAAAACTTCCGTTGCAATAAAACTTCGCTAAAGTTTATTGTCAATGATGACAACGTAACTTTCACTTGGTCTTGTAAGCAATAATCGACCTTATTGTTTAATGATGTGTTAACAAAATTCTATATTATTATAGTCTATTATTAGATGGTAAAGTTGTACTGTGAAACGTGGATGTTTCACTTCTCATCGTAATATCGTATATCATTTATCATATTTATACAACTTTTAATCATTTTATCATATATCCTTAATTGTGGGAAATCATCCCACATTTATGGTCCTTCGAGCCGGATATCATGGTCGACTGTAAGTACTTCTTGAAATGGAATAAATTATTTTAATTTTCAAATGTGGAATAGACGAGATAGACGGCGCCCCGCTGCCCACCGTGGAGTTACTGGTGAAGTGGTGCGTGGCGGCGCCCGACGCCAAGAAGAAGACCAAGCCACAGCCGCTAAAGAGGCCCGTCATCGCCATATGCAACGACTTGTATGCCACGTCGCTGAGGCCACTAAGGTAAGCTTTCACAATCAAATTACTATAGGACAGTTCCAGAAGTGAAAACATAAATGCAGCTTTTATTTAAAAAAAAATATATTTATAAAATGTTTTTGTTTTGTTTATATAATTTTTAACGCAAATTTTGTTGCGAAACAAATTACAAAAACACAAACGTTGAAAAAATTTCCACGAGCAGGATTTGAACCTGCACCCTTCTGACATACCGGGTCAGGTGCTCTTCCAATTGAGCTATCGTGGTTCTAACTTAAAATATTATGATGTTAATGACGGTAGTTGTTGACATTGAATTGGCGCGTTTGGCTTTCAAAGTAAAAAATAAATAGTGTTGAATAATTTCGGCGGGCTGGTTAGAACCAAACAAAACAAACTTGCTGGGTGACAAAAAAATACCATCACGAGCTCCTTCGTGCTTCGGAAGGCACCTGGTCCCGGCTCGCACTGGCCCCAAGTGGTGGTTTATGACCCGTTCTCCTTTTTCTTCCATAGGGAAGGCTCGTGCCCCAGCAGTAGAGACATTAACGATCTGGTGATGATTAATTAAATTAAATACCGTATGGTCTTGGTACACTCGGCTCACGTCAAGCTACCCGTAATGGACTTTGAACCGTTTGAAGTCGTACGCGGAGAATCGTGCGAGAGGGTTCAGTATATTTTTGTTACTTCGTCTCACTCGTGCGCTCGGACCGCGCCGTGACGTCACTACACTACTAAGACTGCACACCACCACGCGCTCGCGCACACACCGCAAACCACACCCTGCCTGCGCGCCAAAATATTGTTTCAAGAATTTCTGTTTTACTGTGGACGCTGCGGTGCGGTGCAAGGGTGCAACGCTTTCAGATTAAGCCGCGGATCCACCGCAGCGCACGGAGAGAATACGCACGTGCGTCAAGCTTCGCTTTGCAATAAAATACATGTGATTGTATCCACTGCAATCCTCGGACACGCTACGCATGAATTGACACACGTGGCTTCCTCGAATATGTGCGCACGTAGCTCAACGCTGGCAACGCCTCGGGTGGGGGACGAGCGCGGGGAAGCGACGCCTGCACCATTTTGTCGATTCCTGTTCACAAACTCAGTTCCAATGTCATTTTATAAGATTATTCACGAAACGCGTGGTTTCCACAAGACATATGACTCAAAACTGTGCTACGCTAAAGTTGTACATAGTCGTAATGTAATTTGTAATCCATACGCCGCGTGTCCGTGCACAGCGTACGCTGCGTGTATAGCGTGTGCTGCAGTGGAAACGTTGACCCACGTAGAAAACAAATGAATCCATGCGCCGCGTGTCCGTGCACAGCGTGCGCTGCGGTGGGTCCGAGCCTTTAATATCTACTCGTGTAGTAAACAACTATGTCATCGTTATTAATTAAATAATTATTAATTACTTATAAATAGGTTTAGCTTTTAATGTAATTTCTGCACACGTACCTACTAAATCTTTACAAATAATAACATGTATTAAATTGTTGAATCGAACCCTGCTGTGATACTTATCTATTGAGATTCTGATATTTTACCTGAGCAAACGAACTCACCTGAATTGTTTTGTCTTCGTCGAAGATAATTAAAGTAGGTAAGTAAACAGTATACCTGAAGCGATTTTATTCTGTTTGTTTAAATCTTGTAGACCACCATTAATCATGATACCTACTTGAAATTGCACATACTTAGGTAGGTAATGTATAATACTCGAATCATCATGTTAAAGGGCGCAACAACAAATAGAATTAAACGGGTTCTCTAAATAAAAAAACACATGGTCGAAATTTTTTTTTAAGAATTTATTTCTACTTTGCCGCTACGTTAGCAGCACTTGTCATCTTTTTTCTATAGCACTAAGAATGTTTATGCAACTTTATTCTTATATGAAAAAAAAAATTAGAACAAACAACTCTAACGTAAAATTTATTAATTAAGATAAAAACTGGACTGCGCAAAATAAAAATACTCACACACGCGCTGAATAGCTTCTGATAATAAAGCGCTAAATAAATACTAAGAATACTCGCAACGGGGTAGGTTTTTTAACTAGAAATTTGGCAAGAATTTTATTATTTCTTTTATCGAATACGTATAAATAAGTATCGTTAAATTACCAACACATTTCACTGGAACTCTATTACGTTAAGTTTATTATAGCAACAATTTTTATAAAAAAGTTGGAATCACAACCTTATTTCTATTTAAATAGAATTCTACTGTTTTCAGTGGTCGGCGGCACATTTGAGTAGGTATTTCGAAAAAATCTCATGCTCGCGAGTAATTAAATTCAGAACCTGGATATTCAAGACATGATAATTATGATATTGAGTGGAAAAAAAACCATTTTCAAGGTATGTTTTTTTTAATTTGCAATAAAAATGACATTATTATCATATCAACAACATAGATAAAAACTTACTTTCTTAAAATAATCTAAATAAACTAACAACACTTAAGTCAAATAGTTTACTAGTATACACGAGTAATACAATCTTAAAGCAAGTATTGGTGTGTAAAAATTACACAACGGTAATATTTTTATAACAATACCATTTCAAAATCAGCACTTAAAAAATAATATTTTTATCTTTATTTTTTAATCAAAGTTTCATCTTATCAGATAACAATAAAAATCTGAGGAGTGTTAATAAATATTATAAACTAATAATCAACAATAATAAATGAAAAAAAGTGTAAAAGCATTTCGTAGAAATTACCTTATCTCAATATTGAAAAATCTTAAATAGGTTTACAACACATCAAGTAGTTAGGAAGCTACAATAAAAATATTTATAATTTGTACAAATGCATAAATGTAAAATAACATTTAAAAAATAAAATAAGTAGGTATACTTTTATAATAACACTAAGGATGAGATGTTGATTTACGAGTATTTAGGATTTAGTATCAATCGTCAAAGTTAAAATATAGCTAATAACAATCAGTCTTTATAATCACATACTCCTAATTCCACCCTGGCTTTGGCATGGGCAGGGGAAAAAAATTTTTTTTGGCTGGAACTCTCGTCCCCGCCATCCTTCTTCGCCGTCCTTCGACGTATCGTTGAGGTTGATACCTGAGAAAAAACACCTAGTTTGTAATTTCTTAAAATATTTTAGTAACACTAGTCACTAGAGGGAAGAAGAGATCTGTTCCCTTAATAGTGGGGGATCTTACAATCTAGACAAAAAAAGTCGAAGATCACTGAAATGTGCTGCCAACAGAAAGGGCAATGAAACTATGAGATGAAGTGGACTCTACTTTCCGCATCGTTTTTAAAAATGACAATATAAATTTAGTGTCAAAAATATAGAGAAATTCAATTCGAGACACTAAACTTTCACTATGATCTGTAAAATCATTACCTAACTATACCTACTTTGTCTTACAAATAAGACGATTGACTAAAGAAAACCCCTTAATAAACACTTAATAAAAACATGACATAAAAGCAATCCTCACTCACTGTTATGGAAGGACTGGGCTTCTTTCTATTTCTTTTATAGAATAGCCGGCTTCTCTCAACACCACTATGAGTTGCCGCTGCTCAGGAGTTATCACAATAATCACCAACTCTGCCGATAGAGCCTCGCACTTCGCAAAATCACAGCACGCAAACGCAACGCAAGGCGTAAGATAATATTTGGCTACTGGCTGGCCCCGGCCTCATGCCAAAAAAGTTCAAAAAACAAGAAACTATTGAAAAGACATCTGTGTGCGTGCGCAAACGCAGTGTGTGAGGTGTGTGAAACCGTAGTGTGAAAATACATCTTATTGCAATGTATTAAGGATCATTTGAAAAACCAATCCATCCCTTATTTTTATTCTGTTGAAATAAGGTCCAAAGTGCCGTAAAATCAAAACAAAAGTTCGTAGGCGCTTATTACTACACAAACGCTAGCGCATCGTGATTGGCCAACATGCCGCACGGAAGTCCTGTTCCTACGATTCTCTGTGTCGTGTGTAGCATAGCTATAGTTATATAGGGGGGGGGGGGGGGGGGGCAACTTGATGTGCCGCCGTGTGTACATTAGCCCAAAAGGGTGTAACTTTGGCCCACTGACAAAAAGTTTTATCTTGCCGTCACAGCACGAGTTATACAACATCTATCAGCTAATATGCTATCACTATTCAGCTATCTATCGATTATAACGCTGACTACTTCGATAACTATTTGTTTATTTTTACTCATTGATTTATTTAGATTAAATTAAATTGATTTAGTAAAATTTTATCGTGACGTTTCGGACCCTTTGCAGTTGCAGGGTCCGTTTTCAAGGGTTAAAAACGAATTATTAGATAACCAACGCCTTAGGGCCAATTTCACCAGTGAAATTAAACGCGATCAATTCAAGTTAAACTGAGTTTACGCGCTAAACTGAGTTCCGCTCTCAAGGTTGCGTTTCACCGGCATAAACTAAACGTCGTTCAAGTTGAACTTGGTTCAGTTTCTGAACGGCCGATTTTCGACGTTTAGCTTAGCTAAACGCGTTTAAAGCTGTTTGCCTGTCATTGTCACGATTGTGTGGAGTACGGGAGATTGGTTTGTTTATTTATTTTTAAAGAATGAAATAATCAATTTGTTAGCGATATAAAACAAAGATGAAAAGAGCCCTGGCACTAGCTTTTGACGAAAATTTTAATGAGGATGAGTTTATTGTACGTCGCTCCAGATGGATACGCGAGAGAGAAAAACACTTCGACACTCTTGATGCATTGCAAGATACACTTTGTTTTGTTGTGTGGTTAATTTCGCTATTGTTATGTGTTTATTAGAACTACATTTTCTTTGATAAAATCTTGGTATGATATCTAGTTTATAGTTACATCTGTAAACTGGCCTCATGTTTTGTGAAGCTGAATTAAACTTGTATTATTTACTAAAAAAAGAGCTTACGCTTAGTTAAATTCCCTTTTTTTGGTGTCTGTCACTACATATTAAAATCAAACTAATAAATAAATAGTAGTACCTAAGTAATATTAAACAGTAGGTAAGTACTACAATACCAAAATGTTGTAAAGCACACCACTAGCATTATTTGCTTAACATAGGTACCTATATAAATGCCTAATCTAAGAAGAAGGAATAATTTCTATTAAGGCAATTCGTTTAGTTCCAAGCCAGAACAAAAATAAAAAATAAAAAAACGTTTAGTCGATGACATGTCATTCATTCATTCATTCTTTGTCAAAGCTAAACTAAGTTTTAATATACGGGATCAAAACGAAGCCGGTGAAATCAGTGCGACGTGAACCGCGATCAAGACTTAGGGCCAATTTCACCGGTGAAATTAAACGCGATCAATTCGAGTTAAACTGAGTTTACGTGCTAAACTGAGTTCCGCTCTCAAGGTTGCGTTTCACCGGCATAAACTAAACGTCGTTCAAGTTGAACTTGGTTCAGTTTCTGAACGGCCGATTTTCGACGTTTAGCTTAGCTAAACGCGTTTAAAGCTGTTTGCCTGTCATTGTCACGATTGTGTGGAGTACGGGAGATTGGTTTGTTTATTTATTTTTAAAGAATGAAATAATCATTTTGTTAGCGATATAAAACAAAGATGAAAAGAGCCCTGGCACTAGCTTTTGACGAAAATTTTAATGAGGATGAGTTTATTGTACGTCGCTCCAGATGGATACGCGAGAGAGAAGAACACTTCGACACTCTTGATGCATTGCAAGATACACTTTGTTTTGTTGTGTGGTGAATTTCGCTATTGTTATGTGTTTATTAGAACTACATTTTCTTTGATAAAATCTTGGTATGATATCTAGTTTATAGTTACATCTGTAAACTGGCCTCATGTTTTGTGAAGCTGAATTAAACTTGTATTATTTACAAAAAAAAAGAGCTTACGCTTAGTTAAATTCCCTTTTTTTTGGTGTCTGTCAGTACATATTAAAATCAAACTAATAAATAAATAGTAGTACCTAAGTAATATTAAACAGTAGGTAAGTATTACAATACCAAAATGTTGTAAAGCACACCACTAGCATTATTTGCTTAACATAGGTACCTATATAAATGCCTAATCTAAGAAGAAGGAATAATTTCTTTTAAGGCAATTCGTTTAGTTCCAAGCCAGAACAAAAATAAAAAATAAAAAAACGTTTAGTCGATGACATGTCATTCATTCATTCATTCTTTGTCAAAGCTAAACTAAGTTTTAAAAAACGGGATCAAAACGAAGCCGGTGAAATCGGTGCGAACGTGAACCGCGATCAAGACTAAGCTTTGAACTCGATTAGTCGAAACCAGGTTTTATTAAACTCGGTTTCTATTCGGGACGGTGAAATTGGCCCTTAGTTAAATTCCCTTTTTTGGTGTCTGTCAGTACATATTAAAATCAAACTAATAAATAAATAGTAGTACCTAAGTAATATTAAACAGTAGGTAAGTACTACAATACCAAAATGTTGTAAAGCACACCACTAGCATTATTTGCTTAACATAGGTACCTATATAAATGCCTAATCTAAGAAGAAGGAATAATTTCTTTTAAGGCAATTCGTTTAGTTCCAAGCCAAAACAAAAATAAAAAATAAAAAAACGTTTAGTCGATGACATGTCATTCATTCATTCATTCTTTGTCAAAGCTAAACTAAATTTTAAAAAACGGGATCAAAACGAAGCCGGTGAAATCGGTGCGACGTGAACCGCGATCAAGACTAAGCTTTGAACTCGATTAGTCGAAACCAGGTTTTATTAAACTCGGTTTCTATTCGGGACGGTGAAATTGGCCCTTAGTTTTGAACTTGATTAGTCGAAACCAGGTTTTATTAAACTCGGTTTCTATTCGGTACGGTGAAATTGGCCCTTAGTCTTTCTGTAACAACGGACCCTTTAAAAGTGTAAAATTGTGTAAAATAAACGCTAGAAAATTCGTAAGGGCTCGTTTAAATTTGACGTTTCTTGTCGGACCGCTATCGTGCTTTTTTAAATTAAAACAAACGTGCGTCTGTCGTTTTTTTTTGAAACGCAGTTCAAACGTACTACAGTGTGTTCGATGCTTTATTCGAAAGAGCTATCTAGTGTTCGCGTAAACTTTAGAAAACAATATATTTCGTACAATGTTAAATAGTGGAGTTGTCAGGGGCGTGGCGCTAGTGATCCCCGTGGGCGGCGTGTCGGCGGCGCGCCTGGCGTGGCGGCTGGCGCGCGTGGCGGCGCGCGAGGGCGTGGGCGCGGCGCCGCACGTGCTGGCGGCGCTGGCGGCGCGCGCGGCCGGGGACGTGCGCGCCGCCATACAGCTGCTCAGCTTCATCGGGGCACGGGATCATACGCAGGTGAGCTTTTATACACTTCGACGATTGTTTTGAAAGTTTCTTCCTCCCTCCCCTCCTTTCCTCCTTCCACTTTAAAGAAGTCGAAAAGAGCGTTATTACCTAAATCTGCTAAGCTTGTGCAAATGAAGCCCTTTCATACGATACCCGACATGACACGGTTAACTTACTTCAAAATTTGGATAAAGACCCTGTTTTTTGTGATTTAATTAAATATGTATAGTTTTCAAATTTTTCCATATATTACTTGCCAAACTTCATAGTTCTAGGTCAACGGCAAGTACCCTATGAATTTTGATTCCCTTGAGAGTGTTGAAATATACGTTTTTTGCGACATAAACGGCCGTATCTTTTTTTTTCGTTAACTTAGAAGTAAAATTATTTCACAGCTTCAAGGAACCGCAGACCTGAGTATAAGGTTTTTATTTCAACTCGATACCTTTACGCGTTTCCGAGATAAAGGGTCTTAACAGACAGACGGACAACAAAGTGATCCTATAAGGGTTCCGTTTTTTCCTTTTGAGGTACGGGACCCTAAAAAAAGGGGCGTGGCGTTATCCATGTGGGTGGCTTTTTTGTTTAGAAAGAGATTGCTGTTGGTAAGGATAATATGTGCAGCTTTTTTTTTTTTTTTCTTTTTTATATTTACGGGTAAGCACAGTGCCTTGATCTCACCTGATGTTAAGTGATGATAAGGCCAATGATGAAACTTCACCCGGGATCCTCAACTAGTGAGGTACTGGCTATCTTACCTCTAGCTGCCGGAACACAACAATGCTACAAACATTGATGTTATGGTGACATATTTAGATAAGATGGTGGTAGCTAGCCAGGCGGACAAACAAGCCCTACCACCAACCAAACCGAGTACACAAACATGTACCCCCCGCTGGGAATCGAACCCTGGACCTCTGGGTCTAAACCGGTGGTCTTAGCCACTAGACCACAGAGGCGGTTGAAATGCTTGTCTATCGCTCGTCTGACGTCACGGTTAGCGCGCGCGACGTGCGCACCGCCATATAGGTGTTGAGCTTCACCAGAGCAAGGGCACGCAGGTGAGTGCATACCACGGGATACTCAATTGACCAGGGTCGTAGCGCTCTCCGGTGATTGTTTTTAAAGATTCTAGATGATTTTAGTAACATGGAGGAAAAATGCAAAAGTTTTAGTAAGTATACACTCCTCCGTCGGGGGGAGAATTTCATTTCTCTCCGGACGCAGTGATATGCGTAATGCATAAAAAATTCTTGTGGGTGGTGTCTTTGTTTGAAATGAGATTGGTGTTACCTGCCTTTACAGATAACCAGACTTTATGGGCGGTGAGAAACTTAAAGGGTTCCTCAAGCGGTGTTATCCAAACATCCTCAGACGGTTTCTAAAGGGGATAGCATTCATTACGCAAGTGTGTCTCCCATCACCTACTAGATTCTCCGAAGTGTTTGGATTGAATCGGGAGCAGAAGAAACCGAGAGCGCTTCTAGAGGCTCGGACCTCGGCTCAGGTTGACCCGCAGGCTTATTACCGAAAAAAGCAACCAGTTGCTAATTGCACAATGTCAACGCGACTGCTACTATAGCTAGACCGCTTAACTGAGTCCTCGCTTGCGGTACGCGTACCTACCGCAGGCGAGAACTCAGTAAAGCGGTCTAGCTATATTTGCGGTTGCTACAATCGGTCGTTTTATTTTAGAGCGCCGTCATGCAATTTTAGTTCGTTAATCGCTCGCTTGTGGCGCTATCGTAGCGTTCTGCGTAATACGAATACGTGTTTTGCTAAGGGTACATTTTAAGGGCTCACCAAAATAATGTTTATGCCCTAATATACACACATCAGAATAATTGTACGTTTTGTATATATATATTCTTTTTGCTTGCCAAAATAGATTAATGCTCACCAAATATTGTTTTACTGAAACAGTAACATTGATACCAACAATTTTTACACTATTATTCAAATGATTGAAGATACTAGCTGCCCTACTACTACTACTTTTTTTATTAGACAACAGGAAGCAAAATTTACCAAATTGAAACTCGGGGCATAAAATATTTGGTATTATCTATTTGGTGACAATATAACATATTTGGTCTGAAATGCAGTTAAAAGGTATTCATATATTTTTAAGGCATTTAATAAAAATATAAATTGTATTATTTTTATAATATTATAGGAAACACAATTTGGTGATCATTTATCCATTTTGGTAAGCGTTTTGAATTCTATTGGTAGTATTTTACTACATTTTTGGTAGGCGTTTAAACACAAACTTTTTGCTAACGATAAATTATAAATGAAGATCGGTTAAGTCTGCGGGTCTGTTTCTTTAATATATGTAGCACGTGTGAACCGGTTCATTGCACACTTGCTCTACGAGTACGGTGGGTTTTAAGGCTAGATAAAAACCAAGCGCTTCCTTGTTATGGTATAAAATAAATATTTGTCAGTAAACATGTTGGTACAATGACCACAAGTCCGCACATGGTCAGGTTGTTCCTAATGAAATTGCGTAAAATTTGTATAATTTTTTTTTTATAATTAAACTGTTTATATTTCAGTTGAAGATAGAGGACGTGGAGAACGCATCAATAGGCACCAAGGACTGTAACAAGAGCTTGATGCAAGCCCTCATCGCGATATTCACCACCAACGACAAAGAATCTGACATCCTTAGGACCATACAGTCAGCCGGCGAATATGACAGGTGCGACCTTTATTACTAAGCAAATTAAAAATAAACAAAAAAAAGGCTTAGGTTCTAACAATAAAACTAATACATAAAGTTAAAATTAAAATGGCACGACGAACTGGCCTCCTCTCACCATAAGTTGCAGCTTCAAGAAATTGCAACGACAGATAAAACTTTTAAGAAGCCGTCTATGTATACAGAATCAGAGGGCTAACTCATTCTAATACTTTCAATAATTATATACTATGCCTAATATAAAGAAAGAAAGAAAAATAAATTATTTATTGACGATCACACAGACATAACAGAAAAAACAATGGATAAGAAAACATTAAAAAAATAAAGTAATAAAAATAATTATTATATAACAATAAGGAAGGATTAGTGTGTGTGAAGGCCAACTAGGACCCTGCCTCAGCTTTGTGCCGTTGCGGTGCTGAGAAACAAACACCACCACAGCGACGCTGGTAATCTGACAGGGCCTATGGTGAGTGATTGTGGTATTGTATGTGTGCGTGTACATATAGAGATGATATAATATAAAACAGTTACATACATATTTAATATAAATGTTGAAAAAACGTTTAATTTATATATTTACATAAACATATTGTAAGAAATATAAATAATATTATTAAAAAATAAATGAATAATGAATGTAAGGCTCGATGCGCTAGATGCCTTGGCTACTCCGGATTTGAAATAAGGTCCGTGAATCTTGTTTGTTCGGCTTTTGACACAAAACATGCCACGAATTTTATGAAGAATAAGAAGAGTTGTCAAAATAAATAAAAAACAAATAAACATCATAGGATGGATCAACACGTCGTAAGACTCCAGACGGTGAATGATGAAAAAAAAATTTTTTTTTGAGGTTTAAATAAGCAAGCGCTGATGATTCTGTCTGTTGCTGTAGAAGATGCTTTTTAAGGGGTTTCCTAAACGTGCCAATATAGTGTATTTACACAACGTGTAACAGAAAGGTGTGGTAAAAATGAAAAGATCCATAGTGTATCCGATCTAGATCTTGTATGCAGAGTTACTGAGACAAAATTGTTAACCTAAATGTGTTATGCAGTTTCTAATAAAATAATTCTATTGTGACTTCACATAAAAATAAACAAGTGCCAGCCCTAGTGGTTTAGTTACCTCTGTGTACTTGTATTTATGATCACTGCTGCTTGCTTTTTCTGCGCCTGCGCGCGTATGGCTTCACTAATATAAATATTAAATTTACTTTTTATTGATTATTGATATTATATTGATATTGATTGCATGACAAATTAAAGTTAATAGATTCTACACGCCGGATCAGTTGTGCCTTTTGTACAAGCCACAGGTGCGATCTTGCGTGGAGTATTGCTCACACCTTTGGGACGGTTCCGCGAAGTACCTTCTCGATGCCTTGGACAGATTGCAGCGGCGCGCTATACGCATTATCGGCAATGCAGAGGTCACTAACGCTCTCGAGCCCCTGCAATTGTGGAGAGATATAGCGTCACTCAGCGTCTTATACCACGGCGAGTGCTCTGAAGAGCTCTTTGACCTTATCCCACCTTCTCCCTTCCTCCATAGGAGTACGCGTGCTGCTCTCCGGAGTCACCCCTGTATTGTCTCGAACATTCCATCGCGCACAAAGAAATTTGGTGACTCGTTTCTTTGTCGCACTTTCAAAAGATGGAATAGTCTACCAGCACATGTTTTCCGTCCTTCCTATGACATGGGGTCCTTCAAACGAGGCGTGAAGAGGCACCTTGTGGGCCGGCAGGGTGAGGGGGACTGATGCTGCGTTGTTTTCACGCTGCACCAGTTGTCCTTGCGTCTGGACTCCATTTCCACTTAACATCAGGTGGAGTGGAGTCATTTGTGATACGTATAAAAAAAAAAAAAATTAGTAACAACACACACAAGATCTATATCGGATACACTTTGCATGTCTTCATTATTACCACACCTTTCTGTTACACGTTGTTTAAGGTAATTTTAAACATGTACATGCATTTATAATCTCTTATAAATAGAGGAATGTAATGAGTGTATTTATAGTGTTTTTCATCCCTATTTCTGTAATGGCTAAAGTAGAAACCGTACAAATATTAAACAACAAGAAAAAAACCATACAACAAACAATCGCGATATATATTTTAGATGTCGTTAAAAAGAGTTGGGTTCTAATATTAGATTACTAAATAAAGGTAGAAAAAAATATAAAATTGTAAATGGTTAATTTTAATGGTTAATATTAAAGTTAACCATTTACGGATTTTCAATTAGCTATTTAAGGATAATACAATATGTAAAATTAATCGTTAGTTATTTCGTAAAATATAAAAGTTTATTTTTCAATTGCAATTCCATTTGTAAAAAACTAAATAAAACCTTGTAAAAAGTTGTAAGGTTGATTATGATTAGTCTAATAATAATTTTAGTGCAAAATCTTTGAGACCGTAATAATGAAGCTTCACCACCAGAGTCCGGTGCTCAACGCAATCGAAAGCCTTAGACAAGTCGCAAAAAAACTCCAAGAGCGTTTTGAGACTTCTCCCAGGCATCAAATAATTGTGTATTAAAAAAAACATCCTGGTTACCGGTCTATAAAGAAGGTTTATTAAAACTTAAATCTCTTTCCAGGTTAATAGACGGTATCTTCGAGAACTACTTGTCTGCTCGCGTGGATGCGCGCTTGCATATAGCCTGCGAAACTTTATCGTGGCTGCGACTGTATGACCTGGTGTACTCCTGGACTCTACGAGGCCAGAATTACTCTCTCTACGGTCTACTACCCCTTTGCATCGCAAGGTGTCACACGCTTCTGGCTTCTAGAACGCCTCAGAGGGTGAAGTTCCCGATGCAAGCTCAAGAGGTAAGTACAAGAGTAAACCAAGTCATAGGACTTGGTTTACTCTTGGACGCTATTGGGCCAGAACTATTTCCTCTACGGTCTACTACCCCTTTGCACAGCCAAGTGCTATTCGCTGCTAGCTTCAAGAACTTTCCAGAGAGTGAAGTTCCCGATGTAAGCTCAAGAAGTCCTTTGATCTGCTTTACTCCTCGACGCTGCAGGGGACAGAATTACTCTCTCTACGGTCTACTTACTACCCCTCTACATCGCCAGGTGCCACACGCTACTGGCTTCTAGAACTCCCTAGAGGGTCAAGTTTTCTATGCAAGCTCAAGAGGTAAGTACCCATGACCTGGTTTACTCCTGGAAACTTCGGGGCTAGAACTACCTTCTAATAACTGCTACACTTTTGCATTGCCACGTGAAACAGGTTATTGGCTTCTATAACCCCCGCAGTTACTCCTGTTTACTCCTGTTTACCGCAGTTTACTCCTGGATGCTACACGGCCAGAACTATTCCCTCTTCGTTATGCTGCCCCTTTGCACCGCCGCGTCCCACACGCTGCTTACTTCTGGAACTCCTCAGTCCTTAAGGTTAAGTTTAAGTAGTAAAGTTAAGGCTACCAACTACTGTAATGCTGGGAATTGTGGTATAACGCAGTATAATTTATCAGAGTAAATAGAGAATTTGATCAATAATCTTTATCTATCTTTATATACTACTCAAAACAAAATAAGGGCCACGAGGTATTTTGTCTGTACCATGAAAATAATAAAACCAATATTAATTTTTTTGTCTCCATAACGAAAACTAATGTTGTTTTTACCGTGTAGACCAATAAATTTATTCCAATAATAATGATTAAAAAGTTTATTTGCTTTTGAAAGAAAAAACACATTTAAGGTTAAAAATAAAAACAATGTAAAGTTACTGAAAACAAAAGAAAATACTCCATGCTCATCTTTTAGTAACGGGTATGCCCCCCTCGTTTCGTTACGCACTCCTGAAGCCTGGAGTGCATGCTCTCAATCAAATGCCTGACATTTTCCATTGGAATCTCTTCCCAGGCCCTTTTAACAGCGTTGATGAGTTGCTGTTGGTTGTGGATTTCCTGATCACAGTCTCTAACTCTTCGTTTCAACTGATCCCACATGTGCTCTATTGGATTTAAGTCCGGACTGTTCGCCGGCCACGGC
This sequence comes from Eudonia truncicolella, assembly GCA_949315975.1. Lineage (NCBI taxonomy): Eukaryota > Metazoa > Arthropoda > Insecta > Lepidoptera > Crambidae > Eudonia > Eudonia truncicolella. The sequence goes on along the minus strand of OX438840.1, from coordinate 3,805,030 downwards.
AAGACTTGAATTTGAGACGCTTCCAGTACAAACCGAGTCGCTTGAGCCGTGTGTGCACGAGCATTGTCTTGCATCAAGATGAATCCAGGACCCGCTCGCTGGGCAAATGGGATCACATGTGGTCTGACGACTTCCTCAATATACCGCTAAGCAGTAACAGTACCCTCATTTAAAATAGCGAGCTCAGTTTTGCCGTGTAAGCTTATCCCGCCCAAAATCATTACATTTGGACCACCAAAACGATCGACTTCATGGATGCAGGCTTCTGCAAATCTCTCGCCGCGTCTTCTTCATACTCTAATACGCCGATCGTCGTTAAAAAAATTAACTTTGCATTCGTCTGTAAAGAGCACCATGCCCCATTGGTTTATGTCCCAGTCCAAATGTTGTCGGGAAAATCTTAAACGATTTGCACGATGATTTCTGGTTAATGGAATACGGACAACTCGCCTTCTTGATGCCTGCTGGTCTTCATGCAATCGATTACGAATAGTTTGGTCACTGACACGAGTACCCGTTGTGAGCCGTAAACGATTTTGCAGCTTGCGGGCCGTCGTTGTGCGATCTCGGCGCGCACTTAATCGAATGTAACGATCCTCTTGAGCTGTTGCAATGCGAACTCTGCCCGAACCAGGTCTTCTTCTAACACTGCCGGTCTCTTAGAAACGATTCCATAGATTTTGAATAGCTCTTCGAGAAAATCCCAATTGCAAACCCACAGATCGCTGCGAATGACCTTCTTCAATCATTGTAACGGCTCTGGTTGCTGTCAGCGAGTCCATATGACGCCTGCGTGCTTGTGGCATATTGCAAAAGATGTTTCTGACTCGAGATATCAATGAACTCTGATAATTTCTAATAAACCAAGAAGCTAAGGAAAGCAAAACGTCAAAGAAAATGGAATCAAAATTTTCAAAAATAATTTTAAATCAAATTTTATTTAAAATTGTTGCCAGCATTAGATGAATACTACAATATTAAAAAGTTTAGGTATCAAAGAGTTTGTATACTCAATATTTTACTACTTTCAATATGTAAATGTTTAATAATTTACACCAAAATGAAAAAATACCTCGTGGCCCTTATTTTGTTTTGAGTAGTATATATATATAAATCTCCTGTGCGTGTGTATGTCACTGAACTCCTAAACGGCTGGACCGATTTGGATGAAATTTTCTGCGTGTGTTCAAGTGGATTCGAGAATGGTTTAGATGTACAATTGGACCAGGTAGGTGGGGCTGCTATAGGGGTCCATCGTGGTCCATTATTTTGTTGTCATGGAAACTGACAACGTTTTGTTTTTTTTTGTTGTCATGGAAGCTGTCAAAGCAGTACAAAGTCCGCCGGTCAGCTAGGATTCTATATTATTAAGAAAGAGGTTAAGTTTGTAACTTTGTTTGTTTGTTTGTGTGTTTATTTGCGGAGGATAATAAATTTTAAATCAAACTCATATCTGGTCGTCATCAGGTCTACCGAAAGAGGACAGAGATAGAGAGTATAACGTCATCGGTGTGGCGCGGCAGCTCGCCCGCGGTGCTGGTGCCGCGCCTGCCGCTGCGGCTGGAGCTGCTGCCGCTGCTGCCGCATCTACTCAGCCCGGCCCTGCGGTCCGCTAACGTCCAGGTTACTGACTCTATTACATTGATTATTTTAAACTAGCATGGCCATTATCAGCTTATATTATGTCTCCACTGGTGACACAAGCCCTCCTATGGATAGATAAAAAGAACAGGCTATAAACCACCACGCGGGTCCAGTGTGACCTAATGGTTGTTTACGACTACTAATGCAGGCGGGAGTAACGCCTTCTGATGTACGGAGGAGCTTGAGATGATATATTATTATTTGTATTGTCCTTAGGGTATGTCCTGTATAACGTCTGTTTTATCGTGTGTTTTATATGTGCAATAAAGGATTAAATAAATAATATATAGGGTCTAACAATATCAATAAGCGAACGTTTAAAAACATTATCATAATTCACCAAAAAATACACCCTTACCAAACCCGTACAGCTGTACTACACGCGCACAAAGATAGCTGTGTGTGTATGAATGCCATACAATGACACAAATGTTGAAAAAATTTCCACGAGCAGGATTTGAACCTGCACCCTTCTGACATACCGAGTCAGGTGCTCTTCCAATTGAGCTATCGTGGTTCTAACCAGCCCGCCAAAATTATTCAACACTATTTACTTTTTACTTTGAAAGCCAAAGGCACATTCAATGTCAACAACTACCGTCATTAACACCCGATCATAATATTTTTACAAATACTAAAGATCAGTTTAGAAGTAGGCAAGCTATTTATAAAATGTTTTTGTTTTGTTCATATAATTTTTATTAATTTAAATAATTTCGGCGGGCTGGTTAAAACCACGATAGCTCAATTGGAAGAGCACCTGACCCGGTATGTCAGAAGGGTGCAGGTTCAAATTCTGCTTGTGGAAATTTTTTCAACATTTGTGTTTTTGTAATTTGTTTCGCAACAAAATTTACGTTAAAATTATATGAACAAAACAAAATCATTTTATGTCATACAATGGTTTTTCAATTGTGTGCGTGTCTCTGTACACTATCTGTTTATTGACGCTTGCGTGCGTGTTAGTAAAGATACAGCATGTTTCATGATGTGCATTATTTTAATTGAAATAGTTTCTTAGAAAACATAACTTTGAAAAATCACTATAAAACTGGAGCCCATTTTTTGCCATTGTATTCAGAATGATGTATAGATACCGCCCTTCGCTTATTGATTTTGTTAGACCCTGTATTTGGTCCCACATCCGATGACCGGCCTTTGCGATATTTGCTTAACCTTAGCAATCGTAGATTGAACGTGTTAACTAATAAGCCATCGAGCTCTTCGATACTAGCAAGGTACCAATGTTGAATTTTTTCATCGGTTTTCGACCTTATGCAAATTGAATAAAATTAACATTATGTTACCCAGTATATTGATAGAGCTTCTAAAAGGGTTAACCGCCTCTGTGGCATTTTCCCGATAATTTATTATCGATAGATAGTGTAGATACCATCGATAGAACTATCGATATCAGCCGTGGTGGAGCGACAATAATCATGACAATAACTTTAGTAACAGACTGATGATGCTCACCTCATACAAATGAGGTGAGCCGAAGATCGAGCTCAGTTACGAGAGGTCGATATTCAGCAGTCGACTCGATTAGGCGCCCGGTTAATAAATTCGTCCGTGATTTATTAAAAAAACTTGGATATTTCGGTTAAAGTGCATGAAAACTAAAACAAAAGACGTATGTTGTGTTTGACATTAACATATATAAATCATCTGCATTATGTGTTTTTCTTCAAATATTTATTTTTCACATAATTATAAATACATATTCCTAACATGAACGAATGCACCGCAGTTGTGCAGCGAGTCGGAGCGCAAGGCGTTACGCACGTGCGCAGGCGCAATGTGCGACTACGGGCTGCAGTACGCGCAGCAGCGAACGCACGAGGGACTGTACGCCTTCGTTCTGGAGCCCGACGTCTACAAGGTGGCCTTTATGGGTGAGAGAGACAGAACGAAAAAGAGAGACTTTAGACAGTCTTTACACTTTACTTATAAAATATGATATAACTTTTTAAACTATCATGGTCACTTGCATTAGAGTTATTATTAACGGGATTTTTACCATGTTTATTATTTTACAATATGCCTTTATGAGTGTCTGGGGGTGTGTGTGTGTGTGTGTATTGTGTGTTGTGTGTGTGAGCGTGAGAGAGAGAGAGAAAGGATTACATAAGTGCGCGGGCGACGTCTACAAGGTGGCTTTTACGGGTGAGCGTTCAAATTCCACTCATACCACACACTTTACTTTCCATTCCTTTAGTTTAAATGTAGAGTTACTTCTACCACTAAATCTATATACATATAATGACTTGCCCTGACTGACTGACTCATCATCGCAAAACCTAAACCGTTGAAGCTAATTAGATAAAGTTTAAACTGTAGGTTAATTGAGTAAAGTAACCAGTCACTAAGAAAGGATATTTTGGAAATCACACCCTAAGGAGGTCAAATGGGGGGTAAAAGTTTGTACGAAAGTCCGTCAGTTTTGAAGTTAAATACATGAAAATTGGTATTTGGGTTCTTGAAAAGAATTAAAGAATGACATGTTTCAGGAATTTTGTTTATTTTTCTTTAAATGAGTAAAAAAGAAAAAAAGGTTTTTGGGGAAATCGTTATTTTTAAAGTAATAACTATCAAAATGAATATTTTAATCGATCTTTAGTTTCTTCAACAAAAATAAAGAATGATGTGTTTTAGCATTTTTCGAAAAACCTCGCTAGAGAGGTGAAATAGAAGTGGAAAGTTTGTATGGAAATCTGTCATTCCTTATATTTCGGTATTTGGCCTAATTAGAAATTACGAAGAGTTTCAGGATTTTTGGAAAACGATCCCTTAAGTAGGGGATGACAATTTGTACAGCAGGTTTCTGAACGGACAAAAATTAGTTATACAGAGTGACCTTTATTACGCGGTTTTGTGTTACACTTTTTACTAATTCTAGCTCGCATAGATGGGCTTTTTAATGATACAAATTGAAAAACTTAATGTTGAAATGACGTGACATGTTTAGTTGTCTAACCCTTATTAATTATACCCTTATGATATGATACCCGAACAAACACAAGTCATGTAACCCACGTGAGCAAATCCGCGAACAAAAAGCTAGTAATAAATATAGATTTAATTAGCATCCCTAGACAATGCGGAATACGGGTGTTTACACTGAGAAAGTAAACTGACGCTAATAATTCTAAACTGAAACAATTATTTTGATTAACTTACAAATATTTGTTTGACGGTTGAATGTGGATGTTTGTGGACATGGTTGTGATTCACTTTTTAAATTTCACTCCTGTTTTACTATAGGTTGACTGTTCAAGGAATCAATTATTGTAAGTGCGTGTAGGTAAACGGTGTTTTTTTATTATGTACAAGAAAATAATAGGAAACGATATTATGTTATTAGGTAACGAGGAGAGAATGAGGCCTCCCCCCGCGGTGCGGCAGGCCATAGCGCGAGAACAGCAACTAGAGATGATCAGGCGAAGCGAGGAGATGGTAAGAATTTATACAACATACAAAATATTAAATCCCAGAAATCAAATATTAATCCCAACACCATACTGCCAAACCAAAAGATACTAAGCTCTTTCTGCGTAAAACGGAACGCACCTGATTAAATTTAAATGAGGGTATACAACCTACTAACTAATTATGAGACGACCAACACCTCAGTCTCCCTGTGAGCGCAGCCCTGTGATAAACGCGAGTAGATCTGTAAAAGTTGTTTTATTTTAATAATGTATTATTATTTTTTGACATTTATCACAATTTTTTATGAATTTTTTTTTGTTTTCAATTTGTTTTTATACCTGACTTTTATTTTTTTCTTCTGATTAATTTTATTGATTTGTATTTATTTAATTTTGTAATGTTAATTTTAATTGTATGACTTGTCTGTGTTTTGGACCAAACTGTAAGCAGGAATTTTGTTATTATTTTTTGCTTTATATCGAAACTTAATGGTATTAAAAAATAGGCTTGCCTCAGATGAGATTTCATCCATATGTCGTGGATATTCCACTTATCTGTTTTACAAAGCGAATTGCTTCCATTTTAATAAACGACTAAGGGATGGAATGACTGTAGACAACAGTTTTTCTCGAATCAACTCGATACAAGTTGAGGGTTTTTAAGGTTAGAGTGAATCAGCATTTACTGGGTCCTCGTGCTCTATCTTCGGTCTTTTTTTTCCTCACCATCAGATGAGATTGAGGAAAAGATATATTTACAAGATAAAGTTATTCTTTTACTAGATAAAATCTACCAGCCTCAGGAGGCTCGGATGGGACCAATGCTCTGACCGCTGACCTTGAGGAGCTCGGTAGTTTCATGAGATTGGTTGACTTGTTCTAGTATTTTTTTTATCTTGTATCTACATTAAGTAGTATTATGTATATTTACATATAATTTTACGCAAATATTGTTGAGAACATATTACAATTTGAAATATATTGTTGATTAATTTCGGCGAGTTGAATTGAGCCATGATAACATAGTTGGCAGTCCTGACCCGGCATGTTATGGGGTGCGGGTTCGAATCGCACTCGTGGATTTTTTTCAACACTTTGTCTTTTTTCAAATAGTATTATGAATGCAAAAATAAATACATAAAAAAATACGAACAGTGAAACATAGAACCTCTTTCTTTTTTAAGTCGGTTAAAAATAATAAAATTAAAAGATATATTATATATATTAGCTGCAATGGTTCATAGCAGATCAGATATTCGCAGTATTAACATTCAGCCTTTTCCTGCCAGGCAAATAGAGCTAACAAGAACAGACCTGCCACCGGGACACCGGGCAAGACCAAACAAAACAGAAGCGGTACCGAGCCAGCGAAAGAGGCGCGCCTGCCCAACCACTTGCAGCGGTTGAAGCCAAAGGAAGTCGAGAAGGTCACGCCTCAGGTACTGTGCTCACTTTTAAAAGTATATTTTGTCCTTTTTCCTAGCATTATCTTTTTTCACCCAGTTGATGGCTTCGTGCGGTTAACACATTTAAAGTAATTTTATTACAAGTTATATAAATAGACAATATTTCTTTTGTTAATATATCATCATCATCAGCTCACTTTACGTCCCCACTGCTGGGGCACGAGCCTTATGGAGCTGGGACCAACGGCTTCACGAGCCTTCCGAAGCATGGAGGAGCTCGATATGTATATATATATATATATATAGCTACTTTCGCAAAGGCCGATCATCGTATGGGTGACCAAAAATGTATCATCACCCATACGATGATCGGCCTTTGCGAAAGTAGCTTAACTTTAGCAATCACAGAATGGGCGTGTTAGCCACTGCGCCATCGAGCTCCTCCTTCACTTTTTAATATACGGTGATGATGAATGATAATAGAAATAAGATGTGAGAAACGATATACCCCCCAACCCCTCGAGTATCTCAGTAAAGATGAGAGGCTTTACTAAGACATCACGCGGACTTCTTGAGCGAATTTGAAAAGTGACATTGCACTGTTTTGTTGCACTCATACACACTCACGGACGGACACTTAACGGTTATTCATCATCATCATCTCAGCCGAAAGTCGTCCACTGCTGAACAAAGGCCTCCCCAAAGGATCTCCTCGACGACCAGTTTTGTGTTGCTCGCATCTAGCTTCCCGCGGTCCACCTTGTTGGAGGCCTACCCACACTGCGCTTTCCGGTATGCGGTTGCCACTCGAGGACTGTTCCGCCCCAGCGACCATCAGTTCTGCGAGCGATGTACCCTGCCCATCCATCAATGGTTAATAATCTACCATTATTTCACATTAATATTCGACATACTTAATACAAATTTTAAAAAATAATACAAAACCGCAGGCATGTCTTTTCACATTCCCGCCAAAAAGTCCTAGCATTTCTTCTTTTCAACAAAGATTGGACGTCGTCATCATAGCCATTTTCAATCTATCCCCGGTTGCTCTGCTACAACCGAACCACATGACATCACCGTCATCACCAGCCTTTTTATGGCCCCACTGCTGTGGCACTATCCTTCCCTTTGGATGTAAATAAACCGCTACGCGGTGGAGATTAGTGGTTGTGGTCGACTGCTAATGCAGCAAGGACAATAAAGCGATAAAGGCGAAATGATCAAGTTTTGGTCAACCATCCGATGACCGGCCCTTGCGAAAGTTGCTTAACTTCAGCAATCGCAGACCAAGCGCTGCCACCACTGCGCCATTGATCTTCTCAACGTAGATCGAACTACACGCGTAGGTTTTTAACTAAGAAAGCCATGACAACGCTTCTTTTACCAGCATGTTTTCATAACTTTCAAGGAACTTGCAAGGGTCATTTTCGTTTATTTATATATGATAATATTAAAGTTAACTCTTTTGGCTATATCGGTATCGTTTGTTCTTCTACGGATCTCCTTATTTCAGATTCGATCCCGTAGAGAAAACCCAAGCGTAGCCCTCTCCTTTGGTATTTTTATATTTTCGATTATTTGTGATTGATGTTTCACAGTATAAGGCTGCCATATAATGTAATATAGAGTAGATCATATCATTGCTATAATATCATACTGGTTTGATTGATTAATTTCTTTGTCCACAAAAAAAATGGGGTTCCCATCCAGCCAACGTATTTCCTCCTTCCTACAAACGAGGTGTAAAAAAGCAACTTGCGGGTAGGCAAGGTGAGGACGGTTAGTAGCAGGATTCAGCCATCCTGCTCTACTGGCTGTCTTTGCTTCTGGATACGGCTTCTGCTTAACGTCAGGCAGAGCAGAGTCAATTGCCTAAACTTCTATAGAAAATAAACTGTCATTAAGAGGAAACATTAAGGTCGACTGAATTGAAAAATATGTATGGAAAGTAGACAAAGTCAACGTTTCGTAGTCCCCTGATACATCTTTCAAAACTGGACCGATTTAATTATTTTTGTCATTGAAAATTAAAGAAAGGCTTTGGCAGTGTCCCTATATTTTCCCTTTTTTTAATAAATTAATTATTAAAAAAGATACGAACCTTTAAAAATCTTAAAAGTTAGGCAGACTTTCCGCTGTCTTCAAAAATTAGGGACCTTTTTTTAGTTTTTGATGACAAAAGTAATTAAATCGGTCCAGTTTTGGAGGAGGAATCAGGGGACTACGAAAACGTTGATTTTGTCTACTTTTCATACATATTTTTCAATTAAGTCGACCTTAGTATTTCCTCTTAATATCATTCATCATTGCGATAAAATCACGCTGTTATGCCTCGCATAAAGCGGGCACAACTACACAACTAGTGGCGCATTGAAGGGACCATCTGTTTTAATGAGTCGAGATAGCGACTGTTCGACAGTGGCCGCTAATGCTATACCAAAGGAGTTCGTTACCGCCTGAATGGCCGGCGCGCAGATTGAGGTTTACTCGCCTGATGGAATATATTAACAACTCGATGTGGCCCTGGCAGTGTATAGGGTGTGTCTAGGATGTATTTGCCGCTTGATTTACCTTCTTCACTTGACGTTCATGCTGACCTTGTGATGCCATAGGTAAACAATCATTACTAAACAAAGATTAAGCCAATACCCATCAATTGAAGTGATGACTTGATTTCAATGATGGAGGGCTTTGCCCAGCAGTGGGACAGTTATAGGCTATTTATTTACTTTACTCTCTTTACTTTACTAAACAAAAGCAATTATAAAGCATCGGTAGCCGAACACTATTGTGTACCGTCAATTGAGTGTTAATTAAAAACTTTTTGGGTTACAGAAATTCATGTTTAAGGTTAAATAAAAAATAAGGTTAGAGTTTTAAAGAACTGTTACGTGATGTTTAATGTTTTGAAGTTAATTATTGTTGACAACTTTCCTATTAGCATAGCTCCGTTAGACTAGGTACTTATGAGAACCTATACCTAAAAACAAGCATTTTAGCTTTTCAGGATAATTCAAATATCGGTACCGCTACCGCTCTATTGTTTTACACAATTTTGTTGAAGATAGTACATAGTTAGACTGAGATGCAATTTCTTTTCATACCATTTGTAATGTCTAGTTTATCGGTGAGATTCAAAAATCGCAACCCAAACCTGCATGTTTAGATTATTTCCAATTAATAAAACCGAAATTTGTTTCAAATGTGCAATACCTACTACGAGTCTTATTTATGAGACAATTTTCTGACTTACTGTTGCAAGAAGATATTTTTTTCTAATTATTATTATTATTCCTATTCCCAAATATTGTATACAGTTATATTAACAGCGCACTCTCGAATATTGACTCTGTGTGGAAGGCATTCGCTTATATCGCTTATATCGCTGGCACATAAGCGATATAAGCGAAACACAACAGCCTGTAGCGTCGGTGCACTCTACGAATCTCCCTAATTAAAACTGTGTTTGCGAAATCTGCACCGCGTATTGTGAGAGCGTGAAAGCGCTACGGAACATCTTTCCAAAGAGTAAGATGGTAAGCAGAAGGGCAACGACTCTTGAAAATAAATAATAATTTTGTAAAGACACATTTTTACAAACTCGATGGAGAATAAGAGGCCTACTCGCTAAAACCTATATCATACTGACACGGGACTTTTCAGAAAACCTATAATTATTATTGTAATGTTAAATTGTAGAATGTGTAATCTTTAATTAATGTAATTGGTTTTTTTGACACCGTTTTAATTAAAATAAAATAAATTAATAAATAAAAAAAATCATCATCATCATCATCATCTTATTTTATGTCCCCACTGCAGGGGCACGAGCCTTCCCTATGGCTGGATAGGGAGAACGGGCTATAAACCACCACGCGAGCTCAGTGCGGATTGGTGGTTGTTAACGACTGCTAATGCAGCCGGGACCAAAAGCTTTACGTGCCTTTCGAAGCACGGAGGAACTCGAGATGATACATTTTTGATCACCCATCCGATGACCGGCCTTTGCAAAGTTGCTTAACATCAGCACTCGCAGACCGGGCGCGTTAACCACTGCGCCATGAAAAACTCCGGAAAACCTGTGCCAACTGTCTATATCCGTAAAAATTACAGTGGGGGATAAGAAATATTTGATTAGAACACAACATTACTTTATAAGGTATCTTTATTTTTGGCTTTTACAAATACTTCTAGTGCCTTACAAATAAACAGAGAATAAGCTTCGAATAGTTATTGCGTGTTGTGTTCCGGTCATCTGAACGTAATTTCATAAAAACAAAACACGGAATAACTATTCGGAGCTCATTCTCAGTTTATTTGTTAGACCCCTAGCCTTTAAACGATAATAATAGTTGTCAGTTTAAGTAAACCAAAACATTTTGATTTTATACCTACTAAACAATTTGTTACAAAATTTTAATACAAAGTTGTCATTAATGTATTCTTAAAATAAAACTCTCAGAGGCTCCACTCGTGTAGGCACAAAACCACCGAGCGGCGATGCGCCCTAATCATAGTTTGCGGGCGCGCAGTCACGTAATCACGGCAATCTTCCGCCGAGAGGGCCTAACAAAAAGAAATAATTAACCCGCGCCGTTCACACTTGTCACGTCTTGCTTCACTATGCCTCTCTTTGACGTTTTGTTTGTTTGCGTATGAATGTGAAATTCTACTGTCTGTTCTTTCTGTCTGCTTTTATATACTGTAGTTATTGAGTTGGAATGCCGTAGCGTCTTAGCAAATTAGAACGTGAAATATTTTTTAAGTTTTTTTTTTCAATTTCAAATTCACAATTATTTATTTATGTTTTTTTTTAAATATTGCTGTTGGCTTGCCGATGGCCTTTACATCGTAACCGTACTTTTAGGGGCGGCGAGAAACTAAAGGTTCCTTAAGCCGTAATGATCGAACATCCACAGAGAATTTTATAGGGGACGTAAAAAAATGTCTTCATTCGAATCGAGAATTCATTAATATAAGGCTAGAATCAAGTTCGTATAAGAATCACTACGTCATTAGTTTGTAAGTCTAAAACGGAAGACCTACTGAAAAGGTCCGGCAAGAAACTCAACAAGGCATTTTTTCCTGATTTTTCAGGCATTTCTTTTCTGTTGTAAGAGAAAGTGCAGCGTCAGAAATATTTGGAAAGTCTTTATCGTATACCTGTTATTTATTTATCCATGTTAAAATGTTCAAAATAACCTTTTTTTTATTTATCTTCTTTATCGCAGGACGTTTTCCATCACAAATTAAAATTAAAGTGAATAGTAATAGTTTTTCTTAAAATCTAGCTTATGCACCAATCTCTCAGAAATATAGAACATAAACAATTGTTAAACCCAAAAGCCATAGAAACGGTATGAAAAACATAATGTTTATAAAATAAATATGAATTCAATTTCAAAATTAATATACCTACAATCTTTTAATTAAACGTAGCAACTAATTAAAATGCACGAAGCAACAAACGCATAAAGTGATAGGCTGCCTCGTCAGGGTTGCCCCTGCAAATTTTAAATACAGCTTGTCAAACTTGTTCAACTAATTACCCGCCCCATTCTTTTAAAAACCCCTCCAAAAATCCTGTAAATCATTAACGACTCGTAATTTCTGTCTCGGCTCGTGATTTAGAAGAACTTTTTACTTGGGGAACGAAGGCAACGCTCTGTCAATATGGTTTTGTAAAGAGTTTTGATACAGTAGATGACAGTATGTCTTGTTTTTGAACAAAATATATGTAATAGAATAGAATAATATTTTTTATTGTTCACTGTGTACATATAAAGTTTTTATAGTATTTTTGGACACAATCGTGTGCCCATTTCGGACATACAATGATTATAAGACATTTACTTATACTGAAAATGAAATTAATGAATACTGAATAATGAAAATAAGTGAACATATTATTAACATTAATAGTATACTGTAAGTAGTAATAGGTACTGTCCTGAAAAGCATCGCTGATAGTGGGGAGGGAACTGTCCACTATTAGCGCATATGTGTAGCATAACCAATTCCCATCTAGTTATTAAGTACTAACATGGGTTTTAAGCTCTCGTTGTACTAACCACTTATATGGATCTTTGTTGTCTGAAAGATAAAAACATTTAGAATAATTTAATTTTATAGTATTAGAACTATGTTCAAAATTCAACCGCCTAAGTTAAGACCACCGGTCTCAGACCAAGAGGTCACGGGTTCGATTGCCAGCGGGGGATACATGTTTGTGTACTCGGTTTGGTTGGTGATAGGGCTTGTTTGTCCGCCTGGCTAGGTCCTACCATTTTATCTAAATATGTCACCATATAATCATTGTTGGTAGCGTTGTTGTGTTCCGGCAGCTAGAGATAAGATAGCCAGTGCTTCATCAGTTGAGGATCCCGGGTGAAGTGCGCTTCCACTTTGAGCCTTATCATCACTTAACATTAGGTCAGATAAAACTTAAATACCAATGACCAAATGCTTTCCCATAAATAATACAAAAATAAAATAAAAGCTAGAGACCACCTAGTGTTTTTAAAAACTTGTATTCTTGTATTCTTCTAACTTCTTCTTGTAACTTGTATTCTTACGGCCGGGCTGAGCGAATATCCTAATTAAAGAATATTTCTTGGGGAGGTAGCTGAAAAACTCCTGTCTTCCCCTGTAACAATTTACTGTTGACCAGAGACTTTCCTTCCTTCCTTCCTTTCAGCATATTGATGTCCACTGCTGGACGTGTGCATATGACCCGAGACTAATCTACACACATTTATTAAAAACCTCATTGAAACCTGTCATTTCAGCCGTAGTTTGTTTTAAATAATTATGCGAGTAAGAGGTACTGACTGCGTCGTTACCAAGGCGTGTTCGTCTCTCCTCGTCTCGCCCTCTCAAATGCAATAACTAATCACAATAAAAGGGTTGTGGTCGCTTCTCTATTAAAAAACTCTGTAAGAATTCCATCAGAGGGTCGGTTAAGCTTGCCGTCCATTGAACAATTATGTTTTGTTAAATAAACAAGAACTAACTTTATTTTAAATGAGTAAAAATGTGTGTGTCATACACGCACGTTTGCACGCACTCACAGAGGCAAGCACGCACGTGCGCACGTACACTCACACGTACGCACGCACGCAAACAAGTACATCGTAACTGACAAAAAATTGAAAAGGTTTATATATCATTAATGTAAAGTATTAAAATGAAAGAAAATTTACAAATGAGTGCTTAATCTAGGTTATAAAAGTTAAAGTAAATCTTGCTTTTATGTTTACCTAATCTCAAATGATTTGAATAAGTAAGTTGTTTAGTTGTGTTAAAAGTACACAATACAGAATAACGAAATAATACCACAGGAACGGAAGTCCAGTGTGCGTTATTCCTTTAGTTATTTTCCTTACAAAATGATTCCCCTCTAATGGCAGAGAGGCTGAACTCGTCAATTCAGTAATTTGTTACGCAATATCGTCATCTTTATGTTCATAACTTGTTGGCTCCTGGCTTCTATTACTTTTAATTTATTACATGACTAGAAAATTTTAATTTATTTAATAAATTCTATACTTTTTAGGTAGAATAAATCATTATGTTAATAAATATAATAAATAAAACATTAGTCTACATACGTTTGGTCAGCAACGAAACTTGTTAGTACCGTGTCATAAATAACAGTTAACGCGCCCCTGTTCATTTCTTTACTAGAGACTTTTATTGCTGACTGTATCAACTAGCGGTTCGCATCGCACCGTGTCAAGTCAGGAATCACTCGCCGCCTGCCGCAGTTGTTAGTTGCAATGTCACGTTATTGCTCTGTGATAGTTATTGTTAAAAGCAGTGAAAAAATTCAGTGCTTACGTCAGCCTTCCCGGTAGCGTAATGGTTAGTGCAACCGCCCGGATTGCGAAAGACCCAGGTTCGATTCCTGGCTGAGTCGGGTGTAGGCATTTAATTTTTTCACTTTATTTTATAAATATTTAATTCGGCTTCAGCGCAGAAATTGGCACTTAAAAATAAAAAAGTAAGATTCATTGATAATAATGAATGAATAAGCTATGGTACTTATAATAGTCTTTTTACATGCCTTACGTCTTAAAATTGTACAACTTTTAATTCGGCAATTGAACCGAATATTCGGCTGAATACGAACATGGAAAAATACGCCGAACATACTGAATACCGAATAATTACCGAATATTTGGCGCATCTATAAACCTATAAATTAACAATAAGCACACAGAGATCTGGCCAGAAGCCATCAAGCTTACCTTAATTTCTACAAAGTATTATATTCTAAAAAGTTCTTTAAAAAAAATGCCTATATACTTTAGTTTCGATCCAGTTCTCATCTGCATCATGCAAAAAGATTAGCAAAGTGAAAAAACCTGCTCAGTTCAAGATATATTAGCGTGTATTAGTTCGTCCATTACACTGCCGAGCACAAAAATGGGTTTCACGCCCACCTAATAAATTTACCCGCTACTTGCCGCGGGCTGTAAGTGCCTTTACGACTTATGTATCAGTTTAGGGTTGGATCCGGCCAATGGGTGTGTTACATTTTTAAAATGCTGAGGGATTCCTGTTTGAGTGAAGTATCTAGAGCGTATTAGTAACTGCTTTCGAAAAAGCTCGAAAAAGGCAATTTCTGTCTCCGGTTTTATGTTATAACGGGAGATGTTATTTTTAGACTTATGTGTCAGTTTCGGGTTGGATCCGGCTTGATTGAATAGGTGTGTTTTGAAAATGCTTGAGGATTCCTGCTTGAGTAAAGGATCTACAACATGTAACCGCTACGACGATGTAAAGCAAGAGAGCTGTCTTCATACAAACTAGTAACGTTAGTAACATGTATGTTGTTACTACAACACAAGATAATTTTTCATAGACTTATTTATCAGTTTCAAGTTAGATCCGGCCAAGAGATGTGTTACCTATTTAAAATGTTCAGAGATTCCTGCTTGAATGAAAACACTAGAACATTTTAGTAATCGCCACGAAAAAGCAAGGGAATCGACTGCGGCTATTTCTGACTCCGGTTTCTTGCTGCATACACAAGATGCATAAATTTTATTTATTAAAGTTTTGAGGATACCTTAGCCTTAGCAGTTAAAACACATTAATTAAGTTATTTCAACTTACTTAACAGCATCGGTAGCCGAACGGATGGATGCTCTGCAGGGTTATTATTACCAAAAAAAGCAACCAGATGTTAATTGTACAGGCGGCAGCAGATCAACCTACCACAAAATGTCAAATTACTTTAATACATTTTGAACCTTAGTGTTTGGGTATAAAGATCAATATCGATTAGAGAAATTTGACAGCTTTGGTTGATGTGCAGGCGTGTGTACAATTGCAACGCGACGGCTCTAGTTGCGGATCGCTAGATCGCTGAAGGATCGCTCGCTTAGTGCATTTGCGATTAAAATTTATGTAATAGTTAACATACATTGAGCGATTTGTGTCCGTAATACCAATATAGTTGCGGTTGATGCAACTAGAGCAGTCGCGTTGCAATTGTACAATTAACAACTGGTTGCTTTTTTCGGTAATAAGTTTGCGGGTTGAATGCTAGAAATCGTAGGTCAACCCCTATCCAAAGCTCCGTTAGTAGCTGCTGACGTAAACCCGTACCTATTATCGAGCGTATTACTTTTAGACTATAAATAACTAGCGGCCCGTCCTGGCTTCGCACGGGTGGACATTTCTTTTTTAATATAGCCTATGTTACTCAGCACTAATGTAACATTGTAATGGTGAAAGAATTTTTAAATCGGTCCAGTAGTTTTCGAGTTTATTCGTTACAAACAAAATTACAAAGCTTTCCTCTTTATAATATTAGTATTGATATAGATGAGTTAAAATCGCAATTATATAAAATTAACATAAAATATTTGGTGACCGCTTCAAATCAAACACCAAGTGACTCGTTAAAGGTTATTTCTGTATCCGGTTTTATGTTACATCGAAATATACAACTTTTTGATTTAATAAGGTGTTGGAGTAATCTATCTTTCGCAATCGTTCGTAAGACCATGAGTTAGAACACAAGATACAAGGTTTTATTTAAATAAAGCATTGAAATAATCTTTGGCAGTTAAACACTTTCATTAAGGTACTTTTCTTTGTACACACGCCTGCACATCAACCTACCAGAAACTGTCAAATTTCCTCAATAGACTTTAAACTTTATTCCTAAGGCATATTGTTAAAAATGTATTGAAGAAATTTGACAGTTTTGGATAGGTTGATGTGCAGGCGTCTGTACCTTTCGTTTTTTGCAATATATCGTAAAAATACGAGCTAATTCATTCCTTGTTCTGATCAGCATTGTGTTATGCTTCACACAAAGTAGGTCCCCTTTTAAGTCTTGACCACCACTGATGGTTCCAAATGATGTCGTCACTCATTCACTATTATACTACACTCTTATGTATATACGAGTATAACAATTTATACCGAGAGTGTTACAGTCAAGGCTTGATACCGTTACCAAATTCCCACTATAAGTACCGGTAAGTAACGTTATTTCTATAAAGGTACCGGTAATGCAGGTAACGTTATCTAAAAAATTATTGCTACTTTTTTTCGTTAAATTTGTTTGGCAGAAGTATCGATACCACCAAACGGACATTCAAACAGGCTAAATAGAAAATATAATAAGAACACATAAGCCCTTTCCTTACAATTTCGAGCATTAAAATGGGATTCACGCCCAACTAATAAATTTACTGGCTATTAATTCACTGCACGCGATAGACTTGAGTCACAGATAAAAATTACCAGTATGTTTGCTTCATTGTTAAGACCGGAATTTAAAAAGTTTTAGCTTTACAGATACTTTAGGGCACAAAGTATGTTTGCCTCATTTACCAATATATATTTCAGTTTGTTTAATGAATTATGAATAAGAAAGAGCCCTTGCCGAATTTTTTTGCGGCTTTGTTTCAGTTAATTTTCAGTCCGCCTATACTTAAAGTATACTATATACACAAAGTTAATTTTAAATATATTTATTTTAATTGGAAAATTACATAAACTTTACTTTTATGTAAAACTATGTAAACTAAACACAACTTTTACTAACTCTACTATTTTCTTATCAATTATCCCCGAAATCTTTACTGTACAGACTATCCTCTAAAGACCAACGATTAATAGCGTAATGGCCCATTAGCGACCGAGCTCTTAGGGTTGCCACTCACGATTGTTGACTTAAACTACGAAATTTTTCAAATAATTAAAGGCTGAGTAAATATACTCAAATACGACAAGCTCTCGGTTTTAGATGTCTTTAATTTTTTGGTGAAATCAAGTTTTCTTGAAAAGTAATTAAGTTTTTATTACATCTTAAATTAACCTAGTTCTACCAAACAGTTAGGGCGTCTGCTCCTTTCGCTAGCTTAACGCAGCGGACGCTTCTAAAGTTAGTAATCTTTATATATATAAATCTTCTGTGCGTGCTGGGCCGATTTCGTTGAAATTTTCTGTGTGTGTTCAAGTGGATTCGAGAATGGTTTAGATTTACAATTAGACCCGGTAGGTGGCGCTGCTATAGGGGTCTATCATGGGATACAGATGTTCTTAAGCGGACGGACGTGATTTGTTTGTTTTGTTGTCATGGAAACTGTCAACGTTTTGTTTGTTTTGTTGTCATGGAAACTGTCAAAGCGGTTCGCCGGTCAGCTAGTAATATAATATAATAATAAACATTATTAACATTTTTGTTGTCATAATATAAATGTTTTAAGTTACCATAAGTGCTGATAGTTCTCATCATAGTTACGCTACAATTCTGAAAATGTTCAACTTGCCAAAAAATAAATAGTATACATTATATTTAAATGCTCCCTATTATTTTGGCCTGATTTGCATTAAATGTATTGTAATGTCTGCAATTTGTTTGCGTCTATTCACTTTCTTTCTTGTATTATATAAAAAAAAAATAATACATTTATATAATATATTATATAAATGTATTATTTTTTAAAAAGAATAAAAGAAAATAATAATAATAAGGTGTAGATAATTAAATGTATTAATTTAAATAGTGACTATAGGACTAATAGCGTTAGCAATAACCCATTGCTAAACAACCATGACAACATTGATATTCAGTCGTGAGGCTATTAGCACTGACGAGCGAAACCGTAATCCCATTCCGCTAACATCATAAAAGCGGAGCGTTCCTTTATCACTCCCGACTTCCAGCATTAAGTTCCAGCTCATAATAGACGCAATAACACTCAGACTCGGAAAGAGTGCCCCTATAATAGCCCGGGTAAACGAATATGCGGGGGAATTGCGAGGAGCGAAGGCAGATGTGATTGCGAGACCCGGAGCCCTACTATGAGTTCGCTTTTACGATACTACACTCGGCGTCAAAAAAATCGCACCTCTTAGAAAATCACTTTCAAATGTCATTTACTCTTGATATGCACATGCAGTCGCATTAATTATGATTTTATTTACAAGGTTACTTAATTAACTTAATAAAAAACATTACTTTTCATTATCAAATAAAACCTAATGCAACAAATAAAGTGTCACAAAAATTCGATGCAAATTTTGCTACCCGTGAGAGTTGCTAGTTGCGCTTCCTTTGTGGGTATAAAACGGTCAACACGGGTTCAATGTGGGTCATTCGCTATTCAACCGTTGAAGAGGACACACGCACAGATTTTGATGGATACCACAGCTGATAAAGCCGCTCAAGTGGTTGCACTACTGCAATCAGGGGTGCGGCAGTGTGATGTCGCCCGGCTACTGAACCTGAGCCGTTATTCCGTTCGAAGAGTGTACCAGCGCTTCATAGAGACCGGTGGCTATATCCGCAGACACGGTTCGGGTAGACGTCGCTGCACTTCGGAAAGAGACGACCGGTTCGTTGTGTCGAACTCTTTGAGAAATCGTTTCTCCAACGCTGTTGAGTTGCAACAGCAGCTCCAGGCAGTTCGCAGACGCACCGTAAGCGTATCTACGGTTAGAAGAAGATTGAAGGAGAAGAAGATAGCGGCCCACAGAGCTGCTACGGGTCCAAAATTGACTGCAGCGCATCGGCGAGCCCGCTTGCAGTTTGCTCGTGACCACGTCGATTGGACCCTTGAGCAGTGGAGAGCTGTTCTCTTCTCAGACGAGACGCGAGTGTGTCTTTTCTGCAACGACCGACGGAGAAGAGTATACCGGAGGCAGGGTGAACGTTTCGCCCAAGCCTGCATCCAGGAGACGGTGGAATATGGTGGCGGATCCTGCATGTTCTGGGGCGGTATGTCTGCTGCCGGCAAAACCGACCTTGTCTGCGTCTCCCGGACTGGAGGTGCTCGCGGACAAGGGTCGCTGACTGCTCGCCGCTATGTCACTGAGGTCCTAGAAGTGCATGTGGTCCCCTTTGCCGAATCTTTTGGCGAGGGGTTCACATTAATGCACGACAACGCTCGCGCTCACACTGCAGGCATCGTGAGCGACTTCTTGCAGAGGTCCCAAATCTCTGTGATGCAGTGGCCAGCGCGAAGTCCGGATCTGAATCCTATAGAGCACCTCTGGGACCATCTTAAACGTAAGGTTCGATCTCGGGATCCAGCTCCTTCGACTCTACAGGAGCTCCAAGACGCGGTGATTGAAGAATGGGGGCTTATCCCTCAAGAAGAGCTCCTGAAGTTGGTGAGGTCCATGAGGGACCGTATGGAAGCCGTGATCAGGGCAAGGGGGGGTAACACTAGATTTTAAGTTAATTTTAAGACACTTTTTGTACATTTTTCTTTGTAAATTATCTGTTGTTAATTAGGACTTAATTAAGGATTTTTATTATTTTATTAATTTTAATGTTGTTTGTATAATTATAATTAAACAGAAAGTTAAATTTAATTGTTTTTTGATACTCCTTTTTGTTACCTTTCTAATGATACCCAACACTATCCTCTACATAAGGTTTAAGAATTTTTAAAGATGATTTTTAAAAGGTGCGATTTTTTTGACGCCGAGTGTAGATGGCGACAGCGTCGATGTATCTCGCAGCAAAACGGTGCGTGTGCTCAACTGACTCTTAGAGCTTACCATTTATTTTGTTGTACAGACGCCTGCACTGATGTGCAGTGTACCTATCCAAAACTGTCAAATGTCTTCGATAAATGTTCAACCCAATGCCATATACATACAAGTTCAAGATCTATTGACAGTTTGAGGTAGTTTGATGTGCAGACGTATGTACAACGCAATGTTTAAGCTGTCGCGCGGAAATGTGATTGTCATTATCATAATCATTTGAACGTCCCGCAGCTTAGCTCAGGCCTTCTGCTCACGGGGAGACCGGGCCATAATTTACAATGCTGCTGGCCCAATGCGGTTTGATGGGTTTTAACGACTGTTACTTACTTACGATACAGTTTAATGTGCCGTCGAAGTATAGGTGGATGTGAAGAAATTTTAGTTTGTTTACCTATTGCTTAACTATCAAGATCGCAACCCAAACGCGCTAGCCGCTGCGCCATCAAGTGTTTTTGTCATTTAAAGGAAAATAAACATTGCCTCATATCACTACCAACCCATTCGCTTTGGCGTGTCCCGCGTAGCTTCAGAGTCTTTTTACTCTGTCCTGCGCGCACTCATCCCTCAAATTGGCACCTAACTATTAGTTTTTGTGTGTCCCGCATCGCTTGCGAGTTCCCGCGCGCACCCATGGTACGGCCTCCGGATACGGAATCATCAATCTACGCCCCCGCTGCCCGCCCGCTCGTAAATCAAGCGCACAATGGCCGAAGGAAGTTCTTAAGAAGAAAAACTATAGGTCATATCCTTCCGGCGCTCGACCAATCGGAAGCGTCCGCGCCCCCACCACCCTGGGGTTATTCGGTTAGGGCGAGATTTTTCCGCGCTGGTGCCACTGCCGCTGCCTGTGCCGGCCGTATGGCGTGCGGCACACCAGTAAGCCGGTGACGAGCCGGTTCGAACAATTACTTGTTAATTGCGATGAGCGGGTTAAACTACGCTACGTTGGGATAGCTCATATTGTTTTCGATTGAGATGACGTTAGTCTTTTGTTTTGACGATTTTTCATGCGATAGTTCGATTGAGATGACGTTATTTTTTGTTGGCAATAAACCGTGACGTCATGGTGACGAGTCCATTCAGAAAATGAATTGTTATTTGGAAGGAGCGGGTTGCGTTACGATACTTCTACTATTACTTTGGATTTAGTTTTTAAATCAGAATTTAACTGTAAATCGTATTTGGAGTCATGGCTATCTTACCTCTAGCTGCTGGAACGCAACAATGCTACAAACATTGATGTTATGGCGACATATTTAGATAAGATGATGGTAGCTAGCCAGGCGGACAAACAAGCTCTCTACCACCAACCAAACCGAGTACACAAACATGTACCCCCGCTGGGAATCGAACCCGGGACCTCTGGGTCTAAACCGGTGGTCCACAAGTGGTGGTAACCACTAGACCACAGAGGCGGCTTTATTCTTTAGTGAAGTTTATTCAGAAGTGATAAGTAAGTATTTGTATAAGGTGATAGTGATTTAAATTAACTTAGATTGTCATAACAATACAAAAGCTCTATTAAATAGTGTGTTTTGTGTATTTTTTTGCACTAATAAACATGGTAGGTAGCTATTAATTTGTGAAACAATAAGAATATTTTAAGTTCATGTAGCTTTCTTTTCTCTTCTGAAGTCATCCTCACGATCAGAATAGACTCTGCAAAATTATAAGTGTTATTACAATCAATGTAAATAGCGGAGCTTGATTAAGTACAAGCGTTAAATAGAATTATGAATGTTTGTAAAACAGAAGAGCTTATTAGTCTGAAATACCATCCAGCAGGCCTAAGAAATCAATACAAAAAAAAACTGTATTAATATCATCTTAACCACTCAACTACGAGATCACTAAAATAATTCCAGGTCGAAGAACAGAGAGGTTGTATTACAAATATCGTATTCGAATTCCGAACGCGTTCGTTTAGAGCGCGCGGGGTTAAATTTGAAAATTTGAATTTAGCATAGCGCTCCCGTTGGCGCTACGGGCGCGCGGGCAAATTGTGAATTAGAGCCGCGGGCGCCCGCTTGTTAGCTAGTTTTTACATCGCACCCTTTGAGAGCGGAATTGCATCAATGCACGCTAGTTGGCGGTTATTTAGACGCGCCACAGTTGAGATTGTTATAAAGATTCCATCTTTGTAGCAGACGAGATCGGTAACGTTGTTTCGTGTTGGGATATATTATGCCGGTTTGTGAAACATTGCACTTCTTGGTTAGATTATTTGGCGGATTTATGTTACTTTCTGTTAGTGTAATGAGTGTATGAGAGTGTGTGATGCAATTTAAATGTAATACGCTCACAGTCTAAAGATAAATCAATATGATTACAATTTTACATGGGGCTCAGAGGACTGGAAACATTAAAAAATCTTACTCAGAGACGTCTTTAAACATTTACTTAGAACCTGTTATAACTACGGTTTGGAATGTCATATAAACTTCTTTAGAACGATTGTAATGCTTTTTTTATACTAAGTAATAAGTTCACAGACGTCTCTGTAAGCGGCGGTAATCCATTCATATACCAAATTCAAAGAAAAAAGTCCCAAAATTTTGTGAAACGCTCTAAAGAAGGTTTTCTTCCGCCTTCCTTTCATTATGAACCGAAACTATCTCACCACAAAGAGCGGTATTCCCGCCCCCAGTGTTCCGTACAAACATGTACCATATTGCGACCCTATCTGATTACCGCAAACAAGCCTGAAAGACTGGCCACAGCTCTGAGAGGCCTGCGGCGGAGTGACCCGCCACAGAATGGACGGGTTAATTGCAATTTGTTTGGTGGCGAACTCCTTTCATGCGGCCGCTTTTTAATAGCATATAAAAACTGCTTGCATTGCTTTTTCGGTGGGGGGATTGTCTATGGCCATGGACGATTTAATAGCTATAGTCCATTTCAACTAGGATGATCCCGGTGACAGATGTCATCAATAACGAAGACGTGACTTTGTAAAATCGTATGAACTTATTTGACTACATCAAAATAACATATTTTTATATAATCCATCACTAAATATGCTACAATTACTTTTTATAATTCTATTTTTTACTTTAGATTAGGTTTGTCTCAATAAACTCTCGCATAACACACATTAATCACAACTTTAAAACAATATAATAAAAAAACGTACCCCTTCACAAGGTCATTTCATTACAAAGAAATACTAGTGTTGGGATAGTAATCCAATTGAAGTTCAATTGACATTCAATAACTAATCAATTAAATTTAACTTTATATTTTTCATTCTAGCTGTATTAATTAATTTGTTAGTCTATTTTTATGTGAACATGTAGATTAGTCTACATTTTTTCATTTTATTGCAGCGTCATTACGAAAAATATTAAAATGAAACATCTTAAACTTATAAAACAAAAACAGTATATATATATACAGCCAACACGTCACTGGTAAAAATTGGGCGAAAGTAGTCGATAAGACAAAAAATACTATATTAGAGGACTGGGAGAGGTACGTCAGAATAGATCGGTGGAAAGACCAACTTATAATAAATATCGGCGATAGCGACTCTTCAAGCGATTCTGACAGTGATTTTTCAGATACTTACTGAATAAAAAATTTACTCTTTTCAAATTCTGTTTCATTTTACCGAATAACACTGTGTAAAACATACATTTAATGCATTTATGAACAATAAACTTTCAATATAATACATAAACACAAATCATATTTAAAGTATTGTTAGTAAAGTAAAATCGATTTCATTTCCATATATAGTATTATCGATTACCAGAAACAATCGAAATTATTTTATTGTAGGACATCTCTACAATTGTCGAAATCGAACTGTCACCGGGATCATCCCAGTTGAAATGGACTATAGTAGCTACTATGTCGAAAGCTACTTTGATATCTAGTGGTGTGTAGCGAAGTGACACTGTGAAGTGTGTAGTGTTGTCCACACATTCACTTGATGCGTATAATATTGTAACTTTTTATTTGTGAGTTTATTTATTTACAAATTACAAAAATACAAATGTTGAAAA
Organism: Eudonia truncicolella; assembly: GCA_949315975.1. Lineage (NCBI taxonomy): Eukaryota > Metazoa > Arthropoda > Insecta > Lepidoptera > Crambidae > Eudonia > Eudonia truncicolella. Next base: position 3,780,514 of record OX438840.1, on the reverse strand, counting down.
AATTTCCACGAGCAGGATTTGAACCTGCACCCTTCTGACATACCGGGTCAGGTGCTCTTCCAATTGAGCTATCGTGGTTCTAATCAGCCCGCCGAAATTGTTTAACACTATTTACTTTTTTACTTTGAAAGCCAAAGGCGCCAATTCAATGTCAACAACTACCGTCCACTATCAACTATGCTATCGTGGCTCAATTCAACTCGCCGAAATTAATCAACACTATCTACTTTTACTCTGTAAGCTAACGGAGCCCCATATTTTTTAAAAATTAATTAATTTATTTATTGAAATGCCACAACTACAGAATACAATTCAGTACATTGACAACAGCAGGTCTTTTATATAAATAATTCTAAATTTAAATCCGATGTATTTCAGTTTGCTCAACTATGTTTTTTTTATGTTATGTGAATTTGTTACTCTGCGAATAACGTTGTTGGTACATTTTTATACACAAATTCTGAGTACCTATATCACACTACCATATAATGTGTTTATTCTAAGTTAAACAAACGAACTCAATTGTTTGACACTGTGGATCCACTTTCCGGCAAAGGTCAAAAATAGTCATCAAACAAATAATTTTATAGTTTCATTACATAGATAAGGTCAACCAACATTTGCAAAATAGATCGTTAACGACTTTTGATATAAATAATTAAATCTTGAACTTAAAATTACTCAAGAGAGATTTAGGTGGTTACTTATCACGTTTTTTTTTTAAAAAGCTCAGTAATGCCATGCTAACCCAGTTGGCACGATATATCCAACGGTATAAAGCCAATAAAAGCGTTTATTATCCTTCCACCCTACGAATGCGTCCGCTCGTTTACTCCCAAAGAGTATTATATAAAATATTCCTTGTTGGTTTCCGAACGGGTGCGACTATCTGGCGCCGAAATGACAAGATAAAGGGCTATTTGTGCTTGAAGGCGTTATTCTTTTCGTACCTACTTAAATAGTAGTATTCAAACCATCATAAGAGTAAATTTTACTTTTTATTTTCAAGTGCTAATTGCTGCACTGAAGCTAAATCAGTGAATAAGTTAAACGCCCACTCGACCCAGCCAGGAATCGAACCTGGGTCTTCCGCAATCCGGGCGGCTGCACTGACCGCTATGCTACCGGGAAGGCTGACGTAAGCGCTGAATTTTGTCAATGCTTTTTAATTGTTGAGTGCTAATAGCGGCACAGTGCCATCTATCCAACGGTCATTGCAACCGATGGCCATGCAGATTCACCTTTAATTTAATTGGTGGGTGGTCGTTTAAATTTTTCATTGTATTTTACAAATTTTATAAACATCATAAGAGTGGTAGTAAGGCACCAAACTCTTTTAACTCCTTTGCCGAATTATCTTAAAATGATTTATTTCATTGCCATAAGACTGATGTTGTAATATCATAAAATTACTGGTCTGGTATGTAATAACTTTATTAGTTAATAAGACGGCTGCTAACTAGTGATCGGTTTTTTCTACGTAAGTACACTAATTAAAAGTGTCTTAAAAATAAAGATATTCAAAGATTTATGCAAATGAAACTATAAACCAAATTAGAAACGGTAGCATTAACAAACTCCTATAGCCATAAACCACTGACAATATGGCAACTCTTTTATTCCAGAAACCCTAACGAAGCCGCGGGCGATGCATATGGCGCGGTCCAACAAACGCAAAAATTACATGCTTGTTTAAATTTCGAACCGCATTATTTAAGCCCGTTTGAATTTAGAAAGACATTTATTTAAGCTTGTTTGAATTTGGACCGCACATTCGGTAATCGGACCGCGGTACCACAAAATAAGGAGACTGTAGAAGGTAAGCATTGACATGAACATAACGCTTTTTTTTTTTTTTTTTTTTTTTTTTTTAGAGAGTTTGCTGATTGCCGCTGCGGCATTTTCAGCTTCACCGGGCTTTTTGGGGGCGGCGAGGAACGTAAAGGGTCCCTCAAGCCGTGTGAAACGAATCACCTTCAGAGGTTATCTAGAGGGAACGGCATCGCGCACAAGTGCGCGTCCCCGTGCCCTACTAGATTCTCCGAAGGGTTCGGATCGGATCGGGGAGCGGAGCAACCCGAGGGCGCCTCTAAAGGCACGGACCTCGGCTCGGGTTGACCGGGCCGTGGAGGAGGAGAGAACCGACCAGGTACATGTCTGTACCTGGTATAGAGCGTGTGTGAACCGGTTCTTCGTACCCTTGTTCTACGAGTACGGTGTCTTGGGCCTAAACTGGTGTGCATGTTTAGTGTATTCTGTAAATGTGTGCTGTCATTTAGAGGATCGGGCGGGGGGGCGTTCGCAACCGTTATGGGATCGTCGGGGTCATCTAGGACGTGCTTAGGACGCCTAGACATGAACCGTTTTGTTGGTGGAAGGCTTCCAACATTATAGTTGGCGGCCGCCACAACAAGCGGGTTAGGGTGGTGGGGGGCGTTATCAAAGTAACGTATGGAAACGTCCTTGATAAAATCTTTGATAGTGGGAAGATCAAGATCGCGGTGGAGATCTACGTTGCGATAGTACCACGGGCAACCCGTGGCACCACGCATGAATCGGTTTTGCAGCGTTTGTAAACGATACAAATAGGAGGGCGCGCAGTGCGCGAAAACTACGCTAGCGTAAGTCATGACGGGGCGGATGCAAGCTTTGTAAATTGTCGTCTTATGTCTAAGAGACATTTTACTCCGCCTGCCTATAAGGTGGAATAATCGACCTAATATGAACGCGGCCCTGTTACGGACGATTTTAAGGTGAGGCGCAAACGTCATCCTTCTATCGAGGGTGACACCGAGATATTTCACCTGCTTTACCCAAGGGATAGCACGGTCAAATAAACGTATAGGAGGGCGACGATCGTCGTTACCTCGAGAAAAGAACACTGCGGCACTTTTCTCGGGGTTAACTTCAATCCGCCATTTGCGAAACCAAACGCCGAGGTTGTTGGCGGCCTTTTGGAGTCGGTTGGTTGAACATAACGCGCTCGAGCAACGCACATATACCCTCTCACGGACACGGAATCTCGCAACAGCTCGCAACATTCCGAGCGCAGTGGGCCTAGCAAGAACTTTGAAATCGTATAGTAAACGTTAAGTCATGCTATGTCATAAATTCTATGAATGACGGCTGTCAATTGTTAGTTAAAAGAGATGTTTCATTTTAAGCCAAGACCCTGTACATTTACTAAAAAAAAATAAAAAATACATGTATTTAGTTAAAATAAGTAATACTTCAATACGCTTTAACGTTTTTAAGTGAATTCATTTATTTGAAGAAAATCATTTCGTAGAAGCATATTTCATATATTAGCTATCTTTCGGTATTGTGTACAAGGTGTTGGCAATTTCTCCATACAAAATTAAACATCTCCTTTACGGACGTTGCGGCGTTATAGCAATTTTCATACAACATTCCTCTTTTACGCAAAGACTCGGAATTCGATTATGTTATTGCGAGCTTCAGTGTCCGTGAGGGGTGTCTATGTGTGCTTTTCTCGAGCGCGTCATGTATGAAGCTTACCTTCTGCAGTCACGTTATTTTGTGGCTATACAATAATGTGAATCGGACTAGGATTAGTGACAAGATTAGTTGCAATAATAGAGTGAGTGGGGTTGAAAATTGGGACCGTAATCCCGTTGATGCGGAGTGAAATGAAAATTACAGTGCGTTATCTGTTTAATAATTTAACGTTGAATTGTCAGGCGTTAACTGGACTGGTTGGAATTAAATAATGTGCATTATGTTATCGCCCGTTGTTTATTAGCTATGGTTTTGGTATGGACATGCTGCTTGACTGGTCATTCGGAATAATTGTTATGTCAGGATGTTGTTTTTGATAATTGGTGGAAGAAACCTTAATCTTTGTTTTTTTTATTAAATGGCTTTGTGCGGTTCGCACGTTAGCCAATGTCCAATGCTAATGAAATATTCATTGTTTAATAATTGATAATAAAAATATGAAAATCTATGAGTCTTACTTGTAAGTAAGACTGACTTTACTGGGGACATGGAATAAGCCTTTATCTCATATTCATATTCCTTTCATCACTATAAAGTGATTACATAGGTACATAACATATAAGATGTCTATTTCTTGTATTTATCTAATCTCCTGTCAATGTCCGTAGTCTCACTAGAGGTACTGAGGTGGTGGTCACAGACGGTTATCAATATAAAATCTTTTTTCTTCTTCTTTTTTATAGATAGTTAGACAAATGGTTCTGCTCTGCCCGATGTTAAGCAGGAGCAGAGTCCAGAAACGACGACAGCTAGCGAAAGTCTAAAACTACGTTTTCTATAGAATTTCCTGTTAGGCTCTTTACCACTATACCCTAAATAGTAAAGGCGATCCCTAACATGCCGCGGTGTCGATGCAGATTACCGGGCTGATTGCACCGCGACGCCCGCCGCGCCGCGCCGCCCTCTCGCCGCGAGCTCGTTACACCATTATTTGAATTTGGCAAACGGACGGCCCACCGACGCCCCCGAGGCGCGCTGTTTGCTCCCGCAATAGATACAGATGTTGACTTACGTTCCTTTTTTGAATTTTGATTGTTCGAATTATGTATTGAGTCAATTTTGAGAGTTATGGCGGCTGGTCTTGTTCGAAATTCGAACACACTTAGGAGCCATATTTTCGTATCCTTTACAAACTAATTCTAATTCTTTCAAACCAATAAGCTAATTTTAATTACACTTTCAATGGTTAAGAGAAATACAGATCTAAACAAATAATAGAAAACATTTAAAAAGAAAACGTTGGTGTATTGATTTTATTTATCTTTCTTTCCATGATGGACTTTAAGTGGCATAAATTCTTCTATTACTCTACCAGTGAGGTGTTAGCTATCTAATCTCTATTTTTAGAAAGAGTATGACGTCGACGTTGACGTTGACTATGACTGTTGACTATTCAGCGTCACCGGACTTTTTTAGAGGCGGCGAGAAACTTAAAAGGTTCCTCAAGCATCACGCAAGCGTCTCTTTTCCCTACTAGATTCTCTGAGGGGTTCGTATCGGATCGGACGGTAATCTCTAACTGTCGAAACTAGATACTTAAGCGACAGACTTTGATAAGTTGTTGCAAAAAAAAATTTAATGAAACTGTACTGCTTCCTTAAAAGGTACAAGATATCGTAGGAATTAATGTTTCATAACTTTTTGAAGACGACATAGTCTGATCAATCATCGAGTTAGCGCAGCCGAGTCGATTACTCATTTAGTATCGAATAACAAATCGTTGTCGTGCAATGTAATTTGCTTGAGAGCACGTCGATCGAGTTCATTATCGAGATGATATTAAAAATATGAAAATGATGGCGCTTTTCTTCCCTGAGGAAGATGTTCTGTTCTGATGTTTAAATTGATAGATACCATAAGAAACAATTTGTATGTTTTACATATTATGTTAAATTTATAAATACGTTATGTTAGTGTATAATATAATTACATCGTTCGACCTTTTTTACGACTTACGTCTTCTGCCTAAAATATCAAATTATAGGCTAAGTTAATATGTAACATTTATCAAAATATATTTAGATTTTACATAAAGGTTACTATTTTTAAAATGTCTAACACTATTTTGAGGCTTAAAAACAAATTATGAGACTTTTTTTATAAAGAATAAGTATAATTCAGTCATATTTTTTTTAGTCAATGTTTTTTAGTAAGTACCCATGCCACTTTTTCATGGACAATAACATCTAAGTTTGGTGGGAATCACCGACTGCTACCATACGAAAACAATCGATGTCCTATGGCCTAAAGTGCCCTTAAAGCATTTGACAGCTCAAAATAAAAACATGGCTTCCCACCCAGTCTTGAAAGTTTGCTATGATTAGCCTTCACGATCATAAAGCGCAAACCACTACCAACGAGCTCCTTACAACTTATATTATTCATAGATTTTCTTGCCATTTGATGTTGAAACAGAAATCTCTATCCATTTGATATTTCTATTATTTGTCGTTAAGTATTTCCCAAATGATGCTGGCACAAAAGGACAAAGGTATAAATAAGCATTATACCATTTTCCCGCTGAAGGAGGACCTCTCATGAATTGTTTATGGTTTTCAGCTTATTTAGTAGTCTAGCGACTTTGTAGACGCTCTGAAGAAATAATATTTATGTAAAAAAGTACTATGGAGCTAACTGTTTGACCGTATACTACAATATATGTTAATTAATTAATTTTGTATCTTTGCTTTTTTTATAGTATTGATGAGATTTCAATTTGTTTTACAAGCTATAAAGTAAAGTAAATAGCCTATAAACTGTCCCACTGCTGGGCAAAGGCCTCCATCATTGAAATCAAGTCATCGCTACAATTGATGGGTATTGGCTTAATCACCACGCTTGCCAAATGCAGGTTGGTGATCACAAATCCAGGATACGCTTCGAAAAATCCGAAACACACTCTGCCCGATCTGGGAATTGAACCAAGGAGCTTCGGGTATCGGGCAGAGCGCTTTACCACTCGAGTTTGGCCACCGAGGCGTCCCAGCTATAATAAACTAATTATAAAACACTGTTACAGCCAAGAATTCAAATATGAAGTAGAACTAATAAAAGCTTTTAACAAACGGACAGCCACATTACATATCATGTGGTTCATATTAACCTCTCACGAAAAGCCAATAAATAACGGATATATTGCAAAAAAAACCCGTCAAATGATATCGTATAGGTAGTACTCGGAGGTATTAGATAGTATGGGCAATTTGCGGATAGAAACGGCACATATACGGCGGAGCGTTGTGCTCGTAAATCCGCTTTGTCTTGTGAGTTATCGTATGCTATTACGCGGATGATTTGTTATTGTTACTTTGGTGGAATCATGGGCTTTTACGATGATTTCACGCAAAATGTATTGCGTTAATGGATGTATTGATGTTTAGGTATGAGCATGTTTGTCTAGTGTGATTTCTATTATGTTTTGGTATGGTCAACATTCAATTCAAAAATTCAAAATTCAAAATTCAAAATGTTTTTGTTTTGTTTATATAATTTTTAACGCAAATTTTGTTGCGATACAAATTACAAAAACACAATGTTGAAAAAATTTCCACGAGCAGGATTTGAACCTGCACCCTTCTGACATACCGGGTCAGGTGCTCTTCCAATTGAGCTATCGTGGTTCTAACCAGCCCGCCGAAATTATTCAACACTATTTACTTTTTTACTTTGAAAGCCAAAGGCGCCAATTCAATGTCAACAACTACCGTCATTAACCGTCATTTTTTTTTTTCAAAATTCAAAATCCAAAATCATTTATTCAGTTTAGGCTACAAGTAGCTCTTGTGAATGTCACTATGCCATCGTCGGCCAAACGAGCCGCCTTCCATCTTAGATCTATTTGATTATGAATTGTACTGTTGTTTTGGTAGATAATAGGGCTGATTTTAAGTCCGTCTAGTTAGCTACCTACAATCTCGTATAAGTGAGACCCCGTAATATGAAAATGAACAGCATTGTTTTTGACAGTTAGTAATAAAATTGCCGGTTTGTCAGGGGTCTATTGCGATTCTGGATGAAGTGTGCTCATTTACCCACACGTAAAGTGAGGGCAAATCAAAATTGTGTCTCCAAAGGTATTGCATTACAAACAAAGCCCAAGAATAATACCCACATTTCCTATTCAATCGTGAAAACCCCCTGAATGAATCGCAGCTATTTTTATTTTCCAATTTTCCCTTTACCGATGCCTTAATACGAAACTTGAATAGTTTGAAGCGTAAATAAAAACTCGTGTAACTACTTACACAGGGCCGTATTTACGGGTGCGAACAAATAAGTGGGGGCGGGCGGCCGCCCCGGGCTTCAAGTTAGAACAATGAAAAATGACCGGCGTAAAATTGCCCGGATCCGAGCGGAATCCGGCCGCGGCGCGACGCGATACTGCTTAAGGATCGGTTGGGGCGGACTTAGGGAGTTTCTGGTGGAATTTAAGGCGAAAAAGTGGTTGCATATAACAAACACAAATAATAAATGAACTATGCACAAAAGAGAACTTATAAATAAATGCCACTGTGCACGTATATTTACTGCAAACATTGTGTATATCAGCTATGTAAGAGCACGCTATCTAAGCTCAAATAACCCAAACCACAGAAGCGAGTCACCGTAGCCGAAATCGGCAAGGTTGACACCATCGTCATCATCACGTGGTAGGACTCTACCCAGAATACGACTGGATGGTGACCACATTTATGTGTATTTCTGTCGCTAATCGGAATCGCTTTGTTTTGTATTAGATCTTCAGGGTCGACATATGTATGTTCACTAAATGCACGTCGGCGACAGGAGACAGTCTTTGAAGAATGAAGCTGACGACTCTATACTTGAAAAGGTATTTACAAAGCAACCAATGTGAATAAATTGGATTTTGTTTCCATTAATACTTCCATTACATAATAATTACCTAGTGACTCAGTATAACTACAAAGCGAAACATGTTATTCAGCATATATGTCGATGGGTGCAAGCGAACGTGCACACCGACATTGTTTCTCCTGCGTGTGGATACTTTTTGTAGGCAAGAGGGCGGTGCATGCGTGCTGCATCCAAGCTGGATAAACGAGTGAGTTAGCGGAATTAACACTACATATTATCTAAATTACATTTTTTGTACTATGGATTTCCGCAAAATAACGCCTGATTCCATTAATTATATATGTCGATAATAGACATTAATTATTATTTATCTTAAACCTTAAACCTTGTGCAAAGAAACGCTAACAATTACTTCTGACAAATGAATAATATACCCCAATCCAAAAAATACCCCAATGGAGCAATTAAATGAAGTGAAATTGGCGCGACAATATCAACGCGAGCCCAATTACCCGGCTCCGGCGTCTCGGGCCGGCCCGTCGACCGCCCGAGGCGGCCCTGTGCCGTCGCGCACTCTATTTTCCTATTTGCGCGGCAGATTGGCTCTGATTGTATTGTTTGCTGGGCGGGGCGATCTGATACCTACCCCGCAGTCGATGGTACCGCGGTGTATCAACTGTGCTACGTACAAAAATGTACATTTCCAATGCGACATGTAATAAACGGAAGCGGAGCTCGAGATGGCGCAGTGGTTAACGCGCCCGGTCTGCGAGTGCTGAGGTTTTTGGCCACTCATGCGATGAACCTTTGCGAAAGGTGATTATTTCGCAAAGGCCGGTCTTCGGATGAGTGGCCAAAATTTTTTCATCTCGAGCTCCTCTGTGCTTCATAAGGCACGTAAAGCCGATAGTCCCAGCTGCATTAGCATATCCCTGCATTAGGCCCCGCGTGGTGGTTTATGGTCCGTTCTCCCTATCCATCCATAGAGAAGGCTCGTGCCCCAGCAGTGGGGACATAAAAATGATCTGATAATGATGATGATGATGATAATAATAAACGATCCGGTTTAAAGACCCGACGTTTCGGCCGGTACAGCATCATTTTTTATTATAGTGCCAAACAAAGTGTGTGGTGATCGCATAAAACCATTCTCACCCTTAGGGATGTTGGCACTGGTACATTTAAACTAGATTTTGTGCTAATCCAGCTTAAAATACATTGCCTCTTTCAAATTACAACAAGAAAGAAGAAACAACTATGGATAGAATAAAATATAGTATTTATTTGTCAACAGTTAATAAAATAATGCCAACATAACTTACAGAATAAAATAATTTTAAAATATCATCATTACTAAAATTTTAGAGTACCTTGTTAATGTGAACTTGTATATAGTGTTATTATTTATTCACATAAAATTTGTATTTCATAAACTTTCATTACCAAACTGTGGTTTTGTTTAAAGGTTCCATACTCATCACCTATTTGTTATGGCGACACCCCACTCCCCCCAGCCCCCGCGCACCCGACCGGAAAAATGTTATCTACGTGAAATATCGTGTGTTTGCGATAAATATTTGAGAGCAGAATGAATGTTTAAAGTTGTATTCTAGCCGATTGTTTTTTACGATCAGCTTTTAGGTTCACTAGATAATCGGCTTTGGGGTTTTGTTTTCGCTGTACTCTTGATAGAGTAACGGCGTAATATGTATACTTATTATTTCATTGTGTCATCTTTGGAGGGGCTCTCGATAGCTCAGATTGTGATTTTGTAAGTAACGCACTGTCGGGTTACCTAATAGGAGTCTAATTAAGGAGACCTCGGACTTCTTGGCGGAAAAGTGAAGAAGCGAGAGAGAAACATTTATTTACACGCAAATAAAATAAAAAAAATAACAATCATAACCTAACAGTTAACCAGGACCCGGACTTCTTGGCGGGAAAGTCATGTCTGCGGTTTTGTTTTAATTTCTAAAATTTGTGTTGTGTCGAATATTAATTTGAAATAATGGTGGATTAATAACCATTAAGTGTTCGTAAGTGCGCATGAGTGTTGGCAAATGAAACAAAACAGTGCAACTTCACTTTTCAAATTCTCTCAAGAAGTCCTTCCTGAGATACTCGAGTTGTTGGGGGGTATATCATTTCTCACTTCTCATTTATTATCATTCATCATCATCATACTGGAAGGAAATATGTATATTTATGTATTACTTGTAAGAAAAATTACTTTGACACTGGCTAAATGTGCTAAACCGCACGAAGCTTCAACTAAAAGAAAAAAAAGGAGACCTCTCACGGACACGGAATCTCGTAATAGCTGCGCTCGGGTTGTCCCGAGCTGTTTCGAGATCCGTGTGAGATTTTCCCCTTCCTTCCCCCTTTTTAAATTGTCCACACTCAAACCGTGTTACATGTCGATACAATATCTCCAAGTATCACCGGCATTGATCGTGCCCCCCTCCCCCCTCGCGTGTCACCCGCGGTAACTTTTATGAGCGCGGGATTGTGTTTATGCGGTGTGTTCCGATTTACCGCCACGCGAGATGGCGGGTAATCGGAAATATTGCGACCGAACGAAGTTAGACGTCGGTGTGGGAGATACGCTTTTGACACACTACTGGTATCTTCACTTTTGTCTGTCGTCGTATCTACTTTTATTAAGTTGTTTAAAGCAGACTCCTTAGTATTAGTATTCCAGGCATATTCTAGAAGAGATGACAGAGAGACAACTCGTGACCATGGATGGAGTTGTACCTGCCATGGTGACTCTCAAACCGGCTTTACTATTAGAATATTTTATTTATTTATTATTTTCATTTAATAAACTAACTACAATGATCCATAATTGTTAGTAGACTTAAACTAATTGTAAGTATTAAATTACAAATAAAAAAACAAATGACATTATTAAATAAGTAAAAAAAAATAATACAAATAAATTATATCAATCAATCAATTAATTAAAATAAAACCAAATAAACAAAAATTTATTGTGTCGCTTAAAAAAAAATGCTGTCGTCTCGCTATCTCCTTGTCCTTGCACTACGCGTCCAATCTAGTCATACAGCGGTGTTATTGTCGATTCCGACTTCTGCGACGGCTCTAACAAACAAGTAATTGGTTTGCTATTGCCCACTCTCTATTTGATGTTGATACCGTTTGTCGGCTGATACCCTTCACTCGTTTTCTTATGAATAGATAAGTGAATACCGTAAATGATATGTTTGTTAATTTAGAGTTACGTAAGATTTGTATATTGTCTTTAATAATTTTTACTTATCAAATAAAAATTTTGGCAGGTCTTTGTTCATCACTAAACGGCTTTTGGCTGGCATGATGAAATAAATATTCGCAGCATTTCTATACTGCACTGCATTAATGTAACATATTTATATTTATGAATTAAAGATTAACTAGTAACTAACAAGTTTATGATATCGAAATGATTCAAAGACCACGATCATAGTGAAATGTGTGTAATGCTACGTCGTAGCGTAGTTAGTAGCTTTTGCTACGACAACTCGTGACGAAAGCGAGCACATTAACGCACGCACGCACGCATACGTCCGTATGTTAAAAAATAATGAAAATTATTAATTTGCTTAAAACACAAAAAAACCTTATGATGTTACATTCAAATATTGTCCATCAAGTTTTACAAACTTTTCAGGCAAATAATATTTAGTACGTATCAAATTAAAAGTATAAAAATAAAATAAATTGTTAATAATTACGATAGTTGTGTATGAAACCTCGAGATCTTTTAGTTTGGTCACCCATTTGGCGATCCGACGACATTGCGTTGTTAGTAGTTGCTTAACTTACATCTGCCCGGTCAACCCGAGCCAAGGTCCAAGCCTTTAGAAGCGTCCTCGGGTCGGGTCTAGTAAGACACGGGGAAACGCACTAGTGCTTGATGCCATTCCCTCTAAAACCTCAGAAGGTGATCCGTTTCGGCTTGAGGAACCCTTTATGTTTATCGCCGCCCTTAAAAAAGCCTGGTGAAGTTGAAAATGCCGTCTGAGGCAATGAACAAACTCTAAAAAAAAGCCTAACTTACAAGATCGCAATACGCTACGCAATCGAGCTTCTTATTGAAAATGGGATCATAATATAATGAATTATTAGGAAATTTTCCTTTCCATATATTTGCAAATTGTTTTCTTTTTCAAGCAAAACAAAACGTGTCTATCTCTATTTTTATAGACAAAGGTGTATAACAGCGTATTGTAGTACAAGAGCAAGGTGCATTTTTTATTTTATTTTGAGACATGACTATAGACAATGCAAAAAGAGTGGTTTTTGTATTGTATTAAATTTAAATATATGATAATTTAAAAAAAAGACAAAGTGTTGAAAAAATTCCACGAGCGGGATTCGAAACCGCACCCCATGACATGCCGGGTCAGGTGCGCTTTCAACACTTGAATTTTTCAACACATTGTCTTTTTTTTTATTGTAACTTGTTAGCAACAAAATTAGCGTAAAATTATATATAACCATAATCAATAATAATTTCTTTTTATTTTATTTCGTTTAAAGTGGTTTCGTTATCTGCAGAACATATGTTTTATTAAGCTTAGTATTAATGCGTTGTTAACACATTATTAAAAGTCATGTTAACACTTACAAAAAGCTACTGACGAACTGGTTGTATTATCTATTAATGCCCAAACAAAACAATTGTTGTTATGGTGGATTTCAGTTAAAGTACACACGCCTGCATATCAACCTACCACAAACTGTCAAATTTCCTCAATAAACTTTGAACTTTATACTTCAAAAATATGGTTGAAAATGTATTGAAGGAATTTGACAGTTTTGAATAGGTTGATGAGCAGGCGTCTGTACCTACCTTGGACGTATTCATTGTCCCATTGCTTGACAAAGGTCTCTTCATAAACTCCAATCTCGCTCGCTCGCCAACACTGATGAGACTTAGAGAGTGAGCATTAATCCGATTTTCGATTAATAAACAAATTATCGTCTAAAATCGTGGTCTGCACACCAGTGTACCTTGTCGTTGCTCGTGCTCAGACATGTTATGTTTTTCATTATTTTGTTTGGAATCATTTGGCATACATCTAATATATACTCGAACTAACAACGTAGTTATTTAGATGCGCACTGTCAAGAAGTCGAATTCGTTACTACCATCTGCACTTCCAATAACTTGGTAATTGAACAGGCGTCTTCCGGACAAGCTTGCTGAATTGTAGACCTCATCCTGTGCTATCAACTAAGATTGAACAATAAAAAACTTGACTTTTTTTAACAGTACCGCCTCTGTGGTAAGACCACCGGCTTAGACCCAGAGGTCCCGGGTTCGATTCCCAGAGGGTGGTACATGTTTGTGACACAAACATGTACAACCCTCTGGGAATCGAACCTTTGTGTGCTCGGTTTGGTTGGTGGTAGGGCTTGTTTGTCTGCCTGGCTAGCTACCACCATCTTATCTAAATATGTCACCATAACATCAATGTTGTAGCATTGTTGTGTTCCAGCAGCTAGAGATAAGGTAGCCATTGCCTTACTAGTTAAGGATCCCGGGTGAATCACTTAACATCAGGTGAGATCAAGGCACTGTGCTTACCCGTAAAATATATACAAAAAGTGTTTAAATATTCATAAAATTTTATAAAATACAGTGAAAAAATTAAACGCCCACCCGACCCAGCCAGGACTCGAACCTGGGTCTTCCGCAATCCGGGCGGCTGCACTGACCGCTATGCTACCGGGAAGGCTGACGTAAGCGCTGAATTTTGTCACTGCTATTTTAATATTTTTGAGTGCTATTAAGCGGCACTAGCGCCATCTATCCAAACGGTTGTTGCAACCGATGGCCATGCAGATTCATCTTTGCAGATGAAATACCACAAATTTGATTACACAATGCTATAGTAAATTTTACTTTTTTATTTTAAGTGCTAATTGTTGCACTGAAGCTAAATTAAATATTCATAAAATTTTATAAAATACAGTGAAAAAATTAAATTAATTTAGCTTCAGTGCAGCAATTAGCACTTAAAATAAAAAAGTAAAAGTGTTTAAGCTCCCCGTCTATCGGAAAAGTTACAATTAAAGTGTAACTGCGGTGTGTAATCGTCGCATCGCGTAGTGTGTAGTGTCACTCGGCGCGCGCCGCTAACGACCCCGCCTAATTGACGACAAACGACTTTCAGACCGCACTCGCGCCGGCTCGAGTGGTCTGCCGCCAGATGAAACGACAGACTAATAGGCAAATCGCAAAAGCGGATGCTTCAATATGAATATTGTTTCTGCAAAGTTTGCCTGGACAAACATATACTTCTTTAAATAAATATTATTAAGGAGCTCGATGACGCAGTGGTTAACGCGCCCGGTCGGCGTTTGTTAAGCTTAAGCAACTGTTGCAAATGTCATTGGATGGGTGACCAAAAATGTATCATCTCGAGCCCCACCGTGCTTCGGAAGACACGTAAAACCGTTGGTGCCGGCTGCACTAGCGGTCGTTAATAACCAGCAATCTGCACTATGCCCGCATGGTCATTTCTGGCCCATTCTACCTATCCATAGGGAAGGCTCGAAGCCCCAGCAGTGGGGACCTAAAATGAGCTGGTGATATAAATGCACTATTGACACAATAATGACTGTCCTGTTAAAGCTATCTCTGCAGTTATAATAAACCCACCTTTTTTTCAGGTCCACAAAGACTTCTTTGGGCGCATCGTTCCGCTGTCACAGATGCAACGTTCAGGTATGAGATGACGTGTTTTAAATATCAATATCAATAAAACCAATGAAATCGACATAAAAGGGCCCCCTTTTATGTCGCACTGTCATAGTATTTACGGTAAATTGCATAAATAAAAAATGAAAAAAATACTTATAGGTAAACCTACTTATCTTTTAACGTAATTAAGTACTTATCATCTCCAATAAAATGAAGGTATCTATTATAAATTTTACGACATTTGGAAATAAGGAAAAGTCGATGTGCAACTGGCTTCATAATTGAATAATAGCGATCGAGCAACAATAAAGGTTTTATGTATTATCTGTAGCTGTCTTTTTTATAAATAAAAGAAAAAGCTCAATTTTTAAAATTAAAACAAAACTGCAGACATACTTTTCCGCCAAAAAGTCCTATGATATATAAAAAAAAGACAAAGAAAACCTTTTACTTTTTTCTATTAGTTGCATTTAGCCAGTGTCAAAGTAATTAAGTTACAAGTTATATAAATAGATAATACATCGTTTGTTAATAAATGATAATGATAATGATAGTAATGAGAAGTGAGAAATGATATTCCTCCTAACCCCTTGAGTATCTGAGTAAAGATGTGGCACTTTACTAGAACCTCAACATTTGAAAAGTGACGTTGCACTGTTTTGTTTTAATTGCGAACACTCGTGTACGTTCGCGAACACTTAACGGTTAATAGTCCACCATTATTTTACATTAATATTTGAACATTATTGAACATAACACAAATTTTAGAAAAATAAACTACACCGCAGACGTGACTCTTCACTTACCCAAGAAGTCAACATTCACTCCACTACCTTACCTTAGTGGGGCCTGCTGAGGTTTCCCTCTCCCAGTAACACTTCGACCCATTGGGATCTTTCGTGCAACCTCATCTTTTCACTCTTCTTCCTCTGTAATGATAGATGCCATAAGTTTGACAACGTCTTTAAGAGCGAAGAGCCTGAAGTCCTCCGGTTCCGGATAGGCCGACCCCATGAGTCCCATTCTTTTCCTAGTCAGAGAGTCGCAGTCACACGATAGGTGCTGCATTGACTCCGTTTCCTCTCCACATACCCTACACAAGCTATTTGTTGAAAGATGCATTCTGTGAAGCATTTGTTTTACTTTCACACCACTACTTATTCCTACTTGAAACTGGCTAAAAGTACAAACCGCTCAAAGCCATAAATTAAGAAAAGAAAAACAAAAGCATCAGCAAAAGAGGTGCCGCAACAATCGCACAAATTGCCGCAGACTATTATCGCATAACGTTAATCGTACGTCGAGTTACGCGCCGCCTATTATTTTCAATTACCTCCCCCCTCCCGCACTCTTCCCCCGCCCCCCGCCCTCCGCCCGAAAGGGTTGTTAATATTCATTCTCGCGCTCCCGGGAATCAAACACCTGATCTCGAGCCCCCCCGGCAATACCCCTAACCGATTGTCTAACATTTTGATATTAATCGTGTATAATTTCGTCACGAATGGGATGTTTTAATAGGTATTCCCGGATTCTGTTTTGTAACGTTAGGCGTGGGGTAGACTGGGTTATACGTAAATGGGTACTATAATTGAGTTTTGCACAAATTGAAAAAAAGTTTCTAGTAAAAAAATATCTTGTTAATACGGGGTGTTTAGTAATATGTGTATAATACCGAAACATAGTCATGCAACCAAATATATATAAGACCGTGGTAACATACTAAATCATATTTATAAAGATTTTCTTTTCCATAAAAAAACTCAAATTTATTTTATTAAAATATTTTTAACTTAATATCTCGGACATTGGTGTTTTTCAGTTATGTTCATAATTTTCCGGGGTTCTATAAACGGTACCCTATCTGCCATATTCGGGATTATACAGGTATTACCAAACACCCTGTATGTAGGCATTGTGAGTGCTAAATTCAAAATAATTAAAATATTTGGAAAGAGGTGTTGATGTAAATCTCCATGAACGAGATTGATGAGACGAGATGAGAACGAGAGAAAAAAAACGCTATTACGAATTGGACTGATCGGGTTTTTTTTAATTTTTTTTTAGTTCATCGCGGTTGTTGTTTCATAATGCTTTGTCTTTTACGACGTGTGCCTGAGAGTATTTGAATATGAACTAAATAAAATGTAGCATAAATGGCACTCTTTGGTCATTTATGTCTTTGCAAAAATCACGTTGACCTGTTGCTCCGTTTTGACGTGTAGTAAGAACATACACATAATTTTCATTTGGGGTACTCGAGTTCTCGAGTGAAGGCCGCATAAGTCCGCGTATCGGCAAACGTAGTGCCTACACTATCGTCGCTCCACCTAGTCTGAAGGTGTTAGGACACCTTCAGACTAGGTGGAGCGACGATCTTCGCAAGGTGGCTAACAAGAGCTGGATGAGAGTATCCGCGGCTCGTGGTCAGTGGCGTGCACTTGGAGAGGCCTGGGTCCAGCAGTGGACTAGTGTAAACTGATCATGATGATGATGAAGAACATACAAATAAAAACACTAGTGTTTATTATACTTTTTGACGTGACAACGTCTTATAAATTGGTTTGCCGGGTGACACTTCAAGAAACTGCGTTACGCTCCGCTCACGTTATGCGCTCACAATGAGAGCGAGTGAGAGGCACGCGTCCCTTCCACTCGGGCATGGTTAGCCCGCCTAAGAGCGAGAGAGACAGACATAAAAAGTGAAAGGTAAATACGTATGTATGTGTAAAGGTAAAAATAAAATTTTGTTAATATGAAATTCAGTGCGAGATTCTTTGTATAAATTAATGTTTTAAATATAATTCTTTGTATAAATAAATGTTTTAATTTGTTACTATTATTTCATCCTTCTTCCTACTATACGAATGAATATTCACATTAAAATTATTTTACCACTCAAAGTCGTTGTCACGTAAAACTTTCGCCCGTATATCGACTTTACAGGCAACCAATTTTTTTCTTTATTTTCAAGTGCTAATGGCTGCACTGAAGCTAAAGGAAATATTTATAAAATACAGTAAAAAAATTAAACGCCCACCCGACCCAGCCAGGAATCGAACCTGGATCTTCCGCAATTAGCACTCAAGAATTAAAAAGCAGTGACAAAATTCAGCGCTTACGTCAGCCTTCCCGGTAGCATAGCGGTCAGTGCAGCCGCCCGGATTGCGGAAGACCCAGGTTCGATTCCTGGCTGGGTCGGGTAGGTGTTTAATTTTTTCACTATATTTTATAAATTTTATAAATATTTAACTAGTGTTTATTATATTAGTTACGATCAGATATTTTTGATTGATATCTTTATTCTATTCACCTGTAGACACCGTTCCACTGCTAATATTAAAACTATTAAGTATAAAGACATTGAATAGTGCTCCTTTACAAAGTAAGGGGTAGATAGTGTTGATTAATTTCGGGGAGTTGGATTGAGCCACGATAGCATTGTTGGTAATGCACCTGACCCGGTATGTCAGAAGGGTGCAGGTTCAAATCCTGCTCGTGGAAATTTTTTCAACATTTGTGTTTTTGTAACCCTTTATGTTATTTTAAATGGTACATAGACGCCTGCACATAAACCTATCTAAAACTGTAAAATTTGCTTCAATAAAAGCTATATTATTATAATAAGCTTAAATTATAGAAAACAATATATAAAACCCTTATTTATAGTCCCAATTTGTTTTCATATTTAATTAAATTTTAAAGATTTATTGTCAGTTAGATATGCAATAGTTGTCATAGATATGTAACGTAGTAACGTATGTCATAGATATGTAACTTACGCATGTTAGGTTCGCACCTAGAAGATAACATTCTGATCTTATTTTAGTGTTTTATAAAATTATGTCATTACCTAAGATTGTTATCGGTTTTGTGAACTAAATAAAAATAAAATAATTCAACCATGTTCCTGAATATTCCTAATATGTATTAAGTTAAAAGTAAAAAGTGAGGAAAGTTTTATCAATTATATTCGATATAAACATAACACAACTTATTGTTTTCTAAAGTTTACGCGAACACTACACATTCAATTCAATTCAATTCATTTATTTGTCTCGAGCATCAATGGCTCATTTGGGTTAGTTACAATAAATACCTTATCCTATGTTAGTAAAATTAACAATTTCAATAAAATTAAATGCAAATACAAAATTGATAAATAAATTATAAATTATATTTTAAATCAAAATTACATTTAAATCATTTAAACAAATCAAATTCAATCAAAAATTAATCAATAAATTATATAAATTATAAAATAAATAAATCAAATTCTAAATCAACCAAATTACCTTAAAAAAAAAAAAAATCTAGTCTTAAGAAAGAAAATTGAAATGAAACAACTTTTACGGATCTACTCGCGTTTATTTTCTCTGACTCACCCTGAATCTCCCTGTGACCACGGACCCTGCAAAGGGTTCGAAACGTCAGGATAAACATTAATTAAAACTAATGTGTAAAATAAACGCGAGTAGATCCGTAAAAGTTGTTTCATTTCAATATGACAAATTACCACAAACTAAGTATAATCATCACAATCGAATGCCATTGAAGCCTATTTGTAACATATCCTCCTTGTGTAATGTATTCCGGCGCGCGTGTAAACAATCCCTTATGTAAAGCCGCCCCCCTCCGCCCACAGTTCTCGTTAAGGTGACTGTTTAATAATCTCAACGCGATTTCTAATGGGATTGAGTGGAAATTCGCTCGCCGTCTGCGAATCCATATTGTTTTATTCGGGTACGGTACGCATGTTTGATTTCAATTGTATTTTAAATATTAAAATTTAATAAAATATGTTTTTATAACTCCACCTATATTAATAAACTGGTATTTTATTATCCCACTGCTGGCCTCGCCTATGGATGGAAACACCACAGGGAGAACGGGCCATAAACCACTTCGCGTGTTTCTGTGTTGGTAAAAATATCACGGATGTTCACGTGGATTAAGTCCTAGATTATTGAAGTCGAAGGCTATTATTGGCTCTACTACAAAACTCTATGCCATTGTTTAACTTTAAACACTGTCTGGTAGTACAATGGTTAGTGTTTAACCCTTAATTAATTGCACGAAGGAAATTACACAATTACTCGCACGGGGTCCCCACTGACCCCAATTTATTTTGAAGATTACTAATTAACTAATGAAATATGGAGTGCTCATTGCACGCGAATTTAGTGCATTTTATGCATTTTTGGCATAGTTCAGATTCTAGGGCAATTATTGCATCGTTTTCTCTTGGCTGATGATGGGGAAGATCAAAGTTAGTTAGTTAGTAAAGTCATCTTTAGGGCGAATTAGGAAGCTACCCGACGCTTCCCGACAGACCGAAGTTTTAATTTTTGGCTAGTAAAGTGGCGTTGACTCCATGCGAACAGTTAAGGGTTAAGCAAAGTAGTAAAGTACGTAGCATTGTTCCAAGCTCTGAGGTTTGCTACGGCGCTACTGAAGGCACGTATGGTTGCTACGAAGTGCTACAGTTCGTAGCAGTTGTCGTAGAGCTAGCGAAGTTTGCACTTGACTACTAAACATGATTAATAACTTAAGTAAAATTTAAACACTGAAAAAAGACGACAACCTCAGGCGGGAATCGAACCACGCACCTTCCGCATTCCGGGCGGCTGCCTTAACCACTTGGCTACCGAGGTCTGGCTTTCACCCGTCGAAATTTTTCAGTGCTAGATGCTTATGTTTTTTAGTCAACATTGCTTCATCAATCTTAGAAGTTTTCACCTCTGAGATCCGAAAGAAATATTTTTACAAATATTTGAACATTCGGTTAAGATGAAGCTGCGTTATAGATAAGTGTTTTTTTTTATATATTTTAGCGTTTTATTAACGCTTAAATATACTTAAGTAAAATTTAAACACTGAAAAAAGACGACAACCTCAGGCGGGAATCGAACCACGCACCTTCCGCATTCCGGGCGGCTGCCTTAACCACTTGGCTACCGAGGTCTGGCTTTCACCCGTCGAAATTTTTCAGTGCTAGATGCTTATGTTTTTTAGTCAACATTGCTTCATCAATCTTAGAAGTTTTCACCTCTGAGATCCGAAAGAAATATTTTTACAAATATTTGAACATTCGGTTAAGATGAAGCTGCGTTATAGATAAGTGTTTTTTTTTATATATTTTAGCGTTTTATTAACGCTTAAATATACTTAAGTAAAATTTAAACACTGAAAAAAGACGACAACCTCAGGCGGGAATCGAACCACGCACCTTCCGCATTCCGGGCGGCTGCCTTAACCACTTGGCTACCGAGGTCTGGCTTTCACCCGTCGAAATTTTTCAGTGCTAGATGCTTATGTTTTTTAGTCAACATTGCTTCATCAATCTTAGAAGTTTTCACCTCTGAGATCCGAAAGAAATATTTTTACAAATATTTGAACATTCGGTTAAGATAAAGCTGCGTTATAGATAAGTGTTTTTTTTTATATATTTTAGCGTTTTATTAACGCTTAAATATACTTAAGTAAAATTTAAACACTGAAAAAAAGACGACAACCTCAGGCGGGAATCGAACCACGCACCTTCCGCATTCCGGGCGGCTGCCTTAACCACTTGGCTACCGAGGTCTGGCTTTCACCCGTCGAAATTTTTCAGTGCTAGATGCTTATGTTTTTTAGTCAACATTGCTTCATCAATCTTAGAAGTTTTCACCTCTGAGATCCGAAAGAAATATTTTTACAAATATTTGAACATTCGGTTAAGATGAAGCTGCGTTATAGATAAGTGTTTTTTTTATATATTTTAGCGTTTTATTAACGCTTAAATATACTTAAGTAAAATTTAAACACTGAAAAAAGACGACAACCTCAGGCGGGAATCGAACCACGCACCTTCCGCACTTATCTATAACGCAGCTTCATCTTAACCGAATGTTCAAATATTTGTAAAAATATTTCTTTCGGATCTCAGAGGTGAAAACTTCTAAGATTGATGAAGCAATGTTGACTAAAAAACATAAGCATCTAGCACTGAAAAATTTCGACGGGTGAAAGCCAGACCTCGGTAGCCAAGTGGTTAAGGCAGCCGCCCGGAATGCGGAAGGTGCGTGGTTCGATTCCCGCCTGAGGTTGTCGTCTTTTTTCAGTGTTTAAATTTTACTTAAGTATATTTAAGCGTTAATAAAACGCTAAAATATATAAAAAAAACACTTATCTATAACGCAGCTTCATCTTAACCGAATGTTCAAATATTTGTAAAAATATTTCTTTCGGATCTCAGAGGTGAAAACTTCTAAGATTGATGAAGCAATGTTGACTAAAAAACATAAGCATCTAGCACTGAAAAATTTCGACGGGTGAAAGCCAGACCTCGGTAGCCAAGTGGTTAAGGCAGCCGCCCGGAATGCGGAAGGTGCGTGGTTCGATTCCCGCCTGAGGTTGTCGTCTTTTTTCAGTGTTTAAATTTTACTTAAGTATATTTAAGCGTTAATAAAACGCTAAAATATATTAAAAAAAACACTTATGATTAATAACATTATTTTTACAGACACACCACAACGGTTCACTGTGTGTAAAAATCATTACTAATATAATATCAATTTGCTTGTTTTAGTTTTAGTTAATGTCGGAGATTTTTATTTTATTCATCCACCATAGTTTATACAAAACAAAATCCATATATTATTTATTACGTGAAGCGAACACTTTGTGCCCCTTTTAAAGCATATTATTATTGTGCTCACGGCGGCGCGGCGGAGTGTGAAATTACAAGGTTTGCTATTTATGTATCCGGAACTGGCCAGTTACAGAACAATATTAAAAGAGTAATATAACATTTAAAAATTGAACTCTTTGGCTGAAGAATACAATTTGTTTCATGTAGCTGTCATTTGTTTATCGTTTGTGGCGTAATTTTGATAATTGCGTGTCTTTATCACCATGGATTTAACTCGTGAAAATTTTCGTGCTATGAATTATTACGATTTTCGGCGAGGGCTATCTCAAAACCAGTGAATCGATCCACTCACTTCGACTTTTGGAGTCGATGCACCATCGAAAACTACTGTGTATCATTGGTTTAGTGAGTTACATCGCGGGCGCTCTGTGCTCACGGACGAATTTAAAGAAGGTCGCCCTAAATCGGTGGTTGTACCTTAAAATATTGATGCTGTGCGGAAACTAATAATGCAAGATCGTCATGTTACATATCGCGAGATAGAGGCGTCTCTGGGCATTAGTATGACGTGTATATATAAAATATTACACGAACAATTAGCTGTGAAAAAAAATTGTTCACGTTGGATTCCCCACAACTTGAGAATTGACCAAAAACGGGCTCGTGTCGATTGGTGTAAAAAAATGTTACAAAAGTACAATCAGGGTGCGTTAAAAGCTGTCTATAATATCTACACAGGTGATGATTCTTGGTTATATGCATATGATTCTGAAAGTAAACAACAATCAACGGTTTTAGGTGTTTGAAGATGAGCCGAACCCAACAAAAGTCATTCGCTCAAAAAGGACTTTAAAGCAAATGGTTCTGGTTTTTTGTTATAAATGGACATGTGGCTACAGTACCACTAGAGAATCGTAAAACGGTTAATCCTGAATGGTACACGACCATTTGTTTGCCAGAAGTCTTTGAAGAAATAAGAAAGAACAACCGACAACGCAGAATCCTTCTTCATCATGACAATGCTAGCTGCCACACATCGGCCGAAACAACAGCCGGTATTTGGAAGATCAAAAGATCGAATTAACAGGTCATCCGCCGTACAGCCCCGACTTGGCCCCCAACGACTTCTATTTATTGCCAACCGTGAAGAATAAATTACGTGGTCAGCGTTTTTCGAGCCGTGAAGAGGCTGTTGATGCGTTCAAAATGCACGTTTTGAAGATACCTCAATCCAAATGGAAAAAGTGCTACGAAAATTGGTTCCAACGTATGCAAAAGTGCATCGATCATCGTGGCGAATATTTTGAAAAGCAATAAAACTATAATCAATGCTATATGTTTGTTTCACTTTGTTATTCCGGATACATAAATAGCAGCCCTCGTAGGTATTGTTAAAATTTATTTAGAGAACGAATCCCGAAAAATAAAACATTTTTATGTATTACATTACATTGTGTAAACAGTGCATGTTTCGTGAATTACGGTCGAATTTCGACCACCGGGCGACCACTAATAATAATATAATTGATTTCCTGAAAACTCGCGCATTAATAGGCCGACGGTACAAGCAGGCGGCGCAAGTTATAATGAAGCGGGTTGTTTAAACTAATTGTTCGGGCGGGGCCGGCGGCTGCGCGAAATCGACTTTGCTGTTTGATTTCAATGATAGTTGGCAACGCGCCATTGTTCCTTGCTGATTACGTTTCAGGCGATACCTATATAGTCTTATACACATACAATACTTACATACATATTTTTACTCTCCGTAAAACTGTTGTAACACTTTGGTATCATAAAGTATATAAATTAACGAATATTTAGGAATTTGTGATCATCATCATCAATTTAAACTGCTTATGTGCTTTGATTGCTATGCTAAGAAAAATACCACTGATCTCTAGACTCAGAGGTCCCGGATTCGACTACCATGCAGCGGAGAGTACCTGTTTGTGTGAATTAGAAAGAAATTCGTATCTTAATTGCCACGCAAATAAAATGAGTCTATTTTATTTCGCATTAAAAATTAAGCGCAAGTAACTGCTGCTTAAAGAGTAATGATGTTAACAGACTCAACAAAATAACTTTAACTTTAAATTTGTTTGTTTTGTTTATATAATTTTAACGCAGATTTTGTTGCGAAACAAATTACAAAAACACAAATGTTGAAAAAATTTCCACGAGCAGGATTTGAACCTGTACCCTTCTGACATACCGGGTCAAGTGCTCTTCCAATTGAGCTATCGTGGTTCTAACCAGCCCGCCGAAATTATTCAACAAAATGACAACAAAAGCCTTTCACCTGTTTGCACTAAACTTATGAATTGCCTAAGTCTTGGCTTAACTACTACCCGGTCAAGTTAACTCAGCACTTGGCTCGAAAACGTCGCTTACGCTCAGGTGCCTAGTTAACTTGACCAGGTTATAGTCAGGCAAAGACTTAGGCGATTCATAAGTTTAGTGCAAATGGGTGTTAGGCTTTCAAAGTAAAAAAGTAAATATATGTATAATATAAATACAGGTAGGAAGTATATTTAATTTTAGGCAATTTTTGTTGCGAACATATTTCAATAAGGAAAAAATATAACACAAGCAGGATTTGAAAACGTTGACATTCCGGGTTAGGTGCACTTCTTATGCTTCTGATCTTATCTTATCTTAGTGGGGCCTGCTGAGGTTTCCCTCTCGCAGTAACACTTCGACCCATCGGGATCTTTTGTGCAACCCCATCCTTTCACTCTTCTTCCTCTGTAAAGATAGATGCCATACGTTTGGCAACGTCCTTAAGGGCGAACAGCCTGAAGTCCTACGGTTTCGGATAGGCCGACCCCACGAGTCCCATTCTTTTCCTAGCCAGAGAGCTACTGATACCTCGACCTATGCAAAATCAACACTCATAAACATACATTATAGCAACATAAGACCAAGAGAATACATAGCGGGCGGAACAATTAACTAGAGCAAACACGCGGCTCCCTCATACAGTTATTCAACATTACGCTGTGACAATTACCGCTCCCCGGTATTATATACGATGACATTTGCATACGGGAATGCTTCAAGAGTAATTAATTTGAATAAGCCGCGTTTACACGTATTATGTACTTTCTGCTCACAATCCAAGCTCTGCTCCCACCACTTTGTAAATAATTTTTTTTTTTCATTATATAAGGGGTTTAAACCGCCT
Organism: Eudonia truncicolella; assembly: GCA_949315975.1. Taxonomy (NCBI): domain Eukaryota; kingdom Metazoa; phylum Arthropoda; class Insecta; order Lepidoptera; family Crambidae; genus Eudonia; species Eudonia truncicolella. The sequence goes on along the minus strand of OX438840.1, from coordinate 3,754,651 downwards.
CTGGGGTCTAATACGATGAACTATAAGAATCTTCGGTCTCAGTTTCAGAGGTCCAGGGTTCGATTCCTAGGGTTAATGTTATTCAGTATCGGTATATACTAAATGACGTGGACTTAGATCGGAAAACATTTTTTTTTGGAGAGAGTTTGCTAATTGCCTCGGACGGCATTTTCAGCTTCACCGTGCTTTTTTGGGGACGGCGAGAAACTTAAAGGGTTCCACAAACCGTGTGAAACGAATCACCTTCGGAGGTTTTCTAGAGGGAACGGCATCACGCACTAGTGCGTGTCCCCGAGCCCTACTAGATTCTCCGAGGGTTTCGGATCGGATCGGGGATCGGAAACAACGATCGCCACATCCTCTACGGGAAGCATAGTATCTAACTATGTGGAAAAAGGAACGGACCTTGTCCTTTACAAAATTGGGTAGTATTTTTTAAGAGAACCTTTTGATCATTTATGTGGTTTGTGTAGGTATTAACTTGAGCTTCTAAATAAGAAAGAACATGGTTTCATTTATTTTATAATCTCCATTTATAATGGACGCGACGGGTAACGTCTCTGATGTGACTCAACTCATCATCACCCCGATCGATGAAGAGAAAGATAAAGGTAATATTATAAGAGATAAGTAACCACTACCTAAGTAAAAAACAAGGCGCGGGCGTTTCAGTTTTTAATAATTGCTTACAAACAAAGAGGAGTGGAGACGTTACAATTAAAATTAAATATTGGCACGCACGCACGCGTCTGGTTCACCCTAATAACTACATCACACAAGCACATATTTCGTGAAGTTAGTGTCGCGAGCGGCGGAATTTATTGCAATTATTAATGCACTGAAAGCTGTTTGTATAAGTGAAACACTCTGTTAACCGAAATGGGACTTTATTGCGTAACTCTTTGCAATGTTAATTTAACTAAACGCGAACGAATAAATATGGATGTCTATTTTTATTGTGGCATTCTTTAACCTTTTTTTTTTTTTTTTTTTTTTTATACTTAGCACGGCAAATGACTCCACACCACCTGATGTTAAGTGGAAATGGAGTCCAGACGCGAAGACAACTGGTGCAGCGTGAAAACAACGCAGCATCAGTCAACCTCACTCTGCCGGCCCACAAGGTGCTTCTTCACGCCTCGTTTGAAGGACCCCATATCATAGGAAAGAGGGAAAACATGTGCTGGTAGACTATTCCATCTTTTGGAGGTGCGACAAAGAAACGAGTCACCAAATTTCTTTGTGCGCGATGGGATATGTGTGACAGTGAAGCGGTGACACCGGAGAGCAGCACGTGTACTCCTATGGAGGAAGGGAGAAGGTGGGATAAGGTCAAAGAGTTCTTCAGAGCACTCGCCGTGATATAAGCGATAGAAGACCTTCTCGTGTTAGCTACTAATGGTCTCAGAGACCCAGAGATTCAGAGGAGTACGTAGAGCTCGGTGAGGTTGGTGATGGTGGAGAGCTGGTTCTAAGTCCGCCTGTGTTTTGCAAATGAAATGAAATGAAATGAAATGAGCTGAGCTTTATTTACTTGAACAAAAAGCGACTGCCTGCCTAGTTATAGAACACAATGTCCTTTGAACGAAACCGGTACCAATTAAAAATTAAAGCTGATCACAAGACTTCCGCGCTGAGCTGAAACCGTATCGGGACAAATTATTTAAATGTTATTTTTTCCTCTTTTCCCTCTAATAGAATTAACATGATTTTTTAATTTCTTTGTCTTTAATAATTATAATATTCTAATATCAATATTGACTGGAATTTGTGTTTATGTGACAACATAACATTCTTACAATTTGAAAGACAAAGTGTCAGGTGCACTACCAACTATCCTATAGTGGCTCAATCCAACTACCAGAATAGGGCTCCTTTGGCTTACAAAGTAAGAGTAGAAAGTGTTGATTAATTTCGGCGAGTAGGATTGAGCCACGATAGCATAGTTGGTAGTGCACCTGACCCGGCATGTCATGGAGTGCGGGTTCGAATCGCTCGTGGATTTTTTTTAACACTTTGTCTTTTTTCAAATTATAATTTGTTCGCAAACAATATTTGCGTAAAATTATATGTACCTAAATAATCATTCTTACATTTGTCAACAGATGCAGTGCCGGACTTGATATCATCGTCGAGCGTGTTCTACCAGTACCAGGAAGGGTTCAACAACGCAGTACGTCGGAATGTGCGCATGCGCGACTTGCTCTAATCAAGCTATGACAGCTTCACAATGAAAGTGCAGGCGTGGTTGCTGATAGTGCTGTTTCTATAATAACACGCAAATTGTTTGTATAATACTTTAATATGAATTTGTGTGCGCGATTCAATCCTTAAAATGCAGGTTACTTATGTCCGGACGCGCCCGTGCTTTCATTCTTTAAAAGTAAATACTCGACTCGAAGCGCTTTATGCCATAAATAAGAAATTGTCCAAATTAAAATAAGTCTTCTGAAATGGTACTGATAATCGAATGAGGTCTTACAGTGTTCATTAAATGTGCCTTAAGGCTTGCACTAAACCCTAAATCTAGATTTCGACATCATGGAACTCCATCAGTCTTTTAAAGATGATAGAGACAGGTGATGTTTCCAATCGGATCTATATTTTAGGGTCCCGGTGCAAGTGGAAACTAATCTACAAGTATTTTGTACTTTCCATTATCATGTGTCTTATTTTTCTTGTAAGTTGTTGTAAATTTTGTATTATAATAAAACTTGCATATTTTAATGTAATTTATTTGTAAGTAAAATTTTTTTTTATTAAACTACTTTATTTTATTTTTAACCTATTTTAGTATGATAGGAGAAAAAAAACACTCCCAGTCGGTCAGTCAGTCACTTTTTTCACGAGTGCTAATAACAGCTATGTTATTTCTATTCTTGAGTTAAATAAAGATGTGGGCGGTTTACCTTTAAGTAAATCTGTTGCCAAAACGAGAATTAACGCCATACACCCAACGTTATTTCATTTCAAGAGTCAAAAGAAATTAAGCTGTCTACCGTAGTATATCGCGCAATGAACTAGAAAACCGGTCGCCGTGTCATACATAACGCTACATTAGTATCGCAAGCCAGCAGGCAGGCCGTATAATAGTTTACCGGCACAGTTACGATAATAAGGATAGTACTAAAGCACTAGGTAGTTAGGTAAACAATCGCTAAGCACATGGCTATCGCAATCAAAAAAATATAGCATTTTTGATCTTAGCCAAAGGTCAACAAATCTTCTGTTCGTGTTTCTGCCTGCTTTCTCAGAACGCAGACACGCAGTTGTGAGCTCACCTGTACGTACACATGTACTCCGGCAAATAAGCGGTTGTTATCAGTGCATACACAATTTGCGCTGTAAATTGTAAACTTGTGTCGGCCGAGCCACCTGCGTACATACACAACTTCGTCCATAAATCTAAGCTTGCAGACTGGTTGTGCGCTTCGCTGTTGTTCGACTGAAGTGCCAACGTTCGGTATTAAAGGACGGTTTGCATAGGAATTGTTGCTGGCCGTATTGAAGAAAACATTAAGTGATAAATGAAATCACGGTTCTTATCGAACATTGGTGTCACTGCCCTACCTGTTTGTGATCTGTTGTTTATTATCGTATTCGCGAAAAACGGAGTTAGATGATAGTTACAACAAATACTCGTATAGTAAATAGTTCATAAAATAATAAATACAGACCTTTATGATGCACCGTAGTCCAATGGCCCCTTCTTCTCGATGACGACAAATTGTATCACACGTTATTCACGTATTTAATTGTTGTCCATTTAAAATAGTACCTACATAACATAGGTTAGTAATATCCCGCACAAGAGATGGAAACCATGTAAATACGCGATTAAACATGCCTTCGTGCCATTGCCTTTAATGGCACACTGGAGAAACTGAACTCTGAATAAAGATCTACCCTGTAATAAAATAAAAAATATCTGCCCTCATCGAACAATTTGTAGGTATTATGATTTTTCTCTTTTAACTGTAATCATCATCATCATCATCAGCTCATTTTATGTCCCCACTGCTGGGGCACGAGCCTTTCCTATGGATGGATGGGGAGAACGGGCCGTAAACCACCACGCGGGCCCAGTGCGGATTGGTGGTTGTTAACGAATGCTAATAAAGCCGGGACAAACGACTTTACGTGCCTTCCGAAGCACGGAGCAGCTCGAGATGATAACCACTGCGCCATCGAGCTCCTTTTTAAGTTTTTCCTTTTAACTGTGATTGGGTAATAAAAAAATACCAACTCCAAAAGTAAAAATAATCTATGACTTTTGATTAAAAAAAAACACTTTGGCCAAAACACTTTTTCACTATTAACTATTTTTAGGATTATATCTAACTAAAATAAACCTCCAGCTTCTATTTTTTAAAATAGCAATCAACTTAGAAGATAAACATTGTAATCCACGCAATAAAGTTCCAACCATTTTAATATAACTTTTACAATACGTCTAAATAACTCATCTCTGGAGCGTCCTCAAATGGCATGATTAACTGTATAAGTTGAGAATATAGGGTTGTATGAATCACTCGCAGACATAAAATATAGCGTAAACTCGCTGGAACTTTAGAAAATATTGCTGATTGTTTTTAGAACTTTATACAACGTCACAGTTAGTGTTTAAAGAAGGACGCATTTGTGTTTCTTA